>JAPVLO010000507.1:0-2430939 GCA_027257055.1 Cephalopachus bancanus
AGTCCCAAACTTGCCCTGACACAGTGGCTCAGTTTATAGCAATTTGTTGTTTTGGTGACTGTATAAAATAGCTCCCACAAAGAAAAGGACAGATAAAAACATATGTGAACCAGATAAAATCATTTACCAAATAAAACCTGAACACAAAAAGCCTAAATTACTTCAAAGTCATCACAAACAAGATGCAAAAGAAAGCACAAGAACAAGTCTTTGCAAACTTTACAGTAGATAAATTCACTGATTTCCCCATTTCCTCTCATCATTGATCAAGTTTCTCAGGACAAAACAGAGCATTTCCCACAATGGTCCATGGTAGTACAATAGCATGCTTGGATGTATGTGCATGTGTTGTTCAGGTCCATCATAACAGTTATCACAGTATAATAGCATTGTTAAATACATTTCAGGTGTTTTTAGTTTTATGTAAACAACAATTACTTAAAACGTTTCACTTTATTTTTCAGGAGATCTTCATGATCAATTAGGTAAATTACCTTTGACAGCCCTTTCCTTACAGAATAGTAATCATTACTGCTGTCCGGCTGTATTTAATAGTCCTTTTTCATCAAAAACTTTTGGGTCAACTTGCCCAGCTCCTCAACCATACACTTGTCACTCAAATAATCTGGCATTTTCAAATTACTTGTATTGAGTTATCTTTAAAAAAAAAAAAATTGAAGTTTTTCTTTTTTCTAAATTAATATTTTAATTGTGTAACTTTCATGACTGGTAAATAAGAGATATTTGTCTATTCCTAACTGCCACAGATTCAATGTAAACTTTGAGAAACACAGAAAATATGAAAGTTAAAATACGTTTTTTATTTTTTCAGTTATTAGGTCAAACATCTTCCTAATGTTAGGTTGTATAAAATATTCCACTTATAGAAATAATCACTAAGACACTACCCTTTCACACACTTGAAAGTTTAGAAAATAGTCCTATGATGTACAGTGAAGTTGTTTCCTTGTTCATGTCACACAATATAAAATATCAGATGCCTTTATAGATCCAATTAGAGATAAAAGCTCATTTTTTGTGAACTAGATCACCGTACTTAATTGTTTTCAGAAAAAGAAATCTATCATGTCATTATAATTGGATGTATTTTTATTGAATGCTATGCATTTTCTTTTTTTCATTGGCATGTATGTTGAGAGGAATTTTCTTTGGCATGTATGATGAGAGGAACAAAACAATGCACTGTTTGAAAGAGCTGTTCTATCTCAGTGTAGTTTTAATTTGCATTTCTTTGATGACTAGTGAGGCTGATCATTTTTTTGTGTATCTGTTGGCTGCTTGTATGTCTTCTTTTGAGAAGTGTCTATTCATATCTTTTGCCCACTTTGTAATGAGGCTGTTTGTCTTTTTTCTTTTTAGCACACTTGAATTCCTTGTAGATCCTAGATGTTAGACCTTTGTCAGACATAAAGTTGGCAAATATTGTTTCCCAGTCTGTGTGCTATCTCCCTGCTCTCTTGATGGTTTCTTTGGCTTTGCAGAAGGTTGTCAGTTTGATGAGATCCCACTTGTCTATCTTATCTCTAATGGCGTGTGTCCAGATTTTTATCAGCCAACTTTGGGTTAACTTGCCCAGTTTTTCAACCTTGCACTTCTCACTCAAAAAATGTGGCATTTTGCATTGAGTAGTCTTCTTTTGCATCATTTCAGCTTTTGTAAAATTTTAACTGATTTATTTGATTCTGGTTACTTCATGACCTATAAATAAGAACTATTTCTTTCTTCCTATCTGGCATATTTTTACGGCTAATGTTTCAAAAGTCCAAAGATCTGGGTGTTAAGATATGATTTTGCTTCCACTAGTCAATTAGGTGAAATATCTCCCATGCTTGGAGTTTAAACAAATATTCCACTGATAAGAGCAGCCACACTGTCACTATTTTTCCCATACTTGAAAGTTAAATGAAGTTTCTCTCAGTGTTCGATGAAGAGGATCCTATGGTCATGTCAGACACAATTAAACTTTGAATTCCTTTAGTCAATATAGTTTTAGGTAAAAACTCAGTTTTGTGTGCTCTATATCACACTATCCAACTGTTTTCAGAAATAAATATCTGCCATGTCATTTTACTGGCCTTATTTGTTTTGGGTACTTGTTGACTGCTCTTCTTCTTTTACTTTTCGTTCATTATTTTATTTATTTATATAATTTTGACATGTGTGTTGGAAAGAATTGTGAGTAAACACAGTACACTGACAATGTTAGGAAACCACTTTGTATCATAAGAAGTCCTCATGGGTAATATGTCTTTCCCAGTTGAAGACTGAAGAGGTTGACAAGAGATGTTATCCTAAAAGTTCTGAGGATATCTTGGCTTACTGTACTCATTTTCTTGGGGAGTGTTAGGCCAGGATATTTCTTTTTCGTGATCCGTGTGTGCCTCATAAAACTCCTGTGACAGACAGAGATGTTGAGCAAAAATGCCTTACCTGCCAACTCATTCTCAATTTTGAGTACTTCACTTGTGTCAAGGAGCCAGTCTGTGTTTACTTCTAGATAAATGCGAAGGCCAAAGAAGTTCTAATCTTGATGTTATGTATACCTGCAGATTTCTTATTCTGTTTCCTCTCGCAGTTGCCTAGTGATTTTTTACTCTTGCCGATTTTGGCATGGAACACAAATAGGACCTGTATGTGGAATCATCTGTTGTTTATTTTCCCAAGTTTGTGTCAGTTTCAACAGTGGTGTCCACACGGAAAGAATCAGCAATGCCTGTCCCTTAGTTGGCAGTTTTTTTAAACAATGATTTGCTTCTTTTCTTGCTTTGTTTTTCAAATACATAGAAACATGAAAGTGGCAAGTCTTGAGTTTCTCTTTCTCTCTGACTTAAAGATCAGTCTGAGCACTTCCTGTCCTTGAGAGTTTTACTCTCAATATTTCTCTATTGGAAATCAAACTACACACATTTATTCCAGTAACATTATCTCCTCGCCTCATCACTTTGACTGAAATTAGCCCCGTCAAGCTACTTCACACTACAGCTATGGAATTGACACAGAAAAAATTGGCAAAATGGATCTCCATTGCATCCTACATTGATAGTATCCTTGTAATGAATAAAAGGAAACGGGAAAAAGCAAGTCTTGTGTTTGTCTTTCTGTCTGCTTAGTGATTGGTTCATGCATATTCTATCCCTGAGAGTATCACACTCAATACTTATCGACCCGGAGTCAAACTGCACACGTTTATTCCCATAAAACTGTCTGTTTTTCCATCTCTTTTTCTAAAACATTTTCCATCCTCTTGTCCCTTAAACATCTCCCTCTTTTTCTGCTATGGAGCTTAAATGGAAAACAAACAGGAGAGGTTCCTCTGGCACCTCAGTTTTATCGATCATGAACTTCCAGACTTAAAATATTGTTAGATTCTAAGGGAGTGCATTTCTACAAGAAGGGGTTAGGTAACTATTTGTCTTCTTCTACTTTGCAATGGATGAATGCCTCTTATATTCCCTGATGTAAGACATTAAAAATAGGTTGTCTAAGCCTCCAGCTGTAATAGGAACCATAGTAATCACTTGGTACTGCTCATAATGGAGAACAAAATGCTTGTGAGTACAAATGATCTAAAGTTCAATTGTTTTCTTGCTTTTGAGGTGGCAGTTTGATGTATGGCAATTTTTGTTGACTGTACAATTTTGCTCCCACTATGGAGAAAATGGGTTAAAACAAGTGTGAAGTGGCTTAACTGTTCATGAGAAACTCAACCCAAAATGCATATATTACTTCGATATTACTAACAATCATGATTCAAAAGTGTAAGCAGCAGAACGAATTTTTGTGGACTATTCCCTCCCGTGAGCAATTGGACTAATTTTCACACTCTCACTATTGATCTAATATCTCAGGTCAAAGAGGGCATCAGGCAACATGGTTGTCTGTCGCCCCATTGCATGTTTGTAAGTTGGTGCATGTGCATTTCAGGTCCTTCCTGATAGTTATCACAGTAGAATAGCATTATTTATTAAATGGGAGGAGTCTTTTCTTGAGGTAAACAACATTTACAAAAACTTGCCATTTTGCTTTTCAAGAGAGTTTCAGAATCAATTGGGAAATGACCTTTGACAAAACATTTCAGTCCAAAACTTTTAACATGTCAGCCTTTCTGTCATCTTCAAAAGTGTCCTCATTTTCACCAATCACCATTCAGTCAGCTTGTCCAGCTCTGCCACCTGATACTTCTTAGACAAATCACGAGGCATTTTCACATTCTTTTAAAGCATTTTGTCAGCTTATGACTTTTCATCTTTATTGCTCTTCATCAATTTGTTTCATTTTTTTCATAACTTACCTGTGTATAATAGCTATTTCCCTCCTGTTATACATTGTAGTTTCACAGTGGAGGTGGGGAACTTTTGAGAATATGGGTGATAGAATAGTTTTTGATTTCACCAGTCAGTTGGATCAAACAATTCCCACTAAGTGGGTTTAAGCAAATATTCCAGAAATAGGTACTGCCACACTGTCACTATCTTGCCCCACTCTTGAAAGTTAAAAAAATATATATCATCATGAAGTTCAGTCATGGTGCCACCTTGGTCATTTCAACCATATCAAATTTCAGATTCCTATGGTAGATGCAGTGTTAGATAAACACTCACTTTCATTTTTGGTGTGCACTGCATCAAATTAACCCTCTTTTTCGGAAATCAATATCTGTCATGTCAATTTCTCTGACCTTATTTTTCTTGTGCACTTATTGTTCCTCATCTTCCTTTTCTTTTTTCATTTCTTATATTCATTTATTTTATTAATTTTTTCTGCATGTTCCCTTAGAGGAATTGTGAGTAAGCTCTACACACTGTTAGACAGTGATTGAAACCATTTTGTACCATGAGGAATTCTTACGGATAGTATGTCTCCCCTTGTTGAAGATTGTGAAATTGAAAGAGAAGCGGATATCCTAAAGTTTAGAAGGTATTCCTGAAAACCTCTCCACAATTAAAGATTAGGTAGACTTTTCCTTCTCTGATGGTTTATTGGCTTACCAAACTCACTTCTTGGGTGAGTGTTAGGGTAGAATATTTCTTTTCCCTATTTCTGCCAGTGCCTTACAAAACTCCTTCAACAGACAGATATGTTGAGTGATGGTGCCCTTAAGTGCTAACTTATTCTCAATTTGAAGTACTTCTTCTGTGTCAAACAGTCAGTATGTCTTTTCTTCAAGATGAAAGTGAAGGCCAAAGATGCATCGATATTGATGACATGTATGCCTGCAGATTTCTTATTCTATTTCCTCTCGAAGTTGTCTGTTTTGTCTTGTGGTCTTTTACACTTGCCAATTCTGACTTTTAACACAAATATGACCTGTGAGGGCAATCATCTGTTGTCAAACTTTAGACAAGTCTGTGTCAGTTTCTGCTGTGGAATCGACACTGATAAATTGGCAATCCCTGTCCCCTTTGTATCCTGTGTTGGTAGTTTCTTCACAATGAAATGTGTCTTTTCTTGTTTTCTTTTTCAGCTACCTGGAAACAGGAAAAAGGCAAGTCTTGAGTTTGTCTTTCTCTCTGCACTTAATGATCGGTCCATGCATTACTTATCCCTGCAACTCATTCTCAATACTTATCTTCCTGAAGTCAAACTGCACAGCTTTATTCCCAGAACATTGTTTCCTGGTATCACACTTTGTATGATATTAGTAAAGTGGTCTTCCTTAGATGTCTCCCTCTAATTTATGCTATGGAGCTTTCATGGCAAACGAAGATGAGGGTTTTTTCTGGCATATCCTTTTTTGATCATGCACTTCCAGGCAGTTAAAATATTGAAAGATTCCAATGGAGTGCATTTCGCGAAGAAGATGTTAAGTAACAATTTGCAGTTGCCTGTTCTACAGTGAAATAATGCTTCTTACATACCCTGTTTGAAGACTTTCAAAATAAGTTATACTGACCAACCATGTAAAATACATACCTTACTAATCACTTGGTACGACTCATATTGGAGGACAAAATGCCTGTGAGCGTAATGTTCTAAAATTCAACCATTTTCTTGCCACTGAGACAGAAGGTCGAAGTATAGCTATTTCTGTTGACTTTGTACAATGTAGCACCCCCAGTGGAGAGCATTGTTAAATCAAGAGTGAACTAGCTTGGCTCACGCTGTTCAATGAACTCGTCCCAAACGCATAAATTACACTCAAGATACTCACAAACATGATTAAAAAATGCAAGCAGCAGAACAAATTTTCAGAGACTCTTCTCTCCAGTGTGTTGTTTCACTGATTATCTCACTTTAACTACTCATCGAAATCTCAGGACAAACGGAACAGGTAAGATGCTTCTCTGTGGTCCCGTTGCATGTTTGGGTGTTTATGTGTGTGCTTTTTAGGTCCTTCCTAACAGTTGTAACAGCAGAATAGGATTATTTCCTAAGTGAGATGAGTCTTTATCTTTAAGTAAACAATATTTACTGAAAACTCTCCATTTTGTGTTTCAGGCGTTCTTCAGAGTCAGTTGGGTAAATGACCTTTGACAACCCATTTCTGTCCATGCTTGTATACCTGACTTCCTTTGTGCCACCTTCAAAAATGCTCTCATACCTCATCTACCTTCCGCCAGCTTTCCCAGCTCTTTAACCTGATACTTCTTAGCCAAATTATAGTCATTGTCACATTTCTTGCAAAAGTTATGTTAGTTTGCAGGTTTTCAGTTCTGTTTCTGTTAATCAATTTATTTGATTCTATTTCTTTCATGTCCTGTAAAAAAGAGGTATTTCTCTCCTGTTGTCTACCACAGTTTCACAGTGACACTGGGAAACTTCTGAGGATATGGGTGTTAGGATATGATTTCGATTTCCCCGGTCAACTAGTTCTTACTATTGTCTCATTTGGGTTTAAGCCTATTTACAGAGACAGGGTCCATCACAATGTCACTATCTTTCCCCACACATGAAAGTTGGGAGAATTTTGAGTAAACACAACACACTGCTAGACAGTGTTGTGAAACCATTTGTACTATGAGGAATTCTCACGCACACCATGTCTCCCATATTGGAAGACTGATGAGATTCACAAATGAGGCTGCTAGCCTAAAATTTAAAAGACATTCCTGAAAACCACTCCACACTTAGGGGTATGTAGAATCTTCCGTCTCAGAGGACATCTTTTCATATCAAACTCACTTTTTGGACGAGTGTTAAAATAGGATATTTCCTTTCCAAGTATCTGTTTGTGTCTCATAAAACTCTTTCAATACAGCAGATATATTGAGTGATGGTGTCTTTAACTGCTCACCCATTCTCAATTTGAACTACTTCTCCTTTGCTAGAGAGCTAGTCTATATTTTCGAGAAGAAAATGAAGACACAGAAATACCAACTTTGATGTCCAGTATGCCTGCAGATTTCTTAATCAATTTCCTCTCGCAGTTGCCTGTTTTGTCATGTGATGTTTTACACGTGCTGGGTTTGGAATGCAACACAAATATGACCTGTGTGTGGAATCGCCTATGTCAAATTTGAAAATCTGTGTCAGTTTCAGCTGTGGAAAAGACAATGAAAGAATTAGCAATGCCTGTCCCCTTTGTATCCTGAATTGGAGTTTTTTGCAATGAATTCATTCTTTTTTTGTTTTCTATTTCAGCTGCATGGGAGCAGGAAAAAGGTAAGTCTTGGTATTGTCTTTCTCTCTGCACTTAATGTGCAATCCATGCTTTTCCAGTCCCTTATTGTTTCATTCTCAGTCATTTTCTTCCTGAAGTCAAACTGCACACCTTTATTTTCATAACATTATCGCCTCGTGTCATCACTTTGCCTACAATTATTCCTGTAGCCTTGTTATTTAGATGTCTTCCTCTTATTTACGCTATGGAGTTTTCATGAGAAATGAGGTGGAGGATGTTCACTGGCATATCAATTTTATTGATCATGCAGTTTGAGACTTTTAAAATACTGAAAGAGTCCAACGGAATGCATTTTGCAGAGAAGGTGTTAGGTAATAACCTGCAGTCTCTTACTATACACTGCAAGAATCTTTCGCATATTCCCTTGTTGAAGACATTTAAAATAAGTTGTTTTGAGCCTCTAGGTGATTAGAAACCTTGCTAATCACTTGGTACTAGTCATACTGGAGGAAAAAAATTCTTGTGAGTGCAAATATTCTAAATTCAAAAGTTTTCTTGCCATTGAGACAGCAATTTGAAGTATCGCAACTTCTGTTTACTTTTACAATATAGTTCCCACAGTGAAAAGCTTGGATTAAATCAAGCCTGACCAACTTAAGTTATTCTGTTCAAGAGATATTCAAGTCAAAATGCATAAATTACTTCAAAAATATTCACAAACATGATTCAAAAATGAGTAAATGACCTTTGATAACCCATTTTGTCCAGAACTTTAAACATGGCGGTCTTTCTGTCATCTTTAAAAATGCCCACATTTTCACCAAACACCTTTTGGTGAAATTGCCCAGCTCTTCAACCTGATACTTCTTAGCCATTTCACGAGTCATTTTCAAATTTCTTTCAAGAGTTGTCTGTGCTTCTATCTTGTCCACTTTGTTTCTCTTAATGAATGTATTTGATTATGTTTCATTTATTACCTGTGAATTAGACCTGGTTCTCTCTCTCTATACACCATCATTTCACAGTGAAGTTGTGGAATCTCAAAGGACATTGGTGTTAGGATATGAGTTTGATTCTTCCAGGAAATTAGATCAAACTCTTCCACCGTTGGGGTATAACCAGGTATTCCAGAGGCAGGAACTGCCACATGTTCACTCTCTTTCCCCTCCCTTGAAATTTAAATAAATAAATAAATATATATATATGGAAATATTCTCACGATGTTCTGTCAGAGTGCCTCCTTGGTCATGTCAGGTAAAAACTAACTTCAGATTCCCATAGTAGATGTAATTTTGGATAAACACTCACTTTCATTGTGGGTGTTCACTATATCGCATTAACCGACTCTTTCCATAAATCAATGTGTGTTATGTCAATTTACCTCTACATATTTTTATTGTGCACTTATTGATTGTTCTTCTTCTATTTTGTTTCTTCTTTCTTTTCTTCATTTATCCATTCATTCATTTTTTTAGCATGTCTGTTTAGAGGAAATTTTAGTAAACATAACACACTGTTAGACATTGGTGTGAAAACATTTTGTACCATGAGAAGTTCTCACAGGTTCTATGTCCCCCCATAGTTGAAGATTTATGAGATGCATAAGAGAGGCAGTTATCCTAAAATTTAAAAGCCATTCCTGAAATTGTCTCCAACTTTGAGAATTAGGTAGAATCCTCCCTCTTCGAGGATATCTTGGCTTATCCATCTCACTTTTTGGCAAGTATTATGGTGTTATATTTATTTTCCATGTTTCTGGATGTGACTCATAAAACTTTCTCAACAGACAGATATATTGAGTACCATTGCCAATAACTGCTAACTCATTCTCAATTTTAAATATTCTTTTATTCCAATGGGCTAGTCTGTATTATCTTTTGATGAAAGTGAAGGATAAAGAATACTTGGTGTCAAGTATGCTTGTAGAGATTGTAATCCATTTCCTCTCACACTACCCTGTTTTGCCTTGTGATTTTTTTTACACTTGCTAGTTTTGGTGTGGAACACAAATATGATCTGTGAGGGGAATCATCTGTTGGGGGGGGGGGGGGGGGGGGGGGGGGTTTTTTTTTTTTTTTTTTTTTTTTTTTTTTTTTTTTTTTTTTTTTTTTTTTTTTTTTTTTTTTTTTTTTTTTTTTTTTTTTTTTTTTTTTTTTTTTTTTTTTTTTTTTTTTTTTTTTTTTTTTTTTTTTTTTTTTTTTTTTTTTTTTTTTTTTTTTTTTTTTTTTTTTTTTTTTTTTTTTTTTTTTTTTTTTTTTTTTTTTTTTTTTTTTTTTTTTTTTTTTTTTTTTTTTTTTTTTTTTTTTTTTTTTTTTTTTTTTTTTTTTTTTTTTTTTTTTTTTTTTTTTTTTTTTTTTTTTTTTTTTTTTTTTTTTTTTTTTTTTTTTTTTTTTTTTTTTTTTTTTTTTTTTTTTTTTTTTTTTTTTTTTTTTTTTTTTTTTTTTTTTTTTTTTTTTTTTTTTTTTTTTTTTTTTTTTTTTTTTTTTTTTTTTTTTTTTTTTTTTTTTTTTTTTTTTTTTTTTTTTTTTTTTTTTTTTTTTTTTTTTTTTTTTTTTTTTTTTTTTTTTTTTTTTTTTTTTTTTTTTTTTTTTTTTTTTTTTTTTTTTTTTTTTTTTTTTTTTTTTTTTTTTTTTTTTTTTTTTTTTTTTTTTTTTTTTTTTTTTTTTTTTTTTTTTTTTTTTTTTTTTTTTTTTTTTTTTTTTTTTTTTTTTTTTTTTTTTTTTTTTTTTTTTTTTTTTTTTTTTTTTTTTTTTTTTTTTTTTTTTTTTTTTTTTTTTTTTTTTTTTTTTTTTTTTTTTTTTTTTTTTTTTTTTTTTTTTTTTTTTTTTTTTTTTTTTTTTTTTTTTTTTTTTTTTTTTTTTTTTTTTTTTTTTTTTTTTTTTTTTTTTTTTTTTTTTTTTTTTTTTTTTTTTTTTTTTTTTTTTTTTTTTTTTTTTTTTTTTTTTTTTTTTTTTTTTTTTTTTTTTTTTTTTTTTTTTTTTTTTTTTTTTTTTTTTTTTTTTTTTTTTTTTTTTTTTTTTTTTTTTTTTTTTTTTTTTTTTTTTTTTTTTTTTTTTTTTTTTTTTTTTTTTTTTTTTTTTTTTTTTTTTTTTTTTTTTTTTTTTTTTTTTTTTTTTTTTTTTTTTTTTTTTTTTTTTTTTTTTTTTTTTTTTTTTTTTTTTTTTTTTTTTTTTTTTTTTTTTTTTTTTTTTTTTTTTTTTTTTTTTTTTTTTTTTTTTTTTTTTTTTTTTTTTTTTTTTTTTTTTTTTTTTTTTTTTTTTTTTTTTTTTTTTTTTTTTTTTTTTTTTTTTTTTTTTTTTTTTTTTTTTTTTTTTTTTTTTTTTTTTTTTTTTTTTTTTTTTTTTTTTTTTTTTTTTTTTTTTTTTTTTCATACTTTTATTTCAAAACATTGTCTCCTCATGTCATCAATTTGCGTAAAATTTTTCCTGCTGCCTTGTTATTTAAATGTCTCCCTCTTTTTATGCTATGGAGTTTTGATGAGAAACGAGGAGAAGGTGTTCCCTGGCATATCAATTATATTGATCATGCAGTCTGAGATTTTTAAAATATTGAAAGAATCCAACGGAATGCATTTTGTGGAGAAGGTGTTAGGTAGCAGTCTCGTACTATACGCTGGAAGAATCCTTCTAATATTCCCTGGTTGATGACATTCAAAATAAGTTGTTTTGAGTCTCGTGGTGATTAGAAACCTTACTAATCACTTGGTACTACTCCTACTGGAGGAAAAAAATTCTTGTGAGTGCAAATATTCTAAATTCAATAGATTTCTTGCCATTGAGACAGCAATTTGAAGTATGGCAACTTCTGTTTACTTTTTACAATATAGCTCCCACAGTGGAGAGCATGGATTAAATCAAGCCAAACCTAGCTTAAGTTATTCTGCTCACGAGAAATTCAAGTCAAAACACATAAATCACTCTAAAATATTCACAAACATGATTCATTAATGAGTAAATGAACTTTGACAATCCATTTTGTACAGACTTTAAACATGACAGTCTTTCTGTCATCTTTAAAAATGCTCACATTTTCACCAAACATCTTTTGGTCAAATTGCCCAGCCCTTCAACCTGATACTTAGCCAAATCACGAGTCATTTTCACATTTCTTTCAAGAGTTGTGTATGCTTCTGTCTTGTCCATTTGTTTCTCTTAATCAATTTATTTGATTCTGTTTCATTTATTACCTGTGAATAAGACCTGTTTCTCTCCTGCTATACACTATCATTTCACAGTGAAGTTTTGGAATCTCGGAGGATATGGGTGTTAGGATATGAGTTTGATTCTTCCAGTCAATTAGATCAAACTGGTTCCACAGTTGGGATATAACCAGGTATTCCAGAGGCAGGAACTGCCACATGGTCACTCTCTTTCCCCTCCCTTGAAATATATATATATATTTCACGATGCTCTGTCAAGGTGCCTCTTTGGTCATGTCAGGTTATAAACTAACTTCGGATTTCCATAGTAGATGTAATTTTAGGTAAACACTCACTTTCATTTTGGGTGTTCACTATATCGCATTAACCAACTCTTTCCATAAATCAATGTGTGGTATGTGAATTTACCTCTACGTATTTTTCTTGAGCATTTATTGACTGTTCTTCTTCTTTTTTGTTTTTTCTTTCTTTCTTCATTCATCAATTCATTCACTTTTTAGCATGTCTGTTTAGAGGAAATGGTAGTAAACACAACACACTGTTAGACATTGTTGTGAAACCATTTTGTACCATGAGAAATTCTCACACCTTCTATGTCTCCCATAGTTGAAGATTTATGAGATTGATAAGAGAGGCAGTTATCCTAAAATTTAAAAGCCATTCCTGAAATTGTCAACAACTTTGAGAATTAGGTAGAATCCTCCGTCTTCGAGGATATCTTGGCTTACCCAACTCACTTTTGGGCAGGTATTAGGGTATTATATTTATTTCCCATGTTTCTGGATGTGGCTTATAAAGCTTTTTCAACAGACAGATATATTCAGTACCATTGCCCATAACTGCTAACTCCTTCTCAATTTTAAGTACTTCTTTTATGCCAAAGAGCCAGTCTGTATTATCTTGAGAGGAAAGTGAAGGATAAAGAAGTATCAATCTTGGTGTCAAGTATGCCTGTAGAGATTGTAATCAATTTCCTCTCACAGTACTCTGTTTTGCCTTGTGAATTTTTTTGCACTTGCCAGTTTTAGCGTGGAACATAAAAATGACCTGTGAGTGGAATCATCTGTTGTCAGTTTTGACAAGTCTGTGTCAGTTTCTGCTATGGAATTCACACTGAAAGAATTGGCAACGCCTGCCACCTTTGTATGCTGAGTTAGTCTTTTCAGTGCAACGAATCACTCCTTTTCTTGTGTTCTTTTTTCAGATACATGGAGGAAGGAAAAAGGCAAGTCTTGGGTTTGTCTTTCTCTCTGTATTTAATGATTGTCCACGCATTTCCTGTCTCTGAGAGTTTCATTCTAAATACTTACCTTCTTGAAGTCAAACTGCACACTTTTAATTCTATGCCATTGTCTCCTCATCTCATCACTTTGTCTGAAATTTGTCTCATCATCTTTTTCCTTAAATGTCTGCCTCTTATTCATTCTATGTTGCATTCATGGCAAATGATGAAGAGGGTTTCCAAGGGCGTATGAAGTTTATCCATCATGCATTTCCAGAATTTTAAAATACTGAAAGATTCCAATGAACTGCATTTTGCCAGGAAGGGGTTAGGGAACAAATTGCAGTGTCCTATACTGCAACGGACGAATGCTTCTTATATTCCCTGGTGGAAGACTTTAAAAACCAGTTGTATTGAGTTTCCTGGTGAAATAGAAACCTTACCAATCACTTGGTGCTCCTCATATTAAAGGGCAAAATGGTTGTGCGTGCAAAAGTTCTAAAATTCAATCCTTTTCTTGGCCTTGAGACAGTGGTTTAATGTATGGCAATATTGTTGACTTTGCACAATATATCTTTCGTGGTGGACAGCATGGATTACAAGAAGTGTGAACTAGCTTAACTTATTCTGTTCCAGAGAAACTCAACCCAAAACGCATACATTGCTCAAAGATACTCACAAACATGATTCAAAAATACAAGCACCAGAACAAATTTATATAGACTTTTATCTCCAATGGATAATTTCACTGAGTTTCCCACTCTCACTATTGATTGAACATCTCAGCATGCATCATGCAAGATGGTGGTCTGTGGTCCCATTGCATGTTTGGGTGTTTGTGCACGTGCTTTTCAAGTTGTGTCTGACAGTTATCACATTAGAAGAGCATTATTTACTAAATGGGTGGAGTCTTTAACTTTATGTAACAATATTTACATAAACCTTTCTGTTTTCTTTTTCAGGAGATCTTCAGAATCAATTGGGTAAAAAGGCTTTTGAGAAGCCATTTCTGTCCAGAGCTTTAAGCCTGACTGCTGTTCTGTTATCTTTAAAAGTGCCCTCATTTTCATCAACCACCTTTTTATCAACTTGCCCAGCTCTTCAACGTGATACTTCTTAGTCAAGTCATGAAGCATTTCCACATTTCTTTCAAGAGATGTGTGAGCTTGTATCTTCTTAGCTTTCTTTCTCTGTCAGTTTATTTGATTCTGTTTCATTTATTACATGTGAGTAAGAGCTATTTATCTCCTGAAATACACCATATTTTCACAGAAATTGGGGAATCTCTGACGATATGGGTATTAGGATAGCCTTTTAATTCTCCCAGTCACTTAGGTCAAACTATTTCCACTGTTTGGTTATAAGCAAATATTCCAGAGACAGGAGCTCCACACTGTCACTCTCTTTTCCCTCACTTGAAAGTTAAAAAACATATTCTCACGATGTTTCATCAAGGTGCCTACCTGGCCATGTCAGACAGAAGCCAACTTCAGATTCCCATTGTAGATGTAGTTTTAGATAAACACTCATTTTCATTTTGGGTGCTAACTACATCGCATTAGCCAACTCTTTCCAGAAATCAATGTGTTATGCCAATATAATTCCCCTTATATTTCTTGTGCACTTATTGAGTGTTCTAATTTTTGTTTTCTTCCTACTTTTATGCATTTGTTTATTTGTTGGCATGTCTATTGAGAGGAGTTGTGAGTAAACACAGTACACTGACAATGTTAGGAAACCACTTTGTATCATAAGGAATTCTCATGGCTAATAAATGAAGACTGATGAGGTTGACAAGAGATGTTATCCTAAAAGTTCAGACTTTCCAGTAAACCGCTTCATAATTAAGGATTAGGGGTGGGGGAAGCGCCACTCTGAGGATATCTTGGCCTAGGTACTCATTTTCAGGGGAGTGTTAGGACAGGATAATTCTTTTTCATGGTTCTGTGTGTGCCTCATAAGACTCCTGTGACAGACAGAGATGTTGAGCAATGGTGCCCTTACCTGCCAACTCATTCTTAATTTTGAGTACTTCACTTGTGTCAAGGAGGCAGTCTGTGTTTTCTTCTAGATAAAAGTGAAGGTCAAAGAAGTACTAATCTTGATGTCATGCATGCCTGCAGATTTCTTATTCTGTTTCCTGTTGCAGTTGTCTGTTTTGCCTTGTGGTTTTTCACTCTCTTCGATTTTGGCATGGAGCACAAATAGGACCTGTATGTAAAATCAGCTGTTGTCTGTTTTCCAAAGTTTGTGTCAGTTTCAGCAGTGGTGTCCACACGGAAAGAATTAGCAATGCCTGTCCCTTTTGTATCCATAGTTGGTAGTTTCTTTCCAATGAATTGCTTCTTTTCTTGCTTTGTTTTTCAAATACTTGGAAACATGAAAAATGCAAGTCTTGAGTTTCTCTTTCTCTCTGCACTCTAAAGATCAGTCTGAGCACTTCCTGTCTCTGAGAGTTTCACTCTCAATATCTCTGTTGGAATTCAAGCTACACACGTTTATTCCTGTAACATTATCTCCTTGCCTCGTCACTTCGTCTGAAATTAACCCCGCCATTTTTTTCCAGTAGATTTCTTCATCAATTTCCTCTCGTAGTTTTCTGTTTTGTCTGCTGAGTTTTTATGTTTTCTGGTTTTGGCATGGAATACAAGTATGACCTATGAGTGGAATCATCTCCTGTGAATTTTGAGAAGTCTGTGTCAATTTCAGCTTTGGAATTGACACCGAAAGAATTGGCAATATGGGTCTCCATTGCACCCTACGTCAGTTGTTTCCTTGTAATGAAAAAAAGGAAATGAGAAAAAGCAAGTCTTGTGCCTGTCTTTCTGTCTGCTTAGTGATTGGTCCACTCATATTCTACCCCTGGGAGTATCACACTCAATACTTATCTACCTGGAGTGAAACTGCACACTTTTATTGCCATAAAATTGTCTGTTTTCCCATCTCTTTTTCTAAAACATCTTCCATCCTCTTGTCTCTTAAACCTCTCTCTCTTTTTTATGCTATGGAGCTTAAATGGCAAACAAAGTGGAGGGTTTCCCCTGGCATCTCAATTTTGTCGATCATGAACTTCCAGACTTAAAATTCTGAGAGATTCTGATGGAGTGCATTTCACCAAGAAGCGGTAGATAACAATTTGCAGTCTCCTAAACTGCAGCAGAATGCTTCTTATATTCCCTGATGGAAGACATTAAAAATCAGTTTATTGAGTCTCCTGGTGAAATAGAAACCCTACTAATCACTTGGTACTGCTCATATTAAAGGGTAAAATGTTTGTAAGCACAAATGTTCTAAAATTCAGTCCTTTTCTTGCCATGCAAGATGGTGGTCTGTGGCTCCATTGCATATTTGGGTGTTTGTGCACATGCTTTTCAAGTTGTTTCTGACAATTATCACAGTAGAAGAGCATTATTTACTAAATGGGTGGAGTCTTTAACTTTATGTAACAATATTTGCATAAATCTTTCTTTTTTGTTTTTCAGGAGATCTTCAGAATCAATTGGGTAAAAGGGCTTTGAGGAGCCATTTCTGTCCAGAGCTTTAAACATGACTGCCTTTTTGTCATCTTTAAAAGTGCCCTGATTTTCATCAACCACCTTTATGTCAACTTGCCCAGCTTTTCTACTTGAATCTTCTTAGTCACAGCACAAAGCATTTTTACATTTCTTTCAAGAAATTTGTGTGCTTGTATCTTCTCAGCTTTGTTTCTCTTAATCAATTTATTTGATTCTGTTTCATTTATTACCTATGAATAAAAGCTATTTCTCTCCTGCTATATAGCGTACTTTCACAGAAATTGGGGAATCTCTGACGATATTGGTATTAGGATAGAATTTTGGTTCTTACAGTCAATTAGATCAAACTATTTCCACTATTTGGATATAAGCAAATATTCTAGAGACAGAAATTGCCACACTGTCACTATCTTTTCCCACACTTGAAAGTTAAAAAACATATTCTCACGATGTTTAGTCAAGGTGCCTCCTTGGCCATATCAGACAAAAAACCAACTTCAGATTCCCATAGTAGATGTTGTTTTAGATAAACACTCACTTTCATTTTGGGTATTCACTATATCACATTAACCAACTCTTTCCAGAAATCAGTGTGTTATGTCAATTTACATCTCCTTATATTTCTTGTGCACTTATTGACTGTTCTTCTTTGTATTTTCTTCTTTCTTTTATGTATTTATTTATTTGTTCACATGTCTCTTTAGACTAAATTGTGAGTAAACACAACACAGTGTTACACAGTGTTGTGAAACCATTTTGAACCATGAAGAATTCTCATGGATAGTATATCTCCTATAGTGGAAGATTGATGAGATCGGCAAGAGACGCTGTTATCCTAAATTTTAAAAGACATTCCTGAAACTGTCTCAAACATTAAGGATTAGGCAGAATCTTCTCTCTCCAAGGATATCTTTGCTTATCCAACTCACTTTTTGGGTGTGTGTTAGGGTAAGTATTTCTTTTCCATGTCTGCATGTGCCTCACAAAACTTTTTCAAAGACAGATATATTGAGTGTTGTTTCCCTTAACTACTAACTCTTTCTCAATTTTAAGTACTTCTTCTTTGCCAAAGAGCCAGTCTGTATTTCTTAGTTGAAAGTGAAGGCCCAATAAGTACCAATCTTGATGTCGAGTATGCCTCCAGATTTCTTAATACATTTTCTTTCACAGTTTTCTTTTTTGTCTTACGATATTTTACGCTTGCTTGTTTGGCATGGAAAACGAAGGAGACCTGTGAGTAGAGTCATCTATTGTCAGTTTTGACAAGCCTCTGTCAATTTTTGCTGAGGCATTGACACTGAAAATGTTGGCAATGCCTGCCCCCTTTGTAGTCTGGGTTGGTAGTTTCTTTGCAATGAGTTTCTTCTTTCCTTTTCTTTTTCTGATACATTGAAACAGGAAAAGGCAGGTCTTGGGTTTGTCTTTCTCTCTGCAATTTATGATCAGTCCATGCATTTCCAGTCTCTCAGGCTTTCATTCTCAGTTCTTATCTTCCTGAAGTCAAGCTGCACACTTTTATTTTCATAAAATTGTCTCCTCCTCTCATCCCTAAAATTTGTCTCATCGTCTTTCTCTTTAAATGTCTCCCTTCATGTATGCTATGCTGCTTTCATGGCAAACATGGGGAAGGTTTCCTCTGGCATTCAATTTTATCCATCATGCACTTCCAGACTTTTAAAATATTGTAAAATTCTGATGGAGTGCATTTGGCAAAGAGAGGGTTAGGTAAATATTTGCAGGTAAATATTCTGCAGTGGAAGAATGCTTCTTATATTCCCTGAAGGAAGACATTAAAAATAAGTTGTATTGAGTGTCCTGGTGAAAAAGAAAACTTACAAATCACTTGGTACTGCTCATATTGGATTTCACAGTGTTTGTAAGTGCAGATATTTTAAAATTCAAACCTTTTCTTGCCCTTGTGACTGTGGCTAGATGTATGGCAATTTGTGTTGACTTTGCACAACATAGTTCTCAGGGTCAAGAGCATGGAGTAAAACAAGTGTGAACTATCTTAATTCTTTCTGTTCAAGAGAAACTCAACCCAAAAAACATAAATTACTTCAAACATACTCACAAACATGATTCAAAAATACAAGCCCCAAAACAAATTTTTGGAGACTTTTCTCTTCAGTGGTAATTTCACTGATTTTCCCACTCTCACTATTGATTGACATTTCAGGACAAGGAGAGAATCAGGCAAGATGGTTGTCTGTGGTCCTGTTGCATGTATGGATGTTTGTGCTTTCCAGGTCCTTCCATAGTTATCACAGTAGAATAGCATTGTTTATAAAATAGGAGGAGTCTAACTTTATATAAGCAATATTTACATAAATCTTTCCATTTTGTTTTTCAGGTGATCTTCAGAATCAATTGGGTAAATGACCTTTGATAACCCATTTATTTACAGAACTTTAAACATGATTGCCATTCTGTCATCTTTAAAAGTGTCCTCATTTTCATCAACCACCTTTCGGTCCACTTGCCTAGGTCTTCAACCTGATAATTCTTAGCCAAACCATGAGGCATTTTCTCAGCTCTTGCAAAAATTGTATTAGCTTGTATCTTCTGAGGTTTGTTCCTCTTAATCAGTTAATTTGATTCTGTTTCATTCATGCCCTGTAAATCAGAGCTATTTCTCTCCTGTTATACATCATAGTTTAATAGTGAAGTTGGGGAACCTCTAAGGAAATGGGTGTTAGGATATATTTTTGATTCTACCTAGTCAATTAGGTCAAACAATTCCCATCGTTTGTTTAAGCAAATATTCCAGATACAGGATTAGCCACAAAGTCACTATCTTTCTCCACACTTGAAATAAAAAAAAAAAAATTCTCACGATGCTCAGTCAAATTGCCCCCTTGGTCATGTCAGACAATAACTAACTTCAGATTCTTACAGTAGATGAGTTTTAGATAAACACTCACATTTTTGTTGTGCACTACATCACATTAACCAACTCTTTCCAGAAATTAATGTGTTATGTCAATTTACCTATTCTTATATTTCTTGTGCACTTATTGACTGTACTTCTTTCTTTTATTAATTCATTTATTCACTTTTTGGCATGTCATTAAGAGGAAATGGTAGTAAACACAACACACTGTTATACAGCATTGTGAAACCATTTTGTACCATGAGAAATTCTTACGGATAGTATGTCTCCCATAGTTGAAGATTGATGAGACTGGCAATAGAATCAGTTATCCTAAAATTTAAGACAACCCTGGAATTGTTTCTACCTTTAAGGATTAGATAGAATCTGCCTACTTTGAGGATATCTTGGCTTATCCAACTCACTTTTGGGGGGGATGTTAGGGTAGATCTTTCTTTTCCATGGTTCTGCATGTTCCTCATAATACTGTTTCCACAGATAGATGTATTCAGTGCTGCTGCCCTTAACTGCTAACTCATTTTCAATTTTAAGTACTTTTTCTATGCCAAAGAGTCAGTCTGTATTATCTTTGAGATGAAAGTGAAGACCCAAAAAGTACCAATCTTGATGGCGAGTATGCATGCAGAGTTCTTAATCAATTTCCTCTCGCAGTTGCCTGTTTTGCCTTGTGATTTTACACATGCCAGTTTTGGCATGTAACACAAACGTAACCCATGAGTGGAATAATCTGTTGTCAATTTGGACAAATCTGTGTCAGTGTCAGCTGTGGAATTGACACTGAAAGAACTGGCAATGTCTGCCCCCTTTGTATGCTGAGTTGGTCATTTCTTTGCAATGAATTGCTTCTTTTCTTGTTTCCTTTTTCAGCTGCATGGAAACAGGAAAAAGACAAGTCTTGAATTTGTCTTTCTCTTCACTTAATGATCAGTCCATGCATTTCCTGTCCCCGAGAGTCTCATTCTCAACACTTATCTTCCTGAAGTCAAACTGCATACTTTAATTCCCATAAAATTGTCTCCTCTCATCACTTTGTCTAAAATTTGTCCCATCAACTTGTTTCTTATGTGTCTCCCTCTTATTTACTCTATGGTGTGTTCATGGCAAACAATGAGGAGGGTTTACTCTGGCATATGAATTTTATAGATCATGCACTTCCAGACTTTTTAAACGTTATAAGATTCTGAAGGAGTGCATCTGGCGAAGACGGGGTTAGGTAAAAATCTGCAGTCTCCTACTCTGCAGTGGAAGAATGATTCTATTCCCTCTAATCACTTGTCTTTTTCCAAGACTTGTCTTTTTCCTGTCTCCTCTCATCACTTTGTCTAAAATTTGTCCCGTCAACTTGTTCCTTCTGTAGAAGACATTAAAAATAAGTTGTATGAAATTCCAGATGAAATAGAAACTTTACTAATCTCTAGAAACTCCTTATATTGGAGTTCAAAATGCTTGTGAGGACCAGTGTTCTAAAATTCAACCCTTTTCTTGCCCTTGAGACAGTGATTCGATGTATAGCAATTTCTGTTGACTTTGTACAACATAACTCCCATAGCAGAGAACATGAATTAAAACAGGTGTGAACTAACTTAATTCATTCTGTTCAAGAGAAGCTCAACCGAAATGAAAAGTATTTCAAACATACTCACAAATATGATTAAAAAATGTAAGCACCAAAACCAATTTTTGTAGACTTTTCTCTCCAGTCATTGATTTCGCCCATTTTTCCACTCTCACTCTTGATTGAAAATCTCAGGACAAAGAAAACATCAGGTAAAACGGTTGTCTGTGGTCCCATTGCATGTTTAGATGCTTGTGCACATGCTTTTCAGGTCGTTCCTGACAGCTATCACAGTAGAATAGCTATTTACTAAATGGGAGGAGTCTTTAACTTTATATAAACAATATTTAAATAAAAATTTCCACTTTGTTTTTCAGGAGATCTTCAGAATCAATTTGGTAAATGACCTTTGAAAACCCATTTCTGTCCTGAGCTTTAAACACGTCTGCTTTTCTATCATCTTTAAAAGTGCCCTCATTTTGTCAAGTTGTCCAACTCTTCAACCTGATACTTCTGAGCCAAATCATGAGACATTTTCATATTTTTGGCAAGATTTGTGTTAGTTTGCGTCTCCTCATCTTATGATTCTGATTCTGTTTCATTCATTACTTGTGTATAAGAGCTATTTCTTTCCTGCTATCCACCATAGTTTCACAGTGAAGTTGGGGAACCAATGAGGATATGGGTGTTAAGATATATTTTGGATTCCACCAGTCAATTAGCTCAAACATTTCTCACTGTTTGAGTTTAGGCAAATATTCCACTGACAGGAACTCTCACAGGGTCTCTATCTTTCCCCACACATGAAAGTTAAAAAAATATTTTCACAATGTTAGGTCAAGGGGCATCCTTGGTCATGTCAAACAAAATAAAACTTCAGATTTCTCTAGTAGATGCAGTTTTAGATAACCACTCATTTTCATTTTTGGTGTGAACCACATTGTATTAACCAATTATTTCCAGAAATTAATACCTGTCATGTCAGTTCACCTGGCCTTATATTTCTTTTGTACTTTTTGACTGTTTTCCTTCTTTTTCTTTTTTCTTCCTTTTTTTTGAGTTGGAGTCTCACTCTGTCGCCCAGACTGGAGTGCAGTGGCCGCTCCCGGCCACCACAGCCTCGACCTGCTGGGCTCCGGCGATCCTTCCGCCTCAGCCTTCCGAGTAGCCAGAATTACAGGCACACGCTACCAAGCCCGGTTGATTTTTGATTTATTGTAGAGATGAGGTTTCGCTGCCCAGGCGGGTCTGAACCCGCGGGCTCAGGCAATCCACTCACCTCAGCCTCCCAAAGGTGCGGGATTATAGGCTGAGCCACCGAGCCCGGCTTTTTCTTCCTTTTATTCACTTATTTATTTATTTTTTGCATGTCTGTTTGGATGAATTGTGAGTAAATGCAACACACTGTTAGACAGTGTTGTGAAACCATTTTGTTCCATGAGGAAATCTCACAGAGAGTATGTCTCCCATTGTTGAAGATAGATGAGATTGACAAGAGAGTCAGTTATCCCAAAGCATAAAATATATTCCTAAAATGCTCTCCACAATTAAGGATTAGGTAGAATCATCCTTTTTGAGAATATCTTGCCTTATCGAATTCACTTTTTGGGCAAGTGTTAAGGTAGAAAATTATTTTTTCGTGGTTCTCCCTGCGCCTCATAAACTCCTTCAATGGACAGACATGCTGAGTGATGGTGCCCTTAACTGCTAAATTATTCACAGTTTTAAGTACTTTTCCTGTGCCAAAGAGCCAGTCTGTATTTTCTTTGAGATGAAAGTGAATGCCAAAGAACTACCAGTATTGATGTTGTGTATGCCTGAAGATTTCTTTTTCTATTTCCTCTCACTGTTTTCTGTTTGTCTTGTAATTTTTTTACACTTGTCGGATTTTGCATGCAACAAAAATATGACCTGTGAGTGGAATCATATGTTGTCAATTTTACAAGTCTGTGTCAGTGTCAGTTGTGGAATTGACACTGAAAGAATTGGCAATGCCTGTCCCCTTTGAAGTCTGAGTTGGTAGTTTTATTGCAATGAATTGCTTCTTTTCTTGTTTTCTCTTTCAGGTACATGGAAACAGGAAAAAGGCAAGTCTTGGATTTCTCTCTCTTCCTGCACTTAATGATTGGTCCATGCATTTCCTGTCCCTGAGTTTCACTCTCAATATGCGTCTTCCTGAAGTCAAACTGGACATTATCATTCCCATAACATTGTCTCCTCATCTCATCACATTGTCTAAAATTAGTCCCATCTTCTTGTTCCTTAAGTGTCTCCCTCTTACTTTGCTGTGATGCTTTCATGACAAACAACTACGAGAGTATCCTCTGACATATCAATTTTATCTATCATGCACTTCCAGAGTTTTAAAATATTGAAAGATTCCGATGGAGTGTGTTTTGCAAAGAGGGAGTTAGGTAACAGTTTACAGTCTCCTCTGCAGTGGAAGAGTGTGTCTAATATTCCCTGGTGGAAGACATTAGAAATCAGTTGTAATGAACCTCCAGGTGAAATTGAAACCTTACTAATCACTTGGTATTGCTCATATTGAAGGACAAAATATCTGTGAGCACAAATGTTATAAATTCAACCCTTTTTTTGCCCTGAGGCAATGGTTCAAAGTATGGCAATTTCTGTTGACTTTGTACAGCATAGGTCTCATGGTGGAGAGCATGAATTAAAACAAGTGTAAACTAGCTTACCTTGTTCTGTTCTAGAGAAACTCAACCCAAAACACGTAAATTACCTAAAAAATACTCAGAAGCATGATTCAAAAATGTAAGCACCAGAACAAATTTTTGTAGACTTTTCTCTCCAATGGGTAATTTCACTGATTTTTCCCAAACTCACTAATGATAGAACATCTTGGGACAAAGAGAGCATCGGGCAAGATGGTTGTCTGTGGTTCCATTGCATGTTTGGATGTTTGTGTATGGGCTTTTCGGGTCTTTCCTGAAATTTATCACAATAGAAAAGTATGATTTACTAAATGAGAGGAGTCTTTAATTTTATGTAAACAATTTTTTTTTTTTTTTGAGTTGGAGTCTCACTCTGTCGCCCAGACTGGAGTGCAGTGGCCGCTTCCGGCCACCGCAGCCTCGACCTGCTGGGCTCCGGCGATTCTTCCACCTCAGCCTTCTGAGTGGCCGGAATTACAGGCATGCGTTATCACGCCCAGCTGATTTTTTGATTTATTGTAGAGATGAGGTCTGCTGCCCAGGCGGGTCTCGAACCCGCGGGCTCAGGCAATCCACTCACCTCAGCCTCCCAAAGGAGCGGGATTACAGGCTGAGCCACCGAGCCCGGCTTATGTAAACAATTTTTACATAAAACTTTCCATTTTGTTTTTCTGGAGCTCTTCAGAATCAAATGGGTAAATGAGCTTTGACAATCCATTTCTGTCTAGAACTTTAAACATGACTGCCTTTCTGTCATCTTTAAAGGTGCCCTCATTTGCATCAATCATCTTTCAGTCAACTTGCCCAGCTCTTCAACCTCATACTTAGCCAAATCATGAGGTATTTCACATTTCTTGCAAAAGTTGTGCTAGTTTGTGTCTTCTCAGCTTTTTTTCTCAATATCATTTTATTTGATTATGCTTCATTCATGACCTAGAAGTAAGAGGCATTTCTCACATCCTATCCACCACAGTTTCACAGAGAAGTTGGGGATCCTTGGAAGATAGGGGTATTAGGATATATTTTTGATCCCACTGGTCAATTTAGTCAAAGAATTCCCACTGTTTGGGTTTAAGCAAATATTTCTGAGACAGGAACTGTTGCACAATTATTATGTTTCCCCACACTTAAAGGTTAAAAAAAATTCCAGTGACATTCAGTTAAGGTGCATCCTTGGTCATGTCAGACAATATCAAACTTCATTTTCCTATAGTAGATGCAGTTTTAGATAAACTCTCATTTGCATTTTTGGTGTGCACTACATGGCATAAACCAACTTTTTCCAAAATCAATATCTGTCATGTCAATTTAACTAGCCTTATATTTCTTGTGCACGTATTCATTGTTCTTCTTTTTCTTTGCCCTTTCTTTTATTTGTTTACTTGTCTGTTTTTTTGGCATATCTGTTTAGAGTAGTGATGGTCATCTGTGGTCCCATTGCATGTTTGATTGTTTGTGCTTATGCTTTTCCAGTCCTTCCTGATAGCTATCACAGTAGAATAGCATTATTTACTAAATGGGAGGAGTCTTTAACTTTATGTAAACAATATTTACATAAAACTTTCCATTTTGCTTTCCAAGAGATCTTCAGAATCAATTGGGTAAGCGTTCTTAGAAAACCCATTTCTATCCTGAACTTTAAGCATGAATGTCTTTTTGCCATCTTTAGAAGTGCCCTAATTTCCATCAACCACCTTTCGGTCAATTTGGCCCACTCCAACCTGATACTTCTTAGCCTAATAATATGACATTTTCACATTTCTTCCACTATTTATGTTAGTTTGTGTCTTCTCAGTTTTTTTCTCTTAATAAATTTACTTGAATCTGTCTCATTCATGTCCTGTTAATAAGAGCTATTTCTCCCCTCCTATCTACCATAGTTTCACAGTACAGTTTGGGAACCTCCAAACTATAGGATATGGATATTAGGAGATCCGTTTTGATTCCACTGGTCAGTTAGGTCAAACAATTCCCACTGTTTTGATTTAGACAGATAATTCAAAGAAAGGAATCTTCACACGGTCACTATCTATCCTCACACTTGAAAGTTAAAAAAAAAATTATCCCGATGTTCAGTCAAGGTGTCTCCTTAACCATGACAGACAATATCAAACTTTAGATTCCTATAGTAGATGCAGTTTTAGATAAACACTCATTTTCAGTTTTGGCGTGCACTATGTCACATTAATCAATTATTTCCAGAAATTAATATCTGTCATGTCAATTTTGTGGCCTTAAGTTTCTTGTGCACTTAATGACGCTTCTTCTTTTCTTTCATTTATTCATTTTTTTTTAGTTTTTGGTATGACAGTTTAGAGGAATTTGAGTAAGCACAACATACTTTTAAACAGCTTTGGGAAATCATTTTGTACCATGAGGAATTCTCAAGGATAATATGTTGAAGATTAATGAGATTGATAAGAGAGGCAATTATCCTAAATTTTAAAAGACTTTCCTGAAAACCTCTCTACAATTAAGGATTAGGTGGAATCCTCTTTCTCTGAGGATATCGTGGCTTTTCAAACTCACTTTTTGGGCAAATGTTATGGTAGACTATTTCTTTTCCGTTGTTCTGTCTGTGCCTTATAAAACTCCTTCGACAGACAGATTTTGTTGAGTGATGGTGCCCTTAAGTGTTAACTCATTCTCAATTTTAAGTACTTCTCCTATGTCAAAGAACCACTATGTCTTTTTCTCAAGATAGAAGAGAAGGCAAAATAAGCACCAATATCGACGTTGTGTGTACCTGAAGATTTCTTATTCTATTTCCTCTTGCAGTTGTCTGTTTGTCTTGTGAATTTTTTTTTCACTTGCTGTTTTTGGAATGGAACATAAATATTACCTGTGAGTGGAATCATCTGTTGTCAATTTTGATAAGTCTGTGCCAGATTTAGCTGTGGAGTAGACACTAAAATAATTGACAATGCCTGTCCCTTTTTCATCCTGAGTTGGTAGTTCCTTTGCACTGAATTGCTACTCTCCTTGTTTTATTATTCAGATACATGGAATAAGGCAAGTCTTGAATTTCTCTTTCTCTGTGCAGTTAATGATCAGTTCTTGCATTTCCTGTTCCTGAGAATTTCACTCCTAATATTTATCTCCCAAGTAAAACTGCACAAGTGTTTTCCAATAACATTGTCTCCTTGTCTTAACACTCTGTCTGAAATTAGTCCCAACTTCTTTTTTCTTCAATGTCTCCCTCTTATTTATTTCTATGGCAATTTTGGCAAACAATGAAGAGTATTTAATCTGGCATATTCATTTTGTACATCACAAACTTCCAGACTTTTAAAATATTGAAAGATTCCACGGGAAGTGTTTTGTCATGATGGAGTTACGTAACATCTTGAAATCTCCTACTCTGCAATGGAAGAATGCTTCTTATGTTCCCTCATGGAAGTCATTAATAATGAATTGTAATGAGTTTCTAGTTACAATAAGACCTTACTAATAACTTGGTACTGCCTATGTTTATGGACAAAATTCTGGTGATCGTAAGCATTAAAAAATTTAGCCCTCTTTTTTACCCCTGACAGAGTGGTTTGGTTTATGAACATTTCTGTTGACTTTCTGCCACAAAGCTCCTGCAGTGGAGAGAATGGTTTAACACAACGGTTAACTAGCTTAATTCATTATGTTCAAAAGGAACTCAACCCAAAATGTATAAATTACTTCAAACATACTCACAAACATGCAAGCAGCAGAACAAATTTTTGAAGACCTTTCTCTCCAGTGAGCAATTTTACTGATTTTCCTACTCTAACTATTGATCAAACATATCAGGCAAAAGAGAGCATCAGGCAAATGGTTTCTGTGGTCCAGTTCCATGTTTGGATATGTGTGTATGTGTTGTTCAGGTCCATCCTGATAGTTATCCTAGTATAATACCTTTTCTTGAAGACAGGATTAAGTAACAATTTGCAATCTCCTACAATGAAAAAACACTTTTATTTTCCTTCGTGGACTTCATTAAAAATAAGGTGTATTGATTCTTGAGGTGAAATAGAAATATTATTAACTGGGAAAGGGAGGAAAATGGTGATGGAGCCAGTCAGACTATGCACGTCCCAGTGTGAGTGAGTGAATATGTGTATGAAAAATTTTGCTTATGCACCTGTGATTTAGTGGGCATGTGACTGGGTGACTGAGTTGGGACTCAGGAGCAAATAACTTGGGCTTCTTGGTGAAGTGGATGGAACTGCAGCTGCTCTACTTGAATCCTAATGCTTCCCTGGGTGCAAAACTGTGCACCATTAAAAAAAATCAGTAAATCCCTTCCCAGGAAAAAGCTTCTGAAAGTGACTACCAACTCAAGGCTTTGCCTCACAATCACAGTGCCTGGGCAGACATTGGCAGCAAGAGCTGCAGAGGGAGCAGAGTGAAGAAGCCAGATGCAGAGTCACACTGGATAAGATAAAAAAGGCACACACTGGATAAGATAAAAAAGGCACCCTAACCCACCAAAATCCCAGCTTTAGCAGAAGAATCCAAATCACCAAAATAAGAGCCCAAATACAGGACATAGAAGACAAAAATATCATAGGAAACATCAACAAAACAAAAAGCTGGTTCTTTGAAGGAATTAACAAGATTGAAGAACCCCTAGACAGAATGACTAAGAAAAAGAGAGAAAAGGTCCAAAGATCAAATCACAACTGACCTTGAAGAAATACAAAAGATTATCAGAGATTACAATGTACACTTATATGGAAACAAATTTGATAACCCAAATGAAATGGAGAACTTTCTGACATCACATAGCCTCCCAGGTTGAAACAAGAAGACATTGAGACACTAAATAGACCAATAATAACCCAAGGAATTGACTCTGTCATACAAAACCTCTCTACAAAACAAACAAACAAACACAACAAACAAACAAACAAAAAGCCCTGGACCAGATGACTTTCCAGCACAGTTCTACATAATATACAAGAAAGAGCTGATATGAATCCTATTGAAAGTATTCCAGGCAATTGAGAAAGATGAAATTCTCCCAAATCATTTATGTATCTAACATCACACTGATACCCAAACGAGGTAGAGATCCAACAAAAAAGAGAATTACAGGCCAATATCCCTTATGATACAAAAATCCTCAGCAAGATTCTACCAAATTGGATCCAAAAACACATCTCAGAAATCATCCACCATGACAAAGTAAGCTTCATCCCCAGGATGCAGGGCTGGTTCAACATTCGCAAGACTATAAATGCAATTAAATACATCAACAGATGCAAAAACAAGAACCAAATGATTATATCATTAGATGCAGAAAAAGCTTTTGATAAAATCCAGCATCCCCTCTTGATAATAACCTTCAAACACCTAGGTGTAGAAGGAACATACCTCAAAATAGTAAGTGCTATCTATGATAAACCGACAGCTAACATATTGCTAAATGGACAGAAACTGAAAACATTTCCTGAAAACTGAAACAAGACAAGGTTGACCACTGTCACCCTGCTTGTTCAACATTGTGTTGGAAGTCTTATCTTGGGCAATTAGACAAGAGAAGGAAATCAGGGGTATCCAAAAAGGAAAAGAGGAAGTCAAGTTATCCCTCTTTGCTGCTGATATGGTCCTATACCTTGAAAATCCAAGAGAATCTGTTAAAAACATGCTTGCATTGATAAAGGGCATTGGCAAAGTCTCAGGGTACAAAATAAATGTGCAAAAGACAGTTGCATTCCCATACACTAACAACAAACAGGCAGAGACTAAAATTAAAAGCACAGTCCCATTCACAATAGCCACACAAAAAATTAAATAACTCAGCATCTTCCTAACCAGAGAAGTGAAAGATCTTTACAATGAGAACTATAAAATACTGCTCAAAGAAATCCAAGAAGTCACAATCAAATGGAAAAATATCCCATGCTCATGGATAGGAAGGATCAACATTCTAAGATGTCCATCCTACCAAAGGCAATCTACAGATTCAATGCAATACCCGTTAACTTACCAACATCATGCTTCTCAGATCTGGAAATGACAATACAGAAATTCACATGGAAACATAAATGACCATGAATAGCCAAAACAATCCTTAGCAAAAGAAACAAAGCAGGTGGTATCACACTTCCAGACTTCAAACTTTACTATAAGGCTACAGTAATCAAAATAGCCTGGTATTGGTACAAGAACAGGCACAAAGACCAATGGAACAGGATAGAGATTCCAGAAACAAAGCCTCAATTCCTCAACCAACTGATCTGTGACAAAACCTCCAATAGCAACCACTGGGGAGAGGAGAACCTATTTAGTAAATGGTGCTGGGAAAACTGACTGATCACATGCAGAAGATGGAAACAGGACCCCTACCTATCACCATACAAAAAAATTAACTCTAAATGGATCGAAGACCTAAATGTAAAACCTCAGACTGTAAGAACCTTGGAAAACGCAGGAGACACCCTTATGGAAATTTGAACTAGCAGCCAGTTCCTATTCAGAACTCTAAATGCCCATAACTTAAGAAATAAGATAGACAAGTGGGACCTCATCAAACTAATGAGCCTCTGCAAAGCAAAAGAAAACCATAAGAGAGCAGGGAAACAGTCCACAGAATGGAAAAAAAAATATTTGCAAACTGTATATCTGACAAAGGCCTAACATCTAGGATCTACAAGGTACTCAAATGAGCCTAAAGGAAAAAAACAAACACGACCATTAAAAAGTGGGCAAAAGATATGAACAGACACTTCTCAAAAGAAGATACATGGGCAACCACCAGACACATGAAAAATGCTCACTAATCATCAGAGAAATGCAAATCAAAACCACATTGAGATACCACCTAACCCCAGTAAGAATGGCCATTGTTAATAAAACAAACAACAGATGCTGGGAAGGATGTGGAGAAAAAGGCACACTTCTACACTGCTGATGGGAATGTAAACTAGCACAACCTCTTTGGAAGATAGTGTGGAGGTTTCTGAAAGAACTAAAATTGAACTTCCATATGACCCAGTAATTCCTCTATTGGGAACATACCCGGAAGAACTTAAATCATTTTAAAAAAGGATACCTGCACACGTATGTTTGTTGCAGCTCTATTCACAGTAGTAAAAACATGGTTCCAATCATGTTGTCCTTCAAAAATGAACTGGATAAAAAAAATGTGGTACATATACACAATGGAATATTATGCAGCCATGAAGAAGGACAAACATATGGACTTTACAGCAAATTGGATGGATTTAGAGTTGATCATACTCAGTGATCTATCACAGAAACAAAGAACAGAGTACCATATGTTCTTACTTATAAGTGTACCTTGAAAAATTATAATACTATAAGAAAGTAATTGGCAGTAGTGAGAAACTGTAAGGGAAGAGGTGTGGGATTGACAGTTGAGAAAAACTGCTAGGGGAGGGAAGGGCATACCTCATTAACAAGGGTACCTACATAATCAATGTTTATATACCTAACCCTTAACTGTACCCTACATCTTTATAATAAAAAAAGTAAAATGCATTAAAAAAGATAATCTAAATAATAAATTCCTAAATAATATCAAAATGAATTAGAACTTTTAAAAAACATAACCATCAAATTAATATCATTAAAGATTATCCCAAGTTAATTAAATTGCTAATTTCTCTTTTTTATTTGAATTACAATCTTTTGACAAATAACAGCTTTTAGGTACTATCAGTGCTAGTGTATTTTTGTGATCATAAATGACTGCTGGTCTGCATGTATTTAATTGTCTTGGTACATTTAATATTACATTCAAATTTCACAATAAAATGAAGATTTATAGTGTTAGTTTTGTATAACATATACAACGATCTCCCCAATTTATTTTTCAGGTGATCTGATACAAAAGCTTTTCAAATTTTCCCAGGCAACACTTAATTTTCAATCTCTTTAAATGACAACTTTTCAATGTCTTTAAAATGTTCTTTTTATCTGCATGCCATCTGTTTAGAAACCTTTCTCCTGGATTTCTACTTTTTCCTATGCAGATTTTGGATATTGATTCTTCTTATAGTCAGTTGTCTTCATTTTGTTATCCTAGCTTTCATTATTTCTCATTTTTTTTTTTTCATACATTCTCTCCTCTGGTGACGTTGACTTCTTCTCTTTTCCCAGAGACTTGGTTTAGCTTTATTATAAATTTTGTGAGATGAGTGGGCTTGTGCTGATAGGCACTGGTTTCCCATCTGTATATTGTTCCCCCAAGCATCCATAAACTTAGATTATTTGTTACATATTACAAGACTTTTTACTATGAGTTTTTAAGAGTTTTTACTATGCAATGAATATTTTCCCAAATCTTATGAAATAAGAGAAGACTCAAAACATGTTGAATAAAGTTTCTTACCCCATTGTCCCGAAAAGACTATATAAATTCGAATGTCAGTCTTTGGCTAATATTGAGCCCCAGGCTCACTAGTTCACTGTCCTTATCACATTTGCCAAATGTTTTCAGGCACACTAAGATTTAAATATCATTTTTTAGCTTTATTTTTTACCTCAGTAACTTTTCATTTTGGCGTATTTCTTGATGTGATTATTGACTTTGCAAAATGCAATCTTTTAAAATGTAGAAGATTTTATATCTTCAGAAAAGGCACTGAAAATATGTTCCTCAATATTTAAAATTTCTGTGTTTGATATGAGAAACTATCATCCTAGGATATTTCCAGAGCATTTTTTGCATAAAGTTCTAATATAATTATTAAAAGTTTTAAATCTTCATTTTCAAATAATATTTTTCAAGTATGTTTTTGTTTAGAGATGGAATGTAATTTTGGATTTTATCTTCAATTTATGTCAAAAACTGCATAATCACTGCTAAAGATAAATAAAATTTTGGACAGATGGGTCCTTTTTTGCTTGCTTCATTAAATTTTAAGTAGCTTTTTCATACTTTTTATGAAAAGAAGGACAAGAACCAATATTGTCAATTCTATAAAAATTCTTATTCTGCTCTTGTGGTGTGATTTCCTATCTTAATTCTCTTTTCATTCAGCAGTGCATAGAAGTACAACAACAATGTTTTATTGCCTCTGATTGCTGAACTGCCCATGGGAATCATACTCTTCAAATTCTTAGACATATTGCTTAATTTAATGGGAGTTAAATATAAAGGTTTACAGATTTTTGTTCTCGTTATTACTGACATTGTTCCTTCATATTTAATGAATTGATTCTTTATTTTTATTTCAGATAAGTGTTCATAAGAAAGGTATATCCCAGTAATGTAGTCAATCTGTACCTAGTCATTGTTTCATCTGTTTCTTGAATCTTTGCTTTCAAAGCTCAATAATTGTCTTCCTCAGCTCCAACATACACTTATTTTTACATGATTTTTAAAATTCTTATTTTTCTTCTTACCCCAATATTACCTTTTTTGCTTGTACTTTTGTTGCAACAAATGAAAGCAATTATTTTATTAATATATATATTTATGAAATGTTGGTATTTTTAAAGTTTTGATGCTCAAGTTTTTCTCAGGAAGACTCAGTTCATTTGACTGAGAACTTACTTCTGTGTTATTTATTACTTCATTTTCCTTCCCTTTGTGTGATTTATTTACAATAAGTTTTCTGACATTATGCCTTCACTTTAAATGAACTGATTCGTCCTTTTATTCTTCAGATATGTTTTCATTTTTTTCATTTATCATTTCCTTGTTTTTCCAACTGAAGCTTTTGTTTGTTTTTCGAATTCCATCCTTAGTGCATCTTTGTTTTACACATTGTTTCAATCAATGTAAATAAACCCTTTTTGACCAGTAAATTTTATTAAGCATATAGCTCAATAATTTTGACATTTTCAAAGTATCTGCTATGTAAGTTATACCAAACATATGCTCACATCATTTAATAGGGAATCACTTCACTGCTATTTAATACTTAATTTCCCTTCCCTCATACAATTTACTTAAGATGAATTATATTTATGTTTGAATTATAATTCAAACTCACATAAAACAAGGTCAGGTATTCATAGGTTGATAAAATAGTTTGTGAATTGTGCAACCCACCAACCTAGCCCTATATTTTTTCTAGAAACAGTAGTTAAGTATTCTCTAATTGGACGTTTATGACCTCTTTTTACAACATACATATGGCAATAAAAAGAATTGATTATGTATATTTAGTATGAACCAAATAATGTATTAAAGTTCAAAGACCAAAAAATAAAAGCATAAGTAATGTTTAAGGGTATGAAGAATATTATTGAAAGGTAACCTCAGAACTAATTTTCTAATTTTTTTTACAATTCTGTAAATTCATCCATTTAATCTCTTTTTCCTTTCTGGGCAAGGTGAACTTTCCATTTATGGTGTATGTGTGTGTGTGTGTGTGTGTACAATATGTTATGTGTGTATGTGTTTATCTGCCATTCTTCAACTACCTTTGAACACATTACCCAAGTGTTTCCAAATATATACATATGATACAAGATTATTCCTGGTTGTTTTTTCTATCCAACCATAGTAAGTTTTTTTTTTTTTCTTTCACATTTTTGTTGACACCACTAACATTTTGACACCTGGTTCAATTAAAATTAAAGATAATTTTTCGACAAATTTGAATTTTATTCCTGTTTGTTTCCCATAATACTTACATTGGTCTTTCCATTTTATTCTCAGGAAAACTTCCAAAAAATCGGTACATTTTTTAAAAAATCCATTGTTTTCACAATCCTCTACAATTATTGCTTTCTTAGTGTGTTAACGTTTCCAAGTCTTTTATCTATATGACATTCCTTCTTTCCATTCTGGATCTTTAATATTCTCACTTCAACTTATTGGTTTTGCATGTTGGCCATATTAAGTTGTATGCAATTAAGTGCCCCGACTTCTATAGTTTTCCACTATTCTTTTTGAGTCTATATCATTGTTTTACTATATGCACTGACTCCATCTGTTTCTAGAGATTTGTCACAGGTGAGATGAAGATGAAGAGGCTGATAGGTACATGGTTCCCTTTTTATAAATATTTCTGGAAAATTTACAAACATGGAACATCTGTCACTATTCTTGTCAATCTTGTCAATTATATTAGTTTCATTAAAAGTTACCAATTAGTTCAGAGTTGGTGAGAAACTTGCCATAGTTTTACGGGAATATTGGTAATTTTATGAATTACGTACCATTGCATTTTGGACATTTTCATTTAGGCTGCTATATACATGGTTTTAATACTAGGTATATTTCATAAAAAGCATCTAACTACAGGGCCTCGTTTCTCTTCAAGTACCCATTACTATGTGCTTGATAACTCTCCAAACCTTAAGAGGTAATAGAAGATGGCATTTTGCTGAGTAAATTTCCTTCAGGTATTATCCTTTCAGAAAGTCTGTAAATTCTAATGTTATTCATTGCAGAATTGTGAACTTCACATTCATTCTCCAACTACCTTTGAAATCGTTGACTATATTACCAAAGTGTTCCTATAGAAGCAAAAAGGACACACGATTATTCCTGCCTTTTTTTCTTTCCAACTAGAGTAAGTTTTTTTTCACATTTTATTGCCACAGCTGTCATTTTGTCAACCTGAAATTTCTTAATGTTTTAGAAGGATTTTATATTTTAAATAAAGTTCAGTGATAGTATATATCTCTGATTTGAGAATTTTCTAAGGAGAATGACATGCAAAGCATTTATTCTAGGATGTACCAAAAGACTGCTACTTGCAACATTAATATGATCATTAAAAGTTAAGCACCTTACTTTTCTTATTTTTAATCTTTAAAAATATTAAATTCAGGGGAGACACATGCATATTTGTTACACTAACATATTGTGTATTGGTGGGGATTGGGTCTCAGTGGCCTATTCCTCAGATAGTGAAAATTGTGCCCTGTAAGCAGTTTCTGAATCCTAGTCCTCCCCTTCCTTACCCCTAATTGATGTTCCCAGTATCTATTATTTTTCATCTTTGTGACCATTGAACTCCCACCTATGAGTGAGGACATGTGGCATTTGGTTCCTGTTTTTGCGTGTTCATCACAGCACAATTCACAATTGCAAAAATATGAAATCAACTTAAATGTCCATCAACCAATCAATGGATAGTAAAATGTGATATGTATATATACACACCATAGGATACTACACAGCCATAAAAAGAATGGCATCATGACCTTTGCAGCAACATGAATGAAGCTGGAGAACACTTTTCTTTCCTAATGATATTTGCAATTGCAATTTTGTTTTAAAAATTGAATTTAGGCCGGGCTCGGTAGCTCAGCCTGTTATCCCACACCTTTGGGAGGCTGAGGTGAGTGGATTGCCTGAGCCCACGGGTTCGAGACCCGCCTGGGCAACTTGGTGAGACTTCATCTCTACAATAAATCAAAAATTAGCCGTGCATGGTAGCGCACACCTGTAGTTCTGGCTACATGGAAGGCTGAGGCAGAAGGATCACTGGAGCCCAGCAGGTCGAGGCTGCGGTGGCCAGGAGCGGGCACTGCACTCCAGTCTGGGGGGCAGAATGAGACTCCAACTCAACAGAAAAAATTGAATTTATAAATATATGTAAACATATATAAATACATCTGTTGTCCAGGCTAGAATGCAGGGGCATAGTCACAGCTTCCCCCAGCCTCAACATCCTAGGTTCAGATGACCCTTTACTTCCTTAGTATCTGGGACTGCAGGTGTGCAACATCATGCCTTACTAATTTTTTTCTTTTGTATAGGTGCGATCTTATTATGTTGCCTAGGCTGGCCAGAAACTGCTAGGCTCAAACAATCATCTCACCTGGACCTCTCAAACTGCGAAAATCATAGCTATGATACCTGGCCTGGAAATATAATCATTTAATGCATGTAGCAGGCTTCATGAGATTACTGCTAGGAATACAGTTCAGAAGAAATAAATAACTGTACTCTTTGTTTCCTCATCCTTTTATTTATTTAATTTTATTTTAAAGATGTGGGGTATAATACAGGGTTAGGTGTACAAATGTTGATTATGCAGGTACCCTTGTTTATATGGTGTAACCCTCCCTCCCCTAGCAGTTTCTCTCAAATGCCAATCCCTACCCCTCCCCTGACAGTTTCCCACTACCATCAGTTCCTTTCTTACAGGATTATGGTAATTATTCAAGTCCACCTATGAGTGAGAATGTGTGGTACTCTGTTCTTTGTTTCTATGATAGATCACTGAGTATGATTGACTCTAAATCAATCCAAGTTGCTGCAAAGTCCATATCTTTGTCCTTCTATATGGCTGCATAATATTCCATTGTGTATATGAACCACATTTTAAAAAATCCAGTCCAACTTCAATGGCATCACAAACAAATGTGTGCAGGTATCTTTTTTGCAGAATGATTTTACTTCCTCCAGTTATATTCCCAATAGGGGGATTGCTGCGTCATATGGAAGGTCAATGTATAGTTCTTTCAGAAATTGCCACACTGTCTTCCAAAGAGATTGTACTAGTTTGCATTCCCACCAGCAGTGTAGAAGTGTGCCTTTTTCTCCACATCCTCACCAGCATCTGTTGTTGTTTGTTTTATTAATGGTGGTCATTCTTACTGGGGTTAGGTGGTAACTCAATGTGATTTTGTTTTGCATTTCTCTGATGATGAATGAGCCTAGCACTTTTTAATGTGTCTGTTGGCTGCACCTGTATCTTCTTTTGACAAGTGTCTATTCATGTCATTTGCCCACTTTTTAATGGGGCTATTTGTTTTTTTCCTTTTAGCACATTTGGGTTCTTATTTCGGTGATTTGGATTCGTCTGCTAAAGTTGGACTTTTGGTGGTCTTCTCTTTCCAGTTCCCTTAGGTGATTTGTTAGTTTCTCCAATTGTAATCTTTTTATTTTCTTGATGTGTGCTCATAGAGATCAAAATTTCCCTCTTAGAACTGTTTTCATGGCATCCCTGATGTTTTGGTAAGATGTTTCTTCATTTTCATTTGTTACCAGGAATCTTTCCATTTCTGCTTTGATTTCAGTATTGACCCAGTAGTTGTTCAGCATCATGTCATTAGTGTCCATGTCTTTGTGGGCTTTGGGGAAATTTTCTTGGTGTTGATATTTATTTTTATTCCACTGTGTCTGAGAATGTGCATCGCAAGATTTAAACCTTATGGAATTTGTTTATGCTTGATTTATGGCCAAGGATGTGATCAATCTTGGAGTACATTCCATGTGGTGATGAATAGCATGTATATTCTGTGGTTGTTGGGTGGAATAATCTGTAGGTACCTATTAAGTCCATTTGGTTGAGTGTCAAGTTTAGGTTCTGGATTTCCTTGTTGATTTTTTTGCCTCAATGATCTATTTAGGGCTGTTAGTGGGGTATTCAAGTCCCCTGCTATAATAGTGTTAGAGTCAATATCTTTTTTAAGTTTACTTAGTGGTTTCTTTATAAATGCTGGTGCTCCTGTGTTGTGTACATAAATGTTTAGGATGGATATTTCTTGTTGATGGATTGAACCTTTCATCATTATTCATTGTCCATTGTCTTTTTAAATTTTTGATAGCTTAAAAGTTGTTTTGTCTGATATTAAGATGGCAATTCCTATCTTCATTTGTGATCCATTTTCCTGGAAACTCATTTTCCATCCTTTAACTTTGAGTCTGTGTACCTTCCTTGTAGTGAGCTGAGTCTCCTGGATGCAGCAAATAATTGGGTGATGGTTTCTTATCCAGCTTGCCATTCTGTGTCTTTTCAGTGGTGCATTGAGCCCATTCACATTCAGGCTGATTATTGAAATGTGTTGTTTATCCCTGCCATGAGGTTCTTATAAAGTTTTTTCTCTACTTGCTCGTTTTCTTTTGACTTTGAGGTTAATGCATGTGTGTGTTTTTAAGTTTCTTTTTGCACCATATTCTCTGTTAATTCTGTGCTCTGCTGTTCTCTTGGGAAGTGTGTGGTTTCTTTCTTTCTTTCTTTCTTTCTTTCTTTCTTTCTTTCTTTCTTTCTTTCTTTCTTTCTTTCTTCTGTGCTTAATACCTTTTTAAGTGTCTCCTGTAGAGCTGGTCTGGAAGCTGTACAATCTCTTAGGGATAGGATGTCTGGGAAGAATTTTAATTCTCCATCACTGATGAAGCTGAGCTTTGCTTGATAGGAAATTCTCGGTTGAAATTGTTTGTCTTTGAGAAATTTCAATATAGGGCTCCAGTTCATTCTTGCTTGTAGTGTTTCTGCTGGTAGGTCTGCTGCTATTCTTTTTGGTTTTCACCAGTAGGTAGTCTGACTTTTCTTTCTTGCTGCCTTTAGGATTTTTTTCCTTTGCCTACTTCATGTAGGTGAATTACTATGTGTCTAGGGGTTGGTCTTCTCATTTGATGTCTTGTGGGGGTCTCTGTATCTCTTGTACATGACTGGTCACATCTCTGGTGAGATGGGGAAATTTTTCTTGGATTACCTCCTGGGATACTTGCTCTAAGTTATTCTCCATTTCCCTTTCTTATTCTGGGATACCAATCAGGGGTAGGTTGTCCTTTTGAAATAATCGCACATCTCTTGTAGGCTGTGTTCTTTCTTTCTGAATCTTCTTTCTATGTTGTTTTACAGATTGGGTTAATTCCATGTTCTGGTATTCAAGTTCTGGGATTCTTTCTTTGGCTAGATTAATTCTGCTTTCTATGCTTGTCATCTTGTTATTTATTTCCTGGATGAAATTTTTTATTACCAAAATTCTTTGTTACAAGTTCTTTCAGTGCTGTATCTTGCCTTATTTGAATCTTATTCATTCTTTTCATCCATTCCCTAATCCCTGTCATATTCTGGGACCAGTTGTTGGTGACTTTCATTGTTTGGGCACCAAGTTCTGATTTTTCAGGGGTTTTCTCTTTGTTATGCTTGAAATTGCCTGTGGTCTTCCTTTGATTTTTCTTCATATGTTCCAGATCTCTTGTTTTCCTCTTTAGTTTTGTTAGTCAGTGTCAGTGGCAGAGACTTTCCTTTCTTATGTTTGCTCAGTTCTCTCTTCCTCCCTGATCCAGGATCTGACTTTGTTCTATTTTGAAATAGCACTGTGAATGGGAAGACTTGCTGTCTCTTGTGGTTTTTGAAAATTGAAAAAGGTAGGGGGTGGGGCACTAAGATTCAGAATTTACTTTCAAATTGCAATCCTCATTGATTGTAGTATGCTTCCCTGAGTCCCACTCCTCATTACCATTCTATATGATGATGCAAAGCAGAAACCAATGCTAGAATCAATTGAACACACACTCACAGACATACCCACACCCCAAAACAAACTGGAATAACAACAATGTGAAACAAAACACACAACAAGAAAAAAAAAAAGAAAACTGAACACAACACACACATTCCTTGCACAAAGTGAATGGAAAAGAAAAACAGAAAAGGGAAAAAGGAACACAGATTAAACCCTCACACATATATTGACACAGACCTTACTCTATAAAAATACAAATACAGATTTTTTTTTGCTGCCCGGACGCGGAGTGAGAGGCTGAGAGAGTTGGAGACGCTATCCGCTTCCATTCGTCATGCAGACCCTGCCAGAACTGCTGCTGCTATGAATGATTGGGAGGATCTGGTGTATCAGGTGAAGCTGGCCGAGCAGGATAGTGATATGACGAAATGGTGGAATCAATGAAGAAAGTAGCAGGGATGGATGTGGAGCTGACAGTTGAAGAAAGAAACCTCCTATCTGTTGCATATAAAAATGTGATTGGAGCTAGAAGAGCCTCCTGGAGAATAATCAGCAGCATTGAATAGAAAGAAGAAAACAAGGGGAGAAACAAACTAAAAATGATTCGGGAATATCGGCAAATGGTTGAGACTGAGCTAAAGTTAATCTGTTGTGACATTATGTATGTACCGGACAAACACCTCATTCCAGCAGCTAACACTGGCGAGTTTAAGGTTTTCTATTATAAAATGAAAGGGGACTACCATAGGTATCTGGCAGAATTTGCAATGGAAAATGACAGGAAGGAGACTGCAGAGAACAGCCTAGTGGCTTATAAAGCTGCTAATGATATTGCACTGACAGAACTTCCACCAACACACCCTATTTGCTTAGGACTTGCTCTCAATTTTTCCATATTCTACTATGAAATCCTTAATTCCCCTGACCATGTCTGCAGGTTGGCAAAAGCAGCTTTTAATGATGCTGTTGCAGAACTGGATATGCTGAGGGAAGAAAGCTATAAGGTCTCTACACTTATCATGCAGTTGTTATGTGATAATCTGACACTATGGACTTCAGACATGCAGGGTGATGGTGAAGAGCAGAATAAAGAAGCGCTGCAGGATGTGGAAGATGAAAATCAGTGAGGCATAAAAGCCAACAAGAGAAACCATCTCTGACCACTCCACTCCTTCCCATCCCATCCCTTGGAAATTCCCCATTGTCACTGAGAGCCACCAAATCTGACTTTTACATTTGGTCTCAGAATTTAGGTTCCTGCCCTGTTGTCATTCTCTTGACAAAACATAGGTTTACATCACTGTTGGCATGTTCATGAATGTGCTAGAAGTCATGGGTGTAGATATATGTATATTTACTCATATCTGTGTATGTATATTTACTCATATCTGTGTTCTGATAGGTTTCACATTACCTTCATATTCTTAGGAAATAGAAATTTGTGTAATGTTTGTTTTCTACAACATTTATAATAATCTCTGTGCTTTAAGTTTTCAGATTATCTTGTGTAAATGATTGACAAATTTTCTCTGACAATTCTTTAGCCCCACGACTTTTAAATGTCTGCATCATTGGTGTCTTTAACATTTCCTGCTTTTATATATATATGAAATACATATATTATATATATACCATCTGTTGACTTTCTTGAGACTCTACTGAATATCTCCTAAGTATCTACTGTTTCCATTCTAATTTTTTGATATGGACTTTTCATACTAAATTCTCTCCATTTCTGTTCCCCTACCTTTCATTCTTTCCAACTTTTTTTGTGTGTTCCATACCTGTTCTTTGTAATATTAGCTTTATCTATGTTACAGGTACATTCCTAGTTTTATTTTGAATTTTCTAAGATGAGTGGTATTTGGCTGAATAGCATATGCATTACTTCCTATTTTTTTTTTCAAAAAATGTTCACTAATTTAGGATCTTTGTCATGTTCCAAGTTCAAAGGGCCATTATAATTGATACCTCCTCAAATCTTATGTAATGAGAAAAGACACCAAACATGCTGCATGAGGTTTCTTCCTTCATATGTATATACACACAAACACACATATATAAACTCAAAAAATTAAACTTAACTCTGTCACTTATTCAAAGTGTCACAGAGAATACTATGCATTGATACTACACCAAATCTTTAGATTTAACTATGATTGAAATCATAGTGAAAAAAAATTTTTCCCACCATTATTTTGTCAAAGACTGTACAAGTTCAGGTGGCATCCAATGTCTTTAATTAGACTGCTCAAATGTTCATACACACACACACACACACACACACACACACACACACACATTATTTTCCAAATGTAGTAGATCTCTTCGTTTGCATTTTGTTGACACAATAAGATACCTTGTAAAATATAATTGTGTTTTACTTTTCTTAAAGATTTTAATAAATGGTCATTAGTAATATATGTCAATTTTGAAACTTTATGTGAAAAAAAGAAGCATCATAAGACATCTCAGTATTTTATTACCAAACCCTTAGTATAATAAATAAAAGTTTCACATTCTTCATTTCTTTTTTATTTTTTAAAAATCTTTTTTATTTTTAACTCTTATGCATATATAATAGTTGTGCATATTTATGGGGTACATGTAAGGTTTTGATATAGACATATAATGTGTATTTATTAAATCAGGGTAATTAGGAATTAATCAATACAAGCATTTATTATTTATTTGTTTTAGGAAACTTCCAGTTCCACTCTTTTGGCTATTTTGTTTTTTAATTGTTTAATTATAAAGATGTGAAGTACAAGTCAGTATTGGGCACATAAGTAGTCTAAGTGTAGGTTAAGTTTGGACCTCCAATTGGTCCTCATTTCCCAAGGTTTAAGATCTGGTACCCTTAGTGGTGTTATGTGCCTCTGCCTCCAACCCCTTGTAGTGTCCCACTACTGTCAATCCATCTCTTGTAGTATTGTGGGTGTTATCTCAATGTGGCTTTAATTTGCATTTCTTTGATGATTAGTGAGGCTAGTTTTTTCATGTATCTGTTGACTATTCATATGTCTTCTTTTGAGAAGTGTGTATTCATGCTGTTTGCTCACTTTTATTTATTTATTTATTTTTTTGAGTTGGAGTCTCACTCTGTCACCCAGACTGGAGTGCAGTGGCCGCTCCAGCCACCGCAGCCTCGACCTGCTGGGCTCAGGCGATCCTTCCGCCTCAGCCTTCCAAGTAGCCAGAATTACAGGCATGCGCTACCACGCCAGGCCGATTTTTTGATTTATTGTAGAGATGAGGTCTCGCTGTCCAAGCGGGTCTCGAACCCGCGGGCTCAGGCAATCCACTCACCTCAGCCTCCCAAAGCACGGGATTACAGGCTGAGCCACCGAGCCCGGGTCTGTTTGCTCACCTTTAAGTAAGACTGTGTGTTTTGTTTTCCTTTTGGCTCATTTGAGTTCCTTGTAGATCCTGGATCTTTGTCAGATATACAGTTAGTAAATATTTTTTCCCATTCTGTGGGTTGTCTCCCCACTCTCTTGATGACTTCTTTTGCTGTTCGAAAGATTTTCAGGTTGATGAGATACCACTGGTATACCTTATCTTTTATAGTATACACTTTTGGGGTTATGATCAAGAATTTTTTGCCTATTCCAATGGGTATAATGGTATCTCCTGTATTTTGTTCTAAGATCCTTACACTTCAAGGTTTTGCATTTAGGTCTTTGATCCATTTATGGTTAATTTTTGTTTATGGTGATAGGTAAAGTGGTTTTTTTGCTTGTTTGTTTGTTTTTCATTCTTCTACATGCAGTCAGTCAATTTTCCCAGCACCATTTGCTGAAAAATGTCTCCTCTCCTCAGTGATTGTTGTTGATGGCTTTGTAAAAATGGAGTTGATTGTGAATAGTATTGTGCTTTTTATTTGGTTCTCTTCCTGTTTTGTTGTTGATGTACAAAAATGCAACTGTCCTTTGAACTTGGATTTTGTACCCAAGACTTTTCCAAAGTTATTTATAAGTGTAAGGAGATTTATGACACATTTCTTTGGGTTTTCAAGGTATGGGATAATATCATCTGCAAAGAGGGATAACATAGCTTTCTTCTTTTTCTATTTGGATAGCCCTAATTTCCCTCTCTTTTCTCATTACTCTAGCTATGACTTCTAACACTATGTTGAGCAGGAGGGGTGAGAGTGGGCAAACTTGTCTTGTTCCTGTTTTCAGGGGAAATACTTCCAACTTCTGTCCATTGAGCAATGTTGACTGTTGGTTTCTTGTAGATAATTCTTAATATTTTGAGGAATATTCGTTTTGTGTGTAGGTGTTCAAGGGTTTTTTTAATCAAGAAGGGATGCTGGAGTTTGTTAAAAGCTTTTTTTGCATCTAATGATATAATCATGTGATTTTTAAAATAATTCTTGATGTATTGAATTACATGTATGGTCTTGTGGGTGTTGAACTAGCCCTGCATCCCAGGAATGAAGTCTACTTGATAATGGTGGATGATTCTTGAGATATGTATTTGGATCCAATTTGCTAGAATATTGTTAAGAATGTTTGCATCTATAGTGATCAAGGAGATTGCTTTGTGATTTTCTCTCATTGTTTTGTCTTTGCCTGGTTTGGGTATCAGTGTAATTTTAGTTTTTAAACATGTTTCTCAGTTGTCTGGAATACTTTTGGTAGAATTGGTATCACTTTCTTTTTTTTTTTTTTTGTAGGTAGGTTTCTTATAATGCAATAATGGTATTGATTTCCTGGGTTGTTATCGGTCTATTTAGATTCCAATTTCTTCTATTGAAATGTGATAGTTTATTCCTCTCATGAGTCTCTTACAAAAGCTTTATTTTTTTCAAATTTTGTGTTGCTATGTATGTGTTTTCAACTTTTCAGATGCATTGTATCCTCTGTTGACTCTATGTTTTCCTGTACTCTTGCAAAATGCATGGTCATTTTTTTCTTCTGTGCTTACTACCTTCTTAATTATCTTCTGTAGAGTTGGTCTGGAAGCAGCATAATGTCTTGGAGACTGGATGTCTGGGAAGGATTTTAATTCTCCATCGCTGTTGAACCTGAGCTTAGCTGGGGAGAAAATTTTTGGTTGGAATTGTTTATTTTTGAGAACTTTGAAAATTGGACTCCAGTCTCTTCTAGCTTGTAGTTTGTTTGTTTGTTTGTTTGTTTTGTTTTGTTGTTGCTGATAAGTCTGCTACTATTCTGATGGGTCTTCCCAGATAGGTAGTCTGACATCTTTCTTGTACTGTCTTTAGGAGTTTTTCTTTTATATATTGTGTAGACAAATTACTTTGTGTCTAGGGGTTGGTCTTCTCGTTTGATGTCTTGTGGGGGTTCTTTGAATCTCTTTTGTTTGGATAGTCACATCTCTGCTGAGGTGGGATTTTCTTGGATGACCTCATGGAATACATGTTCCAAGGTATTTTGTTTCCCTATCTGCTACAGGAATACCAGTCAGATGTTAATTCAGCCTCTTAATATAATCACACATCTCTTGGAGGCTTTGCTCCTTCTTTAAAAAAGATTTTTGTATGTTTTTAGCAGATTGGGTTGATTCCACATTTCAATCTTGAAGCTGTAAGATTCTTTCCTCTGCTTGGTTAATTCTGCTTTCCATGCTTTTCAGCTTGCTATTTGTTTCCTGGATGGAAGTTTTTATGGTCAAAATCATGATTACATGTTCTTTCAGTGTTGCTTCTTGTCTTTTTTGACACTCTGTGATCTCTGTTGTATTCTGGAGCCAAATATTTGTGGTTTCCATTGTTTGAGTTCTGAGGTCTGATTTTTCTGGCATTGTGTCTTTGGTATTCTGGGGGTTGCTTGTGTTCTTCTGTGGATTTTTTCCTCATTTGGGACAGAGCTTTTTCCTTTCTATTTAATTACTTTATTCAATGGTAATAGTAGAAGCTTTCAGTTCTGTTGTTCACTGAACTCCTTATACTTGCATGTAAGGGCTTCCTAATCTGTTCTATTTTGAAACAGGGCTGGGGGTGGAAAGCTGTGCTGTCTCTTGTAGTTTTGAGAGTTGAGTAAGGTAGAAGGTAGGGAGCAGTGTCCTACTCTGTCTGGGTCTCCTTCATCTTTTTCTGGTTGCACCCTTTGTCCCATGACTGGGTCAGGGTAGGGAGTGTGGCACCTGAGACTCTGCACTCATCTTATCCCTCCAAGGTTTGTGCTTTCAGGATATTCCCTCTAGGGTCATGATCAACCCCAAAGTAATGTGTAGTTTACTCAACAGTCACAGGGATCATGTTTGTTGCTGATTGGTGGGCACACCAGTGGACTTTCCTAGCCAGGTTTCAAGAGGATGGTAGAATGCCTGTTTCATCACCTCCAATGGGATCGAGTCTCTGGCTCTCTAATTGCACTCCTTCTGTAGCCTTCTCTGCTAATGTCCAGCCTGGCATTTAGGTAACAGAGCCTGGAACTACATGGAAGTTGCTCCCATCAGTTTCTTCCTCAGTAGAGCTCTGTTGATTTTTTTTAAAGTGACATTCATTTCTGCACTCCAGGAAGTGTTCTGGCAAGTGCAAAACAGCCACAGCACCAGTTGCTTCATTAGGAGAGCCCAGGCCACTTGCTTTCAAGTCCCCATTTAGTCAGACACTCACACACCTACACACCCACTTACAAACAAATCTATCCTTACACTCACTCACACAGAGTTTTGCACAGCACAACCAGCTCCACCACCACCTTCCCTTCCAACTCTGTTAGCTATTTAAAGGTACACAATAAATTATTAACTATTATCACCCTATTAAACTACCACATACTTGATCTTATTCATTCAAACTGTATTTTTATATTCATTAGCTATCTTCTCATTATCCTCCATCCAGCTACCCTTCCCAACCTCTGGTAGCATCATTCTTCTTACTGTCTTCATGAGTTTAATTTGTATTTTTAAGCTCCCATATATGAGTGGGAACATGCAGTATTTGTGTTTCTGTGCCTGGTTTATTTCACTTAACATGATATCCTCCATATTCTTTCATATTGTTGCTAATGACAAGATTCCATTCTTTTTAGGTGGATACTATTCCATTGTGCATACATACCACATTTTCTTTAGCCATAAATTCACTGATGAACACTTAGGTTGATTCCATAGTTTGCCCATTGTAAATAGTGCTGCAATAAACTTGCAAATGAAACTATCTCTTTGATATACTGATTTCTTTCTTTTGCTTATATACACAGCTATGGGATTGCTGGATCATATAGTAGTTCTATTTTTAGCTTTGTAAAAATTTTCCATACTCTTTTCCATAGGGCCTGTACTAATTTACATTTCTGCCAACAGTGTATGAGGGCTCCTCTTTCTCCACATCCTCACCAGCATTTCTATTTATTAAAATTGGTTAGTGTGTCTGATTTTATGTGAGTGTAACTTTTTTATAGAATGTCTTTGTAATATATCTTAAAATTAGGTAGTGTGATGTCTCAATCTTTGTTTTTCTTATTTTTTTTCCTTCAGAATTGCTATGGTTATTTTGGATTGTTTGTGGTTCCATACAAATTTTAAGATTGTTTTTCTATTTCTGTGAAGAACATTATGGGTATTTTAATAGGAATTACATTGAATATGTAGATTGCTTTGGGCAGTATGGACATAAGAGAATATCAATTCTTCTAATCCATGACCATGAGATGTCTTTCTATTATTTATGTCTACTTCAATTTTTTAATCAGTGTTTTATACTTTTCCTTGTAGAGGTCACTCACTTATTTGGTTAATTTATTTCTAAATTTTCTATTTTTTTGTCACTATTGCAAATGAAATTTCGATCTAGATTTCTTTTCCAGATAGTTTGCTGTTGGTGTATATAAATGTTCTGATTTTTGTATGCTTAGTTTGTATTCTGCAATCTTACTAAACTCATTTATCAGCTCTAAAAGATTTTGGTGGAGTATTTAGAATTTTTTTAAAAAGATCACATCCTCCGTGATCTAGGGTAATTTTATTTTTGCCTTCCACCTTATATGTCCTTTATTTATTTTTCTTCCCTTATTGCACTGGCTTGGATTTTATGTACTATGTTGAGTAGTAGTGGTGAATGCACGCTTTTCTGTTTCACTCCAGATCTCAGAGCAAAGATTTTAATTTATTCCCATTCATTATGATGTTAGCTTTGAGTTTGTCAAAGGTGGTCTTTATTATTTTGAGATATATATATGTATATATATATATATTTTGTACACACAATTATTGAGTATTTTTATCATGAAGGACTATTGAATTTTATTGAAATTATTATTCGCTATTGAATTAATCAAGGACTATTAATAAGAAGTATCACAAATATTGATTTGTGTATGTTGAGCCATTGTTGCATCCCTGAGGTTAATTTCACTTAATCATTGTGAATGATGTCATTAATTTGTTGTTGAATTCGGTTTGCTAGTATTTTGTTGAGTATTTTTGCAAGTATAGAAATCAGAATTATTCAAGTATAGTTTTCTGTTTTTGTTGTGTCCTTCTCTGGTTTTGCTATTAGGGTAATGTTGGTTTCATGTGCTTGTAATTATTTTTCCTTTTCAATGTTTTGCAATAGTGTGAGTAAAATTGCTATTATTTCTTTCTAAGGATTTGACAGATTTTAGCAGTGAAGCCACTAAACCTGGACCTTTTTATAATGGAAGATTTTTTATTTCTACTTTTTATCCTGTTACTTATGATTGCTCTCTTTAAGCTTACTATTTTCTTCATGGTTCAAAGGTGGCAGTTTGTATGTGTCATCTATTTCTTCTAGGATTTCCAATTTGTTTAAATATTTTGTATATAAGATTCTTTTATAATTCTTTGTACTTTGTAGTATCAGTTGTAATTTCTCCTTTTTGACTTTTAATTTTATTATTTGCACATTTTCTTTTTTTTCTTAATCCAGCTAAAAGCCTGTTGATTTTCTTTATCTTTTCAAAAACTAAATTTTTGTTTTATTGTTCATTGTTGCTTTTTGGTCTCAATTTTGCCTATCTTTGCTCTTATCTTAATCATTTCATTCTTACTATTTATTTCACATTGTCTTATTTTGCCCTTGATTTTTAATTTCTTGAGGTACTTTGTTAGAATGTTTATTTGAAGTCTTTCTCCTCTTTTAATGTAGGCATTTGGTTATAAACATCCTGTTATTACTGATTTTGCTGTATCTTTCAGGTTTTGCTATGCTGCATTTATTCAGGGGAGTGTTGTTTAATTTTCATATATTTTTAGATGTTTCCAAAGTTTGTCTTGTTATTACTTTCTAGTTTGATTTCATTGTGGTCAGAAAAGATAGATATAATTTCTATCTTTTTAATTTGTTGACTTATTTTATGACCTAACATATGATCTACTCTGGAGAATATTCCTTGTACTGATAAGAACAACATATCCTCAGCAGCAGTTGAGTAAAATGTTGTGTAATTGTCAGTTAGGTCCATTTGTTTGGTCTAGATGATTGTTTGACTCTGATGTTTCTTTGTTGATTTTCTGTTGGATGATCTATTCATTACTAAAGTGAGATGTTAAAAGTCCACTATTTTTGTTGTATTGCAGTCCATATCTCCTTTAGATCTATTAATAGTTGACTTTTATATTTTGGTTCTTCAGTGTCAGTGCATAGATATTTACAATTATTATATCCACTGAATGATTGCATTTACTTTCTTACATATAAATGTCTGCTTTCTTGATATCCTTAACATTCTCTGTCTTTTTAAAATCTATATGCATTCTGTTGGTCTCTCCTTCTACTGGGTATCTACTGGCTATATCGTGAATATCTACTGTTTCCACTTCAGTTTTCTGGCTATGTACTTCTTTCATACTAAGTTTTCTCCATTTATGTTTCCCCTCCTTCCATTCTCTTATTATTTTTAATTGCATACATTAATCTCTGTAATATTAGTTTTTCCTGTGTTCCAGAAACTAATCTACTTTCATTATGAATTTTCTGAGTTAAGGAGTATTTTACCACATAGCACATATATTTCATTCTATATATTTTCATTAAAATTCCTTCACTCTAGGAATCTTTACAAATGGTTATTTCTCAAAGCTTATTAAATGAAAAAAGACACTGAAAAACCCTAACTTGGGAACTCCATTTCTTATGCAATATTCCAGGGCCTTTTACTATCCAGTTGACATTTCAGAAAGCTTAATTGATAAAACAATATTTCAGACTTGCTGAATGATATATTTCCATCCATCATGTTTTCAAAGACTGTATACATTCTTATATCATTTATATATATGTAGCAGAATTCCTATTATTACTGCTACAGATAGAATATCGAAGAGATCGGTCCTTTACCTGTTGTTTCCTCATCTGTTTTTGAATACTTCCCTTAAGTATGGTTGTTAGTTTGCATATTATTCCAAAAATGTTTAGAAATCCAATGCAAGATGAATGACTCATGTTGTTTACTCCAGATAATGTCTCATTCTACCTCTTTTATTGTTTAACATCTTACCTTAGCTTCTTTTGTACCAAGGGGTATATGGAATTAAAACAACATTACCTCTCATGAGTGAGATAGATACCCTGTAAACCAGTGGTTGAAATTCCAAAATTTGGGTACTTTGGTCACAGAGAAAACTATGGAAGAGCTTCAAATATTTGTGATCATTCTCTCTTGATATCATTCCCTCATTTTCAATGAATCCATTCCTCTTTCATTTTATGGACAGAGAAAAGTCATGTTCCATTAATGTATTTTAATTTGGACTTTTTTATTGTTTCATATGTTTTTTGGACTTTTGTCTTCAGCTGTCTACTCAGCCCCTACCTACTCATATTTTCACATAATATTGTCTTATTTGTTTTCTTTTGTCTTGAAGTTTAGCATCTTAATTTGCTATTTAATGTTCAGCATTATTGCATCATTGCTTAGTTCTGTTGTTTCAACCAGTGTAGACATATTCTTTATATCAAGTAAATTTTATTAATCATGTATATTATTACATGTTTGTCACTTTCTCTTTTCTTTTTTTTTAAAGCAGGATTTATTGAAAGGACAGAAAAGCTCTCACAGTGGGAAGGGACTCGAAGGGGTTGCCCTGCTTGCCATTTTCAAAGTGCCAGATGCAATAGTTCAGAGCAAGGTATACTCAGGGCATTTGATTTAGAAGACTCTTCTCTGCCATTTAATATTTTATTTCCCTACCTTTCAAATGATTTAATTCAGATAATTTTCACAAAGGCATAAGTCAAAACAGAAAGTGACATAAAATACACTGTGTATGCATCAGTTGTCAAGAATGTTAATATAAACACCCAGACACTTAACTATAGAAGGCGTGGTTCAGTATTCTGTAATTCAGATATTGTGACAAATTTATACCACACTAGTTATATTTGAGTATTTGTGTTTGTATGTTCAAATAACCCATTAACCGACTGAATAGTAAAAATCTATATAATGTCATAATAAGTCAAGGACATTTTCAAATGGTGATCACTGGGAAAAGTATTCCTAAAACACTTCTTCAAGCCACTAGATTACTCATCTTCTCCTCTTTTACTTCTGGTCATTACTCTTTAGACAAAAGGCAGTTTTCAGCCACTGTTGGTGTTTGTGTGTAGGTACTTGAATGCATCAGTATGGATGTGTATCTGTGTATTTTCATCTGCAACCTAACTGGTTTAACATTACATTTAAATTTTTTAGTAGATTTGATGATTGTTTGCATTAGTTTTCCACAATATTTACAATCATTTTTCCATTTGTTTTCCAGGTGGTCTGTTGAACATGTTTGGCAAATTTTCTCTGATAACTTTTTATTCTATATATTTTATCTTTTTTTAATTTTTAGTTTTAAAGATGTAGGATACAACTCAGGGTTAGTCATACAAATCTGATAATCCACTAAATGTATGCTGTTCTAATGCCATTAAGATTGTCCACTTTATTATTTATATATATGTAGTTTATTGTTTCTTCCTTCTCCTGAATTTCTACCATCCCTCTTCAGTTTTTTTCAGCCCAGAATTTTCCCATATTAACCTTCTGCATTCTCTTTCCTACCTTTCTCCTTCTCCCATTTCTTTTATCTCAGTACACTCCTTTGCCTTCATGCAAGCATAAAACAAGCTCCTTCTTCCAGAGACTTACACTAGTTTCGTTATGAATTTTGTGAGAAGATGAGAGATGTGGCTAATGGACAAATGATTTGTATTCTGTATATGTTTTCTCAAAATTATCTACCACATTAGGACATCTCTCATGCATTCCAAGTTCAAGAAGTTGTTACTATGTCATTGTGAATTCCTCAAGCACTGAGATGAGGAAGATTCCAAACTTGCCGCTTCTAGTTTCTCCCCTACAGTCTGTTCAAAGTCTGCTTGAGATTCACCCTTCCACCTCCCTGGATCATGTTTTATAAGTTTTTCCAAATACACAAATACTTTGCATAATTGCCCTGTTTTTTTCTTTCTACCAAAGTGATTTTTTGAATTTGTATTGACACCATTATTTACTTTTCAATATGCAATTGGTTTTACTTTTGTAGAATAGATTATATCTTAAGAAAGTCATTGACTACACCTCTGAATTTTAAACTTTATAAGAAGGACATGAGAAATTTATTATTTTTCAGAGATTATACTAAAGTATTTTCTTCATAACACACTTAATACAATCAATAAAGGGTGATATCCTCCATTTCTAATGATGCTTTGTTTTATTTGTTTATTTTTTTTTACATAGGGAACATTACTTAGGGATATATCTCTTGAATGTATGCTAAAGACTACACTACACTTTACTACTGCTACAGAAAAAGTTTTGGGTAAAAGTTCTATTTCAAAATTATTTTGTTTTTTTGTTTTACTCTGAGTGTCATTCTGTCATCCAGGTTGAAGTATAGATACAGAATCAGGGGCTCATAATAGCCTAGGCTTTCTGGGCTCAAGCAACCATTCTGTCTTTCATATGAGTCTTCTGAGTAGCTTAAACTACAGGAATGCTCAACACACCCAGATAAGTTTTTTTTTTTTTTTTTTTTTTTTTGTAGAGACTAGGTCTCATTATGTTGCCTAGACTGTTCTCAAACTCCTGAGCTCAAGCAATCCTCCTAGCTAGGCCTCCTAAAGTGCTGATATTAAGGCATAAGTAACCATGCTCAGCCCAGATGAGTGTTTTTATGGTCTTCTTTCTCAACAATGTTTACTAATCTGTCTCATGTATGCATGCTTGTTAGCATTTTATTCTAATATATATATATGAAAAAGAGAAAATACAAAGAAAGACAAATGCTACTTAATTACACAGGGAGCAGGGTGTCCTATTCTACTCCCTCTGTTTGAATTCCTTTTGCATCAAGGGTTTGGGGCATGTAAAATAACATTGTTGGAATGCCTTTTAGAAACATATAACTTCAGTAGTTAAAAATAAAGGTCATTTGAGTCTCAGAGTAAACTAAGAAAATGCTTCTCATTTCTGTCTTCCTTCCTTTCTGACAATGTGATTCATTTTTCAATGAATTGCCTCATTCTTTCTTTTATTGGAAAGATGAAATGGGTTAGAAAAAAGTTATCTCCCAATAGTGTATTTCATTTGGTACTTTGCCTTTGTTTCATTTGCTTCGTGTTCCTCTCTCTTCAAAGCTCAATGATCCTATTTCTCAACTCCACCACACACTTTTACATTATTTTTTCTTCCTTATAGGATTTCCTCCTTATATGGTCTTATAAGTTTGCAGTTTTACTTGATACTAAATTCTCCCCACTATTAATGATTTCATCTAACTTCTAGCTATATTCAATGAAGATAGGTCCTTTATCTCAAATAAATTTTATTGAAAATATACCAATGGAGTCTTGGTATTTTAAAAGTATTTATGTGGAAATTTTCTCTAATAAAGTGCAGGTCATTTGATTCAGAATTTATTTTTTCCTGCAAAAATCATGTGACTTCCTTTCATCTGATTTAGATAGCATATGCTTCACTCAAACATGAGTCAAAAACAAAATCTAATCCAATAAAGTTGTGCAATGTTCAGTGGACAAAAATACTGTGAAAAAATGATCACAGGCATATAATCATTTATTTTCTCTGGGTACTATTGTTATTATTTACTTAGTGTTTATGGTTATCTTATACTATATATCTATGAAGTAATGAGAAAGAACTGTATAGTTATAATAACACCAAAAAATTATTAAAATAAACAAATTAAATATTTAATGCCCAAATAATGTCTAAAGAGATCAATACTCTTTTTAAAAGGTAAACATGAAAGTAATATTTTTATAATTTTTGCTTAACTCTTTAACACACTTTTAAACCATTTTTTATATTTTGTAGAATATAATTGAAAAAATTAAGTTCCCAACCAGTTACTGTCTGTTTATATGTGTGTGTATATATATGTATATGTATGCATTTGTGTTTGTGTTTGTGCATTTGGGTTCCATTCTCTTCCTGTTCCATATTGCCATCTCATATTTGTTGGTTTTAACCTTCTTACTTATTAAGGAATGTCTCTTTCTATTTCTTTACCTCTATTCTTTTTTCATGTCTTTTCATTCCATGTTTAGGCTAATGAGCACATGACTTTATATATATATGAAGGTCTAACAATTAGGTTCACAAACCATCCTAGAAAAAGTGCTACATAGCTCATTCCTGAATATCTCTACAGTCACCTTCAAAGTACTCCCCTTGGGAAGCTATGCACCAATGCCAGCACCTAGATTTTGGAACTGTTTTCTGGAATGGCTATCAGAGTTGTCATCATTATTTGTTGTGGTCTAACAATTAAGTTTGTCGACTTACCACCTTGCTCTTATGTTAGCAGCACTGTACAAATAACTGTATTGGGACACTCTCCCTACTCTCCTGATCTGGCCCCTAGTATCTTTTTTCTTTACCTGAAGATAAAGAAAATATCAAAAGTAAGACATTTGATGTATTCAGGACATCAAGGGTAATAGAACAACGGCTCTGATGGCCATTTCAGAATAAGAGTTCAAAAACTGCTTTGACAGGTGGACTAGGCGCTGGCGTCAGGATTGCAGGCTGAGCTACCGAGCCCGGCAGAAGAGCTTTTTAAAAAAGGTAACCACCAAAGAGAATATTTCTTAAATTTCCTCTCAACTCTGTAAATTCACTCATTTTATCACTCTTTTAATTTTTGTTAGATATTTGCTGGACAAAAGTGACCTATTAGCTACCCTATGGATGTGTTTATTTCAATCAGGATAGAGTTAACTAACAATGAATTTTAGAGATTTTTGAATTCTCTTCATGTTTCCTTCTCATAATATTTACATTGAACTCGCCATTTTAATTTTCATGAGACCCTTACTAAAACTTTGGCAAATTTTCTGACATTCAGTCACTCCTCAAACCCTTAACAATGACTACTTTTTGTTGATTGCAATGTTCTCTCTCTTTTACTTGCATATCAACTTTGTCTAACCCTTCGGCTGACTATCCACTTTTTCTATTCCATGTTTCTGGCTATGGCTATCTACCATATTATGCTCATTTCATTTCAGTTTTTCTACTTTATATCTTTTTCTATTCCATTTTATTTTTGTTCTGGTCCACTCATAGCCTATATACACATTTGTTTCCTCTGTCATTCCAAACTTACCCACAGTTTCACTATGAAGTTAATGTGATGCCAGTTTTGAGAGTGATTGTTTGCATTTTAAGTGTACTTCTGAAAAAAGTTGCAAACTTAAGAAATCTGCCATTTATTCAGGATTAAAGGGTCCATGACTATACAGGTGATAATTTACTCAACTAAAAGTTGACATAAGATTCCGAAGTTTCTAAGTCATGTTTCTCCATCAATTGTCCTCACAAAAACCGTGTAAATCTGATCTAATTCGTTGGTTAATTATTAAACGGAGGCTTATTTCCCACTGACTTTGAACAAATAATGTAAGTATTGCTAACTATGCAAATATTTCACATGATTATTCCTACCTTTTTTTCATTCCAACCATAAGAATTTCTTTCTACCTTTTGTTATTTCTTTACAAATTTGTCATTTTGACACATTGCACCTTTTAGTAAATGATTTCAGAAGGTTTTTATATCTCAAGGAAGACTCAGTGATAATATAGCTCTCAATTCTGAAGTTTTTATGTGAACAATAGGAGAAATATTTATGAGAAGATGATGCTGAATTATTTTGGATAACACTTATGTAATCACAGAAAAATACTTAAAATTCTCCCTTTCTAATGACATTTCCAATTACATTTTTGTTTTCATAAGGAATTAGAAGTAGGACTATATCTCTTCAGCGTATGCTGCAGGCTTCATGTGCCTACTGCTAAAGACATAGTTTTTGAGATATGTATACTCTTGCTTCCTGACCTAGTTTTAAGTGCCTCACTTGCATATGGGTATATGCTTGCATTTTATTCTCAAAAAAGCAGAAGTCCTAGTGCAAGGTCAATGACTATTTTTTTTTTTTTGGTCTAGGGGACGTCCTATTGTACATTTTTTAATGGCTACATATTGATTCTTAGCTCCTCTTGCACCAAAGTGGTATACGGAAATATGAAAGTAAAATGACATCTCCCTTCACTAATAAAAAGAGCTTTGGACTATTTGGTTCCAATTCTCAGAAATACGGGTATCTTTGAATCACAGAAAAATCTGTGGAAGTGTCAGAAATTACTGTGCTCATTCTTCCTTGCTACTGCACTCTCTTTTTCAATGACTAGGTTCTTCTTCCATTTATTTAATTAGTAATCATAAACAGAGAGATTGTTTCATCTGTCTTTTGCACCTTTGTCTTCAACTCTTATTGATCAATGTTTCAAACTCCAACATACACATATATTCAAATTAGTTTTTCTTGTTCTATTATTTTACCATCAAATACATGTCTTCATTTGTTTTCAATTTCCCAACCTTTGTTGTATTTGAATTATCTTACCATTTCAGTTTCCATAAACAGATCCTTTCTATCAAGGAAATTTTATTAATCATGTAACACAAAAATTTTTCATTTTAAAATTAGCTGATTCATTAGTATTGTCCAAGACGTGCCCAGGTCATTTGTTTTAAAACAGCATTCACCTCTATGCAAGACTTTATTTTCTTCCTTTTTGAGATTTAGATAAGAGAAGCTTTCTTCATGCACAATTTAAAATAGAAATTCACCAAAAAAATGGTTATGTATTTATCCATTGGCAAAAATTTTGCACATTGTTTCCTAGCTACCCAGACCTTTTTATTTGCTAATAAAATGGTCTAGATGATTAGAAACAGTGGCTCAATCATCTTTAATTAGGTGCTTGCTGCTATTTTCCAAACACAGCTACTACCATAATGAGAATGAACTATATATGGTTAGTACCAAATAACTCAAGAAAGTTGCAAACCAATTTTAAAAGCCTATATAATGTCAAAAATACTCAAAAACATTCTCAAAATGTAACCTTGTACTAATTTTCCTAAAAATGTTTTCTCAACTTATAAACTCACTTAATTTTTCCTTCTTTACATTAGAACAATACTTTCTGAATAAAAGGCAGCTTTTATTCACTGTTGGTGTGTGTGTGTGTGTGTGTGTGTGTGTGTGTGTGTGTGTGTGTAGGATATTGGTTTGGGTGTGGGTGCACAGGTAAGAGTGTGTATGTGCTTGTGTTTATTTGCATCCTGATAGTTTTTAAAATAGCATTTAAAAATTTTTTAAAATTTGAATCTTCTTGGAGTATTTTCATGATATTTACATGGATCTTTCTGCTTTATTTTTGAGAAAAATTTTCTCTAACCAATGCCTTAATCTCTTTGTCATTTTTTTGACAGTTCTCTTGGCTTCTTTAATATTCTGTTTGTGCCTCTATACTATCCATTGACTTGCCCTGATCATAGAATCTAATTTTTTCCTTAATTTCTGGAAGTGGATTTTTCTTTCATATTCAGTTATCTTCATGTCTATTTCTCCACCTTCCTTCCTTTCCTATTTCCTCCTATTCTATCCCTTACTTTCCCCCCTTGGTTTCTTCTGGCTTCCAGAGATTTTACATTAATATCATTAAGAATTTTATGAGATTTGACATATTAAGCGGATGGGTCCATGGACTACATTCTATGTACATTTTCTGGAATCCTTCCATTACCATTGGTACTCTGCCACGTACTCCGTGTTCAAGGTCCCACTGCTATGCAACTGCTACTTTCCCAACACTTATAATGTGAAGAAGGTCTCCATCCTAGCTGAACCAAACATCTCCCTCAATTATCTCTCAAAGACTGTATCAATTTGATTATTATTTGGTCTATTGAGAGTTCAAGGCTTTTGGTCAAATAGCCCACATTTCCTCGGGTATGCCATGTTGGCATAATATGTCCTTGCTCTTGTTCTTTTTTGTCACAATGCTTCCTACTTTTCTGTACTTTATTGACTTTTCCAAAAACCATTCTTTTACGGTATTGTAGAAGAACTTTATAGCCTGAGAGGCAGTCGCTGATAATGTATCTCTCAATTATGATCTTATATGTGAAAGACATCAAAAGTCATTTTCCTAGAATATTTCTATATTTTTCATAAAACTCTAATGCAATCAATATTTAGCATCCATCTTTTCTTATAATATTACCTACATCAAAAATATGATATGCTTTAATTGTTTTACAAGTTTCTAAAATACACAAATTCAAAATTTTTTAGACTTTTTTCCTCTTTACTACAATAACAAATGTTTTTCCTTCTTTGCAGTATGTGTATTGACACCATTAGTTACTTTTCAAAATGCATTTTTAAAAATTAATAGAATGAATTTTTATCTTAAGGAAAAATCGATGATTATACCTCTCTTAATTTTTAATTTTATAAGTACATAAGAAGTAAGATTTTCTCATGATTTTATCTTAATAAAATCACTAAGATATTCACATCTTCCACTTATAACAAGCTTTTTTGTGTGTGAGTTGGAGTCTCAGTCTGTTGCCGAGGCTGGAGTGCAGTGGCCCACTCACCAACACTCTAGTGTCGACATGCTGGGCTCCAGCAATCCTTCTGCCTCAGTCTTACAAGTAGCCGGAACTAGAGGCACACACTACCATGCCTGGCTGTCTAACAAGTTTTAAATTATTATGTTTCTTCATGTGTAATGTCACTTAGAAATAGATCTCTTCACTGTATGCCACAGGCTTTGCATGACTACTAGTACTGATATTTGGTTGATTAAAGAGTGCTTTTATGGTTTTCCTCTTCATCGCTTTATAATTACCTCCCTCGTGTATGTATGCTTCTTTGCATTTTATTCTGGAAAAAAGAAAAGACAAATGATTGCGAACCACACAGGAAGTCCGACTTCACTTCCACCCATGGTGTCATTTTAACTCTCAGTTCTTTTTGCAACAAAGGCTTAGGACATGTAAAACAACAATGTCTCTGATTGGTGTAATTACTTTAAGAAACATTTGATTTCAAAAGTCAGAAATACAGATAATTTGAATAACAGTAAAATAAGTAGGGGTTTTGTATGTCTTTCCTCCTCCCCTCCTAACATTGGGGTTTGTGTTCAAAGAATTGCTTCATTCTTTCTTTTACTTTTCATATTTTTAAAAGTGTTAGGGAAAAAAAAGTCTGAATAACGTATTTCACCCTGTACTTATTCATAGCTTTATCTATTTCTTGTACTTCTGTTTTCTAAGCTCAAAGATTTACTTTCTAACTCCAACACACACTTACTTTTACATAATTTTCTCTTACCATGTGGTATTTTAAACTAAAGTTTGCCATCCTCACTTGTAATTCAAAATTTCCACTACTACCTCTTTTATTTGATTTCAGTTATATTAAATGATGACAGATCCTTTATGTCAAAAAATTTAGTAATAATTTACAAATGAAATTTGAGTATTTTAAAAGTTTCTCATGTGGAAGTTTTATTCCAGAAAGACTCAGGTCATTGATTTACAACTCACTTTTATGAAAATTTATACCTCAAGTCTCTTCTTTAAGTGATTTTATAAGCTTCAATCAAGCATGAGTTAAGATATAAACTTAAATACAGTAAATCTCATGTAGTAATAAGTGGACAAAAATATTATGAAAGGCGGTACCCAGAAATATAATCCTACACCTCCTCTGGATGAAGTGTTTCTCTGTATTTGTGAGAACTTTATGCAACATAGTTACTAAACACAGATAATTGACTGTAGATGTTTAGTAATAATCATAGAAATTATTAAGGCAAACATACTGAATAATAAAAGCCTAAATAATGCCCAAAGACACCAAGAATTTTTTTTAAATAACAAAAATAAAATTGATATTTCTAAAATTTCTTCTCAATTATTTAATTCATACCCTTTGTTTATTTTTTATTTTATGTAGTATATATTTGACAAAATTAAGCTCTCAGCTATTTTTTGTTTACCTGTAAGTACGTTTATGTCTCTCTGTGTATTTATATGCATTCTAATAGAATGATTATCAATAGAAAATTTTCAGTAAGTATTAATTTTCTCCCTTTTTCTTCCCCATAAGATTTATGTTGTTCTTTCCATTTTGTTCTTAGATGGACCTATGAGAAAATTTGGCATATCTTCTTATAACTGTTACTCCCAAAATTCTTTACAATTACTATTTTCTGAGTATCTTTAATATACCCTGCCCTTTTTTATCTATATGCCTTCTATTGGCTTTTCATTCTTCTAGGTGTCTAATCTTCTCATCTGAAATACGTTTGTTTTGATCTTCCCTAATGTTAAGACATGTCTATTACTGTTTTCTTGTCTCCATTATTCCCCATTTCTTCTGTTTGTATTCCATATCTTTCTTTCTCTATAATCATTGCCTACTCTGTTTTTCAGAACCTTATCTCAGTTTGGCTAAGACGTTGGTGACATGTAGGTCATTAGTTTGAAGCGCACATGGTTTGGATTGCAAAAAGACAAAATTAAAACAAATACAGTTTTGTATATCTAAATGGATATTTAAAATTGATACAAAATGATTGTACATATTTCTGAGGTGCATGTGATATTTTGATACATGCATAATTATCAATCCAGAGTAATTAGGATTTTCATCACATTGAAAATTTATCATTGAGTTGTGTTTGGAGCATTCTAAATTTTCTTTTCCAGCTATTTTGAATAATTCAATAATTCTTGTTAACTACTGTCACCCTACTGTGCTATGGAGCTCTAAAACTTAATCCTCCTAACTGTATTTGTTTTTACCTTTTTACCTACCTCCCTAGTCTTAGTATTCATCATGCTACTCTCTGCCTCCATGAGCTCATTTTTTATAAATCTCTTACATATAAATGAGAACATGTGATATTCATATTTTTATATCTGGCTAATTTCACTTAACACAATGTTCTCTGTCTCCATCCATGTTGCTGCAAATGACAAGACGTATTCATTATCCAGACTAAATGCTATCCTATTCTGTAAATATGTTCCATTTTCCTTATACATTCATCCACTGATGAGCACTTAGGTTGATTCCATATCTTGACTATTGTGGTGAGTGCTGCGATGGCTGGGAGTGGCCACTGCACTCCAGTCTGGACGACAGAGTGAGACTGCAACTCAAAAAAAAAAAAAAAAAAAAGAAAGAAACATGGGAGAGTTCATATATTTCTTCAAAATGCTGATTTATTACTTTTGGATATATAGCCAGCAATAGTGTTGCTGAATCATATGTCAGTTCTGATTTTAGTTTTCTGGGAAACCTCAATACTGTTTTCCATAATAGTTGTACTAATTTACATTCTCATCAACAGTGTCTAAGCATTCCCATTTCTATACTTATCATTTGCTCTTGATAATAGACACTGTAACAGGTATAAGGTGACACTTTCTTTTGGTTTTAATTGACATTTGCCTGATGATTAGTACTGTTGAGTATTCATATATCCATTGGTTATTTGTATTATTTTAAGCAATTTCTATTTATGCATTTTGCTCATTTTAAAAATCAAATTATTTGTTCTTCTGTTGATTAATTACCTGAATTTTTTAGATATTTTGGTTTCCACTTCTTGTTTTTGGATCAATAATGTGTAAATATTTTCTCCCATTCTGTATATGTTCTCTACACTCTGTTGATTATTTTCTATGCTACACAGCAGCTTTTTAACTTGATATACTTTAATGTGTCTATGTTTTGTTGCTTCTGCTTTGGAGGTCTTGTCCAAGAAATCATTGTCAGGATCATGTCCTATAGCATTTTCCCATGGTTTTCTTATAGTAGTCTCATATACCTAGGTACTAGATTTCAGTATCAAATTCATTTTTACTTGATTTTTGCACATGGCAAGAGATAAGAGTCTTGTTTCATTCTTTGCAAATAGATATCCAGTTTTATCAACACCCTTTATTGAAGAGACTGTTCATTCTTTAGTGCATGTTCTTGGTGACTGTCAAAAGTGAGTTGGGGGGAGAGAGATTTAAGATCACCACCATGGAGCAGCTGACTTGTGCCTCTCCCACCAAGCAAGATGGAGAGTAGAGACCCAGTCACTGATAGCCAAAGACAACTTGAGCACTTTTGGATAAGTGAAATACCCTGTACCCAGCAAAGGTCATTTTAAACAATTAGAGACCAGAGAGTGATGGCAGATATGGGAATCCGAGCACCCCATCCCCCATCATTTAGTAGGTTCACACAAGAACTGAAGTACGGCTGGGTGAACAAAAGTGAGTGAGTGAGTCTACGATGCTTTGGATCAGGCCATCTACTCCCAGCCATGTGAAAATCATTGGCCCCATGTGGGAGGAGTTCTGAGCAGGGCACAACAGTGGACAAATACAGCCCAAACAAATAGAGGAAAAAAACCTGGCACTTAGTCAGTCACTGTGATCATGGCTTCCACTGGGCTGACTGGCTCACAGGCAGGAAAAGCCCACCTGCAGTGTGAACCCAGCTTGTACCTGCTGCCAACAACTGATGACCATCTTCGCAACCAGATCAGGAAAAATCACCTTTGAGACCTGCATGCCTGCAGGATGGAGCCAGCTCCTCCTCTGTGACAGGAAACTGTCTCTATTTCAAGAACAGAGTACGGACTTGAACAGGAAGAAAATGACATGGGAGACACCCAAAAACTTTCTCAATGGGAAGACTTCAGGGTTGTAAACCAAAGAGCAGACAGCAGAGCAGACAGCAGACCCATCCCCCAACTGCTTACTGCAAAGTGCTGGCCAGCATTGTGCTGAAAACTAACCTGACTAGATTAACAGTGAAAGAGAAAGTCTACAGTAAGAAAACTTGCCACAAAGTGGAGCAAAGTACAGAAGTAAATGATCCTTCTTCTTTCACTATGCGTCCTACAAGGTCTGACAATTAATTTTGTGAACTTACCACTGTGTGTTTATGTTGGCAGCACTGCACAGACAACTCAGTAAGGTTTCATAACCTCGATACAGCAATGTCTCACAGTTGTATTTTTTCAATGTTTGGCAGTGTCTTGCTGAGTGGTGTTCATTATTGTTATTGTGTGTTTTTGTTTGCCATCATGAGAATGCCAGGGCTTGAATTAGAGCAATGAGCAAACATGAATTTTTCTTTAAAACTTTACAAGAATGGAAATGAAATCAGGGACGTGTCAGTCCAAGTTTACAAGAATAATGTCATAAAAAAATTGGCAGTGTTCACATGGATTAAACATTTTTTTGAGAGAAGGGAAAGTGTTACTGATGAAGAGAGGTCAGGAAGGCCAGTAATGAGAAGAATTGATTTAAAATATTGCAAAAATTTGTCAAATTATGTGTCACAATCATCAGCTGACTATGAGAAGCATTGCAGATCCAATAAATGTTGATAAAGAAACAGTGAGAACAACAACAACAAAAGAAACAGTGAGAAAAATCTTAACTGAAAATCTTGGAAAGGAAAAGGTGTGCACAAAAATGGTTCCAAAGGAGCTCACTGATGAACAAAAGCAAAGGAGACTTGAAGTTTGCCAAGACATTTAGGTGACAAGACAATGTTTTTGGTTGTGTTATCACTGGTGATGAAACATGGGTGTACTAATACCAGCCTGAAGCAAAGCATCAAAGTACACAATGGAAGTCAGCCAATTTTCCATAACTAAAAATTTCCATCAGTTCAAATCAAGAGTCCAAATGAAGTTGCTGACCTTTTTTTTAATATCAGAGGGCTTATTCATTATAAATTTGTACCAACTGGACAGTTACCATTTGGAAGTGTTAAAAAGGCTGTGTGAAAAAGTTCGATAAAAATAACTTGAGCCGGGCTTGGTGGCTCAGTCTGTAATCCTGCGTCTTTGGGAGGCTGAGGTGAGTGGATTGCCTGAGCCCATGGGTTCGAGACCCGCCTGGTCAACTTGGTGAGACCTCATCTCTACAATAAAAAAAAAAATGAGCTGGGCATGGTACCACGCACCTGTAGTTCCAGCTACTTGGAAGGCTGAGGTGGAAGGATTGCCGGAGCCCAGCAAGTCGAGGCTGTGGTGGCTGGGAGCGAACACTGCACTCCAATCTGGGCGACAGGGTGAGATTCCAACTCAAAAAAAAAATGACTTGAACTTTTCACCAACAACTTATGACTTGCATCACAACAATGCACCAGCTAATATAGCACTGTCTGTGAGGAAGTTTTTAGGCAGTAAACAAATAACTGTATTGGAACACTCTCCCTACTCACCTGATTTGGTCACCAATTATTTTTTTCTTTACCTGAAGATAAAGGAAATATTGGAAGGAAGATATTTTGGTAACATTCAGAACATCAAGGATAATACAATAATGGTTCTGCTGTCTATTCCTGAAAAAAAGTTCCAAAATTGCTTTGATGAGTGGATAGGTGCTGGTGTCAGTTTATATCTTCCCAAAGGGAAAAATTCAAAGGTGAGCATACTGATATTTAGCAATGAAGTATGTAGGACTTTTTCTAGGATAAGTTTTTGAAATTAATTGTCAGACCTATATATTGAACAACAGATAGGGTCCTAGAACAGAGGGTCACTGAATAATTTAGAGTAGCAACTCGAAAGAGTAACTATAGAGAAGGAAGAAATTATAGAGAAGGAATGAAGAAAAATTATAGAGAAGGAATGAAGAAAAATCAATGAAAAATACATGCAACCCTCAGAGTCCCAAAGATGGCAAAAATGAACAGGAGCCAAGAGAAATTAGAAGTGAATCTCACTGAGGTAAACAGAAAGTAAAAGCACAGTTGGCCAAATTCAGAAAAGTCTATTTTGAAATCATGGAAATAAAAAAAATTCATCCTGGAAATAAAAACATAGTAACAAGCATAGACAGCAGGGTCAACCAGCTAGAGGAAAGAGTCTCAGAATTTGAAGTAAAAATGTGGAATTAACCTACTCTCAAAAACACAGGAAAAACACTCAAAAAGAAGGACAAAAATTCCAATATATGAAACTGTGTCAATAATCCAAATCTACACCTGATGGGCATCCTTGAAGCAGAAAGGAAAATAGAGAATACAATGAAAGAAACATTCCATAGAGTGATGGAAGAAAATTTTCCCCACCTCACCAGAGATGCAACCATCCAAACATAAGAGAGTCAGAGAATCCCCACAAGACTGAAATGAGAAGACCAACCCTTAGATATAGTAATTTTTTTTTAAGGTGTGGAGTACAATTCAGGGTTAGGTATATAAATGATGGTTTTACACTGTAATATTATGAATTACATTTATAGACTTACAAATGCTGAACCATCCCTGCATTACAGAAATGAAGCCCACCTGGTCATGGTGGATGATCCTTGAAATGTGTTGTTGGATACGATTTGCTAGAATCTTGAGAAATGTTGCATCTATGTTCGCCAGGAAAATTGACCTGTAATTCTCTTTCCTTGTTGAGTCTGCTAATTTGGGTTATTAGAATGATATTAGCTTCACAGAATGATTTGGGAGAATTCCTTCCTTCTGGATTGCCTGGAGTACTTTCAATATAATTCATATCAACTCTTTTTGTGTGTCTTGTAGAATTCAACTGAGAAATCATCTGGTCCAGGAATATTTTTTGGCAGGAAGTTTTCTTGTAACTGAGTCAATTTCTTGGATTGCTATTAATATGCTATGCTCTTCCTGTTTCAAACTTGGGAAGTTGTGTGAGGCCAGAATTACCTTCATTTTTAAAGATTTTTTTAAGACTGGGCTCGGTGGCTCAGCCTGTAATCCCAGCACTTTGGGAGGCCGAGGTGAGTGGATTGCCTGAGCCTGTGTGTTTGAGACCTACCCAGGCAACTTGGCGAGATCTCATCTCTACAATAAATCAGAAACTAGCCAGGTGTGGTAGTGCATGCCTGTAGTTCTGGCTACTTAGAAGGCTGAGGCCGAAGAATCACTGGAGCTGAGCAGGTAGAGGCTGTGGTGACCGGGAGTGTGCCACACTGCACTCCAGTCTGGGCGACAGTGACACTCCAACTCCAAAAAAACCAAAAAAGATTACATAAAAACAAAAAAGATTATATAACATGTTCATAGTAATTCCTGATTTTGTTTAGAATTTATTTGGAGTCATTTGTGACATGACCTTTTTCATTTCTAATTGTGTCTACTTAGTCTCTCTCTCTCATTCTCTCTGTCAATATGGCCAAGAGTCTGTCAATCTTATTTATTCTTTCAAAGAACTATCTTTTTGTCTTGTTTATCCTTTCTATAATATTTTCTAGGATATTATTTTATGATATTTTCTATTTCCTGCAATTATGACTTTATCTTAATAATTTGAGTTTTTCTCTTGAATTTAGGATTTAATTGTTCTTACCTGTCCGGATCCCTCAGATGTGACATTAGTCTGTTTACTTGAGATCTCTCTATTGACCCGAAATGTGCAAGTAATATTATATACATCCCTCTCAGTATTGTTTTCGTGGTATCCCAGTGGTTTTAATGTGCTGTTATTTGTTTGTATTGGTTTCCAGAAATCTTTTTATTTCTGTCTTGATTTCTGTGTTGACCCAAAAGTCATTCAGCAGCATGTTTAGTTTTCATATATTTATATATTTTGGGGGGGAGGGGGGTTCTTATTTGTGATGATATTTATTTTTAATTTCACTGTGTTCTGAGAAAATGCTTGTGATGGTTTCAACCATTTGAAATTTGTCCGTATATTATTTATGCCTGAATGAGATCAATCTTGGAGTATGTTCCATGTGCTATCGGGTAGAATGCTTACTCTGTGACTGTAGAGTGAAGTGTTCTGTAGATGTCTATTAGGTCCAGTTGATCTGTGAGTTACTTTTCTGGATAGTCTTGTTTTTAGGTCTTGATGATCTGTCTAGGATTGATAGTGGGGTATTAAATATCTGGCTATGATTTTATGGATGTCTATGTCCTCTCTTAATTTATGTGACAATTTTTTGGTACATCTGAGTGCCCATGTATTGGGTGCATATATATTTAAGATGATTCTATTTTGCTGGTGAATTGAGCCTTTTATCATTATGTAATGTTCTTTTTAAGTTTCATTGGGTTTGAAGACTATTTGGTCTGATATAAAAACAGCTATCGTTGGTCTTTTTGTTTGACCAGAGTCCTGGAAAACTTCCCCCCAGTCCCTTATTTACAGCCTGACAGTGTCCTTTGTAGTAAGGACATTTTTCTGGGCACAATTATTGACTTCCTGGAGAGACCAGAATGTTGAGTCATGATTCTTTATCAAGTTTGCTATTAAATCCATTCATGTTCAAGTTAATTATTGATATATGAGGGCTATCCCTGTCATAATCCTTTTAAAAAGTTTCCTTGTTTTTTTATTTTTATTTTAAATTTTGTGGTTAATCTGTATGCTTTGTTAATCTGTATGCTTTGTGGTTAATCTGTATGCTTTGTTATTCCTGTGTTTTTACAATAGATAGAACTGTTTTTTTGTTTATGTGCTCAGAACTTCCTTAAACATCTCCTGAAGGCCTGGTCTGGAATATTTTCATAGATATTGGATTTCTGGGAGAGATTTTAATTCTCCTTTATTGATGAAGCTAAGCTTGGTGGAGTGGGAAACACTTAGCTAAAGTTGTTTATCTTTAAGAACATTAAAGATGGGGTCCCTGCCCCTTCTGGCTTGTAGGGTTTTTGCTTAGCTATCTGCTGCAATTTTGATGAGTCCTCCCAAGTAAGTGGTTGATCCTTTCTCTCTAGTGCCTTTAGAATTTTTTTTCTCTCATGCTTACCTTGTGGAGATGGATTACTATGTGTCATGATGGTTCTCTTGCGTAATGCCTTTCAGGGGTCCTCTGGATTTCTTGCATTTGGATGATCACCTTTCTAGTGATATAGAAAAATTACTCTAGGATGACATCTTGAAAGCCTTGTTCCAGGTGTTCTCAGTTTCCCCTTCTGCGTGAAGGATGCCAATTCACCATAGATTTGATCTTTTAAAATAATCCTACACGTCCCATAGTCTTTGTTCATTTTTTTGAGACTTTTCTTCTTTTTTCATCAGACTTGTTTAGCTCAATATTTTGATCTTCAAGCTCTGAGTTTCTTTCCTCTGCCTGATCAATTCTGCTGCCTGGGTCTGTCATTGTGCTTTAAAATTCCAGGAAGGAATTACTCGTTTCCAGGATACTAGATTGGACCTTTATTATATTGGTCAGCTCAACTTTTATTTGCTTTTGCTGCCTGGGTTATCTTTGCTTCCAAATTCTAGTGACTTTCCTTGATTGTTTTTGCTATCCATTGTTTGAATTCTGTGTGTGTCATGAGGGATAGGTTGTTCTGAATGGGTCCTATTGCTTGGAGTCTGGGAGGCACTTTTGTGGGTGATGCCTCATTAAGGCTTTGGGGATTTCAAGTGTTTTTTTATTTGTCCTTTCTTGAGGAGAAACTCTTCTCTTTTTATTATTATTTTTGTTTGGTTATTTTGTTGTTAGGTACAGTCTAGCTGCCCTAGGGCCCTTTCTACCATTCAAAAAAGTTCCCACAGGGAGAGAGGAGCCACTACTCACTACTCCAACTCCAGCTCTCCTGCTAGGCAGTGCTCAGATCTCAAAATGACTTTCTACCACCAAGTGTTTTTCCCATGGCTGGGATTGCCACATGGTTTTCTGCCTTCAATTTGGAAGCTCTTCATAGGGATCAGGAGGGAGGATGGGCCCCCTTGCTTCTATGACAGCACTGACAGAGTGTCAGTACTATCTGCCACCAAGACACACTGCTGCGGGAAGACAGGGTTGCCAAGTGCCTCTCACAAATTTTCTTCTCCTGTCAAGGGTTGATCTGCTCTCAGAACGCAAAAGCAGCAGAATCTTTCAAAGCTTGCTTCAAACTGTCATAGGCCATGTTGAGACATGGCCTTGGGGCAAGTGAAACTGGTAGGTGATCTTTCTCAGTCTAGGGAATGGCCACCAAGTGCGTCTCAGGGTATGCACTTTCAGGGACTGATTGGCCACTGGCATTCTGAGGTTGGATAGGTTCCCAGCTTCATATGGTCACTGGCAGCATGGTACTTGTTGTATGTAGGCTTCCTCCTGCATGGGCCTGGAGACCCATGTGGATGGGGGAGAATCATGCCAGATTGTATTAGTAGCACTTACCCCCTCTCATGTATAAGGCCAAACTGGAAATCCAATGTGAACCTGTTGCCTGGTGAGGTTGGGGCCTCCTGGTTCCAAAGCTGGCCACCCACAATCTTTCCTCCTTGCTCTCTGTGTGTCCTAAGAGTCTTTTGCGGGATGTGGGGTACAGCCTCCATTTCAGCCTGCACAAGCAAATTGGTGTCACCAGCTGCTAGGATTCTCTTCTTTGGTCTGCTCTGTGAGAGAGTTGTTCATCAGCTACTACTAAGTGGCCATCTTGGATCCTCTCTCCTTTCATTTTTCTGGGTACAATTATTGACTTTGAAAAATGCAATTCTTTTTAAATTTGGAAAACGGATTTGTAACCTAAAGAAAGGTCACTGACTACACATATCTCAATTTTGAATTTTATGTGGAGAGCATGAGAAGCTGTTTCATAAGCTAATCCTAGAAGATGTTTTCATAACATCTTTAAAATATTCACTAAATGTTTCACATGCTCTGTTTGAAATTATGTTTTCCGTTGCATTTTTCTTGCAAAGCAAAGTCTCCCAGGAATGCACCTTTTCAAAGTATTTTGCAGGTTTCATATGACTACTGCTACAAAATGAATTTGGGGCAGATGTATGCTTTTACTGCCTATTTCTTAATCATTTTTAAAATACCTGTATTGTGTGTGAATACTTGTTTGGATTTTTCTCTGAAAGAAGAAAGTCAAAAGAAAAGAAATTATTGCTATTGCTTAATAAGGGAGTCCAATTCTACTTCATCTCATGTTTTCTCTTATTTTTTTCTTTTTTTGTTTGTTTGTTTGTTTTCCAATCATAAAGCTTTTTGCCCCACAGGCTTGGGGCATATAAAATAGCATTGCCTATGTTTGGTGAGATGCCCTTTATAAATATATGGTTCTGATCCTAGGCAGTGTGGAGTGCAGTTACTTTATGGATTCCTGACTTCATGACAGAAAGGAATTTCAGAGTGAGTTCAAAGTAAAGTTTTAAGGTAATGTTTTTAGAAAGGAAAGACACAAGAAAGAAGTGAGTGTTGTAAAAGAAAGGGCATGTGCTCACCTTTTAACAGACATTTTATATAATTGTATAATGATGATTAAGTAAACTGTTCTGTGAACTAAGAGTGGAGGGCTGCAGGTATTTGGTTATGATTTTAATTACCATTTCTCAACATCTTAAGTTCATGAGAACATTTTAAATAATGAAAGCTAGTATCTAACTAGATTTGGGCTTTTCTTCCAACATTGTGCTTGGGGTAATTCGCTGTTGTTTCCATGATTTACTATACTGGTATTTCCACATTTCATCCTGCAAAGCAGTCAGGTCTGACATGCCTGGTTGGTTGGGTGAAGGTTGTGTACTGATAAGAAAGATATCTGAATGCCTAAATTAAATCTACCTGAAAGAAACTCATCTGCGTATGCATAAGCTATGCTATATTCCCTGCCTCAGTTCCAATAATCAGAAATATAAGTCAATTTGGCACACAATAACTAAGAAAATGTTTCAAATGTTTGTCCTTCTCCCTTCCTGACATTATTATTCATGTTTACTAAATTTCATAATTCTACCTTTTAATTTTTAGATAAGAACCATCAGCAAAAAGAAAAATCTCAGTGTTGTGTATTACTCTGTGAAAATTAAATGTTTCTTCTGTTTACTCTGCTTTCAGAGCTTTGTAATCATCTTGCTCAAGTTTAACATACACTTATTTTTACTTTTTTTTTCTTGTTATTTGGTCTTGTGAATCATCATCTGGTGTTCAGTTCTATTATTACCTCTTTCATTTGTCTTCTAGGTAAACTTAATAAATACTGATGCTTTTTGTCCAATACACTTTAGTAACAATATCCCCATGAAGTCTTAGTATTTTAAAAGTATTTGATGGGGGAGATTTTTTTTTGAAAAAGTTTGTCATTTGATTTATATAGTTTCTCCAAATTAAGACCTCATTTCCCTTTCTTTCAAGTGATTTAGGTAAAATATGCTTCACTACAGCATGAATTAAAATGCAAAATAAAATTTAATAATATTATGCAGTAATCAGTTGTCAAAAGTTGTGAAAAGAGACAGTGAGCATATAACTCCTATTTTCTATAAGCACTGTAGTTCACTAGTTATTATTTTCATTTCTGTGATGATGGTATACATTATTTATATTAAAATAGTTAGAATGGACTATAGTATGGGTTAAATAGCATGCAACAAACTTATTAAAGTAAACAAACCAAATAATAAAAGCCTGAATAAGGTCAAACATATAAAGAAAAATTTAGAAGTTAGCCAATAGACTAATATTCCTAATTTTTTCACAATTCATTAATTCACTTTTTTTTAGGTCCCTTTAAAATTTTTCTAGAATATTTTGACAAAAAGTGACCTCTGGAGAAATTTTTTGTGTTTGTGTGTATGTGCATAGATATGTACATGTTAATTTGCATCCTGATAAATTACTTTTATTTTTTAAAAATTTATTTCTTAAACTGGGCACAGTGCCTCACGCCTATAATCCCAGCACTTTGAGAGGATGAGGTGAGAGGATTGCCTGAGCCCATGGGTTCAAGACCAGCCCAGGCAACTTGGCAAGACCTCATCTCTACAATAAATCAAAAAATTATCAAAGCATGGTGGTGCATGACTGTAGTTCCATTTACTTGGAAGACTGAGGTGGAGGATCACCTGAGCCCAGTAGCTCGAGGCTGTGGTGGCCGGGAGTGTGCCCATTGCCCTCCAGCCTGAGTGACAGAATGAGACTCCAACTCAAAAAAAAAAAAAAAATACTTCTTAATTTAATTTAGGACCAGCATTTTGAAACCATTTGACATCAAAATTATTTTTTACTCAATTATTAGGTTTACTCAATTTCTTAGTTTTTGAGAATTCTATCAAAATTACTTCAGCAGAATTTTTTAAATAACTTAAATATACCTATATATGATTTCCCTAAGAGGCACCCTACTTAACCTAATACATTCAAAAGCACTGAGGTGAGAGGATTGTCTGAGCCCACGGATTTGAGACCAACCTGGGCAACTTGGCAAGACCTCATCTCTACAATAAATATAAAAATAAATTATCCAGGCATGATGGTGCAAGCCTGTAATTCCAGCTATTTGAAAGGATGAGGCAGAAGTATCTCCTGAGCCCAGCAGGTTGAAGCTGCGGTGACTGGGAGCATGCCATTGCCCTCCAATCAACTCAAAAAAAAGTGAGATAAATCTAAAAATTAAATATTAGTAATATAAATATCCATTTTCCCATGCTACATAAGTTTATCATGTCACATATTAAAATTCTTTTTTAATGTAAAATATTTTGCTTTAATTGAATTTTATGTCTTTTTAAAAGTTGTATTATAGAGTTGAAGGGTACATGTGAGCAATTTCTACATAAGTAAATTATGTGCAGATGAGGTTTGGGCCTCTAGCAAAACCTCTTCCCTTTGAAGTAGACATGGTATGTAATGATCAACTGTGCACTCCTTGTCCCCCCTCCTTGTACCCCTTCTTTAGCAGTGCCCTGCATTTGTTATACCCATATTTTACCTGCATGCCCTATGTTTAGGGACTTCTTATGATTGAGAACATGTCATATTCAGTTCACATACAATGGTGAGAGTTCACTTAGAATGATGGTAGTTCACTTAGAAAGTTGGTCACCAGCTGCATTCATGTTGCTGCAAAGAACATGATTTCGTGCTTTATTGGCTTTGTAGTATTCCATCATGTATATGTCCCACACTTTCTTTATTCAGTCTCATTTCTGTGTTGGTTCCATGTTCTTGCTATGGTAAAAAACACTGCGATAAACATACATGTGCAGGTGTATTTCTTTGTTTGTTTTGGTAGAGGAATTTATGTTCCTTTTGGTATATTCCCAGAATTGGGATTGCAGATTGTATTGTAGCTCAATTTTCAGTTATTTGAGAAAACACCACACTGCTTTCCACAGAAGCTGAAGCAGTCTACATTTTTCACCAGCAGTGTAAAAGTGTTCCCTTTGCTTTGGACCCTTACCAACACCTGTAATTTTTACTTTTTAATAATAGCCATCCTGACCAGTATACTGTAGTTTTGAATTACATTTCTCTGAAGATTAGTGAAACTCAGCAATTTTTTTCATGTGTTTGTTGGTTGCTTAAGTATCTTCCTTTGAGAAGAATCTATTCATGTTCTTTGTCCAATCTTTAATGGGATTATTTTATTTTTTCCAGTTAATTCGTTTGTGTTGTCAATTCTGGAGGTTAGGTCTTTGTTGGCTGCATAGTTTACAAATATTGTCTCCAATTCTGTGGGTTGTCTTTTTACTAATTTGATGTTTTGTTTTTGTTTTCTGTATAAAAATTTTTACCTGACCTGTCAATTCTAAATTTTGCAATATTTTATTTTGAGATCGTGGCCATGAATTCATTGCCTATTCTGATTTCCAGAAGGGTGCGTCACAAGTTTTCTTCTAAGATTCTAATAGTTTGGGCTTTCACATCTAAGCTCTTAATTCATTTCAAATAAACTTTTGTATATGGTGATAGATGGTCATCTAGTTTCATTCTTCTGTATGTGGTTACCCAGTTTTCTGAGCACCATTTGCTAAATATGGTATCTTTTCCCCAATGTTTGTTTTTGTAGGCTTTGTTGAACATAAGTTAGTTGAAGTTCCATGGTCTTATTTCTGAAATCTCTGTCTTGTTCCACTGGTGTATGTATCTACGTGTATAGCAGAAAAATGTTGTCTTGGTTACTGTAGGCTTGCATTAAAGTTTGAAATTTGAAAGTGTGATTTCTACAGCTTTGTTCTTTTTGCTGTGGATTGCTTTAACTATTTGACTTTTTTGCTTCCTTATGAATTTCTGTATGGTCTATTATAGGTTTATAAAAAGGATGCTGGTCATTTGTTAGGAATTGCCTTGAATCTGTATGTTAACTTGGGTAAAATGAAAATCTTGTCTATACTGATTTTCCAGTCCATGAGCATGGAATGTCCTTTCATTTGTTCATGTCATCCTTGATTTCTTTGAACAGTACTGTGTGATTCTGATGTAAAGGTCTTTCACTTCTTTATTTGGTGGATAGTGAGGTATTTGTGTGTGTGGAGCTATTGTGAGTGAGACTGTGTTTTACATTTGGTTCTCAACTTTCTTGCTATTAGTATATAAATGCAACTATTTTGTGTATATTCATACCAAAGTCATTTATCAGTGTGAGGAGGTTTTTGACAGGCTCTCAAGGGTTTTCTAGGTAGTAAATTAAACCATTTGCAAAGAGAGATAATTTAACTTTCTTCCTATTTGGATAACTTAATTTTTTTCTCCTTCCTGAATGCTCAGGCTAGAACTTCCAATACTTTTCAAAACAGGAAAGATGAGAGTGGACATCTCTGTTGTTTTTCATTTCTTGGGAGAATGCTTTCAGCTTTTGCACATGAAGTATGTTGTTGGCTTCAGGTTTGTCAATGATGGCTCTTATTATTTTGAGGAATGTTTCTTTGATGCCTAAGTGTTTTCTATCAAGATGTTGGATTTTTCCAGATGCTTTTTCTGTATCTAATGAGATAATCATATGGTTCTTGGCTTTACCCCTGATTATGAGATGGATTACACTTATTGATTTGAATGTGCTGAATCAGCTTGCATCTCAGGAATGATGTCCACCTGGTTATGATGAATAATCCTTGTAATGTGCTGTTGAATGTGATTTGCTAGTATCCTTTTGAGAATTTTGCATCCATGTTAATCACATAAATTAGCCTGTAGTTTTCTTTCTTTGTTTAGTCTTTGCCATTTTTGAGTATCAGGATAATTTTGGCTACAAAGAATGAGCTAGAGAGGATTCCTTTTTCTTGATTGCTTGAAATACTTTCAGTAGGGTTAATATCAGCTTTTCTTTCACTTCTCTCAGAACTCAGCTATGGAAGCATCTTGCTCAAGGCTTTTTTTTTTTTTGACAGGGAGGTTTCTTACTACTGATTAAATTTCTTGAATTATTATTGGCCTGCTTAGGGTTTCAGTTTCTTCCTGTTTCAAGCTTGGGAGGTCATATGATGCCAGGGATTCTTCCATATGTTCTAGATTTTCTAGTTTATTCACATACAAATGTTTGAATAATCTCTGATAATCTTTTGTGCTTTTTCAGGATCAGTTGTAACATCACCTTTTTCACTTCTGATTAATCTCAATCCCTCTCTCCCCTCCCCCTTTCTCATTCTTTCATTAATCTGGCCAGGGTTGTTTCGATCTTATTTATCCTTTCAAAGAATTGACTTTTCATCTCATTAATCCTTTGTATGATTTACTTGGCCTCTATTTCATTTAACCGTGATTTTATTTTAATAAATTTCATTTTTCCACCAATTCTTGGGTTGACTTGCTCTTGTTTCCCAGCCCCCTTAGGTGTGATGTTAGACTGTTTACTTAACATCCTTCTATTTATTGACATGTGCATGCAGAGTTATAAACTTCCCTCTCAGTACTAATTTCATGGTATCCACAAGTTTTTTGTTGTTGTTGTATGCCTTTGTTTTCATTTGTTTCTAGGAATGTTTTCATTTCTGCCTTGATTTCTATGTTAATCTCAAAGTCATTCAGAAGCATATTGTTTAACTTCCATGTATTTCTGTGTTTGGGTTCTTTTTGATGATGTTATTTATTATCATTCCATTGCAATCTGAGAAGATGCTTAGTATGATTTTGATCTTTTGAAATATGTTCATTCTTGATTTATGTCCGAGTATGTGATTAATCTTGGATTATGTTCTGTGTGTTGATGAGAAAAATATGTATTCTGTGGCTGTGAGGTCAAGTGTTTTGTAGACATCTATTAGGTCCAATTGGTCAAGTGTTGACTTAAGGTTCCTGATTTCTTTGTGACTTTTTCCTTCAATCATCTGTATAAGGCTGCTAGTGGGGTATTAAAGTCATTGACTATAATTGTATGACTGTCTACACCCTCTCTTAGTTTAACTAGCAATAGTCTTATAAATATTGGTGTTCCTATGTTGGGGAAATATATATTCAAGATGAATATATGTTGCTGATGAATTGACCTTTTTATTATTATCCAGTGTCCTTTTTGACTTTTATTGGCATAAAGCCCATTTTGTCTGTACAAGAATAGCTACTTCTGCTCTACTTTGTTTTTCATTTGCAGGGAAAATTTTTCTCCAACACTTTACCTTGAGCCTGTGGGTATCATTTGCAGTGAGAGTTTCTTGAGTGCAACAGAATAGATCAGGTTTCTCGAACCAATTTGCCATTGTTTTGCTCTTTAGTGGTATGTTCAGTCCATTTATGTTTAAGTTAATTATTAATATGTAGGAGTTTATTCCTGTCAGTTGGTATTAAGAGGCTGCTTTGTTTTTTAGACTATGGGCCTGATTTGTATAGTATGTAAGCTTTATGCTTGTCTATTTTGCATTGTATGCAACCATTTTCTCACTTGTGAGCTTTAAAGGTTTCTGTCATCTCCTTTAGGGCTAGTCTGCAGGTGACATATTCTCTTAGGGATTGATTGCTTGAGAAGGATTTTAATTCTCCTTTATTAATGATGCTTAGCTTTGCAAGATATAAAATACTTGGCTGGTGTTGCTTTACTTTAGGGATGCTAAAGATGGGACCCTTGTTTCTTAAGGTTTGTAAGGTTTCTGCAGATAATTCTGCTGCAATTCTGATGGGTCTTCACCAGGAGGTAGTCTGTCCCTTCTCTCCAGTTGCTTTTAGAATCTTTTCTTTTATACTCACCTTGGAGAGATTGACTATTACGTGCCTTGGGGATATCCCTCTTGTGTATACCTTGAAGGAGTTCTATGAATCTCTTGTTTCTGCTTAGCTGCCTTTCGAGCAAGATAGGATGTGGGGGTCCTGCCCCTGCAAGGATTGGGGGTCCCTGGGGGTGTGAAGGTGTCGGCCATTTATGAAAGAGAGACGACACTGGAGAGAGAGAAAGGGACTGACTCCTGTTCAAGTGAGCAGAAACCATTTAATGGGAGTAACGTCAAGTCTTTTATCCCCCCAAAATTTGCACAGTCAGTTTCACATGCATTTCACATGAACACAAAGCCAGGTGTGTGAGGGGCATCCCCCACCCAACAGATGTCTTTCTCAAGCATGAGGAAGAACAAACCCAAAATTGTCTTTCTGTTCCTCATGCTTGGTTAATGTTCCTCAAAAACAGTGTAACAATTCATCACAATGTTCTAATAATCAATAATTTCAAAAGCTTATGCATACACATAGTCTAAAATGATAAAGTTCTATTTCCTTACTATTCTGTGCTAATTCCATTAATCCTAACTTACTCAATTGCTATAGAAACCCTTAATAAGTTGGGCTCGGTGGCTCAGCCTGTAATCCCGCGCCTTTGGGAGGCTGAGGTGAGTGGATTGCCTGAGCCCACGGGTTCGAGACCCACCTGGGCAGTGAGACCTCATCTCTACAATAAATCAAAAAATCAGTTAGGTGTGGTAGCGCATGCCTGTAATTCTGGCTACTTGGAAGGCTGAGGCAGAAGGATCACCGGAGCCCAGCAGGACGAGGCTGTGGTGGCCGGGAGCGGCCACTGCACTCCAGTCTGGGCGACAGAGTGAGACTCCAACTCAAAAAAAAAAAAAAAAAAAAGAAAGCCTTAATAATAGCCCAAAGCAGTTTCTAAAAATGTGGCCCAGCCCAAAGTTCACAGTAGGCCACCTCTTGGAACAACTGATAACAATTTCACTCAAAATAACTACTACAAACTTCTAAGAACTACATAACTACTGCATAAAACTATTATTTATTTCTAGCTATAAACTAAAATCCTGTGACCAATACAAGGACTCTTAAATGTGACCCAAGTTTGAACTATAAGTTGTACTAAAGCCAAAACCACAGTCAATAGGAAAAAGGGAACAATGAATTTCTAAAGTTAGCTGTGTTTCTCTAGGTCTCAGAGTTTTATGCTTGAGCTAGCAGGAGTTTTTTCTGGCTATAGTGCTAAGCTATAATGGGGTCAACAGCTCCCGAACGCATCCTAGTGGTCCCGGGGTCCATGGTCCTCCCTGATCCCTAACGCTCAGTGGACCTCTGTGGCCAGCTCTCAACAGTAGGGAACACTTTTTTGATGATCTCTTGGAAGAATTGTTCCAGGGTATTATTTGTTTCTCCTTCTAAGGGATGCCAATCAATCATAGATTTTTTTCTCTTTGTATAATCCCAAACCTCTTATAGGCTTTGCTCATTGATCCTAAGTCTTTTCTTCTTGTTTTTGTTGGACTGGGTTAGTTCTATACTTTGATTCTCAAGCTCTGAGATTCTTTCCTCTGCCTGGATGAATATGCTGTTGAGGCTTGCTGTGGTGTTTTGAAATTTTAGAAAAGAATTCTTCATTTCCAGGAGTTCAGATTCATTCTTTCTTATAATGGGCAGCTCAGCTTTCACTTACTGAACTATTTTTGTTATCTAGATGAGCTGTATGTCCATATTCTCATGGATCTCCTTGAATGTCTTAGCCATCTGGTATGAATTTTATGTCTGTCATTAGGGATAGGTCATTCTGGATAGGTTCCATTTCTTGGGATCCAGGAAGCTCTTTTGTGAGTGTGGAACTATTAAGACTTTGATAATTGCTTTTTCACTGATTCTTCCTTATCTGTTAGGAAAGACTCTTTCTAGTTTTTTGCTGATTTTTTTTTAACATCAGTAAGGCTGTTACAATTGGGGTGGTCATTTATGGGATTATTTTTTTGTCCCAAAGTGTGTTTCTCTGTTATGGTAAATTTCTCTTTCTCTGGGGAGTGGTAGTCTGAGAGGGCCTGACCATTGTGAGTCCTCCTGCTCTTCTGGGTCTCGCTACTGTATTAGGCTGCCACCATTTGACTGATGCCAGAGGATGTGTCCAACGTATCTAGTATTTTGAAGGTTCAAGGGTTGAACTATAAATGCAGTTGGTCACTGATGTCTTTAGGGAACCTCTCTAATGCCTTGGTTTCTCAGCCGTCTGCAAGATGATGTTGATGTGGACTTTGTTATTATCACCTTCTTAAGGGCTATATTATTCTCTCAGATGTTGTAAACCAACTGTGCAAGTTGACTTCTAGTCAAAAGTTGATGCTTGCAGAAGACAGTCAACTGTGACAGTTGCTGTAGGTTCCCCCCTCCCAGGAAAGTGTGCAGATGACTTAGGCAATGGATGGGGCTACAGGAGCTCTCAAAGGTCCCCAGTCCATGAACTTTTGAGGGTAATGGGAGGGCAACAGCTGGTCAAGGAAGGCTGTGTTAGACAAGACCACTCTTGAGGTCCACACATGTGCAAGTAACTGTTACTCCGTGGGAAACACATCTCCTGCCACAATGCTGTGGGGATGGCTGGGTCATCTCTGTTATACAAAAGAGTTCACACTGGGAGAGATGAATTGCCAGGATGATGGATTCCCCTGGTTTCCAGTTCTCCTTTGTCTGAAAGTTTCCACGCTCAGAACTCAAAATTTAATTCAGCAGCAAAGGTTTTTCCTGTGGGCTGGGTCTGACTAGTCTTTGTCCCAGCTTCCACCTATGCTAACTCAGTAGTAATCAGGAGGGAGATATGGATTCTTTGGCCACTGTGGCAGCACTCCAGTAATGGCAGGACAATCTGTTTCACAGAAGAGTTCACTGGGGAGGGTTACCGGAATAATAAGGCTCCCCCTGGTTCTTCTTCCCTAGTGAGTGGCTGCTTTCACTCAAAAGTCAAAATTTAGTTCAGCAAAAGTGTCCCTCACTGCCACTTTCCCCAGACAGAAACTACTGGCAGTGCCAAAACTTGCCATGGGCAAATGATGGTAGCTGGTGTTTCTGTTTTCTCCTACCGGGAGCTGGCCATGGAGTGCAGCAAGTAGGGTTCAATTTCTTGGTGGATGGTTTGGCTATAGGTGGGTGTTTGAGCTCAAAAGGGTTCCCAGTTCCACATGGGCTTTTGCAGCATGCAGCTATGCCAGACCTAGGCAAATTTTATAACTGGAGTTATATGAGGATTGGAATATCCTCCCAGTCCATGGAGGGAATGCTGAATTCTTAATTTTCCACAATCACCATTTCCCCATGTCCAGAAACTGCTCTCTGTTTCTGATATCACAACAGTGGAAAGGAGGTTCCTAGCTCCAAAACAGGCTGTCTCTTCTCTCTTCTCTCTGCACTCTGTTGTTTGTACTGTTCCTCTGCAGGTTGTGGAGTGTTACCAACATTTTAATGTGTTCTGACTGCTGGGGCTCTCTGACTGCTGGAGCTCTCTTTTTTTGTTTTCTCTGTGAGAAAACTGACAGTCAGATACTTCTAGGTGGCTATCTTGCTCCATACAGAATTACTTCTAAATAAAAGGTTTTCAGAAAATATACATTTTCTTCCTTTTAATTCCAATGATATTTACCTTGATATTTCTATTTTATGTTCAGAAGGATCTTTGAGAAAACATGGTACATTTTCAAACAAATTCTTACTTCCAAACTTGCCCAAATCTCTAGAATAACTTTAGGTATCATTCATGGATCAAGCATGAGGTAGAGGCTCATTCTTCCACTGCCCTTGATCACATTACTTGAGCATTCCCAGATAAACAAATATTTGACATAATTTTCATGGCTTTATTTTTTTTCTCCCCATATAGTAAATCACCTTTATTTTTTGCATCTATATGAAAATAAATATTGATTTCATGGTTTGCAACTTTTAGAAGTGTTGAAAAGCACTTTGTCACTTAGGGAATGGTCACTGATAGTGTGTTTCTCAGTTTTGAACTTGGATATGAAGGATATGAGAGCCCAGTATCTTAGGAAACTTCTTTCTTCATTTCTTTCTTTTCTTTTTTTTGTTAGTTGGAGTCTCGCTCCGCCACCCAGACTGGAGTGCTGTGGCACACTCACGGCCATCCTAGAGACAACCTGCTTGGCTCCGGCAATACTTCTGCCTCAGTCTTCCAAGTAGCTGGAACCACATTCATGTGCTGCCATGTCTGGCTAATTTTTGATTATTGTAGAGACAAGGTCTTGCCAAGTTGCCTGGGCTGGTCTTGAACCCATGGGCTCAGGCAATCTACTCACCTCGGCCTCCCAAAGTGCTGGGATTACAGGCTGAGCCACCAAGCTTGGCCCATTTGAAGATATTTCTAAATGATTTTTTATAAAACTCTAATGTAATCAGTAAAAAATTGACCTTCTCTTTTTCTAATTGCATTTATGTTTTACATATTCGTTGTCAGAGGCAATGCAATTTATGGACATATCTCTTTGGTGGAATTTGTCTAGGGTTCATACAACTACTGCTAACAAAAGTGTGTTAGAGAGATGAGTAATTTTACTGCTTGTTCCCAATTTTAAGCAGCTGTCTTGTGTATGAAAGCCAGTTTGTTTGTGTTTTTAAAAGAGAAGGCAAAAAGAAAAGCCAACAATTGATATTATTTTTGCCACAGGATGTCCTTTTTTACCTACTCTCCTGGTTTTATATTTATCCTTAGCATCCTTTATACCAAGAGATTAGGTTTGCAAAGGAAGCATTACCTAGGAAAACTGACTGACCACATGCAGAAGAATGAAACTGGATCACTACCTATTATTCTATACAAAACTTAACTCTAAATGGATCAAAGACGTAAATGTACAACCTCATATTGTAAGAATTCTAAAAGAAAACACAGAAAACATCCTTTTGCACACTAGATTAAGCAATGAATTATTGACCAAATTCCCAAAAGCAAATGCCATAAAAGCCAAGATACTCAAGTGGGACTTCATCAAACTGAAAGGCTTTTGCACAACAAAAGAAAACATTAAGAGAGTAAAGAGACACATTACAGAAATAAAATAGAAAATAAATTGCAAATTATGTACCCGAGAAAGGCCTAACATATAGGATCTACAAAGAATCAAATGTAGTAAAAGGGAAAAAAAATCAATAACACACAACCCCATTAAAAATGTGCAAAGGACATAAACAGACACTTAAAAAAAAAAAAAAAAGACATACAAGCAGCCAACAGACACATCAAAAAATTTTCAACCTTACAAATCACCAGAGAAATGCAAATCAAAACCACAATGAAATACTACCTAGCTCCAGCAATGATGGCCATCATTAATAAATAAAAAAATAACAAGCTGATGTGGGTGAGGAAAAAAGGGAGTGCTTCCTCAATGTTGATGGGAGTGCAAATTAGTTCAACCTCTATGGAAAGCAGTGTGGCAATTCCTAAAAGAACTGAAAATTGACCTTCCATATAATCACATAACCTGCAATTCTGGAAATATACCTGATGAAACATAAATCATTCTACAAAAAAGACACCTGCACACACATGTTTATTGCCACACTATTCACAATGGCAAAAACATGGAACCAACCCTACTGCCCAACAAAAGTGAACTGGATGAAGAAAATGTGGTACATACCTACAACATAGTATTACACAGACATAAAAAAGAACAAAATCATGAACTTTGCAGCAAATTGGGTAAAGTTAGAGACTACCATACTTGTAATATATCAAAGGAACAAAGAACTTAATACTGTATGTTCTCACTCATAAGTGGAACCTAGACATTCATCACATTAGCACAAGGGAGGGATCAGCAGTTGCTGGGCATTGCCAGGCAAGGGAGGGAGGGGCAGGCACATAACAACAAAAAGTATACCTGATCCTATACCATGGGGCATGAGGGCCAGTTGGAGGCCCAAACTTCACCTGAATGCATCCTACTTGTGCAATTAATCCTTACTTGTACCCCCATAGCTCTATAATAAAATAATATTTAAAAAGAAACATTACCTTATTAGAAACAAATAATTCCTCTTCTCAGAAATGCACTTCAATTTGAGCTAAACTATGAAATGAATTAATGTTTCTGTCCTCCCTCCTTTCTGACATGATGTCTTCATTTCAATTAGTTTCTTCTTTCTTGCTTTTATTTTTCAGTAAAGAATGAACAGAAAAAAGTGAAGTCCCAAGAATCAATTTCTCTCTTTCCCTATATTGTTTTATCTGCTTCTTGTAACTGTGTTTCCAACTCTGAATGTTCATTTTTCTCAAACCAAAATACACAGAATTTTATATTCATTCGTCTCATCTTGTCTTTCCAAATGAGGTTTGTCTTGTTTATTGTTACTTAAGTATCCCCCCTCTGACTTTTCTTTTGTTCTGTAGTTGGGAGCAATAAACACTGATCTTTCAAGCAAATAAGTCTTAACAATAATATACCTGTGGATTTTTGGACTATTTAAGGTTTCTGGTGTGTAAGCTTTCTCCATGATAGGCTCAGGTTACTGACTGAGAATCTCCTTCTCTACCATTTATGTAACTTTGTCCCCTTCCCTTAAAATAGACTTCATTCAAACATGAGTTAAAATAGAAACCCAAATACAATATGCTTAATGCAGTCATTGTTGGAAGAGAGGTTGGGAATCCAAGTGCCTGTGAATCTGTGTACTTGAACGAGGTAGTGCTCTGTTTTTTTACTATTCAGTGTTTGTGATGACTACGTACAACATGGCTATTGAAATGAAGATAATTTTCTTTACATATTTGCACCAGCTAAAGTCTTATTAAAATTACAAAGTGAACAATGAAAGCCTAAATTATGTCAAATGGGTCAAAAACATTTTTAAAAAGTAACCACCAGAATAAAGAATTTCAATTTTGTACTCCAGCAAATTCATTCCTCCTATGACTCTTATAATATTTTGTAGAATTCACTTGGAAAAAGGTACCTTATGGTCACCCTATCAGTATGGCAGCAGGGAGGAAGTATGTTTTTGTGTGTCTCTGTGTGTGTGTTCATCTGCATCCTGATAGAATTAATTTTAAACAATCTTAAAGACATGTGAATTGTTTTCATGTTTTTGTTCCATAATTTTTACATTGATCTCTCTATTTTATTTTGCAGGAAAACCTGACCAAACCTATGGTAAATTTTCTATCAAACTATTGTTCCCCAGACCTTTTAAAATGACTGCATTCTTGGTTATTGCAATGTTCCCCCTTCTCACCTGTATGTTTGCCCTTCTTGTGAATGTCTTCTCTTCCCACCTCAAGTTTTTGAGTAGAGGCCTGTTCCATATGACATTCTCTCCATTTCAGTTATTCTACATTTCATTCTTTCACTTATCATTTCTTTTTTAATTTCAATCAATTCCATGGCTACAATCATTTGCGTCTTCTCTCTCTAGTGCCTTGCCACACTTTCTATAACAAATGTGACGAGATTACAGGTTTGATGATATGATTTCCATTCAAAGTATACTTCTAAAAAATGCAAACTTAGGAAATCTGTCTTTTATTTGGACTTAAAAGACTCACAATGATGTGGTTCATATATCACCCAACCCAAAGTGTTGCGAGAGGATGTTTTTTTGCCCATTGTTCTCTTGAAGTATGCATAAATTCTGATATCATATTTTGGTCATTTCTGCATTTCTCCTGACCTTGAATATATAATCCAACTTTTCCAGATATAGAAGTATCTGACATAATTATTTCAGTCTTCATTTTTGTACCAAGCATATTAGTATTTTTAATTATGTGGTTTTTTTACATTTTTATCATGTTGAAACACTGAAGCTCCTGATAAATGTTTTCTGAAGAGGTTTGTAGCTGAAGAAAAACTAAATGATAAGACATCTCTTAATTCAGAATTTTTTTATGTGGTTAACAGGAAAAGTATTTATGCTGGGATAATACTAACTAATTATTTCACTAATATAATCACATAATAAATCCTGCTTCAGTATAATGCTGACTACTAATTATTTTAAATAACACAAATATAATCATACAATAAATGATTAACATCTCCTTTAACAAGAACATTGTCAATCACATTTTTGTAAAGAATGAAAAATACAACTATATCCTTTTAATGTATCTCACTGGCTTCATATGACAACTGATAGAGATATAGTTTTGGAGAGATGAATAATTTTTGATTCCTCACCTGTTTTTAAATACATCTCTTGCATATGGGAGTGTGTTTGCATTTTATTCACAAAAAAGTAAGAGACTCATTTGTTTGCCAAGGGACATCTAGGCTGTTTTGGATAATGCTGCAATGAACATGGGTGTGCAGCTATCTTTCCCAGATTGTTATTTCATTTCCTTGGGGGTATATACCCAGATATGCAAAAGAGGGATTGTTAGGTCATATGATAGCTCTATTTTTAATTTGTTGAGTAACTTCCATTCTGCTTTCCATAATGGTTGCAACAATTTACACCCCTACCAACAGTATACAAGGGTTTCCTTTTCTTCACATCTGCACAGCTTCGCCAACACTTATCTCTTATTTCTTTGAAGTAGCTACCCTAACTGGTGTCAGGTGGTGTCTCATAGTGGTTTTGATTTGCATTTCCCTGATAAATAGTGATGTCAAACACTTCTTCATGTAGCTGTTGGCCATTTTTATGTCATCTTTGGCAAAGTATCTTTTCAATTTTTTCCCATTTTTTACTTATTTAATTTTTATGTGTACATAGAAGTTGTTTATGAAGTACAGACATTTCTCAAGAGAAAACATATAAATGAAAAATAAGTATATGAAAAAAAGCTCAACACTAGCCAGCAGAAAAATGCAAATCAAAACTACAATGAGATATTATCTTACCTAGTTAAATTGGCTTTTGTAAAAAAAAGACAACATATAACATATTCTGGTGAGAATGCAGAGAAAGGGAAACATTTGTACATTGTTGGTAAGAATGTAAATTAGTACAGTCACTACGGATAATAGTACTAAATAAATAAGAAATAGAACTAACACATGACCCTTTGAGCATTTTAAATCACGTTATGTGTTTTCCTGCTATTGAGTTGTATGAATTCTTTATAAATCTTGAACATAAATCCCATTTGACAGTTGCTTTGCTTTTTTTTTCAACCAATCTGTAGACTACCTTTTTATTTTGTTGACTGTTTCCTTTGCTGTGCAGAGGACTTATTAGTTTTATGTAGTTCCTTTTATTTGTTTTTGCTTTTATAGCCTGAACTTTTCATGTAATAACACAGGAATCATTGTCAAGACCAATGTAAAGGAGGTTTTTCAATATGTTTTCTTCAAAGAGTTTTATGTTTCAGGTCTCATGTTTAGATATTTTATTCATTTTGAGTTGATTTTTGTGTATAGTATAAATGTCTAACTTCATTCCTTCACATGTGAAAATCTAGTTTTCTCAGTACCATTTACTAAAAATACTATTTGTTCCCCATTGTGTCTTGGCCCCCCTGGCAAAAATTACTTTACTATATATGTTTGGATTTATTTATAGAATTTTTATTGTGCTACACTGCTCTGTGTATCTGTTTTATGCCAGAACAATACTGTTATGATTATTATAATTTTGTAATATAATTTTAAATCAGAAACTTTGATGCCTCTCACATTTCTATCTAATTGAATGGGTCACTTAGGGTCTTTTATAGTTCCATACAAAATTTAGAATTTTTTTTTTCTTTTTGTGAGATCCATTGGGATTTTTGTAGGGATTTATTAAATCTATATTTTTAAGGTATTATGGACATTTTAAAAAATCAGCTTTTCTGATTCAAGAGCATGAAGTATCTTTCTATTTATTTGTGTTTAGCTTCTTTCAGCAATGGTTTATAAATATGGCATCTTTAACTCCCTTAGCTAAAATTATTTCTGAATTTTTAAATTCTATTTTAAATTTTAATTGAAATTTATCATAATTTCATCAAGATTTGGAAAATTAGGCTGATGGGAACATGGACTTGATGTTATATACATTTTCTGAAAAGCATCTATTACCTCTGTCATGTATTCCATGTTCAAGAGTCCATTACGAAGAAACTGATACTTTACTACAAATTATAAGATAAAGAAGGACTCCAAACTTGCTGAATTCAATTTCTCTCTCAATTGTCTGTCAAAGACTGTATAAATTCAAAAGTCATTTTTTGAATGAAGAGCTTGAGATTCATTCTTCTGCTGCCCTTAATCATGTTTCCTCAGGTATGCAAATATTTTACATAATTATTTGGTTTTTCTTACTTTTACTGCTGTAGGAAAGTTTTTTAAAATATATTTTTATTGACACAATTACTGACTGCAAGGTGCAATTTTTAAGTGTTATAGCTAATGAAATGATTATCCATAAGGTACCTCTCAATGCTCACCTTTAATGTGAATGACATGATAAGGTATTATTCTAAAATAATTTTCTCACCGGGCTCGGTGGCTCAGCCTGTAATCCCGCACCTTGGGAGGCTGAGGTGAGTAGGTTGCCTGAGCCCGCGGGTTTGAGACCCGCCTGGGCAGCAAGACCTCATCCCTACAATAAATCAAAAAAATCAGCCGGGCGTGGTAGCACATGCTTGTAATTCCGGCTACTTGGAAGGCTGAGGCGGAAGGATCGCCGGAGCCCAGCAGGTCGAGGCTGCAGTGACCGGGAGCAGCCACTGCACTCCAGTCTGGGCAACAGAGTGAGACTCCAACTCAAAAAATAAATAAATAAATAAAAATAAAAATAAAATAATTTTCTCATTAAAAACCTAACAGCACATAAATTTTAACATTTCAGAATGTTTTGGTTGGGCATGGTGACTCATGCCTTAATTGCAATACTTTGGGAGACTGAGTAATTATTTTTTCTCTATTTTTTTGAGTTGGAGTCTCACTCTGTCGCCCAGGCTGTAGTGCTATGGCACACTCACAGCCACCCCCTCATCGACCTACTGGGTTCCGGTGATCCTTCTTCCTCAGCCTTCCAAGCAGCCGGAACTACAGGTGTACACTACCACGCAAGGCTATTTTTTTTAAAAAGCTTATTGTAGGGATGTGGTCTCGCCAAGTTGCCCAGGCTGGTCTCAAACCCGTGGACTCAGGCAACCACTCACCTCAGTCTCCCAAACGTGCTGGGATTACAGGCTGGGGCACCGAGCCCAGCCGGGAGGCTGAGTGTTGAGGATCATTTGACGCTAGGAGTTTAAGACCCGCCTAGGAAAAAAAGCAAGACCCATTTCAATAATAATAACATGGTTTCCTAGCTTCTCAGGAAACTGAAGAACGAGTATTGCTTGAGCCCAGGAGTTTGCGTTTATAGTGCACTGTGATAGCATCACTGTATTCCAGCCTGGTTTTCAAATGAGAGCCTGTCTTTAAATAGAAAATATACTATTCCCATTTGGTAAATTCACTTATTATCCTCCCTTTTTAATAGAATATACTTGGACAAAGAGGGAATTTTGTCAATCTTGGTGTGTATTCATGCATACGTGTGTGTGAGTTGATTTGCATCCTGATAGGCTTAAATTTGCATGTGTATTTTTCTGAAAGTTTAAATTTCCTTCACTTTTGTTTTCAATTATATTTACTTTGGTATTTTCACTTTTTTTCAGAAGAACTTCAGAAAAAAATTGGTAAATTGTATACGACAATCTTTTATTTTTGTACCCCTTTAAAGTAACTGCAGTCTTGGTGTCTTTAATATTCCCTGTCTTTTTACTTATGTCCTTTCCTAAAATAGTCTGTATGTCTACAATTCTCAAATCAATTTTTTTTTATGTACTTATTCTGTATTAAGTTTTCTCTTTACCTGCCTTCCATTCTTTCTCATTTCTTCTTTGTCATGTCATATTTGCTCTTCCCTTAGACATTGGAATTTTCTACTGTTCAGAAGTTTGTCATAGATTCATTATGAGATCGGTGAGATGTAGATGATTATGCTGAAAGACACATGTCTTGCTTTCTGTATATGGTTTCTAGAAAATATTTATTTATGAGACTCTTCATTATATATTGTCTCAGTCTTTTTTTTTATTTTAAAGATGCAAGATACAATTCAGGGTTAGGTATAAAAATGTTCATTATGCAGGTACACTTGTTGATGAGGTGTGCCCCCGCCCTGGTAGTTTCCCACTACTGCCAATCCCTTGCTTATAGTGTCATGATAACTGTTCAAGGTCTGCTTATGAGTGAGAACAAGTGCTACTCAGTTATTTGTTTCTGTGATATATCACTCAGTATTACAGACTCTAAATTCAAAGTTGCTGAATGAGGTTTTTGTCTCCATTGTCCTCTCAATGGCTGTGTAACCTCTGATGTCATTTATTGGTCAAATGTGACCTTAAGTCTCACTGTCCTTCATCACATTACACAATGGTTCCCAATATACAAATGTATTACCTAATTTCTTCAGAATCTTTTTCTTTCCAGGCATAGCATATGTTATTTACTTTTTAAAATTTTTGCTATGACAATTAATTCTGCAAACTGCAATTCCTTCTAAATGTTTAAACAAGGATTATATACCTTAAGAAAAAGCAATTGATAATGTATCCTCAATTCTGACTTTTTATGTGAATGTTGCAAGAAGTTATTGCTCTCAGATGTTTTAAAGTTTCTTTAATCAAATCCTGATATAATCAAAAGTTTAATATCTTCCTTTTCTAATGGTATTTTTCAGTATATCTTTGTTTTCAGAAAAAAAATTAATGTAGGAATGTATTTCTTTAACATATGTATCAAAAATTTTAGGAGCACAGTTACAGGTAAAGTTTTAGACAGTTGATTACATTTTCTATATGTTTCCTCATCACTTTTTAAGTATCTGTCTGAAATATGCACACATTTTGCATTTTATTCTGAGAAAGGTGAAAGGCCTAATGAAACATGAATGATTGATATTGTTCATCTGACAGGAAACATGGGGTTATTCTATCTCCCTTCATGGTTTCATTTCTTAACTTAATTCCTTTTGCAACTACAGGTGAGGGAATGTAAGAAATTACACTGTATCTGATTGATTAGATGGCTCTTGTACTTTATGTCCAATTATTGAAAATGTGGGTCGGTTTTAACCAAAAAAAATTAACTACTGAAGGGTTTCAAATTATTGTCCTTTACCTTTCCTGACTTCATGACTTCATGTTAAATGAAGTGATTTTTTTCTTCCTTTTATTTTTCTGATGAAATTGAACTGCAAAAAGGTAGATTCCATTAATGTATTTCCTTCCATACCTTGTACTTGTTTCAACTATATTGTTTGCAGTTGTTTTCTACTCTCAATGGCCATCTTCCTCAACTCTAACAAACATAGTTTTACCTAATTTTTAAAATCTTGCTTCAGAGTGAAGTTTGCCATCTTTGTCATTTAATTTTATCATTATTATTTCTGTAATTTGTTCTGTCATTGCAAGTTATGAGATTTTCTTTTCTCTCAAGTAAATTTTAGTCATAATATACTTGTGGAGTTTGGAATTTTTAAAGTTTCTGATGTGTATATTTGTCTAAAAATTTTCTGTCATTTAATTTAAGACTCCCTTCCTTGCCACTTAATAATTAATTTTTCTAACTCTCATGTGACTCACTTAAGCATGAGTTAAAAATCAAACTCACATAACATAAAACTTCATGTTAGTTGGTTGGCAAAAATATTGTAAATAGAGGCACCCTGAATCCTGAACCTGTATTTCCCTTAGGAGTAGTAGTGAGTATTATCTAATTCAATATTTATGGCGATTTCAATTAACATAGTACTGCAATAATGAGAACTGACTCTGTATATATTAGCAAAGTATTCATTAAAGCTAACAAACTGGATTAAAAAGTCTAAATAAGCCGGGCTTGGTGGCTCAGCCTGTAATCCCACACCTTTGGGAGGCTGAGGTGAGTGGATTGCCTGAGCCCGTGGGTTTGAGACCCTCCTGGGCAGGCGAGACCTCATCTCTACAATAAATCAAAAAATCAGCCGGATGTGGTAGCGCATGCCTATAATTCTGGCTACTTGGAAGGCTGAAGCAAAAGAATCACCGGAGCCCAGCAGGTCGAGGCTGCAGTGGCCGGGAGCGGCCACTGCACTCCAGTCTGGGCGACAGAGTGAGACTCCAACTCAAAAAAAAAAAAAAAGTCTAAATAATGGCAACATTTTTATAAATCATTGTTATAAAGTAACCACTAGAAACCAAGTTCCTAAAAAAAAAATTTCTCAGTTCAAAAAATGTACTTCTTCTACCCCTTTTCATTTTGTGAAAAAATATTCCTTGCATAATAGTGAGCTCTCAGCACTTCTCTCGCCCTCTGTTTCTTTAAATAGTTAATGATTTCACTTCACATTTAAATTGTTTAATGTATTTGAAATTTATTCATATTTTATTTTTCCGAAATTGACATTGTTCTTTCTATTTTTTTAGAAGAACTTCAGGAACATATTGGTAACTATTCTGACATCCCTTAATTCTCAACCTCTTTAATTGTTTCTTTGGTTTTTTAAACATTTCCTCCCTTTTTACCTGGATGCCATCCATTAACACACCCATCTCCTGAATGCTATCCATTGCTTTATTCTTCTAACTCCAATTTTTGGTCAGAGACTTTTTTCCATATTGTTTTGTCTATTTCTGTTTCCCACCTTCTATTCTACTTCTTTTTTATTCTTTATCTGTCTTTCCCTATAACCACTGGCTTCTGTCTTCCAGTCTTGCCACAGTTTCTTTATGAAGTTGATGTGAAGAAGGGCACAAAGCTGATAGGCACATGGTTTCATATATATGTTCTTTGAATATATATAAATATGTGTGTATGTATATATACATGCAATATATATTTCTTGAAAGCCTTCCAGTTTAAGACTTTTGTCCTGTATTACTAGTTTTAGGGCCCATTGCTGTGTAAATGACATATTCCTCCAAAACTAAGAAAATAAGAGAAAACTGAAAACCTAACAGAAGTTTTCAACTTATTGTCCTTTCAAAGACTGTAAATTATTGCATCATTCCTTGGTCAGTTGTGACTTTCAGGCTCACTTTTTCATCCTCCTCAAACATATTACCAAAGTATTTCAAGATATAGAATTATTTGACATAATTTGCTTTGCTCTTTATTATTTCAACCATAGTAATTTTAAAAAATACTTTGGCAATATTGACATAAAAATTCAACAACCTGAATTTTTTAAAAAAGATTTTATGGCTGGGCTCAGTGGCTCAGCCCGTAATCCCAGTGCTTTGGGAGGCCGAGGTGAGTGGATTGCCTTAGCCCGTGGGTTCGAGATCCGCCCGGACAACTTGGCAAGCCCTCATCTCTACAATAAATCAAAAATTAGCTGGGCGTGGTAGTGCGATCCTGTAGTTCCAGCTACCTGGAAGGTTGAGGCAGAAAGATCGCCAGAGCCCAGCAGATCGAGGATGCAGTGGCTGGGGGCGACTACTGCCCTCCAGTCTGTGTGACAGAGTGAGACCCCAACCCAAAAAAAAAAGAAAAGATTTTATATCTTAAGGCATATGCAGTGGTAATATTTATCTCAAGTCTGAATTTTTTATGTAAATGACATGAGAAGCAAATGTTATGCTAAATTATTTTTTCATTGAAATATTAATATAAAAGTTACAAGTTTAACACCCTTTGCCAATTTAGTGGTTTATGCACAAAGTGGACAAGTATAATAACATTGTCTACAGTTGATGACATAGGCTTTGGAACCTCATGGTTCTTGTTCTCAGAAAGGTAGAAATATTTAATACACAGAAAATAATAGAAACATTGCAAATTTTTGTTTTCCTTTTCTCACATTGTGACTCATTCTGAATGAATAGGTTTTTCTTTCTTTTTTTATGCTAAGTGTGAGCAAGAAAAAGTCAAGTCCCATTTATGTGTTGACTCTGTACCTAGTTATTGGTTATTGTAACTTGTGCCTCTTTCTTCAACTCTCTGTAATCATCTTTCTCAAACTTAACATACATATATTTTACATGGTTTTATCTTGCTATCATCTTCCCAAGTGAAATTTTTCATCTTCATTTCTTATTCAATTTTCCCTTGTTAGATGTGTGATTTGTCCTGTTAGATGTGTGAATTTCCCTTAGGAGATGTGTAAATTTCCTGGCCATTTGTGTGGCCAGATTTTGTTGTCAATTAAATTTTATAAATAAATAATTGCATATTACAAAAGGCTTAAAGCCTATAAAGTGCTAGAATCCTTAAGATACTGTCATTTTACAAAATGTGAATTCTGGAAATGAGTTCATCATTTGAAATTAATATACAAACTTTGGGAGGAATTTTGATACGACCTAGAGTAACATTATAGGAAAGAGATAAAATAAGAGCTTAAAGTAGTTTTCTTACATTTTGTTCATATAATTGTAGCATAACTTTAACTTATCTTTCGTCTAGTTCCCCAAAATAAATGTGAGTAATTAACATCAATTTTATTTCATTTCTTCTCTTGTTAATTTATAAAATAGTATGCCAAGAAACTGTGTATGAGCAAGTAAATTAATGAAAATGAAAGGAATTTTATTAGAATATGTCACTCAAATTTTTTGAATTCTGAGGATGATGGTAAGACCAGAGAGGATGTGTTTATCAAAACTAATTTTGAACATTTATCAGTTGACAACTTAATTAGATTCTATAGCAAATTTACTGAATGCAAAAAAAATTGTAAGACAACAGACTTGGGAAAATATTTTATCCAGACTTTATAGTCATTCAGTTTCTGAATGGTTGTGAATGTTTTCTAAGACTTTCTCAGGAATTTTATGTTGACTAATAAATATAAAAATTATCCTTTAACTTAAAGATATATTGTTTAATCTGGAGTACTCAGAAGTATTTTCACATTTAAACATCAATTTTGATACATCACTACCCAAAAACATATATAAAATATTTATTACATAATATTTTGGCCCAAATTTTGAATTACTTGTATCTTTAAAGCTATTCATAAAATAAATATGCATTTGATAAAACCTGTTAGTCTTACCGTTCAAATCTTTACCATTCTCTTTTTATTCAGTCAATTGGGAAAATTCATTTCCTTTTCTCGCTTTACTTTTCTAAGATACAAAATCTGCTTCCTTGTCATTTTTTTCATTTTAGACTTGTATTTATTTAGTTTATTTATGACTACAGTCATCCTACCAATTTACCATACCCTGAAAATCTTCAGCTCCTTTTCACTTTATGTGTAGATGTTCATCGATACTTACACAAATTTTGCATTTTATTTTTTCAGGAGAACTTCAGAAAGAAATTGGTAACTTTTTTCTGACATTCTACCTTTGTGACATGTTTCTTGGAAAAATTCATGAAACTCTTTTCTGCCTTTGCCTTTCTTTTCCTAATTTGCAGATTTCAAATTACTCCATCTTTTTTTGGCTTCCAGGCCTTCTCCCATATTATGTTTCCTTCCCATCTTCTTCCCTCTCTTTTCTTTATTCACTTCCCCCCTTTGCTATATTCTTAGTTTTCTTCTATATTCCAGATGATCCCCATAGTTTTATTTTAAGTTCAGTGATATAAACAAGACTAAGCTAAGAAGACCGGAGTTGTTTCCATTCAATAGGAAATTTTCTTCAACTTGGGTTATTCAACATACCTTCTGACATAGTAGTAGTTTGCACATGATAATGTCTCAACCTTAATGAAGAGATTTAATTCCAAAGCTGAAGAGTAAGAGAAGTTCCTCTATTTGTTAGCCTTTCAAACATTTTTTTATAAATGATATTACATTTTTTAAATATAATTGTTATTGATCATATTTTCACTTCAATTTTATCATCATAAATATATTTTGCTTGATATATGTCTATATTATTTAAAATTTCAATATAAACAAGTTTATGTTATCTTTCAAACATTTTATTCATTTTAAGTTAATTTGATATTTCTCAACTAATTCATAATATTTTGCATATGTCTATATTTTTTCCAGTTACAGTTAGTACTGTTATTTTAAAACATTCAATTGTTAATTTAACAATTTGCTTTTCCTTTAGGGTCATTATACATCTATTTTTCACTCAAGTACATTTCACTGGCAACATGTGTCTGAAGACTACATGATCTTCTAAGATATTCATACACAAATTTTTGGTACTTTATTACAAGAAATATTTAATTCTTCATGAACTTATATATTAGAATGTATTTCCCAAATTGTATAGACATTTCCAGATTAATGGAATAAACTTTATGAATTTTTTTCAATTCATTTTGAAACAGACATTTCAATGTTTGTGAACATAAATATCAGTGGACAAATGGCCTTAATTGCATCTTCTCTATAATGTTAAGAAACACTTTTTCATATATGTGTGTTTGTATTTTTTTTCTCAGAAAGGAGGAAGGCTCAATTCAAATTCGGTGAGTAATGATTATCTCTCAGAAAGCTTCCTTCTTCCATTTCTCTTGAGTTCTACCCCACAGAAATGAAATAAGATGAAGAAATACAGCAAAAATGTCTATAGTAGACAGAGAAGTATTTGCAGCATAATTTCTCTAAATTTCAGTAATTTCAATAAATTCTCTCGGAGGCATCAACCACTGGTACTTCAACGTGTTCCTCCTCTCATCCTTCTTTCCTTATTTTATCTTCTCTACTTCTCACCCCTCCTTTGAATATTCATTTCTATCTTCATTTGATTATTTCTATTATTATGTTTAATAAAATAAAATATGATGATATAGAATAGAAAGAGGAAGATCAAAGAATTCACAAAAAGGAGTGAAATGAGACAATAACAGAAAGAAAAAACAATGAGGGAAAATGGGAAAGAAAAAGTAATGGTTTTCTATTTTTTTTTTTTCTTTTTCAGCCTGGAGGACATCACAGTTGTATCCTGGTGAGTGACATGCACTATTACTAAGAAAACACTATTATCAAAAATATCTAAGCCGGGATCGGTGGCTCAGCCTGTAATCCTGCGCCTTTGGGAGGCTGAGGTGAGTGGATTGCCTGAGCTCGCGGGTTCGAGACCCGCCTGGGCAGCGAGACCTCACTCTACAATAAATCAAAAATCAGCCGGGCGTGGTAGCGCGTGCCTGTAATTCTGGCTACTCGGAAGGCTGAGGCAGAAGGATCGCCGGAGCCCAGCAGGTCGAGGCTGCGGTGGCCGGGAGCGGCCACTGCATTCCAGTCTGAGCGACAGAGTGAGACTCCAACTCAAAAAAAAAAAAAAACATATATATCTAAATGTATACCAACTGTATTTAGAACCATAGCTGAAAAATCAAAGAAAATTCAACGTATCTATTACATGAACTCAATATATTACTCCATATTTTAAGGATTATAAACTATTTAGAAAGGTAAGTTTTTTAAATTTAAAATTTATTTTAATTTAAATATTTATTAAATTTAAAATTTATTTTAATTTAAATATTTATTTAATTTAAAATTTATTAGTTTTAAATTTGCATCCTACATTGTGTTTGAGGGTTGGTAGGGTGGTTATTATTCATTACAATCTTAGGAAATCAAAGCAAAAATTATGTTATTTGGTCATAATGACCACATTCCCTTTTTTTCTTTTTTAACATCTAATTAGGCAGACTATAGACAATTACCCTTTGGGGATTTTGGATGAGGAGAACATAGGGAGGGATGAGTTAAGGCTTGTAGTCAAACATAATATAAGAGACTATAAAAATAAATTCAAGTGTATGAAAGAGTATTTTCTTTAGTTGCCTTAATTCTTTAATTGATCTTTAGGAATTTACACACAGAGTATTCTAGATAACCCTATCTGTTAGTTGGTGAGTTCTTGTGTTCACATGTTCCTTGCAGATTGGAGAAAAGAAGAGTTTCAGGCTGGTGAGTCTATCACTGCATGAAAAAACCCTTCTCCCTGTGGGATAGTCTAAGGGAAAAATGGGTGGAGGTGATCTGGATCTACCTTGGGTCAGACAGGGTCTCACAGAGGGTGGCAGCTCTGGCCGAGTTCCACTAAAACTCTTCCTAGAAACATAATGGCCCACTTGTCTTTTTAGTAAATGTGACCCTGGATGAAGCCACTGCCTATCCTGCTCTCGTGCTCTCTGAAAATGGAAGACGAGTAACATTACAAGAAACATATCAAGATCTACCTAGCTCTGCACAGAGATTTGACTTTCTTCCGTGTGTGCTGGGTCAGCTGGAAATCACCTCAGGGAGATGCTTCTGGGAGGTGGAGGTTGGGGGCACAAGTTCCTGGGACCTTGGAATTTGTCGGGATAGTGTAACAAGAAAGGGAAGGGTCACAATCTCCCCTCAGAATGGTTTCTGGACCATCAGGCTCTATCAGGGGGAGTACTGGGCCCTCACCTCTCCAGAAACTCGCCTTACTCTAAGAGAGGTTCCCCAAAGTGTGGGGATATTCCTGGATTATGAGGCTGGAGATGTATCATTCTATAATATGACAGATGGATCCCACATATTTACATTTCCTCAGAACAATTTCTATGGTGTCCTAAGACCTCTTTTCAGACTTTGGTTTTCTAATGTAGGCTCTTTGACCATTGTCAGGTGAATAACAGGTTAATGATAATTCATACATGTGACTCTTCCATGACAATTGATGACTTTGAGCTCCAATCATTGTAACAATTTTCCCCATAATCTACAAGTTGATGCTTTTCCTCCTCCTTATTGATATGCTCACAAGATGAAGCTCTGTGACACAGACTAATGGTTGCCCTTCATAGCAATTTCCCCTTCCTTCTTTGTTATAGGTGCCTTCTTCTGATTAGCTTGCTTAATGACTAGCTAGTATAAAGATGAGATTTTCTATCTCCTCTCTTTTGCACGTGGCTAACTAAGTGCTGCCCAGTGCATTATAAGCTGAATTATTTTGGTGACCTCTGGGATGTGCCCTGCAAGGAAATTGTATTATTTTCCTTTTTATTTGCCTTTCTTACTGGGCACAATGTGACATGATGGATGGATTTGAAGAACTCCAGACATGTAATAGGACATGGACAGCAAAAATGAAATGATGAGCTTGAGCTTTGTTTGACAACTTCATAGAACTACTCTATTTTCTAATTCCAGAATTTTTCTGTGAGAAATAAACTTTTGTGTCTTTAAAGCATTTATAGGTTGGATTTTTGTCATTAATGGATGCCCTCTTCTTTTGAGGATGGAAGCATATGACATGTACAAGAATTCATCAGTCCTTCTTGACTTAACTTTCTGCCCATTCTTATTTTGATGCCATGGAAAATAATTTTATGAATTCTCCTATTAACAAATGTAAACCCCTGGTTCTGTAGTCCTCTGTAACAACTGCTAGGCAAACCTTCAGAATGAACAAATCCTAATGAACATTTCTCACAGTGAGAGTTTAATATGCTGTTAAAATCCATGTATATGAGTAGATTGTTATCACTAGACATGTGTAATCATCTATTACAACATAGATGTCAACTCTGTCTGGTAATCCTCCCCTGATTTTGTAAAAATTTCACTTTATTTACAGTTCCAAATCTACTCCCTCTTTGGTATCAGTATATTGCTGTGTTCTCACTTTGGAAAATAATAATAACTATTAAAATCTATCAGAAGGAAACTTTTATCTTACACTAGCAAATATAATAAATATATCTAAGTTTGTTCTATTCATTATTCTTCCTTCCCTTTGTATTATGAGAAGTAATATAACAGTAATAATATCCCTATACATACAACACCAATTCAACTATTTTTCCATTTATCCTGTACTATCCTCTAGAGTACTGAGAAGCATCAATTATTCCTTTCAGTCTTTCTATTAGCTCCTTCCCGTGAACATTAACATTTTCAAAATCCTGTGTATCTTAAAATCAAAACAATATAATTTTTCTTGTAAGAAATTTATAATCCTATATGCTCTTCCAACTCTTTTTTGTTTCATAATCAAACTTCTCAAGACAGTTATCTAATGCCCTGTTTATATTTTCCTGCTTTCTGGTCCCTTCTCAGTATACTCTATCTTACAGGTTAAATTGTGTTCCCACTCCCAAGTTCATGTTTAAGTACTAATCTCCTATACCTTAAAATATGACGTTATTTAAAAATAGGATAGTTGCAAATGTAATTACTCAAGATGAGATCACATTAGAATAGGGCAGGTCTTTAATACAATATGATCGGAACCCTTATAGGAAGCAGAAATTTGAACACAGACATACACACAAGGGGAATGTCATATGAAGACTGTGATTTTGCTACCACAAGCCAAGAACTATGCAAACCACTAGGATCTAAAAATAGATGTGTAATATATCCTACTCTAGTTGGTTCCATGTTTTTGCTATTGTGAATAGAGCTGCAACAAACATACGTGTGCAGGTATCTTTTTTGTAGAATAATTTGAGTTCCTCTGTGTATATTCCCAATAGGGGAATTGCTGGGTCATATAGAAGGTCAATTTCTACTTCTTTCGGAAATCATCACACTATCTTCCATAGAGGTTGTACTAGTTTGCATTCCCACCAGCAGTGTCGAAGCATTCCTTTTTATCCACATCCTTACCAGCATCTGTTGCTGTTTGTTTTCTAAATGATGGCCATTCTTATAGGGTTTAGGTGATATCTCAATGTGGTTTTGATTTGCATTTCTCTGATGATGAGTGAGACTGAGCACTTTTTCATGTGTCTGTTGGCTGCCCATATATCTTCTTTTGAGAAATGTCTATTCATGTCTTTTGCCCACTTTTTAAAGGGGGTGTTTGTTTTTTTTCTTTTGGTGCATTTGAGTTCCTTGTACATCCTAGATGTTAGACCTTTGTGAGATATACAGTTGGCAAATATATTTTCCCATTCTGTGGGCTGTCTCCCTGCTCTCTTGATGGTTTCTTTTGCTTTGCAGAAGCCCATTAATTTGATGAGTTCCCACTTGGCTATTTTATTTCTTAAGGTATGGGCATTTACAGATTCTTATAATTTGAGGTTTTACATTTGGGCTTTTGAACCATTTCGAGTTAATTTTTGTGTATGGTGATAGGTTGGTGTCCTGTTTCAGTCTTCTTCATGTGGTCAGCCAGTTTTCCCAACAACATTTACTGAATAGTTTCTCCTCTTCCCAGTGCATGTTGTTGGATGCTTTGTCAAAGATGAGTTGGTTGAAGAATTGAGGATTTGCTTCCAGAATCTCAATCCGGTTCCATTGATCTATGTGCTTGTTCTTGTATCAATACCAGGCTGTTTTGATTACTGTAGCCTTATAATAAAGTATGAAGTCTGGAAGTGTGATACCCCCTGCTTTGATTCTTTTGCTAAGGATTGTTTTGGCTATTTGTGGTCCTTTATGTGAATATGAATTTCTATATTGTCATTTTCAGGTCTGAGAAGAATGATGTATTTAACTTAATGGGTATTGCATTAACTCTGTAGACTGCCTTTGGTAGGATGGACACCTTAACAATGTTGATTCTTCCTATCCATGAGCATAGGATATTTTTCCATTTGTTTGTATCATCTTGGATTTCTTTGAGCAGTGTTTTCTAGTTCTCATTGTAAAGGTCTTTCACTTCTCTGGTTAGGAAGATGCCAAGGTATTTCATTTTTTGGTGGCTATTGTGAATGGGATTATGCTTTTTTTTGGGTCTCTGCCTGTTTGTTGTTGGTATATAGAAATGCAACTGTCTTTTGCACATTTATTTTGTACCCTGAGACTTTGTCCTTTATCAGTGCAAGCATGTTTTTGACAGATTCTCTTGGATTTTCAAGGTATAGGATCATATCATCAACAAAGAGGGATTACTTGACTTCCTCTTTTCCTATTTGGATACTCCTGATTTCCTTCTCTTGTCTAATTGCCTGAGCTAGGACTTCCAATACAATATTGAACAAGAGGGGTGAAAGTGGGTAGCCCTGTCTTGTTCCAGTTTTCAGGGGAAATGTTTCTAGTTCCTATTCATTTAGCAATATGTTAGCTGTGGGTTTGTAGTAGATGACACTTAACTATTTTGAGGTAAGTTCCTTCTACACCTAGGTGTTTGAGGGTTTTTATCAAGAGGGGATGCTGGTTTTTATCAAAAGCTTTTTCTGCATCTTATGAGATAATCATGTTGTTCTTGCTTTTACATCTGTTGATGCATTGCATTTATGGTCTTGTGAATGTTGAAACAACCGTGCATCCTGGGGATGAAGCCTACTTGGTCATGGTGGATGATTTTTGAGATGTGTTTTGGGCTCCGATTTGCTAGAATCTTGTTGAGGATTTTTGCATTTATATTCATAAGGGATATTGACCTGTAGTTCTGTCTTTGTTGCATCTTTACCCAACATGGGTATCAGTGTAATGTTAGCTTCGTAAAATGATTTGGGGAGAATTCCATCTCTCTCAATTGCCTGGAATACTTTCAATAGGATTGATATCATCTCCTCCTTGTATGTTTCACAGAATTTTTCTGGAAAGCCATTTGGACCAGAACTTTTTTTTTGTAGGTAGTTTTCTTTTGACAGAGTCGATTTCCTGAGTTGTTATTGGTCTATTTAGTGTAACAATGTCTTCCTTTTTTAACCTGGGGAGGTTGTGTGATGTCAGAAAATTCTCCATTTCATCTAAGTTATCAAGTTTGTTTCCATTTAGGTGTACATAGTAATCTCTGGTAATATTTTGTATTTTTCCTGGTCAGTTGTGATTTGATCTTTTGTATTTCTGATTGTGTTTATTTGGGTTTTTTCTCTCTTCTTGTTGTTCATTTTGGCTAGGGGCCCATCAATCTTGTTAATTCTTTCAAAGAACCAGCTTTTTGTTTTGTTGGTTTTCTATGATATTTCTGTCTTCTATGTCCCATATTTGGGCTCTTATTTTTGTGATTTGGATTCTTCTACTAAAGTTGGAGTTTTGGTGGTCTTCTCTTTCCAGCTCCCTTAGGTGATTTGTCAGGCTCTTCATTTGTGATCTTTCCATTTTCTTGATGTGTGCTCACATAACTTATTTCATGGCATCCCAGAGGTTTTGATAAAACATTTCTTCATTTTCATTTGTTTCTAGGAATCTTTCAATTTCTTCTTTGATTTCAGTGTTGACCCAGTCGTTGTTCAGCATCATACTGTTTAGTGTCCATTTCTTTGTGGGCTTTGGGGAAATGTTGTTGGTTTTGATATTTATTTTTATACCACAGTGGTCTGAGAATGTGCATGGCAAGATGTCAACCCTATGGAATTTGTTTATGCTTGATTTATGGCCAAGGATGTGATTGATCTTGAAGTGTGTTCCATGTGGTGATGAATAGAATATATATTCTGTGGTTGTTGGTTGGAATAATCTGTAGGTATCTACTTAGTTCATTTAGTCAAGTGTCAAGTTTAGGTTCTGGATCTCCTTGTTGATGTTTTTGACTTGATGATCTATCTAGGGCTGTCAGTGGGGTATTCAAGAAGGTTATAAAAGTGTTAGAGTCAATATCTATTTTTACTTTATTTACTAGTAGCTTAATAAATGCTGGTGCTCCTATGTTGGATGTATATATGTTTAGGATGGATATTTCTTGTTGATGAATTGAACCTTTTATCATTATGCATGTCCTTTTCATCTTTTTAAATTTTTATATCTTAAAGGTTGTTTTGTCTGATATTAAGATTGCAACTCCTGCCTTCTTTTGTGATCCATTTGCCTGGAAACTCATTTTCCATCCTTTAACTTTGACTCTGTGTGTATCCCTTGTAGTGAGATGAGTCTCCTGGATGCAGTAAATAATAGGGTCATGGTTTCTTATCCAGTCCACCATTCTGTGTCTTTTCAGTGCTGCATTTAGTCCATTCACATTCAGGTTGATTATTGAAATGTGATTGCTTATCCCTGCCATGAGGTTCTTATAAAGTTTTTTATTTGTTTGCTTGTTTTCTTTTGGCTTTGGGTTAACGTATGCATGTGTTTTCAAGTTTCTTGTTGCACTGTATTCTCTATTGATTCTGTGCTTTACTGTTCTCTTGGGAAGTGTGTCATCATTCTTTTTCTTCCTTTCTTCTGTGCTTAATACCTTGTTTAGTTTCTCCTGTAGAGTTGCTCTGGAAGCTGCATAATCTCTTAGGGATTGAGTGCCTGGGAAGGATTTTAATTCTCCATCACCGATGAAGCTGAGTTTGACTGGATAGGAAATTCTTGGTTGAAATAGTTTAATTTGAGGACTTTGAATATAGGGCTCAGTCCCTTTAGCTTGTAGTGTTTCTGCTGGTAGGTCTCCTGCTATTCATTGGTTTTTCCCTGGTAGGTAGTCTGACCTTTCTCTCTTGTTGCCTTTGGATTTTTTTCTTTTGTGCCTACTTTGTGTAGGTGAATGACTATGTTTCTAGGGGTTGGTCTTCTCATGTGATGTCTTGTGGGGGTTCTCTGTATCTCTTGTGCTTTGCTGGTCACATCTCTGGTGAGATAGGGAAAGTCTTCTTGGATTACTTCCTGGAATACTTGTTCCAAGTTGTTCTCATTGTCCCTTTCTTCTTCTGGGATACCAATCAGTCATAGGTTCGGCCTCTTGATATTATTGCACATGTTCAGAATATACTGTCTATTCCTCACAATATGGAATATATTATAAGATCAACTACATCTTTGGCCATATATCAGGCATAAACAAATTTCATAAGATCAAAATACTGCCATGCACCTTCTCAGACCACAGTTTAATAAAAATAAATTGCCACCAACAAGATCCCCCCCAAACACACAGACATTAAACAGCATGATGTTGAACAATTTATAGGTCCATATAGAAATCAAACTTTAACAAAGAATCTTGGAAACAAATGTAAACACGACCAAATTCTACCAAAACATCTGGATGCCATGAAATCACTGCTAAAGAGGAATTTACTGCTCTATATACACACATCAAGAATATAGAAAGAGAACAAGTTGACATTCTGACAAATCACCTAAGAGAGTTAGAATGGCAAGACCATCAACCTTATGTGCAACAGAGGAATCCAGATGAACAGAGAATAGTTTACATATGACCCTAGAAGACAAAAATATCATAGAAAAATATCAACAAACAAAAAGCTGGTTCTTTGAAAAGATAAACAAGATTGACAGACCCCCTAGCCAGATTAACCAAGAAAAAGAGAGAAAGAAAAAACCCTAATAACCACAATCAGAAATGCAAAAGATCAAGTAACAACTGACCCCACAGAAATACAAAGCATTAACAGAGACTACAATACACACCTGTATGAAAACAAACTCAAAAACCTACATGAAGTGGAGGACTTTCTGAAATTACATGAACTTCCAAGGTTGAAACAAGAAATTGAGAACATAAACAGACCAATAACAATCCAGGAAATTGAGTCCATCATAAGAAAACTACCTACAAAAAGAAGTCCTGGGAAGATGGCTCCCCAGTAGAATTTTACAAAACATACAAGGAGGAGCTGATGCCAATCCTTTTGAACATATTTCAGGCAATGAAAGACGGAACCCTCCCCAAATCATTTTATGAAGTGAACATCACATTGATACCCAAACTGGTAAAGATCCAGCAAATATAAAGAAATACCGGCCAGTATCCTATAGGTGCAAAAATTCTCAACAAGATTCTAGCAAATTGGACCTAACAACCCATCTCAAAAATTATCCACCACGAACAAGTAGGCTTCAACTCCAGATTGCAGGGCTGATTCAACAATTGAAAGACCTGACCATTTATCATAATACTGAAGAAAGGGATTGGCAGTAGCAGTACGCTGCCAGGGAGTTACATAAAATCAATAAGGATATCTGATCTCAGACCAGATGAAGTGAGGATCAGTGGAAGCCCCAAACTTTACCTATACAATGAACACTTAGACATCTAATCCTGAATTGCATGCCACATCTTTAAAATAAACATTTTAAAAAAGAACAAAAGATAATCGAATAAAAATAGTCTGTAAGTCAGAGGGTTGGGAAGATGGCAGCTGAGCCAATCAGACTATGTGAGTACCAGAGTGAGTGAGTGAGTGTATGGAAAATTTTGTGTAGTTGTGGGTGGGTGAGTGGGCATGTGAGTGGTTGACTGAGTGAGGGCTACTGGTGCCACAGCTACTTGACTTGGACCCCAGCGATTCTTGGGATGCAAAAGTTGAGCACCATTTTTAAACTAATCAACAAAATCCTTCCTGGTAAGAAGACACAGGGAGAGACTGACTAATGGCGGCTCATGAGTCAGTTACAGGGCTCTCCTAGTGAAGCAGCTGATGCTGCAGCTGCTCTACTTCATCCCTAGCATTTCCCAGGGGGCAGAAGCCCAGCTCCATTCTTTTTTTTTACTGACAAAAGTTTTCCTGTGAAGAAGTGGTGGGGAGAGACTACCAGATCCAGGGTTTGTCTCAGCACAGCAGTGCCTGGCTGGACACTGGCAGCAAGGACTATGGAGGGAGCCCAGAGGCAGAGTCCCACCAGAGAAAAGGAAAGAGGCACCCTGCCATCATCTTGAAAATGGGACAGAAAAGGTCTCTGACTTGCTCACCATGGAGCAACAGACCAATCTCTGTGACTGGTAGATCAACTACTCAGGGGTTGATCGTGACCCAGAGGGAAAAACCTGAAAGGACAAACTTCAGAGAGACAGGACAAGTGCTGACTCAGGGTCCCCACTCTTGACCCTGATTCAGCAAAAAGCTGTGGACAGAAAAGGATGAGGAAGATCTTAAAAAGAGATCAATGGTTATTCCGGGGCTGACCCAACTTACATTCTCCCCAGCAATTGTGAACATCAGACCCACAAAGCTGAGGCATGACTGAGAGGGACAAACTCAAGCAGAGCCTGGACATCACCTGCAATAGAACTGGATTCCAGGATAGACCAGGCTGGAACATCCCCCGAGAGTACATACCTGAGGAAGAGGTATGTACTGGCTGGGGTACCTCCCTACCAGAGAAGACCCCCTGACAATATGAGAGTGGGATGGGAGGACTGCACCTCACCCACTCCCACTGCACCTCCTACTTCCGTGCTCTGGTCACTGGGGAGAGAGTGAAAGTGGTGGAAGCTCTGTAGAGAAGAAAACAAGAGGAAAAAATTACAGAACCGGCCACAAGAGGGCAGAATTTTTTGGGTTTTTTTTTTTTTTTTTTTGCTTTTGTATTCTTCTCTTTTTTTATGCATAGTTTAAGGTGGGTGTGAATATATGTGTGAGAGTTCAATCTGAAATCCTTTTTTCTTGGTCCCTGTCTTTTTCTTCTCCATTTAATTTGAGCTAGGCATGTGTGTGTGTTTAGTTTTCCCAGGTGTTTAGTTTTGTTTTGTTTCAACTTATTGTTATTCCAGTTTGTTTTGGTGTGTGTGTGTATGTGTGTTCAATTGTTTCTTGCTTTGGTATCTACTTTCATTGTTCTATTTTTTTTTTCTTTTTGGTCAATCGTATTTCATTCTATTTTTCTATGTTTTATTCATTGCTGCTTTTGTATCTTGGACTCAGGGGGAACACATACGTACCCACTGCATCATCATATAGAGTGGTGGTGGGGAGTGGTTCTCAGAAAATTTGTATCACAATCAGTGGACATGGTGATTTGCAAGTAGTCTGAATCCAAGCTCCTTATCTCTACTTATTAGACTTTAAAAACTACAAGAGAGAGCAAAGCTTCCCACCCCAAGTCCTCTTTCAAAATACAACATCCCAGAGCCTGGATAAGGGAAGATTAGAGGACTGAGCAAACATTAGATGTTAAAGCTTTTCCCACTGCCACTGAATAATTAAACTAAAGAGAAAAGCAAGAGATCTGTCACAACCAAGGAAAAAACAGCAGAAGACCACAGGTAATTTCAAGTGCAACAAAGCAAAACACCTGAAAAGTCAGTACTGGAGCCCAGACAATGAAAGTCACCAATGACAGGCCCCAGAACACAACAGGGATTAAGGAATGGATGGAAAGAATGAATAAGACTAAAGAAAAGCCAGGCTCGATGGCTCAGCCTGTAATCCCATGCCTTGGGAGGCTGAGGTGAATGGATTGCCTGAGCCCACGGGTTTGAGACCCACCTGGGCAACTTGATGAGACCTCATCTCTACAATAAATCAAAAATTAGCCGGGTGTGGTAGCGTGTGCCTGTAGTTCCAGCTACTTGGAAGGCTGAGGTGGAAGGATTGCTGGAACCCAGCAGGCTGAGGCTGCAGTGGCCAGGAGTGGCCACTGCACTTCAGTCTGGGCAACAGAGTGAGACTCCAACTCACAAAAAAAAAAGAAAGAAAGACAAGATGCAATATTAAAAGAACTTCTAACAGAGATTTTGGCAATAAAAAATTTAATCCAGGATATAAGTAACAAGATGACAAGCATGGAAAACAGAATTAATCTAAGAGAAGAAAAAAATCTCAGAACATGAAGACCAGAACAGCTAATTAACCCAATCTGTAAAAAACATAGAAAAAATATTCAAAAAGAAAGAAAAAAGTCTACAAGAGGTGTGCAATTATATCAAGAGGCTGAACCTACAACTGATTGGTATCCCAGAAGAAGAAAGAAAAATGAAGAACACCTTGGGGAAAGTATTTTAGGTGGTTATCCAATAAAACTTTCCTCATCTCAGCAGAAATGTGACCAGCCAAACACAAGAGATACAGAGAACTCGCACAAGACAAAAGTGAGAAGAAAAACCCCTAGATGTATAATAATTTGCCTACACAAAATAGGTACAAAAGAAAAAATCTTAAAGACAGCAAGAAAGAAATGTCAGGCTATCTACTGGGGAAAACCAATTGGAATAGCAGAAGACCGATTGGCAGAAATGCTGCAAGAAAGGAGGAACTGGAATCCAATATTCAAAGTCCTCAAAGATAAACAATTTCAACCAAGAATTTCCTACCTAGTCAAGCTCAACTTCGTTGGTGATGGAGAATTAAAATTCTTCCCTAGCCGGGCTTGGTGGCTCAGCCTATAATCCCGCGCCTTTGGGAGGCTGAGGTGAGTGGATTGCCTGAGCCTGCGGGTTCGAGACCCGCCTGGGCAGTGAGACCTCATCTCTACAATAAATCAAAAAATCAGCTGGGCGTGGTAGCGCATGCCTATAATTCCAGCTACTCGGAAGGCTGAGGCGGAAGGATCTCCGGAGCCCAGCAGGTCAAGGCTGCGGTGGCCGGGAGCGGTCACTGCACTCCAGTCTGGGTGACAGAGTAAGACTCCAACTCAAAAAAAAAAAATCCTTCCCAGACATCCAATCCCTAGATTATTCAACTTCCAGACCAGCTCTACAGGAGACACTTTAAAAAGTATTAAGCACAGATGAAAGAACAAAAGAATGACCAAGAGCACAGAATTAACAGAGAATACATTGCAGCAACAAACTTGAAAACATATATGCATCAACCCCAATGCTAAAAGAAAGCAAGTAAACAAGCAAAGAAAAAACTTTACAAGAACCTCATGACAGGGATAAACAACCACATTTCAATAATCAGACTGAATGCGAATGGACTAAATGTGCCACTGAAAAGACACAGAATGGCAAACTGTATAACAAACCATGACCCAATTACTTGCTGCATCCAGGAAACTCATCTCACCACAAGGGACACACAGAATCAACGTTAAAGGACAAAAATGAGTTTCCAGGCAAATGGATCACATAGAAGGCAGGAGTCATGAACTTAAAATTAGACAAAACAACTTTTTAGCTATAAAAAGTTTTAAAAGATACAAAAGGACACTATATAATGATAAAAGGTTCAATCCATCAATAAGAAATATCCATCCTAAACACATATGCACCCAACATAGGAGAACCAGCATTTATAAAGCAACTACTAAGTTATCTAAAGAATAATGACTCTAACACTGTTATAGCAGGCGACTTGAATACCCCAATAACATACCTAGATCAATTATTGAGGCAAAAAATAAACAAAGGTGTCCAGAACCTAAACTTGACACTTGACCAAATAGAGTTAATAGATACTTACAGAATATTCCAACCAATAACCACAGAATATAGTTTCTACTCATCACCACATGGAACATACTTCAAGATTGATCACATCCTCGGTCATAAATGAAGCATAAACAAATTCCATAATATTGAAATATTGCTATGCATCTTCTCAGACCATAGTCATATAATAATAAATATCAACCCCAACAAAATTCCCCAAAGACCACAAAGACATAAACACTAAACAGCATGATACTGAACAACTGCTGGGTAAACTATGAAAACAAAACAGAAATTAAGATTCCTGGAAACAAATAAAAATGAAGAAACATCTCAGTAAAACCTCTGGAATGCCATGAAAATGGTTCAAAGAGGGAAACATATATCTATGAACAGACATCAAGAAAATGGAAAGGTCAAAAGAAATATATTTATTTGACTGTGGTCTAAGAAGGTGCATAGCAATATTTCAACATTATGGAGTTTGTTTATGCTTGATTTATGACCGAGGATGTGATCATCTTGGAGTATGCTCCATTTGGTGATGAGTAGAATGTATATTCTGTAGTTGTTGGGGAATATTCTGTAGGTATCTATTAAGTTGACAAGTTGACAGACTATCAAGTCATCTAAGGGAGTTGGGAAGAGAAGATCATTAGAATCCTAACTTTAGCCAATGAATCCAGTCACCAAAATAAGAGACCAAATATGGTACATAGAAGAAAAAAAATACCATAGAAAACATCAGCCAAAAAAAAGCTGCTTCTTTGAAAGAAGTAACAAGATTGATGATCCCCTAGCCAGAATGACCAAGAAAAAGAGAAGAAAAGCCCAAATAAACACAACCAGAAATACAAAAATTCAAATCACAACTGACTTTGAAAAAATACAAAAGACTGTCACAGATTACCATGAACACCTGTATGGAAACAAGCTAGATAAGCTATATGAAATGAAGGACTTTCTGACATCACACAATCTCCCCAGGTTGAAACAAAAAGACATTGAGACACAAAATAGACCAGTAATAACCCAGGAGACTGGCTGTCATAAGAAAACTACCTACAAAGAAAAGCCCTGGAACAGACAGCTTTCCAGCAGAATTCTACAAAATGTATAAGTGGAAGCTGATGCCAGTCCTACTAAAAGTATTTCAGGCAACTGAGAAATAATTAATTCTCCCCAAATCATTTTATGAAGCTAACATCCACTGATACCCAAAGCAGGTAAAGATTTAACAAAAAAAGAGAACGACAGGCCAATATTCCTTAAGAACATACATGCAAAAATCCTCAACAAGATTCTAGCAAATTGGATCCAACAACACATCTCAAAAATCATCCACCATGAACAAGCAGCCTTCATCACAGGATGTAGGACTAGTTCAACATCCACCAGATGATGAATATAATTAAATGCATAGATGTAAAAACAAGAACCAGATGATTATATCATTAGATGCAGAAAAACCTTTGATAAAACTCAGCATCCCTTCTTGATAAAAACCCTCAAACACCTAGGTATAGAAGGAACATACCTCAAAATAGTAAGTGCCATCTATGATAAACCCACAGCTAGCATATTGCTAAAGGGATAGAAACTTGAAATATTTCCCATAAAAACTGGAACAAGACAAGGCTGCCCACTCTCACCTCTCTTGTTCAACATTGTGTTGAAAGTCCTAGCTAGAGTAATTAGACAAGATAAGGAAATCAGGGGAATCCAAATAGGAAAAGGGGAATTCAAGTTATCTCTCTTTACTGATGATATGATCCGATAACTCAAAAATCCAAAAGGATCTGTCAAAACCCACTTGCACTGAGAAAGGACTTTGGGAAGTCTCAGGGTACAAAATAATATGCAAAAGACAGTTGCATTCTTATACACCAAAAACAAGGAGGCAGAGAATCTAAATAGAAAGTGCAATCCTGTTCACAATAGCCACACACACACACAAAAATGCCTTGGCATCTTTCTAACCAGAGAGGTGAAAGACCTTTATAATGAGAACTACCAAACACTGCTCAAAGAAATTCAAGAAGACACAAACAATTGGGAAAATATCCCATGCTCAAGGATAGGAAGAATCAACATTGTTAAGATATCCATCCTACCAACAGCAGTCTACAGAGTCAATGCAATACCCATTTAATTACAAACATCATTCTACTTAGACCTGGAAATGACAATACAGGAATTCATATGAAAACATAAAGGACCAAAAATAGCCAAAATAATCCTTAACAAAAGAAACAAAGCAGGAGGTAGCACACTTCCAGACTTCAAACTTTAGTATAAGGCTACAATAATCAAAAGAGCCTGGTATTGGTACAAGAACAGGTATACAGACCAATTGAACAGGATAAAGATTCCAGAAGGCAAGCCTCAATTTCTCAACCAACTCATCTTTGACAAAGCCTCCAACAACATGCACTGGGGAGAGGAGAACCTATTCAGTAAATGGTGCTGGGAAAACTGGCTGATCACATGAAGAAGATTGAAACAGAAACCTTACCTATCACCATACACAAAAATCAACTCTAAATCAACCTAAGACTGAAACATAAAACCTCAAACTATAAGAGTCTTAGAAAATGCAGGAAACACCCTTATGGAAATTGGAACTGGCAACCAATTTCTGATCAAAACCCTAAGTGCCCACACCATAAGAGACTAGATAGACAAGGGGAACCTCATCAAACAGACAAATTTCTGCAAAGCAACGAAACCATTAAGAGAGTGGGGAGACAACCCACTGAATGGGAAAAATATTTGCCAACTGTATACCTGATAAAGGTCTAATACCTAGGATCTACAAAGAACTCAAATACACCGAAAGGAAAAAAATCAAACAGCCCTATTAAAAAGTGGGCAAAAGACATTAATAGACACTTCTCAAAAGAAGATATGCGGGCAGCCACCAGAGACATGAAAACGTGCTCAGTCTCACCAATCATCAGAAAAATGTAAATCAAAACTGAAATGAACTAAATCAGTTAATAAAATCAAATTGCTAGCAAAATAATAGTATCAACCAGCTTACTCCATTTTGTTCAAAGCTTCCATCTTAGTTGCCTGCCTGACCTAAGAATCATTCCTCAGTGCCTACCTGTGATTATAGTGACATTCCCATGACCACAGACCCCCAACTTTGTCTCCTTTGGGCAGGTCGTGCTGACCATTTCCTGCTGACTGTTACAAAACTCCTTAGCCATAAGTTCCATGTAATTGTGTGCTTTGTTAACTGAAATCAAGTGTTACACTTTGCAAAACCCCATTGTTACATTTTCATATTTTGTTCTTATATTTTGTTAATGACCTTACCAAGGTAACTTTATTGTATAATGATTCTTCTACCCTGTCTCTATGTAACTACCTTAAACTGTAGCTTGTTGGAAGAACTCCAGGGACTTTTTGGGCACCAGCTATACCTAAGACATAAAATTAACCAAAAGTTCCCATTTTGCTTGCCAAGTTGTCAGTTAATAGTTAATAGTTGCTATGGTCACTAAGCCAATACTGCAAATTTTACCTAAATGTTTGTCACAAACTGCACAAGTTTGTCAAGAGTTTTTCCTGGCATTTGCCTGTTCCTGACCTGCACATTAATAAAAAAAACTAATTAATTAGACTCAGTTTGCTGGTGTGACTTCTTCTCACTTACTCAGTCATAACAAAACCACATTGAGATACCACCTATCCCCAGTAAGAATGACCATCATTAACAAAACAAACAGCAAACACATGCTCATGAGGATGTGGAGAAAAAAGAACACTTCTACACTGCTGGTGGGAATGCAAACTAGTGCAACCTCTTTGGATGACAGAGTGGTGATATCTGAAAGAACAAGAAAATGACCTTCCATATGACCCAGCAATCTCCCTATTGGAAATATACCTGGAGGAACTCAAGTTATTCTATAAAAATATACCTGCACAGGCATGTTTGTTGCAGCTCTGTTCACGATAGCAAAAACATGGAACCAACCATGTTGCCCATCGAAGCTGGACTGGTTAAAAAAAACTGTGGTACATATACACAGTGGAATACTATGCAGCCATAAAGAAGGAAAAACATGGACTTCACAGCAATTTGGATTGATTTAGTGTCTATCATACTCAGTGATATATAACAGAAACTAAGAACAGAGTACCATATGTTCTCATTCATAAGTGGACCTTGAGCACTTATCATAATACTATATTGAAAAGGATTGGTAGTAGTGGGAAACTAGCAAGGGAGGGCGTTGGGATTGGCAGTTGAGGGAAACTGCCAGGGGAGAGTAGGGCACACCTCATCAACAAGGGTAATTCATAATGGACATCTGTATACCTAACCCTTATTTGTACCCCACATTTTAAAATAAAAAGAAAATAAAGAAAAAAGGTCTTTAACAAAGATATCTGACAACTTAAAAATAAATAAATAAAAATATTTTATTTAATCCCTTTGGACTACATTCCAAAGGCTACTGATCATAGATTCAGATGTCTTTGCACAGTAGTCATTTATGGTTATTTATTGCTTAGATCATGTTTTTGTTTAATAAGATTTTGTTTGTAAAACATGTTGATGGTATTTTGAATGACAACTATAAATGTGATTAACATGTTGAAAAATAATATAAAATTTTATCATTTGCTTTTTATGGAAAACTTTTATAAGGCAGGTGGAGGCAATATATCCACGACACAGTGGTAGGATATAATAATGCAAATTTGTAACAGAAATATAATTTTTTAAAAAATTGAATAACCTCAAAATTGAGGAAAGCACCAAAATTTACTTCACTCTTGTGAATCTAGAGTTGAGGTATATCATAGAATTTGACTCAAGGTATGAATGAACCACATAGGTTTTCAAAGACATTTTAGATAGCTGGATAACTATAGGTGATAGATGACACAAAGACGATAGATACACAGATAGCTAGCTAGCTAGATAGGTAGATGATGGATAGATAGATTGATAGATAGATAGATAGATAGAGTCAAAACAGTGCCCCTACAAAAATATTCATGTTCTAATCTATATAATGTGTAAATGTTATGTTACCTTACATTAAAAAAAAATTAAGGTAGGAGATGAAATCAAAGGTTGATAATTAGTTGTAGTGCGGTCAGAATGTTCTTTCTCCTCCAAGTTCATAAAGTAAAACCTGATCACCAATGCAATAGGATTAAATGGTGGGGCCTTTGGGAGGTGATTAGGTTATGAGGGTGAAGTCCTCATAAATTAGAACAGTGCTCTTACAAAAGAGGCCTGAGGGAGCTTGTTTGCTCTTTCCACTCTGCGAAAACACAGGGAGACATTATCAGAAAACAGGTCCTAATCAGACACTAAATCTGCCAGCATATTGATCTTGGACTCCTTAATCGAGGTAATTCAAGAAAACTTTCCCCATCTCACCAGAGATGTGACCAGCCAAGCACAAGAGATATAGAGAACCCCCACAAGGCATCAAATGAGAGACCGACCCATGGAAACATAGTAATTCGCCTACACAAAGTAGTCACACAAGAAAAAAATCCTTAAGGCCACAAGAGAGAAAGGAAAGACTACATACTGGGGAAAACCAAAAAGAATAGCAGCAGACCTATCAACATAAATACCACAAGCAAGAAGGAACTGGAGACCTATATTCAAAGTCCTCAAAGATAAACAATTTCAACCAAGAATTTCCTATCCAGCTAAGCTCAGCTTCATCAGTGATGGAGAATTAAAATTCTTCCCAGACATCCCATCCCAAAGAGATTATGCAGCTTCCAGATCAGCTCTACAGGAGACAATTAAAAAGGAATTAAGCACAGAAGAAAGAAAGAAAGAATGACCACACACTTCCCAAAAGAACAACAGAGCACAGAATCAACAGAGAATACAGCACAACAAGAAACTTAAAAACACACACCTACAATCACCCCAAAGCCAGAGGAAAACAAGCAAAGAAAAAACTTTATAAGAACTTCATGACAGGGATAAACAGTCAGATTTCAATAATGGGCCTGAATGTGAGTGAACTAAATGCACCACTGAAAATACACAGAATGGCATACTGGATAAGAAACAATTACCCAATTATTTGCTGCACCCAAGAGACTCATCTCACTACAAGGAAGGCACACAGACTCAAAGATGGAAAATGAGTTTCAGGGCAAATGGATCACAAAAGAAAACAGGAGTTGTGATCTTAATATCAGACAAAACAACCTTTAAGATTTCAAAAATTTAAAAAGATGCAAAAGAACACTACATAATGTTAAAAGGTTCAATCCATCAAGAAATATACATCCTAAATATATATGCACCAAACACAGGAGCACCAGCATTTATAATGCAACTACTAAATAAACTTAAAAAAAGATACTGACTCTAACACTATTATAGTAGGGGACTTGAATACCCCATGAAAGCCCTAGACAGTTTGTCATGGCAAAAAAAAAAAAAAAAAAATCAACAAGATACAGAACCTAACCCTGACACTTGACTAAATGGACTTAATGGATACCTACAGATTATTCCACCCAACAAGCCCAGAATATACATTCTACTCATCACCACATGGAACATACTCCCAGATTGATCACATACTTGGCCATAAATCAAGCATAAACAAATTCCATAAGGTTGAAATACTGCCATGCACATTCTCAGACACAGTGGAATAAAAATAAATATCAACACCAATAAAATTTCCCCAAAGCCCACAAAGACATGAACACTAAAAAACATAATGCTGACAACTACTGGGTCAACACTGAAATCAAAGCAGAAATGAAAAGATTCCTGGAAACAAATGAAAATGAAGAAACATCTTACCAAAATTTCTGGGATGCCATGAAAACAGTTCTAAGAGGGGAATTTATGTCTCTACAAGCACACATCAAGAAAAGGGAAAGACACAAGTGGAGAGCCTAACAAATCACCTAAGGGAGCTGGAAAGAGAAGACCACTAAAACCCCAACTTTAGCAGAAGAATCCAAATCACCAAAATAAGAGACCAAATACAGGACATGGAAGACAAAAATATCATAGAAAGCAGCAACACAAAAAGCTGGTTCTTGGAAATAACTAACAAGATTGATGGGCCCCTAGCTAGAATGACCAAGAAAAAGAGAGAAAAAGCCCAAATAAACATAATCAGAAGTACAAAAGATCAAATCACAACTGACTCCTAAGAAATACAAAAGATTATCGGAGATTACTATGTACACCTGTATGGAAACAAACTTAATAACCTAAATGAAATGGAAGACTCTCTGACATCATACGAACTCCCCAGGTTGAAGCAAGAAGTTATTGAGACACTAAATAGACCAATAACAACCCAGGAAATTGACTCTGTCATACGAAAACTGCCTACAAAAAAAAAAAAAAATCATGGCTTTCCAAGTGCATTCTACAAAACTTACAAGAAGGAGCTGATAGCAATCCTACTGAAAGTATTCCAGGCAATTGAGAAAGATGGACTTCTCCCCAAATCATTTTAGAAGCTAACATCACACTGATACCCAAATCGGGTACAGATCCAACAAAAAAAGAGAACTACAGGTCAATATCCCTTATGAACATAGATGCAGAAATCAACAATAAGATTTTAGCAAATTGGATTAAAAAAAAAAACTCAAAAATCATTCACCATTGCAGGGGGCCAGCCCCTGCAGAGAGATTTAGGGGGTCCCTGGGAGGTGTGGTGGCTTTGATGATTATTCTGGAGAGATAAAGAGAAAAAAAAAAAGACTGGAGTCTGTCTAGTGCAGAAGCCCTTTAATGGGACAAACCATAAGACTTTTTTCCTAAATTTTCACAGGTTAAATCACAAGACTTTCACGTGAACACAAAGCCAGGTGGATGAGGGGCATCCCCCACACCAGGTGTTTCCTCAAGCATGAGGAAGGATGATCCCAAAATTATCTCACTCTTCCTCATGCTTGGTTAATATTCCTCAAAAGCAATACAACAATTCTAATATCATGATATTCTAATAATCAATAACTTTTAAAACACGCATACACAGCACCTAATGACCAACTTAAATCCTAATTCCTTTCTATTTTGTGCTAATTCTACCTACACTACAGAAACTCTTAATTATAGCCCAAACCAGTTCCTAAAGAATGCAGCCCAGTCAAAAGATCACACTGGGCCATTTCTAGGAACAATTGATTACAATCTCTTAACAAAATGACTGTTCTAAAATCCTATATATCTATTTTAACTTTTATAAAAGTTTCTAATTCCTAATCCTAATATATAAAGCTTATCATCAGCAATAAAGCTTCTAAAAATAAAACCCAAATATAAACTGTAAATTGTATTAAAGTCAAAACCACAAATTTGGAAAATGGAAACAATGAAATTTCTAAAGTTAACTGTATTCTTATTAAACCTCAAAATATCATGTTTGATCATGTTTGAACTAACATAATTCACTGACGTAGCATAACCTATTTTACAATACTTTCTATGAATCAAATAAATTCAATTTCTATATGTAGAAAAACCCTACTAACTGTAGCTAAAACCAGTTTAAAAGAATGCAGCCCCATCCAAAGTACGCGCTGGGCCCTTAGGAATGTGGCCCAGCCCAAAGTTCGTTCTGATCTAGTAACTCTAGATAATTATCTATATTATTAAAGTTGAAATAGCACTTTATATGTATATACTAATTCTACAAATATACTTTTAAATCTTATAAAGAAGCTTGTACCGTATTAAAGGCTCCCGAATGTGACCTGAGTTTGAACTGTGTTAAGTTTAAAGCTGAAACCGCAGTCTGTGAGAAACGGGAACAATGGACTCCTAAAGTAAGCCATGCCTGCTGTACTCTCAGAGCTTCATGCCTAGATCATCAAAGTTCCTTCTAATGAGATGTGCTAAATGGCAAAAAAGGAGGAGGGAATGGGCCAACAGCTCCTGAGCACATCCTAGTGGTTTCAGGGTCCACAGCCCACCTTGATCCCTAACATTCAGGTGGGCCTCCGTGGCCAGCTCCCAACACACCATGACCAAGTACCTGGTTTCAACACCAGGATGCAGATTTGGTACAACATTTACAAGACCATAAATGTAATTAAATACATCAACTGATATAAAAACAAGAACCACATGATTATATCATTAGTTGCAGACAAAGCTCTTGATAAAATCCAGCATCCTTCTTTATAAAGGTCCTCAAACACCAAGGTGTAGAAGGAACATACCTCATAATAGTAAATGCCGTTTACTATAAACCCACAGCTAACATATTGCTAAATGGACAGGAAATTGAAACATTTCCCTCTAAACTGCAACAAGACAAGGCTGCCCACTCTCATTTCTCTTGTTCAACATTGTGTTGAAAGTCCTAACTTGGGCAATCAAACAAGGGAAGGAAATCAGAGGTATTCAAATAGGATAAGAGTGCATCAAGTTATCCTTCTATGCTGATGATATGAATCTATATTGTTAAAATCCAAGAGAATCAGTCAAAAACCTGCTTGCACTGATAAATGACTTTGGCAAAGTCTCAGGATACAAAATAAACATGCAAAAGACAGTTACATTCCTATACACCAACAACAAGCAGGCAGAGACCCAAATAAAAAACACAATTCCATTCACAATAGCAACAACAACAAAGAAGTACCTCAGCATCTTCCTAACCAGAGAAGTGAAAGACCTTTACAATGAGAACTACAAAAAATCTGCTAAAAAAAATCCAAGAAGACACAAACAAATGGAAAAATATTCCATGCTCATGGATAGGAAGAAACAACATTGTTAAAATGTCTGTCCTACCAAAGGCAATCTACAGATTCAATGCAATACCCATTAAGTTTCCATAATCATTCTTCTCGGATCTGGAATTAAAAAACAGAAATTCATATGGGAACATCAATGACCATGAATAGCCAAAACAAACCATGGTAAAAGAAACAAAGCAGGATGTATCACACTTCCAGACTTCAAACTTTACTATAAGACTACAGTAATCAAAACAACCTGGTATTGGTAGAAGTACAGGTACATAGACCAATGGAACAGATGAAAAATTCTGGAAGCAAAACTTCAATTCTTCACCAACTCATCTTTGACAAACTCTCCAACAGCAACCACTGGGGCGAGAGAACCTATTCAGTAAGTGGTGGTGGGAGAACTGACTGACCACGTGCAGATTATTGAAACAGAACCCCTACCTATCACCATACACAAAAATTAACTCTAAATGGATCAAAGACCTAAATGTAAAACCTCAAACTTATAAGAAGCTTAGAAAGCACAGGAGATACATTTATGGAAATTGGAACTGGCATCCAATTCCTTTTCAGAACCCTAAAGGCCAATACCTCATAAAATAAGATGGACAAGTGGGGCCTCATAAAACTAATGAGCTTCTACAAAACAAAAGAAATCATCATGAGAGCAGGGAGGCAGCCCACAGAATGGGAAAAAACATTTCCCAACTGTATATTTAACAAAGACCTGACATCTAGGATCTACAAAGAACTCAAGTGTACTGAAAAGAAAAAACAAACAGCCCATTTAAAAAGTGGGCAAAAGACCTGAATAGACACTTCTCAAAAGAATGTATATGGACAGCCAACAGATGCATGAAAAAGTGCACAGCCTCACTAATCATCAGAGAAATGCAAATCGAAACTACATTGAGTTACCACTTAACCACAGTAAGAATGGTCATCATTAATAAAACAAACAACAACAGATGCTGGCGAGGATGTGAAGAAAAAGGAATATTTCTACACTGCTGGTGGGAATGCAATCTAGGGCAACCTCTTTGGAAGACAGTGTGGTGATTTCTGAAAGAACTAGAAATTGACCTTCCCACATGACCCAGCAATTACCCTATTGGGAATATACCTGGAGAACTCAAGTCTACAAAAAAAAAAAAAAAAATGCCTGCACATGTATGTTTGTTGCAGCTCTATTCACACTGCAAAAATATGTAACCAATCATGTTGTCTATCGAAGCTAGACTGGATTAAAAAAATGCGGTACATCTACACAATGGAATTTTATGCAGCCATAAAGAAGGACAAACATATGAACTTCGCAGCAACTTGTATGCCTTTGGAGTTGATCATACTCAGTGATCTATCACAGAAACAAAGAACAGAGTATCATATGTTCTCACTCATACACAGACCTAGAACAATTATAGTACTATAAGAAAGGGATTAGCAGTTGAGGGAAACTGCTAGGGGAGGGAGGGGCATACCTTATCAACAAGGGTACCTGCATAATCAACGTTTGTATACCTAATCCTGAAATTTACATCTTTATAATAAATAAATAAATAAATAAATAAAAGATGAATTTTAAAAAATGAATATCAATTTTCTCCGCATTTTTTTCCTATGTTATTTACATTCTTCTTTTCATTTTATTTTCACATGGACCTCTGGGAGAACTTGGTAAGATTTTTTGTAACCTGTTACTCCCAAAGTCTTTTAAGATGACTGTTTTCTTGGTGTCTTTAATATTCCCAGTCCTTTCAACCCTTTTTGAGTATATGCCAGCTGTCAGTTCTTTATTCTCACTGATGTCTAATATTCCTATCTGAAATTTGTTTGATCTCCTCACATATTAAATGTCTATTACTATTTTCTTGCCTCCACTCTTCTCCATTTTTAACTTTTCACTTTATTATCTTTCTTTCCCTATAAACATATGCTTCTCTGTCTTTTGGAGCTCTACCAAAGTTTGACTAAGAACTTGGGACATGAAGGTCATTAATCTAAAGGACATGTGGTTTGCATTTTAAAGAGACAAAATTATAACAAATTTAGATTTGACTTATAACACATTGATACATAAGGATTGTACATATTTCTGCAGTGCATGTGATATTTTGATACATGTATACAATGTGTTATGATTAAATATGGGCAGTTGGAATACCCATCACCTCAAAAATTTACTATTTGCTTGTGGTTAGAACATTCCAAATCTTCTTTACTAGCTGTTTTGAATTATACAATAATTTTATGTTAACTATAATCACCCCACTGTACTAAGGATATTTTGTCTGTCTAACTCTACTTATTTCTTCTATTTCACTGTATTTTTTTACTCTTTAATCAACGTATCTTTATCCTTCCTTATACCTCCATCTTTTCCAGGATTTGGTAGCCACCATTCTACTCTTTACCCCCATGAGCTCAACATTTTTTTTTTTTTAAGCTCCCATATTTTAAAAGAGAATATGTGATAATTCTATTTCTGTTTCTGGTTAATTGCACTTAACTATGTCCTCCAGTTCCATACATGTTCCTGCAAATTACAGGATTTTATTCTTTTTCATGAATAAATGCTAATCCACATTGTGTGTTTATATACACACACAAACCACATTTTGCTTATTCATTCATCTACTCTTGACCACTAAAGTTGACTCCATATCTTGGCTATTGTGAATAGTATTGTAATAAACATGGAAAGGCAGATATTTCTTCAGTATACTGATCTCTCTCTCTCTCTCTTTTTTTTTTAATGTATACCGGTACTGAGATACTGGATCCTATGGTAGTTCTAATTTTAGCTTTTTGAGAAACTTCAATACTGTATACCATAGTGGCAGGACTAATGTATAATTCAACCAACAGTATATAAGAATTCCCATTTCTTCAATAATAAGCATTATAACAGCTATAACATGACATCTCCATGTGATTTTAATTTGCATTTACCTTGTAATCAGTAATGTTGAGCATTGATGCTTATAACTGTTGGCCATTTGTGCATCTTCTCTTTAGAAATGTCTATTCAGGTCTTTTGACCAATTTGTAAAATTTTATTATTTGCTCTTTTAGGGTTGAATTGATGAATTCCTTGCGTAGTCTGGTTTTTAATCCCTTTTTGGATGGATAGTTTGTAAAAATTTTCTCTCATTCTGTATATTTTCTCTACACTTGTTGATTGTTTCCTTTGCTATGCAGAAGCTTTTTAGCTTGATATAGTCCCATGGATTTATGTTTGCTTTTGCTGCTTCTGCTTTAGAGGGGTTATCTAAGAAATCTTTGCCCAAACCAATATTTGTTCTAGAGCATGTACCCATTGTTTGCTTGTAGTTGTTTCTAGTTTCAGGTACTAGAATTAAAGCTTTAATTCATTATTACTTGATTTCTGTATATGGTAAAAGATAGGCTTTAGTATCATCTTTTGTGTATGAACACCCAGTTTTTGCAGTAACATTTATTAAAGAGACTATCAATTCACCTATGCATGTTCTTGGTGACTGTCAAAATTGAGTCAGATATAAATGTATGAGTTTATTTCCAAGTCTTCTATTTTGTTAGCTGGTCTGTGTCTGATTTTATGCCACTGCTATGTTTTTCTGTTACTGTGTCTTTGTAGTATATTTTTAAGTCAGGTAGTGTGACTCCTCCAGTTTTGTTTTTTCTTCAGAATTGCTATGGATCTTTTGTGGATCCAAACAAATTTTAGAATTGTTTCTTCTATTTCTGTGAAGAATATAATTGGTGTTTTGATAGGAATCACAATGAATATGTAGATTGCTTTGGGTGGTGTGGACATAATAATGATATCAAATTTTCTAACACATGAGCATGAGATGTTTTTCTAGTTTTCTGTGTCTACTTCAATTTATTAATTAATGTTTTATATTTTTCTTTGTAGGGTCATTTATTTCTTTGGTTAACTTATTTATACATATTTTATGATTTTTTTCACTATTGCAAATGAGATTGCTTTTTAAATTTCTTTTTCAGGTTGTTTTCTGTTGGTTTATATAAATGCTACTAATTTTAATATGCTTAGTGCGTATACTGAATGTGTACTGAATTTGTTTAGCAGTTACAGAAGGCTTTTTCTTTTTTCTTTTGGTAGAGTATTTAGGATTTTAAATGTAGAAGATCTTATCATCTGTGAACAAGATAAATTTATTTTTCTTCCTCCAACTTGAATGCCCTTTGCTTCTTTATCTTACCTAATTGTACTGGCTAGAACTTTCGTTACTATGTTTAGTAATAATGGTGAAAGTGGACATCTGTGTTTTCTCCAGATCTTAGAGGAAAAGCTTTCAATATCTCCTCACTCATTATGATGTTAGCTTTGAATTTGTCAAATGTGGCATTTATTGTTTTGAGGTGGATTTTTTGTATACGCAGTTTCTCAAGAGTTTTTTTTTTATCATGAAGGACTGTTATATTTTACTGAATGCTTTTCAGCATCTGTTAAAATAATCAAGAGTTGTTAATATGAGGTGTCACAAGTATTGATTTACGTATGCTGAATCATCATTGCATTCCTAGGATGAACCTCACTTAATCTTGGTGAATGATCTCCTTACTACATTGTCAAATTCAGTTTGCTAGTATTTTGTTGAGGATTTTTGCATTTATGGCCATTAAGGGATATTGGTCTATAGACTTCTCCCTCTCTCTCTTTTGTATCCTTGTCTAATTTTGGTATGAGGGTAATGCTGGATTTATAGGACGAGTTTGTTAAGATTGCCTCCTTTCCAATATTTTACAATAGTTTGAGAAAAATTTGGTAGTATTTATTTCTTTCTTTCTTTTGAGAAAGCAGAATTTATTGAAAACACAGAAAAGCTCCCACAGTGGGAGGGGACCCGAGGGGTTGCCCAATGTTATTATTTCTTCTTTAAGTCTTTGAGAGGTTTCAACAGTGACACCACTGTTCCTGGGTTTTTCATTCATGGAAGACATTCTATTACTATTTTTTATCTTGTTATTCATTATTGCTCTCTTTAGGCTTCCTATTTCTTCATGGATCAAAGTTGGCAGTTTGTATGTGTCGAAAACTAATCTATTTCTTCTAAGATTTCCAACTTGTCAGTGTATACTTGTATACAGTAATCTTTTATACTTCTTTGTATTTCTATGGCATCAGTTATAATGTTTATTTTTTGTTTCTATTGTTACTTATTTCCATTTTTCTTTTTTTTTCTTGGTCTAACTAAAGGCTTGTTGATTTTGTTTATATTTTCAAAAAACAATTTTTGTTTTATTAATATTTTCTATCTCAATGTTATTTATTTCTGCTCCAATCTTTATTATTTTATTATTTCTATTAATGTTAGGTTTAATTTGTTCTTGCTTTTCTTGTTCCTTGAGGCACATTATTAGATTGTTAATTTGAAGTCTTTGTAGTCTTTTAATGTAGGCCTTTGTTGTCATAAATGTTCTGTTAATACTGAGTTTGCTGTAGCCCATAGATTTTGGTATGCTGTGTTTGGTTAGGACCATGTTGTCTAATTTACATGTATTTGTAGTTTTCCAAAGTTCATTTTGTTGCTTTTTAGTTTGATTTCATTGTGGTCAGAAAAGACAGTTGATATAATTTCAAACTTTTTAATTTGTTGAGTTGTTTTGTGGCCTAGCATATGATCTATCCTGAAGAATGTTCTATGTGTTGATAAAAAGAATGTATTCCACAGCAGTTGAGTGAAATGTTCTGTAAATGTCAGCTATATCCATTTGTTTGGTCTAGAGTGCAACTTAACTCTAAAATTTCTATTTTGATTTTTTTGTCAGATGATCTGTTCATTACTAAAAATGAGATGCTAATGTCCCCCTTTTTTGTTTTGCAATCTCTATCTCCCTTAGCATTATTGATAGTTGATTTGTGTGTGAAAGGAGCAGAGAACAATCAGAAGGGCATCCCGAAGATGGCGCTGCCTCCCAAAGACAACAAAGGCCCTAAGCTCCAGCTTTTCCCGCCCGCGCAAAACTTAAACTTGTGCTCAAACAACCTCTCCCTATAGAAATACTACCTCATAGTCTCCTCCAATAACACCCAAACACAGCATTGACCAGCCCCTCCAAGGTCCATAAATATACCCCTCTCCCTGCATAGCTCTCTTTCCTTCTCTCTTACTCTCTCTCTTTCACACTCTCTCGCCCTCTCTCCCCCTCTCTCACTCTCTCTCTCCTTCCCTCTTTCTTTCTTTCTCTCTCTCTCTCTCTCTCTCAGTCTCTCTTTCTCTCTCTCTCTCTTGCTCTTCCTCGGTTACAGTCCCTTCGTGTAACTGCCCCTTTAATAAATCTCTTGGTTCTGACTTGGGTGTGGAGTCATTACTGGTACCAAACTTCTTTCATTGGTGCCATGACTCAGATGGGTGCTTCCTCGCCTCTGTGTGGGTCTATCCCCGTAGGCAAGAGCCCCGACCCGGTGTCTGTGGTCACTCCATCCCTCCTGGACCCCCACTGTTTTGAACGCATAAACTGCATCCATCAGCGACCGTTGGATAGGTAAATTCCCCTTCCCAAACAAGAGAACGAAAAACTTGCAGGGGAACTCTGGAAGGGAACGGACTTCAGGAACCACCCCCTCCAGCCCCCAGGCGAGGGGCAATGCACCCACCTTGGCTTTCACAACCACCGCGGACCCTAAAGGCTTCCTCTTCTCCTTTATCCCTCTCAAACTTTAAAAACTCCCACAGCTGCCAGGTTGCAGTGGGCCCCAGGGCCCCACGATTGCTAACCCACAGCGGTTTCAGTAAAATTCTCTCTCTCTTTATCCCCTTCCTTAAGGAATCCCACAGCTGCTGGGCCACAGCAGGCCTCAGGGGCCCCATGCCTGCTGGCCCACAGTAGATTCTAAAGGGCTCCCACATCAAAAACTCTGTTCAACCGGCAGTGAATGCACTCCCTACCGCCGCTCGGTCAAGTGCTCTCTGTCTGTTTCAAAAAAAATCCTTGCGCAAGGTGCCTTGACCCCTCGGTTCTCCAGGAGAACCCTGGCTGTGCCAAACCTTTGTGATGACAGACTTTGCCACAGCCACACTTCTTGGACAGCCGACTCTTCGGGGGACACCCCATTTAGTCTGCCTGTTTCCCCATGGGAGGCTCATCTTCTCTGCTGGCTGATTCTCCTCTCAAATGCCTTTTAAACAATCTCTCTACCCTCTCTCTCTCTCCCCTGGTATTAAGCCCAAGCACCTAATTCGCCTCTACACACAGGACTGGCCTACATATCCCTTAGACAATCAAAATCAGTGCCCCCTCAGGGATCCCTCAACCCTGATATTATCAGGGACTTATATAATTTCTGTGAGCATTCAAAATGGTGGGTCAAGATTCCCCACGTTCAATTCCTTTCGCTCTTCCATAAACACTCCCTCTACAGCTTCTCTCTTTCCCTTTGTCCCACATGCGTCTCTTCTTCCTCCTCCAAACTCCCCTCCCCCCACCACAAACACTGTAAGGCCCCTCCTGATGGCTTGCTCCTCTCCCGTCTCGGATTTCAATCCTGCAGGAGTCCCCTCCTTCCTCTTCAGCTCCACCCTCTTCTCCAACAATTCAACCTCTGTGCCCTCCCCTTTCAATCACTCCCCAGTATAGCCCTCTGGTAACCCGATCCAAGTCCACACTGGTCATTCAGGTACACATCCCCTTCTCTATCTCAGACCTCTCACAAATAAAAAAATGTCTTAAATCATACACAACTAATCCTGCCACTCCCTTTATTTCTAACTTCAACCCAGCAGATAAACCTCCTATAGTCTGCTTTTGCTATTCCACTTTCCATCAGTCTCCTCCTTCTCACCCTCCACCTTTATCTGAGAAGGAAGGGCTGGTGTCTACGGTCGTGGCACCTAACCCTGACCTTCAGTCTTTCTCTTTTACCTTCGAAAAGGGACCGGCACCAAAGGCCATGGTGCCTTTTCACCCCCCTCCCCTCATTGTTTGATAACCTCCTGGTAGCATCCCTACAAGTGGCAACAAGTCTTTGTTGTTTTTTTATCATAAATTTCTCTCAAGTTATATCTAAACTGGAACTATATCAACCTTCAAAAGTAAAGGGATCATGTAAATAAATCCTGTTAGCTAACTACAAAAGGTGTTAATAAACAGGCTAACTAGGACAGAATAAAAGAGATTTTTCAAAGACCAGTTGGAAATCCAGCAATGTTTTAAGTTGCCTCTCTAAGACATTGCAGCAGTTTACAAATATTAATTTAAACTCTGTGAAGAGACAAACTCTTTTGGCTATGTATTTTATCTCCCAGTCAACACCAAGTATTAGGCATAAACTCCAAAAATTAAAAAAAAGGGCCCACAAACCCCTCAGTTAAAGCTATTGGACACGACCTTTAAAATCTTTAACAACCAAAAGGAGGAAAAAATACAGGACCATGAACATAAGCAGAAAGCACTTAAGCTTTTATCTACCACTTTAGCAGAAAAAGTCACCACTGATAATCTTCCACCCCAGATGGCCAATAGCAGAAGGGGTACACAGCCCCCTTCCCAGGTTTGTTTCCAATGCCATCAAAATGGGCATATGGCCAAAGACTGTCAAGCCCTGCCCACCAACAAAACCCTATCCCAAATGCAAACAGCATGGACATTGGGCTCATGATTGCCTCGTTCGCCCAGGAGGAGAGCACATGGCCCAGAGGCTTGCTGTAATTAAGGGACACCAGGCATCACAAAAGGAGATCTCTTGGGCTTGCTCAGTCAGGTTAACTTGCCTCTAACTTGATAGCCCCAGTGTCTTCAGAACAAACCATTAAACCAACCAAGCCTAGGGTGGAAATATCAGTAGCTGGCGGGGTTATATCATTTGTTATTAATACGGGGGCTACATGCTCAGCTCTACTTAAATTTCTTGGTCCACTCCTTCCTTTACCCCTTTTGGTTGTGGTGGTACAGGGCATTATATCCAGGTCCCTCACTATGCCATTGCTTCCATGTATTCTGGGAAATAAAATATTTCAACACTCTTTCCTTGTTATCCCAATGTATCCAGCTCCATTATTGGAAAGGGACATTATGACAAAAATTAAAAGTCACACCACTGTACTTTTTGGGTGCCTTTTTGTGTAGCTTTAGATTTTCCTAATAGTTTCACATTGGATCCTATCCAAGCCCTTCTGCTGCATATAAACTTATTGCTTTGGTTAAAGCTCTGAGGTTATGAAAAAGGTAAAAAAAGTTGTTGGTGTAAGGTATGTTTTTAGTAAGAAAGGATAAAGAAAAGATAATAGTTATATAGGAAAAAATCTTATATGGTACATTTTGTTCTATAATAAAATGACTAGTTAAAAAAACATAAAACAAAAATAAAAGGTTTAAGCATGTCAAAGAATGGTATGAGTTTATCAAACATGTTAAGTGAAAGTTAGTGGAAAAAAGTAAAAGAAATTCTGTAAACACTCGAGGCTACAAAAAAGGCTCCACATAGTTAGTCTGCATTGAGGGTATACCAACCTATCAATTGCTAAGAGGTGTCTGAAATATCTTTGTAAAAAGTATGACAAAAGGGGGACTAAGCAAATATTTCCCATACCCCTCATTCTCTTATCTGTGTGTGTCTGTCACTTTAAATCTGCTAAAAATCTGATTGAGTTATTATGCTTTGTTTGATGGGACATGTGGTCTTTTAAAAACTTAATTGGCGCATATTTCTCGATGTCATCTTATGTCTCCTCTTATTTATGTGATGTTTTCTCCCAACCCATTGGCACTGTTAAAATTTCTGCCTTTTGTTGTTAAGGTTATGAAAAAATTGCCTGCTGCATATAAAAAGTGTTACTGGTTATCTTAAATTCTTTCTGGGGACCACTCCCCCTCCCTTCCTTAGCCTGTGTTCTCCTTCGTAAATTCTGTAGGGGCTCATTCTAATCCACCTATAATAATAATAATAATAATAATAATAATTTTATAATCTTTCTCTTTCAACTAAAGAAATAAATAGGCTGTTCTCATTTTCAAATGCTAAAAGCCAGGTTAGTTAAAAGTAAGTTCGTTTCTAAAGGTTTAGGCCTTGCCTAAGATCATGATCAACTGCTTGTCCCTATAAAAAAAAAAAAAACTGTTGGAAAGTCTCTTAAAGTCTTGTAATGTATGCTGACTCCCTACTTTATATTGTAATGCTAAGTAACACTAATGCTTGCATTTTTTGGCTATGCTCATTTAATTGTCCACGTCTTCTGACTAAGGCTTCTGTTTAGTAATTCATGAGGATTTTTGACAATTTTGCCTGTTCATAATTAGAAATATGTAGAAACAAATCATTTCACATCTTTGTGGTCTGTTCACTCTAAACGGTTTTAAACCTGGCGTTCTTGTAGACATCATTAAAAAGTCATAAAGCAAAAGAAAAAGAAAAAAAAAGGAGAAGAACTCCAAAATGAGCACCAGCCAGAAAAAAGGTAAACAAATTGGTAGTTGTCACTAAAGGCAAAATCTCCAGCCACCCAAAAGAGGCCTGATAAGGATAAACCTGCTAAGGGGATGGTATCAGCTGCTATAAATGTGGCCAATCTGGGCACCTAAAGCACAATTGTTCTTAATAGCCTAAGCCCCCAAAACTTTGTCCAATATCTGGACTAAAAAGCCACTAAAAGAGATGGTGTGGCCTCTCCTGAAGGGAGGAAAAAACACCTAGCTCAGTGATAGTGGCTGTTGACTGAAGAGGGAGGGGCATGGCCCAGCGCAGCACTCTGTATGCCATCTACCCAGAGAATCCTTGGGTCTATATAAATGTGGCTGGGGTTCAAATCAATTTCTTAATTAATACTGAGGCTAAGTTTCTAGCCCTTGTGCTCATACTGAACTTCTTCCTCCTAAAACCCGCTCTCCAGTAAAATTAAAGGTGTTCCAAAAACTAAATGTTTCACCTAACAGTTACTAAAAGGTAAAATCAAATTATGACTGTAAAAGGTTATCTATAAATAAATAAAAGGAAAGCAAAAAGCAAAGAAAAAATGTAAAAAAAGTTGTTGAAATACAAATAAGGTTTTAGCAGGATAACAAAAAAGAAAGGAATATAAAAAAATATATATTTATCTAAGAGTAAATCTTATATGGTACATTTCTGTCCTATAATAAAGTAGATAGTTATGAAAATTTTTAAAAAGGGGGTAAAGAACAAAATAAATAGTATGAGCACACCAAAAATGGTATAAGGAAAGTTTAAGAAAAACATACATACAAAAGAAATTCTATAAACAATCTAGGCATAATAAAGTCTTTTCTGAATACGTCTCCAAATATTTTCAGATTTCTCTTCAAATTTTATATCGAATTTATTTAAGTGCCTAGTTCAAATTATAGTCTAAAACAATCTGTCAGGTCACCATTATAGTCCAAAACTACAAAAGCTGATACTTATAATAAAGCTACAGAAATTAAAGTTTATTATTTAAGTTATGCTAATAACTTCAGGCCTTATAGGTTTTATATACAAAAGATAATCAGCCACTGCCTACAATTGTCAAAATATAGGCCTGACTTTATTCCTTTTATTGAGCTACAATCCAGTAATTTCATGCACACATAATGGTCATGCAAAAATTCCAGCCAGTGCCTGCAAACAATGCCACTGCTAAAACAAATCTGAATGCCTCAAGTCAGACAGGGAGAGATTTTTGATCTCTGGCTAGGCAGGACTGCACCCATTATCAGCTCTGAAAAAATTACAGAAAACAGACCTTCGCCCCTCAGCACCCCAAATGATTATGGGATCAAAAAATCTCTAAAAAATAATAATAATAATTAAGGCAGGATAGCTAGCACAGACTAGACATAAATAATTTCTTATAGGTAAGTTTTAAAAGGCATTCAAACATTTCTACTGCAGGCCAAGTGACAACCTATCCCACCCCTTGGCAAATCCAGGGAAAACTCCATCAGATATAGAACCAGGACAGAACAATATTCAATTTGCGGTTTAATATAATAATCACTAGAAATCCTTTAGAGACATGAGTAAACTAAACATAGGTATTTGGTATTACATCACTCAGAATCCAAGTCTCTGAAATGGAATTTATTAAACCTTTAAAATTGTTTAACAGTAGGCCTCTGCAGGAAAGGGGGGGCCACAAGCATAAATGTTCATTAAAAAAATGTGTTGTCTTTTTGGGATAAATTTTAATCACAGTTTATGAGCTTATTTCCCTAGATGCTTCTTGGACAAGTAAAAACTCAAACATCTAAGGGGAGTAAGTGCTGCTAAAAATTGAAGAAAAGAAGGACCCAATCAACCATTGTAAGAAAAAAAAAAAGGACCCTAAGTGTGGTCCTGTTCCTATACTAATCTAGAAAATTTAAATGCCTAACTTCTCTATGAAGTCTCAAAAGGGGATAAACTAAAACCCCTGCTAGGGGAAAAGGCCCCAAAACAGGCCTTTAAATAAGGTAAACAGGCTTCTTGCCTTTTGTGATTCCTTATGGGTAACCACCCCCTCTCGTTAAAAACATACAGGAAAACTCAAACAAATTTGGAAGTCTTGCCCTAAAAGAACAAATGCAAGCCTTAGATTCAGTCCTAAATGCCATCCATTGCCAAGTCTAAAAAATGATTGCCAATTAGTTTAACTACTGATGTTCATTCTTTTAAGCCAAGTAATATGGTATGGGTAAATAGTAAAATGTACAACCCCTAAAGCCCCTGTAGGGGGCCATTCACTGTTCTTTTCCAGGAAGGCCCTTTACCCTTCCCCTCCTATACCTGGTTCCAAAGGCCAAATCCTACCTCCTCTTATTCCTGGACAATCCACCTACCCTGGCAAAATCCCACTACTGCCAATCCCTTTCTTATTGTATTATGATAATTTCTCAAGATTCGCTTACGAGTGAAAATGTAGTACTCAGTACTTTGTTTCTTTGATAAATTACTCAACATCACAGACTCTGAGTCTACTCAAGTTGCTGTAAGTTTCATAATTTTGTCCTTTATGGCTGTGTAATATTCCATCATACATATATACACCACATTTTTATTCGGTCTTCTTTCAGTGAACAACACAGTTGGTTCTACACATACATGTTTATTGCAGCATTATTCACAATAGCAAAAACGGCAGCACCATTCATAGAAAATCTTACCACCCCCTGCACAAAAATTCTACTGTTCATTTCCCCCAACTATCAAAAATTCCCCTGTTCACAGTTTCAACTCAACCATCACTTGTCAATGTTACCTATGCCCCATCTAGCTTCTTCTTCTGGTACAACGGCACCCTTACTAAAACCTTTGAGTCATGATGTGTCCTGGTCACCCTGGTATCTCAATTAACCCTATTCACACAAGAAAAATTTACAACAAAATGCACAATAAACAGACCTGCAACACTGATAGTGTCACCCCACCCCTGCCAAAAATGGGCAGCCTTTTTTCCTGTAATCGCAGAAGTCTCTCTTGCCTCTGCTCTGGCAGCAGCAGGCTTAGACAGCGGGGTTCTAACATACAGCATTACCTCCTCCCAAGACCTAGCAAATAAACTACAACTTGCATTAGAGGCCTCAGCAACGTCCCTAACCTCCTTACAACACCAAATCCGTTAGCCAAGGTCACCTTACAAAATAGATGAGCCTTAGATCTTCTAACGGCCGACAAGGAAGGCACTTGCCTCTTTCTTGGAGAGGAATACTGTTATTACATCAATGAAACTGGCCTAGTAGGAAAAAATCCAAACATCCTCAACCATCTAAGTGATAAATTAAAACAGCGCCGCCAACAGCCAGACTCTTCTCCCTTCATCTGGTTGCAACACCCTCTTGTCACCTGGCTGGCCCCACTCCTAGGCCCTGTCATTTTAATTTGCGTTTTTTGTTTAATAGCCCCATGTATCTTTAAATTTCTCCAACAACGCTTAATTAAACTCTCAAATCAAAACCTTAACCTCCTATTACTCAATAATTATCAACCTGTCCCAGTAGAGGAGTCAACACCTCGTCCCTAAACATCACTTGACTTTTCTTTTAGATATGTTTTCTTCCAGGTTCTCTATTTACCTCCACAGCCCTTGTGCCCACTGAAGGACTGGCCGGAACAAGTCGCCATTCTACATTTACAAGGAACTTTCAAAAAAATTCACCTTCAGTGCCTACCTCCGGACCCTATTCTGGCTGGTTCTGTGCCCTTCCCCCACCTCACCCCACAACGCCCACATCCAGCAGGAAGCAGCTAGAAAGAATAATGATGTTCCTCTCCCAAATAAACAGAAAAGGTGGGAATGAAAGGCACAGAGAACAATCAGAAGGGCATCCCCAAGATGGCACTGCCTCCCAAAGACAACAAAGGCCCTAAGCTCCAGCTTTTCCCGCCTGCGCGAAACTTAAACCTGTGCTCAAACAACCTCTCCCTATAGAAATACTACCTCATAATCTCCTCCAATAAGACCCAAACATGGCACTGGCCAGCCCCTGCAAGATCCATAAATATACCCCTCTCCCTGCATAGCTCTCTTCCTTCTCTCTTACTCTCTCTCTTTCACACTCTCTCGCCCTCTCTCCCCCTCTCTCACTCTCTCTCTCCTTCCCTCTCTCTCTCTCTCTCTCTCTCTCTGTCTCTCTTTCTCTCTCTCTCTTTTGCTCTTCCTCTGTTACAGTCCCTTCATGTAACTGCCCCTTTAATAAATCTCTTGGTTCTGACTTGGGTGTGGAGTCGTTACTGGTGCCAAACTTCTTTCAGTGTGCTTATTTCTCCAGTGCCAGGTTCAAATATATCTAAAATTGTTTTATCTACTTTGAATTCTGACTTAAACCCAGGTTTTCCATGACCCTTACAAAAGTTTGAAACACTTTTTATCCCTGATGAGAACGTGTGCCCCAAAGGGTATTCACTGGCTGTGTTGGGAGATTGGGTCGAGGTTTATATACAGAAGACATATGAAGTGAACATTAGCATGGTGCTTCTGAAAAATCTTTGTTTTTGGTATCTTTTTTTTCCTCTGACATAAAGAGCAGTCACTGAGTTATATATGCTGGGGCTGATAGCCCCACCTACACTGTCTGTCTCCAACTACCCTCAGGCATTCCTCTCCTTACACTCATTCATGATGTTTCCTAGGTGTGGAGGCAGGAGTGGCTTTCCTGCATAAGAACCCAAGATGATGGGCAATCTAGCTATTCATCTTGAACTCACTCTTTCCAGGTCAGAAAGGTGCGGAAAGTGGGCTACTGCGGGAGGGGAGTGGGCTATTTTCCCTACATTCCATAGAGTTGGAGAACGGGATGTCACAGTGAGAGAAGTCTTTTTTTTTTTTTTTAACCTCTGCTCATGGTTTTTCATTTCTCTATGGCCCCAGGGTTCACTATAGTCTCAGTCTTCAGTTCTAGGATATTGTTGGTGATAATATTGGTACTGGATAGTTGTTTTTGATTTTCTGTGGAGGATTGTAAAACCAGATTACTTCTACTCTTCCATTTTGGTGACATCATTCCCCTTAACTGGCTTTGTTTTGTAGTGATAGAATTGGCAAATGTGAAGAAAATAAATGACTTAGAACTTCTGCCTCACTACATGTATAGGGTGTATTTATAGGCAGAGAGAAGAAAGTTACATATAGAAACAGATTGATTGGCTGCAGTTGTCATATGCCTTTATCGACAATGTTTTAATGTGTTATAACATTCTTCTTAACTAATAATACATTTCAACTATTTTTTTTCAGATGAAATGTAATTTAGTTCTATATATCCAATTTATTACAGAAACCTCATATGATTACTATTACAGGTAGAATTTTGGTCAGACAGACGTGTACTTCTTCCATATGCATCTTCATCAAACTTTAAGCAATTTTCTCATGTCTGCATGATCTTTACATTTTATTCTGAAACAATGGGAATGGTTTAAAAAGAACAATGATTAATCTTGTTTACTCTATAAGAATTTATATTGTATGTCCTCTCATGACATCATTTCCTGTCACAATTCCTTTTGCAATAAGGAGTATATGGAAGTAAACAACCATTACCTTTAATTGCTGAACTGTCCTTGAGAAAATACTATTTTATTTCTCATAAATGCTGGTTAACTTGAACCAGAACTAAATATAAAATGTAACTAATTATTGTCCTTTTATTTCTGACATTGTTCCTTCATTTTAAATGATGAAATTTTTTTTGATAAATGTGTTCATAAAAAAGATATGTCCCAATAATATAATCACTCTGTTCCCAGTCATTTTTTCTTTGATTTCAAGTACAATGCTTGTCTTCCTCAACTCTAACACATACATATTTTTAAAGCATGTTTTTCTCTATATCTGGCCTTTCAAACTGAAGTTTATCTAATTTCTTTTTGAATTTTGCCCATTATTATCTGTTTTGTTTGTCCTTTACTTGCAATTAATAAAGAAGAATATTATTAACAATATACTTACAAAATGTAAGCAGTTTCAAAGTTTTTAATGTGCAGGTTTTTTCAAAGTCTCAAGACATTTTACTAAGAATCTACTACTATGTGATCTATTACTAAATATTCCTTCCTTTAATGTGATTTAGTTAAGTCTCCTGACGTTGTGCTTTCATTTAGAATGAATTTTTTCCTTTATTTTTCAGATACTTTTGTCTTGTTTCATTTTTCTAACTGAAATTCACTATATTTGTCATGCAATTTCCACTCTTAATATGTCTTTTAATACATAATATTAAAATCGTGTACCTAGCATTCTATGTCCATTAAATCACCAACATCTTAGTTACACTATGGTAAGAAGAGTGACAGATGATCTATGTTTATATGTAGACACTTTCTGTCCAGCAAATTGTATTAAACATAAAGCTCAATAATTTTGGTGTTTTTAAAGTAGTTAATGTGTAAGTTCTGTCAACAATGTGCTGAGATCATTTAGTAAAGAACTTCTTCACTGTCATTTAATTATCCATTTATCTTTCTATATGGATTTATTTGAAGATGAGCTATATTTAAAGATCGGTTAATATAGAAAGTCACATAACACAAAGTTATGTATTCATAGGCTGATAAAATTCTTGTGAATAGCATGACCCATCAACCTAACCTGGTATTTTTCCTAGAAGTAGCAGTTCATATTTTCCAATTTGATGCTTATGGCAACTTTTATGCAATACAGACACTGCAATAACAAGAATCGACTCTATATATTTAGTGGTAACCACAGAACTTATTAAAGTCCAGAGACCAAAAAAATAAATGCCCAAGTAACTTTCAAAGGAATGAAGAACGTTATTAAAAGGTAACCACAAAACTAATTTCCTAAATTTTCTTTCACAATTAGATGAATCCACCCTTTTAAGCTCCTTTTCATATCTGAAGAAAAGTGATCTCTATGCCACAGTGCACGTTGTGTCTGTGTGTTTGTGTTTTGACATAACAATATTTTTGTGTGTGTCTTTGTGTTTACCCACATCCTGGTTTAATTTTTTTAATAATTTTTTTGAGAAAGCAGGGTTTATTGAGAGGACAGAAAAGCTCCCACAATGAGAGGGGACCAAAATGGGCTGTTCAAAATAATTTTTCAACAAGTATGAAATCTATTCCTGTTTCTTGCCAATGATACTTACATTGATTTTTCCATTTTATTTTCAGAAAGACTCCATTCCCCCCAAAAAACCCAGTAAATTTTCTGAAAATCTATGATTTCTATAATGCTTTAAAATTATTGCTTTCTTGGGATTTACTGTTTCCATGCCTTTTATCTATATGCCATCCTTTTTTTTCTCCATTGCCCTGGATGTTTAATCTTCTCATTTCAATTTATTAATCCTGCACTTCTGTCATAAAGTCTAACCAATTTAGTTTCCCAACTTTAATAGTTTCCATTCTTTATTTTACTGGCTTCTTCTGTATTTCACAGGCTTGCTACAGCTTCACTAAGAAGTTGGTGAGTTGAGGGACGTTCATCTGATAGACACATAGTTCCCAATCTATAAATATTTCCATAAAAATTGCAAACATAGATCATCTGTCACTATTCTTACCACAGTGTAACTAAGATATTGGTGATATAATGGACATGGTTTTAATACTATGTACATTTCAGAAAAACATCCAACTCTAAGAACTCTGCCATGTATTTCCACTTCAGAGACCCATTACTATGTCCTTGATATTCTCCAAACCTTAAGAGGTTACTGTAGACTGCATTTTGTTGAGTGAAATTCCTCCAAACATTGTCCCTTCAAAATTTGTGTAAAGTCTGATATTATTCATTACTTAACTGTGAACTTAACATTCGTTGTTCACCTACCTTTGAACATATTACTCAAATGCCCTTATAGATAGAAATATGATACAATATTATTCTTGGCTATTTTTCTGTCCAGCCAAAGTAAATTTTAATTTTCTTTCAAATTTTATTGACACAATTATTATTTTGACAACTTTCAAATTCTTTCATGTTTTTATCTTAAATTTTATATCTTAATTTTATATTTTACATGAAGTTCAATAACAGATCTCAATTCTAATATTTTTATGGGAATGACACAAGAAGCATTTACCCCAGGATGCTGCTAAAAGACTATCATTTGCAACATTAATATGATCATCCAAGGATATTTTGAAAATACTTTTTGCATAAAATTTCAACGCAATTATTAAAAGCTTAATATCTTCATGTTCTCATATTTTTCAATTATGTATATATACATTTGTTTGTATATATTTATATTTTTTTTTTTTTTGAGCTGGAGTCTCACTCTGTCACCCAGACTGGAGTGCAGTGGCTGCTCCCAGCCACCGCAGCCTTGACCTGCTGGGATCCGGCGATCCTTCCGCCTCAGCCTTCCAGGTAGCTGGAATTACAGGCGCACGCTACCACGCCCAGCTAATTTTTTATTTATTGTAGAGATGAGGCCTCGCCAAGTTGCCCAGGTGGGTCTTAACCCGCGGGCTCAGGCAATCCACTTACCTCAGCCTCCCAAAGGCGCGGGATTACAGGCTGAGCCACCGAGCCCGGCTTGCAATAGATTTCTTATATACTTATACTTTTTCTTGTGAAACAAAGTAGTGAACAAAGAAGGACCAATAATTGTTTATAAATATAGATGATAATTGCCATTGTCCATATAATTTTATACTTTCTAGGTATCTATAAAAATAGCATGTATTATTTTTGTAACTGATAGTTAAATATTTATATGGCAAGTATCAGCAGAATCACGAGAAGATAGAAATGAGAGAACTTTTTTGTGGAGAGAAAAGGAAAAATAGCTGGACCACCTAGTGATCTGGGAAAAGGAACAATATTTTTCTGCATTCTACATTTTTTATGAATTGAGCTTCCTATAAAATGTAGAATTTTCCTTTCTTTTTTTTTGAAATAGTTACTGTCCATTCCCCTTCCCTTAGACCGTATTTCTTCAAATGTTATTCTTGTTCTTTTTCCAGGGAAACTCCAGTCTCAACTGGGTAAGTAGGAGGGCCTGGCATGCACCTGTACAGGGAGTCCCTGCTTTTCCCAGCATGAGGGTGTTACTGTGAGACTTTGTGATCCAGAGGAGAAACTGAGGCACAATTTTATCAAATCTTATGGTCAGTTAGAACCACAGGGGACCAAAAGTTCCAGGCCTCCACAGTCTCCTTCAGGGACTTTTCCGCTGTGTAACCTGTCATTTGGGGGATTCATGGGGATTCCACTGAGCTTTGGATGGACATCTACAAGGGGCATGCTCTGTGTGGTGAGGGGAAAGGGAGCTGCCTTAGGGTATGTGGAAGGGGGAGGGGGAAGGGAGAGTATGGGAGCCCTTTACAAACATTTCAAATGTGAGTGAGAGCAAAATCATCATGATAAAAGTAGGTCACACTCAATACCTTCACCCTTTAGCCCTGCTATGGGTCCTGTTCCTGCTCCTCACCCCAATAGACTCCTTACCTCAAGGTTACTGGGAGGGAGTATTACTTCATGAGTGCAGCCTGGTATCTTGTGGCTGGGGTAATAACTATTTTTCTTTTTTAACCTTATACTTTTACTCTAAGTATTATTTTACTGCACCTAAGATAAGTGGTTTAAAAAATAACCAACTGATTTAGAGCCCCTTTCAGTTTATCTTTTGCCTACTTACAGTCTTCCTCCCTTCTGGGCTTCTTCTCTCAATCCAAGATAACCACTCTGCTCCCTGCACAGATGCACAAGAACTGGGATCCCTCAGGTCCTTCCTCATCAATACCAGCTCTTCATCAAGTCACCTGTTACAGGAATGTGTGTGTATGTGTATGTGTGTGCTTTAGGTGAGCGTAAACATACCTTTCAGCTCATAAAAGAGGTTTGGAGGAAAATCAGGGTGACAAACACAATTCAATCTTTGCTAGAGTCTACTGTGACATCTTTGGCCCCCTAAGACCATAAAGATAAAGGGAGGGGCCTCAGGAAGGCCAAAGGTTAACTCTATAATCTGAGGAAAGACACACATCTGTGAGTTCTGCTCTTCTGAGTCTTAGTCCTTTCTGCCTAGGTATCTAATCTGATTGAAACCCTAACTGGCAGAGCTTGTCAGTTGCATATCAGGAAGTCAAGTCAGTGTTTAGGGCAGATTGACACAAGTTTGTCCCTCAAGTAGACTGTAGAAAAAGAGTCACTTCTCTGGGTTCTCGGAGACGACTCGACATGCCCATTGCATACCCAGCCCACAAAATACAATCTCGTGTCATGCTGGCCTTCCTGGATCACAATTAACCAAGGTGGGAAGATGGAGCTTCTCTTTGCTCCATGTCAGGTGAAGGAGGAGAGCTGAGCACACAGGAGTTTCGAGGGTGAGCTGTGGTGACTGAAATGTCCAGGAACTCCACAGCTGTTTCTTGTATTATCCTCATGAATTAGAGGCTCAGGGGAAGGACTCCTCGCCAAGTGCCACTAAAACACCAGCTCTTTAAAGAAATCTTGAGACAGATAATCCAGTTTCTTCTCTGGCAAGTAATATTACAGGTTTATAAACATGATGACTACTTTTTGAAATACTAACTGTATACCAGTCAGTATGCTAGGTGCTTTAGAGGAATTACTTCATTTTTTTTACAATAATTATAAATGTTAATAAATTTATCCTCATTCTAAAGTTAGGAAACAATCTTAGAGACATATGTGGTTTACTGAAAACCGCTAAAAATTTCGATGTTTACCTTGTAGTCTATGTTTATTAACGTAAGAGTGCAAATTCTTAATCACTTATGTGTGATTTTGTTGGTTCATCAGATTCTAATTTTCTCACCTTTAAACTGAGCAGGTTGAGCCTGGTTGTGGCGGCTCATGCCTATAATCCCAGAACTTTGGGAGGTGGAAGCAAGAGCATTGTCTGAGTCCAGGGATTTGAGACCAGCCTGAGCGACATGGCAAGACTTTGTCTCCACAATAAAAAAAAAAACCAGGTGTGATGGTATATGCCAGTAGTACCAGCTACTTGGAAAACTGAGGTGGAAGGATTGCCTGAGCTCAGCAGGTTAAGGCTGTGGTAGCTCTGAGTGTGTGACTGCACTCCAACCTGGGCAACAGAGTGAGATTCCAACTCAATAAATAAATAAACAAATAAATAAATAAAATAGAATAAAATAAAAATAAAATGAGCTGACTGAATCTCTAGCAGTGTCTAGTTCTAGAAGACCAGATATAATGTAACTTTACATATTTGAGAAACAAGATAGTGTACTAATTGAATATGAGGATTGAAAGAGGATTGAAAATCAGATTTCAAGAAACTAGTGTATAACTCAGTGTAGTTATACTCCAGAACAGATTTAATTTTTCAGTAGATATTCAGAATGCATTTCAGAACATGCATACAATACTCAAAACGAAAACAAAACAAAGCATTAAATTTGAAACCAAGTACAGAATTGAGTGGAAGGTTGTGTACAAAATTGTATAGAAAAAGGAAATTATGCACAATTGCTCTGAAGGCATTCATATTTTAGTAGCACATCAATTATTAAAAAAAAACAGGACTGCATGGCTTTTCTAGTACCTTAAACCTTAGTATTTGAGATTTTGGAAACACAGGAGTTTTGTCTGCCTAAGATGCATCAAATTAATTGATTCTCCATATTTATTTTTTGCCACATTTAGTGTGAATTTTAGCTCTTCACTACCTATGTTTTCCAGGGAAAACCAGTTTGAGATTTGATATGTGCCACAGGTCACAGACAGGAGAGACAATCCTCATATGGATAACGGAGAGGAGGTGACAGTCTGTTTTATTAAGTAATTTCCTGTAAGTCACAGATGGAAAAATAGTCACAAATGAGTCATTAGTTCATTTTCCCCCTGATTTTTACACTTGTATGCAGACATTAATAGGTACACAGGGAAGGAAGATAATACTGTTTTAGGTAAAATTGCAGGACAAAGCAAATAAGATGCTGAAAATGCCTGGAAGTCAAATGTTACGTAAAATAGAAGGGAAATATCTGAAAATTAGAATTGTGTTGACAGTGACTTTCATCTCTGAAAATATATCTAACAGTTTTTGGTCAGTGACATAACTGGGGGATATTATGCCTTTGGCAAGAAACTCCATGTATAGTACCTGCAATGTTATGCTTGTATGTCTATTGTGAATGCACACAACATATATGTGAAGTAATTCTTATTATTTGATAGAAAAGGATGACTCTGAATTTGTAATAGAGCAAAATTGGCATGATCAGGGCCTGATGAGAAAGGGAAGTATAATATAGCTTGTATCCAGAAAGCCCTCACAGAACATCATCCCCACCCTCCAGAGTGGGAGAATTATTCCTTTTGTACACTCATTGTTGTTTTACGTTTAGTATTTTGTCAACCTTTCCAGTTCTTGATCTCCATATGTTCCTCAACATTATCATGGTACATTCAACTTGGTGTGTATCTATAACCCCATATATGTGGAATGTTGAGGAAATAAAATATAACGACTTGCACAGATTTCTAAGGCATTATAAAGAATACCTAGCAGAAGGTTTCTTCCAATTTTGTAACCAAAAGTCCGCCTGTAACTTATTTTCAACTTCTCCCCATTATCTAGTCAGAGAGTGAAATTGCTTCCAATTCCCTCAAGTCTCACAGGTCTGTGTGTCTCTGCTCACACTGTATGGTCATCCATGTACCTTATATAGACTATTTTGTTTAACCCCACAACAATTTTATGATTTGGGCCATAATATATCAAATTTATTGTTTTAGAAAATGAAGCATAGGTAGATCAAGAAGTTGTTGAAGATCATATAGATATGAAGGGTTAAAAGAAAATCTTTAGACAAACTAAGGTTAGCAGAATTCAACTGAGTAAAGAAAAATTTGCAATTCAGGCAGCCCTCAGAAGCAGAACATGTTCAGAGAACTCTGGGCAACAGTATGGTCAGACAGCATTTATGGACAGGAAATAGAAGTGAGATACAGAGACAGCTCTACTGGTTACAGCTCAGCGCTTGTCTATTTGAACAACATTTGAACATCTGCACACACTGACTCATGACTGCTTTTCAGCTATTCATTATAAATGTATACGTGTACTCCTAATTTAGGCTTTCACTTAGTTTATGTACTTAGGTTGCATTTTGTTACATAAGGATTGAGGTACAGAGGCATCCTTAGTCCAAATTTGTGAAATGTTCATTTTATTCTGAAAATTTAATCTGCAAAATTTGTAAATCATTTGTCTATAAACTGAACAAAATTATAGGTAAGGAGGGCAGGTAGAGGTTCAATTGCTGATTTTTGTTTTTTGACTGACTCACGTCATGAGATGTTTCTTTCTTGAACAAGGATAAATTCTGTCCTGAGTCCATAAAACCTACATCCAAAGGATGATCTTGGGCTTTACAGCTCCCCTGGGATGCCTGTGGTTTCTATACCCTACTAGAGCTGTTCTTGGTGATGACACTATTTGCTCCATTTTGATTCTTTCATTGTGTTTTGTCTGTTGTATTGAACAGCTTCCTTAAAAGTGATTGGATCTTCTCAGCCCATCCTTGTCAGAGTGGGAGAAAACATACAGTTAATCTGTTACTTGTCACCGAAGGCTGATGCACGGAACATGGAGTTGAGATGGGTCCGATCCCACTGTTACCCTGCTGTACATATGGAAGGGGACCACATGGCTGGAGAACAGAAGGCAGAGTACAGAGGGAGGACTGCACTGGTGAGTGACGCCATTGACGACGGCAAAGTTACTCTGCATATACACAGTGCCAGACCTTCAGATAATGGGAAGTATTGCTGCCTTTTTGAATAAGATGCTGTCTATCAGGATGCCAGTTTGGATCTGAAGGTGGTAGGTAAGGATTCTAGATAAATGTTTTGGAGTCAATACCTGTTGTTATCACTTTAACATACTAGTTCCTAAAAAATTTATCTGGTTTCTGAAATTTGCTTAATGCACATTGCTTGTCAAATTTATATTGAACTCTCTATTGTGTAGGGACTGTCATAGATACTCAAAGTTCACAAACTAAGATGGGCCAAGTTTAATTATTTGAGTAAAGAACTTGTATCCTTAACCGTTACTGTCAAAAAGTTAGCACGTATTTAGAGATTTACTTCATAATTTTGCACCAAACTCATTATTGCACAGTGTGTTATGAGTATTTTGGGAAATGCAGTAAATTCAAAGAAATATAATAATTTGAAGACTAAACTAGATCAACCACATAAACAAAAGTCATACATATTGACAAGGTTGGCAGGGACGGAGAAAAAAGATAAAACCGCTCCTTAATCATGATTTCCCACTGTCTATATTTGTGAGAATTAGTTTTCAAGATTACCAAATGCCATTGAAGATGTAAGTCAAAATCCTGGATATTCTACGTGTGTCTCCTATTGAGTTTGATTCTAAATTCATAAACATATTTAGAAAACATCCACAGGAGCACATCTTGCAAAGTTAAGTAGGCCCCATCATTCTTTGCCATTGGACACAGATATTCATATAATTTTTATCTTTCAGGATATTTTCTTACTAACTTTTTTTCATTCCATCCATGTGTTTCTTTTCCTTTTTTTTTTTTTTTTGAGTTGGAGTCTCACTCTGTCGCCCAGACAGCCTCGACCTGCTAGGCTCTGGCGATCCTTCCGCCTCAGCCTTCCGTGTAGCCGGAATACAGGCGCGCGCTACCACACCTGGCTAATTTTTTGATTTGTTGTAGAGATGAGGTCTCGCCTGCCCAGGTGGGTCTCGAACCCGCGGGCTCAGGCAATTCACTCACCTCAGCCTCCCAAAGGCCCGGAATTACAGGCTGAGCCACTGAGTCCGGCCATCCATGTGTTTCTTGCCTTGGTCAAAGTTATTTTGCTCTCAGTGACAGAAGAAAATATCATATATAAAAAATTATCATAAATCTTAATCTGTTCCAGTATGATTTTGGAATACAAAAATAAAACAAAAATAAAACAAGAAAATGTTCCAGCCAACCTCATCCCTAATTGGAGTATAATCCGCCTTAAGTTTTGCTGTCTTCCCTAGGCCTTCCACATCCTCTCTTCCCTTTCAGGGAAGTCATTGCTCACACAACCAACAAAAAGACCCTAGGCATTGACTCCTTGATCTCTGTTCCCAGGTCTGGTTTTTTCCCCCGCTAATCATCTTGAAGGGACTGGAGATTGGAGAAATGCAGTTAATATGATCCTCAGATGGATGGTTCCCACAACTCCACCTGCAGTAGAGGGACATGGAAGGGAAGACAATACCAGTGTCTTCTGAGGCCATAACTCAGGGTGGCCATGGGTTGTTCCATGTGGAGACATTTCTATTGGCCACAAGCATCTTCATTGTGAATGTGACTTGCTCCATCAGCATTCCTCTTTTGGGCGAGAAGAAAATAGCAGCTTATTCTCCCTTGAGCTGGCAATTCCATATGGTCCTCTCAGGTTTGGGAAATAATTATCAAGACAAATTCAGGCTTACTTATTTTATTGCTCTTAAAAAATTTATTTTTCTCTCGGATGAATTATACTGCTAACATATTCCTCTACAAACTTGTTTTCAGAACACTTAGGAATCTCCTCTTCTGAGTTTCTCCCTGAGTGTCCCCAACTAGATTCTAAAGTTAAATTTATTGTTGGATACGCACTAAATTCTCATAATTGACGCTGTCTTTAATGTATCTCCAAACTCTCTTCTAATGTGAAAACTATTACAGTACTTTGTTATTTTCCCCCCTCATTGTGATTTTCTATGGGATTAGAAGCTAATTTTCCTTGAAACCCTCTTTATGGTTACAGTGTAACCATATGATGTTGCAACCCCACTTATTCCAGTGAGTGTGATATAATTAGAAGAGTGGAGAGAATATATTTGTGTGTGCATTTCTGGGAGGGGTGAACACTAAAACGAAACATAAACTTGCATTCTCTCCTCTACTTCTAGAGAGCAGGGAGGAGCAGACCAATTGTCTCTTTGAGAGTTTCAATTTCTTCCCTTATTTTCAGCTCAGCAGCTGCTCATATGAAAAAGATATTGTCACAGTTTCTTGATTTAATGAGATTCTGGGATTTCATTTTAGAGTTCGTAATGACTTTTTCATGGAACATACTCCTGATTTTGGCATTGTTTCTTGCTGCAGCTGTAGGCCAGACCAGCAGGAAGAGCTTTAAAGAAGGTAAGTTAGGTAAACAGAAACAGTGTGAGCATGCTCTGTGGTACGAACTTACTGTGCACTTTCTGTAACCTCCCTTTTCCTCAGCCACCTACTGAAGGCATTTAGTGAATAACCAGTAACTAAGGAAAAATGAGAAACATGAGAGCCTGTGGCTTACATTCATGTAATTAAGGCTTAGTGATGAATGAATTGAGAGTCATAGCAGAAGCAAAAGGATTAAAAGACTATAATCGGACTTCCTACTGACTGTCTTTCTGTGATGTGGTGAAGGGAGAGGAAGAAAAAAAGTTAACGTAATAGCTGTCTTCATTTTCAAGGCTGAGAGCTGAGATTTCACTGAGATTCTATCACCATGAACATTTCGCTAAGTCTTTAACAATATAGTGACCTACTTATCGGTGATTCTGGCTTAATCAGTATCAAACTCTCATCTTGATAGAGAGACTTTGTGTAGTCTATAAAGTTCTTTCACTTTAAATTTCTTATGTCAGTGAAACCTTTTTTGGCCTGTTTGAATGTTAATAGCATGGCTTTTTATGTGAATGATATGAGAAGTTGTTATCCAAGTGTTTTTCTAAATAATTTTTCATAATATCCTCATATAATCAATGAATATTTAGCATCCTCTTTCTCTAATGATATTTATGCATTATGTATTTATTTTCAGAGAATATGTAACTTAAGGATATATCTCCTCATTGAAAGTCATATGAAGACCTAGGCTTCATATGACTACTGCTGCACAGAGTGTTTTGGAGAGATATGTGCTTTCATGACTGCTCCTTGTCAATTTCAAGCATTTGTGATGTGTATGAATTTGTAAGTTTTTTGAAAAAATTTTAATAAAAGAGAAAGTCTAACGAAGAACCAGTGATTGATATTGTTTTTGCCACAGGAAGTCTTTTCTACCTCCTCTTCTGGTTTTATATTTAAACTTAGCATCCTTGGTGCTAAGGGGTTTGTCATTAAAAAATACTACCTCTGATTGGAAGCATATGATTCCAATGTTCAGAAATATGGTACAATTTGAGTTCCAGTGTAATTTATGAAATGATTTAGCATTTCTATCCTTCTTCCTTTCTGACATAACGTCTTCATTTCAATGAGTCTCTTCTTTTTCTCTTTTATTTTTCAGATAAGAGTGAACAGAATAAAGGCAAAAAAGATCCATTGGTCAATTGTTAAGGTTCATTTTTCCTGACCTTGAATGCATAACTCAGTATTTTCAAATCCCAAGAATCTGTTTCTCTCTGCACCTAATTACTGCTTCATCTGCTTTTTGAAACTTTGTCTTTAACTATTAATGTTTGTCCTCCTCAGCTCAAAATACACAAAAATTTACATTAACTTGTCTATCATCTTATCTTTCCAAATGAAGTTTGTCTTGATTATTTGTTACTTAAAACTTCCCCCTGACTTATTTATTTTGCCCTGAAGTTGCAAACATTGAAAATAGATCCTTCTGGCAAATAAATTTTATCAATAATATACCTGTGGGATTTAAGGGATATTTAAAGTTTTGATGTGTACGTTTTCTCCAAGATAGACTTAGGTAAGTTGATGTAGAACTTCATTCTCTGCCATTTATGTAATTCAATTACCTTCCTTTCACATGATTTATTTAAGAAAAACTTCATTCGGACGTGAGTTAAAATGGAAACCCACATAGTACAGCTTTAATGTAGTCACCAGTAGGAAAAAGTTTGTAAACCCAGGTGCCCATGGATCTGTGTTTTTCCCATAGATACGTGATCTGTTGGTCTGCTTTTGACAATTCAGTGTTTGTGATGACTTTGTACAACCTAATTACTGAGATGAAGAGAACTTACTATGCATATTTGTACCAAAGTCTTATTAAAATTACAAACTGAATAATAAAAACCTAAATTATGCCAAGCAAGATCAATAATATTAATTAATCAATTAATTAATTTTTGAGTCAGGGTTTCACCAGTCACCCAGGCTGGAATGCAGTGGCATAATCACAATGATCACAGTTCATGGTAGCCTCGATCTCCTGGGATCAGACCATCCTTCCATCTCAGCATCACAAACATCTCGGACTACAGGTGTGTGCCACCACACTTGGCTATTTTTATTTTTTTTTTTTTTGTGGAGATGAGGTTTCGCTATGTTGCTCAAGCTGGTTCCAACTCCTGGAACAATCCATCTGCCTCAGCCTTCCGAAGTGCTGTGATCACAGGTGAAAGCCACCATGCCTGGGTGAGACCAATAAAATTCAAAAGTAGCCATCAGAATTAATATTTCAAAAACGTTCACTCCATGTGGAAAATTCATTTCTTTTATGTCTCTTTTCTTTTTTTGTAGAATATTTCCTTAGAAGAAATTACTTCATACCCATTGTGTGTGTGTGCGTGTGTGCACACATTCATCTATATTCTGGTAGGATTAACTTTTTGAATGAATTTTAAGGCTTATGGATTTTATTCATGTTTATTTTCTATAATATTTACAATGATCTATGCAATTTATTTTTTGGGAGAACTTTGGTATATATTTTTTACCAACCTGAAACTCCCAAAACTCTCTAAAATGATTGCTTTCTTGGTGACTGTCATTCTCTTTTTTATGTGTGTGCCATCCTTCACCTTACACTTGTCCCAGACATCTACTCTTCCCATACCAAGTATCTAATGTGGACCTCTCCTATAGTACATTCTTTCCATTTCAGTTTTTCTACATTCTATCCTTCCCTATTGCTTTTTTTCAAAAATTGTGGACCATTCATAGCCTATAAACATTTCCTTCCTCCTTCTTCCATAGACTTTCCACAGTTTCACTAAGATGGTGAGATAGTGGCAGGCATGTCGTATGCATTATGTGTGTACCAGTGAAAAAAACGCAACATAGGAACTCTGTCTTTTATTCAAAGTTAAAGGGTCTATGACTATGCAATTGATACTTCACCTACTCTCAGAGATGCTGAGTGATGCTCTCCTATCCATTGTTCTAAAAAAGGTTGTGTAAAATCTGATAAAGATCCATTGGTCAATTGTTAAGGTTCATATTTCCTGACCTTGAATACATAACTCAGTATTTTCAGATGTACAAGTATTTGACCTGATTATTTCTGTCTTCATTTTCATTCCAGACATAGTAACTTTTCCTTATTCTTGTAAGTGGTTGCATGTGTGTGTGTGCGTGGTCACATTTATCATTTTGACACACTACAACTCCTGGTAAATATTTTCAGAAGGGTTTTATAACTCAAGGAAATTTCAGTGATAATATATCAGTCAGTTCTGAAGTTTTTACACTAGGATGATGCAGATCAATTATTTCAAATAACACTAATACAGTAATATAGTAAATGTTAAACACCCTCCTTTTCAAATTACATTTTCAATTACTTTTTTAATTTTCATGATGAATAAAAATTCAGAAGACATCTCTTGAATGTATATCACAGGCTTCATATGACTACTATTGGAGATATAGTTTTGGAGGATGCATACGTATTTGCTTCCTCGTTTATTTGTAAGAACTTTCTCACTTGCAAATGGTATACACTTGTATTTCATTTTTTAGCAGGGTAGGGAACTCAATGTAAGAACAATGGTTAATCTTGTTTGTTTAGGTGAAGTTCAATTCTACCTTTTCTTATGGTTTTATATCCAACTGTAGCTCCTCTTAGACCCAAAAGGAAAGTAAGATGACATTTCTCTGTATTATAAACAGACTTCAAATCATATGGTTCTAATTCTCAGAAATATGGATCTTGTTGAACCACAGAGGAAACTGGAAGTGCTGGAAATGCCTGTGCTCATCCTTTCCTGCTATTGTGTCCTCATTTTCAATGAGTAGCTATTTTTTCTTTTTCCTTAATTGATAATTGTGAGCAGGAAATTTATTTCATGTGATTTGAGATCTTTGTCTCCAACTCTTAATGATCAATATTCTCAAATCCAACATGCACATATATTCACACTATTTTGTCTTGTTCTCTTTTTTATCAACTAAAACTTTTTTGTCTTCATCTGTTTTGAATTTTTCCCTTTATTACATCTTTGAATTGTCATGTCATTTCAGTTGCTATAGAAAGGTCCTTTCTGTCAAGGAAATTTCGTTATTCATGTACCAAAGGATGTGTGTCATGTCCAAAACTTCACCCGGAGAAACTCAAATCATTGTACAAAAAAGATACCTGCACACGTACGTTTGTTGCAGCTCTATTCACAATAGCAAAAACATGGAACTAACTATGTTGCCCATCGAAGCTGGACTGGATTAAAAAAATGTGGTACATACACACAATGGAATATTATGCAGTCATAAAGAAAGACAAACATATGGACTTCACAGCAACTTGGATGGATTCGGAGTTGTTCATACTCAGTGATCTATCACAGAAACAAGAACAGAGTACAGCCGGGCTCAGTGGCTCAGCCTGTAATCCCGCGCCTTTGGGAGGCTGAGGTGAGTGGATTGCCTGAGCCCGCGGGTTCGAGACCCGCCTGGGCAGCGAGACAGCATCTCTACAATAAATCAAAAAATCAGCCGGGCATGGTCGCACATGCCTGTAATTCGGCTACTCGGAAGGCTGAGGCGGAAGGATCGCCGGAGCCCAGCAGGTCGAGGCTGCGGTGGCCGGGAGAAGCCATTACACTCCAGTCTGGGCGACGGAGCGAGACTCTAAGTCAAAAAAAAAAAAAAAAAAAAAGAACAGAGTACCATGCGTTATCACTCATAAGTGGACCTTGAACAATTATAATACTGTAAGAAAGGGATTGGCAGTAGTGGGAAACTTTCGGGGAAGGGGGGTGGGATTGGCAGTTGAGAGAAGCTACTAGGGGAGGGAGGGGCATACCTCATCAACAAGGGCACCTGCATAATCAACGTTTGTATACCTATCCCTGAATTGTACCCCACATCTTTATAATTAAAAAAAAGAAATGGAAAGAATAAACTTCATATATATTAAAATTTAAGATAAAAAATTAAAGCTACTTGTATGCAGACACACTCATACAAACACACACATGCACACACACACAGGCTGATTTGTGCATTTTCTTCAAGATATGTTGAGGTCATTTAAAAGACCGTTTATTGCCACTCAATACTTTATTTGCTTCCTTTATGCCAGTTATTCTGGTACAATTTAAAATTGAAACTTACCTAAAAGTGGTCATGCATTTATTTGTTAACAAAAATGTTGTTTACAGGAGCCTAGCAAACTAGACCTTTGTTTTCTCTAGAAGCAGTGGTTCAGTATTCTCTAATTTAGCATTTGCTGCTAATTTCTACATCATAGCTACCACGGTAAGGAGAATTGACTATATATGTTTAGTACCAAAGAACTTAGTAAAGTATCCAATTAAATTTTAAAAGCTTAAATAATGTCAAAAGGATTAGAGAACATCTTCAAAAGTTCACCACCAAACTAATTTTCCAAAAATTTTTTCCTCTATGCATTAACTCATTTTCTCACTTTTCATACTAGAGCAACATACCCTAGACAAGACAAAAGGCAGGTTTCATTCACTTTGTGCGTGTGTATGTGGTGTGTGTGTGTGTGTGTGTGTGTGTGTGTGTGTGTGTGTGTGTTTGTAGTTAGGTAGGTTTAATTGTTTTCCAGTATTATTTTTATTTTATTTATTTATTCAGCTTTATTAATGTATCATTGACAAATAAAATTTTATATATTTATGATACACAATGTGAAGTTTTGATGTATGTGCAATTATTAAATCAAGCTAATAACAAAAATTAAAAATGAATTGTAAAGATAGTTAGACTTTTTTCATGGTTTTTTCAATTAGCATTTACATTGATATCTCCATTTTATTTTTCAAGAGAACCTCCAAAAATCTTTGGTAAGTTTTCTGAAGACTCACAACTCCCAAAATTCTTTAAAATGACTGCTTTTTTGGTGACTCTCCTTTTAACCCACGTTTCATCATTTGGCTTGTCCTCATGGATGACTCAAATTCCATCTCAAATGTTTGAGTGTGGACCTCTCCCAGAATGCATTCATTCCACTTTAGTTTTCCTATATTCCATTCTTTCCCATCCCCCATGATTCACTCCCTACAAATATTTGCTTCTTCTGTTTCCAGAATCCTGTCACATCTCACTTATAAGTTGGTGAGGTGAAGTCTATCAACTTAAATCACATGGTTTCCACTGTGGATATACTCTGGATGATCCAAACTTAGGGACTCTCTTTTATTCAGAGTTTCAGGGCCTTTGCAAAACCCTATCAGTTGAGGGAGGGTTCTAAGCTTGTTGAGTGATGTTTCCCCATTGATTGTCTTTACAAAGTTTGTGTAAATTCTGATATGATATATTGGTCAGTTGCTAAAATAAAGTTCCCTTTTCCCTGACCTTGAACACATCACCCACATTTCGCCCAATGTACAAATATTTGATGCTATAATTTCTGTCTTTATTTTCTTTCTAATCATTGCGATTTTTCCTTTTTGCTGCTTTTTGACACAATTATGTTTTGACAAACTGTAACCCTTTAAAATTTTTTTCAAAGATTTTTATATTGCTAAAAAATTCAGTAAAAATCAGTCTCTCAATTTTTTTTGTGAATGACAGAATAAATTAGAATATTGTTTATCTATTTTTTAATAAAACGAACATAATCATATAATAAAGTTTAATATCCTGCTTTTCTAATGACATTTTAAAATTCTTTTTGTTTTCAGAAAGAGTGGAAATTAGGTATATATCTTTTTAAAGTGTGCAGCAAACTTTAGTTTGTAGTGGTAATCATATAAAGTTTGCTGCACACTTTAAAAACATATATACCTAATTTCCACGCTTTATGTATACACACACACACACACACACACACACACACACACGTCTGTGTGTGTGTGTGTGTGTGTGTGTGTGTGTGATATATATATATATATATATTTTTTTTTTTTTTTTTTTTTTTTGAGTTGGAGTCTCACTCTGTTGCCCAGACTGGAGTGCAGTGGCTGCTCCCGGCCACTCACTGCAGCCTCGACCTGCTGGCCTCTGGCAATCCTTCCACCTCAGCCTTCCAAGTAGCTGGAACTACAGGCGCGCACTACCACGCCCGGCTAATTTTTTGATTTACTGTAGAGATGAGGTCTTGCCAAGTTGCCCAGGCAGGTCTCGAACCCGCGGGCTCAGGCAATCCACTCACCTCAACCTCCCAAAGCGCGGGATTACAGGTTGAGCCACCGAGCCCGCCTTACAAATATATTTTTGAAGAGTTGGATACCTTTTATTTTTTGCTTCTTTTTTATTTTTAACTGTTTCACTTGCCTATGAGTGTGTTTGGATTTTATTCTCAAGAAAGGGAGAAGCCACACTGCAACACGAATAATTGATATTATTTGTACCAAAGGAAGTCCTAGTCTACCTTCCTTTATGATTTCATAGCTAATTGTAGCTTCTTTTTTACTTGAGAAGTGTATGGAAGTAAAATGAATTTTCTCTCTCGAGTAAATGAGATTTTGAACTTTGTGGTTGCAACTCTAGAAGTGTGGGTCACTTTTTTTGCTCCAGTGTCTGGGGATTTAAAAAAAATGAATTTTGCTGTGTATGATGTTATGAGATATATACACATATATATTATATATATGTGCATTGTATAGGTGTGCATGTAGGTATGTATGTATGTGTGCATACATCTCAGTTTCTTTATCCATTTTTTGTCACGGGCCTTCTAAGTTGTTTCTACATCTTGGTTTTTTTGAATAATGCTGCAATAAACACGGGAGTGCAGACATCTTTTTGAAGTGGTAATTTCCTTTGGGTATATACTCAGATATGCAGAAAAGGAAGTGCTAGGTCTTATGGTAGTTCTATTTTTCATTTCTTTAGTAATTTCCATCCTGTGTTCCATAACGGTTGCACTAATCTACGCTCCCATCAACATTATACAATAGTGTACATTTCCATCACCTCTTTTCTCCACACCTTCCCCAACAATTGTTATCTCTCTCTCTCTCTCTCTCTCTCTCTCTCTCTCTCTCTCTCTCTCTCTCTCTCTTTTGGTAATAGATATCCCAGCTAGTGTGCGGTAGTATCACTTAGTGACTTTGATTTGCATTTCCCTGATAACATCGACTCTACATATTGTTTTAGATATTATGGATATTTTAAAGATATTAATTCTTCTGATTCTAGAGCATAAAGTATTTTTCTATTTATTTGTGCTCAATTTCATTCATCAATAACTTACAAGTTTTAGTGTACAGCTCTTTCACTTCCTTGGTTAAAATCATTTCTGAAATTTTTTTTATAATTAATCAGTATTTTTTATTATGGTTTTGTGGGGTACAGTTAAGGGTTAGGTGTACAATTACATTTCATTCAGGCACCCTGTTGATAAGAGGTGTTTTCCCAGTCCCAGACAGATATTTGCTACTGTTAATCCCATCCTCCTCCCCTCCCATAATTTCCCAGTACCGTCAGTCATTTTCTTATAGTATTACATTGGATGTTCAAGGTCCATTATATGAGTGAGAACATGTGATATTCTGATCTTTTTTTCTGTGAGAGGTCACTCAGTATTATAGACTCTAGTTCCATCCAGGTTGCTGCGAAATTCATGATTTTGTTCTTTTTTATGGCTGCGTAGTATTCCATCATGTATATGTACCACATTTTTTAATCCAGTCCTCTTTAGATGGGCAGCATGGTTGTTTCCAGGTTCTTGCTATTGTGAACAACGCTGCGATAAACATACGTGTGCAGGCATCTTTTTTATAGAGTGATATGTGTTCTTCAGGGTATATTCCCAGTAGGGGGATTGCAGGGTCATATGGAAGGTCGATTTTTAGAGCTTTTAGGAATCGCCACACTGCTTTCCACAGAGGTTGCACTAGTTTACACTCCCACCAACAGTGTAGGAGTGTTCCCTTTTCACCACACCCTCTCCAGCAGCTGTTATTTTTTGAGTTGTTGATAATTGCCATTCTGACTGGAGTTAGGTGGTATCTCAGTGTGGTTTTGATTTGCATCTCCCTGATGATTAGTGAGGTTGAGCATTTCTTCATGTGTTTGTTGGCTGCTCGAATGTCTTCTTTTGTGAAGTGTCTGTTCATATCTTTTGCCCATTTTATAATGGAGTTGTTTGTTTTCTTCTTTTCAGTACGTTTCAGTTTCTTGTAGATCCAGGATGTTAAGCCTTGTCAGACCTAGAGTTGGCAAATACTTTTTCCCAGTCTGTAGGCTGTCTCCCTGCTCTCTTGATGGTTTCTTTGGCTTTGCAGAAGCTTGTCAGTTTAATAAGGTCCCATTTGTCTATCTTCTCTCTTAAGTCCTATGGGTTTCGGGTTTTGTACAGGAATTGGATGCCAGTTCCGATTTCCATGAAAGTATTTCCTTCCTTTTCTAAGGTTCTTATGGTTTGAGGTTTTACATTTAGGTCTCTGATCCATTTGGAGTTAACCTTTGTGCATGGGGATAGATAGGGGTCCTGTTTCAATCTTCTGCATGTGGTCAGCCAGTTTTCCCAGCACTATTTACTTAATAGGTTCTCCTCTACCCATTGGTAGGTGGTGGGGGCTTTGTCGAAGATGAGTTGGTTGAGGAATTGAGGTTTTGCTTCTGGAATCTCAATTCTGTTCCATTGATCTATATGCCTGTTCCTGTACCAATACCAAGCTGTTTTGATGATTGTAGCTTTATAGTAAAGTTTGAAGTCTGGTATTGTGATACCACCTGCTTTTTTATTTTGCTGAGGATTGTTCTGGCTATTCTTGGACGTTTGTGTTTCCATATGAATTCCTGTGTTGTTTTTTCTAGGTCTGAGAAGAATGTTATTAGTAATTTAATGGGTATTGCATTGAATTTGTAGATTGCCTTAGGTAAGATGGACATCTTCACAATGTTGATTCTTCCGATCCATGAGCATGGGATATTTTTCCACTTGTTCGTGTCAGCTTTGATTACTTTGAGCAGTGTTTTGTAATTTTCATTGTAAAGGTCTTTCACGTCTCTGGTTAGGAAGATGCCAAGGTATTTCATTTTTTCTTGTGGCTATTGTGATTGGAATTGTGTTTTTTATTTGGGTTTCTGTTTGTTTATTATTGGTGTAGAGAAATGCGATTGTCTTTTGTACATTTATTTTGTATCCTGAGATTTTGCCAAAGGCCTTTATCAATGTAAGGAGGCCTTTGACAGATTCTCTTGGGTATTCAAGGTACACCATCATATCATCTGCATAGAGAGATAACTTGACTTCCTCTTTTCCTATTTGAATACCCCCGATTGCCACCTCTTCTCTGATTGCTCTAGCCAGGATTTCCAATACTATGTTGAACAGGAGGGGAGAGAGTGGGCATCCTTGTCTAGTTCCAGTTTTCAGGGGAATTGGTTCCAATTTTTGTCCATTTAGGAGTATGCTGGCTGTGGGTTTCTCGTAGATGGCTTTTACTATTTTGAGGTATGTTCCCCGTATGCCTAGATGTTCAAGGGTTTTTATCAGAAGGGGTACTGGATTTTATCAAAAGCTTTTTCTGCATCTAATGATATGATCATGTGGTTTTTGTTTTGACATCTGTTGATGTATTTAATTACATTTATGGTTTTACGAATGTTGAACCAGCCTTGCATACCAGGAATGAAGCCTACTTGGTCATGGTGGATGATTTTTGAGATGTATTGCTGAATCCGGTTTGCTAGGATTTTGTTGAGAATTTTAGTATCTATGTTCATCAAAGATATTGGCCTGTAGTTCTCTTTCTTGGTTGGATCTTTACCTGGCTTGGGTATCAATGTGATGTTGGCTTCATAAAATGATTTGGGGAGAGTTCCATCTTTTTCAATCACCTGGAATATCTTCAGTAGGATTTATATCAGCTCCTCCTTGAATGTCTTGTAGAAATCTGCTGGAAAGCCATCTGGACCAGGGCTTATTTTTGTAGGAAGTTTTCTTATTACGTAGTCGATTTCCTTGATTGTTATTGGTCTATTTAGGGTCTCAATTTCTTCTTATTCCATCCTAGGTAGGTTGTGTGATGTCAGAAAGTCCTCCATTTCCTTATGGTTTTCAAGTTTGTTTCCATACAAGTGTACGTAGTAGTCTCTAATGATCTTTTTATTTCTTCAGGGTCAGATGTGACTTCATCTTTTGTGTTTCTGATTATGCTTATTTGGTTTTTTTCTCATTTTTTCTTTGTCAGTCTAGCTAGGGGACCATCAATCTTGTTTACCTTTCGAAGAACCAGCTTTTTGTTTCATTGATTTTTTGTATTATCTTTTTGTCTTCTATGTCCTGGATTTGGGCTTTTATTTTGGTGATCTGGATTCTTCTGCTGAAATTAGGGTTTTTGTGGTCTTACTTTTCCAGCTTCTTTAGGTGGCTTGTTAGGTTGTGAATTTCTGTTCCTTCCATTTTCTTCATGTGTGTTTGTAGGGATATAAATTCCCCTCTTACTACAGCTTTCAGGGCATCCCAGAGATTTTGGTAAGATGTTTCTTCATTTTCATTTGTTTCCAGGTATCTTTTGATCCCTGTTTTGATTTCGTCGTTGACCCACGAGTTGTTTAGCATCATGCTGTTTAGTGTCCATGTCTTTGTGGGTTTGGGGGGGACTTTGTTGGTGTCAATGTTTATTTTTATTCTACTGTGTCCCGAGAAGGTGTTTGGTAGAATTTCAGTCCTTTTAAATTTGCTTATACTTGATTTATGGCCGAGTATGTGGTCGATCTTAGAATATGTTCCATGTGGTGATGAGTAGAATGTGTATTCTGTGGTCTTTGGATGGAGTGTTCTGTAGGTATCAATTAAGTCCATTTGGTCCAAAGTCACATTGAGGTTCCGGATCTCCTTGCTGATTTTTTGTCCTGATCATCTGTCTAGGGTTGTGAGTGGGGTATTAAAGTCCCCAGTTATGATAGTGTTAGAGTCAATATTTTTCTTTAGTTTTCCAAGAAGTTGCTTTATGAAAGTTGGTGCACCTATGTTGGGTGCATATATGTTTAGGATAGATATTTCTTGTTGATGGATTGAGCCTTTTATCATTATGTAGTGGCCTTCTGTATCTTTTTTGATTTTTAATAGTTTGAAGGGTATTTTGTCTGAAATTAAGATCGCTACTCCTCCTTTCATTTGTATTCTGTTTGCCTGAAAGTTTGTTTCCCATCCTCTTACTTTGAGTCTGTGGGTGTCCTTTCTAGTGAGGTGAGTCTCTTGAAGGCAATAGATTGCTGCCTGATGATATTTTATCCATTTTGCCAATCTATGACTTTTCAGTGGTGCATTTAGTCCGTTCACATTTAGGCTAATAATTGAAATGCAAGAGTTGATACCTGTCATAAGGTTCTTATAGAGTTGTTCCTGTTTATTTGTTGTCTTTCTTTGGGTTTTGGAGTTGGTTCATGTGTTCATTTTTAATCTTTTGCCTGTACTCTTGTGAAGAATGCTGTTGTTCTTTTTTCTTTTTCTTCTGTGTTCAGTACTTTCTTAAGTGTTTCTTGTAGAGGTGGTCTGGTGGTGGCGTAGGTTCTTAGGGATTGGATGTCTGGAAAAGATTTCAATTCTCCCTCACTAATGAAGCTTAGTTTGGCTGGGTAGATTATTCTTGGTTGAAATTGTTTCTCTTTTAGAACTTTGAATATAGGGCTCCAGGCTCTCCTGGCTTGAAGGGTTTCTGTGGATAAATCTGCTGCTATTCTAATTGATTTTCCCTGGTAGGTAGCCTGGCCTTTTTCTCTTGCTGCCTTTAGGATTTTTCCTTTCATAGCTACTTTGTTTAGGCAAATTATTATGTGTCTGGAGGTTGGTCTTCTCGTTTGTTGTCTTGCAGGGGTTCTCTGAATCTCTTGTGTTTGAATTTTTTCATCCTTAAAGAGATGAGGGAAGTTTTCTTGAATGATTTCATGAAATGTTTGTTCCAGTGTGGCTTCTGTTTCTCTTTCTGCCTCAGGAAGCCCAATTATTCTTAGGTTTGGTCTCTTGAAGTGATCATTCATCTCTTGCAGGTTTTGTTCTGCCTTTTTGAGCTTTTTTTCTATGCTTTTGACAGTTTGGGTTAGTTCTGTGTTTTGGTCTTTCAGCTCTGAGATTCTTTTTTCTGCTTGGCTGATTCTGCTTTCCATGCTTATTAGTCTGTTGTTCATTTCCATCACAGTATTCTTTACTGCTGTCATTTCTGACAACAGCTCCTTCCTATTTTCCTCTTGTCTCTCCTCAATTTTTTAAATTCTCTCCATTAATGTCTTGATGTCTGCATTTGTTGCATGTAGCCAGTCATTCTGGGGACTCTTCATTGTCTGTGTTCCAGAATCTGTTTTATCATTGTCTGATCTCCCAGGGGTCTGTGTAAGACCTATATTCTTCTTTTGGTTTTTCTTCATTTGTGTGGTTTTTCCCCCTCCCTACTTTTTCCTTCCCTCCACGTCACCATCTTCTTTAATTCTGTTATTCAGGGGTAAAGGGATTGGTTTTACTTCTGTTTGTTCAATCTCCTATTCTTTATGTATGTCCTCTTACTTTGTTCAATTCTGAAGTTGCACTGTAGGTTGGAGGCGGTCCTTTTTGCAGTTTTGAGATGTACTTAAGGGGAGAGCTGTGATTCAAAATCTGTCTGCAGGTCCTGGTATTCGCTGACAGGCATGTGAATAATGTGGAACCCACTTCCCACTGCCCTAGAATCTGTCCGTGCAGTGGGGCTGTAGGTTTACTCCCTGAAATAAAATGTGGTTAGCAGAGGGGAGAGAATGGAGCAGATAGTGGGTTGAAGAGGGGAGTGGAGAGATAGAGGAGTAAGGGGGGAAACGAATGAGTGTGCCAACAAATAGAGAGAGAGGCCTATACTGAAACAGATAAAAATGATAGACCACAGCTACAGTCGAACCAACTCTCATACAAACAAAAATAAAACATATAGTGATGCTAACATACCAGCTATCCAACCACCTTATTAGTGTGCTGTTCCTCTATACAAAGACATGGTTTACAGACAGAAGAAAAGACAAGAAAAGAAAAGGAAAAGAGAAAAAAGGGAACAATACAGTAGGAATAGAATTAAGTCATTAAACTAATAGAATCAATGAAGCACACTCTGAGACATTTCATTTAAATACAATGTCCTTTCAGGTCTGATTTCTAGTTTCCTTTTCAAGCTGGTAAATTAGTTTGCAGTTAGGGTCAGTTCCCATGATCTGCTGTGTAAGACAGTTCAGATTAACCTCGATTCAGAAGTTTGGTCTATGTCTTTATCAAGCTTGTTTCTCCCATTTCGGTGTTGTTACCTTGAATCGCCAGCAGGTGGTGCTATCTCATCTGCTCGCCCCAGAGGGGGTGGGGCCCGACAGGGACAAGATGGCTGCCTGCCTCCGAGCAGGCAACAGGATCCCCACGCCAGGCGGGCAGGACAGTCTCTGACGCAGGAGAGGTGGCAGCGATACCAGCAGATCTTCCTTGAAGCAGTTTGGTGTGGATCTCCTCGGGCCGGGTTGTGATGAGCTACCCACCCCAAAGGCCGCGGCAGCGGTGGTGATGGGAGCGCTGGCGGCGGCAACGGGAGTGCCAGCGGGGGGAGGGGCTGCGGCAGCGCGGGACAATGCAATGCAGTAAAAATGTCCAGTCGCTGCGATGTTCCAGCGGTGGCAATGGCCGAGCTCTGTCTGAAGAGCAGGCTGCAATGCTGGGGTCCCCAGCCCCCCAGGGCAAGAGTCAGAGACCCACTGCATATCTCCCTTGCAGAGGGCTTCAGATGCCGGGTGGCCCGGTCGCCATCTTAAACCCCCCCATCTCTGAAAATTTTAATTTTAAATTTGCCATAATTTCATCAAGAATTTTGTGAGATTTGGAGAATTAGGCTGATGGACACATGGACTTCATTCTATCTACATTTTGTGGAATATTTTCATTACTTTATGTCCTCTATCATGTATTTCATGTTCAAGGGGCCATTGCTATGCAACAAATACTTTTCCATAGTTTATGAGAGAAGAGAGAACTCTAATCTTGCTGGATCAAATTTCTCACTCAATTGTCTGTCAAAGACTGTATAAATTTGAATGTCATTCTTTGTCTATAAAGAGCTCAAGGCTCACTTTTCCACTGCCCTTAATCATATGATCCATGTTTTCTCAAGTATGTGAATATTTTACATAATTTTTGCTTTTCTCTTCTGCCACAATAAAGATTTTTAAAATTTGTTTTTGCATTTTTATTGACACAATTACTGATTTCATAAAATGCAATTCTTATGTGTTATAAAATAACTTTATAGCCCAAGAAATGGTCATTGATAATATGTCTCTTAATTATTTACCTTTTATATGAATAACATGAGAAGCAGTTATCCTAGGATATTTCTAAAATAAAACCCAAAACAATCCATAAAATTTAACATTTTAAAATGTTTTGGTAAGATGTGGTTGCTTATGCCTGCAATCCCAGCATTTTGGTAGGCTGTGTTGTGAGAATTACTTTACTCTATGAGTTTGAGACCAGCCTGGGCAAAAAAAAGTGAGACCTTGTCTCTGTTAAAAAAAAAAAAAAAAGTTTAATAAGGTGGGTGTGGTGTTCTGGCTATTCTGGAGGCTGACATAGGAGGATCACTTGAGCTCAAGAGTTTGAGGTTTATATGCCTGGTCTTGCATCAATATCAGCTTTTTTTGATTATTATAGCCTTATAATAATGTTTAAAGTCTGGGAGTGTGATACCTCCAGCTTTACTTCTTTTGCTGCGAATTGTTTTGGCTATTTGTGTTGTTTGTGTTTTCATATGAATTTCTGTATTGTTGTTTCTAGGTATGAGAAGAACGATGATGATAATTTAAGGGGTATTGCATTGAATCTGTAGATTGTCTTCGGAAGGATGGACATCCTAACAGTGTTGATTTTTTTATTCCATGAGCGTGGAAAAATTTTCCATTTATTTGTGCCTTTGATTTCTTTGAGAAGTATTTTGTTGTTTTCATTATAAAGTTATTTCACTTCTCTGGTTAGGAATAAGCCAAGGTATTTCATGTGTGTGTGTGTGTGTGTGTGTGTGTGTGTGTGTGTGTGTGTCTATAGTGAATGCCCTTGCACTTTTTATTTGTTTCTCTTCCTGTGTTTTGTTGGGTTATAAAAATGTGACTGTCTTTTGCACATCAATTTTATACCCTGCATCTTTGCCAAAGGCCTTTATCAGTGCAAGGTAGAGATTCCAGAAGCAAAACCTCAATTTCTCAACCAACTCATCTTTGACAAAGCCTCCAACAACAACCACTGGGAGAGGAGAACTTATTCAGAAAATGGTGCTGGGAAAGCTGACTGATCACATGCAGAAGATTGAAACAGGAACCCTGCCTATCACCATACACAAAAATCAACTCTAAATGGACCAAAGACCTAAATGTAAAACCTCAAAGTATAAGAATCTTAGAAAATGCAGGAGACATGCCTGCAGAAATTGGAATAGGCAGCCAATTCCTGATCAAACCCCCAAATGCTCATGCCATGAGAGATGAGATAGACAAATAGGACTTCATCAAACTGAAAAGCTTCTGCAAAGCAAAAGAAGCCATCAAGAGAGAGGGGGAGACAGCCCACAGAATGGGAAAAATAATATTTGTCAACTGTATATCTGACAAAGGCCTAACATCCAGGATTCACAAAGAACTTCAACATGCCAAAAGGCAAAACAAAACAAAACAAAAACACAAAGCAAAAACAATCCTATTAAAAATGGGCAAAATATATGAGTAGACACCTCTCAAAAGAAGACATACAAGCAGCTAACAGATACATAAACAAGTTCTGTCTCACTAATTATCAAAGAAATGCAAATTAAAACCACACTGGGATACTACCTAACTCCAGTCAGGATGGCCATCATCGTTAACTAAAAAAACAGCTGGAGAGGATGTGGGGGGAAAGGAACACTTCTACACCTTTGGTGAGAGTGTAAGCTAATACAACCTCTGTGGAAAACAGTGTGGCTGTTTCTAAAAAATATAAAAATTAACCTTCCATTCAGCACAGCAATCCACCTTCTGGGAATATACCCAGAGGAACTCAAATCATTTTATAAAAAAGATATCTGCACACACACATTTATTTTGGCACTATTCACAATAGCAAAAACATGGAACCAACCATGTTGCCCATTGAAAATGGACTGAATTAAAAAAAAAATGGTACATATATGCAATGGAAAGCTGCGTTGCTTTTCATTGCGTATATGTACCATGTTCTTTATTCAGCCATATGTATATTGCATATATGTACCATGTTCTTTATTCAGTCATAAAGAAGAATAAAATTATGGACTCCGCAGCAACTCGGATGGATTTAGAGTCTTTAATACTCCACAATCTATCACAGAAACAAGAACTGAGTACCACATGTTCTCACAAATAAGTGGAACCTGAACACCTATAATAATACTATAAGAAAGGGATTGGCAGTTGTGGAACACTGCTAAAGGGAGAGACACACAACATCAATAAGAGTGCATGATCCCAATCTAGGCAAAGTGAGGTCCCATGGGTGGCCCAGACTTTGCCTGTACATAGACCACTTATGTACCCAATCCTGACTTGTACTACATATCTTTGAAATAAAAAAGAAATTAAAATAAAAAGAATTTGAAGTTGTAGTTAGCTATAATAGCATCATTGTACTGCAGCCTGGGTAACCAGGCAATACCTTGTCTTTATAAAATAACAGACAAACAAAGAAAGAAACAAACAAATGTTTTTATTCTGTAAATTCACTTCTTTTCTTTCCTTTTTATTTTTATAGAATATTCCTCATCAAAGGAGGCATTTTATCACTGTTGGTGTATGTGCATGCACGTGTGTGTGTGTGTGTGTGTGTGTGTGTGTGTGTGTGCTGATCTACACCCTCATAGGCTTACATTTGTTTATATTTTTTATATTTTTTATATTGTTTATATAAAAATATAAACATATATTTTTATATTGTTTATATTTTTTCAAAAATTAAGGTTTTTCTTCATATTTGTTCTCCATGATATTTACTTTGATGTTTTCATTTGAATTTTTTTTAACTTTAATTTTTAATTTTAAAATTGTGGGGTACATTTCAGGGTTAGATATACAAATATTCACTATGCAGGTATCCTTGTTGATGAGGTATATCCCCCCTTCCCCAGGCAGATTCCCACTACTGTCAATCCCAACTCTCTGCCCCCCCCCCAAGTCTCCCACTACAGTCAGTCCTTTTCTTATAGTATTGTGGTAGTTGTTCAAGGTTCACTTATGAGTGAGAACATGTGATACTCAGTTATTTGTTTCTGTGAAAGATCACTCAGTATTATAGACTATAATTCCATCCAGGTGGCTGTGAAGTTAATGATTTTGCTCTTCTTTATGGCTGTGTAATATTCTGTCATGTATATGTACCACATTTTTTTTAATCCAGTTCTCTTTTGATGGGCAGCACAGTTGGTTCTATGTTCTTGCTATGGTGAACAATGCTGCCGTAGACATACGTGTGCAGGTATCTTTTTTATAAAGTGACTTGGGCTCTTCCGGGTATATTCCCAGTAGGGGATTGTGGGAGCATATTGAAGGTTGATTTTTAGAACTTTTAGGAATCACCACACTGTTTTCCACAGAGGCTGTACTAGTTTGCACTCCCACCAACAGTGTAGAAGTGTCCCTTTTTGCCACATCCTCTCCAGCATCTGTTATTTTTTGAGTTATTGATGATGGACCATTCTGACTGGAGTTAGGTGGTACCTCAGTGTAGTTTTAATTTGCATCTCCTTGATTACTAGTGAGACTGAACATTTTTTCATGTGTCTGTTGGCCGCTCTTATGTCTTCTTTTCTATATTCATATCTTTTGTCCACTTTGCAATGGGACTGTTTGATTTTGTTTTGATTTCTTTATATTTTATTTTCATGAAATTGACATTGGTCTTTCCATTTATTTTCTACAAGAACTTCAAAAAAATATTGGTAAGTACTCTGACATCCCTTTGTTCTGAAACTCTTTAAATTAATTGTTTTCTTGGTGTCTTTAGTATTTCTTGCCTTTTTACCTGTATGCCATCCATTGGCTCATCCTTCTCCATGATGCCATTCATTCATTCATTCTTCCTTTTCCACTTTTTAAGTCATGGATTACTGTCATATCATGTTTTTTCCACTTTTGTTTCCTACCTTTATTTTACTCCAATATTTCCTTTTTCATTCCACACCATTCTCTCCCTATAACCTCTGCCTTGTCTTCCAGTCTTGCCACAGTTTCATTATAGAGTTAATTTAAAGAGGGCACAAAGCTGACAGCACTTGGTTTCATTCATATATATATGCATGTTAAAATGTTTTCAAGAAATATATATAGTATATTATTTATATATTTAGTATATTATATATTGTATCATATAATATATAATATATATTTAGCATATTATATAGTATATGATATAATATATAATATATATTTAGTATGTTATATACTATATGATATAAAGTCCATTGCTGTGTAAATAGTACTTGCCTCAAACCTTAGAAAATAAAAGAAGACTGCAAAATGAGTGGTTAAAGTTTATAATCCATTGTCTTTTTAAAGACTGTAAGTTCTGATACCTTTCCTTGGTCAATTGTGACTTTGAGGTTCACTTTTTCATTGTCTTTAAACATATTACCAAAGTTTCAAAGAATAAAATCATTGGACATAATTTTCTTGGCTTTTTGTCTTTGCAATCAAAGTAGTTGTTCTTTATTCTTTGGTAATGTTGACATAACTATTAATTCAGCAAACTGCACTTTTAAAAAATGTTCTTAAAAGGATTTTATATTTTAAGGAAAGGTCAATGGTAATATAATCTCTTAATTCTGAATATTTTATGTGAATGACATGAAAAAGTATTGCTACGCAATCTTTCCAAAAAATGGATTTGGTCAGGAAGATGGCAGTCGAGACATTTGGACTATGCAAGTCCCTGTGTGAGTGAGTGAGTGTCTGGAAAATTTTGTGTACGTGCTGGTGAGCAAGTGGGCATGTGAGTGGCTGACTGAGTGAGTGCTCGGGAGCTAGCGGCCAGGGCTCTCCTGGCACAGTGACTGGTACCACAGCTGCTAGACTTGGGCCCTAATGATTCCTGGGACGTAGAAGCCAAGCACCATTTTCTTTTTCTTTTCTTTTTTAAAAAAAAATCAACAAAACCCTTCCTGGAAAGAAAAGGCTGGGAGAGACTGTCTAAGTGGTAGTTTGTGAGCAAGTGGCCAGGGCCTGAGACAACAGCTGGTGCTGCAGCTTCTCTGCTTGGTCCATGGATCATGGTTCTTCCCAGGTCACAGAAGCCAAGTGATTTTTTAACTGGATGCAAGTTTTGTGAATAAGCAGCAGGGAGATACCACTGTCCCAGGCTCTGCCTCACCATTGCAGCAAGAGAGACTACTGGCTCAAGGCTTTGCCTTACCACTTCAGCACCTGGCAGGGCACTGGCAGCAGGGGCTGTGAAGGGAATCCAGAGGCAAAGTCCCACAGAAGAGGACAAGAGAAGCAGCCCACCACCATCTTGAAGGCAGGGCTGGAAAGTGCTCCAATTTGCTCACCATGGAGCAACAGACCCAATCTCTGTGATTGGTGAATCAACTACTCAGGGACTGATCATGACCCAGAGTGAATAACCTGAAAGCGCCAACTTTGGAGGAATCTGATGAGAGCTGAGTTTCAGGTGCCCTTCCCCCTAGGCTGACTCAGCTGTGGGACAAAGGGTTTGGCCAAAAAAGGATGGGAAAGGACGTCAAAGAGATCAGTGGTGAGTCCAGGGCTGAACCAACCCCCCCCTCCCAACCAATCCTGTGAACATCAGACCCACCTATCTGGGCCATGATTGAGAGGGACAAACCCAGGCAGAGCCTCATCACTTGTAATAGGAGAATTTCATTCCAGGATAGGCCTGTCTGGTGTACTCCCCATGAGTACATACTTGGGGAAGAGACAATCCCGCGCCTCCCCATAAAAGAATATCTCCCTGACCATAGGAGAGGGGGGGGAGGACTGCAGCTCCAACCAACTCCACTGCCCCTCCTCCTTCTCTGCTCCAGACATAGAGGAGACAGTGAAAGAGGTGGCTCTGCAGGAGAGACCTGATTGGAGGAACAATTTCAGATCCTGCCACAAGAGGGCAGGTTTTTTTCTAAATTTTTTATTTAAAAATATTTTTAAAAAATTTTTTGACTGTGTTTTTGTCAGTTCATCTATTTTAAAAATATTTTTCCTTTATGCATGAATGCGTATGTGAGGGCTTGATCTGCACCTCCCCCAAAACTTTTTTCTTTTCTTTTTCTGTTTCTTCTTTTATTTGTCATTTTCTGTTTACGTGTGTATGTGAATGACTGAGTGTTCATTCTTTAGTTTTTTTGTTGGTTTGGTTTTGCTCTTTTGTTCTTCTTGGTTTTTTAAATTTTCATTTTTTATAGTTTAAGGTGTGTGTCAATATATGTGTGAGGGTTTGATCTGAATTCCTTCCCCCACCCTGCCATCTTTCTGTTTTTCTTCTCTTTTAACTTTGTACTAGACATGTGTGTGTGTATTTAGTTTTCTTGAGTTTTTGTGTGGTTTGTTTGTTACATTTTGTCATTATTTCAGTTTGTTTTGAGGTGTGTGTGTATGTCTGTGTGTGTGTTCAAATCTTTTTTGCACTGGTTTCTGCTTTGCATCATCATATAGAGTGGGAAATAAGACTCAGGGAACACATCAACCTTTTTCAAAATAGAACAAATTCAGAGCCTAGGTCAGGGAAGAATAGAGGACTGAGCAAACATCAGAAGGGAAATTCTAACCACTGACACTAAATAACAGAACTAAAGAGAAAAACAAGATATCTGTCAAAAAAGAGGAAAAACTAAAGGAAGACCACAGGCAATTTCAAGAGCACCAAAGACAAAACTCTGGAAAAATCAGACCTTGGAGCCCAAACAATAGATGTCACCAATGACTGGCCCCAGAATACAACAGGGATTAGGGAATGGATGGAAAGAGTGGATAACCCAAGAAAGACAAGATACAACACTGAAAGAACTTTTAACAGAGATTTTAGCAAGAAAAAATTTCATCCAGGAAATAAATAACAGGATAGCACTCATAGAAAACAGAATAAATCTAGCTGAAGAAAGAATCTCATAACTTGAAGACAAGAACATGGTATTACCCAATCTGTAAAAAAACATAGAAAGAAGACTCAGAAAGAAAGAACAAAAACTACAAGAGATGTGCAATTATACCAAGAGGCTGAACCAACACCTCCACCTGGGACAAACCCAGGGGGAGCCTGGACATCACTTAAAATAGGAGAACTTCATTCCAGGATAGGCCTAACTGGGGTATTTCCCATGAGTACATACCTGGGGAAGAGACAATCCCACACCTCCTCACCAAAGAATATCTCCCTGACCATAAGAGAGTGGGAGGGGAGGACTGCAGCCCCACCCAACTCCACTGTCCCTCCTTCCCTGCTCCAGACATTGAGGAGACAGTGACAAACAATGGTATCTTGGTATCCCAGAAGAAGAAAGGAAAATGGAAAACAACTAGGAACAACTATTCCAGGAGGTAATCTAAGAAAACTTTCCCCATCTCACCAGAGAGGTGACCAGCCAACACAAGAGATGCAGAGAACCCCCACAAGACATCAGATGAGAAGACCAACCCCAGACACATAGTAATTCACCTACACAAAGTAGGTACAAAAGAAAAATCTTAAAGGCAGCAAGAGAGACAGGTCAGGCTGCCTACTGGGGAAAACCAATCAGAATAGCAGCAGACCTATCAGCAGAAAAACTACAAGCAAGGAGGAACTGGAGACCTATATTCAAAGTCTTAAAAGATAAACAATTTAAACCAAGAATTTCATATCCAGTCAAGCTCAGCTTCATCAGTGATGAAGAATTAAAATTCTTCCCAGGCATCCAATCCATAAGAGACTGTGTAGCTTTCAGACCAGCTATGCAGGAAACACTCAAAAAGCAATTAAGCACAGAAGAAAGGGGAAAAAAAGAATAGCCATATACTTCTCAAGAGAAAAGCAGAGCACAGAATCAACAGTGAACAGAGCACAACAACAAACATGAAGACAAACATGTACAACAATCCCAAAGCCAAAAGAAAACAAGCAAACAAAGAAAAAACTTTATAAGAATCTCATGACAGGGTTAAACAATCACATTTCAATAATCAACCAGAATGTGAATAGACTAAATGCATCACTGAAAAGACACAGAATGGCAAACTGGATAGAAACCATGACCCAATTATTTGCTGCATCCAGGAAATTCATCTCACTATAAGGGACACACACAGACTCAAAGTTAAAGAATGGAAAATGAGTTTCCAGGCAAATGGATAACAAAAGAAGGCAAGAGTTGTGATCTTAATATCAGACAAAACAACTTTTAAGCTACCAGAAACTTAAAAAGATGCAAAAGGATACTATATAATGATTAAAGTTTCAATCCATCAACAAGAAATATTCATCCTAAACATATATGCACCCAGCACAGGAGCACCAACATTTATCAAGCAAATACTAAGTAAACCAAAAACAGATATTGCGTCTATCACTGTTATAGCAGGAGTCTTGAATACCCCACTAACAGCCCTAGATTGATCATTGAGGCAAAAAATCAGCAAGAAGATCCACAACCTAAACCTGACATGCAATCAAATGGACTTAAAAGATAACTACATATTATTTCACCCAGCAACCACAGATTATACATTGTACTCATCACCACATGGACCTTACTCCAAAACTGATCACATTCTTGGTCATAAAGCATAAACAAAATTCCATGGAGTTGAAATCTTGCCAAGCACGTTCTCAGACCACAGTGGAATAAACACAAATATCAACATCAGCAAAATTTCCCCAAATGCACAAAGTCATGAGCACTACATAGCATGATGATGAACAACTACTGGGTCAACACTGAGATCAAAGAAGAAATTAAGATTCCTGGAAACAAATGAAGAAACATCTTACCAAACTTCTAGGATACTATGAAATCAGTTCTAAGAGGTGAATTTATATCTCTATGAGCACACATCAAGAAAATGGAAAGATCACATGTGGGGAGCCTAATATATCACCTAAGGGAGCTGGAAAGAGAAGACCACCAAAACCCCAACATTAGGAGAAGAATCCAAATCACCAAAATAAAAGCCCAAATACAGGGCACAGAAGACAAAAATATAATAGAAAACATCAACAAAACAAAAAGCTACTTCTTTGAAAGAATTACCAAGATTGATGGACACCTAGATAGAAAGACCAAGAAAAAGGGAGAAAAGCCCAAATAAACACAATCAGAAATAATCAGAAAAAATCAAATCATAACTGACCCCAAAGAAATATAAAAGATTATCAGAGATTACTATATACACCTATATGGAAACAAACTTGACAATCTAAATGAAGTGGAGGACTTTCTGACATCACACAACCTCCCCAGGTTGAAACAAGAAGACACTGAGACACTAAATAGACCATTAACAACCCAGGAAATTGACTCTGTCATACAAAAACTAACTACCAAAAAAAAAAAAAAAGCCATGGGCCAGATGACTTTCCAGCAGAATTCTGCTAAATGTACATGGAGGAGCTGATACCAATCCTCTTGAAAGTGTTCCAGGCAATTGAGAAAGATGGAATTATCCACAAATCATTTTACAAAGCTAGTACCACATAGATACCCAAACCGGGTAAAAATCCAACAAGAAGGAGAACTACAGGCCAATATCCCTTATGAACATAGATGCAAAAATCCTCAACAAGATTCTTGCAAATTGAATCCAAAAACATATCTCAAAAAATCATCCACCACGACCATGTAGGCTTCAAGCCCAGGATGCAGAACTGGTTCAACATTCGCAAGACCATAAATGTAATTAAATACATCAACAGATGTAAAAACAAGAACCACATAATGATTATCTCATTATTTGCAGGAAAAGCATTTGATAAAATCCAGCATACCTTTTTGATAAAAAACTCTCAAACACCTAAGTATAGAAGGAAAATACCTCAAAATAGTAAGGGCCATCTACAATAAACCCACAGCTTACATGTTGCTAAATGAACAGAAACTAGAAACATTCCCCCTGAAAACTGAAACAAGACAAGGCTGCCCACTCTCCCCTCTCTTGTTCAACATTGTGTTGGAAGTCATAGCTCGGGCAATTAGACAAGAAAAGGAAATCAGAGGTATCCAAATAGGAAAAGAGAAAGTCAAGCTGTCCCTCTTTGCTGATGATATGATCCTATACCTTGAAAATCCAAGAGAATCTGTCAAAAACCTGCTTGCACTGATAAAGGACTTTGGCAAAGTCTCAGGGTACAAAATAATTGTGCAAAAGACAGATGTATTCCTCTACACCAACAACAAGCAGGCAGATACCCAAACTAAAAGCACAATCCCATTCACAATAGTCACCAAAAAAAATGATATGCCTCGGTATCTTCCTAACCAGAGAAGTGAAAGATCTTTACAATAACTACAAAACACTGCTCAAAGAAATCCACGAAGAAACAATGAATGGAAAAATATTCTATGCTCATGGAGTAGGAAGAATTAACATTATTAAAATGTCCATCCAACCAAAAGCAATCTATAGAGTCAATACAATACCCCTTAAGTTACCAACATCATTCTTCTCAGACCTGGAAATGACAATATAGAAAGTCATATGGAATAGTCAAAACAATCCTTAGCAAAAGAAACAAAGCAGGTGGTTTCATACTTCCAGACTTCAAACTTTACTGTAAGGCTACAGTAATCAAAACAGCCGGGTATTACTACAAGAACAGGCAGATAGACCAATGGAACAGGACAGAGATTTTGGAAGCAAAGCCTTAATTTCTCAACCAATTGCTCTTTGACCAAGCTTTCAACAATAACCACTGGGGAAAGGAGAACCTATTCAGTAAATGGTGCTGGAAAAACTGGCTGATCACATTTAGAAAATTGAAACAGGTCCCCTACCTATCACCATACACAAAAATTAACTCTAAATGAATCAAAGACCTAAACATAAAACTTCAAACTATAAGAATCTTATGAAATGCAGGAGAAATTCTTATGAAAATTGGAATCGAATTCCTATTCAGAACCCTAAATGTCCAAATCTTAATAATTAAGATAGATAAGTGTGACCTCATCAAATTAATGAGCTTCTGCAAAGTAAAAGAAACCATCAAGAGAGTAGGGAGACAGTCCACAGAATGGGAAAAAATATTTGCCAACTGTGTATCTGACAAAGGCCTAACATCTAGGATCTACAAGGAACTCAAATGCTCCAAAAGGAAAACAAAACAAACAGCCCATTGACTCAATATATATATATATATATATATATATATATATAGGCAAAAGACATGAATAGACACTTCTGACAAGAAGATATACAGATAGTCAACAGACACATGAAAAAGTGCTCAGCCTCACTCATCATCAGAGAAACGCAAATCAAAACCACATTGAGATACCGCCTAATCCCAGTAAGAATGGCCATCATTAATAAAACAAACAACAGGTGCTGGAGAGGATGCAGAGAAACAGAAACACTTCTACACTGCTGGTGGGAATGCAAACTACTGCAACCTTTGGAAGAATGTGTGGCAATTTCTAAAAGAACTAGAAATTGAGCTTCCATATGACCCAGCAATTCCCCCTATTGGGAATATACCCAGAGGAATTCAAATCATGCTGTAAAAAAGCTGCACACATATGTTTGTTTCAGTTCTATTCACAATAGCAAAAATATGAAACCAATCATGCTGCCCATCAAAGCTGGACTGGATAAAAAATGTGGTACATATACACAATGGAATATTATGCAGCCATAATGAAGGACAAGCATAAGGACTTCGCAGCAACTTGGGTGGTTAGAGTCGATCATACTCAGTGATCTATCACAGAAACAAAGAACAGAGTACTGTATGTTCTCACTCATAAGTGGAACTTGAACAATTATAATACTATAAGAAAGGGACTGGCAGTAGTGGGAAACTGTCAGGGGAGAGGTGTGGGATTGACAGTTGAGGGAAACTGCTAGGTGAGGGAGGGCCATACCTCATTAACAAGGGTACCTGCATAATCAACGTTTGTATACCCAACCCTGAATAGTACCCCACATCTTATAATTAAAAAATAAAAAAATTCCAAAATTTTTAAAATAAAATATTAATATAATTATTAAAAGTCTAACATCAGTTGTCAATTTAGTGCATCTTATGCAAAACACCGGAGGCATGCATGAGAGAGGTCTCAAAAACAATCAGAATTATCTTCCAGAGAGTAGGCTCCATGTAGTACACTTGGAATTTGTTCCTCTGGATCAAACTTTCAAACAAAGTTTTTATCTGGAAGTTTTGTGACGTTTCCATTAGGATCTGTTGAAGAAACACCCTGAAGAAAAACCCTGTGACAGTTGTTTGGTTCTTCCACCATGACAACATGCCTGCCCACACTGTGCTGTGTTCAGCAGTTTTTGACTCAAATAACATGACTCAAGTGCTCCACCCTCCTATTCACTTCATCTTGTCCTAAGCAACTTTTTTATTTGTTTGTTTCCCTGGATGAAAAAAGTCCTTATAATTCTTCTACACTGCTGTTGGGAGTGTCAACTACTTCTACCTCTATAGAAAACAGTGTGGTGATTTTCAAAAGAACTAGAAATTGATCTTCCATATAACCCAGCAATCCCCTTCTGGGAAGCCAAATCTTTCTATAAAAAAGATAGCTGAACATGCATGTTTACTGCAGTGCTATTCACAGGAGCAGAAACCCTGAAACCAGCCATGCTGCCTATAAAAACTGGAATGGATTTAAAAAAGAATGGTATATATACACAATGAAATATCATGCAGCCATAAAGAAGGACAAAATTATGGACTTTGCCACAACTTGGATGTGTTTAGAGTGTATCATATTCAGTGATCTATTACAGAAACAAAGAACTAGGTACCACATGTTTTCACTCATAAGTGAACCCTGAATGCCTATCATAATACTACAAGAAAGAGATTGGCAGCAGTGGGACATTGCCAATGAGGGTGGGGTGGGGGAACACAACATCAGTAAAGGTGTGTGATCCTAATCCAGAAGAATTGAGATCCAACTGGGGACCCAGATCTTCACAAGTACCTAAACTACTTATGTACACATTTCTGACTTTACTCCACAACTTAAAAATATGTATATTTTACAAAATATTTGTATATTTTGTGTTTTCTATATATATAAAAAGTGAAAAGTCCTCACTTGAAATGTTTTGCCAGTTCGGAAGAGGTGCAACCCAAAACAGCAAAAGCACTAAAAGGCATCAAAAATTGACAAGTTCAGAAACTGTTTTGAGCAGTGGCAAAAAACATCTTGATAAATGTATTGCATCAAAAAGTACTTTAAAGATAATTGAAGTTTAAGCATGTAAGAATAAATATATAATTTTTTACAAATAAATTCTGGGTTTTGTGGTGTGTGTGTGTGTGTGTGTGTGTGTGTGTGTGTGTCCCTTTGCATAATAACATTGCCTCTGGGGAATTAGAGTTTGGAACCTCCTGGTTCTTAGTCTCAGAAAGGTGTGTCTATTTGTTAAACAGAGAAAATAATGGAAATATTGCAAATTTTTGTTGCTCTCCCTTTCTCAAATTGTATCCATGTTTTCTTTCTGTTTTTCCTGTTAAATGCCAACAAGAAAAAGCAAGGCCCATTCATGTGTTTCACTCTGCATCTGGTTACTGTTGCAGCTGTTACTTCCCTCTTTCTTCACCTCCCTATGATCATCTTCCCCAAATCTAATGTACACATCTTTTCACATGGTTTTGTTTTGTTATCCTTCACTTTTTATTAAACTTCCCTATTTGTTACTTGTGTGATTTGTTTTGCTATTTCACTTTGTGTAGTCAGATTTTGCCTGTCAATTAAATTTTATGATTAAATAATTGCATACTAGAAAAAGCTTAATACCTATAAAGTGCTAGGATTCCCAAGATTCTGTCTTTTTACAAAATGTGAATTCTAGAGATGAGTACATCTCTTGAAATTTATATGCAAGTTCTGGGAGAGACTTTGATAAATCAATCACACTATAGAAAACAGATAAAATAAGACTTTAAAGTATTCTTCTAACATTTTGTTCATATAATCCTAGCATACATTTAACTTGACTAACTCATTTTTGTTCCACTTCTCCAAAATATGAGTTAGTAATATACATCAATTTTGTTTCATTTTTTTCTGTTTATTTACAAAATATTTATGTGCTGAGAAATTATGTAATTAAATGTAAATTAATAAAAATGAAAGAATTTTTATTAAAGCCATGTCACTCAAATCTCTGAATTTCCTCTCAGGTAAATGATAAAATTAGAGACAAAATTATCTTTATCAAAGTTAATTTTTAAAATTTTATCAGTAGACAAGTTAATTAAATTTGGCTGCAATTTTGTTAAATGCAAAGAATTAGAAGCCAACAGACTTGAGAAAACATTGTGCCCAGACACTATAATCGTTTACTTTCTGAATGGTTATGATGTCTTCTAAAAAGACTTTTTCAGGAATTTTATGTTAACCAGTAATTATACAAGTTACTTGTTCACTGAAAGACAACTTGTTTAGTCTGATATACCCAGATTATTTTTAGATTGGAAAATAGTTTATTTAAAAAGTAAATTAGAGAGACAGAGAAAGAGAGAGAGAGAGAGAGAGAGAGAGAGAGAGAGAGAGAGAGAGAGATTTACCTCCCCAGGGTAGAGGAGGGGCCAAAGCCAGGAAACATGGAGATGACCGTACCTCAAAGAACATGTGGCCACACCAGAGTCTAGTAAGGCAATGGCATATGGCTGCTTGTGGTTGAATGCTTTTCATCCTTCCCTTTAAGTGTGAACGGTCATTAAGGTGATTGGGTGGTGGTCTGTTCCACATCATCACAAAGGGACAGGCAAGTGCATGTACTGATGTCAGATGTTTGACATCAGTCAGTTGGGTGGGTTAATCATATGATTGCTGCCATGGTGGTGGGGTCTGTCTGTCACACAGGTCAAGAAGGGCTGATTAGGTCAACTTAGGTATTATGTGTGGGGGCAAACTCTTGAAATAGAAAAGCTAATTAGTAACAAGCTGGGGAGGGAGTTGTAAAGAAATTATCAATAGCTACCTCTGAGAAACCAGTCTGTCCTTATCTAATGAATAGAGGGCAAGTCAAGTGAACTGCTAAAAAACATGGGATTTAGGCAATGTTAAAATGGCTGCTTATTGGGTATATTAAATTCATGTTATTTCCTTTCATTGGTATATTAAATCCATGTTATGAGCCAGGCTCGGTGGTTCAGCCTGTAATCCCGTGCCTTGGGAGGCTGAGGTGAGTGGATTGCCTGAGCCCGCGGGTTCGAGACCCGCCTGGGCAGGGTGACCTCATCTCTACAATAAATCAGAAAATCAGCTGGGCATGGTAGCACATGCCTGTAATTCTGGCTACTTGGAAGGCTGAGGTGGAAGGATCGCTGGAGCCCAGCAGGTCAAGGCTGTGGTGGCCAGGAGTGGCCACTGCACTCCAGTCTGGATGACAGAGTGAGACTCCAACTCAAAAATAAATAAATAAATGAATCCATGTTATGACCTTTCATTCCCCCTCTTGTTATTTTAAATATTCTTATTTTCACCTGGGAACAGGAATGAAGGTCAGGCTTCTGTAGCTATTTCCTGCCAAACAGGGGTTATAGAACTGTTCCAACTTGACCAGAGCAAGAGGAGAGGATCAGAAAACAGGAGCCCATAGAGTTGTTAAGCAACTTTTGTATCTGTACTCAAATCTTCTCAAAGTTAAATATCAATTTTGAAACAACACTACTAGAATAAAATATGCTATAAATTATTTTATTACATATATATTCTGGTCCATATCTTGAATTGCTTGTATCTTGAAAGCACACACACAAAAATTATTTGATAAATTCCTAGTTAGTCTTTCTGTCTACCTATTAGCATTCTTTTTTACTCACCAAATTGGGAAATTCATTTTCTTCTCTCCCTTACCCAAGATAAGAATGTACTTTCTTGTCATTTTAAAATTGTAATGGTTTTTTTTTCATATTTTGTTTCTAACTATAGTCATACTGCCAATTTATTGCAGACTGAAAATTTTCAATTTCTTTTCACTTTCTGTGTTGGTTTCCCTTGACATTTACATGAATTTTTCATTTTCATTTTCTGAAGATGAACTTCAGAAAGGAATTGGTAACATTTTTCTGACATTCTTTTTACTGATGAATTTCTTAAAAATTTGTTTTACTCATTTGTTGACTCTTCAATTCTTATCCACTTTTGCCTTTCTTCTTACTTCTTGAAGATTTCAAATTATTCTGTTTTCTTTTCTGGCTTTCTGGTCTTCTCCCATATTAAGTTTACTTCCCAACATGTTCCCCTTCTTTCCTGTTTTCCCACTTCTTTCTTAGTTATATTCTTAATCTTTTTCTATATTTCAGATGATCACTATAATTTTATTTTATATTTGATGAGAGGGACAGAATTAAGCTAAGAAGAATGTGGTTGTTTCCATTCATAAGGAAATTTTCTTTAATGTAGATTCTTCAACTGTTGTGACTGAGTAAGCGAGAAGAAGTCACACCAGCAAGCTGAGTCTAATTAATTGGAATTTTATTAATTCATGGGTCAAGAGCAGGCAAACACCAGGAAAAATAACTCAGCAAATTGGTGCAGTTTGTGACAAGCTTTTATAGTTAAAATTTTGTTATGTAGTACCTTAGCGACCATAGCGACTATTAACTAACAACTTGGCAACCAAAATGAGAACTTTTGATTGTTAGGGAGCTTTGATTAATTTATGTCCTAGGTATAGTCGGTGTCCAGAAAGTCTCTGGAGTTCTGCCATTAAGATATTGTTTAAGGTAGTTACATAGAGACAAAGAAGAAGAATTATTATACAATAGAGTTACCTTGGTTAGGTTACTAACAGAATACAAGACGTAGCATTTGATTTTTGCTAACAAAGTATATAGTTGCATGGAACTTATGGCTAAGGAATTTTTTAACAGTCAGTAGGAAACGGTCAGCACAACCTGCCCAAAAGAGACAAAGCTGGGGGTCTGCAGTCATGGAAATGTTACTGTAATCACACATAGGCATTGATTTTTAGACTAGGCAGGTAACTAAGATGAAAATTTTAAATAAAATGGAGTAAATTAGTTAATATTATTATTTTGTTAGCAATTTGATTTTATTAATTGATTTAGCTTATTTTACTTCCCCTTTTTAGTTGTGCATGAGTCAATTCATTGACTCTTCAGTTAAAGGAAGGAAATTATAATAGGTTCTTGTATAAAGAAGTTTTACTGAGTTGGTTCACTTTTTGACAAAGTTAACAAACCAGTTTAAAATGCAAAGTACCAGATCTGGAAGATTTATTTTAAACTGGATTGGGTTTGAGTTATGGGTCTAATTTTGGACAACTAAAATTTGTCCCGAAACCAAGGAACTTAAAGTAAAAGTAGTATGATAAGCTGAACCCAAAAGGGTGCTTGCTAGAATAAACTGGGGTAAACTTATTTTAAGTATAATAAAGTAATAATACATTCAGTACATGAGAAATAAAACAGTGTTAACAGAACTTTTTTGCAGCATGGTCATTCTGCAGGAGCTACAGTAAGCAGTGCTGCTTCAAGTTCTAGAACAAGTGGGATAACAAAAAGGAGAGGCAAGGGATGAGTGTAATGCATTTAGTCATGGTAAATGTCTCATGGTTTCTGCTGTGTTGGCTGGTCAGGTGATGTAGGATGATGGCTTTGGAGGGTGATTTTGAGAGGATTATCAGGATGTTGGTTTACAGTCCGGTTGTTGTTTGGGTGGAGGGGCACATCAGCATTCCAGTTGCAGACTTGGCTGAGCCAGGCTTTGGTGTCTGCAGCTTTCTTGACTTGTGAATGATGAATTTAAGTTGGTATCCCGCCAACCTTGAGTGACGTTGGGGTGGTGAGGATGACTTTGTATGGTTCTTTCCAGGAGGTGCTCACCTCTTTTTTTCAGAACTTTTTGACATAGACCAAATTTTTGGCTGGAACAGATGACACGGTGTGGAGGTTGGAGTTGGCAGTACAGCACGGACATTGGTGTGGACAAGGTCCTGCACCCACTGTAAAGACTGGAGATACTTTAACAGAGACTGATTAGTAAACTTTTTAAGAATAGGATCCTGCAAACGGGGTAACAGGAGGGAGCTTTTTTAACATGATTTTATAGAGAGTAAACCCAGCCTTATATGGGGCACATCTAGCTTGAAAGAGAGTTAGAAGTAAGAGAGTTATCCATTTCTTACCAGTTTTTATTATTAATTTAGATAAAGTATTTTTTTATAGTCCAGTGCATGTGTTTTACCTGTCCAGAGCTTTGTGATCAGTAAACACAATGCAGTTTTTATTTGATGCTTAGTGTTTTACTAACCAGCTATACTATGGACAAGGTGAAGGCGGGACCATTGTCTGAGCCAATAGACAGAGGAAGCCCGTATCTAGGAATTATTTTATTTAACAAGTATTTTGCAACTGTAAGGGCAGTTTTATTTTTTGTGGTAAATGCTTTTATTTATTCCAAAAAAGTGTATATTAATACCAGTAAATAATTGTATCCTGCATGTGGAAGTTTTATTTCAGTAAAGTTTACTTTTTATTGTTTACCAGGGCTTAATCCTCGTGTCCTGATTCCTGGTAGGGGTTTTGGCCTTCCCTTGGGATTGACGTGGGCACAAGCAGGACATATTAAAGTTGCTGAATTAGCTTGGTTTTTTAAGTTGTTGATAATATAAAAATGGTTTAACAGCTCAGTCATTTTGTTTTTTCCTAGGTGGGTAGTAGAGTGGAGTTGTTTTATTAATTTTTTTGCAAGAACTTTAGGTAGAACAATTCTGGAGTTTTTAACCCACCAGCAGTTAGGTTTCTTGTAAGCTCCCGCCAGTTTTGCAGGTTTTTTTGTTTTTTTGTTTTGTTTTTTTGAGTTGGAGTCTCACTCTGTCACCCAGACTGGAGTGAAATGGCCACTCCTGGCCACCGCAGCCTCGACCTGCTGGGCTCCGGCGATCATTCTGCCTCAGCCTTCCATGTAGCCGGAATTACAGCATGAGCTACCACACTCGGATGATTTTTTGATTTATTGTAGAGATGAAGTCTCGCTGCCTAGGCAGGTCTCGGACTCACGGGCTCAGGCAATCCACTCACCTCAGCCTCCCAAAGGCGCAGGATTACATGCTGAGCCACTGAGCCCGGCTAGTTTCTTTCTTTTTAATGTGTATATCTGGGCCACTGCCACGGTGAGAAGGCCACGGTTTTTGTAGATCATGGCATGTACATGAAGTGTAGAAAATGCATACCGGCTGTCAGTGAAGAAGTTTACTTGTTTTTTGCTCCCCAGCGCAGGGCCTGAATTAGAGCAATTAACTCAGCCTTTTGAGCAGAAGTACCCTGAGGCAGTGCCTGTGACCAGATTGCATCATGAACTATAGTTATTGCTGTACCAACCTTAAGAACTGTTTAGTACCAGGCTGCTATCATCTGTGACTAGGTCAGTATCAGCCTGGTGCAGAGGAGTGTCCTGAAGATTAGGTTGGCTGGCCTGGGCAATGTCCAACACATCCTTGTAGTCATGTACCAGCATCTCTGGATGGTCATCAGGCAATAGGGTTGCCGGATTGAGGTATTGAGTAGGAGAGAAAATTAGTCTAGGCTGGTCTAGTAGTAGGCTCTGATACTGGGTAATACATGCATTTGACATTCAATGGCCAGAGGCTCCCTGGAGCAGAGTCTCAATAGCATGGGGAACAGTTAAAGCCAGGTTCTGACCAAAAGTTAACTCGTCTGCTTCTTTAAACAGCAAAGTTGTGGCTGTAATGGCTTGAAGACAAGAAGGCCAGCCAGAAGCTACCAGGTCCAGTCTCTTTGACAGGTAAACCACTGGTCTTTTTTATGGCCCTAGGGTCTGAGTGAGGATTTTTTGGTAATTCCTTGTTGTTCATGAATGAACAAGTGGAAATGTTTGGTAGCATCTGGAAGGGCTAGTGCCAGGGCTTGAGTTAGAGCTGTTTTTAGCTGCTAGCACATTTATTTTTTTAGCAGTAGTCCAATTTAGGGGTTGATCACCTGCTGTGGTCAAGTGCAAGGGTTTGGCAATTTTAGCAAATCCTGGGATTCATAGCCGACAGTACCTTGCCACTTCCAGGAATTCCCATACCTGTTTCTTGGTGGTTGGCATGGGTATATGGAGAATGGCTTTTTTCTGGGCCAAAGTTAGGTTTTGTCTTGCTTGCCCTCTTGCCGCTGGTATTCAAGGTAAGACACTTTGGCAGAGCAAAGTTGTAATTTCTTTGCTGATACTCAGTAGCCCAGGTCCTGGAGAATCTCTAACAAAGCTTTATACCTTGTAAACAGGTGTCCAAATCTGCAGCTGCAAGTAAGTGGTTATCCGCGTATTGAAGCAAAGTACATTCAGGGTGTTGGGCATGGAACCCTGACAAATCCTGTTGCAAGGCCTCCTAGAAAAGGTTTGGGGAGTTCTTGAAGTCTTGTTGTAGCTATGTCCAAGTTAACTGACTGGTGTCTACTGTGTCTGGATTTGTCCACTTAAAAGCAAAGATAGGTTGGCTGACGGGAGACAGGGGAATAGAGAAAAAGGCATTCTTTAAGTCTAGCACAGTATATACCTGATGTTGCAGGGGAAGTAGACTAAGTAAATTGTATGGGTTAGGAACAGTTGGATGAATAGTTTTTACCTGCTTGTTGACTTTTTTTAAGTTTTGAACTGGATAGTAGTTAGAAGTTCCCAGTTTCTGAACTGGCAGGAGAGGTGAGTTTTATGCTGACTTGCATAGAGTCAGAATATTGGCAGCTAAGAGTCTTTTTTTTGTGAGGAGCAATTTCTTTCCGGGCCTGCAAACTTATAGGGTACTGGCAGACACGGACAGGAGTAGCTGATGCCAATAATCTTACCACCACTATAGGGTGGTGTTTTGCCAATCTTGGTGGGTTGATTTCTGCCCAGACAGAAGAAAACTCCTGCTGCAACTATAGAAGTAAACTTGATGGAACATTTTTAGTAGTAGACTTTGAAGAGTTCAAAAGATATTCTTCAGAAAGTGGAACAGTTAAGAGCATTTGATATGTAGTAGGAATAAACATTTTAGTTTTGTCAGGTGAAAGCACCATAGTGGCTTTTAACTTCTGAAGCAGATTTTGGCCCATTGTAGGGAATGGGCAGTTCGGAGCTATGAGGAATGAGTGGGTAACCTGTTTTTGTCCTGAGTTTATAGTTTGGTTACAAGTGAATTTGCAACTAGTAATTGCCCCCATTGCCCCCTAAAGTTAGTTCCCAAGGCTTAGAGGGTCATTACCAGAATTTTAGCTTGTTTCCTGGCAGCTTTATTGGCTGCCTGTACTGCCTGTTTCTGTTTCTCAACATTTTGATTGTTAAAAACCTTTTGGGTCACTTTCAGTAGCTGAGAAATATTCATTCCTGCAAAGCCTTCAAGCTTCGGTAATTTAACTTTTTTTTTGTATGCCCGGAGCTTCCTGTGCCACAAATTAATAGCTTGAGCATTCTCAGGGGCTGGAGGATTGAATGGGGTATAAGTACAGAAAGACTCCTGGAGGTGTTTAAGGAATACCCCCAGAGATTTCTCAGGACCCCAGAGAATCTCGGTAGTTTTAGAAAGATTGATAGGCTTTCGGGCTGCTCCCCTTAGTCTAACTAATAGAATCCGGTGAGCCGGGCTCAGTGGCTCAGCCTATAATCCTGTGCCTTTGGGAGGCTGAGGTGAGTGAATTGCCAGAGCCCGCGGGTTCGAGACCCACCTGGGCAACTTGGCGACATCTCATCTCTACAATAAATAAAAAATTAGCTGGACATGGTAGCACACGCCTGTAGTTCCAGCTACTTGGAAGGCTGAGGCGGAAGGCTCACAGGAGCCCAGCAGGTCGAGGCTGAGGGGGCCGGGAGCAGCCACTGCACTCCAGTCTGGGTGACAGAGTGAGACTTCAACTCAAAAAAAAAAAAAAAAAAAGAATCTGGTGAAAATTTGTGAATGTCCTGGACCCTGATGAAGTGTTAGGGTCTCAGTCTGGGCAAGAGGAGGGAAAAAACCATATTTAACATTTTTTGAACTTTTTTCTGAGTACAGGTAAACAGGGCTAAAAGGAGCTGCTGGCAGTCATTCCAGGTGAAGCAATGAATGCACATGATTGATTCTAGTGGTTTTTCTGAGAACAGTGGGTTTTGAGTTTATATATATGTATACACAAATCAGAGATTGAGGAAAAAAATATCAGGAAGTGTTGCTTATCTCGATTTGCCCTCTGCGGAACTTCCCAGAGGGGAAGTTGGGGAGTCGGATTTTACCAAGAGTGGAGTTGAGTTGTCAAAGTGGAGACAACGAAGGGGAGGTGGAGATACTGGTCATGCATGCAGAGTTTAAGAACAAGATTTTAAAATGACTTTTGGCTCTCAGTTTGTTCTTTTATTTTTCTATTCCTGTTCTTGGAAATATTTTTATGATAACTTATTTCCAAGGGCATGAATAAGAAACAGTGGGACTTTAACTGAATATTATTTGGATTTACTAAAATATTAAGTGAGAGTATAGACAAAATTATTAACAAACAATGATGAAGAAAGCTATTGCCTTAGAAATAATACTCCCACCACCCTTGCCCTCCTTGCCCCCCCCATAGATTCCCACTACTGTTAATCCTTTTCTTATAGTATTATGATAGATGTTCTAGGTCCACTTATGAGTGAGAACATGTGTTACTCAGATCTTTGTTGCTGTGAAAGATCACTCAGTATTATAGACTCTATTTCCATCCAGGTCGCTGCAAAATTCATGATTTTGTTCTTATTTATTTATTTATGTATGTATTTATTTTGAGTTAGAGTCTCACTCTGCCACCCAGACTGGAGTGCAATGGCTGCTCCCGGTCACTGCAGCCTCGACCTGCTGGGCTCCAGCGATCCTTCCACCTGAGCCTTCTGAATAGCTGGAATTACAGGCACACGCTACCATGCCCAGCTGATTTTTTGATTTATTATAGAGATGAGGTCTCGCCAAGTTGCCCAGTCTCGAACCCATGGGCTCAGGCAATCCACTCACCTCAGTCTCTCAAAGTGTGGGATTACAGGCTGAGCCACCGAGCCCGGCGTGTTCTTTTTTTATACTGTGTAGTATTCCATCATGTATATGTACCACATTTTTTCAATTCCTGAACAAAACCTGAAACACACGAGCCATAAGAGATAAGATAGACAAGTGGGACCTCATTCAACTGACAAGCTTCTGCAAAGTCAAAGAAAGCATCAAGGGAGACAGCCCACAGATTGGGAAAAAGTATTTGCCAACTCCATGTCTGATAAAGGCCTAACATCTTGGGATCTACAAGGAACTCAAACGTGCTGAAAAGAAAAAAAAACAAACAACCCCATTATAAAATGGGCAAAAGATATGAACAGACACTTCTCAAAAGAAGACATTCAAGCAGTCAACAGACACATGAATGTTCAACCTCACTAATCATCAAGGAGATGCAAATTAAAACTACACTGAGATACCACCTAACTCCAGTCAGAATGGTCATTATCAATAACTCAAAAGATAACAGTTGCTGGAGGGGATGTGGTGAAAAGGGGACACTTCTACACTGTTGGTGGGAGTGTAAACTAGTGCAACTTCTGTGGAAAGCAGTGTGGAGATTCCTCAAAGCTCTAAATATTGACCTCCCATGTGACCCTGCAATCTCCCTACTGGGAATATACACTGAAGAACTCAAATCACTCTATAAAAAAAGATCCCTGCACACGTATGTTTGTCGCAGCATTGTTCACAATAGTAAGAACCTGGAACCAACCATGCTGTCCATCAAAAGAGGACTGGATGTTAAAAATGTCAGTGAAATTAATTTACTTATCCTGTAGGCAATTCAGAAGGGGGTGAGGTAAGTGTGGCTCCTGAAGCTTGTTTTTTTTTTTTTCTCTCTTTCCTTCCTCTGTTGTTTAAAAGAGGAAATTTTTATTATATAATCCAGGGCACTGGATAGTCGAGAAGCCTGTGATCCCATATTAAATGACAAACAAACAAAACACAATGACAAACAAGACATGTCCAGACCAAGTGAGAAAAGTTATGGATTCCTGGCACAGCTTTAAGGCAGAAAATTACAGATCCCTGGCACAGACTCAGGGCAGAAAACCAGAGGACTTTAATCAGCCAACATCTTGACCAAATGAATAGTGTCCAACGGTGGCCTCGTCAGGCCATGACTCCCTTAAACAGAATTGTGGCCACAAGCAAAACAGAACAGATTTTTACTGGTAAATAGAACAAATTCTTACCTCCTGGGAGGATGCAGTTGAACTCAGGTTTCTTTGAGATGAGAGGAGTCAGCAGTCATTCCAACCCACTCTGAGCCAGATGAGAGGTTATGGGGCCCTGAAAAACCCAGGGGGCACCTCCCCAATACCTCCCCGTCAGACTGGGAAGAGCTGGAGTGAGGCTTGTCTTCCAAAGTTGGCAACATCTCGCTGGGGCCTTCAAATGTTATGACCGAGTAAGCAAGAAGAAGTCACACCAGCAAGCTGAGTGTAATTAATTGGAATTTTATTAATGCATGGGTCAAGAGCAGGCAAACACCAGGAAAAATAGCTCTTGACAAATTGGTGCAGTTTGTGATAAGTTTTTATAGGTAAAATTTGCAGTATTGGCTATGTAGTAGCTTAGCAACCGTAGCAACTATTAACTAACAACTTGGCAACTTTTGATTGTTAGGGAGTTTTGATTAATTTATGTCCTAGGTATAGCCAGTGTCCAGAAAGTCTCTGCAGTTCTGCCATTAAGATATTGTTTAAGGTAGTTACATAGAGACAAAGAAGAAAAATTATTATACAATAGAGTTACCTTGGTTAGGCTAATTAACAGAATATAAGGCATAACATTTGATTTTAGTTAACAAAGCATATAATTACATGGAACTTATGGCTAAGGAGTTTTGTAACCGTCATTAGGAAATGGTCAGCACGACCTGCCCAAAGGAGACAAAGCTGGGGGTCTGCAGTCATGGGAACGCAACACATAGGTATTGATTTTTAGGTCAGGCAGGTAACTAAGATGAAAATTTTAAACAAAATGGAGTAAACTGGTTAATATTATTATTTTGTTAGCAATTTGATTTTATTAACTGATTTTGCTTATTTTATAGCATGTCTTCTAATTTGAAGTATCTATGGTTTTGCACATGCTAATGTCCCAGTCCTTAAGAATTTTGACTCCAAAGCTGAGGAGTGAGAGAAGTTTCTTTTTTTATATATTTTCAAACACTTTATATATTTTCTTGTTAAGTTTAATCTTGGCCTGGCACGGTGGGAGGCAGCACTTTGGGAGACAGAGGTGAGAGGATTTCCTGAGCCCATGGGTTTGAGACTAGCCTGGGCCTCATGACAAGACTTCATCTCTACAATAAATCAAAAAATTGGCTGGATGTGGTGGTGCACACTTGTAGTTACACCTACGTGAAAGGCAGACACAGAAGGATTGCTTGAAACAAGCAGATCGAGGTTGCAGTGGCCATAAGCATGCCTCTACACTCCAGGCTGGGCAACAGAGCGAGACTATGACTTAAAAAAGGAAAGAAGAAAAAGGGGGAAAAAAGTATAATTGTGAGACTTACTAGTCCACTTCTCTTGACTATTTAAGTAATCCACAAATATTTTATATGATTTTGTCTGGTTATATTATTTTCCCAGTCACAATTGCTACAACAATACACAGAAATCAGTAGCACTGTTATACAACAATAGCAACCAAGCTGAGAATCAAATCAAGAACTCAATTCCATTTACAATAGCAGCAAATAAGGTAAAATACCAAGGAATATATTTAACAAGGAGGTGAAAGATCTCTACAAGGGGGCTACAAAATACTGATGAAATAAATTATAGATGACTTGAGCAAATGGAGAAATTTCATTATTAATTAAACATGTTGCTCTTCCTTTAGCGTCATTATACATGCATTTTTTTACACAAATGCATTTCATTGACAATATATCTCTGAAATCTACAGCTATCTTCTAAGATATTTATATGACTTTTTGTTTCAAGAATTTGAATCTTCATGAACCTAACTATCAGGCTATATTCCTCAATTTGTATAGAAGTGTTCAGATGAATAGAATAAATTTTAAACATTTTTATTGCTTTTGAAATAAACATTAAAATGCTTCCACATGTAATTATTGATGGACATATGGCTTTAATTGGATTTTCTTATATATGCATGTTTGTATATTTTCTTTCAGATAAGAGAAATGTTCAATTCAAGTCTGGTGAGTAGTGATTATCTGTCAGAAAAATTCCTTTTTCCATCTCTCTTGAGTTCTTCCCCTAACAGTAGGATAAGATGCAGAAGTACAACAAAAATGTCTACAAAAGACAAAGAAGTATGTGCAGCATTGTTTTTCTTAATTTCAGTAATTTTAACATGTTCTCTCTGAGGAAGGTGCTTCAACATGTCCTTCCTCTTATCACCTTTATTTCCTTTTGTTCTTTATTTCATCTTCCTTCCTAACTCCCACCTTTTGTTGTTTATACATTTCTAACAGATTATTTCTATCATTATGTTTAAAAAATCAATATGATGATATATGATAGAAACAGAAAATTCAAAGATTCACAAAAAAGGAATGAAATGAGAAAAACACAGAAAAAAGATGAAAAAGACTATGAGAGAAAATAAGGGAAAAAAGTTATGAGCTTTTAATTTTAATTTTTCGGTCTGGAGGAAATCAGAATTGTATGCTGGTGAGTGGCATGGACTCTGACTAAATACTATTATCAACAATATTTAAATAAGTATCTACTTTGTACAAAACTATATGCTGAAAAATCAAAGCAAATCCAAAGCATCTATTCCATGAACTCAATACATTACTCAATATTTTAAGGATAATAATATGTTTTAACTGTAAATTTTAGGTTTTATTATTTTTAAATTTTCATCTCATATTGTGTTTTGAGTGTAGATAGAGTAGTTATCATCTAATAAAATCTGAGAAACATCAAACCAAAAATTAAGTTATTTGTTCAGAATGACCACATTCTCATTTTTCTCTGTATTATCTAAGTAGCTTATAGACAATTTATTCTGTGGAGATGTTGTGTGAGGAGTGCATAAGTCTTCAAGTTAGGCACAATTTAAGAGACTATAAAAAGGGGTGCAAATGTATGAAAGAGTGTTTTCTCTGGTTGCTATCATTCTTTAATTTTTTGGAAATTTACACTCAGAATATTCTAGGCAACCCTCATCATTAGATGTTGAGTTCTTATGTTCATATGTTCCTTGTAGATTGGAGGAAAGAGAAGTTTCACACTGGTGAGTGATAGGGTTTCCAGGGGAGGGGGATTGTTAAAAAGACTCATTGTGCTAACCTCTCATTGCTTAAGCGTTGTCTTGGTTTCTCTGCTGACACCTACTTTCTCAAGGTCACGTCTCCAGGCTGCACAACCACTAGCACCAGTCTGCTTCCTCAAGGTCCCATCTTGGGGCTACATGACTACCAGAAACTGCTTTCTCAGGACTATGTGACTGCCAAACTCCGTCTATGGGGTATAAAAGGGACCACAAAAAGGACAAGGGAGTGGTTCTTCTCTAGAACCAGTCTCCTTCTCATTTCCTTTAATAAATTTCTTTTCTTTGCCTAACCACTCAGCTAGTTCTCTTTTTCTCCACACTTGCCTTACTGTGAGTTTGTCATTGTGTGGAAAGACTCTTCCTTCTCTTTGTTAGGTAATCTGAGTGGAAGATGGGTAGCTGTGAGCTGGATTGACCCTGGGGCAGAGAAGCTTTCACAGGAGGGAAACTCTGGCCAAGGCCTACTGAGACCCTTCCCAGGGACATTGATAGTCAACTTGTCTTGTGTAAATGTGACCCTGGATGCAGCCACTTCCCATCTTGCCCTCCTCCTGTCTGAACATTGGAGATGAGTTACCTGGCAAGAAAGATGTCAAGATCTACCTAGTTCTACACAAAAATTTGGCTTCCTTCCTTATGTGCTGGGTCATCTGGAAATCACCTCAGGGTGATACTTCTGGGAGGTGAAAGTTGGGGACACAAGTTCCTGGGACCTCAGAATTTGTAAGGATAGTGTAACAGGGAAGGGGGAGGCCACAATGTCCCAACAAAATGGCTTCTGGGCCATCAGGCTCTATCAGAGTAGTATTGGGCTCTCACCTTCTCAGAAACTCATCTTACTCTAAGAGAAGATCTCCATAGTCTAGGGATATTTCTGGATTAGGAGACTGGAGATGTATCATTCTGTAATATGACAGGTTGATCTCACATATTCAGTTTTTCCCAAAACACATTCTGTGGTGTTCTAAGACTGCTTTTCAGACTTTGGTCCTCTAAATTAGGCTCCTTGATCATTGTCAGGTGAAGGAGATTAGATTGAGATTATAATTCACACATATACTCCTTCCATGAGTAATGATGATTTTATGTTCCAAAGATGATTATAACTTTCTCCATAAGGACACAGATTGATTTTTTCTTCCTCCTTACTGGTTAATTCTAAAAATGACGCTCTGGGACACAGACTGGTGGTTGCCTCACATACCAATTTTACCTTCCTACATAGTTCTAGACTCCTTCTAATTAGTTTGCTCAGTGACAGACTAGTATAAGGATTAGACTTCCTTCCTAACCTCTCTCCGCACTGCATATGGCTAAGCGTTACCCAGTGGATTATAAACTGAATTATTCTGTATGACTTCTCAGATGTGTCCTTAAAGGGAAGTTGCATCACTTACTTTCTTGTTGTTCTTTTTTGGCTGGGTGCAAAGTGGCATGATGGATGGGATTTGAAGAACATGTCTGAGCATGTAACAAGACATGGATGGCAGAAAAGAGAAAGAGTTTGGGCTTTGGCAGCTTCATGGAACTACTCTACTTTCCAATTCCAGAGTTATTTTCTGTGAAAAACAAATTTTGTATCTTAAGGCATCTATATGTTGGATTTTTGTCACTAATGGATGCACCCTTCATTTAAGAATGGCAGCATATGACATCCACCATTGAATATTAATGTGAAACTGGAAGTTTAAAGTACTATACTTGTTTGTTTAGCTACTCTTACTCTTCCAGTATTTCAGTGTCATTAGAGTTTCTAACTTTGTCTTCATCCATCCATCCTCTCTGACTTCACTTTCTACCCATTCCTATTTTGGTGCCATGGATAATAATTTTATGTATTCCTTTACTGATAAATTAAAATCCCTGACCCCATTGTCCTTCTCTCATATCTGGTAGGCAAAATCTTGAAAAGGAGTGAATTCTAATATCCATTTATCACACTGGGAGTTAAACTTGTTAAAATCTATACATATGAGCATATTGATAACTCTATACATGTGTAGTCACCCATCCCAACCTAGATATCAAAACTAGTTTGCCTTATAATCTTCTCCTGATTAGTCAGCCATATGCATTTCCTGATCTTTACACTGTCAATTTTATAAAAGTTCCACTTTATTTGCATTTCAACTCTACTCTCTCATTATTCTCAATATATTAGTATGTTCTCACTTTGGAAAATACTAATAATAACTATTAAAATCCATCAGAAGGAAACTCTCATCTTTATACTAACAAGTATAAGAAATCTATCTAAGTCTGCCCATTTCTCTTCATTTCTTGTTATATTAAGAGATGTAACATAGCAAATAATATCCTTATACAGAAAACACCACTGCATCAATTCCCTTTATTTATCCTACACTATCCTCTAGGGTACTAAGATACATCAGTTATTTTTTTCTGATTTCATATTACCTTCTTCCCATGAATGTTAAAAATTTCAAAATCTTGCCTATCTTAAATGAAAACAATACATTTTTCAATATAGGAATGATATATTCCTACATACCTCCTTAACTCTCTTTCCTTTCATAATCAAACTTCTCCAGATAGTTATCTAACACTCTGTTCATATTTTCCTGTTTCCCATTTTCTTCTCAGGATATTGTGTTACAGGTTGAATTGTACTTCCACTCCCAGATTCATATGTTGAGGTTCTAACTTCCATACTTTTGAGAAGTACTTAAGCTGAAATTATAATAGAAAAGGGTGAGTCCTATTTTCATATGATCATACAATATGATTGGTGTCCTTACAGAAAGGAGAATTTGAACACTGACATGCCCACAGGGAGAATGCCATGTGGAAACTGGAATTTTGCTGCCACAATTCAAGGACTACTCAAATCACCAGGATCTAGGAGAGAGCCATGTAAAATATCCTTCTCTAGTACCTTTAGGGGAGTATGGTTTCACCAACACCTCCATCTCAGACTTCTAGCCTTCAGAGCTGTGAATGAATAAACACCTCCTGTTAACAAAGCTCAGTTTGTTACTTTTTTTTTTAACAGCAGCCCTAGCAAAGTAATAATACACTTTGTTTTTATCCCAAGAATTCCTCTGAAATTTTCTCAGTAACTCCACCATTCTCAAAGTGAACTCAGTGGGTGCAATAGCAGTGATGTCAACATTTTTCTCTATATCTACAGGTTTCTTGGAAAAACAACCTTGGAGCTATATTATTTCATCGGACCAACTGAGTAGTATTGCCTCTTATTGAAAATTCTAGGTATTACAAAGCCAAGCTGCACACCTACAAAGTCTCATCAATTCTTCTAAAACAGTTTGCTAAAATTTAAATGTCAACATTTATTTTCAAAAGCAATAACTGAATCCAACACATGGTTCAAAATATATCTATGTTTATGATTAATCTTCTAGGAGTTTTATACAACTTAGGAGCAGCCAGATCCTAGAGAGAAATTCTCCTTATAAATGGCAGATTAGATATGAGGGCCTAAATCTCTAAAAGATAATTTTCAAAGGAATATCTATCAAAACAACACATCATTCAAGTGTTGCTTCCTCAAGTAGACAAGTTTTTCATGAGGAAAATTGAAATTCCAAACTCATGAGTGATGTTGTTCTTTCTGTTTTGCCATATAAACTCCATAATTCATGCTGTATTACAAGTTTTCTTTAGAGTTCTACAGAACTCTGTAGATGGTATAAAGACCTGAAGGACATACTAATAATAAAGTGATGATTTACATGTTCATATTGAACACCAAAGCATATGTAATGATTCCTGGGTCTAGCATCATAGGTACCATTTGACAAATCTCATTGTTTACACATCAGTGAGACACAAGTTCACTTTTTCTGCACAGAATATATGTGTCTGCCTGACTGGTATTTCCCAGATGACTTGAGAGTTTTTGCGTATTATGAATATCACCTCATTGTTTATTTTGGTAGAGGTTCTCAGGGTTAGGATCATGGGGAATTTTAAAAGGCCTGACTTTGAAGGGATTTGAATAAAAATTTCTCAAAAGATGACATAAAAATAACTAAAAGATGCATGAAAAATGCTCAACACAATTGTTAAGGAATATACAAATTAAAACCAAAATGAGATATCACCTCATACTTGTTAGAATAGCTATTACCAAAAAAAATGAAAGACAAATTTTGGCAAAGATGCAGAGAAAAGGAAACCCTTGTATACTGTCAGTAGAGATAAATTAGAATTATGAAAAGTATATGGAGGTTCCTCAAATAACTTAAAATAGAGCTATCATATGCTCCAGTAACCTCAGTTCTGAGTATATATCCAAAATAACTGAAATCAGCATGTCAATGAGATGTCTGCACTTCCACGTTCCTTGCAACATTAACAACAGACAAATTATGAAGTCAAAGATCAAAGTGTTCATCAATGGATGAATGGATAAAAAAATATAACATATGATGGAATATTATTCAGTCCATTCAAAAGAAAAATAATTCTGTCATTTGCGACAAACATGAAAGCGATTGGAGAACATTAAGTGAAATAATCCAAGCACAGAAAGACAAATACTGCATGTTCTTGCTTATATGTGGAATCTAAAATAGTTGAACTCATAGAAACAAAAGGTAGAATGGTATTTATTTACCAGAGGCTAGGTAGGGGGAATGGAGAGATGATATCAAAGGTACAAAGTCACATTTAGACAAAATTGAATATGTTTGTTTAAGATGTTTTGTACCACATAATGAGCATAGATAATAGTAATTAAGTACTGTAAATTTCAAAATTGCAAATAAAGCAAAATTCAAATGTTCTCATAGAAAAAAATGTTATGTATTTGAAGTGATGGATATATTAATTAGGTTGATTAATTGTTATACACTATTCAATTACTTTGTATCCTATGAACATATACAACTATAGTTTTAATACATCATTTAAAAGCTTCTAACATTTATTCTTCAGGATACCAAGAAACTTTAAGTCTGGAACAATGTTGAATGACTATGAAGCAATGTGGAAAAATAGGTGAGAAAATTTTATAAATTCCATTTGTTCCTCCTTTTAGCATTTACTGTTTTACTTTCAAATAGCCACACCAATTTGTGCCTGAACTTGAGGTAAATTCATCCCTTACTCATCATTTGATCTTCCCTTTAAACTTCCTAAACTTTAATTATTAGTATTGCTGAGGAGGCAGGAAACCCAAGATATCCAGAAGATAATGCCTTTCACACCTTCCTCATACTCCTGTGGTCTTTTAAAAGAATCAGAGTATTCTCTTTAATAGTTAAAAAAACTGAAGTGAACAAATTTCCTGCATATAGTCACAATTTTAACAATACAAAAATAATTTACTTAGTCTCTGTTGACTAAATTCAAAAGGCTAAGGAAGTTATGATTCATGAGATTTTGCTCAGTAACCATTTACGGCCATTTATTGCTGGAATTTTTCTCATGTTTAATAAGATTTTGTTTGTATGACATGTTGATAACATATTGAATGGCAAATGTAAATGTGATTAGCATGGTGAAAAAATGACAGGATAAATTTCCTAGATCATCTTTAAGGAAAACATTTATAAGGCAGGTGAAGGCAAGATATTCAAGAAGTGATGATAGAACCTAATAATGTCAATTTGTAACAAAAAGAGAAAACTTTTTTTTAACTCGAGTAATCTTGAAATTGAGGAAAGCATTAAACCTACCACACATTGCGAATCTAGAGTGGAAGGATGTCAGTGAACTTGGCTCAAGTTGTTAAAGAACTAGACGGGTTTAGAACTATATTTTGGATGGTTAAATAGATATAGGTGACCAATATCACCTATAGGCAGAATGATCCCTCAACAAAGATATTGATGTTCTGATTCCTGTAATATATAAATGCTACTTTACATGCTATAATATATAATATATAATATAATATAATATAACTATAATATATAAATGCTACCTAAAATAGCACATGAAATTAAAGATTTCTAATTAGTTATACTATTATGTTTATCTTCTCTCTTTGCAATTCATAAATTGAAACCCGATCACCAATGTGGTGGTATTTAGAAGTGAGGCCCTTGGGAGATGATTAGGTTGTGAGAGTGGAGTCCTTATCAAAAGGGATCTGATAGAACTTGTTTGCTCCTTCTGCATGATGACATAGGGAGGAGATACCATCTATGAACCAGGAGGAAATGGGTCTTCATCAGTCCTTAAAGCTGCTGACATGCTGACTTTGGACTTCTTAGCCTCCAGAACTGTGACAAATAAATTTCTGTTGTTTTCAGTCATTCAGTTTATGATATTTTATTATAGCAATGCAAATGGACTAAGATGAATTGATCTTAATATAGAAAGGATATTCTAGATTATTTCAGTGGACTCAGTATAATCAAAACAGTTCTTAAAAATGGAAGAGGGAAGTAAAATAGAAAGAGTGATGTGATGTGAGAAGGACTTGCCAGCCATTACCGGCTTTTAAGATGGAGGAAGAGGGCCATGAGCTAAGAAATGTGAATTGGGCTCTAGACTGTGGAAAAGACAAAGAAATTGATTCTTCCCTAGGGCCTCCAGAAGTTAAAGCCTCCTTCAAAATGAGATCTATGTTGGACTTCTAATCCACAGCACTATAAGATAATACATTTATGTTCTTTAAGCCACTAAGTTTATGGTAACTTGTGATGGCAAATCTTTTTGCTTTAGTTGACAATGTTTTTAGTGTCATATTCAAAAGTTCATTACTAAGACCCATGACAAGAAGATTTTTACTTATGTTTTCTTCTAGTGGTTTTATTGCTTCAAGGCTTCTGCTTAAGTCTTTAATCCATTTTGAGTTGATTTTTGTATACGGTGCAAAACAAGCACCCAGTTTCTGTCTTTCACTTGTGGACATTCAATTTTTCTAACACCATATTTTTTTGAAAAGACTACCTTTTCCTCATGGGAATTTTCAGGACCCATGTCAAAGGTTACTTGGTTATAGATGCATGAGTTTCTTTCTGTACACTCTATCTTGTTCTATTAGTCTATGCATCTGTTTTTATGCCAGTGCTGTATTGTTTTGATTACTATGGCTTTATAATATTCTTTGGAATTACATAGTGTAATACCTTGACCTTTGTTTTTCTTTTCAAGATGGTTTTGAATATTTGGGACCTTTTGGTGCTCCATATCAAAATTTTAGAAATAGAAAACCTGAGTGGACCAATAACTAGGAAGGAGATTAAATCAGCTATAGAATGTCTCTCAACCAATAGATGGCCAGACTTGGATGGCTTTACTGCTGAATTCTACCTAATTTTAAAAAGCACTAACACTCATTCTTCTCAAACTCTTCCAAAATATTGAAGAGGAAGAAATTCCTCCTAAATTATTCTACAATTTCAGCATTACCCTAATACCAGTATCAGATAAGGATGTAACAACAAAAAAGATAACTACAGACTATTAATTCTAATAAACAGAGATACAAAAACCATCTACAAAATGCTTGCAAACAGAATCCAACAGCACATTAAAATGAAAACACACCATGATCCAGTGGAATTTATCTAAGGGATGAAATGATGGTTCAACATATACAAATCAATCAGTGTGATATATAACATCAATAGAATGAAAGACAAAAACCATATTAACATCCCAATAGTGCAGAAAAGTATTTGAAAGCATTTAACACCTGATTAAAAACTCTCAACAAATTCGTTACAGAAGGAACATAAGGGGACCCCTCAAAAAACCAGAATTACTTTTGGAGGGCAAGCCCCTTGTACTACAGGCTTTCCCCCGGTTAAGTGTTCTGGGAACCCTTTGCCATTTGTATCCCTGCTGGCATTGTTGTGAGAGGCTGCATTCAGTTTCACTGAATTTTTTTTTTTTTTCTGGCGAGTCTTTCAACACATTTGCCCATTTCATGATGGGTGATTTTCAAGTGTACCTGCCCACACTGCACTGAGTGTTCAACAGTTTTTGACCAAAAATGGCATGACTCCTGTGCTCCACCCTCCCTATTCACCAGATCTCACCTCGAGTGACTTTTTTTTTGTTACCCTGAATGAAAAAAGTTCTCACAGGGAAACATTTTGCCATTGTGGAAAAGGCGAAACAAAAAACGGCAGAAGCACTGAAAGGCATCAAAATTGAGTTCAAAACTGTTTTTGAGCAATGGAAAAGCATCTTGATGGGTGTGTGGCATCAAACAGAGAGTACTTTGAAGATAACTGAAGTATAAACAAGTAAAAATAAGTACACAATTTTTAATAAACTTTTTTTGATGATCCCCCTTGTATTTTAACAGTGGAGGAACAGTGGAGACTTATGTGAAGTAAGTCTAGACTAGAAAGCTGAACATGGCACATTCTCACATTTGGAAGCTAAAAATGTTGACTTCATAAAACTAAAAGGTAGAACAGAGGATACTAGAGTCTGGAAAGGGTAGGAAGGAAAGGGGATTAGAGAGAGTTTTCTTAAAGGATATAAAATTACAACTAGACAGGAGGAATAAGCCATAGTGTTTTATATCACTCTAGGATGGTTATCATTAGTAGTAATGTACCGTTTCAAGTGAATAGAAGGAGGATATTAAATGTTCCCAACACAAAGAAATGACACATATTCAAGTAACGGATATACTAATTATCTCAATCTTATCACTATGTATTGACATAGCGCTTAGGTACTCCATAAATATGTATAATTATCATACCAATTAAAAATAAAAATATATATAAAAATTAAAAGAATGCCAAGTAAAAGAACCAAGGAAGTACGGCAAGATAGATGGGCACAGAGACAGGAGGCTTAGTAGATGGATGTCCTTTTCATTAAGCGTCTTTCTCTCAATGTTCAGAAGGCTCTCCTATTTCCAGTGTGAGACTTGCTAAAATATCTCTTAAGTGTAGATTCTTTTGGGTCCTGGGAGAAGTGTGAAGCTATTAATGCACATTTCGCAATTCTTCAAAATACTTAAGTGAGGAATCTCTGTTGGCTTGCCTGTCCATTGTTGTGAGAGTCAGCTGTGTTTCTATCTCTTCCTGGGAACATCCCTCTTACAGGCTAAAATGTACAGTGTAATCCATTTTATGTAATTTTATTATTTAAAAAACATTGTTGATTAGAAATTGCTTTATGCTTTTTAACTTCATAAATGTACATTCAAAAGTAAAATTTAAAATTTAAAAGTAAATTTTTAAAGTTCAAAATTTCAGAGAGACTGGTTGGTTTGTTGGGTACTTTTTGAATTCTATTTTAGCATTGGATCTAGCCATATGAAGAAATCTTCTGCTTAGACTGTGTTTGGGCATTTCAGTTAATACTATTCTGAAGTTCTATTCCCTTTTGGACTGACTTTTGCTACAAATATATGATGTGGGAAGATCTTGCTGAAAAAAGTGGGTATTGAAGAGTTTTGGGGCAATTACAGTTATCCCGTTCTTGTGGCATAAACTTTAGGAATCACAATCTTCTTTTTTTTTCTTTTTTATTATAAAGATGTGGGGTACAATTCAGGGTTAGGATACAGATGTTGATTATACAGCTACCCTTGTTGATTGAGTATGCCCTTCCCTCCCCTAGCAGTTTCCCTCAACTGCCAATCCCACCCCTTCTCCCCTAATAGTTTCCTACTATTGCCGATCACTTTCTTATAGTATTATAATTGCTCAAGGTCTGCTTATGAATGAGAACATATGGTACTCTGTTCTTTGTTTCTGTGATAGGTCACTGAGTATGACTGACTCTAAATTCATCCAAGTTGCTGCAAAGTCCATATATTCGTTCTTCTTTATGGCTGCCTAATATTCCATTGTGTATATGTACCACATTTGTTCATTCATTCCAGCTTTGATGGGCAACGTGGTTGGTTCCATGTTTTTGTTATTGTGACTAGAACTGCAGCAAACATATGTGTGCAAGTATCTTTTTGTAGAATGATTTGAGTTCCTCTGGATACATTCCCAATAGGGGAATTGCTGGATCATATGGAAGGTCAATTTATAGTTCTTTCAGAAATCACTACACAGTCTTCCAAAGAGGTTGCACTAGTTTGTATTCCTACCAGCAGTGTAGAAGCATTCCTTTTTTGCTGCATCCTCAACAGCATCTATTGTTGTTTGTTTTATTATAGATGGCCATTCTTACTGGGGTTAGGTGGTATCTCAATGTGGTTTTGATTTGCATTTCTCTGGTGATGAGTGAGACTGAGCACTTTTTCATATGTCTGCCAGCTGCCCGTAAACCTTCTTTTGAGAAGTGTCTATTCATGTCTTTTTCCCACTTTTTAATTGGGGCTGTTTGTTATTTTTCCTTTCGGTGCATTTGAGTTCTTTGTAGATCCTAGATGTTAGGCCTTTATCAGATACACAGTTGGCAAATATTTTTTCCCATTCTGTGGGCTGTCTCCCTGCTCTTGGTGTTTCTTTTGCTTCGCAAAAGCTCATTAGTTTGATGAGGTCTGACTTGTCTATCTTATTTCTTAAGATATGGCCCTTTAAGGTTCTGAATAAGAATTGGATGCCAGGTCCAATTTCCATAGGAGTGTCTCCTGGATTTTTTAAGATTCTTGTAGTTTGAGGTTTTCTGTTTAGGTCTTTGATCCATTTAGAGTTAATTTTTGTGTATGGTGATAGGTAAGAGTCCTGTTTCCATCTTCTACATGTGATCAGTCAGTTTCCAGTGCTGTTTATTGAATAGGTTCTCCTCTCCCAAGGTTGTTGTTGGAAGCTTTGTCAAAGACAAGTTGGTTGAAACTGAGGCTTTGCTTCCAAAATCTCTATCCTGTTTCATTGGTCTATGTGCCTGTTCCTTTTCCAGTACCAGGCTGTTTTGATTACCATAAACTTATAGTAAAGTTTGAAATCTGGAAGTGTGATACCCCCTCTTTGTTTCTTTTACTAAGGATTGTTTTGGCTATTCATGGTAGTTTATGTTTCCATATGAATTTCTGTATTGTCATTTATTAATGGGTATTGCGTGGAATCTGTAGATAGCCTTTGGTAGGATGGGCATCTTAACAATGTTGATTCTTCCTAATCCATGAGCATGAGATATTTTTCATTTGTTTGTGTCTTCTTGAATTTCTTTGAGCAGTGTTTTATAGTTTTCACTGTAAAAATCTTTCACTTATCTAGTTAGGAAGATGCCGATGTATTTCTTTCTTTCTTTTTTTTTTTTTTTTTTTTGGTGGCTATTGTGAATGGGATTGTGCTTTTAATTTGGATCTCTGCCTGCTCGTTGTCGGTGTATAGGAATGTAGTTGTCTTTTCCACATTTATTTTGTACCCTTAGAGTTTGCCAAAGTCCTTTATCAGTGCAAGCAGGTTTTTGACAAATTCTCTTAGATTTTCAAGGTATAGGATCATATCATCCGCAAAGAGGGATAACTTGACTTCCTCTTTTTCTATTTGGAATTACACCTGATTTCCTTCTCTTGTCTAATTGCCCAAGTTAGGACTTCCAACACAATGTCAAACAAGAGGGGAGAGAGTGGGCAGCCTTGTTTTGTTCCAGTTTTCACGGGAAATGTTTCCAGTTTCTATCCATTTAGCAATTTGTTAACTGTGGGTTTATCATAGATGGCACTTACTATTGTGAGGTATGTTCCTTCTATACCTAGGTGTTCGAGGGTTTTTATCAAGAAGGGATGCTGGATTTTATCAAAAGCTTTTCTGCATCTAATAATCATGTGGTTCTTGTTTTTACATCTGTTGTTGTATTTAATTACATTTATGGTCTTGAAAATGTTGAACCAGCCCTGCATCCTGTGTTTTTGGATCTATTTGCTAGAATCTTGTTGAAGAGTTTTGCATCTATTTTCATAAGGGATATTGGCCTGTAGTTCTCTTTCTTTGTTGGATCTTTACCCTGTTTGGGTATCAGTGTGATGTGGGCTTCATAAAATGATTTGGGGAGAATTTCGTCTTTCTCAATTACCTGGAGTACTTTCAGTAAGATTGGTATCATCTCCTCCTTGTAAGTTTTGTATAATTCAGCTGGAAAGCCATCTGGTCCAGGACTTTATTTGGTAGGTAGTTTTTGTATGACAGATTCAATTCCCTTTGTTGTTATTTATGTATTTAGTGTCTCTATACCTTCTTGTTTCAACCTGGGTCGGTAGTGAGACATCAGAAAGTCCTCCATTTAATTTAGGTTATCAAGTTTGTTTCCATATAGGTGTACACAGTAATCTCTGATATTTTTTATTTCTTCAGGGTCAGTTGTGATTTGATCTTTTGTATTTTGATTGTGTTTATTTGGGCTTTATCTCGGTAATTCTGGTTAGGGGTCCATCAATCTTGATAATTCTTTCAAAGAATCAGTTTTTTGTTTTGTTGAGGTTTTCTATGATATTTTTGTCTTCTATATCCCATATTTAGGCTCTTATTTTGGTGATTTGGATTCTGCTGCTGAAGTTGGGATTTTGGTGGTCTTCTCTTTCCAGCTCCCTTAAGTTGATTTCTTAGACTCTCCATTTGTGATCTTTCCATTTTCTTGATGTGTGCTCACAGAGATATAAATTCACCTCTTATAACTTATTTCATGGCATCCCAGAAGTTTTGATCAGATTTTTCTTCATTTTTCACTTGTTTCCAGGAATATTTTAATTTCTGCTTTGATTCAGTGTTGACTCGGTAGTTTATCAGCATCATGCTGTTTAGTGTCCATGTCTTTGTGGGCTTTGGGGAAATTTTGTTGTTGCTGATATTTATTTTATTCTACTGTGGTCTGAGAGTGTGCATGACAATATTTCAACCTTATGGAATTTATTTGCACTTGATTTATGTCCAGGGATATGATTGATCTTGGAAAACTTTTCATGTGATAATGAGTAGAATGTATATTCTGTGGTTTTGGTGTGGAATAATCTGTAGGTATCTCTTAAATCCATTTGTTCAATTGTCAATATCAGGTTCTGGGTCTCCTTGTTGATTTTTGCCTCGATTATCTATCTAGGGCTGTTAGAGGGATATTCAAGTCCCTGCCATAATATTGTAAGAATCAATATATATTTTTTTGGTTTACTTAGTAATTGCTTTATAAATGCTTGTACTCCTGTGTTGGTTGCATATATTTTTAGGATAAATATTTCTTGTTGATGGATCGAACCTTTTATCTTTATGTTGTGTCCTTTTGCATCTTTTTTTATTTCTGGTAGCTTAAAAGTTGTTTTGTCTGATATCAGAATTGCAACTCCTGCCTTCTTTTGTGATCTATTAACCTGGAAACTCATTTTCCATTCTTTAACTTTCAGTCTCTGTGCATCCCTTATAGTGAGATGAGTCTCCTGGATGCAGGAAATAATTGTGTCTTGGTTTCTTATCCATTTTGCCATTCTGTGTCTTTTTAGTGGTGTATTTAGTCCATCCACATTCAGGCTGATTATTGAAATGTGATTGTTTATCGCTGTCATGAAGTTCTTATTAAATTTTTTCTTTGTTTGCTTGTTTTCTTTTGGCTTTGGGGTTAATGTATGTGTGTGTTTTCAAGTGTCTTCTTGTGCTCGATTATCTGTTGATTCTGTGCTCTGCTTTCTCTTGAGAAGTGTGTGGTCACTCACTTTCTTTCTTTCTTCTGTGTTTAATACCTTTTAAGTGTTTCCTGTAGAACTGTTCTGGAAGCTGCATAATCTCATAGGGATTAGATGTCTGGGAAGAATTTTAATTCTCCATCACTGATGAAGCTGAGCTTGGCTGGATAGGAAATTCTTTGCTGAAATTGTTTATCTTTGAGAACTTTGAATATAGGGATCCTGTCTCCTCTTGCTTGTAGTGTTTCCACTGAAAGGTCTGCTACCATTCTGATTGGTTTTCCCTGGTAAGTAGTCTGACCTTTCTCTCTTGCTGCCTTTAGAGTTTTTTCTTTTGTGCTTACTTTGGGTCGGCGAATTACTATGTGTCTAGGGGTTGATCTTCTCATTTGATGTCTTGTGGGGGTTTCTGTATCTCTTGTGCTTGGCTGGTCACATCTCTGGTGAGATGGGGATTGTTTTCTTGGATTACCTCCTGGAATATTTGCTCCAAGTTGTTCTCCATTTCCCTTTCTTCTTCTGGGTTACCAATCAGGCATAGTTTCAGCCTCTTGATATAATCGCACATCTCTTGTAGGCTTTGTTTTTTCTTTTTGAGTCTTCTTTCTATGTTTTTTATAGTTCGGGTTAATTCCATGTTCTGGTCTTCAAGTTCTGTGATTCTTTCTTCAGCTAGATTTTTATTATTATTTTATTTTATTTTTATTTATTTATTTATTTTTTTGAGTTGGAGTCTCATTCTGTTGCCCAGACTGGAGTGCAGTGGCTGCTCCCGGCCACTGCAGCCTCGACCTGCTAGGCTCCGGTGATCCTTCCGCCTCAGCCTTCCGAGTAGCCGGAATTACAGGTCATGCGCTACCACGCCCGGCTGATTTTTTTGATTTACTGTAGAGATGAGGTCTCACTGCCCAGGCGGGTCTCGAACCCGCGGGCTCAGGCAATCCACTCACCTCAGCCTCCCAAAGGCGCAGGATTACAGGCTGAGCCACCAAGCCCGGCTTGAACGATTTTTCCTTCAGCTAGATTAATTCTGCTTTCCATGCTTGTCATCTTGCTATTTATTTCCTGGATGAAAATTTTTATTGACAAAATCTCTGTTACAAGTTCTTTCAATGTTACATCTTGTCTTTCTTCAGTTTTATTCACTCTTTCCATCCATTCCCTAATCCTATCATATTCTGGAACTAATCATTGGTGACTTCAATTATTTGGTCACCAAGATTTGATTTTTCAGGAATTTTGTCTTTGGAACATTTGAAAATGCCTGATGTATTCCTTCGGTTTTTCCTCATTTGTGACATATCTCTTGTTTTTCTCTTTATTTCTGTTTTCAGTGTCAGTGGGATAGCTTTCCCTTCTAATGTTTGCTCAGTCCTGTATTCTTCCCTGATCTGGGCTCTGGATTTGTTTGCTGATGTCTTTGATGTTTTTCCTCATCCTTTTCTGGCCATAGCCTTTGTCTGGGGGCTGGATCAGGGTAGGCGGTGGGGTGCCTGGAATTCCGCACTCATCAGGTTCCTCCGACCTTTGTGCTTTCAGGATATTCTCTCTGGGTCATGATCAATCCCTGAGTAGCTGATCCACCAGTCACAGAGATCGTGTCTGTTGCTTTCTGTTGAGCAAGTTGGAGCACTTTCCTGCCCCACTTTCAAGATGGTGGTAGGGTGCCTCTCTTGTCCTTTTCCATGGGACTTTGCCTCTGTACTCCTCCACAGCTCCTGCTGCTCGTGCCCTGCCAGGCACTGAAGTGGTGAGGCAAAGCCAGGAGCCGGCAGTCTCTCTCCTGCTGCAATGGTGATGGAGAACCTGGGACAACAGTTTCTCCCCACTGCTTTTTCATATAAAAACTTTTGCCCATTAAAAAATAAATAATGTGCTTATCTTCTGCGACCTGGGAAAAGCCAGAGATGAAGCAGAGAAGCTGCTGCTGCACCAGAGTCCTGGTCACTTGCTTACGGGCCCCCACTTAGACAGTTTCTCCCAGCATTCTTCCCAGGAAGGGTTTGTTGATTTAAAAAAGGGAAAAAGAAATGGCACTTGGCTTCTGCATGCGGGATTTGTTAGGGTCTAAGCCGAACAGCTGAGGCACCAGCCGCCGCACCTGGAATCAAAATCTTCTTTATTCTCCTTTCAATTACTCCTCAGTTCATAGGATCTATCTTTGTGGTTGATTCTTTCGTCCTCAGGTTTTAGCCAGATAGGAATGTTGTGCTTTCATTTGATTTGCAGAATGCTGTCACAATCCTAAACCCTGGAAGTCTCAGGAGAGGAAGACCAACTCCATATCCATTGTGTTCCCTGCTAAGGCCAAGCAAGGTGACTCTGGATAAGGGAGAGCTAGAAGAAGAAGGCACACACACCATTGAGCACTCAGAGCTGTTTCCTGATAGCTTACTCTCATTTCACCTCCATCTCTGTGGATTCTGAAATATGGGCACAGCAGCTCTCACCTGTAATTTCAGTGATTTGGCAAACTGAGGTGGGAGAATTGCTTGAGGCCAGGAGTTTGAGATCAGTCTGGGCAACATAATGAGACCCCATTTCTATAAAAGAGAAAAGAAATAAAAGAATAGCTGGGTGTGGGGGTGTGTACCTGTAATTTTAACTGCATGGAGATTGAGATGAGAGGATCATTTGAGCCTAGGAATCTTAGGTGAGAGTGAGCTGAGATCTATGGAGTCTGAGATATCACAGAAGGACCTCCGATATATTCATAGATATAAAATAACTTGTATTTATCCTACAGGACTTGAGCTGATCCCCAGACTAATTATAACTTGAATACCCTACCCTGTGGGGGTCAGTGTTGTTGATTTGCCCTGTTTAGTCAATTGAACTGGCCTCCTGCATCCATAACCCCCTTTGGCATGTGCTTTCATCACTTATTGACCTTAAAAAGCCAACCTGAACCCATCATTTCAGGCTCAAATATTACCTTAAGGGAGAGAATCATTCTCCTCTTCAAATATGGCTATATTCTATTGTTTGTGAGAAAAATAATTTTGTAAAAGGAACAAATACAATACATATTATTTCAAACAATAATGTACAGGCTCAGACTTCTTGTAAACAATAGTCAAGAGTGAGAATTTCTTGTCTGTAGAGGTTCAGGGTGTAAAGAGAAATTAGGGTAAAGAGATATAGAGCTTGGAATTCCTTCCCCAGGTGCTGACTAGACTGTGGTCACATGGTGAGGAAAGAACTTTGTTCACCTGTCAGCATCATCCTCCCCTCAATGTCCTGGGGAGTGCCAGGCCTATGACCCAGCATCTGATGGGCATCTCAGGGATTCTGCCAGTGCTTTCTCCCCTCAGGATAGAAAAAAAATTAAGAGGACTCTGGAATGACATATCACTATGCCACTCGGAGATAAGGGCTGCTGAATTTTCTTTCCTTTCCGTGAAAGAAGTCTATATTCATAAGTCCCCTTGCTGAAGGATTCCACAGAATAAGTTATTTTTCTGGTGAGGTGATCTAACAACTCTCAAAAAAAACATTCCAGTAGTTCTTCAAGGAGAAGCTGATGGCCATCCTGAATTTCTCCATATTTATATAAAGACTCCTGACATCTCTTAGATTAATATTGTTTTCTTATTCTCATGTTTTTACTTCTCTAGTTTTCTATCTACCTTCTTTCCAAACCCTGTACTCCCAGTAATGACACTTTATATCTAAATAGAGATTTCGTGTCATGATATTCTCATTCTGTCCTTATGACAGTACTTTAATGTGAGTTGTGTACATATTATCCCTATGTTAAAACTAAGAAAATTGAGTCACCAGAAATGAACAGACATATCATATCCAAAGTAATGCTTGCCCAAATTTACAGAAAATCTTGAATGAAAATCTCAAGCATCTGAAACTCAGGCTTCTTTTGTCATCTACTGGCACATTTGTAAAAGGAAAAAGGAAACATTTGTGAGTATGAATCATGTCTTGAAGAAATTCTCCTAAAGATCTACAGTGAGAATGTCTCTGCCGCCTTCTGGTGGCCAATGTTATTTATGATTCCTCTGCCCTGTGCTGTGAGCATTTGGCAAAGAGAGTGTGACTTTTTTTTTCTCTCCCACCTACCAACATGTCCTAACCAAAACATTGCCCCGATAATAGGTAGGATAATTTAGGACAGAGTTCTTTATCTCAATATGAGTGCATTTCTGAGAAAGTGTGTGTAAATGGTTTGTGAGAAAAAATCCACAAGAGTTTAAAAAGAGCTTCTTTTTACCAGTCAGTGTTACTAATGTGACTGATTGTAAACAAAAAATTCAAAATGTATACTAAGACTCCTGGAAGAATTCTAATACTGTGTACCATCAAGATCTTTCAGAATGTGTACAGTGGGTGCTGTATTTTTACAAACACTCTGATGTGGAAAAAATAATTTCTTATTTTCCTGTTACAGATTCTAATTTTTATGAAAAGCCTTATTATGTCTTATAGCACAGGAGTTAGTCTGGTAATTTCCAGATAAACCGAGTGGCTTTCACAAAATTAATTTTAAAATGGCTCCACCCCCTACATGTTACTTCTAGTTCAGAGGTGGGAGGTGGTGCAGGATTGGTGTGGAAGACTCTCCTTTTCATCATTACCTCCCACTGTATGTCATAGTCCTGTTGTGCTTCTTGGTCATCCCTGTTCTTCCCACACTGGTGATGATGACTGTTATCTCCATAATGCCACACTCCTTTTGTTGGAATCTTCCATGCCAGCATTTTAGGAAACGAGCATTTATTATTATTATTATTATTTGAGTTGGAGTCAAACTCTTTGTCGCCCAGACTTGAGTGCAATGGCACTCTCATGGCCACCACAGCTTCGACCTGGTGGGCTCAGGCGATCTTTCTGCTTCAGACTTCCAAGTAGCTGGAACTATAGATGCATGCCACCATGCCCAGCTAATTTTTGTGATTTATTGTAGAGATGAGGTTTCACAAGGTGCCCAGACTGATCTTGAATCCCTAGGCTCAGACAATCCTCTCACCTCAACTTCCCAAGGTGCTGGTATTACAGGCTGAGCCACTGCGCCTGGCCAACATTCATTATTATTGAACTGTCCAGGCCCTACTGCTTCTTGCCTTTGAGAGCTTTCCTTTACTGTTACTCTTTGGTGCCATTGTAGGAGAGGGATACTTGTGGGTACCACTACCATTATGAGAACCAGAGGTGAAGCAGGATGAAGTCTTTCTATTCTGAGAGGGAAACTTAGTAAAGAGACCCTCATATTCTCTTCCATGTTTAATTATTTTTCTCTTCTTTTCAAACTTCTCATTCTCCACAGTGAGAAGGGTCTTTTGACTGAAGGATGGAGAGGGAATTACTTACAGAAGAATAGTAACCTCTAGTTAGATGGACCAATTTGGGTTGCTCATAACAGGAAAGAGAAAGAAACTTCAGCTCAAATATTATAACACCATAATGTTGCATATGCCTTTATTACATGAAATTGCACTCTAAAATTAAATTAAAAATTATTCTGGAAAACTCTTTAAATCCTGAGATTATATCTGCAGATCCCTCTAATTCAAGGAAAGAAGACTTAAGGGGAATGTAAAGAAAATCTGCCTGAAACAAAATAAAAAATGTGCCCATAATCCCTATCTTTATACTCTTTGTGCCCCCAAATATTGAGAAACATATTAAATGTCTTTGTCAGATATTTGATAGTAATTATATCCTTTATTATCCAACAAAGTGAGATAAAGGATGAATGTACAAAGAGCAATAAACTACCCCTTAAGGGACCTTGGTATGGTGCATTGATCCTGGGAAGGAAGTTCTTTTCTCTGGGTCTTTTTTTTTTCCTATCAGTAAAATGAGGCATGGGACATTTGATATTCAGTCAATTCTGCAGACCTATGAATACCGTGTTCTAGTAGAACCTTGGCACTACGTTCTTGGAGGATCTTTGGTGTGTGAGGAGGCAGAGGGAAGGGAGCAGACAGATACCTGCATGAGGTGCTGGAGGGACAGCAGGTCTGCATGAAGACCTAACTGGAGATGGTGTAGACTAGTGGGGTGGAGAGTCAATGAGCCTCTGCATGAGTACCCTGGATTTCTAGGGAGGGAAAAGTGCCAGTGTCACAATTTTGTCTGCAGGTCCCAAGAACTCACAAGTGAACTCTCTCAAAGTCCACTCTTCCTCTGAGTTTCACTTTTGAGTGGATTACAGCTGGTAGGAGGTGAGGTGCTATCTGGATTGGAATCTCATTTTCAGAGGGTGTCAGGTGCTTGGCTCTGCCTTCAACTTGGGTGAGGCAGGTTAAATCCTCCCTTCACCTAAAGCACCAGGGGAACTGGGGGCCTACCTCTACAATCTCTTGCTGTCCCACCGTTCTGTCTCTGATCAGCACTTACCAGAGCTCTGACCTGTCTTTGATCCTCTGCTATGTGGATAAAGGATACACCTGAGACCGAGTGAGAAGACCCAGCAGCACTGGGTTTCACTCCCAAGGAGAGAGGAAGACACGTGAGTGGTTTTGAAAGCCCCTGGGAAGGACGGCCATAGGAGGTTGGGTAAATTGACTATGTTGAAAAAGTAGGACATACAGACAAAGTCAATGTCCTGTAGGGCAACACTGCTGCTTGTTATACTGCCTCCATTTATACTCTATATTTACATCCCACAGTACATTTTTCAAAGTGCTGTCATAGCTCATTTAGTCTTCACAGTGTTCTCATGAAGCAGGCTTGATACTAGACTAAAAATAAGGAGGGGATACTAGACTAAAAATAAGAAAACCAGATTCATTCTAATCATTTGTCACACATGATGTTAGGTTTACATCTCTAAGCTTTGATTTCCTGGTCTATCATATGGTGATGGCACAGCTGGAAAAATGTTAAAATGATTGTCTCCAGAAAGGAAAGTAGAGGGTCAAGGGAGTGAAATATTCAAACAAAGTGAAATATTCAAGGTTGCAAAGTAGAAACAAAGTCACCTTATCTCTTATTTTTATTTTACTTTCTTTCTATGAAAATGTTTTTTTCTTAAACTTTGTTTTTAAGGACTGTATAGATATATAGGCTGCTGTTTTTAAGATCTATATTGATATATAAGCTTCAAACTTTGTGAATTAAATTAGTATAGCCTTATCACTTAATTGCTATGCATACTTGACATTTTTGACTATGTAACATTTGAGACTTTGCTGTAAAATTCTAATGACCCATGATATGTAGTAATTTGTTATTTTCTTTGAAATAAATTATCATAGTGCAGGATAGCCCTTGAATATCAGAATTGTTATTCAACTAATGTATAGACATAGCTGTCATGTTTCATTGCATTTTAACACTTATACTTCACCCAGAAAATTAAATTAAATATATGTTTAAATATTAGATCATACATCTTGACAAAACCAAAACTAACTATATTTAATAAGAACAGCTAAAATTTTAGAATATTTTTGCGGCACATTCAAATAGTAAACAGAGATGTCAGAGACTTATAATTAAAATGTTTTTATATGAAGTTTGAAATCTAACTCCAGTTATCTATTTACCAAAAAAGTCCCAAGGATTTTCAGAACACTGACAGCAAACTCTATGCAGGGTTTTTCCTTGGCACTACCGACATTCTGGGCTGGATAATTCTTTGTTGTGAGTACCAGTCCTTTGCATTGTGGGATATTTAGCAGCATCCTTGGTTTCTATCCATTTTGTGTCCCCTCCCCAGATGAGACAACCAAAAATGTCTCCATTCATTGATTAACGTCCTCTAAGGGTAAAACTGCCTCTTTCTCCATTGAGTATCCTTTGGTCCAAGGCAGTTCTTCTCCTTTATATATTCTCTAACAAATCTATACCTGAGCACCAGAGAATGGTAGGATGTATTTTCACAACATTATTCAAAAGCTCATTGATTTATGCAACATTTTTTGAGTTCAGTTGTAGTTTCTTTCTTCTACCTGCTTTGACATAAAATACCTAAAAGAACAAAAGCCTATAAATTGGTTTGTAGCAAGTGTGGATTCTTTTTAGTTCACATAACTGAGAAATGATGCATGGCATGGACATTTTGGGCTCTTATTTGGTGAAAAAAAAGTTTCTGCTTTTCACAAGAGGAGTCAAGGAGATGCCAACAATATTCCTTCGGTCTAAGGAGAAATGACTGATAAATCATTTCGGGGGAAGGGGTCTGTGTTGTCTTGTAAAACTCAATCTCATTTTCATATATACATTGTAGTACCCTTTTAGATTTAGGAATTGTGTATGACTGGGCTCCTCAGTTTTCTTAGAGATATCTTAAGTGAAAGTATGTTTCTTTTAGAAAGTAAATAGAGTAATAATTCTGTAATAGTAACCTCTTGAATCATTTGATTCTTAATTTCTATTTCAGGCTGTTGATTTTTTCTCTCTGCCTATAAAATCACAATAGCATTAATTTCTGGGAAAGTAGAAGAAGTAATTGACTCAGCATTACCCCTTAGCTGGCTCTTCTAACTTCGGAAACAAGTTTTCTCTCAATAAAAGAATTGACACATCAGATATAAGAAGTCATAGACTTATTTTACTCTGATTTTTTTCATTTTCCAATACAAAAACACATGCACTATATCTTTGACCTGGTAAAAAGTTTTCAATTTTTTTAGCTGTGTAGAAGTATTTTTATTAGGTTGCTACAGTGAGTTCATTGAATTTGTCTGTCCTGCCACTCCTACATGTTTGCAAGATTATACTATTTAGGATAGTTTCCCTGACCATCTTCTTCTGTAGCCCCATTTCCACCACTCTGTCTTTCGCTTTCTAAGGCATCCCGGTGCCCCTGGGTTGTCTGAATGTTGGCTAGCTGGCTGCAGTGTGGGGATGCAGAACCTTCCTGCTCTTTTCTCCACATGGAAAAAAACTGTAGTGAAGAAGAACTATGTGGGGTGAAGGGGCAGAAGACAAGAAAAAATATCTGAAGCTTGCTCTAATTTCTGCATGCTACCAATGGATGGACTTAAGGAGTGTGTGTGTGTGTGTGTGTGTGTGTGTGTGTGTGTGTAAATAAAATGGTTGTCCCTTTAGATAAAGAGTGCTTTTAATTTCCATCAGAAAGTGTACCTTGGGTCTAAAAGACAGTCTGATATGATCAATAACTGTGGAGAAATGGAGACAAAACCATTTTAATTGGGAAGGGGTTGATGTGGACTCCTCATGAAGACTGCACAACCAGTGGAAACCACAGAGTGCGTTGGGTGTGTTGAAGTCTCACTTAGGCATAGTTATATAATCCCTTGTGTTTGCTCCAGGGAGGATGGTGGATTTTCCAGGATACAGTCTGTCTGGTGCAGTCGCCTCCTTCTTCTTCATTTTGCTGACTATGAAGCAGGAAGGTAGGATTCTCTTTTTACCTTTATTGTATTTGCCAATGTCCCACTGAGCCAGTACAGATGCAGAATTCTGAACTAAAAGGACTAGAACAACATCTAACAGTGTAGGTCTGGGGTCTCAAGGCCCTTATGTTCCAGTAAAAGCTCCTCTGCTCCCAACTGAGTCACCTTTGGAAAGCAACTTCAGTACTTTATGTCTTAATTTCTTTACCTTTATGATAAGAATAACAATAGTGCCTATGTCTCAGAGTCTAGCACAGGCTTTAGGATTAACTTGGAAATGAAAAGTCCTTGAATCAATGCCTGGAACATATTAAGTTATTAATCCATTCTCCTATTTTCATGCAGACAGCATGTTGGGGCCAAGAAAAGCAGCTGCACCTTACCATAAATTAAGCAGCATAACAATGCTTGGAAATAAGAAACTAGAAGGAGGCTTTCAAGAAACTGACTTGGAAATCTCACTAGCTGAATTGTGTTAGTCAAAATGTGGCACCTTGAGAAAGAATTATGAAAATTCAACATCAGAGGATGATAACACAGCCCCAAGGAAAATGTAGTGTGGGAAAGTGGGCAAAAACATTGGGCAGCACATCAGAAGGCACAGGTCCAGACTTAGCACCCAGAAATGGTGCAGAGTGGTGAGACTGCCATCCTCTCTTTTGTTCATACTGCTATTCCCTATACCTTAATAGTTCATCAGAAATGCCTTCAATTCCAACTTCATATTTAGACTCTGTTAATAAAGAATATGAACCAACATTCACATAAGTTCTGTAGTAACCTTTTGAGCAGCATCTATCTGATATTGAGCAGGAGCTAAGCAGGGCACAGTTCCTTTATAGGAGAATGGAATCTTCTCAGAGAAAGGACAAATGACCTTGGAGCATTTAGGATAGGAAACAGCTATGACACATGACATGTGAAATTATTACACTTATTAACACACAATTGTTCAACATCTCTTCAATTTTCAGATACAAGGAGATGATCAGACATGACTTAGAATCTGATTGGAAGAATCAAACTCTCTAGACAACCACTGTCCTTTATCCACCACAAAATGTCCTTGTGAGAACTGTATTGTACATAGTCCCAGTAACCAAACTCTTGCTTTCTCCAAGAAAAAATAAAAAGCAAAAAGAGCCCAGTTTCTTATGTAGAACAAGAAGAATCCAAGAAGGATGAAATATTTAATAAATAAATTGACTACCAAAATTTTATGAAAGTGATTAAAATATTCATCAATAACAATAAGAAAATTTCCAATTAAAAATCAATTTACATATTAACTTATTTGAGAATAAAAACATCCCAGAGACGGTGATTGTTTTAGTACCTTAAAAATGACATAATTAAGACTTCAGGTTTTAAAGTCTTATGGAGAATAATAGATTTGTTCCCAAATTACATAACTGCTAAATGACAGACCCAGCAATCACAAAGTTTCGACCTATATTTGTTTTCAGTACTCAAAATTGCCTCTGTAGCAAACAATGTGCAAATCATCATTCTAGATTTCTCTAAAACATTGAAAATAAAGTCCTTTCCCCTCGAGGTGCTTCCATTTCGGTAGACTGAACACTCCAAAACATGGACATTGGTTCTCTAGTTGGCATTTCCTCAGTCTTCTTTCCACTCATTTTTTAGATGACTTTAGAGTGATTGGTCCTGCTCATCCTATCCTGGCCAGGGTTGGGGAAGATGCCCTACTCACCTGTCAGTTGCTCCCCAAGAGGACTGCCATGCACATGGAGGTGAGATGGTACCGCTTGGAGCCCAGCACACTGGTGTTTGCATATAAGGATGGAGCAGAGGTGACCGAGATGCAGATGGAGGAGTACAGAGGCCGGGTAGAGTGGATACAGGACAACATTGCAGAGGGAAGTGTGGCTTTGAAGATACATGATATTCAACCCTTCGACAATGGACAATACTGGTGTCGCTTCCAGGATGGGAATTATTTTACAGAAACAAGCTTGCTGCTCAAAGTAGCAGGTGAATATCAGGGAAAAGACATTGGGTCTCTGAGGCAGAAGTACGTTTATTTGTGGTCAGCTTAGTGCCTGCTAAATAATTCCCTTTGAGTCATCAAGGCAATTCCCACTACTGAGTCTTCCACACTTACCCCTTTGAATGCAAATTTTCTGGAGTCTTCAAAGCAAGCTCACTGTTAAAATATTCCCCCAAATTAAACTTGCACAGTTTTGAATTTTTAAAGGATTATTTGACATGTATTTATTAGCAATTTTTCTGGGGCATGAATGTGCGCCACCTAATACTGGTATGCAGAACAAGCCAACTGTGGCATGAGGTCAGCTGACTACTCAAAACCATATCTCAGAATATTGGTTTCTCTCTACACAACCTTACCTATGCAGAAACTGAGATGCGAAGTCTTTGTGTCTTTGTAAAATGCTTCCAGTTAGAAAGGTAGCGAAGAGACTATGAAGGTTAAGAATATTGTGCTTTATGGAGATTATCATATCCTAGCATTCAATAAATTGGAGACTCACCGATGCTTTTGGACATACCTACTGTGGATGTCAAGGTTCTGAAGAATGCGTCATATTAGCTAAGCAGGAAGGGTGGGGATAAAGGGGACAACTGGAGACTGGATCTGTCTTATGGGGAAAAAATGTGTAAAAAGTAAACTATCATATGATTCCCTGACAGAAATAGCTTCTCCATGTGCTAAAGAGAAAATTAGGCAATTCCATTCACCTTATCCAGGAAATAGTCCTTTGCAGATATTAACTGATGCCGCTTCTTTCTCTGCTCTCCCAGGAGGCTGTTTCCTCACATCCTTTTCTGTAGCATCCGTGACTGCCAATATTACTGTTATTATATTCAAAGTGACTCAAAATGGAAGAAAGAATTCATGTATTTCTGAGGTGTGGGGAGCAGATACTGATGCATTTCACTATCAGCAACATTTACAAACAAACCACAATAATTCTAAGGCTGCAAGTGAAGGGAGCAGATCTCTTCCCCAGCAAGTGATAAAGACAAAATTCTCACCTATGGAAAATATAGTCCCCTTTGTTTGGGTTTGGGGGTTACGTGTTGAATAGAGACAGATTTTCATGAATACATAAATTGTTCTAAACTAGGATTTATCAAAAGCCTTTTCCCTCTGAACAGAATATTTAGTTACAAGGAACTTCTCCTGGAACTTTCCATTTTACACGCTGCAGTTCATCACACTGCATCTCAAGATCACAAGCACCAGCAAAGAAAATGGAAGAATAGGCCCAGGGAAGTGATTTCTGACTTTATAGTAAATATTCTGTCTAAATTGAAACCTAGGTATCATCAGAAATGTCTAACAAAGTGCCTGATATGGATAGTTATAAGATGAAAAAGGCAGAGTTCATGGCATAGAGGAATTCATGAGTAAATCACATGATTTACTCCTCTTTCTACTCTTTCTACTCTTATTCCCCTGTCTGGAGCTGAACAGATATGCTTGTAGGATGGTAAAATTTAAAGATTTAGACCAGAGAGAAAATAAAGTGTATTTGAACTCCAATTTCAATGCAGCTACTTTAACCTTTTTCTATTCTTCAGACCCCTGAACTGCTGCCCTCTCCCTTTGAGCAAAGTCACTGGGCTGTCAGTCTCTATGATTTGTGCCTCTGTGAGCTCCAGGACTGAAGACTATAGCTTTCCTTTGCAGGTATGGGGTCTACCCCTAACATCCACATGGAAGGATCTGGGGAAAGTGGATTCCAGTTTGTGTGCACTGCAGGGGGCTGGTTCCCAGAGCCCCTGGTGTATTGGAAAGACAACCGGGAAGAGAGGTTGCTGACAGTGTTTGAGAATCACATCCCAGATGAAGATGGCCTGTTCTATGTGGAAGACACGCTTGTGCTCCAGGATGACTCTGCAGAGACTGTGTCCTGCATCATCCATAACCCTGTCCTCACTGAGAAGAAGGCATCAATTGTCTACATCCCAGGTTAGTGTTCTGCCTCTAGGACCAACGTGCTCTGACCACCAGGAGAGATACGAGGAACTGTATTATAGTACCTTTTACTTTTTATACAGAGAAATCTCTAACAATTAGTAAAATGTATTAAAAGCTATATAGTATTTTTTATTGAAAACACATACATTATAGTTTTAATAGCTGTTACTGGTACCTCACTTATTTGGGAAATTACCTTTTCTTCCATATTGATTCTTTTTATTCATAAGTATGCATTGCCTTGTAAGAGAAATAAAACAGTATTCCTTAAATTTTTAATGCTGTATGGTGCCAATTACTTTTACAAATCTTTCATATGAAGATAATCAAAGATGGAGATAACTGCATGCATAATATGATATTAATTATAGCCCCATTTATAAATAACAAATAAACCAACAAAAAATCCAATACCACAGTAGATTGTCATGTTTTCATTACTATAAATTATAGCATTGCTGAAAAATGTCATTTTAAATAATTTCAATGGTTGCAAAAATTCTCATGATTTACTATTCAATGATAAAGTTTACATCTGTCTATTCATAGTTATTTCCAATCACATAAAAATTATTGGCTTTAAATAACTTATATGGTGATCAGAAAGAGCAGATACTGATGCATTTCACTATCAGAAATATTTACAAACAGGCCACAATAATTCTAAGGCTCCAGGTGAAGAGAGTGGGTCTTTTTCCTCCAGCAAGTGATAAAGACAGAATTCACATCTATAGAAAATATAGTCCCCTTTGTTTGGTTTGGGAGTTTAGCGTTGAATAGAGAAAGAATTTCTAAGACTTTTGGGATGCCCTTTATATTTAGACATAAATGTATAATAATTCATATAAAGGATAAAGAAAAAAGCAACAGTTATATTTTAATATTAAAATAAACTTTTATATTATATATAGTCTCTCTACATTATATATGTAATTTCTCAATTTGTTTGTATATTGCCTATGTCTAATAAAAACACCTAAAAAATAATATGTATTATTTTTGTAATGAATAGTTAAAAATTTATATAGTAAATATCAGCAGAAACAAACAGAATCTTGGGGAGATAGAAGTAAAGACATTTTTGTTATACAGAGAAGAGGAAAAAACAGCTGCACCACATGGAAATCTGGGGTAAAGGAGCATTATTTTTCCTCATTTACATTTTTTAAGAATGGAGCTTCCTACAAAATGTAGAATTTAATTTCTTTTTGAAATAGTCTCTCTCCATTCCCTTAGACCAAACTTCTTTTTTTCTTTTTACAGTTTTTTTTTTAATTTTAAAGATATGGGTTACAATTCAGGGTTAAGTATACAAATGTTCATTATGCAGTTACCCTTGTTGATGAGGTGTGCCCCTCCCTGGCAGTTTCCCACTACTGCCAATCCTGGCCCTTCACCCACCGGCAGTTTTCTAGTACTATCAATATGATAATTGTTCAAGTAGACCAAATTTCTTAATATGTTATTCTTGTTCTTTTTTCCAGAGAAATTGCAGACCAAGATGGGTAAGTGAGAGATCCTGGCACACACCTGTACGGGAAGCCTCTGCTCTTCCCAGTATGTGGGTGTTACTGTCACTCTGTGATCCAGAGAAGAAACGGAGATACAACTTTACCAAGTCTTATGTTCAGTTAGTACCATAGATGACTGAAAACCACAGATGTCCACAGTCTCCTCAGGGAACTTTCCATTGTGTAATCTGCCACATTAGAGGTTCATAAGGACTCCAGTGAGCCTTAGATAGTCACCTATAAGGAACACGGCAGCATCTCTGTTCTGTGTGGTGAGAGGAGAGGGAGTTGCTTTGAGGTGTGTAGAGGATGGCAGGAAAACCTGGGGGTCTGGAAGACCTTTTAAAGCATGTTGAATGTGAGTGAGACCAGCGTCATCATGATAACTAGAGGTGGCATCCAGGACTTCCATCCTCTAACCCTGCTATGGGTCCTGCACCTACTCCTCACTCCAGTGGGCTCCTAACCTCATGGCTATTGGAAGGGGGAGCTGTTCCTTTCTGGGTGCAGTCTGCGATCCTATGGATTGGGCAATAATTTTCTTCCTTTTTCTTTTTTTTTTTGAGAGTTGGAGTCTCACTCTGTCATCCAGGCTGGAGTACAGGGGCACACTTACACCGACTGCACCCTCGACCTGCTGGGCTCAGGCGATCCTGCTGTATCAGCCTTCCAAGTAGCTGGAACTACAGGCATGCACCACCAGGCTCAGCTAATTATTTTTTTCAATTTTTATTGTAAAGAAGAGGTCACACCAAGTTGCCCAGGCTGGTTGCAAACCCCTGGGCTCAGGCAATCCTCTCACCTCAGCCTCCGAAAGTGCTGGAATTACAGGCTTGAGCCACCACACCCGGCCTCTTTTTCTTTTTTTTTAACCTTATGATTAGACTGTAGGTATTATTCAGCTGTACCTAAGATAAGTGGTTTAAAAAATAACCAACTGATTTAGAGCTCCATTCAGTTTCTCATTTACCTACTTACCATCTCCCTCCCTTCTGTGGCCTCTGCTCTCAGCCCAAGACAACCACCCTGCTTCCTGCCCAAATGCACAAGAACCTGGATCCTTCATGTCTTCCTTCATTAATACCCCACTCTTCATCAAGTCACCTGTTACAGGAATGTGTGCATGTGTGTGATCTTAAGCACACCTTTCAGCAGACGTAGGAGTATTTAAAGGAAGATCAGAGTGACAAACACACCTTAATCTTTGTCAGAGTCTTTTGTAACACCTTTGACCCCAACAGACCATAAAGATAAAGGGAAGGATGATGGGAAGGTCAGAGGTAACTCTGCAATCTGAGAGATACACCTGAGTCAGAGACCCTTCTGTCTCAGGTAGCAAATGTGTCTGAACAACTGAAACCTTAACTGACAGAGCTTGTGAGATACATATCAGGAAGTCAAGCTGGTGTTTGCAGCAGGTTGACACATGTTTGTACCCCTCAATTAGATTATAAGGGAAAGAGTCACTCCTCTGAGTTCTCTGAGCCAACTCAACATGCCCATGGGCTCTCAAGCACAATAATTACAACCCCATGTCTTTTTGTTCCTAAGTCAGGCTGACCTTCTGGGACCACAGTTAACCAAAGTAGAAAAATGGAGCTTCCTTTCGCTGTGTGTCAGGCGGGGGAGGAGTTTCTTCAAATTTTGCTACTAAAAGTCCACCTGGAACTTATTTTCGACCCCTCCCCATTATCTAGTCAGAGAGTGAATTGGCTCCAGTGACCTCAAGTCTCACAGGTCTATGTGCCTCTGTTCACACTGCATGGTCATCCATGTACCTTATATGAACTATTTTGTTTAGCTCCACAACTCTATGACTGGGGGAGTAATACACTAAATTTATCTTGCTGTGAGGCATATCTATCTTTAGTAATTTAGTAATACACTAAATTTAGTAATACACTAAATTTATCTTGCTGTGAGGCAATTTATCTTTGCTAGAAAGTGAGGCATAGACAAATCAAGACATAGTTGAAGATTATATAGATGTCAAGTGTGAAAAGAAAATCTTTAGACAGACTAAATTTAGCAGGATTTAACTAAACAAAGAACAATTTGCAATTCAGGCAGTCCTCAGAACCAGAACATGTTCAGAGGACTCTGGGCAGCAATATGGTCAGACAGCATTTATGGACGGAAAACAGAAGTGAGGTACAAAGACAGCTCTACTGATTACAGCTCAGTGTTTGTCTATTTCAGCAAAATTTGAACATTTGGCTACGTATAATTGACGAAGCATGGCTGCTCCTCAACTATTCTTTACAAACATATAATTGTAAAGCATGAACTCCTAAATTAGGCTTTCAGTTAGTTTCCATACTAAGTTAGGTTGCGGTTTGTTACATAGGGACTGAGGTGCAGAGGCATCCTCTGGTCAAATTTGTGAAATGCTCATTTTATTCTGAAAATTTTAACTGCAAAAATTTTAAATTATTGATCTGTAAACTGAACAAAATTATAGGTAAGGGCGGGTGGGGGTTCAATTACTGATTTTTTTCCTCAAACATATCTTGGGGCATTTCTTCCCAAGGACTATGTCTTTCCGGAGTCTCTGAATCATCCACTTTTTCAAAGGATGACCTTAGTCTCACAGCTTCCCTGGGATGCCTGTGGTTTCTAAACCCCATAGAGCTGATCTTCGTGATGATATTATTTGTTCCATTTTGATTTTTTCCATTGTGTTTTGTCTGCTTTATTAAACAGCTTCCTTAAAAGTGATTGGACCTTCTCAGCCCATCTTTGTTGGAGTGGGAGAAGACATACAGCTAAACTGTTACCTTTCCCCCAAGGCTGACGCACAGAACATGGAGGTGAGGTGGTTCCGGTCCCACCGTCATGCAGCTGTACATGTGTATGTGAAAGGGAACCATGTTCCTGGGGAACAAATGGCAGAGTATAGAGGAAGGACTACGCTGGAGAATAACACCATCAATGAGGGCAGAGTGACCCTGCAGATACACAGTGCCAAACCTTCAGATGATGGAAAGTACCACTGCCTTTTCGAACAAGGTGGTGTCTACCAGGAGGCCACTTTGGATCTGAAGGTGGTAGGTAAGGAATCTGGATAGATGTTTTGCATTCAACACCTGTTGTTACTACTTTAACATGCTAGTTCCTAGAAAATTTATCTGGTTTTTGAAATTTTCTTGAATGTCATTGGTTGTAAAATTTATATTAAACCTTGCACTGTGTAGGAACAATTGCAAATTGTCCATCATAGTGCAATTGCAAATTGTCCATCATAGTGCAAAATGTAAACTCTGGGAAATGTAAGAATTTCTAGGAAATGTAATTTGAAGACTAAACTAGATCCACCAAATAAAAGGAATTATAAAGATTAACAGTTCCTGCAGGGATGGATTAAAAAAAGGTAAAAATCACTCCCTGCATCATGATTTCCCACTGTCTGAATTGTGAATAAAGGCCACTGAAGACAAAGGCCAAAATTTTGGATATTCCACATGTCTCCAATGTATTTTGAATCCAAATTCATAAACATATTTGGAAAATATCCACAGAAAGATATGTTGAGAAGTTAAATAAGTCCCATTATTTTCTACCATTGGGCATAGATATTTATAAGATTCTGATCTTTGAGAATATCTCCTAACATTTTTATATTGTTCATGTGATCCATGCCTTGATCAAAGTTATTTTGTTCTCTGCAACAGAAGAAAAATATTGGATATGAAAAATTATCTTACTTCTTAATCTGTTCCAGTATTTTTTTTTTTTTTTGAGTTGGAGTCTCACACTGTCACCCAGACTGGGGGCCGCTTCTGGCCACTGCAGCCTCGACCTGCTGGGTTCCGGCAATCCTTCCGCCTTGTTCCAGTATTTTTTAGGAATATAATAAACAAACAAACAAACATGCAAAACAAGAAAATGCTCCAGCCAACCTCATCCCTAAGTGGAGTATAATTCTCCTTTAATTCTGTTCTCCTCCCCAAGCCCTCTGCCTTCCCCTCTTCTCTCACATGGAAGTCAATGACTCCCCAACCACTTGAAGACAGGCTAGGCTTTGGTTACTTGATCTCTGTCTTCAGGTCTGGCTTCTTCCCCACTGATTACCACGGAGGGGCTAATGGATGGAGAAATGCAGCAGATGAGCTCTTCAGATAGATGGTTCCCACAGCCCCACATGCAGTAGAGGAAGATGGAAGGGAAAGCAATAAAACCATCTTCTGAGGCTATGACTCAAGGCGGTCATGCATTGTTCCATGTGGAGACATTTCTATTGGCCACAAACATCTCTCTTGTGAATGTGATTAATTCCATCAGCATGCCCTTTTGGTCGAGGAGAAAACAGCAACTTTTTCTGTTTCATGTGGGTGATTCCATATGTTCCTTTCTGGTTTGGGACATAAATATTAAGACCAAGCCAGACTTACTCATTCTGTTATTCTTTAAAAATAATTTTTATTCTTTCCCTCTGATGATTTTCCAGACATTTAGGAATCTTACTCCTCTTTTTCCCTACATCCCCAACTAGAGCCTAACACTGTATTCTTTGTTGGGTGCACACTAAATTCTCATAATTGACTCTGTCTTCACTCTATCTCCAAAATCTTCTGATGTGAAAACTATTATAGCATTTTGTGATTTTCTTCTCATCAAAGATTTTGTTTCTGGATTAAAATCTAATTTTTATTTACACCCTCTTTATAGCTGTGGCTTAGGTAATTTTATCCTTTTACCATCTAAGTTATTCTAGTTGATTGCATGATGCAATTGGAAGAGAGAAGGAAAAAATTGTGCATTTCTGAGAGGAGCCAATACTGAGTTAAGGCATAAATTTGCAGTCTCTCCTCTGTTTTTCAACACAAGAAGAAGCAGACTAACTGCCTCCTCGAGAGGTTCAATTTCCTCTCTTCTTCCCATTCCAGGAGCTGCTCAGATGAAAAAGACAATCTTGATATTGTACTAGCTTCATGATTTAATGGGAGCCTGTGGTTTCATTTTAGAGTCCAGCATGATGTTTTCATGGAAGATGCTGCTTATTTTGACTTTGCTTCTTGCTGCAATTGTAGACCTAATCAGGAGGAAGAGCAGTAAAAAAAGAAAGTGAGGTAAATGGAAACAGTGTGAGCACACTTTGTATTGGGAATCTCACTCCACACTTTCTAGAACCTCCCTTTTCCACAATTACCTATGGGAGGCATTCAGTGACTATTCAATCATTAAGGAAACATGAGAAACATGAGAGTCCATGGCTTATGTGCAAGTAACTGAGGCTCAATGTTGAATGAGGTAAGAGTTTATAGTCACAGTAAAAGCAAAATAATTATTATAAAAGATAATAACTGAGTTTTCTACTGCCCATTCTCCAGTGATCTAGTTAAGAAAGAGAAAGAAAAAAGTTAGGGGCATAGCTGCCCTTGTATTCAAGACTGCAAGCTGAGATTTCACTGAGATTCAGTTGGCATGACTAGTTCATGGAAATCTTTAAAAATATGGTGATCTACTTATTGGTGATTCCTTCTCAGCCAGCATAGGACTTTTCACATGTTGTTAGGGAGACCATTTTGTGCACTCTAAAAAGTTCTTCTATGTTAAATTTCTTATGTCAGTAAACTTTTGTTTGCCTGTTAATAGAATGTAATTAATATTTCTCAATATTGATTAATTATCAGAATAAATTTTCTTTCTTTGCAGTGAATGTGACACTGGATTCAAATACAGCTTGCCTGAAACTGATTCGTTCTGAGGAAAACAAGGGTGCAGCCTCTAAATATTTGGACATTCAGACATCTCACAGAGATTTAACTTCCTATAGGACCAGGAGGGGCTTACATCAGGGAGGTGGTATTGAGAGGTAAAGGTTGGGGACAAGCCAGGAAGAGGGCCCAGGGTTGTCAAAGACAGTGTGGTAAGGAAGGAAGTAATCTCTGTGTACCCTGAGAATGAGCTTTAGGCAATGGGGTTGTTATGAAAGAGAGTAGTGGATCATCATCTGTCCTCCAAACTGTCTCTCCCTGAAGGGGTCCCTCAACAGATCAGAAATACCCTAATTGTGCCTGCGAATACTTCTGTTTTTATAACAGGGCCAGCAAGTGCCCTATCTATACCTTCCTTGAAACGTTCTTCTCAGGACTCTGTACTCCCTATTCCTTCTTTGATTGCCTGATGTAGGTTCTCTGAACATTTTCCCTGCACCCAGAAAAGCCTCTTTAACATCTCCAAGGAAAATATGAACCTTAGATTTTGGTAACGAGGATGATATTCCAAGTCCCAATCTTTTCTCCTTTCTTCAACTGCTTGGAGGGGGTTTACATGATCATCAAGATACCAAGTTGAGTACTTTAATTCTATTCAGTTTCAGACTGATTTCTTCCAAGTCCTATCCTATCCCAGGTTCTCTGATACCTGATCTACTAATCATAATCTGGTATTTCATGATAAGGATCATTAGAAAATTTAATGGGAAATGTAATTTAGCCTAGAGGAAGAAATGAAAGGCATAATCAAGTCTTTGATCAGTTTCTTTAAGATGATGACATTTAATTGTCCACATAAGTGGAAAAGAGAATAAAAAATACAGTTAAAAATGAATGAGAGAAAATACAGAGTACAGAACAAGAAAAATCTAATCACTAAGATAAAATCTTGAAAACCATATGAAGTGTTATGAAATCCTTACTGCAGACTCTCTCAGAAAGTTAATACAGAAAGTGAAGTGAGAAAAAAACCTTACAATATCTGATCCAAGAGAAAAATTAATTATGTATCATGTTTATAAACATGTCAATTTTGGTTTCAGAACAAAATAAAGGCGTAATGTAAAATTAATAATTATAAAATAAAAACAAACATAAGCAATAAATGCAACACAGTAAAACTATTTTAAAGTCTTCAGGAGCTAAAGAAGAAAAATTATATGTGGAAGAAGAATGTGAGAAGCAAACACTTTTGGAAAGATTCTTAACAAGTTATGAAGTGAGAAGGAGGAATACCTGCCAATAACCCTGCCCCTCTGCTGCCTCTAGAATGGTACACATCTAGAGCACTCTGCAGTTTCTCTTTTGGGTCATAGCATTTTTTTCTCTATCTTTAAACTCATGAATTTATGTTAGAAACTATGAATTATTCTTCCACAAGTGTTTATACAATAGTTTTATTTCATTAAAAAATTTCAGTTGTAGTAAAATATACTTAGCAAAATTTATGTGTATTCCTTTTAAAGTGTGATTATATAGTATTTAGTACATTCACAATGTTGTCCGACCATCACCATTGTCTAGTTCCAGAATCTTTTCAACACCTCAATGAAAACTCTACATACTCTAAGCAGTTAATACCCATTTTTCTTGTCACTTACCCCTTGGCAATCTACTTTCTGTCTCTGTGAACTTTAGTATTCTGGATATTTTATTTAAGTTGAGTAATCTCTCTTTGGTTTCTTTTAATTAGAATAATATTTTCAGTTATTTGATGTTGTAGCTTGTACCACTTCTCCATTCCTTTTTAAAAAAATTAACAGACATTATACTTAAAAACAGTTTTTGTAGGTTTATAGAAAAATTGAGTGGAAAATCAGAAGAATTTCCAGATCCCTCTTCCCTTTCTCCATAACTTCTTTATTATTAACATCATGGAGCAGTGTGATACATTTGTTATAAGTGGTGAACCAACAATGAAATGTTATTTTCAGTAAAAAATCCACAGTGTACATTAAAGTTCACTTTCTGTGTTTTTCATTCTATGGAGTTTAACAAATAGTTTATACTTTGCATTGATACACCCTTTATATGTGTGAATAGTTTGTTATTAGTAAATACACTGGGTTTGCCTGAAAATATTTTTACTATTACTTTATTTTGATTTAGTGTAATAAAATGATTTTTTAATAATGTTCGAATTAACTATTATTTTTCATTTACTTTTGAGCATTCTTAATCAATCTAGTTGTCTGCTTATTAGTCTTTGTTTGTTTAACCTCTAAGAATAAACATATCATTTTTCTTGGGGGAAAGTCTCATGAAGATGTATTTTTTTATCAGTCACATTCTCTCACTATATATTAAGAAACACACACTTTTAGCTTTAGAAATTAGTTGATGAATTTTCTAATTATAGCTAGGAAAAGCCACAAGGAGAAGAAGGATTGGTGGTATGAGGATGATGCCTCCAGTCACTGGAGCAGTCACTGTGACTGACGGATAAAAATTGGAATGGCCCCTCAGGATGTGATTCCCTCTTACTCCAGATGTATAGCCAGCTGGATGTAATCTAAGGGAAACTCTTAGACTAGATGTTCACGAACCTTAGAAAATGAAGGACATACCCTCATGGAAATTGGAACTGGCATCCAATTCCTGAACAAAACCCGAAACCCACAAGCCATAAGAGATAAGGTAGACAAGTGGGATCTCATTAAACTGACAAGCTTCTGCAAAGCCAAAGAAACCATCAAGAGAGCAGGGAGACAGCCCACAGACTGGGAAAAAGTATTTGCCAACTCCAGGTCTGAAAAAGGCTTAACATCTTGGATCTACAAGGAACTCAAACGTGCTGAAAAGAAAACAACAAACAACCCCATTATAAAATGGCCAAAAGATATGAACAGACCCTTTTTTTTATTAATCAATATTTTTATTATGGTTTTGTGGGGTACAGTTAAGGGTTAGGTGTACAATTACGTTTCATTCAGGCACCCTGTTGATAAGAGGTGTTTTCCCATCCCTAGACAGATATTTGCTACTGTTAATCCCATCCTTCTCCCCCCCCATAGTTTCCCAGTACCGTCAGTCATTTTCTTATAGTATTACATTGGATGTTCAAGGTCCATTATATGAGTGAGAACATGTGATACTCGGATCTCTGTTTCTGTGAGAGGTCATTCAGTATTATAGACTCTAGTTCCATCCAGGTTGCTGCGAAATTCATGATTTTGTTCTTTTTTATGGCTGCGTAGTATTCCATCATGTATATGTACCACATTTTTTAATCCAGTCCTCTTTTGATGGGCAGCATGGTTGTTTCCAGGTTCTTGCTATTGTGAACAATGCTGCGATAAACATACGTGTGCAGGTATCTTTTTTATAGAGTGATTTGAGTTCTTCAGGGTATATTCCCAGTAGGGGGATTGCGGGGTCATATGGACGGTCGATTTTTAGAGCTTTTAGGAATCACCACACTGCTTTCCACAGAGGTTACACTAGTTTACACTCCCACCAACAGTGTAGAAGTGTTACCTTTTCGCTACACCCTCTCCAGCAGCTGTTATTATCTGAGTTGTTGATAACTGCCATTCTGACTGGAGTTAGGTGGTATCTCAGTGTGGTTTTGATTTGCATCTCCCTGATGATTAGTGAGGTTGAACATTTCTTCATGTGGTTGTTGACTGCTCGGATGTCTTCTTTTGTGAAGTGTCTGTTCATATCTTTTGCCCATTTTATAATGGGGTTATTTGTTTTCTTCTTTTCAGTACGTTTCAGTTCCTTGTAGATCCAGGATGTTAAGCCTTGTCAGATCTAGAGTTGGCAAACACTTTTTCCCAGTCCGTAGGCTGTCTCCCTGCTCTCTTGATGGTTTCTTTGGCTTTGCAGAAGCTTGTCAGTTTAATAAGGTCCCACTTGTCTATCTTCTCTCTTATGACCTGTGGGTTTCGGATTTTGTTCAGGAATTGGATGCCAGTTCCGATTTCCATGAGGGTATTTCCTTCTTTTTCTAAGGTTCTTATGGTTTGAGGTTTTACATTTAGGTCTCTGATCCATTTGGAGTTAACCTTTGTGCATGGGGGTAGATAAGGGTCCTGTTTCAATCTTCTGCATGTGGTCAGCCAGTTTTCCCAGCACCATTTACTGAATAGGTTCTCCTCTCCCCAGTGGTAGGTGGTGGGGGCTTTGTCGAAGATGAGTTGGTTGAGAAATTGAGGTTTTGCTTCTGGAATCTCAATTCTATTCCATTGATCTATATGCCTGTTCCTATACCAATACCAAGCTGTTTTGATGATTGTAGCTTTATAGTAAAGTTTGAAGTCTGGTATTGTGATACCACCTGCTTTGGTTTTTTTGCTGAGGATTGTTCTGGCTATTCTTGGACATTTGTGGTTCCGTATGAATTCCTGTGTTGTTTTTTTCTAGGTCTGAGAAGAATGTTGTTGGTAATTTAATGAGTATTGCATTGAATTTGTAGGTTGCCTTAGGTAAGATGGACATCTTCCCAATGTTGATTCTTCCAATCCATGAGCATGGGATATTTTTCCACTTGTTTGTGTCATCTTTGATTTCTTTGAGCAGTGTTTTGTAATTTTCATTGTAAAGGTCTTTCACGTCTCTGGTTAGGAAGATGCCAAGGTATTTCACTTTTTTTGTGGCTATTGTGAATGGAATTGTGTTTTTTATTTGGGTTTCTGTTTGTTTATTATTGGTGTAGAGAAATGCGATTGTCTTTTGTACATTTATTTTGTATCCTGAGACTTTGCCAAAGACCTTTATCAATGTAAGGAGGCTTTTGACAGATTCTCTTGGGTTTTCAAGGTACACAATCATATCATCTGCAAAGAGAGATAACTTGACTTCCTCTTTTCCTATTTGGATACCTCCGATTGCCTCCTCTTCTCTGATTGCTCTAGCCAGGACTTCCAATACTATGTTGAACAGGAGGGTTGATAGGGGGCATCCTTATCTAGTTCCAGTTTTCAGGGGAATTGTTTCCAATTTTTGTCCATTTAGGAGTATGCTGACTGTGGGTTTCTTGTAGATAGGTTTTATTATTTTGAGATATGTTCCCCATATGCCTAGATGTTCAAGGGTTTTTATCAAGAAAGGGTGCTGGATTTTATCAAAAGCTTTTTCTGCATCTAATGATATGATCATGTGGTTTTTGTTTTGACATCTGTTGATGTATTTAATTACTTTTATGGTTTTATGAATGTTGAAAAAGCCTTGCATTCCAGGAATGAAGCCTACTTGGTCATGGTGGATGATTTTTGAGATGTATTGCTGTATCCGGTTTGTTAGGATCTTGTTGAACAGACACTTCCTAAAGGAAGACATCTGAGCAGCTAACAGACACATGAAGAAATGTTCAACCTCACTAGTCATCAAGGAGATGCAAATCAAAACCACACTGAGATACCACCTAACTCCAGTCAGAATGGCAATTATCAATAACTCAAAAAATAACAGTTGCTGGAGAGGGTGTGGCAAAAAGGGAACACTTCTGCACTGTTGGTGGGAGTGCAAACTAGTGCAACCTCTGTGGAAAACAGTATGGCGATTCCTAAAAGCTCTAAATATTGACCTCCCATATGACCCTGCAATACCCCTACTGGGAATATACCCTGAAGAACTCAAATCACTCTATAGAAAAGACACCTGCACATGTATGTTTATCACAGCATTGTTCACAATAGCAAGAACCTGGAAGCAACCATGCTGTCCATCAAAAGAGAACTGGATTTAAAAAATGTGGTACATATACACGATGGAATACTATGCAGCTATAAAAAAGAGCAAAATCATGAATTTTGCAGCAAACTGGATAGAACTAGAGTCTATAATACTTAGTGATCTCTCACAGAAACAAAGATCTAGGTATCACATGCTCTCACTCATATAGTGGACCTTGAACATCCAACGTAATACTATAAGAAAATGACTGACAGTGGTAGGAAACTATGGAGGTGGGAGAGGAAGGGAGATGGGATTAATGGTAGTAAATATCTGTCTGAGGATGGGGAGACACCTATTATCAACAAGGGTGCCTGAACAGAGCATATTTGTATACCTAATCCTTAACTGTACCCCACAATATCATTTTATAAAATTGATTTAAAAAAAAAAATAGATGTTCACATTAGCTGGATCGCAATTTCTAAACTTCCCTTCTTTTTTCTTTGTTTGTCAGCACAATACAAATTACATGAGGACAGTGATTTTCATTTTTTCCTTTTGGGTTTTTCCTACAATCTAGAAAAGTAACATACATTTATTGATCAATAAACAATAGTGAAATGCATAAATAGGTTCATAAAGTATATATTTATTGAATATCTTACCTGTTGAATGTACTGCATTAGGGCCTAGAAATACAATTGTTAATAAAACATAATTCCTGCCCTCGGGCATTTCTTTATTCTAGTGGAATCCCTTTGTTTTTTGAATGCTTTATTATACTTTCATAACACTTAACTCAGAATGGAATTGCTGAAGTAGTCCAGCAATAAAGCATTAATTGATATAGCCAGGTAGTGAATTCACTCTGCCAGAAAGTATAGGCTACTAGTAGATCTTACACTGCTTATTGATTTGCTACAGATGAAGATAAGGTGGACGTTGTTCTCCCTGATGTTTCTACAACTCTGATTCCAATAGACCATCTACCTTCACATTTTAGTTTATTGTCCACCTCCAGCTACTGCCCCCAATCTCTAACCTTAGAAGAAAAAAGCACCCACTTAAAATGAGAGGAGAAATGGTAAGTGGGAGAATTTTAATTAGAGGAAAATATGAATTTATGCCCTACAGGAGAGATACCAAAAACTCATTTTGAGCCTCAAGCTGAATGTTCTAAGTGTGCAACAAAAGCAAAATGTCTAAAGCTGAATTCGTTATCCTTCTTGTTATGCTACAGTTCCACTCCCATTTGTTCATTTGTTGTTGTACCAATGTAGAGGGTTCTCATGTCTAGAAATTCCTTCTTACCCATAACGAATAATATTTTCCACCATTTATTTATCCCTTTCCTGCCTTACTTATTTCTTGATGAATTATGTAGCTCACACTTCAGTATCAGTGGGGTTAAGATTCTGGCCTCAGTCAGGCTCGGTGGCTCAGCCTATAATCCCGTGCCTTTGGGAGGCTGAGGTGAGTGGATTGCCTGAGCCCGCGGGTTTGAAACTCGCCTGGGGAGGCAAGACCTCATCTCTACAATAAATCAAAAAAATTAGCCGGGTGTGGTAGCATGCCCCTGTAGTTCCAGCTACATGGAAGGCTGAGGTGGAAGGACTGCCGAAGCCCAGCAGATCGAGGCTGCAGTGGCCGGGAGCAGCCACTGCACTGCAGTCTGAACGACAGTGAGACTCTAACTCAAAAAAAAAAAAAAAAAAAAGATTCTGGCCTTGAGTTGACTCTTTCTGGCTTCAAATGCTGACTTTGCCACTGAATGACTATGAGCCAGGGAAATTTCACCAGGAGATAAATATTTGAGGGGAGGTAGTTAAAGGAATTAGTGGTTTAAAGACCTGATAATAGTAGAGAAAAATATAAGTGAATCTATTTTGTCATCAGGAATAAAAGACTTAAAAAAAAGAAGTTGTTCATATTTTATATCCTTGAAAACATAAATTTGGTAATGAATAACTGAATAACACTTAGATGCAACAAGGACAAGAAAAGTAGGAAGAACAGATCAGGAAGAAAAAAAATGCTAATGTTGGCAATTACTCTTTCTCCATGAAAGCTGCAGGGCTTCTTCATTTCTGCATAGCCATTTTATCTTTGCATAAACTGCAACATCAATGGTTTCATTCACATTCTTACAAAAAACACAATTTTGCACTCGCTGATTAGTGACAATTTTTAAAATATCACACACAAAAAAAGAGGAAAAAGGGTTCTTTCCTCCCAGAAGGCTTGGGCTTCTCCTCCAATGGTTTACAGTTATACATTAGTCTTCTCCTCTTCTCAACCAAGTCCAGGATTAGAAGTCAATGGGACATTAGAGCCTGAAAAATGAATAAGGTGATCTATTAAAAAGGACTTGAGCAGATTTCTGTGCTCAAGTGGTAACATGCAGTGGGTGGGAATTCACTCAACTTTGACCATTCCCTTCAAATACCACCCCTTCTCCATATTTGATAACAAAAATTTTATATAGAGACTAGTTGCCCTTAGGAAAGATGCAAATACTGGTTAAGGAAAATGGAGGAAAACAAGAGAGAGAGAGAGAGAGAGAGAGAGAAATGAAAGAGCAGGCAAAACAATTTGTGATTTATTTATGTCATTCCTAGGAGATGCACAATGTGCAAGTCAAAGAAGACCAGGGTTGGACAGGACCTTCAGTAATCTTCTTTTCCAAAAAGGTTAAGACCATTTAGCCAATATGACTGTCCCATCTGAAAATCTTTAGAGTTAGATATTGCAGAGTGAGGTCTCCCTATTCTTCAAGTGTATATTACTTTATTACTCAGTCTTAATAATTAAATCTTGTTATATCTCCTAGCATGGTGTTACTATTTTCCTTTAAATCCCTTAATTTTTACTTTTATGTGATCTCAAATAACTAAGTCATCTACTTTTTATACTTACTATATTTCTTATCTTTGGAATCTCAGTCTCCATAGTCAGAAAGACGTGAATCTTGATAATCACTCTGTCCTTAGTAGTTGTGATCTTGGTGAAGTTACTTTGCTTCTTTCAGATACATTTAATTCTTATAATTCACATAATTATTACACTGCAGCATAGGGCTATTGTGAAAAATAACTGAGGTAATGTGTAGAGAACTAAATACTATACATTCTCCATAATGAACACTTGGTAAATTTTAGTTTTCAATTGTTATGGTAACATTTAATACCAGTCATGAAATTAATGATAGTACTAATACTAGTAGTAATTAGTCTGCTTCTTATCAAACCAAGTATCCTCAATAATTAAATTTTTCTCATAAGTATTTGTATATGGAAATTAGAATAAATATGGAAATTAAAATAAATAAAATTTAAATTTTTGGAGAATTAATTTTATTAGGAAAAGTTTGTAGGTGCACAAGTATTCAGAATAAAGTAACATACTCTATAAATTGATAAGCCACAATTCTGAAAATCTTCCAAGATAATCAGGGGTTATTTTCTATCAGTGAGATTCTTCTCAGTCTTGGATCTTAGGCTGGTTGTACATAGACCATCGTCTAAACAAACTATTCTTTTTTGTTATTCATATAAATAAATTTACCAGGTTGCTCAAAAATCAGCTTAAACATCAATTCCTTTGGGGGGAAATTCCTTTAATCCCCCATTTTCTGTTTTAACAACTCTTATTCCTTCATAACATTTATCACAATTTGTATGTGCATTTTCCAATAAAGCTAGAAGTCAAATTTACTTACCTATTTGACACTGAGAAAAAGTTACATACATTCATGCTGGTTGAATGAATTGTCTCAGACCATAGTGATATGTTGACATTTCAGAACAATATGAAGACTGAGAGTGAAAGCCATGGAATGGATTATCAATAACAAATGCAAGGATTTCTCCTCTGTATGGAAGAGAATATGTGAAAAAAATAACAAGATCACTTACCTCTTCCAAACTGTTTTTCTTCTGGAAAACAACAGCAACAATAAAAAAATCATATGGAAAATTTACCAAGAGCATTGTGTTATAATCTGGTGGAATGTACACTCCACACTGCCTCTTTCTGGACTCCCAGTTTCAGAATAACATCTTCAGAAGATGGCATTTTTCTGGAAAATGCCCTGGAAATGCCTCATAATATCCTGGGTGATTGAAACCATAAAATAACATCGGATACTCATCAGAATATAACTTTGCTTTTTTCTAGTCTGAAATAAAATGAAGGAATTCCATTCTCTCAGTCATAGGACCTTCACTTCAGAATAAGAAATTACTGTGACCATGTGAAATTCTAAGGTTTGTTATACTGCTATATTTCTGTGTTCACTGTCTCTTAATGACAATTATAAGGTTTTGAATTTTTTTAAAAATCTCCTATTTCTCAATTCTCCACATTCCACCAACACATCAGTGATGAAATCTGAGGGTCTAGTTCTTTGGGGAAGAAGAAGAGAACAGGTTTGAATTGTGTAGATATGCATAAAGTCTAAACTTTCATGTACTTCCTTGAAAATTTTGAGCCTTACATGGCTCCAAACGCCTAAATGTGAGTTCTCCTGCTGTCACCCAATATGCTCCCCACCAAGCAGGAAAACTTCTCAGTCAGCTAGTCTCCCTGTTATTCAAGTCATCTGAACCCTATATGGTCCTCAATCTAATGGACTTAATTTCCCTATCAGCCTGGAATATTTCCTAAACAAGCCAGTCACATATTTTCTCATGCCTGGAAGTTAAAACAGAAAGTGCTTCATCCCCTTGTGGCTCCAATGTCTGCCTTCTATATAGTTCTTGCTGGTTCATTCTGCTCCCAAGTACAACACTCATGAGGCTCCACATAGTGTGCAGTGTCCTCCTTCCTCAAGTCCTGAGTTTATGTGATTATCTGTCCAGTGTTGGGTGTCATGAGTTTTACCATTTTACAGCATTTAAGGTGAGTATTCCACCCTCACTAACAATGTGAGAAGGAGGTGATCAGAACACAGGGCAGATTAGGTGGTTGACTCAACCATAACATCAATGTAGCTCACCTTGCTGATATAATTCCTTCCTTCAGACTGAAAATGAATAATAGCTTGTGAGATGCCAACAACAGAGAATGGAGTAAGTACTCGGCTTCCTGTATAAGGCAAAGAAAATGAAGAAATTACCAAGCTCTGTCGTGAGTAATTCTGGAAAGAAAAAGAAAAAAGAATTTTACAGGAAAAAATGTACAAAGTTGTTTTTTTCTTTGTTTGTTTATAAGTCCAGATCCTAAAATTAAGACATCTACCTTAATTGCTGTTATTATTTTTTCTATTTTCATGTTTATACCTGGGAAATTTCTCTCTCTATTGGATTCTATTGTACTATTTTTTTCTCTTAGGAACCCTGGGATTCATGTTGATGTTTTGGAGGTCTCACTCAGACCTATCCATGTCTCTATATTTGAACAGATGCCACCACATACACAGTTGTGCTAACAAACCCACCAATTTACAGATATTACATGGATTCATATATTTACCTCTGGATTTACTTTCTCTTTTTCTTCCTTGGTCTTCCATACTGCCCACTTTTTCCTGTTTTTCCTTCTAGGCCAAAAGCACAACAGCACTTACACAAATTGCAAGTATTGTGAGAGTAACAGAAAATGTTGCCTTCCAAAGAAATATCATAGAGAAAAGGGACTCTGACACAAATCTTGTAAAAGCTCATCAAAACATGCAACAACAAGCTTATACCAATCCAGATTCCAAATATCTCCTTCTTACTCTTGTCCTGTCCCTAAAATGAGCAACACTGATCTGGAATAGAAATGGTTTCTGTCTGCTCTTGTCTAAAGATCCTTCATGAAGCAGGAAACTTTGCTCTTTGAGCTGTTTCTCTCTGTGAGGGATAAGTCTATCTGGAAAAAGCCATTGTCATCTTGAGTCTTGTCCTCAGACAGAAACAATATCTTCTCTCCCCTTGACTTTCCACTGTACTGTGGAATGGGAAAATCTTCCCTTGACCTGTGCATGTCAGCCTTATTTATCTTCTGGATTGACCACAAAGATATGAGGACCAGAATTCAGACCTGGAGAGAAAAGTCATTCATTTGAGACCTGGCCACTTTTGTCCAGAAATCCATCATGTGACACAGTAGGACCAGTGGAGGGAAATGGAAAAAGTCCCACCTTTTTGCAAAGAAAGGTTTCTTTCTTCCTCTCATGAATGAAATTGGCATCTAGGGTTCAAATATTATAGCAGACTTGAAACTGATACTAAGACTTATACTAAGTTCTGTCACACATTTTCTTCCTCAAAATAAAGGAGAAAATAGGCAAAAAGGCAAACTAAAATTTGCCAGTTTTGAATTCCTTCTGAAAAACATCCCTATGTCTATATCATCTATGTCTATCTATATCTATAATTTGTCTATTTACCTATTCCATTTATTGGAGTCTCAAGTAAAATGATCTTTCTGAGTTTATGATAAGACTTTTGGTAATCAGTTCCTTAAACAATTTCTCTTTGCAATTTTTTTCCAATTTTCTTTCTTCCTCTGAGTGGAAATTATTTAAAAAATGAAATTAGACAGGTAACATTGGTCCATGAAACAGCCAGTCATGATTTTGCTATTTTTTTAGTCTTGCCCCATTTTCCACCTCTCTTCCTCAACTCTTCATGTAGTGGGTCTACTAGTAGATCCATGTAACCAGCACTTAACACCAAAACATGACATTACCAGAAATCTAGAATAACTCACGATGTCTTTGAGAATAATGGCCATCCTGACATCTAAGACCATATATTATTTTGCCATTTTTGAACCTGGTATCACATTGAATGGAACTTCTTATATCTGGGTCAGATTTACTTCAGTTCTTCAGGTGTGGTAAATTTATTAGAAGCATCAGATACATCATCTCTTTTAGGCTAAATAAATATAACACAGCTAGTGTTTACTACCAGACCTTGACTTGCCAGGGAGAAGACACTTCTGAGAAATAGAAAGGAATCTGAAAGACAATCTACCATCTCTGAATTGCCTGAGGAAGATGCTAGTTTTCTTAAGCAGAGGAACTCAATATATGAGTGCAAATAAATGATCCTCAGCAAAATCAAGCAGATCAAAGCCTAAGAAACAAGAACTTCCAACAGACTAAATTGTACCCCCTGGAAAGCTATAGCCACTGAAATCCCAACTTGAAATAAGTAGACAAAAGCTATACCTATTTTGAAAAAAGAAAAATAAAATAAAATGAAAAGAAGAACAAGAAGAGATACCTATGTCTGAGCCCAGAAGTAGCTGTACTGGGTAAAGTTTAACTGAATAAAAGATAAGAGTAGATATATAATCAACCAACTGTTTCTAAAGGTTCAACTTATCTTTACACTCATGAGTCAAGGAAATGATATGAGAAAGGTACTGAAAGATGTCATGACTCCCATGAGGTTAGTTCTGAAACTGAAAATCTGACCCCTTATTGAGAATATATTAAAGTCGAATCACAGTAACATAATTGGGAAACGTTGTCACTTTGTTTTCAAGATCGATGGATTTATCTATTTTCTATTAAAGTTACATATGAAGAAGATGAATAAAATGGACCTATGATATCTGACAATTAAATTCGTGAACTTGCCATTGTGTGCTTATGTTAACAGGACTATACAAACAACTCGGTAATGTTTCATAACCTTGGTATATCAGTGTCTCACAGCGGTGTTCATGTTAGAACATGGCAGTCCCTTGCTGAGTGGCATTCATTATTGTTGTTGCATGTTTTTTGTGCTGTCTTGAGAATGTCAGAGTTTGAATTAGAGCAACAAACATTAAATTTCTTGTTAAACATGGCAAGCATGCAAGCAAAATCAGGAACATGTTAATCCAAGTTTATGGAGATGATTCCATGAAGAAAATGGTGGTGTGCAAATGGATTAAATGTTTTTCTGAGAACAGAAAAAGTATCATTGATGAAGAGAGATCAGGATGGTCAATAAAAAGCAAAATTGATGAAATCATTAAAATCATTCATCAAATTGCATATCAAAATTGACTGTGAGAAGCATAGTAGATTTAATAAACATCAATAGAGAAACAGGAAAAGTTTAACTGAAAATCTTGAATGAGAAAGATGCGTGGAAAAATGTCCCAAAGAAGCTCACCGATGAACAAAAACAAAGAGAGTTGAAGTTTTCCAAGACCTTTTGGAGAGGCTAGATGATGCTTTGGGCTATATTATCACTAGTGATGAAACATGGGTGTACCAATATGACCTTGAGACAAAGTGTCAAAGTACACAATAGAAGTTCGTCAATCTCTACGAACAAAAATGTTGCATCATTCCAAATAAAGAGTCAAAACGATGCTGCCAACCTTTTTTTGGTATCAGAGGGATTGCTCATTATGAATTTCTACCAACCGAACAATAGTTAACTGAGTTTAAGGAAGTGAGAGGAGATGGCGGCAAGGTGGTGATAGAACAAGTCAGACTGTTAGAGTCTCTGCAAAAGCAAGTGTCCATAAAGACTCTCTATGTGAGTGGATGTGTGCCGGTGGGTGAGTGAATGTCTGCCTGAGGGGAGACTCAGGTTCATGTGTTCGAGGCTCTCCTTTGGAGATGACTGCAATCCCCCACCAACCTGAGATTGGAGCCTCCAGAGTGAAGAATCATCTGTTCTCAGGACTTTTCTGATAGGAGGTAGCAGAAAACAGCTTCTCTTCACCACCTGATACCTGGCCCACATCATCACCTGTGACAGCAGAGTGGCATGAGCCCCAGGAAATGGGGAGAAAGTAGGTCATGGAAATCTGGGTTGGAGCCCCAACAACAGTGAGGAGATGCCAAATGGTGCCATTTTCTCTATCCCAGGACCAGGCAGAGAACTGCATTGCATTGCCCAACTCCACTCAGCCTCCAACCTGGGACGGAGAGGTTATCACCTCATCAGACTTGGAGAGGCAGACACCCCTCCTCCATGCTGGTATAGGCACAGACATGCCATAACTGAGTGAGACTTGACAGCAAGCACAGTAAGTCAGGTGAGTACAAATCTGACCCACCCTCCTCTCACAGTAGTCCATGAGGCAACTGATCCACCCTGAGTCCAAACCTATCAGCCTGCACTGGGAGTAGAGGGAAGGGGCTGGAGACCAGAGCCACTCCTTAACATGAAGAAGGCATCCAAAAGGAACTTGGATTTACAGAAATGGCCACAGAATGAGTTTTGCTTTTTGGTTTTTTTTCTTCTGTTTTATTTTTGTTTTTTCTTCCTCTCTTTCAGTTTTTGTTTACATTTTCATACTTGTTTTGTTTCTGTTATTTTAATGTTTTTTCAATTTAGATTTTCTCTTTGTGGTATTTTTTTGAGGGAGACTACATTAACAGGGAGGTTTTGATTTGTTTGCTTGTTTGTATGATTGTATGTATGTTTTTGTTTTTTCCATCTTTGTTTGTTTCTCTGTTTATTAATTAGTTGGTATGTCTGTTTCCCCTTCTTCTTCCCTCTCTCCATATTCCTTTCATCTTCCTCCTTCCTTTTTGCAATCTTTAACTTTTTCTTACCTCATTTTGCTTTCAGGGTGCAAACATGTGCCACTACTGCATGGACAGATTGTAAGGTAGTTAAAAGTGGGTTCCAGGGGGATCATACACCTGTCAGTGGATACTGGGATCTACAGATAATTTCTGAATCACAGCTCCTCCCTCAATTAAATTTCAAAACTGCACAAAGCACAGTCCCTCATCCCCAGTCCAGCTTCACAATTGAACAAAGCCAAAGGATCTACATAAGGAAGAATAGGAGAATGAGCAAACAGAAGTAAAGGCTATCCCCATCACTGAACAATAGAATTAAAGAAGAAGTATAAAAAAGGAGAAGATAACCTATGCAAATGAAGAAAAACTAAAGGAAGAATATGGATCTCACAGAGACCTCTGGGAGGTCAACCACTGAGAATACACACTTCAGAATGCGAACAATGAAGAACCCCCAGAATGACTGGTCTTGAACCACAAACCCAGATTTTAAGATATTAATAGAGAGAATAAATAGAAACGAGGAGAGACAAGAGGAAAGAAGAAGGAGTTGATAACTGAGATAACAACAATAAAGGCTAGCAAATGGATAAGCATGGGAAGCAGAATTAACCAAACAGCAGAAAGAATCTCAGAGCTTGAGAACCAAAATATGGAATTAACCCAAACTGTTAAAAATATAGAAAAGAAGCTTTAAAAGAAAGAACAAAGCCTCCAAGAGATGACCAATTATATCAAGAGACCAAACCTGATTAATTGGAATCCCTGAGGAAAATAAAGAGACAGAGACCACTCTGGAACAAACATTCCATGAAATTACCCAAGAAACCTTTCCTCATCTCATTAGAGATGTAACCATTCAAGCACAAGAGATTCAGAGAACCCCTGCAAGGCAATGAATGAGAAGACCAACTCCTAGACACATAGTAATTCACCTACACAAAGTAGATGTAAAAGAAAAAGTCCTAAAGGCAGCAAGAGAGGAAGGTCAGACTACCTACTGGGGAAAACCAATTAGAATGTCAGCAGGCTTACGTACAGAAATGCTTCAGGATAGGAGAGATTGGAGTCAATCTTCAAAGTTCTCAAACATAAACAGTTTTAACCAAGAATTACCTATCCAGCTAAGCCAAGTTTCATCAGTGATGGAGAACTAAAATCCTATCCAGACATTCAGTCCCTACGAGTTTATACTGCCTCCAGACCAGCTCAGCAAGCAACACTTTAAAAAGTATTAAATACAGAAGAAAAAAAAAATGACAAGGCTTTTCCCAAGAATGCAGGAAAAAGATGTAAAATACACATGAATCAACCTCTAAATCAAAAGAAAGACAACAAAGGAATAAACAAACAGCAACAACAACAAACTCTATAAGCACCACATGACAGGGATAAACTCTCACATTGCAATAATTAGCCTGAATGTGAATGGACTAAATGCATCACTGAAAAAACATAGAATGGGAAACTGGATAAAATATCATAAGACAACAATATACTGTCTCCAAGAGATTCATCTCACCAGAAAGGACACTCACAGACTCAAAGAAAGAGGATTGGAAACAAAATTTTAGGCAAACAGAACACAAGATAAAGCAGAGGTTGCAATCTTAATATCAGACAAAATACCCTTTAAGCTATCAAATATTTTTAAAAAAATACAGAAGGTCACTACATAATAATTAAGGGTTCAATCCATCAATAAGAAATATCCATCCTAAACATATATGCACCCAACATAGGAGCACCAACTTTCACAAACCAGCTTCTAGGAAAACTAACCAAAGATATTAACTCTAACACTATTATGCTGGGCACTTAAACACCCCACTAATAACCTTCGACAGATTATGAAGACAAAAAAGTCAACAAGGAGATCTAAAACCTCAACATGATGCTTGACCAAATGGACTTGATTAATACCTAAAGAACACTCCGCCAAACAACCATGGAATATACATACTACCCATCACCAAATGGAACTTACTGTAAGTTTGACAACACCCTTGGCCATAAATCAAGCATAAACAAATCCCATAAGATTGAAATTTTCCATGCACCTTTTCAGACCACAGTGGAATAAAAAATATATATATCAACACCAGCAAAGTTCCCCCAAAACCCACAAAGACATGGAGACTAAACAACATGATGCTAAACAACTCTTGGGTAAATACAGAAATCAAAACAGAAATTAAAAGATTCCTGGAAACAAATGAAAACGAAGAAACTTCTTACCAAAATCTCTGGGATGCCATGGGAACAGAACTAAGAGGGGAATGCATATCTGTATGAACACACTGAAGAAAATGGAAAGATTATAAGTTAACAGCCTAAAAAATCACCTAAGGAAGCTGGAAAAATAAGACCACCAAAACCCAAACTTCAGCAGAAAAATCCAGATCACCAAAATAAAAGCCCAAATTCGGGACATAGAAAACAAAAATATAATACAAAAAAAAAATCAATGATATAAAAAGTTGGTTCTTTGTATGGATAAACAAGATTGATGGACCCCTAGCTAGACTGACCAGGAAAATGAAAGGAAAAGCCCAAAAAACACAATGAGAAATGCAAAAATGAAGCCACAGCAGATCCCAAAGAAATCAAAAGAATATCAGAGATTACTCTGTACACTTGTATGAAAACAAACTTGAAAACCTAAAGAAAATGGAGTACTTTCTGACATCACGCAACCTCTCCAGATTGAAACAAGAAGAAATCAAGACCCTAAATAAACCAATAACAATTCAAGAAATCGACAATGTCATAAGAAAACTATCTACAAAAAAAAGTCCTGAACCAGATGACTTTCCATAAGAATTATACAAAACAGACAAGGAGGAGCCGATACCAATCCTGTTGAAAGTATTCCAGGCAATCGAGAAAGATGGAACTCTCCCCAAATCATTTTATGACGCTAACATCACATTGATACTCAAACCGGGTAAAGATCCAACAAAGAAAAAGAACTACAGGCCAATATCCTTGATGAACATAAATACTAAAATTCTCAGTAAGATTTTAGCAAACCAGATCCAACAAAATATCTCAAAAATCATCCACCATGACCAAGTAGGCTTCATCCCCAGGATGCGAAGCTGGTTCAACTTCTACAAGACCATAAATGTAATTAAATACATCAACGATGTAAAAACAAAACCACATGATTATATCCTTACACGGAAAAAGCTTTCAATAAAATCCAGCACTACTTCTTGACAAAAACCCTCAAACATCTAGGCATAGATGGAACATACCTCAAAATAGTAAGAGCTATCAGTGAGAAACCCACAGCCAACACACTAATAAACAGACAGAAATTGGAACCATTTTCCCTGAATACAAGAACAAGGCAAGGATGCCCACTCTCATCCTTCCTGTTCAAGATAGTTTTGAAAGTCCTAGCTACAGCAATCAGATGAGAGAAGGAGGTCAGGTATATCCAAATAGGAAAAGAGGGAGTCAAGTTATCCCTTTTTGCAAATGACATGAATCTATACCTTGAACACTCAAGAGAATCTGTCAAGAACCTCCTTACACTGATAAAGGACTTTGGCAAAGTCTCAGGGAATAAAATAAATGTTCAAAAGTCAGTTGCATTTCTATATACCAACAATAAACAAACAGAAATCCCACTAAAAAGCACAATTCCATTCACACACAAAAAATAAAATACTTTGTAGACACACACACACACACACACACACACACAACAAAAACCTTGGCATCTTCCTAATCAGAGACATGAAAAACCTTTACAATGACAACTACAAAACACTGCTCATAGAAATCAAAAATCACAAAAACGTGGTAAAATATTCCATGCTCGTGGTTTGGAAGAATCAGCATTGTTAAGATTTCCATTCTACCCAAGACAATCTACAGATTCAATGCAACAACCATTAAACTACCAGCAGCATTCTTCTCAGACCTGGAAATGAAAGTACAGGAATTCATATGGAAACATAAATGACCATGAATAGCCAAAGCAATCCTCATTGAAAAAAAAAAAAAAACAGCAACAACAAAGTCGGAGGTGTCACATTCTCAGACTTTAAACTTTATACTACAATATTCAAGACAATCTGATATTGGTGTAAGAGCAGGCATATAGACCAATGGAACAGGATACAGATTCCAGAAGCAAATCCTCTATTTCTCAACCAACTCATCTTTGACAAAGCCTCCACCACCAACCACTGGGGAGAGGAGAACCTATTCAGTAAATGGTACTGGGAAAACTGGCTGACCCATGCAGAAGATTAAAACAAGACCCCTGTCTATCACCATACACAAAAATGTCTTCTAAATGGATCAAAGACCTAAACATAAAACTATAAAAACTTTTTAAAAAATGCAAGAGACACCGTTATGGAAATTGGAACTGGCAATCAATTTCTGACCGAAACCTCAAATGCCTATGCCATAAGGAGATAAGATAGACAAGTGGGATCTCATCAAACTGACAAGCTTCTGCAAAGCCAAAGAAAACATCAAGAGAGTAGGGAGACAGTCTGCAGACTGTGAAAAAATATTTCCCAACTGTATATCTCTCAAAGGCCTAACATCTAGGATCTACAAGGAACTCAAACATGCCAAAAAGAAAAAAACCAAACAGCCCCATTACAAAGTGGGCAAAAGATATGAATAGACACTTCTCAAAAGAAGGCATATGAGCAGCCAACAGATACATTAAAAAAATCTTAACCTTACTAGTCATCAAAGAAATGCAAATTAAAACCCCACTGAGACATCACCTAACTCCAGTCAGGTTGGCCATCATCAATAACTCAAAAAACAACACATGCTGGAGAGTATGCAGGGAAAAGGGAACACTTCTCCACGGTTGGTGGGAGTGTAAACTAATACAACCTCTGTGGAAAACAGTTTGATGATTCTTAAAAGATCTAAAAATCAACCTTTCATACAACTCTGCAATCCTCCTACTGTGAATACATCTAGAGGAACGCAAATCACACTATGAAAAAGATACCTGCACACACATGTTTATTGTTGCATTATTCACAATAGCAAAAACATGGAATCAACTTCTGCCCATTGAAAGAGAACTGGATAAAAAAATGTGGTACGTGTACACAATGGAAAATTACACAGCCATAAAGAACAAAATTATGAACTTTGCAGCAACTTGGATGAACTTAGAGTCTATAATCTGAGTGATCTATCACAGAAGCAATGAAGTGAGTATCACATGTTCTCACTCATAAGTGGAACTTGAACAATTATCATAATACTGTAAGAAAAAGATTGGCAGCAGTGGGAAACTGCCAGGTGAGGAGGTCACACCTCATCAACAAGGGTACCTGCATAATGAACATTTGTATACCTAACCCTGAATTGTACTCCATATCTTTAAAATTAAAAAAAGGGAGTGATGATAAGGCTGCATGGAAAACATGAAAACAACCTGAACTTTTTGCCAACAACACATGGCTCTTGCATCATGACAATGCACCAGCTCACACAGCACTATTTGTGAGGGAGTTTTTAGCCAATAAGCAAATATCTATATTGGGACACTCTCCCTACTCCTGATCTGGCTTTTTTCTTCATCCAAATATAAGGAAATGCTTTCTTTATTTACTCAAAGATAAAGGAAATATTGAAAATAAGACATTTTTATGACATTCAGGACATCAAGGGTAATATGATGACAGCTCTGATGACCATTCCAGATAAAGACTTCCAAAATGTCTTTGATGGGTGAACTAGGTGCCAGTGTCAGTGCATTATTTCCCAAAGAGAGTACTTCAAAGGTGACCTTAGTGAGATTCAGCAGTGAGATATGTAGCACTTCTTCTAGGATGTGTTTGTGAACTTAATTGTCAGACCACAGAATGCTGTATTGTCAGATAGCTGTAATGTCAAACAAAGCAAAAAACATTTAAGATAGATCTAATGTATTCAAAGAAGAAACAGCACATCACAATTGACAAAAACAAAATGTTTATCTTAGCTAAGCATATAATGCTTCAGAAATTGAAACAGTATGATACTGTGAAATAAGTCAGCAGATAAACTGTTATAATCATATAGAGAATTTAGAATGTACTTTGGTATCTCTGAGAAGTTTATGAAAAATAATGCATTTGAAAATTGTTGGAGATTTTCTGCATTATTCATTATGGCATAAAGCAAATGAACATATATTGGATAATATTTTGGAGCATTCCATGAAAATTTATACCAAAATAACATTCCAGGAGATTAACATTCTAAATGTAAAGAGTAAAACAAATAATATTAAGTTGTTTCCCAATTTTGGTGTTTCTCAGGTTGATTTATTTTTGAAAATGTATGGAGTGGTATATTTAACATCAGTATAAATTCTCTGTTTATGTTACATTTTAGTATGTTATACAGAAAAAGTATTAAGAGAAAGAAAACAAATATATTTAGAATGCTGGCATAGATTCATTTAAATGTATCATTAAACTAAGAAGATATAAAAAATAATATTGACAGTTCTGATTATTAAAACTTTTAGACATCTATAAATGAAAGTTACTATAAAATTGTAGGAGAAATAAAAACTAGGAAAAAGTATTTTCAACATTTATAAGAATAAAAAAACAACCAAAATAATGGGAAAAAATTTCTGGAAAATGTCCTCCTACCCCCACAAAAACCCAGTTAATTATAGGATATAAACAGAAAATCAAAAAACAAAATAAATAAGTAAGAAATACATGGAAAGATACCTACTTTATTTGTTATGAAGGTAATACAAAAATAATAATATACTCTTTATTACCTATCACTCCTTCTGGCAAAATTGGGATCAACAGTGGATACAGTTATGTTACCAGACATTAAAAAAAGCCAACTAGATTTCCATCCATGTAACTCTACCTTTTCTGAGTGGGAGTGAACTGAGGAGAAGTACTTGCTAGACTGCTATTGCTTCTTCTTACAATTTAGACAAGCACAGTGGAATTTCTATGGTGCCTTTCCAAGGTAAAAAAGTGTAGCTATTACTAGAGAGAAAGATGATTAGGAACTGAGGGCAAAATAATAAATGGCTGAGTTATAAGTGGAAAAAATCCATCATTTCATTAATACCTAATTCTTTCACAAGAGATGACACTGTCTCTTGGCTCAATTATACCAGATGCCTGGAAAGGTGAAGCTATATACTCATATTTGCCAAGGCTACTTATGCATTTAGATCCTGAAAAGTTTGGAAGAAAGAAACCTGAGTGACCTCACCCTGAGAGATAATCATACCACATGATGTAATGGACTAGCTACTAATAAGTGAATGGGACTCTGAGACAGAGCAGAAAAACTTCTTAGGAGTCTGCCAGCTACCTCCTCCCACATTCCAAGCATGAAAATTAAGAATACTACTGAGTTCCTTCAAGGAAAATTCCAAGCATCTAGCTCATCTAGCATTGAGAAGTAAATGAACAACCTGAGAAGCAAGAAGGTAGTAATATCTTAAAACAACAGCCATCCAAGTAAGTCAGAGCCACTAGTTGCTTGGTTCCCTATAGAAACTAAGGTTACAGATAAAGCTTAGAAACTCAGGCCCACCAGACAGAAAATACAGACCACTGTCACATATACCTCAGATAAGAGGAAACTAAATACTAAACTCTGACCATGGTTCTTTGTTTTAAATTTCTTCCTGAAGGACCTGGAGAGAGTAATGCCCATAGGCCAAACTTTAACATTTGTTTCTTCTGACCCCAAATTATTAGACAAAGCTTTGCTTCCTTAATTAATTGCATATCTAAAAATATTTAAATCTCCCCATAACTTGTAAGTTCCTCCCTTTTTGGGCCAAACAAATGTATAGTCTCCATGTATTGCTGATTTATGACTTTGCCTGTATCCTCTGTCTGCACGCCTTTAAAAACCCATACATGTAAACCACCAAGGAGTTATGGTCTTAACCATTAGCTGCCTGATTTTCCTTGCTTGGTGCCCTCGCAATAAATACCTCAATTTCTCTCATTGTAAATCTTGGTGTCAGTGTGTGGCTTTTCTTCACTGGATGGGCAGACTCAAGATCAATTTAGTAACAATCTTAGTAATGTGCCAGAATCTTTTGAGTTGTATGTTCTTTTGATGTAATGAATTTGGGCCACAAACACCAGGGCTAGATTGCATTATTGTTAAATATATGTTTGGTCTTTATCCCAGTTTCCTGGCATACAAATACTAAAATCCGTGGGATCTCTAAGGTTATGTATTTCTAAATGCTAGTAATTGACTAATGACTGGCAGCCCTCTAAGCAGCTTCAAAATGGGACTGTTCATAGGGGAAAAAAAGGCATGATTGGAGATTTAGGACTTTTATCCCCACCCTCTGACCTCCAGTAAGGGAAGACGGGCTGAAATTAAGTTGATCATCAATAGTCAATAGTCAATTAGTTAATTAATCATACCTATACAATGAAACCTCCATTAAAACGCAAAAGGATAGAGTTCAGAGCTTCTGGATAGCCAAACACCTGGGGACAGAAGCTCCTGCACTCAGGACTCTTCCAGACCATGCTGTCTATCTCTTCCTCTGGTTGTTTATTTGTGGTCCTTAAAATAGCTTTTGTAATAAATTGATAGTTTTAAAAAACAAAAGAACTGCTGAGTCAAAATTTATGGACCTTAAATATTTTGATACTCATCATCTAATTGGCTTCAAATGCAGAATAAGATGACAAAAATGTCATTCTTGTGATCTTCTATATGGTTTTTCTCTAAACATGGAGTCTGAAAATCCTGTGGTTCCCCCCCCTTTATTTTTTTACAAATAAATGACTCATGTCCTAAAGAAATAAGTGATTTATTCACCAACATAACCAAATAGAGCTCAGGAATCCTGAGTCCAAATTCTTTGTACTCAGATGAAGATTTTATTTGCAGTGTGAACATTACATGGTATAGTTTAACAGATACATCAAAAGTAAATGGACTGAAATTATCTACACTCAGTAAAGATTTAGATAAACATCATAGCTACGAGTTTTATAAGGTCTACCCAAAGGAGTAAAAGATGTTGATGTGAGGGAGTTTTCTTGGTTGTTTGATGACCAGGTGTTTTCATGTATGTGAGAAGAAACTTTGAAAACAAACCAACAAATAAAAAGCATGTTGCAGAACATTGACCTGCTGAGCATCCATTGGATACCTGGAGAAGGAGAAAAGGAAACAGAAAGCCAGTTAGGAAGCCTGGAAAATCCACTAGCATCCTCAAGGCAGAGGAAAATGTACACTCTGACAACTAGGATGTCCTGCAGGAGAAGATGGTGAGATGGCAGCAGACTGAAGGGTGTTAGAAAAATAGCCCCTTTTCAAATATTTAACTTTATACAAAACTTTTTGGCTGTTTGTCTCTCAGAGACCTTAATTCTACCCTCTCTGCAATGGGTTTTTCTTTCCTCTCTGTTTTCTAAAAGCTTTCTTTTCCCAGAAGTTGAAGGAAACTATAAACTGGTCTCTCACGTTCTGTGGGCTCTCTTGCCTACTGGGACTTCATCTTCTCAACAGGGCTGTCTTGGAATTGAGAACCTGACTTCAAGGCAAATAAATGAAATTAGACACAGAACTAGTCCACTCTCCTCAGTCAATCCATCTCCAGTATTCTTGCAGTCATTATTGATTGACTGATTGATCTATTTATTTACCACTAATACCTCTAGTGGCCCAACTCCCAAAAAGTGAAGGAATCTTTTTTCAAGATGTGAACCAGAGTTCAAGCTGCTCTTTTATCTGTCCTCGTGTCTTCCACAGATGCATGATTCACCTCTGGATTCAGCTAGTTGTTTCCTGGAAGCTCCTGGTCTCCTGGGTATACCTACAAGGCTCATTTCCAGAGACAGTTTGCACCTAGTTGATCAGCAGGTGGTCACCATGCAAGGGCATGGCTACAAGGGCTGGGGAGAGCAGGATTCTAATTTATCAATGGATTAAAAAATATTCTTGGGAAGAGTGCAAACAGGGCTGCCAAGGTGCATGGCTTTTGAAAGTCTGTCCTAGAGCGAATCTGATGAGAAAATCACAGCTGGCCTCCAGCCCTTCTGCTACTTTGAAAGTAGAAGTAGTAATAAAGGCCATTCCAGAAGATTTTGGGCTGGGTTGGATTGGGTTATAGAATAATAGAAATTCTAGTGTGTGTTTTTGTTGAAAATTCTCAGTGGGGCTTCCTTCTGTCACTTGCCAAAGTTTGAAACTACTTTATTCAGGGAGAGGAAATTATCTTTCTATATGATATTCAGTACTGTGGTCATCCCAATGTCCAACTCACAAAGTTAACTTCATTAAAAAATAAAACCAAGAGAAGCACACTTCTTCCTACCACTCTACAATTGACATTGGAAGGCATGTGCAAAGCTATACAGGGGAGAATCAGAGCTTATAAATGGAGAGCTCTGTGCTCCAAGAAACTTAGGGCTCCCCACAGTAGAATATAAATTATAGCACAATTGTACAGTGCCAGTCACAGAATGTGCTCAAATGGAATTTTCTTTCCATTTCTCATTATAACCAAGTTTACTTCATATTTCTTCATGTCACCCAGATTTACAAATAATCGGGAACACAATTAGCCATTGCATAATATTAGTAATGAGCCATGAGGAGTGGTTAAATGGATATCAAGATTCTAAATAAATATTCTCTAGGCCTGGAGAAGTGCATCAAGCTTCATAAGAAATCAAATTTATTTATATATAATTTTATACAATAAATGCATGGTTTGAAATATGCATTTCAAAGAAGTTTCAAGATTGCTTATACTAATACTCACTTTTATAAAAATATGGATTATTTCCTTCTCTTGAGAATTTCCCTTATGTTCATTGTCACACAATTCATCCCAGGAAAAACAAATAATATTCTGATATAAATCATAATAGCTTAATGTTGTAACCGCACAAACAACAAAAACGGATAGATAAAATATGCATACTTTTGTGTTTGGCTTCTTTGCCTAAACAAAATGTGCTTTGCAATTCGACTACATTGTGTATGTCAGTATTTTATTGTTATTGCTGCCTAATAATGCATCGTATGAATATGCTACCATTTATTCTGCTGCAGTTCTCTTCAGGGCTGCTTCCTCACCTCACACCTGCCCTCCTCAATCCACTTAAACCCTTTCTTGTCATGCTGGTCAGCTCTTTTCTATGAGGACTTATTGTGTTACTTAGGCTCTGACATACTTATGGTTTTGATCTCAAATATTGGGGAAGACGAAGGGAAGTTGAAGGAGAAAAGGGAAAGTTTGAAGACACTATTTGCCTCTTTTGTTTACTTTGAAATTTGTGAAATGTTTGTGCATATATTCTGTTCCAACTTTTAAATAGATTAATATACATTTCCAACAAAGCCAGAAAAATAAATTTGAAAATTTCACATAGATATCTTAGAACTTTGACCCAATAATAGAGAATTGTTTGAGAACTCGAGTAATTTGTAGAGTACATGAGTATTTTTAGGGAATTACATTGAGTACATATACTCAATACTTAGTGTTTGTGTATGTACAGAAAGATGTGGAGACAAAGAGAGAAAGAGAAGAAGAAATACAAGAAGAAGAAAAAGAAGAAGGAGGAGGAGAAGGGGGGAGATACCTATAAGACATTGATTTCAAGAAGCAGTTTTAAAAATAAAGATAGTGTGAAAAGTATGATTTTACTTGTTTAAGATGTATGGTAGGATAGACATCAACATCAGACAAAAAAAAAAGAGTATTTATTTCCAAATAGTACAAATGCTGGTGTTTCAGCTTATAATTTTTGCTTATTTCTAATTTTTAGACTACTTTTATGAAAGAGTAAAGAATGATATAGGCAAGATTTTTAAAAATAAAAATATGAAGTATAATGGGAAAGATTCATTTGTAGGGAATACAGGTTGGGGAAATAATCAGCATACTTGGAAATTTAAAAGTGGCTTAAAATAGAAACCAAAAGTGTTAAATCAAACCAAATTTGACTGAAGAACGTCTCTGTTCTCACAGATAATGAACTACAACCTAACTTAGTACATTAACAAACTAAAAACTTAACTTAGAAATTTGCTTTTATAACAAATAGCTGCATCTCAGTAAACCACATGTGGCCAATTGTTTAAAGTGTTTTCAAATAAGGCAAATCTCCAAACTTTAACCAATCATGATAGTTCTGTATCTCGCTTCCATTTTCTATATGTCACTTTACACCTTCTGTCCACAAATATTGTGCAACCACGTTGCAAGTGGCCAAGTTGCTTTGAACCTGTTCTATCTCTGGTGGCTGCCCAATTCCTTAATCATTCTTTGCTGATTTAAACTCTACTTAATTTAATATGCCTGAAGTTTTTCTTTTAACAGATTGGTAATAAAAAAACAGGACCCAAAGTTAGACTTCTGGAACACCAGACAACAAGGGAAGCTACCCATGAAGTTTAATGTACTCACTGCTCTGTTTTGTGTAACTCGGTTTGTAGGCAAATTATTTTCTCTTGGATTCTTGGCTTCACAGGCATGTGGTTATAAATTCTAAAGTAATGGATAGTAATGTCCTAGGCCTTCAAATGTACTCTCCACTCACTCACTGATTCTCCCAAGTAACTTCCAGCCTTGCATGGTCAGCCTATACAAGTGATGCAAAATATTTTATATCATTTTTTTTACTGTACCTTTCCTATTCTTGGAATATATATGTGCTTACCATTGTGTTATAGTTTTCTACATTGTTTAGTACAATAACATGCTGTACAGGTTTGCAGCCTAGGAGAAATAGGATATATTGTATAGCTTAGGTGTACAGTAGGCTACGGCATCTAGATGTGTATTACACTCTATGATGTTTGCATGATGTCAAAAATACCTTATAATGCATTTCTCAGAATATAATCTCATCATTAAGTGATGTATGACTGTGCATGTGTGTGTTTGTTTGCAGAAAACAACACTATCAAACAGTGTGATGAAATTTACGTCAAACACAAAGAATGAATCTCAATGCATGCAAATTTTAAAATTTATTTTGGAGCCGGGCTCGGTGGCTCAGCCTGTAATCCCACACCTTTGGGAGGCTGAGGTGAGTGGATTGCCCGAGCCTGCGGGTTCGAGACCCGCCTGGGCAGCGAGAATTCATCTTTACAATAAATCAAAAAGTCAGCCGGGCGTGGTAGTGCGCGCCCGTAATTCCGGCTACTTGGAAGGCTGAGGCGGAAGGATTGCCAGAGCCCAGCAGGTCGAGGCTGCGGTGGCCGGGAGCGGCCACTGCACTCCAGTCTGGGTGACAGAGTGAGACTCCAACTCAAAAAAATAAAATAAAAATAAAATAAAATTTATTTTGGAAGTTGAGGAAATCACTGTATGGAATGCAGACTGTGACAAAATAAACTAACCGCATGAGGAATGCATAAAATAACCACTAAGGGAGAAAATGGTGCTGACTTGCAGGAAGTGAATTCAAGATTTGGTGACTGATCAAGAAAAAAAATAAGACAATGCAGTGAGAGTTGCACATTTGGGCTTTATTTGGACAAAACTTTGACATGTTTGCATATGTGGGAAGTCTCTTGCAACATGAAACTGTCCTGAGGTTTAGAAACATTATCCAAAAGGGGAAATGGTAAAGGGATTCTAGGGGAAGAGTGGCATGTGAGAAAGGGCTTAGATGTAGGGTGATGTCACTCAGCAGCACAATTGGAAGGCTCTGAGTTAAAGCATTTTTTTTTTTTGAGTTGGAGTCTCACTCTGTCGCCCAGACTGGAGTGCAGAGGTCGCTTCCGGCCACCGCAGCCTCGACCTGCTGGGCTCCGGGGATCTTTCCACCTCAGCCTTCCAAGTAGCCGGAACTACAGGCGCACGCTACCACGCCTGGCTGATTTTTTGATTTATTGTAGAGAGGAGGTCTCACTGCCCAGGCGGGTCTCGAACCTGCGGGCTCAGGCAATCCACTCACCTCAGCCTCCCAAAGGCGCGGGATTATAGGCTGAGCCACCGAGCCCGGCCTAGAGCATTCTTAAGGGCAGCAGTGGCTTGGGTTTTTTCTTCTGGAGTTTATCTTTTCCAAGGCTAGCATATGTTGTGGGCAGTTCTGTGAATATGCAATACAGGCAGACTTTTAATGCCTAAAATTCTGTTTGGGTTATATTTGAAATAATTTGGGGTATATTTGAAAAAATAACATTTTTAACTTGGCACTGGCGGACCTTTGAACTAAAGTTCTCAGTCTGTGTGAAAGAGTAAAGAGCCTAAGGGCCAATATACTGGGGCCATCTTAGGCTCATTTGTATAACATGACCTAAGTAACTTTGAAAATAAATGAAGTCTATAAGTCTAAAGACAAAAGAATCTACAAATAAGTAGTGTACTTTATTTTTGTTTATTACTTAATTTTATTGTAAAGATGTGGGGTCCAATCAGGATTAGGAACAACTGGTCCTCACTTCCCCTGGTTTAGGATCAGGTACCCTTAGAAGCACCACACTTTAGTTGAAAAAGTTATTTTTACAGAGATATTTTAGAATTTACAATTCTAAAAGAGTTATATGTGGATACTGAAATTAAACAATTAAGTAAATGGATGGTGGATGGAAAGAGTAAGATAAGCAAACAAAGGAGGATATAGATAAACGAAGAGATACATGAGCTAAAATGATCCGTGTGTTACCAGAATAGATTTGGAGAGATCAGTATGAACTCATGTTAAGTGTAATGGTTACCCATATAGATATTTATAGCCATATGCATGTATGTATACATTGGTTAGTATACACACATACATTGATTTCCTTGTTTGGCCAGTCATGAGAGTCTAGAAGAAATAACACCCCAGCAACAACCCATATGCCTAGTACTGAGATCTTTTTTCTAATATCATTCTCCAATAAAAGAACCTAGGGCTCTTCATAGAAATGGCTGATTCTAGACCTGAGCACTGTGTAGTACCAGAAAGTAGGAAAGCTCTAAAAATAACCACTACAAGAACAGAAACAACAAGTATATTTAAAACACACACAACGATAGGAATATATCAAATAGACACAGGAGCCAACTGAAAGAGTTCCCAATGGAGGAAACTGGAACATTTTAAGCAAAATAATAAGTTAGTATTAAATAATAGCCCAAGTGTAAAATAAATAGCAATGAATCCATACTGAATTGACGAATGATTAAGCAATTTGATAAAGTGGTATAGAACAGACAAATTTTTATAGAAGAATTAAGAATAATTGATGTAGAAATTGTCCTGTCACAGAGGTGGATCTTCCTCTCAATTGAGTGTGAATTTTACATTGTGATTTTTTTTTCTAAAATATGAATACAATATCAAAAGAGTAGGGGAAGAAGTCATTTTACAGTGGAGAAACCTGACAAAAACTACCTCAGCCACATGATCAAGGTTAATAGCAACAGTAATAAGTCATGCTGATTATGTGTATTCTTGATACTTCATGATGAGAATAGCCCTGTTTGTGATTTTAATCCCCCAAACACATAACTTCATCTAACCAATAAAAACTTTTTTAAAAACTCCAAATGAGAAATTCTATAAAGTACCTGATCAAATTCCTCGAAATGATCAAAGTCTTGAAAAATAAGGAAAGTCTGAGAGATTATCACAGACTAGAGGAGTCTAGGTTAACATGTTAACTAAATGTAAAGTGGTTTCCTGAAAAAGATCCTGAAACTCCAAAAGTACTATATATATAAATAAGAACATTTTAATAAAGTACACACTTTAATAATAATGCAACAAGATTGATTGATTCATTATGACTTTAGTATCACAAACATAAAATATTAATGATAAGAGAAATGGGATAATGTGCATAAAATATCTGTACTATCTTTGCTACTTTTGTTTACATATCTAAAACTATTCTAAAATAAAATGTTATTTCAAAATGTATGTTAATAGACAAATGTAGTAAGTCCACAATTGTTAAAATATTTATTTTGTTAAACTTTTATTTAAAAGAGTTGATTGAAAAGTGGAAATAATAAAAAGAAAAGTATATGTATATATGAAGAAATATTCAAAACTAATAGAAAATAATTTTTCAGAGGTAAGGTAAGATAGGAGTTTACAGATGGAAAAGACCTGCAGATAGAGTAACAGAACAGGGGAGAACTCCTCACCAAACACATATCAATGAAAAGGTCACCTATAGAAGGATATCAATTAAATTGGTATCTCATTTCCTATCAGCATTGTTATAGAATAGAAACCAGTGCTGTAAAGTCTTCACATTTCTGAGGTGATCAAGAGTTTAATATTTAGCTAGACTATAAATAATGTTTTTGGGGAAAGTATTTGGTTATGTATTTTCAGTTAAGATTTCAGAAATTTTATCTATTGCACATTCTTTTAGAAAAATCTTGAAGATAATGCTTCAGAATGATGAAGGCCTAAACCAAGAAATTGGATTCAATTCATCTGATGGTGATACAAATTTCAAAGTAACAAACGGCAAGTGATTAGAGAGAAAGTAGTAAACATTGAAGGAGTTGTGATTATACTAAAATTGTTGAAAATTAAAGGATCTATTTCTGTTAAGTTTTAACTTAACAGATTTGTATTAAAGAAGAATATTACATGTCACACCAAATATTTGGTAAACAGAAAGCTTGACTCTGATCCATACAGTCAATAACAATACTCCTAACCATCATGGGAGTTCTTTAGTGAAGATACTCCTGCCCTGGCACTGTCTGCATTCAATCTGGAAAGGAGAGCTCATAATGCAGGGGAAAAAAACCAAAGAAACAATAAATAGGGATTGTGTTCAAAAAGGATGGGAGCCCAGAAATGGCAACTGTTTAGAAGTGTCAGTATAAAAGATTCAGAGAAAAAAATTATCCTGGATAAAATAGATGTAGAGTGGGAAAATTGGCCAAAGAAAAAGTATGAGAAAAATCAAGGTATTTTAAACAAGTACAAGGCATGACTTTAAGTAGTTGCTGAAATATAAGAACACATAAATAATTTGGTCTAATATTAGGAATATTCTCCTTGAGGTGACCTAGTAGGTATAATATTGCACCATGAAAAAAACAACTTTTATATAATAATATAATTATTTTTTTCTGTCAGTATTCAGATTTTACAGATAACCTATGTACAAAAGCTAATAGACTTTTGTGCTTTCAGAAAATATATCAATATCATTATCTCTAACAATATAGAAGTAAAATTGATATAACTAGTAAAAACTAGACAAATACTTTTGAGTGAGTGTAGGAAGAAGCTGTGAAGAGATGATAGAAGTGAATATCCTTGTAAAATGTATAATTCTCAACAATACTGATATGATTTCTATTGGGTGCTACCCTCTGATATTTGTAGTGTCTATTGCAAATAAATAAATCCAAGAATATTAGCTTTGTAGATAAAATAAGTGTTTCTGAAAATAAAGCCTAAATTGAGAAACAATAAGAGACTGTTTCCAGTGTCTTTTAAAGTAGTGGGAGGCACTAAAAACAACCAACTATTATAGCCATGTGGAAGGTATCTGATATAAAAATTTTAAATAAACGCACTATTTAGAATTTACCAATAGAACAGGTGTTACCATGAGGAAGCTGACAGGAGAGAGGAGAAAGCCATGAAGCTAGTATGCACAGGAAGGGAACATTTGAAAGGAAGGACCCATACCTGTCCATCTGGGGAAATTACAGGGAGAAAAGGATGTGTGAAAATAAGAGATTTATGCCTGGAAGACTGAGAAGCATACAGAAAATTGGAGAACAGCACAAAGAGAGGACTGTTGATGTGCAAATACTTCAGAAAGAGGAACAGAATTAAAGTTGAAAATTCCACAAACAATGGTTGTTGAAACATTGCTATTTTTTAAAAATGTGAAATATATCAATGGTTATCAATTGAGACTGTATAAAAACTGTGGAAATCTAGCTGATCCAATTCATACATTAAATACAAGAATTCTGTAACTACTTGATGTTGACGTTGAAAATACATCTTGCTAAGTTCAATATATTCAGAAATGTCCTTTTACAGTGATAGATATCACCTTTCTCTTATTCATCTCAAATGCCCAGAGAGCAGCCGCCAAGACCTGAAAAGGCTCCCTGAAACCTATATCATCTATAGATGCAAAGTCTTCTTGGATGGAAAAAAGATGAAGAAACTCTAGTGTACTGGATATATTTTCCAATCTAACTTGTTGCACATTTATGATTAAAAAATAAATCTTTGTCTATGTAAAGAAATGTATATAATAATTATCATCAAGGACTAGACCTGTGCACCTTTATATAAACTTTTGATGTCCAAGAACTTTCATAGTGTTTGGAGCGCCAAACCTTTCTAGGTCTGCATATAGAAGTAAAAATTCAAGCATATGTTTATTTCAGTGAGAAAGAAAGGGAACTTTTAATCTGAGGAATGGAAGCCTCTTCTAAGTTATCAAGCCAAGAGTAGCATGGGAATAACGTGAAGTCACATCTACATCCACCTTGAACTAAGTAATCTCTCTCTCACTTTTTTTAAACTGTGTGTTTATTTCTTTGTAAGTGCCATTTTATGGTGACATATAAAGCTACAGCAACAGTTACAAAAAGTTGTCTGAATAACTCTGAGAGCTCAAAACAAGAATCTGAGTACAGGCTGAATAAAAAGATGTTCAGTTAAGAGTGCATATTGTGTAGCTTTGACAAATATCTTCGTCTGTGTAAGAATTTCTGCATAAGAGATGTGATTCACAGAGACCAAAAGTAAAATCTTGTTTCCTTTACAGTATGGTGAGATGGTCTGCATTCTTGCAAATGATTTATAAAGTGAAAGAAATGTTGGGTGTGAGCCCTCGGCATAAACATTTTGTTTTTCTTACAGCAGCAATAGGGAGAAAGGGAATCCAGCGGACACCCTGCTGTCATCTTTTCCAAGATGTATACTCCCAAGAATGGCAGTTGATGCCTGGCAGCAAGCCACCTTTAGGATTCTTTTTGGTTCTTTAAAACGCAAGCACTTTCTGACATTTCCTTCTCTGGCCCGTGAGCCCGAGCCAAACTTGGCAGGATACAACCCATGTTCTCCTGCTTAGTCTTCCCCTTACGGGACACCTACAGATATGGTACAAGCTAATATGAAATTAATGATAGTTTGCATTTCCAGACATGCTCCCATGGTTAAATACATATACTACACTAAATCTGGAGAACAGTTCCCTGTTAAAGTGATTCAGAAGCACTTGCATTCACAGCTGCAAAACAGGCTTCTCACTGGTTGGAGCTGAGTAGCTGATTCTATCCTTAATAGTAGCGGAGTCCTTGCAGGCTGTGGTGTCACATCCAGAGTGACTGAGAAAGCAACTTCTGCCTTTGTAGTAGTTGTGACAGGGTTGGAAGGTGGACTGCCGGTGGGCGGGAGTGAGACAGTAGCTCCCCTGAACTTGTTGCAGGAAAGCCTTCTGAAAACAAAAGGAATGAAAGAAGGAACTCAGTCTGCATGGGGAGAGGTACAATGCCAGGGAGGTTTCAGGGAGGCAGGGAAGGGAGAGGTGGCAAACCCAGGTTCACCAGTTCCTGGTAAACCAAACTTTGGCATGATGTGTGGTGCAGGGAGGTTGATATTGGTAAGGCTGGGGAGGTTAGGCGGTCCTCCTGGCAAAGATATCAGACCTGGTAATGTAGTAGTTGGGTTCACTGGTGCCATAGAAGTGAGGCACTGGTTTACTTGTGGTGGCAATAACCATATAATATTGGTACACCTATTCTGAGAACATTACTGACAGCTGGTGTTGAGCTAATAGAAAGTCCAGAGAGGACTCTGTTCAATCCCTGTAGTTCCTGGTGGTGACACAGATGGGGGATTAACTGAGGACAACTGGAACTATCTTTTTTGTTGTTGTTGTTGTTGTTTTTGAGTTGGAGTCTCACTCTGTCACCCAGACTGGGGTGCAGTGGCCGCTCCCGGCCACTGCAGCCTCGACCTGCCGGGCTCCGGCGATCCTTCCACCTCAGCTTTCCAAGTAGCCAGAATTACAGGCATGCGCTACTACGCCCGGCTGATTTTTTTGATTTATTGTAGAGATGAGGTCTTGCTGCCCAGGTGGGTCTCGAACCCGTGGGCTCAGGCAATCCACTCACCTCAGCCTCCCAAAGGCACGGGATTACAGGCTGAGCCACCAAACCCGGCTGGAACTATCTTTAAGAGGCCTGAGAGGTGTGCCAATCATTTGTTCTGGAAGAGAAATTTTCTTTCCTTCTTCAAATGGGAGTGTAGGTATTCAGTGCAAATAACTGTATCCAATGGCACATCCTAGGCTGTCTTCTCCACTCCATGCATAATTTGGTGTAATAATCACTTCTTGACAGTTGTCAGTGTCTGTTGTGCACATAACCTCTGGCTTTGTTTTGTGTGTTTCAATAAGGCTGAATAGATCTTCAGACTAATTTATGACTGTATCTGCTCCAATGATATAATCACTATGCTGTCTAAGACTTGCCACTGTTGTGGGATAATTTGATTCTACTTCTAACACATGCCAAATGTTTTCACTTGCCCCATCAAAACTGCAGAAACGAATGCTCACTGTCAGCAAGCTCTGGTCATCCCACAGGTTACTTGGGGTGACTGGGGTATCTCACAGCTCCAGTGTTTTGCTGCCATAGATAAGCATTTTTATAGGCTTTTAAATTTACTTTCAGTAGATCCTTAAGAGTGTCACTGTCTTTGTTTCACCTTGAACCATTGATAAAAAAAAAATAGAAACAAAGCAAGGCTCCAGTTCAACCCTGTGTCCTGGGGACTTTTTCTGTACATGCAGGACATGCCTCTGCTCAGGATCGTAATCCTCTGCTAAAAGCCTCTGGTGGCAGGTGATCATTGTGGCCAAGTGGGCTCCATGCTATTACTGACCCTCTCCTAACCCCTCCCATGCAGCTAAGCAATCCTTTCTCTCTAACTTTATTTATTTATTTATTTTTAAATTTTCATTTGTTTTTATAAAGATATGGGTTACAAGTAAGGATTAATTATACAAGCAGGCTCCATGCAGGTGAAGTCTGGACCTCTAACTGGCCCTCACTTACCCTGATTTGGGACCAGGTACACTTTGTATAGTTACATGTCCCATCTTCCTCCTTCCCTCCCCTTACAGTGCCTAGTGACTGCCAATCCCTCTCCGTAGCTAAGTAATCATCTCTTGAAGGAGCTTGCTATGTGGACACTAGACTGATTGCCACCATAAATAACTGTATGTTACCCTTACAATGTCCTTATGCTGGACTTTATAGCTCATACCCTGTGGTTCAATAATATGTAACCAATCACCAGTCAGTGTTATTTCTGTAAACCAGTGAGAATTTCTGACAGACAACTTTGTACCAATCTACTCCTTCTTTCCATTTTGGCTTTAAAAACCAGCTAAAAACTCATATCTGAGATACTTGAGACTGAATGTTCCAGGTAGCTGTCCTCATCTTGGCTTAAGTAAATGATCCAAATTTATATTTTGTGCCTCAGTTTATCCCTTCATATTGACACTAGTGTTTCTTAGAGACTTAAGCATCTAATAATCTCATTAGAGATTTGGACTTCCATTTCCAAACAGATATAAATTTGACAAGTGTATGCATGGTACTGTGAAATATATAGTTGATCTTTGATCTTGCTTCCTGGTTTAAAATTCCTAAAATCTTTAGAAACTCCAAAGTGATGTATTTTTGTATGCTAATAAATTGGTTGATGACTGGCAGCCCCTAAGTAGCTTCTGGATGACAGCTGGTCACTGGAAAGATCAAGACAGTACTAGAGGGTTGGTACTTTCAACCCAACCCTCAACCTCTGGGTACTGTAGAGGGGCTTCGTATGGTTTGGATATGGTTTATTTGACCCCACCACATCTCAATGCTTCATCCTCATGTTGGAGATGGATTCTTATAGGCGGTGTTTGGATTGTGGGAGCAGATTCTTCCTGAACAGCTTGGTGCCATTCTCATAGGAGTTAATGAGTTTTCAATTCTAGTTTCTCTGAGAAGTAATTATTTAAAAGAACGTGAAACCACCCCCAGTCTTCTCTCTCCTGCTTTCTTCCTCTTGAATGTAATCCTTTCCTCCATGAGTGTAAACTTCCTGAGGCCCTTACCAGAAGATACTGACACCAGGCTTCTTGTACATCTGCAGAACCATGAACTAAATACACTTTCCTTTATTAATTATCTAACCTCAGGATTCCTTTGTAATAACACTAACAGACTCAGATAAAGCTCAAGGTTATGTTGATAGTCAAGAGCCAATGATTTAATCAGTCATGCATGTGTAATGAGTCTTCCATAGGAACCTGGGTGAGGCGCCACGGTGTCATTATACCTATAAAGTTAATGATAGGGATTGAGAACACTCAATTAGTTGTGAGAGAAACTCTTCATGAGAACAGAGTTCAAAACATTTCCTGTGTGCTGATGTGATAATGCAGACCTTGAACAATGCATGGCCTCACACTTCTCCCTGTCTTGCAAGGCTCCAAGATAAGGAACCAGGGAGCATAGAGCTGGCAGCTTAGGCTTGTGCTTCTTGATCCTAGGTGCATAGTACAATCACCTCGGAGTATTTTCTAAATCAGTGATTCATCATCTTATATCCCAACCTTCAAATTTTATTTGATGAGTCTGAGGTGAGACTTTGGCAATGGCACTATTTTAATACATCTTAAAGTGATCTTAATGGCTAGTTGGAGTCGAGAACTGCTGATCTAGAAGTAGGGTTGATATATCAAACCAACTGGGGAGTCAAATATATTTTGATGCCACACTATTGTGCTTTATCACTGATAATATGTGATTCTCAGCAAGGACAATGAGGATTGTTATATGACTGACTGGATGGCCAAAATTTTAAAGATTTCAATATCCTCAATAAGCAGGGCTTGGGATTAATTTTATACTTTTTGATGGTTGTGATATAGAAGTCTGCAGGTTTTTCCCCCAATCCAAGTCCCCTCTGCCTGACTACTCATTCCACCAAGGTGAACAAGATATGCTAAGAATTGCCTAATTTTAAGACAATAAGAGAGCCGGGCTCGGTGGCTCAGACTGTAATCCCACGCCTTTGGGAGGCTGAGGTGAGTGGATTACCTTAGCCCGTGAGTTCGAGACCCGCCTGGGCAGGCTAGACCTCATCTCTACAATAAATCAAAAATTAGCCGGGCGTGGTAGCGCGCGCCTGTAATTCCGGCTACTCGGAAGGCTGAGGTGAAAGGATTGCCGGAGCCCAGCAGGTCGAGGCTGCGGTGGCCGGGAGCGGCCACCGCACTCCAGTCTGGGCGACAGAGTGAGACTCCAACTCAAAAAAAAAAAGACAATAAGAGCACAAAAGAGGCTATCTCTGTTAGGTTTATCCACAAGTTTGAGAAAGTAAGGTGAATATACCATTTCTTTCCAAAAAGTTTGACAGGTAACACACTTGAAGAAAGTAAGGAACCTAATGCCACTGACTAAAAAGGATTGAGACACATCCCATAGATAAGTTCCTCTCTAGACTTTAGGTGCCTGTTCTTGCAAAGTAGCTCTGGTAAGAATTTTCTTTCTGGGCAAATATTCCCTCCTTTTCAACAGAAGACCCAAATTTTCCCCCATTATCAGAGACATTCAGAGAAAAAGAAAAAAATTCCCATTTTATCTTAGTTGTTGTTGAACAACTTAAAATGCTCTATCCTTCTGATTGTCATCTCACATATCAAATTTGTGAGACAGAGCACATGATTGTGCTGTCAAATGTTACCATATGTCTAAATTAAGGCAACTGTTATTGAGAGAAAGCTATAAATAAATGTAAGGCACAAGCAAGCACTAGTCTTATAAGAACTCAATGTCCTAAGCTTACACCTCTTAATTTCTTCCTATTATTAACTTTTGATATGTATAAACACGTGGAACAAGGGGAATTGTCATGTGTGGGGACAACAATCTCACATAGAAATGACTAGTTCTCTACAATGGGACAAGTGTCTATAAATTAGCAATACAACTCTAAATTAGGATAATCTCTTGATGGGCAATGTTTTGGAAATAGTTGCCAGATTCTAATATAAGGGAAGATAGGAATTCATTTTGAGAGTCAAGGCGGACGTTTCTCTGTTCCAAATATTTAATGCAATTATCCAAGAGAAAACCATTGATCAAATGCAAAGCAGTTGCATTTAAAGAACTACTAGAATTCATTATATGAGAGGACTCCAAAAAGACAAGAATTATCTTTGGGAGAGTGGGTCCCTTGTAGTACAGACTTTTCCTGCTAGGTAAGTGTTCTAGGAAACCATGAGTTTTTATTTGGATGTTTGAAGAAGGTCGTGTCTTGATTTGCAGAAGAAACATTGCAAGTTGTGGCAAATGGGTGACACTTTCTTCCATTATGAAAATCCACCTGCCCATACTCCACTGAGTGTTCAGCAAATTTTGAAAATATAACAAGAAAGCTCCAAACCAATATCCTTTATAAATACAGACGCAGAAAAATTTTACAAAATTCTAGAAAACTAAATCTAACAGCTTGTTAATAGGTCTAAGAGGGAGGATTTTCAAAAATAAATGAAATTATCTTTTGAAGGGTGGGCCTCATGCTACTGGCTTTCTCTGCTAGGTAAATACTCTAGGAGCCCATTGGTTTTTATCTGGAAGTTTTGAGAAGGTTGCATAATGATTTGTGGAAGAAAGTCCTGAAGTGTGGCAAATAGGTGACTGGTTCTTCCACCATGATGACACACCTGTCCTTACTGTGCTGAGTGTTGAGCAGTTTTTGACCAAAAATGGCATAACCCGTGTGCTCTACACTCCCTATTCACCTGATTTCACCCTGAGTGACTTATTTTTTCCCAGATGAAAAAAGTGCTCAAAGGAAAATGTTTTGCTGATGCTGAGGAGTTGAAACAAAAAATGGCAGAAGCACTAAAAGGCATACAAATTGACAAGTTCAAAAATTGTTCTGAGCAGTAGAAAAAGCATTTGCCAGATGTAGTACATCAAACGGAGATAATTTTGGAGATGACTGAACTTTAATTACATAAGAATAGGCAATATTTTATAGATAAATTTTGGATTTTGGGGAATTTTTCCTCATATACACTGTGACCAAGAGGGATTTACACCAGAGATACAAAGTTAATTCAAAACATAAAAACCAGTTGAAAAACTATCTGAATAAAATTTTTAAAAAATACATAATTATTTCAATTCATGTAGCACAAAAAATTGACAAAAATCAAACATTTTTCCTGATTAAGAAAACACAAAAAATAGCAGGAAAAATGATCTATAAAAGAGCATCTATGAATATAACATTATATTTAGAATTTAAAAAGTCTTAAAATATTCTCCTTAATTTCAGAAACAAAAAAGCTGTTCATTCTTACTGCTTCCCTTCAACATTTTACTGTTAAATATATGGCCAGAAAATTTAAGCAAGAAAAAGAAATAAGACATACAAAGAAAAAGTACAATTTTCATATGCAGATAATATGATCTTATATAGAGAATATCCTAAAGAACATGTACACTCACACACTTAAAGTTAATGCATTCAGCAAAGTTACAAAATATAAGATCAAGACACAAAAAGCTAATCGTACTTCTACACACTAGCATTGAGCAATCCAAAGGAAAAATTAAGAACAAATTTTATTTTTTACTATCATCAAAATAACAAAATATTTAGGAATAAATATAACCAGGGGATTACAAGCTTTTGTACCAAAAACTATAAAATATTGTTGAATGAAATTAATAAAGACCTAGAAAAATGGAAAGACATTCTAATATATATATGGGCTTAACATTGTTAAGATAGAAATACTACTTAAATTAATCCTCATATTCAGTGTAATACTTGTCAAAATTCCAATCATGTTTTGTAAAAGAAATAGACAGTGTGATCATAAAATTTACATACAAGTGTAAGAGACCTACCATAGGCAAGACATCTTTGTAAATGAAGAACAAAGTAGGAAGATTTATGTTTCTTAATTTCAAAACTTACTACAAAGCTTCTAAAGTGATTAAGACAGTGTGGTCCTGGCAAAATTATAAACATACAGGTCAGTGGAATTGAACACAGAGTCCAGGTATAAACATATATATTGATGGTCAATTGATTTTCTACAAAGGGCATTCTAAAAAAACACTTGATGAGGAGAAAAAGTATTTTCAACAAATGTTGTAGGAAAACTGAAGATCTATAGGCAAAATATAGGGTTGAATCCCATCTTTCACTGTATTCAAAAATAAACTCAAGATGGATCCAAAATCTAAATCTAAGGGCTACAGCTATAAACTTTTAGAAGAATACATATGTTTAAATCTTTGTGATTTTTAATTAGGCAAGAGTTGTTAAGTGATAACTCCAAAAAAACAGAAACCAAAGAAAAATGTAGTCAAATGAGACTTTATTAAAGTTAAAAATTATGTTCACCAAAAGACACTATCAAGAAAATGAAGAAACAACCTACAGAGCAAGATAAAATATTTAAAAATCATATATAGTAAGAGTTTAGTATGCGGAATATATAAAGAAGGATATCAGCAAGATGGCAAAATAGGAGAACCCAGCTGCCATTTCCACAGGTAAAACTTCATTTATTGGGTCTTGGAGCTTGGCTGGCAGGTTCCAGCAACCAATGGTTCAAAATGTCTGAGAATAAATACATTAAAGAGGATAAAACCAGTTTCAATTCACCCATAGTAGCATTCATCCAAAGAAAATAGAGCTCAGTGCTGTGAGAAACCCCCTCTGCTTGCAGTTGTTCCTGAAGAAGAAAAAACAAGAAAATCCACTTGTAAACTCATGTTATGAAGCTAGCATTACCTTGATATCAAAGCCAGACAGTGATACTATAAGAATGAAACATTAGGAGAGGAAGATGGCAGCTAAGTCAGTTAGACTATGCAAGTCCCAGTGTGAGTGAGTGAGTGTACGGAAAATTTGTGTATGTGACAGTGAGTAAGTGTGTGTGTAAGTGGCTGAGTGAGTGAGGGCTCCAGAGCAAGTGGCCAGGACTCTCCTGGTGAAGTGACTGGTGCTGCAGCTGTTTGACCTAGTGATTCTCGGGATGAGACGCCAAATGTCATTTTTTTCAAGCAACAGAACCCTTCCTGGGAAAAGATGCTGGGTAAGACTTAAGTGGAAGGCTCAACAGAAATTTTAAAAAATTTTTCATCTGTTTGCTAGTTTTTCTAATTTTTAAATATTTTTTCTTTGTGGATAAATGTATATGTAAGTGTTCAATCTGCATCCCCACCCTTAATTTATTTTCTCTTTCTTCTTTTTTTTCTATTTATGTGCATATATGAATGATGGAGTGTTCATCTTTCTTTCTTATTGATTTGTTCTTGTTCTTTTGTTTTTCTCCTTTTTCAGTTTAATGTATGTTTGAATATGTTTGACAGTTCAGTCTGAACTCCTATTTTTTCTATTCTTTTCTTCTTTTTTTTTCTTTTTCTTCTCCATTTATTTTGTGCTGTGTGTGTGTGTGTGTGTGTGTGTGTGTGTGTGTGTGTTTGATTTTCCTGGGTTTTTTTGTTGTTGTTTTGTTTTGCTTTGTTGTTCTTCCAGTATTTTTTGGTTCATGTGTGTGTTCAACTGTTTATTGCTTTAGTTTCTGCTTTAATTATTATGTGTTTTTGTCCATTTTTAGAAAATTTTTGTCCTTCCTATATTGTTCTACTCATCTCTGTTCTCCTCATTACTTTTACTGTAACTTGAACTCAGGGGGACACACATGTACCCATTGCATCATCACATAGAGTGGTGAAGGGAGTGGGTCTCAGATAATCAGTGATAGTTGTGATTTGCAAGTAGTTTCTGAGTCCTAGCTCACTAGTTCACTTTTTTAGACTCTCCAAACTACAAGAGACTGCAAATTTCCCACCCACAGTCCTGTTTCAAAATAGAACAAATCCAAAGCCCTGATCAGGAGCTCAGTAAACATCATAAGAGGAAAGAAATCTCTCCCACTGCCATTGAATAACAGAACCAAAGAGAAAATAAACAGATCTATCACAAATGAGGAAAAGTCAACAGAAGACCAAAAGTAATTTCCAGTGTAACAAAGAGAAAGTGCCTGAAAAAATCAGACTTCAGAGCACAAACAATGGAAGTCACCAACTACTGTTCACAAAATACAACAAGGATTAGGGAATGGATGGAAAGAGTGAATAAGACTCAAGAAAGACAAAATACAACACTGAAAGAACTTGAACAGAGATTTTGACCATAAAAAATTTCATCCAGGAAATAACAAGATGACAATCTTGGAAAGCAGAGTTAACCAAGCAGAAGAAAGAATCTCAGAACTTGAAGATTAGAGCATAGACTCAACCCAAACTGTAAAAAATATAGAAAGAAAACTCAGAAAGAAAGAACAAAGCCTCTAAGAGATGTGCAATTATATCAGGAGGCTGAATCTATGCCTGCTCATTACTCCAGAATAAGAAAGGGAAATGGAGAACACCTTGGAGCAAGTATTCCAGAGGGTTATCCAAGAAAACTTTCCTCATCTAACCAGAGATGTGACCATCCAAACACAAGACATACAGAGAAACCCCATAAGACATCAAATGAAAAAACCAACCCCATACATAGTAATTCAGCTACACAAAGTATAGGCACTCTCTCTCTCTCTCTCTCTCTCTTTCTCTCTCTCTCTCTCTCTCTCTCTCTAAGAGCAGCAAGGGAGAAAGGTCAGACTACCTAGCAGGGAAAACCAATTAGAATAACAGCAGACCTATCAGCAGAAACACTACATAAAAGAGACTGGAGTTCAATATTCAAAGGCCTCAAAGAGAAACAATTTCAACCGAAGAATATCCAGCCAAGCTCTGCTTCATTAGCGAAAGAGAATTCAAATCCTTCCCAGACATCTAATCCCTAAGATATTATGCTGCTTCCAAACCAGCTCCACAGGAAATATTTAGGAAGGTATTAAGCACAGAAGAAAGAAAAAAGAAATGATCATGCACTTCCCAAGAGAAAAGCAGAACACATAATTAACAGAGAATACATAGCAACAGCAAAATTGAAAACACACCATACACCAATACAAAAGTCAAAAGAAAATAAAAAAGAAAGGAAAAACTTTACAAGAACCTCATGACTGGGATAAACAATCACATTTCAATAATCAGCCTGAATGTGAATGAACTAAACACACCACTGACAAGACACGGCATCTGGATTAAAAACAAAAACAAAAAAAACCATGACCCAAATATTTGTTCATCTAGGAAACTCATCTCACCACAAACGACACATACAGATTCAAAGTTAAAGGATGGAAAATGAGTTTCCTGGCAAATAGACCACACAGGAAGGCAAAAGTCACAATCTCAACATCAGACAAAACAACATTTAAGCCACCAAAAATTTAGAAAGATATGAAAGGATACTACATAATGATAAAGGTTCAATCCATCAACAAGAGCTATCAATCTTAAACATATATGCACCCAACACAGAAGCACCAGCATTTGCCAAGCAACTACTAAGTGAACTAAAAAAGAAAATTAACACTAACATTATTATAACTGGAGACTTAAATGCTCCACCAACAACCCTAGATAGATCATTGAAGCAAACAAACAAGCAAAAAAAAAAAAAAAAAAAACACAAATAGATCCAGAACCTAATCATAATACTCAACTGAATGAACTTAATAATTACCTACAGAATATGCCACATAACAATCATGAAATAAATATTCTACTCACCAACACATGGAATGTATTCCAAGATCAATCACACCCTTGGCCATAAATCAAGCATAAACAAATTCCATAGGGTTGAAATATTGCCATGCGCCTTCTTAGAACACAGTGGAATAAAAATAAATATCAACACCAACAAAACTCCCCACAACCCACGAAGACATGGACACTAAACAGCATGATGTTGAGCAACTACCGGGTCAACATTGAAATCAAAACAGAAATTAAAAGATTCCAGGAAACAAATGAAAATGAAGGAACATCTTACCAAAACCTCTGGAATGTTATGAAAACAGTACTAAGAGGGGGGGATTTATATTTCTATGAACACACAGCAAGAAAATAGAAAGATCACAAGTTAACAGTCTAACAAATCACACAAGGGAGCTGGAAAGACAAGACCATGAAATCCCTATTTTTAGGAGAGGAATCCAGATCACCAAAATAAAAACCAAAATATGGAACATAGAAGACAACATTATCAAAGAAAAAAAATCAACAAAACAAAAAACTGGTTCTTTGAAAGAACAAGACTGATGAATCCCTGGGAAGAAAGACCAAGAAAAGAGAGAAAAAGCCCAAATAAACACAATCAGAGCCAGGCTCATGGCTCAGCCTATAATCCTACGCCTTGGGAGGCGGCGGTGAGTGGATTGCCTGAGCCCGTGGGTTCGAGACCCTCCTGGGCAAGCGAGACCTCATCTCTACAATAAATCAAAAAATTAGTCAGGTGTGGTAGCGCGCACCTGTAGTTCCAGCTACAAGGAAGGCTGAGGTGGAAGGATCGCTGGAGCCCAGCAGGTCTAGGCTGCGGTGGCTGGGAGTGGCTACTGCACTCCAGTCTGGGCGACAGAGTGAGACTCCAACTCAAAAAAATAATAAATAAATAAATAAATAAATAAACACAATCAGAAATGAAAAAGAGTAAATCACAACTGATTCTGAAAATTTACAAAAGATTATCAGAGATTATTATGCACATCTGTTTGGAAACAAACTTGATAACTTAAATGAAACATAGGATTATCTCACAACCTCCCAAGATTGAAACAAGAAGACACTGAGACAGTAAATAGACCAATAACAAACTGGGAAATTCACTATGTCATAAGAAAACTACCCACAAAAAAAATCCCTGCACTAGTTTTCCAGCAGAATTATACAAATCATACAAAGAAGAGCTGATAGCAATCCAACTGAATTTCAGGCAATTGAGAAAGACAGAATTCTCCCCAAATTATTTTGCCAAGTTAATATCACATTGATACCCAAACCTGATAGAGATACAATAACAAAAGAGAACTACAGGCCAATATCCCTAATGGGCATAGATGCAAAAATTCTCAACAAGATTCTAGCAAATCAGATCCAACCACACATCTCAAATATCATCCATCATGACCAAGTAGACTTCATCCCCAAGATGCAGGACTGATTCACCATCTACAAGGCCATAAATGCAATTAAATACATAAATAGATGTAAACACAAGAATCCCATGATTATATCAATCGAAGCAAAAAAGACTTTTGATAAAATCCAGCACCCCTTCTTGATAAAAACCTTCAAACACCTAGGCATAGAAAGAACATAACTCACAATAATAAGTGCCATCTATGTTAAACCCACAGCCAGCATATTGCTAAATGAACAGAAACTGAAAACATTTCCCCTGAAAACTGGAACAAGACAAATTTGCTCACTCTCATCCCTCTTGTTCAACATTGTATTGAAAGTCCCAGCTAGGACAATTAGACAAGAGAAGGAAATCAGCGGTATCCAAATTGGAAAAGAGGAAGTCAAGTTATCCCTTTTTGCTGATGATATGGTCCTATACCTTGAAAAGCCAAGAGAATCTGTCAAAAACCTGCTTGCACTGATAGAGGACTTTGGCAAAGCTAGGGTACAAAATAAACGTGCAAAAGACAGTCACATTTTTATACACAAACAACAAAGAGGCAGAGAACAAAACAAAAAGCACAAATCCATTCACAATAGCCACATACACACACAAAATCAAATACCTTGACTTCTTCCTAACCAGAGAAGTGAAGGACCTTTACAATGAAAACTACAAAAAACCGCTCAAAAAATTAAGAAAACACAAATAAATGGTTCCATGCTCATGGATTGGAAGAACCAACATTGTTAAGATGTCCATCCTACCAAAGGCAATCTACAGATTCAAAGCAATATTCTTTAAATTATCAACATCATTCTTCTCAGACCTGAAAATGACAATACAGAAATTCATATGGAAACATAAATGACCATGAATAGCCAAAACAATCCTCAGGGAAAACAAAAACAAAAACACAGAGGGAGGTATCACTCTTCCAGATCTCAAACTTTACTATAAGGTTACAATAATCAAAACAGCCTGGTATTGGTATAAGAACAGGCACAGGGAACAAAGGAACAGGATAGAGATGCCAGAAGCCAAACTTCAGTTTCTCAACCAACCCACCATTGACAAAACCTCCACTAACAACTACTGGGTAGAGGAGAACGTATGCAGTAAATGGTGCTGAGAAAACTGGCAGAAAACATGCAGAAGATTAAAACAGGGCCCTACCTATCACCATACACAAAAATTAACTATAAATGAATCAAAGACCTACACTTAGAACCTCAAACTATAAGAACCTTTGAAAATACAGCAGACACCCTTATGGAAATTGCAACTGGCAACAAATTGCTGATCAAAACCCCAAGTGTCCATTCCATAAGAGATAAAATAAACAAGTGGGACCTCATCAAACTGAAAAGCTTCTGCAAAGCAAAAGCAAAAAAAAAAAAAAAAGAATCAAGAGGGTGAGGAGACAATCAACAGAATAGAAAAAAATATTTGCTAACTGTACATCTAACAAAGGCCTTACATTTTGGATCGACAAGGAACTCAAGCGTGTTAAAAGGAAAAACAAACAAACAAACAGCCCCATTAAAAAGTGGGCAAAACACATGAATAGACACTTCTCAAAAGAAGATAAACAAGCAGACAACAGACTCATGGAAAAGTACTCAGCCTCACTAATCATCAGAGAAATGCAAATCATAATCACATTGAGATACCACCTAACCACAGTAAGAATGATCATCATTAATAAAACAAACTACAACAGTTGCTGGTGAGGATGCAGAGAAAAAGAAATGCTTTTACACTTCAAGTGGGAGTGCAAACGCAATCTCTTTGGAAAACAGTGTGACAATTTCTGAAAGAACTAGAAATTGACCTTCCATATCACCCAGCAATCCCTCTACTGGGAATATACCTGGAGGAACTCAAATCATTCTACAAAAAAAGATACCTGTGCATACACGTTTATTGCTACACTATTCACAATAGCAAAAACATGAAACCAACTGTGCTGCCCATCGAAACTGGACTGGATAAAATATGTGGTATATATACACAATGGAATATTATGCAACCATGAAGGAGAAACATATGGACTTCATAGCAACTTGAATGGATTTAGAGTCTATCATACTCATCATGCACAGTGATCTATCATAGAAACAAAAAACTAAGTAGGACATGTTCTCACTCATACTCAGACCTTGGACAATTATAATACTATAAAAAAGGGATTGGCTGTAGTGGGAAACTGCCAGGGGAGTAGGGTGGGATTGGCAGTAGTAGAAAACTGCCAGAGGAGGGAGGGTGCACACCTCATCAACAAGGGTACCTGCATAATGAACATTTGTATACCTAATCCTGAATTATACCCTACACCTTTACAATAAAAAATAAAAAACATGGATATATAAAAAAACGCATTGACCAAAAAAAAAAAAAACATTACACGCCAATATCCAAGTGAATATAGATACAGAAATGCTTAACAAAATACTCATAAGTCTAATTCAATGACACGATAAAAGTATCATTTGATTTAGCTCTGGGATAAAGGATAAGGATTTCTTAACATAACAAGTCACTAAAAGTTATACATCACATTGACAGAATGAAGGACAAAATTATAAGGTAATCTCAATAGATATAGAAAAAACATTTATTAACATTCAGCATTCTTTGATGATAAAAGCTCTGAATATATTAATTATACAAGGAGTATACCATGACATAATAAAAGCTATTTATAATAAAGCCATAGCCAACATCAATCTCAATGGTAAAAAGCAAAAAGGTGTATCTGTAATGTTAGGAATGAGATCAGAGTGCATCACCTTGCAACTTATTGTTAACATAAAGTCCTAGCCAGAGCAATTATGTAAGAAAAAGAAAAAATTGCATCAAATCAGAAAGGAGTAATAAAATTGTGTGCTTTCAGGCTACTTTATCTCATTTATAGAAAATGCTAAGGACTTCATGAAAAAAAACTGTTAAAACTTATTAAGTAAAGTTGTAGGATTAAAAAAATACAAAAATTGGCAGCATTTCTACACAATAATAACAACTATTCAATTAAGAAAAAAATTTCATTTCAATAGCATCAAGAGGATAAAATATTTAGAAATGCATTTAACCAAGAAGGTGAAAGAGCTGTACACTTAAACTGTAAGACATTGATGAAAGAAACTAAAGATACAAGTAAATGGAAAGATATCTATTATAGTGAATTGGAATAATTACTATTGCTTAAGTGTCCACACTATCAAAAATATCTATAGAGTCAATGAAATCCCTATAAAAATTCAATGGTACTTTTTATGGAACTATAAAAGTAAATTTTAAAGGTTATATGAAACCATAAAAGATCCCAGATAGCAAAAGCAAACTTTAGCAAGAATAAACAAGTTTCAAACATCACTGTCTGATTTCAAATTAAATATTATACATCTACAGTAATTAAATCAATGTGATATTGGCATAAAAAGAGACATAGAGAGAAAAACGGAAAAGAGTAGAATGGTCAGAAGCAAACACATACATATATATATATATATAATCAGCTGGCCTTTCATGAGTGTACCACACAATGAAGAAAAGATAATCTATTTAATATGGTGTTGGGGAAACTGGATATGGAAATGCAAAGGAATAAAATGGAATCTTTATCTTACACCATATACACAAAAATCAGCTTGAACCAGTTTAAAGACTTAAAAGTAAGACTTAAAACCATAAAACTCTTAGAAGAAAACATAGGGAAAATGCCTTGGCACTGGAATTGGCAATGATTATTTTGAGATGGCAGAGACAGAAAAGCAAATATAAACATGTGGGATGGCATTAGACTAAAAGTTTCTGCACAAGAAACAAAACAATGAAAATAATTGTAAAAGCAACATTCAGACTAGGAGAAAATATTGAAAATCCAAATATCTTATAAAAAATGATTGATACTTCATCTATATAAGGAATTCATACAATTCAATAGTAAAAAAATAAAAATAAAAAGTAGACAAAAACCTTGAAAGACATCTTTCAAAGAAGTCATACAAATAGCTGATATGTAAAAAAATATGGTCAACATCAAAAATAATTAGGGGAATGCTGATTAAAACCTAATCTCACACCTATTAGGGGGGCTATCATTTTAAAAACCCTGAAAGATTTAAAAACTGTTAGTGACAACATTGAAAAAATGTGTCAATCAAAAATATATATGGACACTTCTTTCTACTAAACAGCACAATGAAAAATACTCTAGTATAAAAAATTCCCCCTAAATTTGAGAAATAGATATTTTTCCAGCAAAGAAGATAAGCAAGTGGCCAATATAAGCATGGAAGAATTCTAAACATTATTAGTTATTGGGGAAGCACAAATCAAAACCACATCGTAATACTACTTCACACACTCTTGGATAACTATGTCTGCCCTCCTCTCTTCTTAAAAAATAAAAGGATATTAACAAGTATTGGAGAGTATGTGAGGAGAAAAGAACTGTTACATATTGCTGGTGGGAAGGTACAGCACCTATAGAAAGCTGGGAGTTTCTTAAAAAGTTGACTATAGAATTGCCATATGATTCTGCAATTCCTCTTCAAGTTATAAACCCAAGAGAACTGAAAGCATATATTCACAAAAAAAATGTGTACACAAATGTTCCTAGTATTTTTCAAAATGTCCCCAAAGTGTAAGTAATGCAAATGTCTATCAATGGATAAGTAGAGAAACAAATACGATAAATTCATACAATAGCATATTATTCCGCCATAAAAGCAAATGAAATGTGCTAAAATATGTATGAACGTTATGCCATGTGAAAAAGTCAGTTACAAAAGAGTTATGATTCCATTTATATCCCATATTCAGAATAGATAAGTGCATAAAGACAGAAAGTAAGTTAGTATTTGCCAAGAAATAAAGGGAGGGAGGAATTGGCAGTAATCATTAACTGAATTTCTATTTGGTGTAATGGACTGTTTTGGAACAAGAGTTTGGTAATGGTTGCACAAATTGTGAATGTACCAAATCCATGAAATCAGAAGAGTAATTTTATTGGTAGGAGAGACATAGGGGTTAGAAGAAAATCCCTTCAACATGCTCAGAATTTGAAATTTTACATATTTTCTCTTCATTTTTGGCCCTTACTCTGTATTTTCTTTTATTTGATTGTCACTGAAGACATAGACACTCTAGTTCTTATTTTTGTATGTGCCAGAAATTTCATGTTCTCATTTTAAAATTGCAAATATTTATAATAAACAGAATTACACAGAAAAAAAACAACATTTCTATAAAAATATTCTTACCCCCAAATCAAAATGAACTTAATATCTTTATATTTCACAAATATAATGTAGCATTGATATTGTGGACAGGCACTTGGGATAGAGCAATACAGACAGAATACACAAATGTTTACCCTTAAGCAGTTTGCAATGTTGTGGAGAGAAGCTGACAATAAACACTCAAGTAAGCTGAATGAGGAGTATATTAGATGGTGATAAGTACTGAGGAGAAATAGAGTAGTAAAGGTGTATAAGGCTTGAAGGAGAGTAGCAACATTGGACAAATCTCCCTGTAAGTGTGAGTTAAGACCAAGATGGTAAATAAGAGAGTTGTGTGAAAAGCTGTAAGAAGAGTACTCAAGACAGAGGAATGGATAAGCACAAAGTTAAAGCTGCTTGGAATAGTCATGAAAAGGAAGAAGACTGTTTTGACTAGAGTAGGTTATCACATATGGGCAATTAGTTTGAGTTGAGGTCAGAGATGGAGTCCCAAGGACTCCACTGAAGAGCCTCATAGGCCAGTTTAAGGATTAGGGAATAAACTTGATAGCAGAGTTTAGGTCCAATATGGTAGGCAGAGTTTAAATGGTCACCAAATTTGGGAAAAATAGAGGCCAGTATCAATTTTGAACGTGAGAAGAGCAGTCTTGGAGCAAGGAGACTGGAGTCAGTAATAAAGTTTGGGGTAAAAAAAGGAGTGAAACTCAGTCATTGCCTACTCTGTAACAACCCTGGTCTAATGCTATTGCTCTCTTTATATTATCAAGTGAACAGACAAATTCTCTCTCTTCCAGCACTAGCCAGTCTCACTGATCATGATCTGGGTCAAGGTGGGGGGGCACAACTGAAATCGGTCTACCGTTTATTAATTGATCTTTTTATCTACATGTGATTATTTGTGAAAGTATTTTATGAGCAAATAAACCCCTGCAACTAAAATATTGTTTTATGATCCTATAAGATCCAGAGTCCAGAGTCTCTTTTCCTGCTCTTGAGTTAATTTCATATTCTACCTGGCTACAGAGTTCAGGAAAAACAAACCTGGGTCATGGAACTGAAGCTTCTATCTGGTCTGAGAATGTTGCTTTGAGTAGTTCTTCTCTTCCTCACTCATAGAAAGAGAAAGAAGACATTTCGGGGTCCTGTCAAAACAAATTAGAACAGAGCTGGGAATTTCTTGTGGGCCAGAAGTGACAGAAGAGAAATAAACTATTTTCTGAGCTGGTGACTCAGCCAATGGCTCAGAATATGATGCAATCTGCAAAAAGCAGGCATCTAGAAAGTGAGTTTTATTTTTCTTGCTGTACTAATTGTGTATGGGTGTGTACAATACTCTATATGTCTAGTGTCTGAGAAAATAATTTGAACCTCAAAGATACTTGGAGCAGAAGACCTCTGAGTTAGATCTGTTACTTTTAGGCTTGGTCAATCCGTCTTCTCGTTTCTTCTCATTCCCTTATGTACCATCTACAAGGATATTTTAGCTTACTAATATCTCTTCTATCATATGCTAGTTTTTCTTCCCCTCATTCTTTTTCCAGTGTGCTCTAATTTTATAATACTATCACTCTTTCTACATTTATTTTCTTCATTTTTTGTGTTGTTCATGAATGATATGCTTTCTGCATATTCTGGATCTTGTTTTCTCTACTCTAAACTTACCATTCAAACTTCTTGAGTGATCTCATTTCAGACCATTTCTTTCTGTATGTCCAAAAAAGTTACTTACTTCAAAAATAAGACCAGAAATTGTCACTTGAGAAGTATGATATTTATATTCTAAAAAAAATTAAAAATCACTTTGTAGTATTAAAAACTAACACTCTCACACTGCCTACTCTGCATAAAAATTAAATATCACCTGTGAAAAATACATGACGTGGTGAATACTGCTTGTCAATACAATGTAATCTGCATTATTTGTATCAGTAGAGCAACTTGGCCCTGTTATATTTATGTCTCCAATAAGTGTATAAACTGTTATTGCTCTCCCAAATATTTCAAACTTTATTTTACTTCATTTGAAATAATTGTTAAGACTAAAATTGATTTTAGTTTTATGCAATGAGAGGACATAGTAAAGAAGATTTTTAAAAAGACAAGAAAAGATTTACAAGCAGCAGATAATTGTAGGAGCCAAGTGATAGACTATTATAAGAAAGAAGGAATTAGAAAATATTGTATTATATATACTACCAAAATGTCAATTATAATATTAGCTAAAAGATATTCAAGACTTCACCTGTTTCCTTTACTGGAAAAAAATCTATGGTTGTATTGGGGGAAATTGCAAATGTTCATCTGTTAAGGGTCATGTGTAACGAAAAGTTACATATTTTATTTTTCAAAATTTTTTTCACACAGATACTGCCATGTATTGATATCCCTCTGTGAACATATATTTTAATTGAAAAAACTAATTGCTTTTCTTTGTCGTTTGTTTGTTTGAGTTGGGATCTCACTGTGTCACCCAGGCAGGAATGCAGTGGCAGGACCATGGTTTACGACAGCCTAGACATACTGCGTTCAGATGATCCTTCTACTTAGACCTCCTGAATAGCTGGGCCTACAGGCCTACAGGTTCATGCCACCAAATTTGGCTAATTTTTTTTTTAAGAGGTGAGGTCTCGCTATGTTGCTGAGGCTGATCTCAAACTCCTAGGCACCAACAATCCTCCCACCTCAGCCTCTAAAAGTGTTGGGATTACAGGTGTGAGCCACACACCTTACCCATTATTTACAGGGAATATTTAGAATTCTGTTAGGTTGTTCTGTTATCTGCCTTTAAGCATGTCATTAAATTGCAGATAACCACTATAGATTGCAGAATAAGTGGAAACTCCTTAGTTACATAATTAAATGAATTTTAAAACATCAAAATATCTTTACCATATGAATTGAAACCTTGAAGATATTATAGTTCAAGCTAAAATATATATGTAGTACACATTTTGTGTAGTAATGGATCTTGTTTTAACTTTTGACATCACAGAAAGTATATAAAATGAATTGACATTGCATATGATTCAAACAATATTAGATGCAGTTGAAATTATTTTTACACTATATAAATTTTAATAAGTGCCATTTTGTCACATAATTTTAGTTTGATTTCATTAAGCAGTTTCAAATTTGCAGTAGAAGCTACTTTCCAAAATTATACTGTGTTTGATAATAGTGATTGAGGGTGGTTCTTCTAAATCAGGAAGATTATAATCTTAGTACTGAGCTAAAAATCATCCTGTTGGTAGGATAGGTCAGGATTTACAGATTTTATTCTATTTTCCTTATAACTGGATCTTATTTAATTTTTAAGTTTTATTTGGCAAATAACAATTACATATATTTATGGGGTACAATATGATACTTCCATGCATTCCATTTATACATTATGTAATGATCAAGCAATCTAATTAACATAATAATCACCTCAAGTATCATCATTTCTGTGTGGTGACAACATTTAAAATTTTCTCCTTTTGCTGGTTTGAAATAAACAATAAATACATTATTATTAATTATAGAACCATGCAGTGCTATAGAACACCAGAACACATTTCTACTGTATAACTGATTTTTTACCTGTTGACCAATGTTTCCACTTTTTCTGTCTACCCATCTCCAGCCTTTAGAAACCACCATTCTATTTCTCCTTTTATAATTCTATTTTTCGAATGATCATGGTTATGTATACCATGGTGAAAAAAACTTACCATTACACTACTGGACCAAGATATATTTAAATATTTTAAAATATATTTCATATAGTACCAGATGGTGAACAATACAATGAATCCCATTCCATTTTTACAAAATTTGTAAATTTATTCTTACTCTGCTTTGGTCCTTAGTTCTTCATAAATGATATATTTTAAATTATTTTTTATGATTTATTAAATATTCTTATTTATGTTCTGTTATGATTTTATATTCTGTCATGATTCAGTATTAGTTGGTTGGTTATCCAATGTGTTGGCATAAAACTGTTCTTGGTGGTCTCTTGCTATCCTTCATATTTCTATGGTATGATAATATTTCCTTTACATTTTCTGATTTTATTTGAGTCTCCTCTCCCTCTCTTTCTCTTTTAATTCATTTACACCTAAAGTGATTCTTAATAAATCAGAACTTACTACTGACATTTTCTTAATTTTGTGCTGTTCCTTTGTTCCTTTTTTCAATCTTTGTTTGTGATTTGCTGTATGTTCCTTTTTGAGTGATATGCTCTGATTGCTTTTCTCTTTACCTTTTATGCATCTAATAGAGGTTTTGTTCTTTGTGATTACCTTGCATATGACATTTTATAATTATAATATCCTAATTCAAGTTGATAATACCGTAACTTCAATGCAATACAAAAATTCTACACTTTCATTTCTCACATAAATAGTTGTAATATTAATGTTATAATTTACATCTCTACATATTATGTATCTTTCAACTACTTATAACAAAAGTTATTTTAAATACATTTGTCTTTTAACTTTCTTAAGAGTTATTACACACCACAACTTTTACAGTATTTAGAGTATTCTGAGTTTGATTTTACACACACACACACACACACACACACACACACACACACAATATCAGGCATGCTGAAAAATGTATACACATTTTGAGAGATATTATATTTGTATTACTTTTTAAAGTTGAATTACGGTAGCAGTGTGTAATTGCAGAAGTCAGATGTGACTTATATTCATCTTTTGTTATCACTATATATTGAGTATTACAATTTTAATACAATTTTCTTTCTTTCTTACAATGTATATACATTTTTTGGCACTCTGTATATTTACCATTGAGTTTTATGCTTTTCTATGTTGTTATATTGTTACTTATTGCCATTTGTTTAAACTCAAAGAACTCCCATTAGCATTTCTTGTAGCTGGTCTCAAGGTGATTAACTGTCTCAATTTTTGTTTGTCTTGAAATGTATTCGTCTCTTCTTCATTTCTGTCCCTTCTTTCTCTTCTTCTGGTTCTCTCATAATTCATATATTCATATATGTGGTGGTGTTCCATAAGTGTTTTATGCTTTTTAAATCTTTTAAATGTCTTTTGTTCTTCTAATTAGCTAATTTCAAATGACCTGTCTTTGAGTTTACTAATTGTTTCTTCTGCCTTATCAAATCTGCTGTTGAAACTCTCTATTAAGCTTTCGAGATCTGCATTGTATTTTTTATCTCTAGGATTGTTTGGTTACTTTTATGGTTTCTATTTATTTATCAAACACCATATGTTGTTCATGGATTCTTTTCCTGATTTTATTTAGTTTCCTATTTGCAATTTCTCTCATCTCATTGAGGTTTCCCAAGATAGTTATACTGGATTTTTTCAAACAATCTGTATGTCGCCATTCTTTTGGTATCAGTTATTGGATCTTTCTTAATTTTCTCTGGTAATGTCAGCATTGCCTTATTCTTTGTTTTCTATGTTCCTTGCATTGGTTTCTGTGCATTTGAAATACTAACTCCCTCCTTCAGTCTTTACAAACTGAGCATCAGCAAGATGAAGTCCTATCCTATCAGGCCTTTGGGCATGAGATTGCCTTCAGGATCATAGATGAGTGAGGTTGAATTATGGTCATGTGGCTGATACTGGGTCTTCAGTGGAATCTGTAGTTGGCAGACTTATTAGCAGGGGCTCTAGCAGGTGTGGATTCTATCTGATTCTTGCATGGACTGAACTTTCTCAAGGACCTTGATCTGTGAGACTAGTACTGAAGTAAAAATCTGATTCAGGTTTTGCATATAGCAGACCTGTTATCAGGTGCATTGATGGGCATGGTTTTCTCCCGGTCTCCGGGTAGGTTAATGTTGACTCACTGGGTGAGTTTCTGGGCTGGCCATACTTCCCAGACTACAGCTAAGAGGGACTGAAATCAAGCCATAGGGTTGTTTCAGCGTCCAAGATTGACATCTTTTAGGCCTACCTGAAGGTAACTTTATGGTTTCATCCTTAAGGAAATCTCCCTTTTTTTCTATTTCTATTCTTTTCCAAAACACTCTTGTTTTTTGTTTGCTTTGTTTTGCTTTGCTCTCTGTTTTCTTTCCATTTCTTTCTTCTGCTTTTTGTTTTGCTTTGTTTTGTTTTGTTTTTGAGTCAAGGTTTTACTCTGTGGGCCCAGGCTGCATTGCAGTAGCAAAATCACAGCTCACTGCTGCCTCACTGGGCCAGAGTGACCCTCCTGGCTCAACTTCCTGAGTAGCTGGGACTACAAGTGCATGCCGCTTACTCAGCTATTTTTTTTTTTTTTTTTTTTTAGTTGGAGGCTCACTCTGTCGCCCAGGTTGGAGGGCAGTGGAACACTCATGGCCACCTCAGCGTGGGCCTGCTGGGCTCCTGAGAGCTTTCCGCCTCAGCCTCCCAAGTAATCGGGACTACAGGCCTGTGCCACCATGTCTGGCTCATTTTTAAAATTTTATTTTATTGTAGAGATGAGCTCTCGTTGTCAGGGCTGAACTTGAACACACAAGCTCAGGCAATTCACTCACCTCAGCCTCTCAAAGTGCTGGGATTACAGGCTGAGCCACTGAGCCTGTACTAATTTTTTTCAATTTTTGTGTTTGTAGTGATGAGATCTTGCTATGTTGCCCAGGCTGGTCTTAAACTCCTGGGCTCAAGTCATCCTCCCATCTCAGCCTCTCAAAATCTTGGATTACAAGTGTGAGCCAGTCTCTTCCTTATTTTTAATTCCTATGTATTCTAAACTACAATTATCTTCCATAAAATGATGATATATGAGTGTGGTGCAATAAAGAAGATTAGACTAAAGGGAACTTGGTTGTTTCCATCTAGAGTATTTAGGCAAATTTTCTCTTAATATTGGTTGTCTATCATTCTTCTGAGTGGAATGCCCATTGTTGTGCAGATGATTCACAACCTATCCATAACTAAAAAAGAATAGAAAATGAAGATGTTAAGCTTCTCTTTCCATGTGTCTTTTAAAATATGGATGTCAATGTTCTTCATCAGTCAAGGGAAATCTTAAGGCTTAATTTGCCTTTGCCTAGTATTTCTAGCTATATTTTAGGTATTTTTTAATATTATATTATAATATTTTATAATATGAATAAATATAATATTTATATTTTAGGTATATTATATATAATATGTGATTTTTTATATTAGATCATAATATTTTATAGTATAAATAAATGTAATATTTTATATTTTAGGTATATTCTAGCTATTGTTAAGAATATTTAGCTTTTCCAGTATAGGGCAAGACTTTATGTATCCAGCAAATGGCAAAAAACATATTAAAGCTAATGCTCAAATAATAAAAGCCTAGATAATAAATGAAGCAAGAACATTTACAAAGTAACCCCCAAACCTAATATTTCTAAAATGCTTATTTTTATTTTATTTCATTATAATGATGTGATTTACTTATGTTCCACTTTTACTTTGTGTAGAATATTAAAGAACACAAAAGTAAATATTTGCCACTCTTTGTGTGCGATATATATATATTTGAATACTGGTTATTTTCACTTTACATTTTTTGATAAATATGAATTTTCTTCATTTTTTTAATCATTTAAAAATTTTTATAATAAAGATATGGGGTACATTCCAGGGTTAGGTATATAAACACTGATCATGCAGGTACCCTTGTTGATGATGTGTGCCCCTCCATCCCCTAGCAGTTTCCCTCAATCTCCTTCCTCTGACAGTTTTCCACTACTACCAATCACTTTCTTATAGCAGTCTAGTTGTTCAAGGTCAGCTTATGAATGAGAACATATGGAACTCAGTTCTATGTTTTTGTGATAAATCACTGAGTATGATCGACTCCAAATCCATCCAAGTTTCTACAAAATTCATATATTTGTCCTTCTTTATGGCGTCATAATATTCCATTGTGTATATGTACCACATTTTTAAAATCCAGTCCAGTTTCAATGGGCAACACGTTGATTTCATGTTTTTGCTACTGTGAATAGAGCTGTAACAAACATACGTGTGCAGGTATCTTTTTTGTAGAATAATTTGAGTTCCTTTGGGTATATTCCCAATAGGGGAATTGCTGGATCATATGGAAGGTCAGTTTCTAGTTCTTTCAGAAATCGCACACTGTCTTCCAAAGAAGTTGTACTAATCTGCATTCCCACCAGCAGTGTAGAAGTGTTCCTTTTTCTCCACATCCTCACCAGCATCTGTTGATCTTTTCATTTTATTTTGAAATGAACTTCAGAAAAAAAAAAAAACACTTTTACTACCATACCATTTTAAATGATTTTTCATTTTTTGTCTTTCATATTTCCTGACTTTGACTTTTTTCATCTACATGTCATATGTTAGCTCTCCCTTCTTCTGCATGTCTACAGTTTTTATCCATTTACTTTTCTTTTTTGTTGTTATGGACTTTACCTTTACTAAGGCTTCTTCTTTCCTGTTTCTACAAATTTTCCATTCATTTAAATTCAATCATATTTTTAATTCCATATCCTTGATTTCTTACAAACATTACCCTCTACTTCTAGCTGCTTACCATAGTTCATTTTGAAGTTGGAGAGATAAATGAAATTAGGTGAATAAGCATATGGTTGCCATTTAATATACATTAACTGGAAAGCTTCCTTAAATTTGCATGCTCTGGTGTCAGTGTTCATTACTATGCAAATAATACTTCCCCAAGCTTTGAAAGAGAAGACTCCAAACTTGCTTATATGAGTTCCTGCTCCATCCCTTGCCCTTCAAAAATCAGTGTACCTTACCCTCTTTCACTGACCAAGTGTGATCTGAGATTCACTCTGTCACTGCCCTCAACTATATTAGACAAGTATACCTAGGTATATAAAACTTTTATATTTTTTAAATTGTTCTATATTTTGGCGGTTTGTTTCTTTTGTTTTGTTTTGTTTTTGTTTGTTTGTTGGCACGACGTCTCACTTTATCATCCAGGTGAGAGTGCAGTGACACAATCACAGTTCACTGCAGTCTCCAACTCCTGGAGACAAACAAACCTCCTGCCTCAGCTGTACAAGTAGTTGGGACTACAGGCATGCACCACCTTCCTGGGTTAATTTAAAAAAAATGTGTGGATATAGGGTTTCATAATGTCTCCTAGTTTTGTTTCTAACTTTTGACCTCAAGCGAACCTCACATTGTGGTCTCCCACAAGTGCTGGGAATGCATGTGTGAACTACTGTGCCCAACATCTATTTTTTAACAATAGTAATTTATGCTATAATCTTTTGTGTTTTATTCTTAAGTTATAATCAGAAAATATTATTTATTTTAAAAGTTTTTTCGAGAAGTTTGTTTTCTAGGAAAATGTTATTGATTATTTCTCAATTCTTAGCTTGAATGCAAATATTACAGAAGTTTTTTCCATTTAACAATTATTGAATTTTTCAAAATATTTCTTATTATTGATAATATTGATCATTAAAATTTTAATATTTTCCTAATCTAATGACATTTTCAGCTATATATTTGTATTAAGAGAGGATAAAATTTATGAATATTTCTCTTTAAAGTGTGAAGCAGCCGGGCTCGGTGGCTCAGTCTATAATTCCGTGCCTTGGGAGGTTGAGGTGAGTGGATTGCCTGAGCCCACAGGTTCGAGACCCACCTGGGCAACTTGGAGAGACCTCATCTCTACAATAAATCAAAAATCAGACAGGCGTGGTAGTGCATGCCTGTAATTCCAGCTACTCAGAAGGCTGAGGTGGAAGGATTGCTGAAGCCCAGCAGGTCGAGGTTGCAGTGGCCGGAAGCGGCCACTGCACTCTATCTGGGCGACGGAGTGAGACTCCAACTTAAAAAAAAAAAGGTATGAAGCAGGTGTCAAAAGACTACAGCTACACATACAAGTGTTGACAGATGGGTGCCTTTGCTATATGTCTCATCAGCTTTGAAGAAAACATCTCCTATATGTGTGTGTTTGCATTTTATTTTGAAAAGTATAGAAGGTGCAATGAAAGATCAATGAATAACATTGTTTATCCCAGAGAAACCTCTATTCCAAGTCCTCTCATGGTTTCATTTACTATTTTAATATCTTTTGCCCCAAGGAGATGAGGGATATTAAAAAACAAGCCTTATGATTGGTGGAGAAGAACTTTGGAATCTAATGTTTACTATTTTCACAAATGTGGTTCACTTTGAACCAGGTAAAAAAAGACAGAATTGTTTCAACTTTTTGTCCTCCTCTCTTCCTGACATTGTGCCTTAATTTTCAGTGAATTGATTCTCTTTATTTCCTTTTCCAGATTATTTTGAACAAGAAAAAGTTCCATTAATGTATTTTAGTCTGAACCTGCTCATTGTTTCACCTTTCTGTCATACTTTTACCTTAAACTTTCAGTGAACCTCTTTCTCAACTTCAACATACCTACATTTTTACATGCTTTTAAGTTGGATTTATCTTCCTCGTTGAAGTCTGCCATCTTTATTTTTACTTTAACTTTTTCCAGTTGTTATTACTCTGATTCATACTGTCTTTTGAATCTATGTAGAGAGTTCATTTATGTGAAATAAACTTTATTATTAATATACCTCAGAACTTCTCATATGACTTCACTAACATTTAATACTTCATTTCCAATGTTTTCATGTGATTTAGCCAAAAGCTTCATTTAGTCATCAGTTAAAATTAATTTCCTCATCCTTTTTAATATGCTTGTCTTGCATATTTGTATAAGCTGGCATTTTATTCTGAAAAAGGATGGAGATCCAATAGAAGACCAATAACTGACATTGCCTATGTGGCAAAATTCTTTTCTTTTTTCTCTCACGGCTTCATTTGTGTCTGAATTTCCTTTTCCACCAAGTGGTGTCTAAAGTAAAACAGTTCCTCTCATCTGTGAGATATTGTTGTACCAGATGGTTCCAATTCTCAGCTATATGGGTGAGCATAAAACTCAGATGAATCTGTGAAAGCATTTCAAATGTTTTTATTGTCTTTTCTTGACATTTCACCCTCATTTTTAATGAGTTGGTCCTTTTGGTTTATTGATAAATGTGAAGCAGTAAAAAAGAAGACTCATTAATGTATTTAAATTTGTACCTAATTATTGTTTCCTCTGTTTCTTATGCTTTTGTCTTTAGCTCTTTATGGTCATCATCCTCATGCCAATATATAGACATTTTCACATGATTTTCTATTGATACCTATTTATTCAATTGAAATCTTGGGGTGTTGATTTGTTATGTTCTCCTATTATTACTTTTATTTTTCCAGTCATCTCAATCTATGCAGACAGACTCTTTCTAAGATGCAAAATTTGGGACTTGTGTACTACTGCTGCTTTGGTGTTTTCAACTGTTTGTTGTGTTGGTTCTGTGCAAGATATGCTCAGGTCATTTAATTTAGAACCCCCTTCACTGGCATTTAATATAAACTAATTTAACCTGTATATTCTGTAGGACAAATGGTTGAATATTCTTTACTTCAGTGTTTGTGACTACTTTATATCTATAGAGACCACAATCATGAAGATTGACCACACATATTTAGTATCATACAAATAACATCTTAAAGCTAACAAACCAAATAATAAAAGCCTAAATAATATCAAAATGAATTAAGACCATTTTCAAAACACAACCATCAGAACTAATAGTCATCTAATATTGTCCTGAATTAAGTAATGTACTCATTACCCCCCTTTTCTTTCTGAACACTATTCTCTGGACAAAAGGCAGCTTTTTTCAAGCATTATGTGTTTGAGGAGGGGGCAGTGTCTCTGTGTGTAGGTATTTAACTGCCTCTCAGTAGATTTAACATTACATTCAAGTTTTATAATAAATTTGAAGCTTTGTACAGTTTCTATAATGCATGCAAAAATCTCTCAATTTTACATTTCACATAATCTGGTATAAAAACATAGTACATTTTCTCTAGCAATATTTTATTCCCAATCTCTTTACATGACCACTCTCTCAGTGTTTTTAAAATTGCCTGTCTTGTCATTCATAGGCCATCTATTGACTCACCTGTCTCCTGGATGTCTACTCTTTCCTATCCAGATTTTGAATGTAAACTCCTCCCATATAAAGTTCTCTTCATTTTTGTTATCCTAACTTCCACCCTTTTCCATTTTTTTCTTTTCTTACATTATCTTCCCTGGTAATATTGGTTGCTTCTTTTTTCCCAGAGATTAACATAGTTTTACCTTAATTTTTGTGAAGTGGGAGGGATTGGACTGATAGACACTGGTTTCCATTTTCTATGTATTTCTTAAAAGGTTCATTAATGTTGGACATCTTTTACATATAATGAGTTAAAGGGGCCCTTACTCAATGATTAGTTTCCCAAACCATGTGAAATAAGCGAAGACTCAAAACATGCTAAATGAAGTTACTCACTCCACTGTCCTGACAAGCACTACATAAATTCAGATGTCAATCTTTGGTCAATATTGATGTTGAGGCTCACTTTTTCACTGTCCTTATCACATTTACTAAATATTTTTAGGTACACTAGGATTTAAATATAATTTTCTAACTGTATTTTTTTTACAATGTTATTTTTGGTGTATTTATTGACATACTGAGTTTGCAAAACACAGTCTTTTTGAATGTTGTTGAAGGATTTTATATATTAAATGAGGTTCAATAATAATCGATATCTCAATTCTGAATTTTATTTATGAGAAGAACATGAGAAGTGTTTACCCTAGGATGCTACCAAAAGGCTGCTTCTTGCAACATTTATATGGTCATTTAAAGTTTAACACCAGCAACCCCCTCGGGTCCCCTCCCACTGTGGGAGCTTTTCTGACTTCTCAATAAATCTTGCTTTCTAAAGAAAAAAAGAAAGAGAAAGGTTTAATACTTTTTCCTTTTCTTTTTTAATTTTAGATTTAGGGGGTACACATTCCCATTCATTACATGAACATATTGTGCAGTGGTGGGGATTGGATCTCAGGTGGCCCATCCTCAGATATGCAACATTGTGCCCCGTAGCAGTTTGTGAAACTCAACCTGCCTCTCCCTCTCCTCATATGGTGTTCCCAGTGTCTATTATTTCCATCTTTGTGACCATTTAACTTTCACATATGAATGAGAACATGTGGTGTTTGGTTTTCTGTTTCTGTATGTTCATCACAACACAATTCACAATTGCAAAGATGCAGAATTAATCTAAATGCCAATCAACTGATCAATGTATAATGAAAATGTGGTATATATACACCATACTAACTTCTCTTCATTTCTGTTTTCCCACATTTCATTCTTTCCACTTTTTTTCAGTTCATAACTGTTGCTCTCTATAATATCAGCTTTTTCTGTGTTCCAGGTGCCTGTCTGGTTTTATTCTGAATTTCCTAAGATGAGGGATTTAGGCTGAATGCCATATGTATCCCATTCTACCTATTTTTTCTAAAAATATTTATTAATTTAGGACCTCTGTCATGTTCCAGGTTCAAGGGGTCATTACAACTGATATTTTCCCAAACTTTGTGAAATGAGAAAAGACACCACACACGCTGAAATAAGTTTCTTCCTCCATTGTCTGGACAGATAGTGTATACATTCAGATGCCATTCTTTGATCAATTGTGAGATTTTGGCTCATTCTTCCACTGCCCTTGATTATATTTACCAAATGTTCTCAAGTATAAAAGTTGTATTTTTTTCTGACTTTATGTCTTCCTAGTCATAATAAAATTTTTTTTTATTTTTAATGACAAGATTATTAAATTCTTAAAGTGTAATTCTTTTTAAATGTTATAAAATTAATATTTTTTAAAGGGTCATTGCTGGTATATGTCTCAATTTTGAAAATTGTAAATAAAATGAGAAGCCATTGCTCTACAATATTCCCAAAATGTTTTTCAGTAGCCCCTGTCATAATCATGGAAAGTTTAACATCATTTAAAAATGATATTTTTTATTAAACATTTATTTTCAGAGGTAATGTAATTTCCTAAATATCTCTTCAAAATATGTCAAAGACTTAATCTGAGTACTACTGCATATGGTGCTTTTACTGTGTTTATACTAAATAATTTAAACTCAATTTCTCATAAAGGTATATTTATTTGCATTTTGTTCTGGAAAAAGGGAGAAAGTGAAAAAAGACAAATGATTGATATTAGGCATCCTATAGAAATCTGCTGGTGTTGTTTTCTACCACATTTCCTTTTGTACCAAGTTGAGGGTGGATGCTGTAAACATTGACTCTGGTTACTGAATACCCTTGGGAAACAGATTGTTTAAGTTTCCAGAAATATGGGTAAATTTGAACCACTAAATAAAATATGAAGGATTGTAAATTTTAGTTCTTCTTTATTCTTGATATCTATCTTCATTTTGAATACCCTGGTTTCTTGTTTCTTTTATTTTTCATGAAAGATATGAAAGGAGTGATAGGCAAGTCCCAAAAATGTATTTCATTCTGTATCTAATTATTGTTTCATCTGTCTATTATGCTTATGTTTCTAAAGCTCAGTCATCATATTCCTCATCTCCAAGACACATATTTTTATGTAATTTTTTTCTTATCTTGCCTTTCAAACTGAAGTTTAGCATTTTTACTTGTAATTCAATATCCCCCATTAATTCCTAAAATTTGCATTCGAAATACATTCAATGAACACAAAACCTTTGGAGCAAATAAATTTCATCAACAAAATATTGGCGAAGCTTTGGAATTTTGAGTTTTGGATTTGGAAGTTTCTTTTTTTCTTCTTCTTTCTTTTTTTTTTTTGAATCAGAGTCTCACTCTGTTACCAGGGCAGGAATGTAGTGGCATGCTCACGGTCACTGCGGTCTCAACCTGCTGGTCTCAGGTGATCCTTCTGCCTCCACTCTTCCAAGTAGCTGGAAGTTCATGCATGTGCCACAATGACCAGCTAATTGTTTGATTTAATGTAGAGATGAGCTCTCTATATGGTGCCCAGGCTGTTCTTGAACCCGTGGGTTCAGGCAGTTCGGTTTGCCTGCACCTCCAAAAGTGCTGAGATTACAGATTTGACCCACTGTGCCCAGCCTGGAAGTTTGTTTTCAAGAAAGGCTCAGATCATTTGATTCAGAGCTTCCTTCTCTGCAAAGTAATAGCTTGTGTCTGTTCCTTTTAAATGTCAGAGATAAAATAAACTTCACCTCAGCATAAGTTAAAATGCTAACACAAAAGCAATCTGGTTACATAGTAATTAAAAAATGTTTGAATAATGCAGATGCTCTGGAATCCACCTTGTACTTCCTTAAGGCACAGTTGTTCAGTTAGTGATAATTCGGTGTTTGTGGGAACTTAAAACAGGACTGTTGCAATAAATAGAAGTTACAGGATATAGTTATTGTGAGACACAGAAATTACCAAAGCTAACAAATTGAATATTAGTAGCCTATGAAATATTGAATTAGGTCAAGAAAAATTTTAAAGGAAACCACCGGGACCAATAGTCCTAAAATCTTCCCTCTCTTCAGTAAATTCAATGTTTCTATGTTTCTTTTAATTGTATGGAGGATTTTCTACAAAAGTGAGCTCCCAGTCACTGATTTTGTGTGTTTGCTTGTGTCTTTATCTGCTTCCCGAGAGATAGAATTTCAAAAATAAAAATGGAAAAAATAGAATTTTATGCGAGGAGTTTTTTCATAATATTTACATTAATTTTTCTGCTTTATTTTTCAGAAAAACATCGGAAACCAGTTGGTAAATATTCTGACAGCATGTTTTTTTCTCAAGTCCTTTAAAATGACTGCTTTGTTGGTGACTGTAACATTCCTTGTCTTTTTACTTACAGTCCATTCTTTGCCTCACCCTTCTGGATGTCTACTCTTTCCTCCCTATGTTTTTTATTATTGATCTCTCCCATATTATGTTCTTTGCATTTGGTTTTCATCATTTCCCTTTTTTTTTCATTCCAAAAACCCTACTCATTCCCCAGAAATATTTGCTTCTTCTGACTTACACAGCCTCATCACAGTTTCATTAGGAAGTTGGTGAAACAAAGGGTTTGGTGGTAACAGATACATAGTTTTCATTGTATGTATACGGTGAAAAATCCAAGCTTAAAGAACTCTGTCTCTAAAAGTTCTAGGGTCCTTTACTTCTAATTGATGCCTCACTGAAGCTTAATTGGTAAGAGAAATATTCCAAACTTGCTAAGTGACATTTTCTATCCAATGTGTTTTCAAAGACTGCATAAATTTTGTTGTCATTTATCAGTCAGGTGTGAAATTGAGGCTCATTCTTCCACTGATCTTGAACATATTATGCAAGTGCTATGTGTACAAATATTTATTTAATTTTCTGTCATCATTTTTGAAACTTCAATTTTCTTTTAACTTTAAAATTTTTTTTCTTTTAAAATTGTGGGGTACATTTCAGAATTAGGTATACAAATATTCACTGTGCAGTTGCCCTTGTTGATTAGGTGTTCTCCTCCTCCTACAGGCAGATTTCCATTACTGTCAATCCCACCTCCCGCATCCCCCCTCCCCTCTGCAGTTTCCCGCTACAGTCAATCCTTTTCTTTTAGTATTACGGTGGTTGTTCAAGGTCCACTTATGAGTGAGAACATGTGATACTCAATTCTTTGTTTCTGGAAAGATCACTCAGTATTATAGACTCTAATTACATCCAGTTTGCTACAAAGTTCATGATTTTATTCTTCTTTATGGCTGCATAATCTTCCATTGTGTATCCATCCCACATTTTTTTTATCCAGTTCTTTTTTGATGGGCAACACAGTTGGTTCTATGTTCTTGCTATTGTGAACAATGCTGCGATAAACATATGTGTGCAAGTATCTTTTTTATACAGTGATTTGAGTTCTTCCAGGATATATTCCCACTAGGGTATTGTGCTGAAAAGAAAAAAAATAAACAGCCCCATTACAAAGTGGGCAAAAGATATGAATAGACAGTTCTCAAAAGAAGACGAGTAGCTATCAGATACATGAAAAAATGTTTAGCCTCACTAGTCATCAAGGAGATGCAAGTTAAAATTACACTGAGATATCACCAAACTCCAGTCAGAATGGCCATCATCAATAACTAAAAAAATTAGATGCTAGAGAGAATGTGGCAAAAAGGGAGCAGTTCTACACTGTTGGTGGGAGTGCAAACTAGTACAGCCTCTGTGGAAAACTGTGTGGCAATTCCCAAAAGTTCTAAAAATAAACTTCAAATTTTTATGAGTACTTCTTTCATGTATAGCTGTTTGTTTGCATTTTATTCTGCAAATGGTTGGAGTCCAATGTAAGTACATTGATTGGTATTGTTTACACCAGAGGAAGCTCTATTCTACCTCTTTTATTGTTTAGGCTGTATGGAATTAAAACAATATTACCTCTCATGAGTTAGATAGCCTTTGAAACTTGGTTCAAACTCTCAAAAAATTGGGTCACTTTGAGCCAAAGAGGAAACTATGGTAGTACTTTCAAATTTTTGTGATCATCCCTTCCTGGTATTATATTCTCATTTTCAATGAGTTGATCCCTCCTTTCATTGTATGGACAGTATGAACAGAGGAAAGGCAAGTTCATTAGCTTATTTTAATGCTGACCCTCTCATTGTTTCATATGCTTCTGGGACCTTTGTCTTCAGCTGTAAAAGTTTAGTCTCCTCATCTCAAGAGTACACATATTTTCACATGATTTTGTCTTTTTATTTTTCTTCTGAACTGATCTCTTCATTTGCTATTCAATGTTCAGTATCATTGCATCTTTGCTTAGTCCTGTTGTTTCAATCAATGTAGATAGATTCTTTATCTAGTAAATTTGATTAATTTTGTATCATGGCATGTTTGCCATTTTCAAAGTGCCTGAAAATAGTTCTGTGCAAGGTGTGCGTATACATGTATTTTTTTTTCAGGGCAGCTGATTTAGAAGCCGCTTCTTGCCATTTAATATCTTATTTCCCTACCTTTCATATGATTTAATTCAAATGACTTCTATGGAATTATGATAAAAACAGAAAGTGACATTATATACATTATGTGTACATCATTTGTCAAAATGTTACTAAAAGCATACAGAAACCTGACTCTATGAGAAGTTGTTAGTATTCTCAATTCAGTTATTGCACTACTTTATACCACATAGCTATAGTAATAATAAGATTTGAGTACTTGTATTTGAATATTCAAATAACTCATTAACGACCTGAACAGTACAAATCCACATAATGTGAAAATGACTCAAGAACATTTTTTAAAAGTAAGCACCAGGAAGAATATCCCTAAAGCACTTCCCTAGAATACTAAACTATTCATTTTCACCTTTTAATTACTGAACATTATTCTTTAGACTAAAAGTAGATTTCAGTCAACATTGGTGCATTTATGAGTGTGCTTGCATGTGTCAGTATGTGTGTGTGTGTCTGTGTATGTTCATCAGCATCTTAATTGGTTTTATATTACTTTAAAATTTTTCAGTAAATTTGACTTTTATTTGCATTCGTTTTCAGAATATTCACAATAAAATTTTCCATTTATGTTTCAGGTGAACTGATGGCCATATCTGGTAATTTTCTCTGACAACCTTTTAATCCCATAGCCCTCTAAATGTACGCTTTTCTGGTGTCTTTAGCATTGTCTACCTTTGTATCTTCATGTTGTTTGCTGTTTCTTCCTTCTCCTGAATGTCTACCCTCTTCAACTTTTCAATAAAGACTTTCCTATATTAATTCTCTGCATTCTCTTTGCCTACTTCTATCTTTTCTTTTCCCATTTATTTTTCTCAATCCATTTCTTTCACTGCATGTAAGCATGAGTAGTTCCTTCTTCCAGAGACTTACTCTAGTTTTATTGTGAACTTTGTGATAAGATGAGGAATAAGACTGATTATTTGTATTCTGCATGTATTTTCTCAAATTATCTAATGCATCTGTCACGCATTCCAAGTTCCTGAAGTTGTTGCTATGTAATTGTGAATTCCCTAAACTATGAGATGCAAAAAGCTTCAGACTTGCTGCATCTAGTTTCTTCCCTATTGTCCATTCAAAGACAGTTTGAGACTCACTCTTCCACCTACTTGGATAATGTTTTACACATTTTCCCAATACACAAAAAGTTTGCATAATTGTTCTGCCTTCTTTTTCTACTAGAGTAAATAGTCATTCTTTTTTTTGCATTTATGTTGATACCATCACCTTCTTTTCAACATCCAATTTTTTAAAAAATTGTGAAACAGATTTTTGTCTTACAGAAGAATAATTGACATCACCTCTCAATTTTATATTTTATGAGAAGAACATAAGAAGCATATTATTTTCCAGAGATAATACTAAAAGACCCTGATAACTTAGTACAATTACTAAGAGGTTCATATTCATCATTTTTAATGATGCTTTAAACATTTTTTTTTAACATACAAAATAGTAATTAGGAGCCAGGCTCGGTGGCTCAGCCTGTAATCCCGCATTTTGGGAGGCTGAGATGAGTGAATTGCCTGAACCTGCGGGTTTGAGACCCGCCTGGGCAACTTAATGTGACCTCATCTCTACAATAAATTTAAAAATCGGCCAGGCATGGTAGTGCGTGCCTGTAATTCTGGCTACTCGGAAGGCTGAGACGGAAGGATCGCCAGAGCCCAGTGGGTCGGTCAAGTGGCCGGGAGTGGCCACTGCACTCCAGTCTGGGCAACAGAGTGAGACTCCAACTCAAAAAAAAAATAGTAATTAGGGATATATCTCTTTGATGTATGCCACAGACTCCATTATGAGTAGTGCTACTGAAAGAGGTTTTTTTTTTTTTGAATTGGGATGGTGTCACTCTCTTGCAGGCAGAAGTACAGTGGCACAATCAGGACTCACTGCAGTCTAGGCCTTCTAGGCTCAGGCAATCCTTCTGTCTCAGTCTCCAGAGTAGCTAGAACTACAGTCATGCACCATTACACATGGATAATTTTTTATTTTTATTTTTTTACAGACAAGATCTCACTATGTTGCATAGGCTGATCTTGCATTCCTGGGATCCAGCAATGCTCCTGCGAGAGATTACGGGCATAAATGCTGAGATTACATGCATGAGTCATCACACCCAGCCTCAATAAATACTTTTCTGGTCTTCCTTAGCAATTTTTCATAATCTGTTTCATGTATGCATGCTAATCTGCATTTCATTCTAAAAAAAGAAAAGAAAAAAATCAAAGAAAGACAAATGATTGCTAATCATTCAAGGAGTCCACTTTTACTTTATCTCCTTGTGTCATTGGGAATCTTTATTTATTTATTTTTTTGCCCAAGGAGTTAGTATATGTAAACAACATTGCCTCTGCTTACTGAGATGGCTTTCAGAAATATATGATTTCAACAGAACTGAGAATCATAGAATAAAAGAGTTTCAAATTTCTGTCCTTCTCCCTTTCAGATATTATGGCTCATGTTCAATGAATTGCTTCATTCTTTTATTTTCCAGAACCAAAAAATCAGAAAGAAGGAAAGTTCCAATAATGTGTTTTATTTCATGCCTAGTCATAGCTTTATTTGTTTCTTTTTACTCTATCTTTAAACCTCAATAATCATATTCTTCCACTCCAAAATTATTTTATTTTGCATTTTTGTTCTCCTTATATGCTCTCCTCCTTATATAATCTTACAAGTTTGCATCTTTACTTGATATTCAATTGTGTCCTCTATTAACCTAGTTTATCTGCCCTCTAGTATTCAAGGAACACAGATCCTTTACCTCAAATAAATTTTTATTAATAACATGCACATGAAATCTTGACATTTTAAAAGTTTTTTATGTGAAACTTTTCTCCAATAAAGCACAGGTTATGTGTTTTATGACTTTTTTTCCTGCAAAGTAACGCATGTAACTTCCTAATATTCATTTCAAGTAGCATATGCTTCACTCAAGCATGTGTTAAAAACAAAATCTAATCCAGTAAATTTAGGTAGTATTCAGTGAATTAAAATACCATGAGGAAATGGCAGGCACATACCCTTTCTTTTCTTTAGGTTGCTAATATTCACTTATTCTGTTTGTGATGACTTTATACAACATATCTGCTTAAATAATGAGAATAAACCATAGAGATTTAGTAGCATCCAAAGAAATGATGAATATAAACCAAATATTAAATATCTAAATAAGGTCAAAGAGGTTCAAGAACCTTTTAAAAAGGTAAACAGTAGAGCAGCAACAAACATATATGCTGCCCATCGAAGCTGGACTGGAAAAAAATGTGATATATATACAAAATGGGATATTACACAGCTATAATGAAGGACAAGTATATTGACTTTGCAGCAACTTGGATAGATTTGCAGTCGATCATACTCAGTGATCTATCGCAGAATCAAAGAACAGAGTACCATAAGTTTGCACTCATAAGTGGACCTTGAACAATTACAATACTATAAGAAAGGGAATGGCAGTAGTGGGAAACTGTCAGGGGAGGGGTAGTAGGATTGGCAGTTGAGGGAAACTGCAAGAAAAAGGAGGGGCACACCTCATCAGCAAGGTTACCTGCATAATCAATGTTTGTCTATCTAACCCTGAATTGAACTTCACATCTTTATAATAATAAAAACAGAAGAAGAAAAAGGTAAACAAGAAGGAAATATTTATATAATTTTGCTTAATTCTTTAATGCACTCTATTAGGTCCCTTTGCATATTTTGAAGAATATTCTTGAAAAAATTATACTCTCAATAGGTTTTGTCTATATGTATATGCATACACAGGTATTTATTTGTGTTTGTGTTTATCTGCATCCAGACAAAATTAATTTTAAATAGAACATTTTCAGTGGATATGAATTTTCTTCTTGCTTATTTCTCATGATATTTACATTGTTTTTTCCATGTTTTTTCTGGTGAAGGTGTGAAAAACTTGGTAAATTTTCTTATTTTTATTCCCAGAAGCCTTTAAAATGAGTATATTCTTGGTGCTTTTTATATTCTCACCTCTTTTTAGCTACATGCTATCTGTTGACTTTCTATTCTCTTGATGTCTCCTAGTCCCATCTCAAATTTGTTGGTTTTGACCTTTTCACACAGTAAAAATGTCTCTTTCTATTTCTTTACCTCTGTTCTTTCTTTCTGATTTCTTTTCATTCTATATTTAAAGGGGCACATAGTTTCATATATATGTATATGTATATATATAAAATACACACACACATGGTATTATATATATGTTTGTATATATATATATATATATACACAACACACACATATATGTGTATGTGTGTATATATGTATATATACAACAAACACATATATGTGTATGTGTGTGTATATATGTGTGTGTGTGTGTGTGTGTGTGTGTGTGTGTGTGTGTGTTTCTGAAAAAGTTCAAACTTGAGAACTCTGCCTCTTATTCAAGTTTCTGGAGGCCATTACTATGTAATAGATACTACACCAGATCTTAGAAGACTACAACCATAGTGAAAAATGTTTTTTCCTCCATTGTTCTGTCAAAGATTGTTCAAAATTCAGGTGGCATCTAAAGCTTTTTATTATATTACACATATGAATATATATATATATATGCACACACACATATTTCTTTCAAAACGTAGTATATTTCTTCTGTTTGCATTTTGTTGGCACAGTAATGTACTTTTTAAAATGTAATTCTTTTTACATTTTCAGGAAATATTTTAATGAATGGTCATTAATAACATATGTCTTAATTCTGAAGCTTTATGTGAATGAAAAGACACATTATGGTACATTTAAATACTTCATTAACATGATTAAAGCAATAAAAGTTTCACAGTCTTCATTTCTTTTTTATTTTTAAAAATTTTTTATTTTTAATTCTTATGCATACGCAATAGTTGTATATATTAATGGGGTACATGTGAAGTTTTGATACTGACATACAATGTGTGAGGATTAAATTAAGATTATTGAGAATCTATCTCTTCGATCATTACCACTTCTTTATGTTGGAAATCTTTCAACTCCACTATTTTAGCTGTTTTTAAATATACAATAAATTATTGTTACCTATCATTGCCCTATTGTGATGCTGAATCCTACGTCTTTTTCACTCTCTCTAATTGTATTTTTGTACCATTAACCATTCCCTTTTATCCCCCATCCAGCTACCTTTTCCAGCCTCTCATAACCATTATTCTATTCTCTATCTCCATGAGTCAATTGTTTTTAGTGCCCACATACTTAGGAACATGTGATATTTGTCTTTCTGTGCTTGCCTTATTTCACTTACCATTAGATACTCTCCAGGTCCATCCGTGTTGTTGCTAATGCTGGGATTCCATTCTTTTTATGACTGGTTAGTATTTCCTTGTACATGTGCCACATTTTCTTTATTCATGTATTCATTGATGGATACTTAAGTTGATTCTGTATTTTGGCCCTTGTGAATAATGTTGCAATACACATGGAAATTAATATATGTTTCTGGTTTCTTATTTTTGCATATATTTTTTAGCGTCTTGAAAATTTTCCATGCTGTTCTCCATCCTGTCTGTATTAATTTACATTCTTGCCAACTGTGTATGAGGGCTCTCCTTTCTCCACATCCTTGCCAGCATTTGTTATTGCATGTCTTTTTGATAAAATCCATTTTAATTGGGGTAAGATGATATCTTACTGTAGTTTAATCTACCCCTCTATGATGATTAAAATGCTCAACATTCTTTACTGTTAATGCTATTTTTCAGCTACATTTTTGTTTTCAGAAGGATTGTCACTGAAGGCTATATATATCTTCTCAATATAGTTTAACAGTTTTTGCAATGCGAATGCTACAGATAGAATTGTGGACATATGGGTGCTTTTACTGCCTGCTTCTTCATTAAATTTTTTTTTAATTGGAGTCTCACTCCATTGCCTAGTCTGGAGTGCTGTGGCACACTCCTGGCCACCGCAGCCTCGACCTGCTGTTCTCCTTTGATCCTTCTCCTCAGCCTTCCAAGTAACTGGAACTAAAAGCACGCACTACCATGCCCAGCTAATTTTTTATTTATTGTAGAGATGAGGTCTTGCCAATTTGCCTGGGTGGGTCTCGAACCCATGGGTTCAGGCATTCCATTTGCCTTGGCCTACCAAAGTGCTGGGATTACAGGCTAAGCCACTGATCCCAGCCCATTAATTTTTGATAGCTTCTCCTGAAAAAAGAAAGACAAATGATTGTCATTGTTTTTTTCACAGGAAGTCCTATTCTAACTTCTTTCACAATGTCTTTTTCAATTTAGTTATATTTGTATCTAGGAGTTGGAGCAGGTAAAACAAAATTCCCTGTTGGTGAAATGGTCTCAAAAATATATGGATCAAATTGTCCAAAGTTAGTCAATTAGAAGCACAGAGCAAACTTTAATAGGGTTTCTAATTTCTGTTCTCTTCCATTCTTGCTATGTAATTTTCATTTTCAGTGAATTGGTTTTTTTTTAGATAAGAATAATCAGAAAAAAGATAAGTCTCAATACTGGATTTTACTCTATATCTAGTTATTATTTCACCTCTTTCTTGGACTTCTGTCCTCTGTTCTCAAAGACTGTATTCCTTATCTGTAACACACACTTGATTTTACATTACTTTTTCTCATTATGTGATAGTTGACCTGAAGTTTGCCATCTTCACTTGTAATTCTTTTCCCCTCACTAGTATTGCTTTCATTTGCATTGTGTTATATTCAGTGATGATCGATTTTTTTTCTAAATGGGTAAAGGGTTAATGTGCCCCTCTCTCTATGCATATTTGTTTACATTTTATTTTGAAAAAGAAGGCCCAGAGAAGCATATGATTGTCATTGCTTATCTCACAGGCAGTTCTGCTCTAACTTCTATCATATCATTTCCAATTTAGTTACTTTTGCATCTAGGAAGTTTGTTAAAACACATGACCTTTGTTTGGTCAAATAGCCTTTGTACATATGTGACTACAAATTGTCCAAAGTTTGAATCAATTTGAGCCACTAAGTAAACTATTAAAGGGTTTCAAATTTCTGTTCTCTTCCTTTCCTGCTATGCTATTTTCATTTCAATGAATTGGTTTTTTCCTTCCTTTTGTCTATCAGATAAGAATGATCAGGCAAAAGGCAAGTCCTAATAATGTATTTTATTCTGTACTTATTTACTGTTTCATCTCTTTCTTGTACATCTGTCTACTAAACTCAGAGACTGTCTTTCTTAACTCCAACAATATTTATTTCTACATGATTTTTTCTTGCTATATATTTGAACTGAAGTTTAGCATCTTTACCTTTAATTCAGCTTCCTCCTTTAGAACCTATTTATATTCAGTGAGGACAGATTCTGTATGTCCAATAAATTGCATTAATTGTTCTGTGAAATTTGATAATTTAAAAATTTCTCATGGAAAATTTTATTTGCGACATATTCAAGTCATTTTATTTAGACCTCAGTTTTTTGAAAATTAATACCTCATGTCTCTTCTCCTCAGATGATTTACCTAAGTGAAAGCACAAGTTAAGATATAAACTTACATATAATAAATATTATGTAGTAATCAATGGACAAAATGTTGTGAAAAGTGGTACCTAGGAGTATAACCATACACTTCCTCAGATTCAGTGGTTCCCTATTCCCTAACTCAGTATTTGTGATGACTTGATGCAATTTGTATACAAAATAAAGAAAACTGACTGCACAAGTTTAGTAACATTTACAGAACTTATGAAGATAAATGTACTGAAAAATAGAAGCCTAAATAGTGTCAAAAGTCATGAAGACTATTGTTACAAAGGAACCACCAGCACTGATATTTCTAAAATCAATTCTCAATTTTTTTTTTTGAGTCAAAATCTCACTGTGTTGCCCAGGCTGGAGTGCAGTGGCATGTTCACGGCCACCTCAGCATGAATTTGCTGGGTTCAGGCGATCCTTCTGACTCATTCTTCCAAGTAGCCAGACCTACAGGTGTGCACTACCATGCCTAGCTAATTTTTTTTATTTTTTGTAGAGATGACGTCTTGCCAAGTTGACGAGGCTGTTCTCAAACTCAAGGGCTCAGGCAGTCCTTCTCCTCGGCCTTCCAAAGTGCTGAGATCACAGGCTTGAGCCATCATGCCCAGTTGTGTCTCTTCCTTCCGAGTGACTGAGATAAAATAAACCACCTCAGCATAAGTTAAAATGAAAACTCAAAGACAATCTGGGTACATAGTAAGTTCAAAAATGTTTGAATACAGATGTTCAGGAACCCACTCTATACTTCCTTATGGCACAGTTGTTCAGTTAGTGAAAATTCAGTGTTTGTGGGGACTTAAAACAGGACTGTTGAAATAATTAGAAGTTACAAGATATAGTTATTATCAGACACAGAAATTACCAAAGCTAACAAACTGTATATTAGTAACCTATGTAATGTTGAATTAGGTCAAGAAAAAATTTAAAAGTAGCCACCAGGACCAATAGTCCTAAAATCTTACCTCACTTCAGTAAATTCAATGTTTCTATGTTTCTTTTCATTGTATAATGAATTTTCCACAAAAGTAAGCTCTCAGCCACTGATTTTGTGTGTTTGTGTCTTTATCTGCTTCCTGAGAGACTGAATCTTAAAAATAAAAATGGAAAAAATTGAATTTTATGTGAGTTATTTTTTCATAATATTTACATTATTTTTTCTACATTAATTGTTCGGGAGAACTTCAGAAACCAGATGGTAAATATTCTGACAGCATTTTTTTTCTCAGTTCCTTTAAAATGACTGCCTTACTGGTGACTGTAACATCCCTTGTCTTTTTATTTACATTCTATCCTTTGCCTCACCCTTCTCCTGGATGTCTACTCTTCCCATCCTTTTTTTTTTTTTTTTTAGTATAGATCTCTCCCATATTAGGTTCTTTGCATTTGGTTTCCATACATTCCATCACTTCCCATTTTTTTTCATTCCAAACCACTCATTCTGTGGCAGGATTTTACAGAGAGAGTCGGGACATCAAGGCCAGGAAGCAGGTTTAATCATGCCAGCATCAGCTAGTGAATTTACATCCAAAGACTGAGCTTTTTGCCTTTTATACAATTTTAGCTTCTTTGTCCCCCCAATAAAGCTTACATATTAGTAACATATAGGCAAATTGGGTATTTCATAGCTCAACGTTACAGCAGAGTTACACATGTGCACTACAGATTGGAGTTACATTCCTTTTTAATATAAATCATCCAAGAAAGTTTTTTATCTTACAGTGCTAGAAGAACTCTTTCATTATTTTGGGAAGGCTTTTATCTTACTGTTCTGGGGTGGGGGAGCGACTCTGTCCTGGGAAGTCCTTCATCTTTTTAGGCTTGGGCGCAGGGATCCCTGCTTCATCCCCAATTTTAATGCTTGAATTCCTTTTTAGGGTCATAAAGCGTCACTTTGGTTTAAGGGTTTGTGCTTCCATAACAGCGTTATATGCATTGCTGTTTTTCTTTCAACCATGGCCTCAGTGAGGCTGGAGACAGACTTTATAGCTAAGGGAGCTAGGCAGGGAAGGATTAGGCAAATTCCCAACATCATGAGTGTAATGCCTACAAGGGTTTTAAGTCCTCCAAAAGTTGAGAACCAACCTCCAAACAGTTATGTGGGGTCCCAGCCTTTCCAGGTTTGGACTGGGACATGACCAAACATTTTTATTCGGTTGGAGATTTCCTCTATGACCCTTTCCTCATCATCTATTTGTAAGCAGCGGTTGCTTTAGTTAAACTTTCCAAAACCCCCTCATTCAGAAGCAAGCAAGTAATCTAAAGCTAAGTGGTTTTGATAAATGGCATTGAGCATCTTAGTTTGTTGTTTGGCTAATATGTTAAAGGTCTTTGTAGTTTTATTAGTTATAATTTCAATAACCGCCTATAATTGAATTATGCAGTTTGGCATGCAAATGGGGAGTCCGATAGCTCCAAGATCCATCCTTTGCCCAGGGATCTGGGTCATAGTATTGGATAATATGCTCTGGGAGCCATTCATTATCTTTTCAGTTCCCAATCTGTAGAGCACATAGCTTTCTTTGGGAGTTCCAGGTTTTATATATTTGAACCCCAACTGTTCTCCTTTTGCAAGTGGGAGAAGGAAAAAGGAAGGCCAAATAGACCTTATCACACAACTCCTGTCCAGTCTGAAGAAATTACAGTGTAGGCTATTTTTCCACAGATCCAATACAGTCCATTTGGGCCTGCCGTTTGATGTTTGTATCAACAACATTCCATGCCTGTTCGAGGTGGGGAAAGTTAGACAAAGGGTGAGGGTTTGGTTCAGGGAGGTCTGGGGACACCCCACCACTGAGTTTTGCTAATTGTGGAATTATAATATCTTTGACCTAAGCATGTCAGACTTCCAATAGGAGTGTTAAACTTCACTCCCCATCGGGCAAGGCAATTTTTTTCTATAATTGAGGCTTTAAGTAGTCAAATGCCATCTGACAGGGCTAGGATACCATTTCATTGTGGAGTTCATGGGGTTCCAGTCCTCTAGCTTTCCATGGCCATTGATTTCCCATATTTGTTCCCCCATACATAACAAGAAGAGACCTTTAGAGACTGAGTAATAGTTTCTGCCAAGGTTAGGAACACAGTTCTAATCATAATGGAGAGGGCAGGGGGACTACTTTATATTTCTTCATAAAAAGAGTAAAAGATCTCATGGGAGGAGGCTTGCAGTGGAATTGTTACTCTTTTGTCATATAGTTGGGCTCCAGGGTCAAGACCTTGCTCACGGATATGTATGCCAAGTCGATGGTCTGTTTTCCATCCTGGATTTTCTAGGTTAAAGATGATAAAAATTAACAGGATTGTAGGATCCTGACTTAAAATTAGAGGTAGCAACACCCTTTTGAAGGAAAGCAACTTGGCCTCTCCAAGTGGCCCATGATACACAGCCCCAATGAGGACAAAAGAATTCAGATAAACTATAATATGGGACCACATTCCATTTGCAGGCTGTTCACATATATACTTATCATTGAGCTTATATTCCCTCTCCCAGGCTAGGCTTCCACATGATTTAGTACCGGTACTGTGGGTTACAGCATACTACCAAGTTTCATTCATGGCCAAGCAGGCATCAAAGAATAAACACTGTTTGTTGGGGATCAGTGATTAGGGTTTGGTTAATTAAATACCCTTTCTCTTTGGTGCGATGAACCTCTAACCATTCTTCACTCACAGAGTATTGTGGGCTGAAACAGGATGATTTCTTGCTGACAAGTAGAATAGATAGTCTTATTATGCCTGCAGGTCCCTGAGTATTTCCTCAGCAAGAGAAATGGGTCTGGTAAAGGAGTGTTCAGGTAACTACTTGACCGACCTGGTTGTGCAAATACATGGGTCACATGAAGCAGAGGGCTTTGAAATTAAAAAGGGGAGCCAGATTAGTATCAATAGACAATGGTTATACATCCTGTCCAAAAGAGATATATGAGTGCTAACAGTAACCTCTCACCACGGGTCCAGTTGTCTGGAGCAACCGATGCCAAACCTGCAGTGAAGCTCAAGGCAAGATTTACAGCAATGGACAATAGCAAAGAATGACACTGCTTTACACTAAAAACACAGTCTATTTGCTTGTTTGATGGTCAGTTCCTCAAATTTCTGCCATGCATAGATTAGTCAGCTTCCAGAGTGATTAAAGCAGGGCTGCAGTCCTCTAATGTCCTGGCGTTGTGGCTTGTTTTCTTTGGAGTCAGCTTCCTGATGGATTAGCAGTGCACTCCCAGTCTTGGAAGGCTGGTTTTAGTCTGCTGTGATGAATCCAGGGACCCACCTCAGCTACCTTTTTTGCAGTGGGGGTGCACAAAATGACAGTAAATGAACTACTCCAAAGGGGCTTTAGTGGCTGAATGTTCCATTCCTTTACCCATACATCACTCCATGGTTTAAAGAGGTGAACATCTGTGGTTAACCTCATACGGTAGCCGCTCTGTAATCTAATGTTGTATAGTGGCCAAGGCTGAGTCTAGAGCCTGCATCTGCTGTCTTAGAGTGAGATTACCCACCTTCTTTACATCTTCTTTTATACCTTTAACAAAGGGGAGGGTGCCTATAAAGAATTTTAAAAGGGGAAAACCTGTCTGCTTAGTGGGGCCAGGCCTGATTCTTAGCAAAGCAATTGACAACTGCTGGTCCCATCGCAAGTGAGTTTTCTGACACAGTTTACTCAGTTGTAGTTTTAGAGTTTGATTCATTCATTTCACTTTTCTGGAACTCTGGGGGCAATAGGCAGTGTATAATTTCCATGTGATTTTTAAGCCCCTTGTCACTGATTATATTACCTCAGCCACAAATGCTGGCCCATTGTCTGATCCTTTAGTGATTGGGATTCTGAATTGAGGAATGATTTCTTTTAGAAGCCACCATACCACTTCATGTGCTTTTTCAGTGTGGGTAGGAAAGTCCTCTACCCAACCTGAGAAAGTACACACAAAAACTAACAGATATTTACAGTCTCAGACCCAGGAAAGCTCAGTAAAGTCCACAACTATCTTTTCAAATGGGGCTCCTCCAATACTTTGCACTCCCAGAAAGATCTTAGGCCCCTGCTGTGGGTTATTTCAGGCACATACTTCACATTGCTGGCTATACTGGAGAGTCGGGAAGCAGAAGTGCTGACCTAATGTAGTCTTTAGAGCTGTCTGGCCCTTATGTGTTTCTTGATAAAAATGCTTGACAAAGGTTGGGGCCAAAGCCTCAGGGACAGCAATTCACCCATTTTTAAATTTCCACCAACCACCCAGGAGATAATTCCCAACTTCAGTTTTGAACCAAGTTTGATGATGCTGTGAATAGTTAGGGTCCCATTCTGCCAATGGACTTGGGAACAATGCAGTGGCCAAGGTCTTTGCTCCATTGTTCCTTGGAAGGCCATAAGCTTTGTCTCCCGGTTCTTTTTCGGGTTTCCTTGAGTAACTATCGTGTTTCCTCTCTGGCATCCCCAGCAATGCATGACTGCTACCTTTTTAGGGGTCCATACATCATCTAAGAGTTCATGAATTTTTTTATAAATTATATTTATATTCATAAAATATATTTCATGTTCTTGCCTCCTGATTTTATTAAACTCTTCTCCTTATATAAAATCCCATGTGCATGGAGAGTGGTGAAGGTATATTTAGAGTCATTTTATATATTGACATTTATTCAATAAATGGAGGGCTTGGGTTAGTGCGATTAATTCTGCCTTTTGTGCTAAAGTCCCTTTTGGCAGAGGTTTTGCCTCGCTGGTGCACTGCAGGGTTACTACAGAGTATCCTGCAAACCGTTCTCCCTCCCTTATGAAGCTGCTGCCTCAGTGAAATATTCCACATTGGGATCCCTGAGAGACTGGTCTGTCAAGTCAGGTTGACTAGAGAACACCTTGTCCATGACCTTGATATAATCATGACAGGACTGACCCAGCTCGGTAGGCAGCAAGGTTGCAGGATTGAGAGTCTGCACCATTTCCAAGTGAATGTGTGGATTCTCACATAACATATCCTGGTATTTGACCATTAGCATGTTAGTCAACCTGTATTGCCCTTTATATTCCATTAATGTTAACACTGAGTGTGGCACCCAGACCGTTAGTTCTTGTTCCGTAGTCAATTTGTCAGCATCTGCCACTAGAAGGGCCGTGGCAGTGAGTACCTGTAGGCAAGGCAGCCAGCCTCGAGCAACAGAATCAAGCTGTTTGGAGAGGTATGCTACTGGGCAATGTCATGACCCTAGCATTTGGGTGAAGATCCCTACCCCCACTCCAGTACGCTTGTGTATGTATAGGAAAAACTGCTTAGATATGTCAGGGATCCCCGGGCTAGGTGCATTAACAAGGGCTTGCTTAATTTTCTTGAAGGCTTTCTGTTGTGATTGTTCCCGTAACATAGGCTTTCATTCTCCCCCTTTTGTGGCTTCATAGAGAGGCTTTGCCAGCAGTGAAAAGTTAGATATTCAAATTCTACAAAACCATGTGGCCCCAAGAAATTCTTGAACCTGATGTCTGATAGTTGGAACTGGACTGGAGCAAACAGCTCGCTTTCTTTCCAGGTCGAGCTGATGTTTTCCCTGGGATAAATGGAAGACTCGATATTTTACTTTCTTTTGGAAGATTTGGGCCTTTTTCTTTGAAACTTTGTAGCCGGTCTTCCATAGGAAGGTAACGAGCTGCTGCGTTCCTTTCATACTGTCCTCACGTGTTTGTCCAGTCAGCCACAGATCGCCCACATATTGGAGCAGTATACAGTCATATACATCTGCTGGGAAGGCCTTTAAGTCAGAGGCTAGTGCTGTTCCAAAAATAGTTGGGCAATTTTTGAAACTCTGTGGCAGTCTAGTCCAAATCAATTGGCTTTTATTGCTGTTATCAGGATTTTCCCATTGAAAAGCAAAAATCAGCTGGCTTTGAGGAGTCAAGTGGATACAAAAGAAAGCATCTTTGAGGTCTAAACAGGTAAAGAAGGCAGCTTCAGCAGAGATAAGACTTAGGAGAGTGTAGGGGTTGGGGACCACGGGTATAAAGTAACAGTAACTTGATTTACTACTCATAAGTCTTGAACTGGATTGTAATCATCTGTCCCTGTTTCTGAACTTGCAATAGTGGCAAATTACAGGATGACTGACAGGGCCAGAGGATTCTGTATTTTAACAGTCTCTCCAGGTGCTTTTGGATCCCAACATGCACCTTGTGAGGGATGAAATACTGCTTCTGATGGATGGACACAGCTCCCTGCTTTGGTTCTATTACCCCTGGGCGTATGTTCCGGACCAGTTCAGGGGAATTATCCTCCCCATATCCGGGGCATCTTGAAGGGAAGCTCAGGTTCTTGCCGTGCTGCTCTTCCCCTTGAGGGACTGTAAGAGTCATGATTTTTACTTCAGGAATTCCCAGGGACAAAGCTGTCTGGCCATTGGAGTAGAAAGTAATTTGGGCTTGCAGCTTTCCCAAGAGGTCTCAGCCCATTATAGTCACTGGACAATCTGGGAGGTATAGGAATTCATGGACAACTTCATGGCCTTCTAGATTACATCACTGGGCTGTAAAAAGGGGTGATGTGCTGGCCACTTGTGGCTCCCACAGTAGTAGCTTGTCTTGGTGGAAGAGGGTGCACAGGCTGAGTTACTATAGAATGTTCTGCCTCGGTATCTACCATGAAGTCAAGGGACCAGACCCCACAGTCATTCAGACCACAGGCTCCTGGGGGCCTAATTAAATGGAGCCCAGTCTTTCCTAGTCTTTTCCATAGTTTTTCATGACAATAAGCTAACAAAATGATTCTCAGTGGTGACTTATGGTTGGGACGCAGGCTGGTATTGTTCCTGAACCACCTGACCTCTCTCTCTTCCTTGAGGAGCCAGATGACATTAGTTTTTCAAGTTCCCCTCCCACAAACAGTGAGCACATTGGTTCCACCCCAATCTCATCACCCGGTGGTATCACAATTCCCTGAATATCCCTTTTTGAAATTCTTTACTGTGCATTCTAAGGGGGTTAGCTCACTCTGATTGCCATCCATTTTCTCCCATTAAAAGATGACAATCACCTACAAGGCAGGAAAGAATGGGGGGAGGGTAAGAAGATTGGACAGCCACTTCACCCTTCTCCAGTTGTACCCCTTGCAGGAATATTTCAGGTGACTTCTGGCAATAGGTGAGTCGGTGAACCCTCGACCAGGTTTCAACACAGAGTGCCGTACTTCCACTACAGGAGATATTTCAGATGCCTTCTTGGCAATAGGTGAGTCAGTGTAACCCCACAACCAGATGATTTACCCCTGTCATTGAGCCATATGAAGGTCACCACTGGGCTCTGAATCCACTCCCACCATTTAACTGTGTGAAGGTCACCAATGGAACCAAATCAGGGCTACAGCACTCACTTTGCCACTAAGTGACATCTTGTTCACTCATATTCACACAACGTCTCAAACCTGCCATCCAGTACCTTAGAGTAATGGTTTCATCCCCCTGTGGGACTACTCAGGCAATTCTGGGAGGTGATCAGGCCTCCCTTCTGCCTGGTGGAGCTGGTCTGCCCAGTTGAACCCTGGTTCTTACCAATCTGACAGGAATGGCTCCCTTGACTGGTTTCTGGGCCTCGCCGGGTTCCTTTGTGCTCCCGAGGTCCTTCCCTCGGCATGCCGGGAGGGCTAGTTCCCTCCGAATCAAGTCGTCCCCTGGTACCAGGCAAGATCACCTCTTCTGACATCCCAGGGGTCACAGCCCGGTGACACCCTTGTCACCGGAGTGATAACACAGTCTCCACCTCGCGTTTCCCGGCCAACACCAAAAGTATGACAGGATTTTACAGAGAGAATTGGGACCCCAAGGCCAGGAAGTAGTTTTATTCATGTCCGCACTGGCTCAGCAGATTTATATACAAAGGCTGAGCCCCAAGCACAGGGGAACTGCCTTTTATACTTTTTTAGCTTCTTTGTCCCCTCAATAAGGCTTTCATATTAGTAACATACAGGCTAATTGGGTATTTCATAGCTCAAGGTCACAGCAGAGTTACACATACACACTACAGATTGGGGCTACATTCCTTTTTAATATGAATCTTCCATTCTTATCTTAAGGGACTAGAAGAACACTTTCATTATTCTGGGAAGGATTTTATCTTACTGTACTAAGTGGGGCCCTACTCAGTCCTGGGAAGGCCTTCATCTTGTTAGGCTTGGGGAAAGGGCTCCCTGCCTCAATTCCCCAGAAATATTAGCTGCTTCTGTCTTACAGAGCCTTGTCACATTTTCATTGAGAATTGGTGAAACAAAAGGTTTGGTGGCAACAGACACACAGTTTTCATTCTGTGTATACTGTGAAAAATACAAGCTTAGAGACTGTTTCTAACAAGTTCCAAGGTCCTTTACTTAATTGATGCTTCACTGAAGTTTAATTGATAAGAGAGTATTTCAAACTTGCTAAGGGACATTTTCTGTCCAATGCGTTTTCAAAGACTGAATATGTTTTGAAGTCATTTATCAGTCAGGTGTGATCTTGAAGCTCATTCTTCCACTGATCTTGGATATATTATACAAGTACCATGTGTGTAAATATTTACCTAATTTTCTGTTTTCATTTTTTAAACTTCAAACTTTTATTATTTCTAAGTTTTATTATTGATGCAAGAAAAGTTCATTGATAGTATGTCTGTCAGATCTGAATATTTTTATGTCAGTGACAACAGAAGCATTTATACTAGAATATTGCCAAATATTTTTCAATAATACTGATATAATTATTAAAAATTAGCATTTTAATGATATTTTTTAAATTATACTTTTGATTTAGGAGGAAATGCAACAAAAATATATCTCTTTAATATATGTAGCAGAATTCCTACGACTACTGCTACAGACAGAATATTGAATGAAAAAGTCCTTTTTGTTTTCTCATCTAATTTGAGTACTTCCCTTATGTATAGTTTTTTGTTTGCATTGTATTCTGCAAATGACTGGAGTCCAATGCAAGTATGTTGATTGATATTGTTTATCCCAGAGGAAGCCCTATGCTACCTCTTTTATTGTTTAGGCTATATGGAATTAAAGCAACACTACCGCTCATGGGTGAGATAACCTTTGAACCAGTGGTTCAAACTCTCAAAAATTTGTGTCACTTTGAGCCACAGAGAAAACTATGGAAGTGCTTTCACATTTTTGTTTTTATCCCTTCTTGATACCGTGGTCTCATTTTTAATGAATCGATCCTGCCCTTCATTATATGGATAGTATGAACAGAGAAAAGACAAGTCCCATTAGCATATTTTAATGTGAACCTTCTCACTGTTTCATATGCTTCTGGGACCATTATCTTCAGTTATCAAAGTTTAGTGTCTTCAGCTCAAGCTTATGCATATTTTCACATGACTTTTATCTTTTTAATTTTTTTTTTTTTTTGAGTTGGAGTCTCACCCTGTCGCCCAGACTGGAGTGCAGTGGTCGCTCACGGCCACCACAGCCTCGACCTGCTGGGCTCCAGCGGTCCTTCCGCCTCAGCCTTCCTAGGAGCTGGAACTACAGGTGCGTGCTACCACGCCCAGCTAATTTTTGATTTATTGTAGAGATGAGGTCTCACCAAGTTGCCCAGGTGGGTCTCGAACACGCAGGCTCAGGCAATTCACTCACCTCAGCCTCCCAAAGGCGCGGGATTACAGGCTGAGCCACCGAGCCCGGCTTACTTTTTTTTTTTTTTTTTTTTTTTTTTTACCTGAAGCTAGGTATCTTCATTTGCTATCCAATGTTCAGTATCATTGCATCTTTGCTTAGTCCTGTTGTTTCAATCAATGTAGGCAGATTCTTTATCTAGTAAATTTGATTACTTTTGTTTCATGGCATGTTTGCCATTTTCAAAGTGCCTGATAATAGTTCTGTTCAAGGTATATATATTCATCCAGGGCATTTGATTTAGAAGCCCCTTCTCTGCTATTTAATATTTCATTTCCCTACCTTTCATATGATTTAATTCAGATGACTTTCATGTAAGTATGATAGAAACAGAAAGTGACATTATACAAATTATGTATGCATAATTTGTCAAAATTTTACTATAAACATCCAGAAAACTGACTCTAGATGGAGTTGTTAGTATTCTGTATTTCAGTTATTGTGCTACTTTATACCACATAGCTATAGTAATAACAGATTTGAGTTATTTGCATTTATATATTCAAATAACTCATTAACAAACATAACAGTAAAAATCCACGTAGTGCAAAAATGACTCAAGAACATTTTCAAAAGGTGAGCACCAGGAATAATATTCCTAAGGTACTTCCTCAGTTCCCTAATTTACTCTTTTCCCCCCTTTTAATTTCTGAACATTATTCTTTAGACAAAAGGTAGTTTTCAGTCACTATTGGTGCATGTGTATATGTGCTTGCATGCATCAGTATGTGTGTGTGTGTCTGTGTATGTTCATCTGCATCCTGATTGGTTTTATATTACTGTTAAGTTGTTCAGTAAATTTTACTATTCTTTGTATTTGTTTTCATAATATTTACAATAAAATTTTCCATTTATGTTTCTGGTGAGCTGAAGGTCATATTTGGTAAAATTTCTCTGACAAACTTTTAAACCCATAACTCTCTAAATGTACACTTTTCTGGGGTCTTTAGCATTGTATACCTTTGTACGTACATGTCATTTGTTTTTTTCCTTCTCCTGAATGTCTAACCTCATCAATTTTTCAATAAAGATTTTTCCATATGAACTCTCTACATTCTCTTTCCCTACCTTCTATCTTTTCTCATAGACCTTTACTATGCAATATGTACTACACCAGATTTTCAGAAGACTACAATTGTAATGAAAAAAGGTTTTACTCCATTGTTTTGTCAAGAATTTTTCCAAATTCAGGTGATATCTTATGCTTTTGATTACATTTCCCAAATTCACACACATATAAGTATATATATGTACACACACACACACACACACAACACACACACACACACACACAAACACACACATTCCTTTCCAAATGTAGTAAACTTCTTCTGTTTGCATTTTATTGACACAGTAACGTATTTTTTAAAATGTAATTCTTTTTACATTTTCAGGAAATATTTTAATGAATGGCCATTATAATATATGTCTTAATTTTGAAGTTTTATATGAATGAAAAGAAACACCATGGGACATTTAAATATTTCATTAAGATGATTAAAATAATAAAAATTTAGCCAGGCTCAGTGTCTCAGCCTGTAATCCCGCGCCTTTGGGAGGCTGAGGTGAGTGAATTGCCTGAGCCCGTGTGTTCGAGACCTGCCTGGGCAGCAAGACCTCATCTCTACAATAAATCAAAAAAACATCAGCCGGGTGTGGTAGTGCATGCCTGTAATTCCGGCTACTTGGAAGGCTGAGGCGGAAGGATCACCGGAGCCCAGCAGGTCAAGGCTGCGGTGGCAGGGAGCGGCCACTGCACTCCAGTCTGGGTGACAGAGTGAGACTCCAACTCAAAATAATAATAATAATAATAATAATAATAATAATAAAAGTTTTATGGTCTTCATTCATTTTTCTTATTTTTAAAATCATTTTTGTTTTTAATTATTATGCATACATAGTAGCTGTATATATTTATGGGGTAAGTGTGAGGTTTGATATAGACATACAATGTGTGATGATTAAATTAAGATTTTTGGGACTCATCATTTCAAGCATTATCATTTCTTTGTGCTAGGAATCTTTCAAATCCACTATTTTAGCTTTTTTTAAAATATACAATAAATTAGTGTTTACCTATCATTGCCCTATTGTGGTCCTGAATTCTACATCTTATTCACTCTCTCTAACTGTATATTTATATCCATTAGCCATCCTCTCTTTATCCCCCATTCAGCTACCTTTTCCATCCTCTCATAACCATCATTCTATTCTCTATCTCCATGAGTCAATTTTTTTTAGCTTCCACATGTGTGGGAACATGTGATATTTGTCTTTCTGTGCTTGCCTTATTTCACTTACCATTAGATATTCTCCGGGTCCATCCATGTTGTTACTAATGCTAGGATTCCATTCTTTTTTATGGCTGGTTAGTATTCCCTTGTACATGTGCCACATTTTCTTTATTCATGCATTCATTGATGGACACTTCAGTTGATTCTGTATTTTGGCCCTTGTGAATAATGTTGCAATTCGCATGGAAATGAATACATGTCTTTAAATACTGATTTATTTATGTTGCATATACATAGCAATGGGATTATTGAATCACATGGTAGTTCTATTTTTATCTTTTTGAAAATTTTCCAAACTGTTCTCTATTTGCCTGTACTAAAACACATTCCCACCAACTGTATATGAGGGCTCCCTTTTCTCCACATCCTTGCCAGCATTTGTTATTGCATGTCTTTTTGATAAAAGTCATTTTAACTGTGGTGAGATGATATCGTATTGTAGTTTGATTTGTCTTTTTATGATGATTAGAATGCTCAACATTCTTTACTGCTAATGCTGCTTTTCAGTTACATTTTTGTTTTCAGAAGGAATGTCAGAGAAGGCTATATCTCCTCAGTAGAGTATAACAGTTTTCATAATTTGAGTGCTACAGATAGAGCTTAATAGGGTGTTTTATGCCGCTTCTCAAAAATTTTTAATAACCTCTTTTTAATTTTATGTTTTATTCTGGAAAAAAAAGGCAAAGAAAACAAAAAATTGCCATTGTTTTTGTCAAAAATTCTATTCTAACTGCTCTCAAAACGTCTTTTTCAAATTAGTTACGATTGAATCTGGGGATAGAGCAAGTTAAACAACACTTCTCATGTTTGGTGAAATGGCCTGGGAAATATGTGGACCAAATTGTCCAAAGTATGAGTCAATTAGAACCGCAGAGTAAACTTTAAAAGTGTTTCAAATTTTCTTTTTTTCCCCCTTTTTTTGTTTTTTGACCAAACCCTTTTTAATTCTTTTCCCCTCACTGGTACCACTTTCATTTGCATTCTGTTTTATTAAGTGGTGAATGATTTTTGTTTTCTAAATGGGTGAATGTGCCTCTTTCTGCATGCATACTTCTTTACATTTTATTCTGAAAAAGAAGGCCCAAATCTTTACATTTTATTCTGAAAAAGAAAGACAAATGATAGCCATTGCTTATCTCACAGGATGTTGTGTTCTAACTTCTATCATATCATTTCCAATTTAGTCCTTCCAAAATTTGTTTAAACACATCATCTATGTTTGGTCAAATAGCCTTTAGATATATGTGACTACAAATTGTCCAAAGTTCGAATCTATTTGATTCACAAAGTAAACTATAAAAGGGTTTCAAATTTCTGTTCTCTTCCTTTCCTGCTATGTTATTTTCATTTCAATGAATTGTCTTTTTAATTATTTTGTTTCTCAGATAAGAATGATCATGAAAAAGGCAAGTATCAATAATGTATTTTACTCTGTACTTACTCTTTCATCTCTTTCTTGTACTCCTGTCTTCCAAGCTCAAAGATAGTCTTTCTTAACTCCAACAATATTTATTTCTACATGACTTTTTCTTGTTACATATTTGAATTGAAGTTCAGCATTTTTACTTTTAATTCAGCTTCCCTCACTAGGACCTATTGGATTTGCCTTCTAGTTATAGTCAGTGTTGACAGGCCCGTTATGTCCAATGAATTGAATTAACAGTTCTGTGAAATTTGGTATTTTTAAGTTTCTTGTGGAAAAATTTTATCTGAGATGTATTCAAGACATTTTATTTAGACCTCAATTTTCTGAAAATTAATACCTCATGTCCCTTCTCTTCAGATGATTTACATAAGTGTCTCCCAAGCATAAGTTAAAATACAAACTTAAATGTAATAAATATTATGTAGTAATTGGTGGACAAAAATACTGTGAAAAGTGGTACCTAGGAGCATAATCCTACAATTTCTCTAGATGCAGTGGTTCACTATTCACCAACTCAGTATTTGTGATGACTTGATGCAACATGTATACAAAATAAAGAAAATTGACTGTACAGGTTTAGTAACATTCATAGAACTTATGAAGGCAATCATAATGAAAAATAGAAGCCTAAATAGTTTCCAAAGTCATCAAGACTATGGTTAAAAAGGAACCACCAGCACTGATATTTCTAAAATCAATTCTCAATACTTTTTTTTTTTAGTCGAAGTGTCACTCTGTTGCCCACCCATGATGTAGTGGAGTGCAGTGCAATGCTCACAGCGATCCCAGCATGGACCTGAACTACAGGTGCATGCTTACCACGGTTTGTTAATTTTTTTTTAATTGTAGAGTCGAGGTCTTGCCAAGTTTCCCAGGCTGGTCTTGAAACTCTGTCCTCAGGCAATCCTCTCACCTTGGCTTCCCAACATGCTGTGATTACAGGCTTAAAGCACTGCACTCGGCCCTCAATTCCTTGATTTACACCTTGTAGGTGCTTTTGCATTTTTTGTAGTATAAACTTGTCAAAAGAAAGCCCTCAATCATTTTGTGTGTGCCTGTGGGTTCATGTGTGTATTTATATGTGTATTTTTATCTGCATTCTAATACAATTAAATATAATTTTTTTAGTGAATATTAATTTTCTCCCCATTTCCCTCTTATGATATTTATCATTCTTTTAATTTTTTTTCAGATGGACCTCTGAGAAGACATGGTAAATTTTCTTATAACCTGTTACTCCCCAAAACCTTTTAGAATAGCTATTTTCTTGATGGCTTTAATTTTCCAGATCTTTCAACCCTTTTGACTAGATGCCACCCTTAGCTCTTTATTTTCACTGATAGCTGATATTTTTATCTGGAAATTTTTTTTCTCTTCTCACACATTAAATGTCTATTACTGGTTTTTTCCTCCATTCTTCTTCATTTTTCTCTTTTTACTCCATTATCTTTCTTTTCCTATAAAAATTGACTTCTCTGTCTTTTGGGGCTTTACCTAAGTTTGAGTAAGAACTCGGTATCATGAAAGTCATTAAGCTGAAGGACACATGGCTTGCATTGTAAAAAGACAAAATTACAACAAATCTAGTTTTGAAGATCTTAAATGGCTTTTAAAAAATTTATATATTATTATTATACATATTTCTGCAGTGTATGTGATGTTTTTATACAAGCATACAATGTGCAATGATCAAATCAGGGTAAATGGGATCCATCACTTTTAAAAAATTTTCCTTTTATTTGTGGTTGCAACATTCCAAGTCTTTTTTTCTAATTGTTTTGAATTATGCAGTAATTTTATGTTAACTATAATAGGCACACTACGGCTTTTTCCCCTATCCAACTGTACTTATTCCTTCTATTCAACTATATATTTTTTGCCCATTAATCAAATTCCCTTCCTATCTTCTTAGTCTATGCCTTGCCCATACTTTGGTAGCCACTACTCCACTCTCTACTTCCATGAGCTCAACTTTTTTTAAACTCCCACATATAAGTGAGAACACTTGAAAACTGTAGTTCAGTATCTGGATAATTTCATTTACCTATGTCCTCCAGTTCCATCCATGCTGCCATAAATGACAGGTTTTTTTCATGACTAAATACTATTCCATATTGTGTTCATACACACACACACACACACACACACACACACACACACACACACACACAAAATACACACAGCATTTTCCTTATCCATTCATCATCTACTCATGAAAACTTAGGTTGATTTCATATCTTGGCTATTGTGAATAGTGCTGCAATAAACATGGGAAGGCTGAGACCTCTTCAATATACTGATTTCTTTCTGTTGAATGGATATCTGGCAACGAGATTGCTGGACCATATTGTAGTTCTAATTTTAGATTCTGAGAAACCTCAATTCTGTTTACCAAAATGATTGTACTAATTTATAACCCAACCAGCATTATATAAGAATTTCCATTTCTCCAATAATAGACATTATAACAGGTATAATGTGACATCTTTATGTAATTTTAATTTGCATTTACCTGGTGATTAGCATTGTTGAGCATTTATTCATATATCTGTTGGTCATTTGTGTGTCTTCTCTTGAGAAATGTCTATTCAGATCTTTTGCCCAATTTGAAAATTATATTGTTTTGTTGTTGTTGTTGTTGAGTTGTTTGCATTCCCAACAGAGTCTGGTATTTAATCTCTTTTTGGATGGATAGTTTATAAATACTTTCTTCCATTCTGCATATTGTTTCTACACTGTGTTTTTTCCTTTGTCAGAGCTTCACTAAGAAATTGGTGAGATGAAGGGTATTAATTTGATAGCCACATCATTTCCATTCTATAAATATTGTCAGAAAATTTACCAACATAGAACTTCTGTCACTATTCTTACCATAATTAACTATTATATTGGTGATATAATGGACATAGACTGCTAGGTACATGATTTTAATAGTGTGTCTATTGCAGAAAAACATCCAGTGACAAGACCTCAGTCATATATTTCCATTTCAAGGACCCAGTACTATGCTCATGATATTCTCCAAACCTTAAGAGATTATAGAAGACTATATTTTGCTGAGTGAAGTTCCTCTAAGCATTGTCTCTTTAAAAATTGTGCAGCCAGGCTCGGTGGCTCAGCCTGTAATCCCGCGCCTTTGGGAGGCTGAGGTGAGTGGATTGCCTGAGCCCGCGGGTTCAAGACCCGCCTAGGCAGCGAGACCTCATCATTACAATAAATCAAAAAATCAGCCCGGGGGTGGTAGCACATGCCCGTAATTCGGCTACTCGGAAGGCTGAGGCGGAAGGATCGCCGGAGCCCAGCAGGCGAGGCTGCGGTGGTCAGGAACAGCCACTGCACTCCAGTCTGGGCGACCGAGTGAGACTCCAACTCAAAAATAAATAAATAAATAAATAAAATAAAAAATGTTTCAAAAAAAATTGTGTAAATTCCTTCACTATTGCTTAAATGTGTACCTGTAAAATATATAGTTGGCAAATATTTTTTCCCATTCTATGGGTTGTCTCCTCACTCTCTTGATACTTTCTTTTTGCTTCACAGAAGCTTTTCAGTTTGATGAGGTCCCACTTGTCTATCTTATCTCTTATGCAATGGGGACTTGGGATTTGATCGGGAATTGGCTGCCAGTTCCAATTTCCATAAAGGTGTCTACTGCATTTTCTAACATTCTTATAGTTTGAGGTTTTACATTTAGGTCTTTGATTCATTTAGAGTTAATTTTTGTGTATAGTGATAGGTAGGGGTGGATTTCAATCTTCTGAATGTGATTTGCATGTGTTTTCCCAGCACCATTTACTGAATAGGTTCTCCTCTCTTAGGTGGTGGTTGTTGGAGGCTTTGTCAAAGGCCTAACATTTAGGATCTACAAGAAAATCAAATGTACCAAAAAAAAAAATTAAAAAGAGGGCAAAATACATGTATAAACACTTCTCTAAAGAAGATATATGGGCAGCCAATAGACACCTGAAAAAGTGCACAGCCTCACTAATCATCAGATAAATGCAAATCACCACATTGTGATACCACCTAACCCCAGTAAGAAAGGCCATCATTAATAAAACAAACAACAACAGATGCTGGTGAGGATGCGGAGAAAAAGGAATGCTTCTACACTGCTGGTGGGAATGCAAACTACTGCAACCCCTTTGGAAATCAGTGTGGCAATTTCTAAAAAAACTAGATATTTGACCTTCCATATGGCCCAGCAATCTCCCTATTGGGAATATACCTGGAGGAACACAAATCCTTCTACCAAAAAGATACCTGCACACACATGTTTATTGCATTGCCATTCACAATAGCAAAAACATGGAAGCAACCCTACTGCCCATCAAAACTGGACTAGATTTTTAAAATGTGATGCATATACACAGTGGAACCATAAAGAAGGACAAACGTGGACTTTCGCAGCAACTCAGATGGATTTAGAGTCTATCATACTCAGTGAGTTATCATAAAAACATTGAACAGAGTACCACATGTTCTCACTCACAAGCAGACTTTGAACAATTATTATAATACTATAAGAAAGGTATTGGCAGTAATGGGAAACTGCCAGGGGTGAGGGGGTGGGATTGGCAGTTGAGGGAAACTGCCAGGGTAGGGGGCTGCACACCTCATCAACAAGGGTATCTGCATAATGAACATTTGTATATGTAACCCTGAATTGTACCCCACATCTTCAAAATAAAAAAATTAAAAGTTGAATATATATATATATATATTTCTATCTGGGGTGATACAGCTGTCATTGCCCAGTGTAGAATGCTCTAGTGTACAGAATGTTTCAAAATAAAAATTGTAAGCTACAGAAATGAGCAGTCATGGAGAAACACAGATGCTTTTCAAAAGAAGAGATGAAGCCAGGCTCGGTGACTCAGCCTGTAATCCGGCGCCTTTGGGAGGCTGAGGTGAGTGGATTGCCAGAGCCCAGGGGTTCGAGGCCCGCCTGGGCCACTTGGTGAGACTTTGTCTCTACAATAAATCAAAAAATTAGACGGGCGTGGTAGCGCGCGCCTGTAGTTCCAGCTACTCAGAAGGCTGAGGCGGAAGGATTGCCGGAGCCCAGCAGGTCGAGGCTGGGCGATGTAGTTCCAACTCCAGTCTGGGCGATGTAGTTCCAACTCAAAAAAAAGAAGAGATGAGCAAATGGTTTATATACACAATTGTACAATTCCCAGTATGTTGCTATGATGGTCTATATATTATATATTAAATTATAATTTAAAAGATACTGACTATAAGAAAAGAAATAAATATTTTTTAAAAATTTTAAATGTGAACCTAAAACTCATTACTCAACTACCTTTAAACATATAGCGCAAGTGTTTCCATAAATACAAACATTAAACTGATAAGAAGAGATAATACACTTGATCTTAGTCAAAAGGCCGAGAAGCGATAGATATAAATATGATACGATATTATTCCTGGTTTTTTGTTCTTTCCAGCCAAAGTAAGCTTTCATTCTGTTTCATAATTTATGGATACAATTATCATTTTGACAACCTGAAATTCCTTTCTTGTTTTTGGAATAATTGAATATCTTATATTAAATTCAATGATAACAATTCTAAATATTTTTATAGGAATGATACAAGAGTCATTTGTTCTAGGATGTTGTCAAAAGACTTTGTTTCATCATTAATGTTCATTAAAAGTTTAACAGCCTCCTTTTTAATGGCACTTGCAATTATAATTTTGTTTACAAGAAAATGGTATTTAGGTATATATATGCATTTTAATGAATTTAGCAGACTTCATAGGGATCTTTTAAAGATAAATTTTAAGGGGAAATTATTTATATTCTTTTCTTTCTCATCTTTTTAAAATTTACCTCTTTTTATGGATGTGAGTATGTATTTTACCCAGAAAATGATTGAAGGTCCAGTGCAAAATAAGTCACTGATACTTTTGATCCCAGAAGAGGTGCTCTTCTATTTCTCTCATTAGCTCTGCTTCAATTTTATCTCTTTTTGCACCAAGAAGTGGACAGAAGTAAAACAAATTTTCTGCTATTCATGAGGTGGTCTTTGAACACTATACCTTCAATTCTTTTTGTTTTTTTTTTGAGTTGGAGTCTCACTCTATCGCCGAGACTGGAGTGGAGTGGCCACTCCCGGCCACCGCAGCCTCGACCTGCTGGGCTCTGGTGATCCTTCCGCCTCAGCCTTCCAAGTAGCCGGAATTACAGGCATGCACTACCACGCCCGGCTGATTTTTTGATTTATTGTAGAGATGAGGTCTCGTTGCCCAGGTGGGTCTCGAACCCGCGGGCTCGGGCAATCCACTCACCTCAGCCTCCCAAAGGCGCGGGATTACAGGCTGAACCACCGAGCCCGGCTTATACTTTCAATTCTTCAACCTTTGTTGTCAGCACAACATTTAAAGTCCTCCACTTCAACATACAGATGTTCACATGTTTTTATCTCATCTCTTATTTTTCCAAATGAAGCTTAGCATGTTTTTTTGTTATTCAATTCTCTCATTATTACTTCCTTTTAAAAAGTCTCGTCAGTTTAATTGACGTAGAGAGATCCTTTCTGTCAAGTAAATTTTATTAATTATGTACCACTACATTTTTTGACATTTTCAAAAACATGTTACTTCTGTGAAAGATATGCTCAGGTTGTTTAATGTAGAAACTCCCCCATTGCCATTTTAATCTTCATTTTCCTGCCTTTCATTTGAATTAGTTCATGCTTATTTATTTTTATTTTATTTTATTACAGAGATGTGGGGTACAAGTCAGGATTAGGAACAAAAGTAGTCTACATGTAGGTAAAATTTGGGTCTCTGGTCCTCACTTCCCCTGGTTTAGGACCGGTACTCATTGTATGATGTATCCCTTTCCTCAGCAGAGTCCCACAACTGCCGATCCCTCCCTTGTGCTATTGTGATGAAGGTTCAGGTCCCACTAATGAGTGAGAACATGTGGTATTCAGTTCTTTGTTTCTGATAGATCACTGAGTGTGATGATCTCCAGCTCCATCCAATTTGCTGCAAAGTCCATGATTTTGTCCTTCTTTTTGGCTGTGTACTACTCCATCATGTATATGTACCACATTTTCTTTATCCAGTCCACTTCTGATGGGCAGTGGTGTTGGTTCCATGTTTTTGCTATTGTAAATAGTGTGTCAATAATTATGTGTGTGCATGTGTCTTTTTGGTAGAATGATTTATGATCCTCTAGGTATATTCCCAGAAGGTAGATTGTGGGATGGTATGGAAGGTCTATTTCTAGTTCTTTTAGTAATCACCACAGTTTTCAATAGAGGTTGAATTGGTTTGCACTCCCACCAACAGTGTAGAAGCATTCCATTTGCTGCACACAAATGTCAGCATCTGTTGTTTTTTATTTATTAATGATGGCCATCCTTACTGGAGTTAGGTGGTATCTCAGTGTGATTTTGATTTGCCTTTCTCTGATGATTGGAGGCTGAGCTTTTTTCATGTATCTGTTGGCTGTTCATATGTCTTCTTTCGAGAAGTATCTATTCATGTTCTTGGCCCACTTTTTAATGAACTGTTTGTTTTGTTTTTGTTTTTCCTTTTGGCTCGTTTGAGTTTGTTGTATATCCCAGATTTTAGGCCCTTGTCAGACACACAATTAGCAAATATTTTTCCTAATCTGTGTGTTGTCTCCCTGCTTTCTTTTGCTGTGCAGAAGCTTTTCAGTTTGATGAGGCCCACTTGATTATGTTTATGGTATTTGCTTTTGGAGATACGATAAAAAATTCGTTGCCTACACCAATGTGCACAAGTGTGTTTCCTGTGCTTCTATGATTCTCATAGTTTGAGGTTTTATGTTTAGGTCTTTGATCCAGTTAGAGTTGATTTTTGTATATGTTGATTAGGTAGGGATCCAGTTTCATTCTTCTGCATATGGCCACCAGATTTCCCAGTAACATTTTCTAAATAAGTTCTCCTTTCCCCAGTGGTTTTTTTATAATGACTTTGTTGAAAATAAGTTGGTTAAGAGAGAAAGTTTTTGCTTCCAGACTCTCTGCCTGTTGTTGTACCAGTACCAGGCTGTTTTGATTATTGTAACTTGATAGTGAAGTTTAAAGTCTGGAAGTGTGATATCTCCCAATTTTTTTTTTTTGCCGAGGATTGTTTTGGTTATTCATGCTCTTTTTTCCCCCATATAGATTTCCGTATTGTCGTTTTCAGGTCTGAGAATGATGTTGGTAATTTGATGGGTACTGCCTTGAATTTGATGGGTATTGTGTAGATTACCTTGGGTAGGATTAACATTTTTACAACATTGATTCTTCCAATCCATGAGCAGAGGAGGTTTTTCCATTTCTTTGTGTCATCTTTATTTTATTTTATTTTAAAGATGTGGAGTATGATTCAGGATTAGGTTTACATAACATCATTTAGGGTATCTGATCTCAAACCAGGGGATGTGGGGACCAAAGAGGGACACAAACTTCTTCTCTACGATGACCACTTGTATATCTTTGATTTCTATAAGCAGTATTTTGTAGTTCTTGTTGTAAAGTATCTCACTTCTCTGGTTGGGAGGATATCAAGGTATTTTCTTTGTGTATGTAGCTATTGTGAATGCAACTGTGCTATTTATCTGGTTCTCTCCTGTTTGTTGCAGATGTATAGAAATGCAACTGTCTTTTGCATGTTGATTTTGTACCTCAAAACTTTACCAAAGTCATTTATCAGTGCAAGGAGGTTTTTGATGGATTCTCTTTTTTTTTCTATTTGGATACCCCTGTTTTCCTTTTCTTGGTTGAATTTCCTACCTAGTGAAGCCAAGTTTCATCAGTGATGGAGAATTAAAATCCTTCCCAGACATCCAATCTCTAAGAGAATATGCTGCTTCCAGACCAGCTCTACAGGAAATGCTTAAGGTGTTGAGCACTATTTTTAAAAAGAAAAGAAAAAGAAAACAGAAAAAAAATCATCCATTTCACAAACGTGCAGGCAAACACAGAGCATACAGTGCTCCCTCAAAAATAAGAACACACACATATTAATGATTTATTTAGACATTAGTTAAAATAAATAGTACATAAGCAGGGTTGTGTATTCATCAATTGTCAAAAATATTGTCTCTGGAGCCACCCCAAACCTAATTCTTCATTTTTTTTTTCCTTTTCTTTTTTTTTTTTTTGAGTTGGGCTCTCACTCTGTCAGCAAGGTTGGAGTGCAGTGGCATGCTCACAGACACCGCAGCCCTAACATGCATGGCTCAGGTGATCCTTCCATCTCAGTTTTCCAAGTAGCTGGGACTACAGGCGCGGCACCACCATGCCGAGCTAATTTTTTGATTTATTGTAGAGACGAGTTCTCACCATGTTGCCCAGGCTAGTCTCGAACCCATGAGCTCAGGCAGTCCTCTTGCCTCCACCTCCTGAAGTCCTGGGATTACAGGTGTGAGTTCATTTTCTATATACACATTAGTTCATCATCCTTTAATTCAGTGAGTACTTTATACTTATACAAAATAACTTTCACAAGCTGGGCTCGGTGGCTCAGCCTGTAATCCTGTGACTTTGGGAGGCTGAAGTGAGTGAATTGCCTGAGCCCGCGGGTTCGAGACCCGCCTGGGCAACTTGGCGAGACCTCAGCTCTACAATAAATCAAAAATTAGCCAGGTGTGGTAGCACACGCCTGTAGTTCCAGCTACTTGGAAGACTGAGGCGGAAGGATCGCCGGAGCCCAGAAGGTCGAGGCTGCGGTGGCTGGGAGTGGCCACTACACTCCAGTCTGGGCGACAGAATGAGACTCCAACTCAAAAACAAAGAAACAAACAAACAAACAAAAAAACAAAATAACTTCCACAAATATGTGATTTGTGGTATTAAGTACCACCCAAAGAACCTACTAAAGCAGAAAAATGAATAAAAAAGCCCAAATAAATCAAGATCATGTCCAAAATGTAATCACCAGAACAAGCATTTCTAAAAATTTTTAATCTTCAAATTAATCGGATTCCCTGTTTTCACTTCTGAAAATTATTTTCTTGCCAACACACAGTTTTAAGCCTCTGTTGGTGTGTGCATAAATGTGCTAGAAGTCATAAGTGTATATGCCTGTGGGCTTATCTGCATTCAGAGAGGCTTCACATTTCATTCATACTCTTAGAAAATATAAATTTGCTTAACATTTGTATTCCACATTTATAATAGCCTTTCCATTTTATTTTCAGGTCATCTTGTGTAAATATTTGATAAATTGTCTCTTACTAATCTTTGTTCCCTTAACTTACTAAATGTCTGCTTTCTTGGAGTCTTAAACATTTCCTGCCTTTTTAAATCTACACGCCATCTTTTGGTTTTCCCTGCTCCTGGGTATCTACTGGGTATCTCCCAAATATCTAATGCATTTGCCTCAATATTTTTGGATATGGACATCTTTTTTAGTAAGTTATCTCCATTTCTGTTTGCTTACCTTCCATTCTTTCACTTTGAAAACATTGCTTACTTGTTATTTTCTGTAATATTAGCTTTTTCTGTATGCTAGCTTCATTGTGAATTTTCTGAGATAAAGGGTATTACGTCGACTGGCACATACATTGTGTTCTATATATTATTCATAAAAACTGTCCATTAATTTAGGCTTCTGTCATGTATTTCAAGTTTCAAGGTGCTACAATTGACACTTTTCCAAAGCTTATGAAATGAAAAAAGACACCAAACATACTGCATGAGATTACTTCCTCCACTGTCCTAACATATAGTGTATAAATGCAGATGTCACTTGTGGTAAATTGTAAGGTTGGGGCTCACTCTTCCACTGTCTTTGGTCATATTTGCCAAATGTTTCCAGGTATAAAAATGTTAAATAATTTTTTCAAAATTTATGTCTTTCTTACCACAGAAAAAATATTTTGGTATTTTTAATCAACACAATCGTTAAATTTGCAAAATGCAATTCTTTTCAAATACTATAGAGAGAATAAATAATTATCAAAATGTTCACTATTAATATATGCATCAATTTTGTAATTATCTGTGAAAGAAATGAAAACTATGTCCTACAACATTCCTAAAGCATTTTTATAAACCCTGATATAATCATTAAAAGTTTAACATCACTCTTTTAAAATGATGGTTTAATTAAACATTTGTTTTCAAAGGGAATATAATTTCCTGATTTGTCACTTCAAAATATGTCAGACTTTATATGCATACTACCATACATAGTGCTTTTACTGTGTACATGCTGAATAATTTTAACTAAATGTCTCAAATATATGTTTACTTGCATTTTATTCTGAAAAAAAGAAGAAAGAGCAAAAAGACAAATGACTGCTTTTAGGCATCCTGTAGGAATTACTATTCTATCACATCTCCTAGTGATGTTTTCTACCATGATTCCTTTTGCACCAAGATAGGGTTGCTGATTGGGAGTTGTAAATAACAATGCCTCTGATTATTGAGATGTCCTAAGAAACATAACTGTTTCAATTCCCAGACATATGGACCAATTTAAACTATCAACAAAATATAAACAGGTGCAAACTTTAGTCCTCTTTTTTTCCTGATAAGTTACCTTCATTGAGAAAAAAACTGGTTCTTTATTTTATTTATTTTTCAGATATGAGGAAAGAAGACAAAGGCAAGTTTCAACAATGCATTTCATTCTGTATCTAATTTATCTGTAACTAATTTGTCTGTTTATTGCACTTCTGACTCCAAAGCTCAATCATCAAATTCCTCAACTCTAAGACACATACTTTTATATTGTATTTTTCTTATCTTGTCATTCAAACAAGTTTAGCGTATCTTCACTTTTAATTGAACGTTCCCCATTATTATCTCTTTAATTTGCCTTTGAGTTACACTCATAGAAGATAGAAACTGCAGAGAAAATAAATTTTATCAATAATATATTGCTGAGGTTTTGAAATTTTTAATTTTAGATTTGGAAGTTTTTTTTCAAAAAAAGCTCAATTCACTTGATTTAGAGCCTCCTTCTATACAAAGTAATATCTTGTGTGTCTTTCCTTCAAGTAATTTAGATAAAATAAGCTTCACCCCAGCATGAGTTAAAATACAAATGCAAAAACAATAAGGTTACATAGTAATTAATGGACAAAAATTTTTGAATGCAGATGCCCAGGAACCAACATTGTACTTCCTTTAGGCTCAGTTGTTCTGTTTTTGCTAATTCAAGTGTTTGCCGGGACTTAACAGGACTATTGCAATAACTAGAAGTGATGATATATACTTATTATAGGCCAAAATAATTACCAAAGTCAACAAGCTACATATTAATACCCTATGTAATGTCAAAACAAGTCAATACAGTTATGAAAAGGTAACCATCAGATGGGGGGTGACAGATGAGGAAAAACAAAAGGTAAACATCAGAACTAATGTTTCTAAAATTTTCCCTCACCTCAGTAAACTCAATGCTTCTATGTTTCTTTTCATTTTGTAGAGGATATTCTATAAGATTTAGCTCTCAGCCACTGATTATTTGTGTGTGTGTGTGTGTGTGTGTGGTGTGTGTGTGAGTGTGTGTGTATCTGCCTCCTGAGCAGTTGAATTTTAAAAACAAAAATTTTAAAAATTGTATTTTCTATTAGTTGCCTGTTCATGATATTTACATTAATTTTTCAACTTAAATTTTTATCAGAACCTTAGAAACCAGTTTGTAAATTTTATGGCAACACATTATTTCCTCAAATCATTTTTTTTTCTTTGCTAGTTAATTTTTTAATTATTTTTGAGTTGAAGTCCCACTCTGTCATCCAGGCTGGAGTACAGTGGTGCATTAACAGCCACTGCAGCCTCGATCTTCTGGACTCAGGAGTTCCTTCTGCCTCAGCCTTCCCAGTAGCTGGAACCACAGGTGTGGGTAACCATGCTTGGAAAATGTTTTGATTTAATGTAAAGACAATGTCTCACCTAATTGGCTCAGCTGGTTCAAATCCCTGGGATCAGGCAATCATCTTACTTTGCTTTTTTTGACTCACCTTTCTCCTAGATGTCTACTCTTTCCTACTCTACGTTTTCTAGTATCAATCTATCCTATATTCGGTTCTTTGTTGTTGTTTCCCTACATTTCATCCTTTCCAATTATTTTTCATTACACACCATTTATTCCCATAAACATTTGCTGCTTCTGTCTTCCAGAGCTTTGCCACAGATTAACTCAAGTTGGTGAACTCTTCCAGGTATATTCCCAATAGGGGAATTGCTGGGTCATATGCAAGATAATTTCTAGTACGTTCAGGAATCGCCACACTCTTCCAAAGAGACTGCACCAGTTTGCATTCCCATCAGCAGTGTAGAAGCGTTCCTCTTTCTCCACATCCTCACCAGCATCTGTTGTTGCTTGTTTTATTAATGATGGCCATTCTTATAGGGGTTAGGCGGTATCTCAGTATGGTTTTGATTTGCATTTCATATGCTTTCTTATAGCATTGTAATTGTTCAAGGTCCGTTTATGAGTGAGAACATACGGAAGTCTGTTCTGTGTTTCTGTGAAAAAATCACTGAGTAAGATTGACTTCAAATCCATCCAAGTTGCTGCAAAGTCCATAAGTTTGTCCTTCTTTATGGCTGCATAGTATTCCATTGTGTATATGTACCATATTTTTTTTAGCCAGTCCAGCTTCAATGGGCAGTTTGGTTGGTTCCATGTTTTTGCTATTGTGAATAGAGGTGCAACAAACATACATATGCAGGTATCTTTTTTGTAGAATGATTTGAGTTCCTCTGGGTATATTCCCAATAGGGGAATGCTGGGTCATATGGAAGGTCAATTTATAGTTCTTTCAGATACTGTCACATTGTATTCCAAGAGGTTGCACTAGTTTGCATTCCCACCAGCAGTGTGGAAGCATTCCTTTTTCTCCGCATCCTCACCAGCATCTGTTGTTGTTTGTTTCATTAATAATGGCCATTCTTAGTGGGATTAGGGAGTGTCTCAATGTGGTTTTGATTTGCATTTCTCTGATGATGAGTGAGGCTGAGCACTTTTTCATGTGTCTGTTGGCTGCCTGCATATCTTCTTTTGAGAAGTGTCTATTCATGTCTTTTTCCTACTTGTTTTTTTAAGGGGGCTCTTTGTTTTTTATTCTTTTGGTGTGTTTGAGTTCCTTGTAGATCCTAGATGTTAGGCCTTTGTCAGATATGCAGTTGGCAAATATTTTTTCCCATTCTGTGGACTGTTTCCCTGATCTCTTGATGGTTTCTTTTGCTTTGCAGAAGTTTGTTAGTTTGATGAGGTCCCACTTTTTTACCTTATTTCTTAAGGTATGGGCATTTAGGGTTCTGAATAGGAATTGGTTGCCAGTTCCAGTTTCCATAAGGGCGTCTCCTGTATTTTCTAAGATTCTTATAGCTTGGTGTTTGACGTTTAGGTCTTGGATCCATTCAGAGTTAATTTTTGTGTATGGTGATAGGTAGGGTTCCTGTTTGAATCTTCTGCATGTGATCAGTCAGTTTTCCCAGCACTATTTACTGAATAGGTTCTCCTCTTCCCAGTGGTTGTTGTTGGAGGTTTTGTCAAAGATGAGTTGTTTGAGAAGTTGAGAATTTGCTTCTGGAATCTCTATCCTGTTCCGTTGATCTATATGCCTGTTCTTCTATTAATACCAGGCTGTTTTGATTGCTGTAGACTTATAATAAAGTTTGAAGTCTGAAAGTGTGATACCGCCTGCTATGTTTCTTTTGCTAAGGATTATTCTGGCTATTCATTGTCATTTATATTTCCATATGAATTTCTGTATTGTTGTTTCTAGCCTGAGAAGAATTATGTTGGTAACTTAATGGTATTGTGTTGAATCTATAGATTGCCTTCAGTAGAATGGACATCTTAACAATGTTGATTCTTCTCCTATCCATGAGCCTAAAATGTTTTTCCACTTGTTTGTGTCTTCTCTGATTTCTTTGAGCAGTGTTTTGTAGTTCTCTTGTAAAGGTCTTTCACTTCTCTGGTTAGGAAAATGACAAGGTATTTCTTTCTTTTTTTCTTTCTTTCTTTTTTTTTTTGGTGGCTATTGTGAATGGGACTGTGCTTTTAATTTGGGTCTCTGCCTGCTAGTTTCTGGTATATAAATGCAACTGTCTTTTGCACATTTATTTTGTACCCTGAGACTTTGCCAAAGTCCTTTATCAGTGCAATTTTTTTTGAGATTATCTTGGATTTTCAAGGTATAGGATCATATCATCAGCAAAGAGGGATAACTTGACTTCCTCTTTTCCTATTAGTATACCCCTGATTTCCTTCTCTTGTCTAATTGCCCGAGCTAGGACTTCCAACACTATGTTGAACAGGAGAGGAGAGAGTGGGCAGCCTTGTCTTGTTCCAGTTTTCAGGAGAAATGTTTCTACTTTCTGTCCATTTAGCAGTATGTAAGCTGTGGGTTTATTGTAGATGGAGCTTACTATTTTGAGGTATTTTCCTTCTATATCTAGGTGTTTGAGGGTTTTTATCAAGAAGGGATGCTGGATTTTATCAAAAGCTTTTTCTGTATCTAATGAGATTATCATGGGACTCTTGTTTTTACATCTGTTGATGTATTTAATGACATTTGTGGTCTTGTGAATGTTGAAACAACCCTGCATCCTGGGGATGAAGCCTACTTGGTCATGGTGGATGATTTTTGAGATGTGTTTTTGGATCCAATTTGCTAGAATCTTTTTCAGAATTTTTGCATCTATGTTCATAAGGGATACTGGCCTCTAGTTCTCTTTTTTTGTTGAGTCTTTACCTGGTTTGGGTATCAGTGTAATGTTAGCTTCGTAAAATGATTGGAGAGAATTCCATCTTTCTCAATTGCCTGATATCTGCTCCTCCTTGTACGTTTTGTAGAATTCTTCTGGAAAGCCATCCAATCCAGGGTTGTTTTTTTTTTTTTTGGCACATATTTTCGTATGACAGAGTCAATTTCCTGGGTTACTATTGTTCTATTTAGTGTCTCATTGTCTTCTTGCTTCAACCTGGGGAGGTTGTGTGATGTCAAAAAGTCCTCCATTTCATTTTGGTTATCAGATTTGTTTCCATTTGTTTCTCTGATAATCTTTTGCATTTCTTCAGGTTCAATTGTGATTTGATCTTTGGTATTTCTGATTGTGTTTGTTTGGGCTTTTCTCTCTTTTTCTTGGTCATTCTTGCTAGAGGGTCCCTCTATCTTGCTAGGGGCTCCCTCAATCTTGTTAATTCTTACAAAGAACCAGGTTTTTGTTTTGCTGATGTTTTGTATATGTTTATCTTATGTGTCCCGTTTTGGGGCTCGTATTTTGGTGATTTGGATTCTTCTGCTAAAGTTGGGATTTGGTGGTCTTCTCTTTTGAACTCCTTTAGGGGATTTGTTAGACATTTCACTTGTGATCTTTCCATTTTCTTGATGTGTGCTTACAAAGGTTTAAATTCCGTTCTTAGAACTCTTTTCATAGCATTCCAGAGGTTTGGGTAAGATGTTTGTTCATTTTCATTTGTTTCCAGGAATCCTTTAATTTCTGCTTTGGTTTCAGAGTTGACCCTGTAGTTGGTCAGCATCATGCTGTTTAGTGTCTGTGTCTTTGTGGACTTTGGCGGAATTTTGTTGGTGTTGATATTTATTTTTATTCCACTGTGGTCTGAATACGTGGTTGGCAAGGTTTTACACTTATGGAATTTTTTATGCTTGATTTATGGCCAAGGATGTGATCAATCTTGGAGTACGTTCCATGTGGTGATGATGGCAATGTATATTCTGTGGTTGTTGGGTGGAATAATCTTAGGTATCTACGAAGTCCATTTGGTTCAGTGTCAAATTTAGGTTCTGGGTCTCCTTGTAGATTTTTTGCCTTCTTGATCTTTTAGGGCTCTTAGTGGGGTATTCAAGTCCCCTGCTATAATAGTGTTAGAGTCAATATCTTTTTTCAGTTCACTTAGTAGTCGCTTTATAAATGCTCGTGCTCCTGTGTTGGATGGATATATGTTTAGGATGGGTATTTCTTGCTGATGGATTGAACCTTTTATCATTATGTTGTGTTCTTTTGGATCTTTTAAATTTTTTTTTTTTTTTGAGTTGGAGTCTCACTCTGTCACCCAGACTGGAGTGCAGTGGCCGCTCCCAGTCACCGCAGCCTCGACCTGCTGGGCTCCGGTGATCCTTCCACCTCAGCCTTCCAAGTAGCCAGAATTACAGGCATGCGCTACCACGCCTGGCTGATTTTTTGATTTATTGTAGAGATGAGGTTTTGCTGCCCAGGTGGGTCTCGAACCCGCGGGCTCAGGCAATCCACTCACCTCGGCCTCCCAAAGGCGCAGGATTACAGGCTGAGCCACCATGCCTGGCTCTTTTAAAATTTTTGATACCTTAAAGATTATTTTGTCTAATATTAATATTGCAACCCCTGCCTTTTTTTGTGATCCATTTGACTGGAAGTTCATTTTTCATCCTTTGAGTCTGCGTGCATCCCTTGTTGTGAGATGAGTCTCCTGGATGTAGCAAATAATTGGGTCATCGTTTCTTATCCAGTTTGCCAGTCTGTGTCTTTCAGTGATGCATTTATTCCATTCACTTTCAGGCTGATTATTGAAATGTGATTGTTTATCCTTGTCATTAGGTTCTTATAAAGTTTTTTCTTTGCTTGTTTTCTTTTGGCTTTGGGGTTGATGTATGTGTGTATTTTCAAGTTTTGTTGTATTGTATTCTCTGTTGATTCTGTGCTCTGCTGTTCTCTTGGGAAGTGTGTGGCCATTCTTTTTTTCCCTTTCTTCTATACTTAATACCTTTTTAAGTGTCTCCTTTTAAGTGGATTGGAAGCTGCATTATCTCTTAGGGATTGGATATCTGGGAAGGGTTTTAATTCTCCGTCACTGATGAAGTTGAGTTTGACCAGGTAGGAAATTCTTGGTTAAAACTGTTTCTCTTTGAGGATTTTGAATATAGGGCTTCAGTCCTTTCTTGCTTATAGCATTTCTTTCGATAGATATGTTGCTATTCTTACTGGTTTTCCCTGGTAGGTAGTCTGATCTTTCTTTCTTGCTGCCTTTAGGATTTTTCTTTTGTACCTATTTTGTGTAGGCAAATTGATATGTTTTAGGGGTTGGTTTTCTCTTTTAATATCTTGTGGAGGTTCTTGTATCTCTTGTGACTGGCTGGTCACATCTCTGGTGAGATGGGGAAAGTTTTCTTGGATTACTTCCTGGAATGCTTGCTCTAAGTTTTTCTTCATTTCCCTTTCTTCTTCTGGGATACCAATCAGCTGTAGGTTCAGCCTCTTGATATAATTGCATTTCTCTTATAGGCTTTTTTCTTTCTTTCTGAGTCTTCTTTCTATTTTTTTTTTGCAGATTGGGTCACTTTCGTATCTGGTCTTCAAGTTCTAAAATTCTTTCTTCAGCTAGGTTATCTCTGCTTTCCATGCTTGTCATTTTGTTATTTGTTTCCTGGATGAAATTTTTTATTGCCAAAATCTCTGTTACAAGTTCTTTCAGTATTACATCTTGTCTTTCTTGAGTCTTATTTGCTCTTTCCATTCATTCTCTAATCCCTGTCATATTCTGAAGTCAGTCTTGGTGACTTCCATTTTTTGTACATCAAAGTCTGATTTTTCAGGAGTTTTTCTTTGGTACACTTGAAATTTCCTGTGGTCTTCCTTTGGTTTTCCTCATTTGTGACATATCTCTTGTTTTTCTCTTTAGGTCTGTTATTCAATGTAAGTGTATTCCCATAACTTCTAAAAGTTTGCTTTCTTGGCTTCTTTAACATTCCCTGTTTTTTAAAAATTTACTTATGGTATTAGTTGGATCCCTTTCTCCTTAGTATCTACTAGATACTACTGAATATCTACTGTTTTCACCTCAATTATTTGGATATGAACTTCTTTCACACTAAGTTTTCTTCTTTTATGTTTCCCCACTTTCCATCCTTTTCACTCTTTTTTCACCCCATACCTGTCATTTTCTGTAATATCAGTTTTTCTTTATTCCATAGACTTCCTAGCTTCATTCTGAATTATCTGAGATGAGGGTTACTAGACTGAATGTGGTATGTATTCCATTCTATGTTTTTCTTAAAAATGTCCATTAATTAATGACCTTGTCATTATAAGCTCCAGGGGTCATAACAATTGATGCTTTCCCACACCTTATGAAATGAGAAAAGACACTTATCATGTTTTATGAGGTTTCTCTTTTCATTGTCTGGACACAATTTGTATAAATGCAGATGCCATTTTTTGGTTAATTTGAAATTGAGGCTCACTCTTCCACTGCCCTTGATCATATATATTTACCAGATACTCCCAGATGCAAAAAATGTAAATAAAGTTTTCTGAATTTATGCCTTTATTCCTATAACAAAAATACTTATTTGCATTTTAATGACAAAATTATTTAATTTGCAAAATGGAATTCTTTTTAAATGCCATAGAAATAATTGTTTTTTAAAAAGTCATTCTTTTTTTTTTTTGAGTTGGAGTCTCACTCTGTCGCCCAGGCTGGAGTGCAGTGGCACGCTCCCGGCCACTGCAGCCTTGACCTGCTGGGCTCTGGCGATCCTTCCACCTTAGCCTTCCAAGCAGCTGGAACTACAGGCACGCACTACCGCATCTGGCTAATTTATTATTATTATTATTTATTGTTGAGATGAGGTCTTGCCAAGTTGCCCAGGCGGGTCTCAAACTCGCAGGCTCAGGCAATCCACTCAACTCAGCCTCCCAAAGCAAGGGATTATAGGCTGAGCCACCGAGCTCGGATTAAAAAGTCATTCTAATATATGTTCCTATTTTAAAATTTTCTGTGCATGAAATGAGAAGCTTTTGTCCTACACTATTTCTAAAACATTGTCATAAGCCCCTGATATAATCATTAAAAGTTTTGCATCTTTCTTTTTAAATAATATTTTATTAAACCTTTGTTTTTAAAATAACTGTAACTTCCTGATATATCTCTTCAAAATATGTCACTTTATATACATACTGTTACACATAACGCTTTTACTATATTCATCAATTTTAACTGACTGTCTCATAAATGCATGTTTATTTGCATTTAGTCTTGAGAAAAGGAAGAAAACATACAAATGATTGATATTAAATATCCTATAGAAATTTCTCATCTATATTGTCTTCTGATGTTGTCTCCACCATAATTTCTTTTGCACCAAGCTAGGTGTGGGTGTTGTAAAACTGCACTGCCTCTTATTGTTAAAATATCCTTAGGAAACAGCTGTTTCAATTCCTAGACATGTGGGTCAGTTTGAACTACTCAAGGAAATATAAAAGGTTTCAAATTTTAGTACTCCTTTTTAAATATCTTCCTTCATTTTAAATAAACTGGTTGTTACTTTTTTAATTTTTCTGATATTGAAGAAGAAAACACAGGCAAGTCTCAATAGTATATTTCATTCTGTACCTAATTATTGTTTCATCTGCTTATTGTACCTGTCTCCAAAGCTCAATGATTGTATTCCTCAACTCCAAGGCACATATTTTTATGTAGTATTTGCTTATGATCTTGCAATTCGAACTGAAGTTTGACATCTTTGCTTGTAATTAAATGTCCTCATTATTTCCTCTTTCATGTGCCTTTGAGATGCCTTCAGTGAACACAGAAACTTTAGATCAAATGCACCTTATCAATAGTATTTTGGTGATGTTTTAGAGTTTTGGATTTGAAAGATTGTTTTCAAGAAAGGCTTGAGTCATTTGATTTAGAACTACCTTCCCTGAAAAATAATACCTTGTGTCATTTTACTTCAAGTGATTTAGATAAAATAAGCCTCACACTAACATAAGTTAAAAACAAATTAAGAAACAATAAGGTTATATAGTCATTGATGGACAACAAATGGCTGAATACAGTCCCTTATAGTGAGGCTGTATATAGTCCCTTATAGTGAGGACTATATACAACAGGACTGTTGCAATAACAAGAGTTGACCATATATACTTATTACCAGCCAAATAAGTTGGCAAAGCAAACAAACTGAATATTAATAGCTATGTTATGTCAAGAAAAATTTTAAAGACAACCAACAGAACAAAGATTCCTAAAATTTTTCATCATTTCAGTAAATTCAATGCTTCTATGCTTTTCATTTTGTAGAGGATATTCTACAAAAGTGAACTCTCATCTACCAATTTTGTGTGTGTGTGTGCACATATGTAATATGTTTAGCTGTCTCCTGAGAGGTTAAATTTGAAATATAAAAATTGAAAAAAATCGTTGAGTTTTCTTTGTGTTGCTTTTTCTTGATATTTACATTAATTTTTCTATTTTCTTTTTCAGAAGAAATTAACAAAAGCATTGATAAATATGTTGACAATATGTTGTATCTCCCCCCAAATCCTTTAAAATGACTGCTTTTTTGGGAGTGTAACATTCCATGTCTTTTAACTTACCTACTATTTTTAAAGTCACTTTTCTGAATGTCTACTCTTCTCACTCTAAGTTTTCAGTATGGATCTCTCCAATATTAGGTTCTTTTATTTTATTTTCTGATTCTTTTCATTTAATTTTCCTAAACTTTATTTTCCTTTTTTCTCATTCTAAGCCACTTATTCCCTAGAAACATTTGCTTCTTCTGTCATTCAGAGTCTTGCCATATTTTCACTAAAAAGTTGGTGAAACAAAGGGCTTGCTGGCAATAGGCACCTGGTTTCCATTCTATGTATACGAGTACTTTGAAAAATTCAAGCTCTTTTTCTTATCAAAGTTCCAGGGCCCTTTACTATCCAATGGATTCTTCGTTAAACCTTAGTGATAAAAGAATGTAGTGGGAATCTGCCGGGGGAGGGGGAGGACACATCTCATCAATACGGTTACCTGCATAATGAAAATTTGTATACCTAACCTTGAATTGTACCTTACATCTTTAATATTAAATAAATAAATACATAAATAAAAGAGAGAAAAAAAAGAATATTCCAAACATGCTTAGTGATGTTTTTTCATCCTCTGTGTTTTCAAAGATAGCATAAATTCTGATGTTATTTACTGGTTAGTTGTTAAAACTGAGGCTCATTCTTCCACTGACCTCAAGCATGTTATCTAAATGTCATTATATGTACAAATATCTTACCTAATTTTCTGACTTCAGTTGCTTTCAAAATCTTCAATTTACCAGGCTCGGTGGCTTAGCCTGTAATCCAGCGCCTTTGGGAGGCTGAGGTGAGTGGATTGCCTGAGCCCGCGGGTTCGAGACCCGCCTGGGCAGCGAGACCTCATTTCTACAATAAATCAAAAAATCAGCCGGGCGCGGTAGCGCATGCCTGTAATTCCAGCTACTCGGAAGGCTGAGGTGGAAGGATCGCCAGAGCCCAGCAGGCGAGGCTGTGGTGGCCGGGAGCGGCCATTGCACTCCAGTCTGGGCGACGGAGTGAGACTCCAACTCAGAAAAAAAAAAAAAATTCTTCAATTTTTTTATTATCCTAATAAAAAACTAAGAAAATTTAATTAAAATTTTAATAAAAAATCACAAGAAAAGTTCACTGATAGTAAGCATGTCAGATCTGAATCTTTTTATATTAGTGGCAAGAGATGCATTTAAACTATTGTTGTCAAAATACTTTTTCAACAATACTAATATAATTATTAAAAGTTAACATCTTTCTTTATAATGATATTTTCAATCATACCATAGTTTTCAAAGGAACATAGAAATAAATCTTTTTAGTATATGTAGCAGAATTCACAAGACTACTGCTATAGAAAGACTACTGAAGAGATGGGGTCCTTTATCGTTTGCTTCCTCATTTATTTTTAAACACTTCTCTAATGTACAGTTGTCTATTTGCCTTTTAATCTTAAAACAGTTGGAGTCCAATACAAGACCAAAGATTGATATGTGTTTATCCCAGAGGAAGTTTTATTTCACCTCTTTTATCATTTAACATCCAATCTTACCACCTTTTAAATCAAGGGCCATATGAAATTAAAACAGCATTACCTTGCTTGGGTGAGATAGCCTTTGAAAAAGTGGTTCAAATTCTCAAAAATATGGGTCACTTTGAACCAAAGAAAAATTTATGAAAGTGTTTCCATTATTGTGATTATCCCTTCCAGATATTATGCTCTCATTTTCAATTAATTAATTTCCTCTTCCTTTTATAGACAGTTGTAAAGAGAAAAAAGGCAAGACTTGTTAATGTATTTCAATGTTGACCTCGTTATTGTTCCATATACTTCTTGGACCCTTTATTCATCTCTCAGTATTTAGTGTCCTCAACTCCATCCGACACATATCTTTACATGATTTTGTCTTATTACTTTTCTTTCTGCCTGCAGCTTGCCATTTTCATTTGCTATTCAGTGTTTAGCATTACTCTATCCTGTTGTTTCAGACAATGTAAACAGAGTCTTTTTTTAAAAAATTTTATTTTAGGTATGTGGGGAACAAGTCAGGATTAGTCACAGATGCAGACTGCATGAGGGTGAAGTTTGGATCTCCAACTGGCCCTCATTTTTCCTAGTTTAGGATAAAGTACCCTTTGTGATGCTATGTGTCCCTGCTCCCCCACTGCAAGTGTTCAGTGACTGCTAATTCCTCCCTTGTGCCATGTGATTAATGTTTAGGTCCCACTTATGAGTGAGAACATTTGGTAATCAATTATTTGTTTCCATGCTAGGCTACTAAGTATGATGTTCTCCATCATACTAATTTGCTGTAAATCCCATGATTTGGTCCTCTATTGCTGTGTAATACTTTATTGTGCATATGTATCATATTTTTTTATCCAGTCTACTTTTGATTGTCAGTAGGGCTGGTTTCATGGTTTTGCTATTGTGAAGAGTGCAGCTATAAGCATGCATCTACAGGTGTTTTTTTTGTAGAACAATTTATGTTTCTCTGGGTGTATTCTCAGGAGAGGTATTGCTGGATCATATGGAAGGTCAATTTTAGTGCTTTTATGAATCACCACACTGCTTTCCACAGAAGTTAAACTAGCCTGTATTCCCACCAATGGTGTAGAAGCATTCCCTTTTCTCCACACCCTCATCAGTATCTGTTGTTTTTTGATTTATTGATGAGGGTCATCCTACTGGAGTTAGGGCGTATCTCATTGTAGTTTTGATTTGCATTTCTGAAATGATTAGTGAGGCTGAGATTTTTTTTTTAAATGTATCCAACTTCTTTTGTAAAGCATCTATTCCTGTCTTTTGCCTACTCTTTAATACGATTTTTTGCTTTTTTCCTTTCAGCGTGTTGGAGTTCCTCATAGATCCTGATTTTTAGGTCTTTGTCAGATACAAATTTAGCGAATATCTTTTCCATCCTGTGGGATGTTTCCACTCTTTTGCTGGTTTCTTTAGCTGAGTAAAAGCTTTTCAGTTTGATGAGATCTCACGTGTCTATAATAGCTTTTATGGTATTCACTTTTGGGGATTTGATCAAAAATTGGTTATCTACTCTAATGTGCATAAGAGTGTTTCCTATTTTTTCTTCTAGGATTCTTATAGTTTGATGTTTTACATTGAGATCTTTGATGCATTTAGAGTTCATTTTTGTATATGACAATAAGTAGGGGTTCCGTTTCATTCTTCCACATGTGGTCAGCCAGTTCTTCTAGCACAATTTTCATAGTATGGTCTCCCTTCTCTAGTGGTTGTTTTGGGTGGTTTTGTAAAGATGAGTTGGTTTGAGAGACTGAGATTTTGCATCCATACTCTCTGTCCTCTTTCATTGGTCTATGTGTCTATTCTTGTATCAGGACCAGGTTGTTTAAGTTACCGTAGCCTTGTAGTAAAGTTTAATATCTAGAAGTGTGTTGGCTTCCTTTTTATTCCTTTATTCTGAGGATTGTTTTGACCCTTTGTGCTCTTTTTGTTTTTATATAAATTTATATTTTGTCATTTCCAGGTCTGAGAAAAATGATCCTGGTAGTTTTATGAGTATTGCATTGAATCTGTGGATTGTCTTGGGTAGGACAGACATCCTGACAATATTGATTCTTTCAATCCATGAGAATGAAATATACATCCATTTGTTTTTGTCATTCCTGATTTCTTTAAGCAATATTTCTGTAGTTCTCACTGTAAAGATCTTTCATTTTTCTGGTTAAGTGGATGCCAAGGTATTTTTTTGTGTGGCTATTGTGAATAGGATTTACCTTTTTTTTTTTTTTTTTTTTTTGGCACTCTGGTTTTAGCTGGTATATAAAAATGCAACTGTCTTTTGCACATTTTTTTTTAACCTTAAGTCTTACTGAAGTCAATTATCAGTGTGAGGAGACTTTTGACAGATTCCCTATGATTTTCAAGACATAACATCATATTGTCTGTAAAGAGAAATACCTTGACTTTCTCTTTTCCTATTTGGACAACCCTGATTTCTGCTCTTGCCTGATTCCTCTGGCTAGGACTTCCAATACTATGCTGAACTGGAGGATTGAGAGTGGCCATCCTTGTCTAGTTTCCTTTCTCAGGGGGAGTGCTTCCAGTTTCTGTCAGTTGAGCAAAATGTTGGTTGTAGGTTTATTATAGTTGGCTCTTATTGTTTTGAGAAATGCTTCTTCTATGACTAGGTGCTCAAGAGTTTTTTTCAAGAAGAGATGCTGGGTTTTGTTGAATGCTTTTTATGCATCTAATGATATAATCATGTAGTTCTTGGTTTTACATCTCTTGATGTGCTAAATTACATTTATGATCTTGCAAATGTTGAACCAGCCCTGCATCCAAGGAATGAAGCTCACTTGGTCATGGTGGATGCTAGATCCTGTGTGGTAAAATCTTCTTTAGAATTTTTGCATCTCTGTTTATCAAGCAGATTGGTCTGTAATTCTCTTTATTTGTTGGGTCTTTGCCAGATTTGGTATAAAGTTGGCTTCATAAAATGAATTGGGGAGTATTCCTTCTTTCTCAATAGCCTGAAAACTTTCAATAACATTGGAACATTGGTATCAGCTCCTCCTTGTATATCATGTAGAATTTAGCTGGGAAGTCTTTGGGTCAGGGTTTTTTTTTTGATAGGTAGATTGCTTATGACTGAGTTGACTTTATGGATTGTTATTGGTATGTTTAGAGTTTCAATTATTTTATTTCAAACTTGGGAGGTTGTGTGATGTCAGAAGTGTTCTATTTCCTTTAGGTTTTCCAGTTAATTTGCATACAGATTTTTATACTAATCTCTGATACTCTTTTGAATTTCTTTAGAGTCATTTGTGACTTTGCCTTTGCATTTCTAATTGTGTTTATCTGGCCAGGGGAAAAATCAATCTTATTTATCCTTTCAAAGAACCAGTTTTTGGTTTTGCTGATCCTTTTTTCTTTATTATAAAGATGTGGGGGTACAAATCAGGGTTAAGTATGCAAACATTGATTATGTAGGTACCCTTGTTGATGAGGTGTGCCCCTCCATCCCCTAGAAATTTCCCTCAACTGCCAATCTCACCCCCCAACCCTAACAATTTCCTACTACTGCCAATCCCTTTCTTATAGTAATCACTATCAAAATCTAAGCTGGATTTTTTTGGCAGAAATTAAAAAGCTAATCAAAACATTTATAAAATCCACCTAAAATATCCAAAACAATGCTGATAAAAACAAAATTGAAGGATTCAATTTCAAATCAAAATGTGGTAATGGCATAAAGTCAACACATAGAATGATAAAATACAATTAATAGTCTAGAAATAAATTCATGGACAACTGATTTATTTATTTAAATATGTATATATATTTATTTATATATGCATATATATATTTATATTTTTACTATAAGATGTGGGGTACAATTCAGGGTTAGGTATACAAACGCTGATTATGTAGGTACCCTTGTTGATGAGGTATGCCCCTCCCTCCTCTAGCAGTTTCCCTCACTGTCAATCCCACCCTCCCTCCCCTGACAGTTTCTCACTAATACCAATCCCTTTCTAATAGTACTACAGTAATTCAAGGTCCGCTTATGAGTGATAATACATGATACTCTGTTATTTGTTTCTGTGATAGATCACTAAGTATGGTTGACTGCTGTGAAGTCCATATATTTGTCCTTCTTTATGGCTGTGTAATATTCCATTGTGTATGTGTACCACATTTGTTGAATCTAGCCCAGCTTCGATGGGCAGGATGGTTGGATATGTTTTTGTTATTGTGAATACAGCTGCAACAAATAAATGTGTGCAGCTATCTTTTTGGTAGAATGATTGAAGTTCCTCCAGATATATTCCCAATAGAGAAATTGCTGGGTCATATGGAAGGTCAATTTCTAGTTCCTTCAGAAATCGCCACATTGTCTTCCAAAGAGATCGCACTACTTTGCATTTCCACCAGCAGTGTAGAAGTGTTCCTTTTTCTCCACATCCTTGCCAGCAACTGTTGTTGCTTGTTTCATTAATGATGGCCATTCTTACTGGGGTTAGGTGATATCTTAATGTGGTTTTGATTTGCATTTCTCTGATGATGAGTGAGGCTGAGCACTTTTTCATGTGTCTGTTGACTGCCTGTATATATTCTTTTGAGAATTGTCTATTGATGTCGTTTGCCCACTTTTTAATGGGCTGTTGTTTTTTTTTTCTCCTATTGGTGCATTTGAGCTCCTTGTAGATCCTAGATGTTAGGCCTTTGTCAGATATAAAGTTGGCAAATAGTTTTTCCCCATTCTGGCTATCTCCCTGCTCTCTTGATGGTTTCTTTTGCTTTGCAGAAGCTCAGTAGTTTGATGAGGTTCCACTTTTCTATCTTATTTCTTAAGGTATGGGTACTTAGGATTCTAATCAGGAATTGGTTGCCAGTTCCAATTTCCATAAGGGTGTCTACTGCATTTTCTAACATTCGTATACCTTGAGGTTTTATGTTTAGGTCTTTGATTCATTTAGAGTTAATTTTTGTGTATGGTAGTAGGTAAGGGTCCTGTTTGAATCTTCTGCATGTGGTCAATCTATTTTTCCAGCACCATTTACTGAATAGAGTCTCCTCTCCCTAGTGGTTGTTGTTGGAGGCTTTGTCAAAAATGAGTTGGTTGAAAAATTGAGGCTTTGCTTCCAGAATCGGTATCCTGTTCCATTGGTCTACATGCCTGTTCTTGTACCAATATCAGACTACTTTGATATTGTAGCCTTATAGTAAAGTTTGATGTTTAGAAGTGTGATGCCTCCTGCTTTGTTTCTTTTGCTAAGGATTGTTTTGGCTATTCACGGTCGTTTATGTTTCCATATGAATTTCTGTATTGTCATTTCCAGGTCTGAGAAGAACGATGTTGGTAACTTAATGGGTATTGCATTGACTCTGTAGATTGCCTTTGGTAGTATTGACATTTTAACAGTGTTCATTTTTCATATCCATGAGCATGGAATAATTTTCCACTTTGTGCCTTTTGGGATTTCTTTGAGCAGTGTTTTGTAGTTCTCAGTGTAAAGATCTTTTACTTCTCTGGTTAGGAAGATGTTGAGGTATTTCTTTTTTTGGCGGTGGGAGCAATTGTGAATGGTATTGTGCTTTTAATTTCCAACACAAGTTGAATAAGGGGGGTGAGAGTGGGAAGCATTGTCTTGTTCCAGTTTTCAGGGGAAATGTTTCCAGTTTCTGTCCATTTAGCAATATGTTAGCTGTGGGTTTATTGTAAATGGGCACTTACTATTTTAGGTATGTTCCTTCTACACCTAGTTGTTTTAGGATTTTGATCAAGAAGGGATGCTGGATTTTATCAAAAGCTTTTTCTGCATCTAATGAGATAATCATGTGGTTCTTATTTTTACATCTGTTAATGTTTTTAATTACATTTATGGTCTTGCAAAAGTTGAACCAGTCCTGCATCCTGGGGATGAATTCTACTTGGTCATGGAGGATGATTTTTGAGATGTGTTTTTGGATCTGATGTACTAAAATCTTGTTGAGGATTTTGCATCTATGTTCATAAGGGATATTGTCCTGTAGTTCCATTTTTTTTGTTGTTGTTGGATCTTTACCTGGATTGGGTATCCGTGTGATGTTAACTTCATAAAATGATTTGGGGAAGCCAGGCTCGGTGGTTCAGCCTGTAATCCCGCGCCTTTGGGAGGCTGAGGTGAGTGGATTACCTGAGCCCGTGGGTTCGAGACCCGCCTGGGCAACTTGGCGAGACCTCATCTCTACAATAAGTCAAAAAATTAGCCTGGCATGGTAGCGTGCGCCTGTAGTTCCAGCTACTCAGAAGGCTGAAGCGAAAGGATCGCCAGAGCCCAGTGGGTCGAGGCTGCGGTGGCCAGGAGTGTCCGCTGCACTCCAGTCTGGGGACGGAGTGAAACTCCAACTCAAAAAAAAAGAAAAAATGATTTGGGGAGAATTCCATCTTTCTCAATTTCCTGGAATACTTTCAGTAAGATTGGTATCAGCTCTTCCTTGTACGTTTTGTAGAATTCTGCTGGAAAGCCATCTGGTCCAGGGCTTTTTTTTTTTTTTGTAGGTAGTTTTTGTATGACAGAGTCAATTTCCTGGGTTGTTATTGGTCTATTTAGTGTCTCAGTGTCTTCTTGTTTCAACCTGAGGAGGTTGTGTGATATCAGCAAGTTCTTCATTTCATTTATGTTATCAAATTTTTTTTCCATATAGATGTACCTAGCAATCTCTGAAAATCTTTTGTATTTATTCAGGGTCAGTTGTGATTTGATCTTTTGCATTTCTGATTGTGTTTATTTGGGCTTTTTCTGTGTTTTTCTTGGCCATTCTGGCTAGAGGTCCCTAATCTTGTTTATCCTTTCAAATAACCAGTTTTTTGTTTTGTTGATGGTTTCTATGATATTTTTGTCTTCTATGCCCTGATTTGGCCTCTTATTTTGGTGATTTGGATTCTTCTGCTAAAGTTGGGGTTTTGGTGGTCTTCTCTTTCCAATTCACTTAGGTGATTTATTAGACTATCAACTTCTGATCTTTCTGTTTTCTTGATGTGTTCTTGTAGAGATATACATTCCCCTCCTAGAACTGTTTTCATGGCATCCCAAAGGTTTTGGTAAGATGTTTCTTTATTTTCATTTATTTCTAGCAATCTTTTAATTTTTGCTTTGATTTCAGTGTTGACCCATTTGTTATTCAGCATCATGCTGTTTAGTGTCCATGTCTTTGTGGGCTTTGGGGAAATTTTGTTGGTGTTGGTATTTATTTTTATTCCCTTGTGGTCTGAGAATGTGCATGGCAAGATTTCAACCTTGTGGAATTTGTTTATGCTTGATTTATGGCCAAGGATGTGATCGATATTGGAGTATGTTCCATGTGGTGATGATTAGAATGTATATTCTGTGGTTGTTGGATGGAATAATCTGTAGGTATCTATATCAGTCCATTTGGTTGAGTGTCAAGTTTATGTTCTGGGTCTCCTGTTGATTTTTTGCCTTGATGATCTATCTTGAGCTGTGACTGGGATATTCAAGTCCCCTGCTGTAATAGTGTTATAGTCAATATCTTTTTTTAGTTTATTTAGTTGTTGTTTTATAAATGCTGGTGCTCCTGTTTTGGGTGAATATATGTTTAGAATGCATATTTCTTGTTGATGGATTGGACCTTTTATCATTATGTAGTGTCTTTTAAAATTTTTTGATAGGTTAAAAGTTGTTTTGTCTGATGTTAAGATTGTGACTCCGGCTTTCTTTTGTGATCCATTTGCCTGGAAACTCATTTTCTATCCTTTAATTTTAAGTCTGTGTGTCTCCCTGGTGTTGACATGAGTTTCTTGGATGCATCAAATAATTGGGTCATGGTTTCTTATCCAGTTTGCCATTCTGCACCTTTTCAGTGGTGTATTTAGTTCATTCACACTCAGACTGATTATTGAAATGTGATTATTTATCCTTTTCATTAGGTTTTTATAAAGTTTTTTGGTTTTGTTTTTGTTCCTTCTTGTCTTTTGACTTTGGGATTGATGTATGTGTGTATTTTCCAGTTTCTTGTTGTGTTGTATTCTCTGTTGATTCTGCACTCTGCTGCTCTCTTGGGAAGTGGGTGGTGATTTTTTTTCTTCCTTTTGTGCTTAATACCTTTTTAAATGTCTTCTGTATAGCTGGTCTGGAAACCTCACAATCTCTTAGGGGTTGGATATCTGGGAAGGATTTTAATTCTCCATCATTGTTCAAGCTGAGCTTGGCTGGACAGGAAATTCTTTGTTCAAATTGTTTATCTTTGAGGACTTTGAATATTGGATTCCAGTCCTTTCTTGCTTGTATTGTTTCTTCCCATAGGTGCTGCTATTTGATTGGTTTTCCCCAGTAGGTAGTCTGACCTTTTGCTCTTCCAGTCTTTAGGATTTTTTCTTTTGTGCCTACTTTGTGTAGGCTAATTCCTATATGTCTAGGGGTAAGTCTTCTCATTTGATGTCTTGTGGGGGTTCTCTGTATCTCTTCTGCTTGGCATGTCACATCTCTGGTGTGATAGGGAAGTTTTCTTGGATTGCATCCTGGAATACTTGCTCTAATTTCTTTTCAATTTCCCTTTCTTCTTCTGGGATTCTAATCAGGCATTGATTTGGTTTCTTGATATAATCATACATTGCTTGTAGGCCTTGTTCTGTCTTTCTGAGTCTTCTTTCTATGCTCTATAGATCGGGTTAATTCCATGTTCTGATCTGCTTTCCATGCTTGTCATCTTGCTATTTATTTCCTGGATAACATTTTTTTTTGGCAAAATCTCTGCTACAAGTTCTTTCAATGTTGCATCTTGTCTTTCTTGAGTCTTATTCACTCTTTCCATCCATTCCCTCATCCCTGTCATATTATGTGGCCAGTTGTTGGTGACTTCCATTGTTTGGTCACCTGGGTCTGATATTTTTAGGAGTTTTGTCTTTGGTACACTTGAAATTGCCTGACGTCTTCCTTTATGACTGATCTCTTGTTTTTCTGTTTAGTTCTTTTATTCAGTGTCAGTGGGAGAGGCTTTTCCTTCTGATATTTGCTCAGCCCTCTCTCCTTCCCTGCTCTGAGCTCTGGATTTGTTCTATTTTGAAATAAGATGGTGGATGGGAAGCTTTTCTGTCTCTTGTATTTTTTGAAAGTCAAATAAAGTAGGGGATGGGGAGCTAGGATTCAGAAACTACTTTCAAATTACAATGCTCTATTATTGTGTTATGTGTTCCCTGAGACCCACTCCCCACCACCACTCTATATGATGATGCAAAGCAGAAACCCATGTAAAAAACAACTGAAAACACACACACACACACACACACACACACACACACACACACACACACAGACTTACACACCCCAAAACAAACTGGAATAACAACAAAGTGAAACAAAATAAATAAAAACAACAAAAACCAAGAAAACTGAACACACACACACATGCCTAGCACAAAGTGAGCAGAGATGAAAAACAGAAAGACTGGAGGGGGAAAAAAGGAATTCAGATTGATCCATCACACATATATTAACAGACACCTTAAGTTATAAAAAATGAAAATAAAAAGAAACAGTGAACAGAAGAGCCAACAACAACAAAAACAAATCAGCAACAACAAAATTGAAAGATGAACACTCAATCATTCACATAAACATGTAAACAGATACAACAAACAAAATAAGAAAGAGACAAAGAAAAGAAAAAACATTGGGGGGAATGCAGATCAAACACTCATATGCACATTCATGCACAATTAAAAATATTTTAAAAATAGATGAACTAACAAACAAACAGGCAAAAAATTTTAAATTAATTTAAAAAATAGATTAAAAATTATAAACAAACCTGCCCTTTTATGGCAGGTTCTTTAATTGTTCCTCTAATCAAGTCTGCTTTGCAGAGCCACCTCTTTCACTCTCTCCTCAGTGTCCAGAGCAGGGAAGGAGGAATGGCAATGGAGGTGGGTGGGACTGTTGTCCTCCACTCCCATTCTTGTTTGGTCAGGGAGATCTCCAGTGGGAAGACTCAGGATTGTTTCTTCCCCAGGTATGTACTTGTGGGGGTGTCCCAGCTAGGCCTATCCCGGAATGGAGTTCTCTTGATGTCCAGGCTCTGCCTGGGTTTGTCCCTCTCAGTCATGGCCCTGCTGTGTGTCTGATGTTCAGAGGATTGCTGGGAAACAGGGGGTTTGGATCATCTCCAAACTCACCACTGATCTCTTTGGAGTCCTTCCTCATCTTTTTCTGGTCATACCCTTTGTGTTGCAGCTGGATCAGGGTAGGGGGTGGTGCACCTGGGACTCAGCACTTGTCAGGTCCCTCTGAAGTTTGTGCTTTCAAGATATTCCTTCTTGGTCAAAATCAGCCCTTAAGTAGTTAATCCACCAGTCACAGAGATCAGGTCTGTTGTTCCATGGTGAGCAAGTCGGAGCACTTTCCTGCCCCATCTTCAAGGTGATGGTGGGGTATCTCTCTGTCCTCTTCCATGGGACTATGCTACTAGACTGCCTCTGCAGCCCCTGCTGCCAGTGCCTTGACAGATGCTGAAGTGGTGAGGCAAAGTCTGGAGCCAGCAGTCTCTCCTGCTGCAGTAGTGAGGAAGAGCCTGAAGCAGTAATCTCTCCCTGCTGCTTCTTCATAGGAAACCTTTTGTCCATTTAAAAAGAATGGCACTCAGCTTCTGTGATCTGGGAAGAGCCAGGGACCAAGCAGAGAAACTGCAGTACCAGCTGTTGCACCAGGGCCCTGGCCACTTGCTCACAAGCCCCCACTTAATCTCTCCCAGCAATTTTTCCCAGGAAGGGTTTTGCGGGGCCCGCCCCGCAAGGGTCGTGGGAAGTGTTGAAGGTTTTGTTGATTTATTCACTTATTTATTTTATTTTATTATTATTATTTTTTTAGTTGGAGTCTCACTCTGTCGCCCAGACTGGAGTGCAGTGGCCGTTCCGGTCAACGCAGCCTCGCCCTACTGGGCTCCGGCAATCCTTCCGCCTCAGCCTTGCAAGCAGCCAGAATTACAGGCGCGCACTACCACGCCCGACTGATTCTTAATTTTTTGTAGAGATGAGGTCTTGCCAAGTTGCCAAGGCGGATCTTGAACCCGCAGGCTCAGGCAATCCACTCACCTCAGCCTCCCAAAGGTGCGGGATTACAGGCTGAGTCACCGAGCCCAGCTGGTTTTGTTGATTTAAACAAAAAAAAATATGGCGTTTGGCTTCTGCATCCTGGCAATCATTAGGATTCAATCCTAGTAGCTGCGGCACCAGCTGCTGCACCAGGAGAGCCCTAGTCACTAGCTCCCTAGCCCTCATTCCGTCAGCCACTCACACACTCACTCACTCACCAGCATGTACACGGCATTTTCTATATACTCACTCACTCACTCACACCAGGATTTGCATTGTTCAACTGGCCCAGATGCCATTTTCCCCAATTGTTGATCCTTTCTATGATACTTTTGTCTTCAATGTCCCGTAACTCTGATTTTATCTTGGTGATCTGAATTATTCTGCTGAGGTTAGGATTTAGGTGATTTTACCTTTCCCACTCCTTTAGGTATGATATTGGACTGACTAATCAGATCTGTATTGGTTTCCATGTTGACCCAGAAATCATTCAAGACCATGTTGTCTAGAGTTTATGTCTTTATGTGTTTTAGAGAAATCGTGTTGGTGATGATATTTATTTGTATTCCACTGTGTCCTGAGAAGATGTATGGTATTATTTTGATTTTTTGGAATTTGCTTATTATGGATTTATGCCTGAGAATGTGGTCAATCTTGGAGTATGCACCATATGCTGATGAGTAGAAAGTGTACTATGTAATTGTTGGGTGAAGTGATCTGTAGATGTCTATTGAGTTTGTTTGATTCAGTATTGGGTTTATTCTGTTTCTTTTTTTTTTGCCTTGATGATATATCTAAAGCTGTTGGTGTTTTTAGGTCTCCAATAATGATTGTGTGAGAGTCAATATCCTCCTTTAGTTTGCTTAGTAATTGTCTTATAAAACCTGATGCTCCTGTGTTGGGTGCATGTATGTTTAGGATGGATATTTCTTGCTGGTTATTTAGCCTTTTATTATAATATAGTGTCCTTCCATGTCCTTTTAAATTTTTGATATCTTAAGGACTGCTTTGTTGGATGTTAGAATAGATAAACCTGCTTTTTTCTATTTTCCATTCACCTGAAAGATCATTTTTCAACCTCCAATTTTGAGTCCATGTGTGTCTTTTGAAGTGAGATGAGTTTTCTGGTGGCAGCAGATTATTGAATTATTTTTTAAGACTAGTTTTTTCTAGTTAAGCTTAGCTTGACTGCATAGTAAATTCTTGGTTGTAATTGTTTAACTTTAAGAACATTAAAAATTGAACTCCAATCCCTTCTGGTTTGTAGTGTTTCTATGTAAAAGTCTGGAGTGATTTTCATGGGTTTCCCCCCATAGGTAATCTAGCCTTTCTCTCTTGCCACTTTTAGGATTTTTCTCTGTTGTGTTTATTTTTTGGAGGCAAATTACATTTCTTGGTGATGGTCTTCTTGTGTAATATCTTGCATGGGTTCTCTGTATCTCTTGCACTTGTTTGTTTCTCTAACAAGATGGAGGAAATTCTCTTGAGTGACCTCATGGAGTATTTATTCCATGGTGTTTTTATTTTCTCTTTCTGCTTCAGGGATACCAACCAGGTGTGGGTTTGGCTTTTTGAACAAGTCACACAGCTCTCGGATGCTTTCTTCCTTGGTTTCGAGTTTTTTCTTTTTCTTTTTTCTATGTTTTTAACAGTTTGTGTTAATTCCATGCTTTGGTGTTCAAGGTTTGAGATTCTTTCCTTTGCTTATTTGAGCCTGTTCTCAATACTTCTTATTATGTTATTGATTTCAAGGATGGAGCTCTTTATTTTTAGTATTTCACAGTAGACTTTTTATGAAGTTGGTTAATCCTACCTTTAATTCCTGTACAATTTCTTTGAGTTTTGCTTAATGTTTGTCTTGGTTCCTATGATCTGGGCCATCCACTTTTTGATTATAGTGACTGTCACTTGAGCCAGGTCCTTCTGGGAGGTTTCCATTGGGCTCTAGTGGTTGCTTTTCTTTGTACTTTCCCTTTAAAATTCCAAGAAGTGTTTTTTTGTTTTTGTTTTTGTTTTTTATTTCTTCATTTGAGAAATCTCTTTACTCAGTGAGAAGTGATAGGAGCTCCACCCTGTGGCAGTATATTGTTACTACATCCTTACTTTGTGTGTTTTGATTTTTCTCCACTGCAAAACTGGAGGGGTTAGATTCTCCACCCCCTGCTGCATGTGATTGATAGTCAGTGGTTGGGAGAAGAGAGGGGTGAGTCAACTCAATATAATCCTGAATCCCTCACCCTTCTCTCTCCCAGTGTGATCTCAGCTCCTATACATATCCAGCCTACCAAGGCAGGAAGATGGGGTGCCTGGATTTCCATGCTTGCCCCCCCCCCGTTCTCTGTGTGTGTGCTCAAGAAGTTCCCTGCTGGTTGCAAGGAGTCTCACCCTTACAAACAAGTTCAGAGTGCCTCCTTTAATCTGCAGCTTGATCCCCACTCTCTACCCTGCCCTGCCAGAGAGTTGCCAGTTTGCCATTCCACCAGGTGCTAATGGCAGGCATATCATTTAGTTTTGCCCCACTGATGAGCTTTCCCCACGTGGAACTTGCTTCCTGATCCACCTGAGCTCTGGTACCCACCACTGGAACCTGCGCAGGCCCTCTCCCACATGAAATCAACATCTCGGGAATGGCTGGAAGGGGGTGAGCTGATTCAGAGCATCTTATACTTACACCTCTCCTTCTCTGATCAGATCCTTCTTTTCAGTGCACATCTTGTGAAGGGCAGCTGGTGCAGTGCTGGGGGGAAGTTGGGCACCTGAAATTCCACTAAATGTTTGCCATTTTCAAAGTGCTTGATATAATAGGTCTGTAGAAGTTATGCTCAGAACATTTGATTTTGAAACCCCTTATCTACCATTTCATTCTTCATATCCTAATCTTTCATATGACTTAATTCAGATAAGCTTCATGTAATTATGAATCAAAAAAGAAAGTAATATAAAATACAACATGTGTTCATCAGCTATAAAAAACATTAATAAAAACACCCAGAAACTGGGTGGAGTGGTTCAGTATTCTGTAATTCAGCTATTGTGATGACTTTATACACCAATAATACAGTAATAACAAGATTAAAATATTTATATTTGTTCAGATAAACCATTAAGAAACTGAACAGTAAAAATTCACTTGTCAAAATGAATCAAGAAGATTTTCAAGAAGTTACCTCCTGGAAAAATATTCCTAAAACGCTTCCTTGATTCACTAAATTACAATTTTCCCCCTGTTCTTTTCTGAGTCTTATTCTCTAGACACAGGGCAGTTTTCAGTTTCTGTTGGTGAATATGTGTATGTGCTTGTATGCATATGTATGGATGTATGTCTGTGTATGTTCATCTGCATCCTAATTGATTTAATATTACATTTAAGTTGTTCAAAAATTTGTCTATTCTTTACATTAGTTTTCCACAATATTCACAATAATTTTTCCATTTTATTTTTCAATTGATCTGGTGAAAATGTTTGGTAAATTTTCTCTTAAACTTTTTAATCCCATGACCCTTCAAAAGTGTGCTTTTCTGGTGTCATTAACATGATCTGCCTTTTAATCTCATGCCATTTGTTGTTTCTTCCATCTCCTGAATGTATACCCTTCCCTCTTCAGTTTTTTTTTTTTTTTTTTTTTTTGAGTTGTAGTCTTACTCTGTCGCCCAGTCTGGAGTGCAGTGGCCACTCCCAGCCACCACAGCCTCGACCTGCTGAGTTACAGCGATCCTTCCGCCTCAGCCTTACAAGTAGCCGAAACTACAGGCGCGCGCTACCACACCTGGCTAATTTTTTTATTTATTGCAGGCATGAGGTCTCGTCAAGTTTCAAGTTGCCCAGGCGGGTCTCGAACCCACAGGCTCAGGCAATTCACTCAACTCAGCCTCCCAAGGCAGGGATTACAGGCTGAGCCACTGAGCCCGGCTTCAGTTTTTCAATATAGACTTTCCCCATATTAACTCTACATTCTCTTTTCCTACTTTTCATCTTCTCCCATTACTTTTTTCTAATCTGTTCCTTTATGCAAGCATGGGCTAGTTCCTTCTTCCAGAGACTTACTCTAGCTTCATTATGAATTTTGTGAGGAGGTAGGTGATAAGACTGGTGGGCAAATGATTTGTATTCTGCATATATTGTCTCAAAATTGTCTATTACATCAGGACATATGTCCTATATGCTATGTTCAAGAAGTTGTTACTATGTAATTGTGAATTCCTCAAACATTGAGATGAAAGAAGATTCCAAACTTGCTACATCTAGTTTTGTTCACATTGTCTATACAAAGACAGCTTTAGACTCACTCTTTTATTTCCCTGAGTCATGTTGTACACGTTTTCCCAAATACACAAATATTTTACACAACCCCCCCCTTTTATACCTAACAGTAAATGTTATTTTTCTGCATTTGTATTGATACAATATTTTGCGTTCAAAATGCAATTCTTTTTAAATCGTGGAACAGATTTATGTCTCAAGGAAAAATCACTAACTACATCCTTGAATTTACATTTTATGAGATAGAAGAAGCTTATTTTTTCCACAAACAACACTAAAAGATTTTTTTGCATAACACCCTTAATACAATCATTAAAAGGTTCACGTTTTATATTTCTTTTTTTTAATTTTAAAATTGTGGGGTACAGTTAAGGTTTAGGTATACAAATATGCATTGTGCAGGTACCCTTGTTGATGAGGTGTGCTCCCCATCCCCAGACAGATATCGACTACTGTTAATCCCACCTCCCTTCCTCTCCCTGCCACCCCCCATAGTTTCCCACCACTGTCCATGAAAAGAGGACTGGATTGAAAAAATGTGGCACATATACACAATGGAATATTTGCAACCATAAAAAAGAGCACATCATATATTTCTAATAATTTTTAAATTTGCTTTTTCTTACATTGAGACTATCACTTAAGGATATATCTCTTCAGTAGATGTCACAGCCTTCATATGATTATTGCTACAAATAAAGTTTTGGGCAGACGAGTGTTTTTATGGTCTTTCTCATCTGTTTTTAATGATGCGTCTCATGTATGTACGCTTGTTTGCATTTTATTCTTTAAAAAAGAGAAAACCCAGAGAAAGATAAATTATTGTTAATCGTATGAGAAGTCATTTTTTACTTCCTCTCCTGGTGTCATTGCAAACCTGAATTCCTTTTTCACCAAGGGGTTAGGGCATGTAAAACAACATTGCCTCTGATTGGAAAGATGGCTTTCAGAAATATATAGCTTCTGCAGTCAAAAGTATAGGTAATTTGAGTCACAGAATAAACTAAGAAAGGGTTTCTAATTTCTGTCCTCGTTAATGGCACCCAAAGGACTTATTAAAATAAACAAACAATAGTACATGCCTAAATAATGTCAAAAAGGGCCATGAACCTTTTTAAAAGGTCAACATACAACTAAGGATGACATTTCTGCTGAATTATTCAATACATCTTTTTAGGTTCCTTTCATATTTTGTAGCATATACTTGAAAAAAATTAAGCTTTTAGTTACTTTTTGTCAGTGTATGTGTGTGCACATGTGTGTGTTTGTGTTTGTGTGTTGATATGTCACCAGATAAAATTAATTTTAAATGGAATATCTTTATGGAATATGAACTTTATATTTGTTTCTTTCCTATAATAATTTACATTGTATTTCCCATTTTATTTTCAAGTGGGCCTCTGAAGAAAACTGGTAAATTTTCAGACAACCTCTTACTTCTAAACGTTCCAAAAGCTTCCCGAGCCCTGCTATAGTTACACTAAAAATATGGTGATAGAAAGATGACTAGACTGGAGAACACAGGGAGCCTCTTCCATTTACATTTCCTTTAAAAATAGAAACTTAAGCAGCCAACAAACACATGAAAAAATGCCAATTATCACTAATCATCAGAGAAATTCAAATCAAATTATGATGAGATACTGCTTAACCCTGGTAAGGATGGCTATCATTAATAAGTCAAAAAATATTAGATGCTGGTGTAGCTGTGAAGTAAAGAGAATGCTTCTATAATGTTGTTGGAAATGTCAGCGAATTCAACCTCTCTGGAAAGCAGTGTGGTGAATTCTAAAAGAATTAAAAATTTATCTTTCATACAATTCAGTAATTCCTGGGAATATACCTAGAGGAACATGAATATTTCTACCCAAAAGACACCTACACATGCATGTTTATTGCCACACTATTTGCAATAGCAAAATCATGTAATCAACTTTACTGCCCATTGAAAGTGGACTGGGTAAACAAATTGTGGTATATATACATGATGAAGTATTATGCAGCCATAAAGACAAAAAAATCATGACCTTCACAGCAACTTGGATGCAGTTGGAGACCACTATACTAAGTGAACTATCATAGAAACAAAGAACTGGTTACCACATGTTTTCACTCATTAATGGACACTGAATACTAGTCACGTTAGCACAATGGTGGAATTTGCAGTTACTGGGCACTGCTAGGGGAGGGAGGAAAAGAGGAGGGCAGGGAAAATGTGACAAGGGTATCTGGTCCATCACCAGGGGGAAGTGACGGCCAGCTAGAAGCCCAAACTTTACCTGCATGTAGCCTACTCTTGTAGTAAATCCTCACTTATACCCCACAACTCTACACAGATAAATACATTATCAAGAACTATAAATAAAGGCTTAAAGCTTCCCTCCATCCCAAGAGAACTGTCAAAAGGATGGAGGGCAGTAAGCACAGTCCCCTCACTCCTGCAGGAGTAGATATGCTCTTGTCTGAAGTCTGTTGTACTGCAGTGTTATCCTATCTTGAAGTGATGGATCTGTTTTTGCACTCTCATGTCAATCATTAATTAGTTGCTGTTGGACCCTGCAGGAGTGAAGGGGAACATTTTTACTGTTTTTCCTCACTTTCCTCCCAACGACTTGTTCCCCTAATAAATCACTTCACAAGGAAAAAAAAGTTTTTCAAAGTTTCAGAAGTCATTACTATGCATAGATACATTACCAAATTTTTAGAAGATTTTCATCATGGTGAAGGAAGTTTCTCCCCCCCATTGTTCTATCAAAGACTATAAAAATTCAGATGCTCTGTGGTCAAGGGGGAGCTTGTGGCTCCCTCTTCCACTGCCCCTAATCATGTTGCCCACATGTTCACCAATATAGAAATATTTTATTTAATTATTATGGCTTTTTTCTTTTTATGTTTAATAAATGTATTTTATTTGTTTGCATTTTTGTTAACACAGTAATTACTTTTGCAATGTACAATTCATTTTCAAGTAGAAGAAATTTCTATTTTGTAGAATGTTCACTGATAATTTATGTCTAAATTGTGAAAGTTTATGTGAATGGAATGAATAGTTATGATCAAAGATATTTAAATATTTCATTATAAAACTCTATATAAGCTGGACTCGGTGGCTCAGCCTGTAATCCCGCGCCTTTGGGAGGCTGAGGTGAGTGGATTGCCTGAGCCTGCGGGTTTGAGACCCGCCTGGGCAGCAAGACCTCATCTCTACAATAAATCAAAAAATCAGCCGGGCGTGGTAGCGCGTGCCTGTAATTCCGGCTACTCGGAAAGCTGAGGCGGAAGGATCGCTGGAGCCCGGCAGGCGAGGTTGCGGTGGCCGGGAGCGGCCACTGCACTCCAGTCTGGGCGACAGAGTGAGACTCCAACTCAAAAAAAAAAAAAAAACTCTATATAATCGCTAAAAGTTTTACATCCTCTGTTTCTAATACTATTTTTCAGTTACATTTTTGTTTTCAGTGGGATTGTCACTAAGGCATGTATCTCTTACATGTTTGTCACAGGATTCATAGTGCTAGTACTATAGATATAGTTTTAGACAGAGAGAGGAACTTTTACTTTTTGCTGCCTCATCACTTTTTAAGTACCTTTCTTCTGTATTAGTGCTTGTTTGCATTTTATTCTGAAAAGTGAAGCCCTAAAGAAAGACAAACTATTGCTATTGTTTATCTCATGAGAAATCAATTTCTACTTCCTCTTATAGTATTATTTCCAATCTTAGTTCCTCTTGCACCAAAAGCTGGCCCATGTTAAACAATATTGACTCTATTTGACTATTTTAAAAATACATATATGGTTTAAATTGTTTAAAGTATATATCAATTTTAGTCATAAAGCAAACAATAGAAAGATTTCAGACGTCTGTTCTCATCCATACTGGATCTGATGCTTTATTTTCAGTAAATTGTTTTTTCTTATTTAATTATTTTTTTAGGTGTGAGCAGTCAGCAAAAAGCACGTCTCAGTGATGTGTTTTGTTCTGTACCTGGTCACTTTTTCATCTGTTTATTTTTTTTTTGAGTTGGAGTCTCACTCTGTGACTGAGTGCAGTGGTGCTAGCCACCGCAGTCAATGGCGACTAGCTTCCAGTAGCTGGAATTAGCATGCATGCTGATTTTGATTTATGTGATAGGTCTCTGGTCTCGAACGGCTCAGGCAATACTTCAGCCTCCCTGATTTCTCTGATGACTTCATCTGTTTCTTATACTTCTTTCTTCTAAGCTCAAAATTAATCTTCCCCAATTCCAACACATAATTATTTTTACTTGATTTTTTCATTATATAAGTTTTGGTCTTAAATATGCCATCTTCATGTTGATTCTCCTGAATATTACTACTTTTATTTTTCTCTAGTTACTATACAGTGATGACAGATACTTTATGTCAAATAAATTCAATTAGTAATATATGCAAGAAGTTTTGATATTTTAAAGTTGCTGACGTAATTTTCACTTAGGAAAGTACATGTCATTTGATATAAAACTACTTTTTGCAAATTTAAACCTCATTTTACTTCCTTTCAAGTAATTTATATGAGATAAGCTTATTCATGCATGAGATAAAATATAAACTCCTGGTCAACAAGACTATCTAACAATCAGTGGACAAAAATGCTGTGAAAAGAGGCACAATGAGCATAACCCTGCATTGTATAATCAAAACCTTGGATCTCTGTCTCTAATTCCTTTCTCTGGTCCATTATTTTACAAGTGATAGTTCATTCAACTCAAAGTAATGTGACAAATTCTAAAAATAGTGAATAATGTTTCTACATCCATTGCCCCTGTAAACTGTGTGCATTCTGATATGACCCATTGGTCAATCATGAAATTGAAGTTCATTGTTCCTCTGACCATGGACATATTAACCAAGCATTTCCAGATATACAAAAATTTTACCAGATGATTTCTGACTTTATTTTATTTTCAACCATAGTAATTTCTCTTTATTCTATTTTTCTTTCCCTTTTACACAAAATAATGTTGGCAAATTATAACTTTCTTTTTTATTTAATTAGTCAATTTTTAAAAATTTTCTTAGTAAAGGTTTTAAAAAATATTTTAAAGATGTGGGGTACAATCAGGGTTAGGCATACAAATGTTCATTATGCAGGTACCCTTGTTGATGAAGTGTGCCCTTCCCTTCCTTGGCAGTTTCCCTCAACTGCCAACCCCAACCCCCTCCCTTGGCAGTTTCCCACTACTGCCAATTCTTTTCTTGTAGTATTATGATAATTGTCCAGGGTCCGCTTATGAGTGAGAACATGTGGTACTCTGTTCTTTGTTTCTGTGATAGATCACTGAGTATGATAGACTTTAAATCCATTCAGTAGCTGCAAAGTCCATGTGTTTGTCCTTCTTTATGGCTGCAAAATATTCCACTGTGTTTATGTACCATATTTTTTTAATCCAGTTCAGTTTCAATGGGCAGCACGGTTGGTTCCATGTTTTTGCTATTGTGAATAATGCTACAGTAAACATGTGTGTTCAGGTATCTTTTTCATAGAATGATTTAAGTTCCTCTGGGCATATTCCCAGAAGGGAGATTGCTGGGTCATATGGAAGATGGTTTCTAGGAATTGCCACACTGTTTTCCATAGAGGTTGAACTAGTTTGCATTTACCACCAGTATAAAAGTGTTCCCTTTTCTCTGCATCCTCGCCAGCATCCGTTGTTTTTTGTTTTATTAATGATGACCATTCTTACTGGAGTTAGGTGGTATTTTGGGGTTTTGATTTGTGTTTCTTTGATAATTAGTGAGGCTGAGCATTTTTTCATGTGTCTGTTGGCTGCTAATAAGTATTCTTTTGAGAAATGTCTGTTTGTGTCTTTTGTCCACTTTTAAATGTACCTATGTGTTAATTTTCTTTTTCTTTTTAGATAAGAACCATCAGCAAAAACAAAATCCCAGTACTGTTTTTTACTCTGTGAAAATTAAATGTTTATTCTATTTACTCTGCCTTCAACCTTTGTAATCATCTTTCTCAAGTTCAACACACGCTTAATACTACTCGATTTTTTTTTCTTGTAATCTGGTCTTGCAAACTGAAATTTGTATCTTCATTTTGTTTTAGTTCTTCTCACTATCTCTTTCATTTGTCTTCTAGGGATAATTAATAAATACATTCCTTATGTCCAATACATTTTAGTAACAATATCCTAATGAAGTCTTAGTATTTTAAAAGTCTATGATGTAGGAGTTGTCTTAAAAAAAGTTTATCAGTGTATTTACATATTTTATGCAAAATTAATGCCTCAAGTCCTTTCTTTTTCAGTGATTTGATATGTTTCACTATTGCATGAGTTAAAGTAGAAAATCAAATTCAATAAAATTATATGGTAATTGGTGGTCAAAAATGTAACTAAGGCAGTAGGCCTATAACTCTTAATTTTCTGTAAGTGCTGTGGTTCAGATTTTAATATTTTTGTGTCTGTAATGATGGTCAATGCAACATACCAATTAAAATAATTAGAATAGACTGTAGTACAGATGAAATAGCACCCAAAGAACCTACTAAAGTAAGCAAATCAAGTAGTAAAAGCTTAAATAAGTTTTTAAAAGTTCAAGATAAATTTAAAATTTAACTGACAAGTTAGTATTCTAAAATTTTTATACTATTCTTTAATTCACTCTTTTTGTGTCTCTTTAAATCTTTTGAAGAGTATATTCAACAAAAGTAAGCTATTGGACACTTTTGTGTGTTTGTCTGTGTATACACATAGGCAGATACATGTTGATCTGCATCCTGATAAAATTACTTTTATTCTAATGTTTATATTTTCTTAATTTAATTGAAAGTCAATATTTTGAAACCATATGACATTAAATTTATGTTTTACCCAGCTATTAGGGTCATTCAATTTTTTTTTCTTTTGGAGAAGCCTATCAAAATAACTTTGCCAAAATTTTTCAAATATCTGAAATATACCAAATTCTGTTTTCAGTGTTAAGAGGCACCTTACTTAACCAATCACACTTAAAAGCAGTAGGAGAAATCTAAACACCATTAATATAAATATCTAAATATTATTAATATAAATGTTTATTTGTTAATGCTACATCACTTTATCATGTCACATTTTTAAAATTATTTTTAATGTAAAATATTTTGCTTTAATTGTATTTTATATTATATTTAAAATTTTATTTTAGAACTGTAGGTTACATGTGAGGGTTTGCTAGTTAAGTAAATTGTGTGCAGATGAGGTTTGGGCTTCTAGCAAGCTCTTCCTCTGGTAGTAAACCTGGTACCCAATGGGTAGCTGTGTGCCTTTTGTCCCCTCCCCTATTGCACGTTTCCCTTCTTTAGTCATGCCCAGTATTTGCTTTTTTTCTCATCTTTTTGTTTGCACACTCAATGTTTAAGGATCAATTATGATTGAGAACATGTATTCAGTTTTTTGTTCCTGTGATAGGCCACTTAGAATGACTGTCATCAGCTGCATTCATGTTGCTTCAAATGATACAATTTTGGTTTTTATGGCTGCATAATATTCCATCATGTATGTGTGTCACATTTTCTTTATCCGGTCCACTTTCACTGGGTACCTGGCTTGTCTCTAAGCTTTTGATATCGTGAATAGTGTTGCAATGATCGTACCTGTGAAAATGCCTTTTTGGTAGAGCAATTTATGTTCCTCTGGATTTATTCCCAGAATTCGGATTGCAGATTCTATGGTAGCTCAATTTTTAGTTATTTAGAAAATGCCACACTGCTTTCCACAGAGGTTTGAAGTAGCTTACCTTTCCACCAAGAGTGCAGACATATTTTCTTTCTTCCACAGACTCACCATCACCTGTTATTTTTTATTTTTTAAGGTAATCATTCTGACAGGTAATAGATAGTTTCTCATTTTAGTTTTGATTTGTATTTCTCTAATGACTAGAGAAACTGAGCATTTTTTCCATATGTTTCTTGAATACCTAAATGTCTTCGTTTGAGAAGCTTCTATTCATTCTTTTTCCCTCTACTCTTTTATGGGGTTATTTCTTCTTTTCCCCATCAATTGACTTGAGTTCCTTGTAAAACCTGGATGTTAGACCTTTGTTGGATGAGCAAATTTGATAGTATCTTGTTGAGAATTCTGTATTCATATTCTGAATTCTGTATACTGTATTTTCCATTTTTGTTGTTGTTGTTGTTGAGTCTTTGCCATTTTGGAGTATCAGGATGATTTTGGCTGCAAAGAATAAGCTAGAGAGGATTCCTTATTTTTTTGACTACTTGAAATGCTTTCAGTAGGATTGGTATCAGTTCTTTTAGTATATCTCTTAGAATTCAGCGGAGTAATACCTACCTAGCCTAGGCCTTTTATTGACAGAAAGGTTTCTTATTACTGAGTCAATTTCTTGAATTGTTGTTGGTCTTCTTAGCGTTTTGGTTTCTTTCTGTTTCAAGCATAAAAGGTTATGTGATGCCAGGAATTCCTCTATTTGCTTTAAATTTTCTAGTTTCACATACACGTTTGTAATGATCTCTGATAATCTTTTGTATTTCTTCAAGGTCAGTTTTAATGTTGCCCTATTCTATTCTATTCTATTCTATTCTATTCTATTCTATTCTATTCTATTCTATTCCATTTATTTTTAGTTGGAGTCTCATTCTGTCACCCAAGCTGGAGTGCAGTGGCACACTCATGACCACTGCAGCCTCTACCAGCTGGGCTCAGGCAAGTCCTTCTGCCTCAACCTGCCAAGCAGCTGGAAACACAGGTGTGCCCTACCATACCCTGCTAATTTTTTGATGTATTATAGAGACGAGGTCTTGTCAAGTTTCCCAGGCTGGTCTCAAACCCCTGGGCTTAGGAAATCCTCTTGCCTCTGCCTCCCAAAGTGCTGGGATTACAGGCTTGAGCCACCACACCCAGCCTTCTCTTCTTTTTAGAAATTTATTTACTTATTATAGAGTTGTAGGGTACAAGTGAGGACTTACTACATAAATAGACTGTGTGCAGGTGAAGTTTATGCTTCTAGGGATCTTCATTTTTCCTGGTAGTGGACTAGGTACCCTTTGTGTTTTCACATACACCCTCCACCCTCCTCCCTCCCTCCCTTTGCAGTTTCCAGTGACTACCAATCCCACACTTGTACTAATGTGACTACTGATGAGAGCCCACTTATGAGTGAAACCATGCAGTATTTCGTTATTTGTTTCTGTGACGGTTCACTCACTATGATGGCCTCCAATTGTATTCAAGTTGCTGCAAAGGCCATGATTTTGTTCTTCTTTATGGCTGTGCAATACTGTATCTTGTATATGCACCCCGTTTTCTTTATCCAGTCCATGTTCAGTGTGGAACAAGATTGGTTCTATGTTTTTGCTACTGTGAATCATGTGGCAATAAACATGTGTGTGCAGGTGTCTTTTTTGTTAGATGATTTATGTTCCTCTGGGTATATACCCAGGAGAGGAATTGCTGGATTATATGGAAGATCAATTTTTAGTTCTTTGAGAAATCACCACACTGTGTTCCATAGAAGTTAAGCTAGTTTACATTCCAACCAACAGTGCAACAGTGTCCCCTCTTCTCCACAGCTGTGCCAACACCTGTTGTTTTTTGATTTGTTAATAATGGCCATTCTTACTGGAGTTAGTTGGTGTCTCCTTGTAGGTTTGATGTGCATTTCTCTGATGACTAGTGAGGCTGAACATTTTTGATCCTGCCTCTTTGGGACTCTGAGAATTTCCTGTGGGATTTTTTCTCCTCATTTGTGGAGAGTAGCTATTCCTCTGTTTCTTCTTTGGGTTTTTTTGCTATAAAGCTAGTTAATGTCCATCTGTCTTTGGGCCCTTTCTGTCATTCAATATAGATCACTCATGACAGTAAAGGGTACTCACTACTGCTCTGTGTTCCGTCCTCAAAAAGTCACCTCTAGTGCAGACTTTTTTCTCATGGTTGGTACAGTGGGTTGGTTTTCAGATCTGTTGCAAGTACTCTGTGGTAAACATGGGGGGATGGGACCCTTATGTGTTGATTTGAAGTTTGCATTCCCATAAGGAATGAGGTGTGTTTCATGTCACTTCCTCTGATTCTAGTGAAAGAACTAGCAATGCCTGTCCCCTTTATATCCTGAGTTGGTAGTTTCCTTGCAATGAATTCATTCTTTTTGTTGTTGTTTTCTTTTTCAGTTGCATGGAAACAGAAAAAAGGCAAGTCTTGGGATTGTCTTTCTCTCTGCACTTAATGATCAGCCCATGCATTTCCTGTCCCTTATTGTTTCATTCTCAGTATTTTTCTTCCTGAAGTCTTTTTATTTTCATATCATTGTCTCCTTGTGTCATCATTTTGTCTGAAATTATTCCTTTCGTCTTGGTATTTAGATGTCTCCCTCTTAATTATGCTATGGAGTTTTCATGAGAAATGAAGAAAAGGGTGTTCTCTGGCATATCAATTTTATTGATCATGCACTTTGAGACTTTTAAAATACTGAAAGAATCCAATGGAATGCATTTCATAGAGAAGGTGTTAGGTAATAACTTGCAGTCTCTTACTATACACTGGAAGAATCCTTCTTACATTCCCTGGTTGAAGACATTCAAAATAAGTTGTATTGAACCTCTAGGTGAACTAGAAACCTTACTAATCACTTGGTACTACTCATATTGGAGGAAAAAATTCTTGTTAGTGCAAATATTATAAAATTTAACAGTTTTCTTGCCATTGAGGCAGCAATTTGAAGTACTGCAATTTCTGTTGTCTTTGTACAATATAGCTCCCACAGTGGAGAGTACAGATTAAATCAAGACTGACCTAGCTTAAGTTATTCTGTTCAAGACAAGTTCAAGTCAAAATGCATAAATTACTTCAAAAATATTCACAAGCATGATTCAAAAATGAGTAAACAACCTTTGACAACCCATTTTTGTCTAGAACTTTAACCATGACGGTCTTTCTGTCATCTTTAAAAGTGCCTCATTTTCATCAGCCAGCTTTGGTCAAATACCCAGCTCTTCAACATGATTCTTCTTAGTCAAATCATGAGTCATTTTCACATTTTTTTCAAGAGTTGTATGAGCTTCCATCTTGTTCACTTTGTTTCTCTTAATCAATTTATTTGATAATGTTTCACTTATTACCTGTGAATAAGAGCTATTTATCACCTGTTATATACCATCATTTCACAGTGAGGTTGGGAAATCTTTGAGTATATGGGTGTTAGGATATGATTTTGATTCTTCCAGTCATTTAGGTCAAACTATTTCCATTGTTGGGGTATAATAAAGTATTCCAGAGACAGAAACTGCCACATGGTCACTCTCTTTCCCCTCACTTGAAAGTAAAAAAAAATATTCTCACGATGTTCAGTCAAGGTGCCTCCTTGATCATGTTAGACAAAAATCAACTTCAGATTTCCATAGTAGATGTAGTTTTAGATAAACACTCACTTTCATTTTGGGTGTTCACTACATTGCATTAACTAACTCTTTCCAGAAATCAATGTGTTGTGTCAATTTACCTCTCTTTATACTTCTTGTGCACTCATTGACTGTTCTTCTTTGTATTTTCTTCCTTTTATTTATTTATTTATTTATTTATTTATTTATTTATTGGCATGTCTGTTTAGAAGAATTGTGAGCAAACACAACATACTGTTAGACAGTGTTGTGAAACCATTTTGTACCATGAGGAATTTTCACGGATATTATGTCTCCCATAGTGGAAGATTGATGAGATTGCCAAGAAAGGCAGTTATTCTAAAATTTAAAAGACATTCCTGAAATTATCTCCATCATTAAAAATTAAGCAGAATCCTCTTTCTCTAAGGATATCTTGGCTTATTCAGCTAACTTTTTGGGCGAATGTTAGGGTAGGTATTTCTTTTCTATGTCTGTATGTGCCTCACAAAACTTTTTCAACAGACAGATATAGTGAGTGTCGTTGCCCTTAATTGCAAACTCATTCTCAATTTTAAGTACTTTTCTTCTGCCAAAGAGCCAATCTGCATTGTCTTTTAGATGAAAGTGAAGGTCCAAGAAGTACCAACCTTGACATCGAATATGCCTGCAGATTTCTAATAAATTTTCTTTCACAGTTTTCTGTTGTGTCTTGTGATATTTTATGTTTGCTTGTTTGGGCATGGTACACAAAGAAGACCTGTGAGTGGAGTCATCTGTTGTCAATTTTGACAAGTCTGTGTCAATTTCTGCTGTGGCATTGACACTGAAAAAATTAGCAATGCCTGTCCCCTTTGTATCCTGGGTTGGTAGTTTCTTTGCAATGAATTATTTCTTTTCTTTTTCTGATACATTGAAACAGGAAAAGGCAGTCTTGAGTTTGTCTTTCTCTCTGCAATTTATGATCGGTCCATGCATTTCCTGTCTCTTAGAGTTTAATTCTTAGTTCTTATCTTCCTGAAGTCAAACTGCACACTTTTATTTTCATAAAATTATCTCTTCCTCTCATCCCTTTGTCTAAAATTTGCACCGTTGTCTTTCTCTTTAATTGGCTCCCTCTCATTTATGCTATGCCCACCTTCATGGGGAGGGTTTCCTCTAGCATTCAATTTTATCGATCATGCACATCCAGACATTGAAAATATTGTAAGATTTTGATGGATGCATTTGGCAAAGAGAGGGTTAGAGAAACATTTGCTGTTGGGAACCAGCCATAGAGGTCTGCCTTCTGACATAGTCAAGGAGACTGATGACCCCAGGCTGCACGGCAAGCCTGGGAAGGTGACGGCTCTGCTTCCCCTGCTTTGCTTAGTCATGCTGCCAGTGGGAATCCTAGAGGCTGGGAAACCACAGCTTATTAATCAATCACAGAAAAAAGATTCCAAGGGAAAAGGACCTCAGGGAATAATAATAAGTTACTCATTACCAAAAATCACAGAAGTCCCCATGCTGCTACCATGCAACTATCCCAGATTGACATACCCCCCTTAAAGGGATCCCAAACAAAATGCTACAGTATTGCTTCACATGGCATTACAGGGGTCCTGGAGGCCGGCCTGCTAATGCAAAAATAGGAGGCCACTACCCCTGCCAGGGGGTAGTGAATAGTAACTTTAAATATGTGTTCCATAAAGGAAAACTAGAACTATTTGTTCCCACAGATTGGAGGTGAGTCAGAGAGATGTGGGGTTGTTGCATATGGCCTAGTAATTGTACATTGTTGTGCCAACTGTATTGGCAGGACCCTGGAAAATGTCAGTGTTCCAGAGACTGGTTCTATACCAAAAATACCAGACAAACGTTTTGGCCTTATTATAAGTAGATTATTTGCTTGATTTTTGTGGTTGCTTCATGATTCTTATAACTAGGTTTAAAAGTTCATAAATAACCATAAAAACAATAAGGTTTTGTTTTTACCTTTGCTTTATGATGTAGTGGAAAGTTATATCTGATTTTAAGAAACCAAGAAAAAAGTACCCAGAAGTGTGCAAACTGGATGTCCCTGACTTGATCTTACATCATGGGAAATTTGTATAATGTTTTGGAAAGATGTAAAAATTTCTGTGTGCTACACAAAAGCTTGTGTAACAAAAAACTATATATATACAGTAGATTGGTCAATAATAAATGAACCATCCCACATAAGCACTGGGCCCGTGTCTATTCTTTCGCCAACGCTGCCCCTCCTTTGGGAAAACCTGAACTTGCTGGAGCGGGACTCTGGCAATTTGCAGTCTCTTACTCTGCAGTGTAAGAGTGCTTCTTATATTCCCTGGTGGAAGACATTAAAAATCAGTTTTATTGAGTGTCCAAGTGAAAAAGAAAACTTACAAATCATGTGGTATTGCTCATATGGGATTTCACAGTGTTTGTGAGTGCAAATGTTTTATAATTCAACCCTTTTCTTGCCTTGTGACAGTGGTTAGATGTATGGCAATTTCTGTTAACTTTGCACAACATAGTTCCCAGGCTCAAGAGCATGGAGTAAAACAAGTGTGAAGTAGCTTAACTCATTCTATTCAGGAGAAACTCAACCCAAAACACATAAATTACATCAAAAATACTCACAAACATCATTAAAAATGCAAGCACCAAAACAAATTTTTGGAGACTTTTCTCTCCGGTGGGTAATTTCACTGATTTTCCCTCTCTCACTATTGGTTGACATCTCAGAACAAAGAGCATCAGGCAAGATGGTTGTCTGTACCCCACTGGATGCCTGGATGTTTGTGCATGTGCTTTTCAGGTTCTTCCAAAGTTATCACAGTAGAATAGCATTGTTTAAAAATAGGAGGAGGTTTTTCAGCAAGATGGCGATGGGGCAGCTTGGTCTGTGAGACCCTCAATGAAAGAGAACACACATAAAGACTCTAGCTCTCTCCTGGGGGCTGCAGTTCCCATAATGGCAGCCTGCTCTTCACATGGTGCTTAGCTGTGGCCACCACTCCAACACCTTGGCTGGCTGTACTGCTGCTGCAACCATGGATGCTGCCGCCATGGTCTGGCCCCGCATGCCTGAGGCAACCCATGACTTTGGACTGTGAAGCCCCATCAGCACGATCTACTGAGATAGCCACCGCTGCTCCCCCTGCCATGCCCCACCCCTTGCCCAGAGTGAGGCTCATGGAATTCCTTCCATATACTGTGAGGTGGCTGCCACCACCACTGCTACCGTTGCCTGCTCCCTCTCATCCTGGGCAGCCTCCTGAATCACCTGCAGTCTCCAGCTGCTGTGAATAAAGATCAACTATAGTGGTGAAATAGCACCACCTGCTGGGATGTAAGGTAACAGTATCAAAAAGGGAAAGACAGAAGCTTTTTCCTTTGATAAATAGACACAGGTCAGATCTGAGTGATAGACTGGGCAGGGAGCCCAGATCTCAACCAACCTCCCAGCAGGCCAGGGGAAGCCAACCCTAACTGTGAACAAATCTACCAACCTGGAGAGACAGCTAGAAATCAGAGCTGAAAGGACAGTGGACTTAAGGAAAAGTCTTAGAGTGTGCTTGGTTGGTTCTGTTAGTTTACTGGCTTTATTCTATTCCTTTTGTTTTGTTCTTTTTTTAAAATTTCTCTGTAAACCCCATCTTTTGTATAGAGGGATAGTACACCAATAAGGAGGTTGGTTAGCTTGTATGTTAGCATCATTGTATGTTTTAGTTTCTTTGTATGGTTGTTGGTTAGTTTGTAGTCATTGTTATTGCTTTTCTTTTTACTTGTTTTAGTCTTTGTGTCTCTTTGTTTGTTAGTCAATATGCTTGTCTGTTTTCCCTCTTACCACTCTCACTCTCCACCCACCCTTCCCACCACTGCATGCTCTATTCTCTTTCCTCTATTAAACTCATTTTGCTTTCAGGGAGTAAACCTACAATCCCACTGCATGGACAGATTCCAAGAGAGTGGAAAGTGGGATTCAGATTATCCATACACGTGTCAGTGGATACTGGGATCTGCAGATAGTTTTTGAATTACAGCTCTCCCCTTAATTAAATCTTAAAACTGCAAAAAGGACCACCCCACCAACAGTCCAACCCTATAACTGAACAAAGCAAGATGGCATACATAAGAAAGAATAAGACATTGAACAAACAGAAGTTAAAGCAACCGCTCCACCCCTGAACAACAGAACTAAAGAAGACAGGGAAGTGAAGGGAAGGAAAAAGTAGGGAGGGAAAATCTGCACAAATGAAGAAAAACCAAAAGAAGCATATAGGTCTCACACAGACCCTGGGAGGTCAGACACTAGAAAACAGACTTTGGAACACAAGCAATGAAGAGCCTCCAGAATGACTGGTCACATGCAACAAACACAGACATCAAGACATTAATAGATAGAATTAAAAAATCGAGGAGAGACAAGAGGAAAATAGGAAGTAGCTGATAAGAGAAATAACAGCAGCGAAGAATACTGTGATGGAAATAAATAACAAACTAATAAGCATGGAAAGCAGAAGTAGCCAAGCAGAAGAAAGAATCTCAGAACTTGAAGACCAAAATACAGAACTATGTCAAAAACATAGAAAAGAAGCTTAAAAAGACAGAACAAAACCTTCAAGAGATGAAGGATTACTTAAAGAGACTGAACCTAAGAGTAATTGACCTTCCTGAGACAGAGAGAGAGACAGAGACCACACTGGAACAAACATTTCATGAAATCATTCAAGAAAACTTCCCTCATCTCATCAGTGATGCAAAAACAAAAAACAAAGAGATTCGAAGAAACCCTGCAAGACAACAAAGGAGAAGACCAACTCTTAGACACATAATAATTCACCTAAACAAAGTCAGTATAAAAAAATCCTAAAGGCAGCAAGAGAAAAAGTTCAGATTACCTACCATGGAGGACCAATTAGAATAGCAGCAGATTTATTTTCAGAAACCCTTCAGGCCAAGAGAGCTTGGATCCCTAAACTCAAATTTCTAAAAGATAAACAATTTCAACCAAGAATTAACCTATCCAGCCAAGCTAAGCTTCATCAGTGAAGAAGAACTGAAATCTTTCCCAGATATCCAATCCCTAAGAACTTACGCAGCCACCAGACCACCTTTACAAGAAACACTGAAGAGAGTATTGAACACAGAAGAAAAGGAAAAAAGAACAACAACTTTCTTCACAAACGTATGGGAAAAAGATTAAAAGCACACATGAACCAACCCCCAACCAAAAGAAAGACAACAAACAACAGGAATAGCAACAACAACCTGTAAGAACTTATGATAGGGATCAACTCTCATATTTAAATAATTAGCCAGACTGTGAATGGACTAAATGCACCACTGAAAGACATAGAATGGCTTAATGGGTAAAATATCACCAGGCAACAACATATTGCCTTCAAGAGACACACCTCACTAGAAAGGCCACTCACAGACTCAAAGTAAGAGGATGGGAAACAAACTTTCAGGCAAACAGCACACAAAAGAAAGGAGGAGTCATGATCTTAATCTCAGACAAAATACCCTTTAAGCTATCAAAAATTTAAAAAGATGCAGAAGACTACTACATAATGATAAAAGGTTCAATCCATCAACAAGAAATATCCAGCCTAAACATATATGCACCCAACATAGGAGCATCAACTTTCATAACGGAGTCCTAGGTAAACTCAAAAAAGATATTGATTCTAACACTATCATAGCTGGGGATTTTAATACCCAACTCACAACCTTAGGCAGATCATCAGGACAAAAAATCAGAAACGAGATCCAGAACCTCAATGTGACTCTTGACTGATACCTACAGAACACTCCACCCAACGACCACAGAATATATATTCTACTCAGCACTGCATGGAACATACTCTAAGATCAACCACATACTTGGCCATAAATCAAGCATAAACAAATTTCAAGAGATTAAAATTTTGCCATGTACCTTCTCGGACCACACTGGAATAAAAATAAACATCAAAACCAACAAGGTTCCCCCAAACCCTACAAAGACATGGACACTAAACAGCATGATGCTAAACAACTCCTGGGTCAATGATGAAATCAAAACAGAGATCAAAAGATACCTGGAAACAAATGAAAATGAAGAAACATCTTACCAAAATCTCTGGGATGCCATGAAAACTGGTAAGAGGGAAATTTATATCCCTACAAAACACACATGAAGAAAATGGAAGGATCACAAATTAACAGCCTAACAAGTCACCTGAGAAAGCTAAAAAAACAAGACCACCAAAACCGTAACTTCAGCAGAAGAATCAAGATCACCAAAATAAAAGTCCAAATTGGGACATAGAAGACAAAAAGATAATACAAAAAATCAATGAAACAAAAAGCTGGTTCTTTGAAAGGATAACAAGATTGATAGTCCCCTAGGTAGACTGACCAAGAAAAAGAGAGAAAAAGCCCAAATAAACACAATCAGAAACACAAAAGATGAGGTCACATCTGACCCTGAAGAAATACAAAAGATCATTAGAGGCTATTACGTACACTTGTATGGAAACAAACTTGAAAATCTTAAGGAAATGGAGGACTATCTGACATCACACAACCTGCCTGGGTTGAAAAGGAAGAATTGAGACCCTAAATAGCCCAATAAACAATCAAGAAAATTGACCATGTAATAAGAAAACTACCTACAAAAAAAAAAAAAAAAAGCCCTGGACCAGATGGCTTTCCAGCAGAATTCTATAAGACATTTAAGGAGGAGCTGATACCAATCTAATGAAAGCATTCCATGTGATTGAGAAAGATGGAACTCTCCCCAAATCATTTTATGAAGGTAGCATCACCTTGATACCCAAGCCAGGTAAAGACCTAACAAATAAAGAGAACTACAGGCCAATGTATTTGATGAACACAGATGCTAAAATTCTCAACAAATTTCTAGAAAACCAGATTCAACAACACATCTCAAAAATCATCCATCATGACCAAATAGGCTTCATCCCTGGAACGCAAGACTGGTCAACATTCATAAAACCATAAACGTAATGACATGCATCAACAGATGTCAAACCAAAAACCACATGATTGTATCATTAGATGCAGATAAAGCTTTTGATAAAATCCAGCACCCTTTCTTGATAAAAACCCTCTAACATCTAGGCATACATGGAACATACCTCAAAATAGTAAAAGCCATCTATGAGAAACCTACAGCCAGCATACTCCTAAGCAGACAAAAATTGGAACCATTACCCCTAAAAACTGGAACAAGACAAGGATGCCCACTCTCTCCCTCCTGTTCAATGTAGTTTTAGAAGTCTTGGCCAGAGTAATCAGAAAAAAGAAGGCAATCAGGAGTATTCAAATAGGAAAAGAGGAAGTCAAGTTATCTCTCTTTGCAGATGACATGATTGTGTACCTTGAAAACCCAAGAGAATTTGTCAAAAGCCTCCTTACACTGATAAAGGACTTTGGCAAAGTCTCTGGGTATAAAATAAATGTGCAAAAGACAATCACATTTCCTTACACCAATAATAAACAAACAGAAACCCAAATAAAAAGCACAATCCCATTCACAATAGCCACACACAAAAAAATGAAATACCTTGGCATCTTCCTAACCAGAGACGTGAAAGACCTTTACAATGAAAACTACAAAACACTGCTCAAAGAAATCAAAGATGACACAAACAAGTAAAAAGATATCCCATGCTCATGTAATGGAAGAATCAACATTGTGAAGATGCCCATCCCACCTAAGGCAATCTACATATTTAATGCAATACCCATCAAATTACCAGCAACATTCTTCTCAGACCTGGAAAAAACAACACAGGAATTCATATGGAAACACAAACGTCCAAGTATAGCCAGAACAATCCTCAGCAAAAAAAAACAAAGCAGGTGGTATCACATTACCAGACTTCAAACTTTACTATAAAGCTACAATAATCAAAACAGCTTGATATTGGCACAGGAACAGGCATATAGACCAATGGAATAGAATTGAGATTTCAGAAGCAAAACCCCAATTTCTCAACCAACTCATCTTTGACAAAGACTCCACCACCCACCTCTGGGGAGAGGGCAATCAATTCAGTAAATGGTGCTGGGAAAACTGGCTGAATACATGCAGAAGATTCAAACAAGACCTCTCTCTATCCCCATACACAAAAATTAACTCTAAAGTTTCCAGGCTTATTTTTTGGATATGGACTTTTTTCATATTAAATTATCTCCACTTCTGTTTTCTCACCTTTCATTCTTTATATTTTTTGTGGTTCATACCTATTATTTTCTGTAAAATCATCTTCTGTGTTCCAGATAGTTTTCTAGGTTCATTCTGAATTTCCTAAGATAAGAGTATTAGACTGAATGTCACATGTATCCCATCCTGTCTTTTCGAAAAAATGTTCATTTATTTAGGACCTCTGTTATGTTCCAAGTTCAAGGGACCATTACAATTGATAGTTCCCCAAAACATATGAAATAAGAAAAGACACCACACATGCTGAAATAAATTTCTCCCTCCATTGTCTAGACAGTGTATAAATGCCGTTCTTTGGTCAATTGTGAGATTTTGGATCATTTTCCCATTGACCTTAATCATATTTGCCAAATGTTCCCAGGTATAAACGTATTAAAATCAAGCCAGGCTCGGTGGCTCAGCCTGTAATCCCACGCCTTTGGGAGGCTGAGGTGAGTGGATTGCCTGAGCCCACGGGTTTGAGACCTGCCTAGGCAGCGAGACCTCATCTCTACAATAAATCAAAAAATCAGCTGGGCCTGGTAGCGCATGCCTGTAATTCTGGCTACTTGAAAGGTGGAGGAAGAAGGATCGCTGGAGCCCAGCAGGTCGAAGCTGCAGTGGCCGGGAGTGGCCACTGCTCTCCAGTCTGGGCGACAGAGTGAGACTCCAACGCAAAAAAAAAATTAAAATCTTTTTCAGACTTTATGCCTTTCTTCCAATAGTAAAAATATTTTTTTTTGTATTTTTAAGGACAGCATTATTAAATTCTTAAAGTGTGATTCTTTTTATATGCTATAGAATTAATATTTTTTAAAAGTTCATTGTTAATATATATTCAAATTTTGAAATTTTCTGTGAATAAAAGGAGAACCTATTGTCCTAAATATTCCTAAAATACTTTTCATAAACCTGTGTATAATCATGGAAAGTTCAACATCATACTTTCTAAATGGTATCTTTACTAAACATCTATTTTTAAAGGTAATATCATTTCCTGATATAGCTCCTAAAAACATGTCAAAGACTTAATATGAGTATGACCACACATGCAAGTATTTATTTAGAGCAAATACATTTTCTCAAAAGGACATTGACAAAGTTTTGGAATTTTGAATTTTGGATTTGGAAGTTTGCTTTCAAACTAGGACTTGTCATGAATTTTGAGTTCAAGGACTGATTACAACTGATACTTCTCCAAAGCTTATGAAATGAAAAAAGACATCAAACATGCTGCATGAAATGTGTCCCTCCATTGTCTTGAATTATAGTGTGTAAATACAGATGTCATTTTTGGTGAATTGAGAGGTTGAGACTCATTCTGGTCCAGTGTCCTTAATCATATTTACCAAATGTTCCCAGTTATAGAAATGATAAATTAGTTTTTCTGAATGGATGTCTTTCCTGTAATCACAGCACTTTGGGAGTCCGAGGCAAGAGGATTACCTGAGCCGGGGGTTCGAGACCAGCCTGGGCAAGTTGGTGAGACCCCCGTCTCTACAGTAAATCACAGAAACTAGCTGGGCGTGATGGCATGCATCTGTAGTTCCAGCTACTTGGAAGGCTGAGGAGGAAAGATCACTTAAATTCCGTCAAGGCTACGGAGGTCATGAGTGTGTCACTGCACTCCAGCCTGGGTGACAAGAATGAGACTCTGACTCAAAATAAATAAATAAATATTTTGGGGGGTGCATTTTAACACAATTATTAAATTTGGAAAATACAATTATTTTTAAATACTATAGAAATAACTAATATTTATTAAAACATTTACTGTTACTCTATGTCCCAAATTTGAAATTTTCTGTGAATTAAGATAGTATCCTACAATATTCCTACAATATTTTTCATAAGACCCTTTATAATCATTAATGCCTAACATCATCCTTTTCTTTTTTAATTTATTTAACTTATTTTATTTTATTTTTTGAGTTGGAGTCTCATTCTGTCGCCTCGACTGGAGTGCAGTGGCTACTCCTGGCCTACGCAGCCTCAACCTGCTGGGCTCCAGTGATCCTTCCGCCTCAGCCTTCCAAATAGCTGGAACTATAGGCATGCTCTACCACGCCCAGCTAATTTTTGATTTATTGTAGAGGTGAGGTTTTGCCAAGTTGCCCACGTGGTCTCGAACCCGTAGGCTCAGGCAATCCACTCACCTCAGCCTCCCAAAGCGCAAGATTACAGTCTGAGCCACCGAGCCCGGCTACCTCATCCTTTTCAAATGATATTTTTGTTAGACACGTTTGCAAAGAGAATGTAATTTCCTGTTTTATCTCTTCAAAATATGTCAAAGACATTCTGTGGGTACTACCTCCCATGATGCTTTTACTGTGTGCATACTTAAGAATTTTAACTAAATGTCTCATAAATATCTACATACTTGCATTTTATTCTATTAAAAAAAGAGAGAAGAGACAAAAGGACCAATAACTGCTATTAAGTATCCTATAGAAAGGTATATTCTATCTCATCTCCTGGCCTTGTTTCCTACCATAATTCCTTTTGCAACAATCTGTGAGTAGAGGGAGGGTGTTAAAAACAATACTCCTTCCCATTACTGAGATATCCCTGGGAAACATAACTGTTTCAATTCCCAGATGTGTGGGTCAATTTGAACCACCAGTAAAATATAATCCGTTGCAAATTTTAGTCCTTCCTTCTTCCTGATTATCTACCTTTGTTGTGAATAAACTGGTTCATTATTTCTCTTACTTTTCAGGCAAGGAGAAAGAATATAAAGGCTAGTCTCAATAATGTATTTTAGTCTGTACCTAATTATTTTATCATCTATTTGTTGTACATATATCTCAAAAGATCCATATTTTCATATAATATTTTCTGCTTATTTTATTATTCACACATGTAAAGCATATCTTCACTTGTAACTAAATATCCCATATCATATGTCTTTCATTTGCCTTTAAGGTATGTTCCATGAAGATAGAATCATTAGAGCAAGGAAGTTTTATCAATTAAGATATTGGTGAAGCTGGGCTCAGTGGCTCAGCCTGTAATCCCGCGCCTTTGGGAGGCTGAGGTGAGTGGATTGACTGAGCCCGTGGAGTTCGAGACCCTCCTGGGCAGTGAGACCTCATCTCTACAACAAATTAAAAAATCAGCTGGACGTGGTAGCACACGTCTGTAGTTCCGACTACTTGGAAGGCTGAGGCATAAGGATCACTGGAGCCCAGCAGGTCGAGGCTGCAGTGGCCGGGAGCGGCCACTGCACTCCAGTCTGGGCAACAGAGTGAGACTCCAACTCAAAAAAAAAAAAAAAGATATTGGTGAAATTTTGCAATTTTGAGTTTTTGATTTGGAAGTTTGTTTTCAAGAAAGGCTCTGGTCATTTGATTTAGAACCTCCTTCTCTGCAAAGTAATACCTTGTGTCTCTTCCTTCCATGTGACTTAGATAAAATAAACTTCTCCTCAGCATGGGTTACATTACACTCAAAACTGCCGGGAGCCACAATCACTAGTAAAAGTAAGGTAAAAGGGACCTGAAAACAGGAAAAACGCTGGCTGGGAGCAAGGCCCCAGTAAAATACAGCCATGACGGAGGCAAAGCCCCATGGATCCTGTCGATGGACCTTCCCTAACTTTGAAGGATTGTGTGCATAGGCTTGAGAATATTCCCTCTTTAATTGAGATAATAGATGTGCAAATGGATGATGGCATTTGACAGCAAAAATTATACATAGCATAATGGAGGTGAGATTGCAGCAAAAAGGGTGCCCCTTAGAATGTGCAAGGATGTGGAATTAGCAGTAAACCCATGTATAGAAATGTAAACAAGGCTCAACAGCAAAAATTTCCCCCCTGAAGGGACAAGGGAATGCAAATTTTGAAACCCTTAGCTAAAAAGGAAAAACAAGTACTTCCTCACACCCTTTATAAGTAGTAACATTGACAGTTGTGATTGATGAGGAAGTGGGAAACTGAGACAGAGTATCTCCACAAACAGGTGTTTTTGGAAAAAACAAGCCGCAGACATGCCTTTTTGATTTAAGAAATATTATAGTTTAATTAGAAAGAAGGTTAAAATTAAAGTAAGGATTAGAATTAAATAGATAGCAGTTATAATTAAGAGATAGATGTTTATTATAGATGTAGATATTAGTTAAATAGAAGGAATAGGAAATAATTAAGTTTTAAGGTAAACTTAAAATTATATACACTTAATGTAGGTTTAAAATTAAATACATTTAGGATTAGACATAAGATTAATTTCATATATAAGTGTAGATTTAGACATAAGTTTTGTTTAGAAATATAAAATGTAAAATGGGTAGAATTAAGAAAATAGATTAGTAAAGGAAAAGAAATAGAATAATGAAGGGAAGAGATTCAGTTGGCCTAGAGGTCGCAGGATGTGGCTGATAAATTGGCAGCTGGTATTTTGTTACACCACCGGTAGCAGGAAGGAACAAAATGAAACTTGTAAAGGTCAACTTCCCCATAAACAAAAGAAAAACATGATGTAAACATTTAATGTGTAACATTTTGTGGGTAGGGGGGTCAGTAAAAAACTATATAAGCTTGTAAGAATTGAATAAAAACTGGCAGAGTCTTGAACTCTCCCCAGGAAGAAGGATCCTGTTGTGTTCGTCTTTTCTTTTTCGCCTCTTCCTGATTCCCCTGTCTCAAGCCCTGACTCTCTCCTGGAGCTGGACTCCAGCACAAAACCAGTAAAATTGTCTAGTAATTGGTGGAAAAAATGTTTGAATGTAGACACTCAGAAATACAGTACTTCCTTGAGGCACAGTTTTTCAGTTTTTGTTAACTTGGTGTTTGTGAGGACTTAATACAACAGGACTGTTGGAATAAATAGAAGTGACAGTATAGAGTTATTACCAGCCACAGAACAAATCAAAGCTAACAAACTGAATATTAGTAGCCTATGGAATGACAAAACAGGTCAAGAAAGTTTTTAAAGGTAACTACCTTTTCCAGCACCTCAGTATATTCAATACTTCTATGTTTCTTTACATTTCATAGAGGATATTCTAGAAAAGTTAGCTCTCGGCCACTGATTTTGTGTGTGTGTGTGTGTGTGTGTGTGTGTGTGTGTGTGTGTGTGTGTGTGTGTGTTTATCTGCCTTCTGAAGGGTTTTATTTTGAAAATGAAAACTTAAAAACATTGAATGTTCTGCTAGTTGCTTTTTCATGACATTAATATTAATTTTTCCATTTTATTTTTCAGAAAAACCTGATAAGTCAGATGGTAAATATCCTCAAATCTTTAAAATGATCCCTTCTTGGTGACTGTAATATTTCTTGTCTTTTTTCACATTCCATCCTTTGACTCACAGTTCTTTGCATTTAGATTCCCTGCAATCCATACCTTCCCTTTTTTTTCACTCCCAATCACTCATTCCATTGAAACATTTACTTCTTCTTACAGAGTCTTGTCACAGATTCACTAAGAATTTGGTGAAACAAAGTGCTCAGTGGCAAAAAGCATGTGGTTTTCATTCTATGCATACTTAAAAAAATCCAAACTGAGGAAGTCTGTTACTTAATAGTTTAGGTTCTTTTACTATCTACTTAATACTTCACTGAAGCTTAGTTATAAAAAGAATATTACAAGTTATGTCTAAAGAAATAGTCATTGTCTACACCGCTCAATTTTAATTTTCATGAGAACATGAGAAGTTTATTAGTTTCCAGAGACGATACTAAAGCATCTTACACATAACACACTTAATACAATCACTAAAAAGTTCATTTCTTGCATTTCAAATGATGTTTTAAATTTTATTTTTCACATCAATGATATAACTTAGCAATATATACCTTCAATGTATGCCAAAGACTTCACATGACTACTGTTACAGATAGAGATTGGGCAGTTGAGTGTTACTGGTTTTTTGTTTTGTTTTGTTTTGTTTTTGAGTTGGAGTCTCACTCTGTCACCCAGACTGGAGTGCAGTGGCCGCTCCTGGCCACCGCAGCCTTCACCTGCTGGGCTCCAGCGATCCTTCCGCCTCAGCCTTCTGAGTAGCTGGAATTACAGGCGCACGCTACCACACCCGGCTGATTTTTTGATTTATTGTAGAGATGAGGTCTTGCTGCCCAGGTGGGTCTCGAACCCGCGGGCTTAGGCAATCCACTCACCTCAGCCTCCCAAAGGTGCAGGATTACAGGCTGAGCCATGGAGCCAGGCTGCCCACTTTTTAATGGGGCTATTTGTATTTTTCCTTTCAGCATGTTTGGACTCTTATTTTGGTGATTGGGATTCTTCTGCTAAAGTGGACTTTTGGTGGTCTTCTCTTTCCAGTTCTGTTAGGTGATTTGTTAGGTTCTCCAATTGTAATCTTTCCATTTTCTTGATGTGTGCTCATATAGATAAAAATTTTCCTCTTAGAACTGATTTCATGGCACCAAGATGTTTTGGTAAGATGTTTCTTCATTTTCATTTGTTTCCAGAAATCTTTCCATTTCTGCTTTGATTTCAGTATTGACCCAGTAGTTGTTCGGCATCATGCTGCTACTGTCCATGCCTTTGTGGGTTTGGGGGAAATTTTCTTGGTGTTGACATTTATTTTTATTCCACTGTGGTCTGAGAGTATGCATGACAAGATTTCAACCTTATGGAATTTGTTTATGCTTGATTTATGGCAAAGGATGTGATCAATCTTGGAGTACGTTCCATGTGGTGATGAATAGAATGTATATTCTGTGGTTGTGGGTGGACTTATCTATAAGTATCTATTAAGTCCATTTGGTCAAGAGTCAAGTTTGGGTTCTGAATCTCCTTGTTAATTTTTGACCTTGATGATCTGTTTAGGGCTGTTAGTGGGGTATTCAAGTAACCTGCTATAATAGTGTTAGAGTCAATATCTCTTTTTAGTTTACTTAGTGGTCTCTTTATAAATGCTGGTGCTCCTGCGTTGGGTGCATATATGTTTAGGATGAATATTTTTTGTTGATGGATTGAACCTTTTATTATTATGTAATGTCCTTTTGTATATTTTTAAATTTTTGATAGATTAAGGTTGTATTGTCTGATATTAAGGTAGCAACTCCTGTCTTCATTTGTGATTCATTTTCCTGGAAACTCATTTTCCACCCTTTAACTTTGAGTCTGTGTGCGTCCCTTTTGCACACAGTGAGATGCGTCTCCTACATGCAGCAAATAATTGGGCCTTGGTTTCTTATCCATTTTGCCATTCTGTGTCTTTTCAGTGGTGCATTTAGTCCATTCACATTCAGGCTGATTATTGAAATGTGTTGTTTATCCCTGTCGTGAGGTTCTTATAAAGTTTTTTCTCTATTTGCTCATTTTCTTTTGGCTTTGGAATTGATGCATGTGTTTGTTTTTAAGTTTCTTGTTGCACCATAATCTGTTAATTCTGTGCTCTGCTGTTCTCTTGGGAAGTGTGTGGTCATTCCTTTTTTTTCCTTTCTTCTGTGCTTAATCCCTTTTAAGTGTCTCCTGTAAAGCTGGTCTGCAAGCTTCATAATCTCTTAGAGATTGGATGCCTGGAAAGGATTTTAATTCTCTGTCACTGATGAAACGGAGGCTTGCTTGATAGAAAATTCTCGGTTGAAATTGTTTATCTTTGAGGACTTAAAATATTGGACTCCAGTCCCTCTTGCTTGTAGTGTTTCTGCCAATAGGTCTGCTGCTATTTTGATTGGTTTTCCCCAGTAGGTAGTCTGACCTTTCTCTCACTGCCTTTAGGATTTTTTTATTTTGTGTCTACTTTGTATAGACAAACTGTATGTGTCTGGGTTGGTATTCTCATTTGATATCTTGTGAGGGGGGCTTCTCTATATCTCTTATGCTTGGCTAGTCACATTTCTGATTAGATGGGGAAGGTTTTCTTGGATTACCTCCTGGAATACTTCCTGCAAGTTGTTCTCTGTTTCCCTTTCTTCATCTGGGGTTTCAATCAGGTGTAGGTTGAGCTTCTTGATATAATTGCACATCTCTTATAGGCTTTGTTCTTTCTTTCTGAGTCTTCTTTCTGTGTTTTTTACAGATTGGGTTAATTCCATGATCTGATCTTCAAGTTCTGAGATTCTTTCTTCAGTTAGATTAATTCTGCTTTCCATGTTTTTCATCTTGTTATTTATTCTTGGATGAAATTTTTTATTGCCAAAATCTCTGTTACAAGTTCTTTCAGTGTTGCATCTTATTTTTCTTGAGACTTATTCACTCTTTCCATTTTTTTTTGTAATCCCTGTCATATTCTGGGGCCAGTTGTTGATGACTTTCATTGTTTGGGCTCCAAGTTCTGATTTTTTCAGTTTTCTCTTTGTTTGAAATTGCCTGTGGTCTTCCTTTGGTTTTTCCTAATTTGTGACAGATCTCTTGTTGTCCTCTTTAGTTCTGTTATTCAGTGTCAGTGGAAGAGACTTTCTTTTCTTATGTTTGCTCAGCTCTCTATTCCTCCCTTATCTGGGCTCTGGCTTTGTTCTATTTTGAAATAGCACTGTGGGTTGGAAGACTTGCTGTCTCTTGTAGTTTTTGAAAGTTGAATAAGGTAGGTGATGGAGCACTACGATTGAGAAATTACTTTCAAATTACAATGCTCATTGATTGTGGTATGTTTCCCTGAGACCCACTCCCCCCCACCACTCTATATGATGATACAAAGCAGAAACCAATGCAAGAAACAATTGAATATACACACAGACATACCCACACCCTAAAACCAACTGCGATAATGACAATGTGAAACAAAACAAAAGTCAAGGAAAAATTTAAAAAGACAAGAAAACTGAACACTTGCACACAAATGCCTTGCACAAAGTGACTGAAAACGAAAAACAGACCAGAAAAAATGAATACAGACTGAACCCTCACACATATATTGACACACACCTTAATCTATAAAAATACAAATACAAAAAAACAAAATAGCAAAAAATGAACTAACAGCAACAACAAAATTGAAAGATGAAAACTCATTTATTCACATACACACATAAACAGGAAACAACAGACAAAAGAAGAAAAAAAGAAAAAGGAAAAAAATAGGGTGATACAGATCAAGCCCTCACATATACATTCATGCACAAAGGAAAAATATTTTTAAAACAGATGGACTATCAAACAGGCAAAACATTTAAAAAATTAAAAAATAAATTTAAAATATTTATAAAAAACAACACCTGCCATATTGTGGCAGGCTCTGTAATTGTTTCCCTATTCTGGTCTCTCCTGCAGAGTTTCCACCTCTTTCACTCTCTTCCCCACAGGAGGGGCGGTGGAGGTGAGTGAAACTGCAGCCCTCCCTTCCCACTCTTGTATGGTCAGTGAGATCTCCTCTGGGGGTGAGGTGCAGGATTGTCTCTTCCCCATTTATGTGCTTGTGGGAGGTACCCCATCCAGACTATCCTGGAATGGAGTTCTCCTATTGTGACTAACATCCAGACTCCACCTGGTTTTGTCCCTCTCAGTTGTGGCTCAGCACTGTGGGTTTTATGTTCAGAGGATTGCTCAAGAGGAGGGGTTTGGGTCAGCCCTGAACTCACCACTGATCTCTTTGGAGTTCTTTCTTGTCCTTTTCTGGCCACACCCTTTTCCCCATGACTAGATTGGGGTGGGACACCTGGGACTCAGCAGTCATCAGGTCCCTCTGAAGTTTGTGCTTTCAGGATATTCCCTCTGCGTCATGACCAACCCCTGAGTAGTTGATTTGCCAGTCACACAGTCACAGAGTTTAGGTCTGTTTCTCCAAGGTGAAGAAGTCAGAGCACTTTTCTGCCCCAACTTCAAGATGGTGGTGGAGTGCATCTCTTTTCCATTTTGGTGGGAATCTGCCTCTGGTCTCCCTCACAGACTCTGCTATCAGTGCCTGGTCAGGTGCTGAAGTGCTGAGGCAAAACCTGGAGATGGCAGTCTCTCCTGTTGCAGTGGCGAGGCAGAGCCTGGGTGGTAGTTTCTCCCCTCCACTTCTTCACAGGAAAACTTTTTTCCATTAAAAAAAATGGCACTCAGCTTCTGCAACCTGGGAAGAGACAGGGATCAGGCAGACAAGCTGCATCACCAGCTGTTTCTCCAGGGCCCTGTCCACTTACTCAGGAATCCCCACTTAGTCCCTCCCAGGTTTTTTCCCAGGAATGGTTTTGTTGATTAAAGAAATGGTTCGTGGCTTCTGCAGCCTGGAAATCACTAGGGTTCAAGCCCAGCAGCTGCAGCACCAGCTGCTGCCTCAGCAGAACCCTGGCCACTAGCTTCCTAGCCCTCACTTATTCAACCACTCACATGCCCGCTCACTCACCAGCGCATACACAAAATTTTCCATACACTCAGTCACTCACACCAGGACTTGCATAGTCTGACTGGCTTGGCCACCATCTTCCTGACCTCCCCTCATCCTTTCATAAGTACCTCTTTTTATGGGTGTATGTTTGCAATTTATTTAGAAAATGATTGGAAGCCCAATGCAAAAATCACTGGTTGATGTAGTTTATTCAAGAGAACGTCCTCTTCTATATCTCTCACTGTTTCAGTTCCAAGTTTAGTTCCTTTTTTCACTAAGGAGTGGATGGAAGTAAAACACATTTTCTTTCATTGGTGAGATGGCCTTTAAACTCTATGGATTCAATTCTTGAACCTTGTCAGATGCAATGATCAATGTCCTCAGTCCAACATACAGACATTTTCACATAATTTTATCTCATCACAATAGGTTTTCCAAATGAAGCTTACCATGTTTGTTTACTATTCAGTTGTCTCACTATTAAATTCATTAAAAATTTCATTGCCATTTTGATTGATATAGAGAGATTTTCTCTGTCAAGTAAACTTTATTAATTACATACCACTACATTTTGAAATTCCTTCATAGGTTACTTCTGTGAATGGTATGCTCAGGTCATTTAACTTAGAAACTCCCCGTTGATATTTGATACTTTATTTTTTTGCCTTTCATTTTAATTAACTTATGATTTATTTAGACACAAGTTAAAAAAGAAAGTGACATAAATAACGTTCTGTATTCATCAGTTGTCAAAAATGTCACTGGAGCCACCTAACAACCTAGTCCTGCATTTCCTCTAGAAGCATTTTTCAGCTGTCTGTCATTCAATGTTTTTGAGTACTTTGTACAGCAAAACTTCCACAAATAATTGATTTTTTGTATTTAATATTACTCAAAGGACTTAATTAAACTGACAGACTGAATAATGAAAGCCTAAATAGTGTCACAATGAATCAAGATCATGTTCAAAAGGTACTTACCAGAACAAGTAGTTAAAAAATTTGTCCTCAATTCTTTAAATTAATTAATTTTATCTTTTTATTTCTGAACATTATTCTCTTGACAAAACATAATTTTACATTACTGTTGGCATGTTCATGAATGTGCTAGAAGTCATGGTTGTATATGTATGTGTATTTACTCATATCTCCTGAATATGTACTGTTTCCATTCTAATTTTTTGGATATGAATTTTTCATACTAAATTCTTTCCATTTCTGTTCCCCTAACTTCCATTCTTTCAAACTTTTTTATGTGTTCCATACCTGTTCTTTGCAGTATCAGCTTTTTCTATGTTACAGATACTTTCCTAGTTTTATTCTGAATTTTCTAAGATGATTGGCATTCGGCTGAACGGCATATGTATTGTTTCCTATTTTTTTTTCAAAAAATGTTCACTTATTTAGGACCTTTGTCATGTTCCAAGTTTAAGGGGCCATTATAATTGATACATCCTCAAACCTTATGCAATGAGAAAAGACACCAAACATGCTGCATGAAGTTTCTCCCTTCATATATAGATTTATAGATATAGATATATACACACACAAACACACATATATAATCTCAAAAAATTAAACTACTCTGCCACGTATTCAAAGTGTCACAGAGAATACTATGCATAGATACTATACCAAATATTCATAAGATTTAACTATAATTGGAATCATAGAGAAAAAAATTTCTCACACCATTATTTTGTCAAAGACTATAAAAGTTCAGGTAGCATCCAATGTCTTTAATTAGATTGCTCAAATGTTCATACATATACAGACACACACACACACACACACACACACACACACACACACACACACACACACACAGACATCTTATTTTCCAAATGCAGTAAATTTTTCTGTTTGCATTTTGTTGACACAATAATATACCTTGTAAAATATAATTGTGTTTTACCTTTTCTTAAAGATTTTAGTAATTAGTAATACATGTCAATTTTGAAACTTTATGTGAATAAAAAGAAGCATCATAAGACATTCAAGTATTTTATTACCAAACTCTTAGTATAATATATGTTTCATATTCTTCATTTCTCTTTTTTGTTTTTTAAAAATCTTTTTTATTTTTAATTCTTATGCATACATAATAGTTGTGCATATTTTGGGGGTACATGTGAGGTTTTGGTATAAACATACAATGTGTAATGATTAAATCAGGATAATTGGGAATTAATCAATAGAAACATTTATTATTTCTTTGTTTTAGGAAACTTCCAGTTCCACTCTTAGCTATTTTATTTTTTAACTGTTTAATTATAAAGATGTGAGGTACATGTCAGTATTAGGCGCATAAGTAGTCTAAACATAGGTGAAATTTGGACTCCAATTGGTCCTCACTTCCCAAGATTTAAGCTCTGGTACCCTTAGTGGTGTTATGTGCCTCTGTCTCCATCCTCTTGTAGTATCCCACTACTGGCAATCCATCTCTTGTAGTATTGTGTGTAGTATATCAAAGTGACTTTAATTAGCATTTCTTTGATGAATAGTGAGGCTAATTTTTTCATGTATCTGTTGACTATTCATATGCCTTCTCTTGTGTGTATTCATGTTCTGTCCATTAAGCCATATTGACTGTTGATTTCTTGTAGATAATTCTTACTATTTTGAGGAATATTCCTTCTGTGTGTAGTTGCTCAAGGGTTTTTATCCAGAAAGGATGCTAGAGTTTATTTAAAACTTTTTTTGCATATAATATAATCATGTGATACTTGTTTTTATAATTCTTGATGTATTGAATTACATGTATGGCCTTGTTGGTGTTGAACCAGCCCTGCATCAGAGGAATGAAGTCTACTTGGTAATGGTGGATGATTCTTGGGATGTGTATTTGGATCTAATTTGCTAGAATATTGTTAAGAATGTTTGCATCTCTACTCATCAAGGAGATTGCTTTGTGATTATCTTTCTATGTAGTGTCTTTGCCTGGTTTGGGTATCAGTGTAATGTTAGTTTTTTAACATGTTTCTCGGTTACCTGGAAAACTTTTGGTAGAATTTGTATCACTTTCTCTTTGTATGTTTTGTAGAATTCAGCTGGAAAGCTGTCTGACCCAAGGCTTTTTTTTTTTTTTTTGGTGGATATGTTTCTTATAATGGAATAATGGAATTGGTTTCCTGAGTTGTTATTGGTCTATTTAGGACTACAATTTCTTCAATTGAAATATGAGAGTTTATGCCTCTCATGAGGCTCTTATAAAGACTTTATTTTTTCTTTCAACTTCTGTGTTGACATGTATGTGTTTTCAATTTTTCAGGTGCATTGCATCCTCTGTTGACTCTGTGTTTTCTTGTACTCTTGCAAAGTGCATGGTCATTTATTTTTCTTCTGTGCTTACTGCCTTCTTAATTGTCTTCTGTAGAGCTGGTCTGGAAGCAGCATAATGTCTTAGAAATTGGATGTCTGGGAAGGATTTTAATTCTCCATTGGTGATGAAGCTGAGCTTACCTGGGGGAAGCTTCTTGGTTGGAATTGTTTTCCTGGAGAACTTTGAAAATTGGACTCCAGTCTCTTCTGGCTTGTAGTTTTTTTGCTGACAAGTCTGTCACTATTCTGATTGGTCTTCCCACATAAGTAGTCTGACATTTTTCTTTCACTGTCTTTAGGATTTTTTCTTTTACACATACTTTGTGTAGACAAATTACTATGTGTCTAGGGGTTGGTCTTCTCATTTTATGTCTTGTGTGGGTTCTCTGAATCTCTTGTGTTTGGATAGTCACATCTCTGCTGAGGTGGGAAAATTATCTTGGATGACCTCATGGAATACATGTTCCAAGGTATTCTGTTTCCCTATCTGCTTCAGGAATACCAGTCATGTGCTAATTCAGTCTCTTAATATAATCACACATCTCTTGGAGGCTTTGCTCCTGTTTTCAAAAATTTTTTTTTCATGTTTTTAGCAGATTGGGTTAATTCTACATTTCAGTCTGGAAGCTCTAAGATTCTTTCCTCTGCTTGGTTAATTCTGCTTTCCACGCTTGTCAGCTTGTTATTTGTTTCCTGGACGGAGGTTTTTATGATCAAAATCTCTACTACAAGTTCTTTCAGTGTCGCTTCTTGTCTTTCTCGACACTCTTTTCATCCTCTGTGATATCTGTTGTGTTCTGGAGCCAACTATTGGTGGTTTTCATTGCTTGAGCTCTGAGGTCTGATTTTTCTGGCATTGTGTCTTTGATACTCTGGGGGTTACCTTTGCTCTTCTGTTGATTTTTTTTTTAATTTGGGACAGATCTCTTTCCTTTCTATTTAATTACTTTATTCAGTGGCAGTGATAGAAGCTTTCAGTGCTGCTGTTCACTCAGCTCCTTATACTTGCATGTAAATGGCTTCCTAATCTATTCTATTTTGAAACAGGGCTGGGGTTGGGAAACTGTGCTGTCTCTTATAGTTTTGAGAGTTGAATAAGTGAAAGGTAGGGAGTAGTGCCCTACTCTGGATTGGTCCCCCTCATCCTTTTCTGGTTGCATCCTTTGTCCCATGGCTGGATCAGGGAAGGGGGTGTAGTACCTGAGACTCTGCACACATCTTATCCCTCCAAAGTTTGTGCTTTCAGGATATTTCCTCTGAGGTCATGATCAATGCCAAAGTAACAGGTAGTTTACTCTACAGTCACAGGGATTCATGTTTGTTGCTCATTGGTGGGCACACCAGTGAACTTTCCTATCCAGGTTTCAAGATGATGGTAGAATGCCTGTTTCCTCTACTCCAATGGGACCAAGACTCTGGCTCCCTAACTGCACTCCTTCTGCAGTCCTCACTTCCAGTGTCCAACCTGGCATTGAGGTAATAGGGTAGAGTCTGTCACTACATGAAAGTTGCTCCCATCAGTTTCTTCCTCAGGAGAGCTCTGTTGATTTTTTTTTAAATGACATTCATTTCTGCCCTCCAGGAAGTGCTGTGGTAAGTGCAGAGTAACCACAGCATCAGCTGCCTCACCAGGAGAACCCAGGCCACTTGCTTTCAAGTCCCCATTTAGTCAGACACTCACACACCCACACACCCACTTACAAACAAATTCATCCTTACACTCACTCATATAGAGTTTTGCACAGCTCAACCAGCTCCAACAGCACTTTCCTTCCAACCCCTGTTAGTTATTTAGAAGTATACCATAAATTGTTAACTATTATCAACCTATTAAACTACTAAATACTAGATCTTATTCATTCAATCTGTATTTTTATATCCATTAACCATTTTCTCATTATCCTCCATCCAGCTACCCTTCCCAACCTCTGGTAACCATCATTCTACTCACTCTCTTCATGAGTTTAATTTGTCTTTTTAAGCTCCCACATATGAGTGGGAACATGCAGCGTTTGTGTTCCTGTGCCTGGCTTATTTCACTTAACATGATATCCTCCATATTCTTTCATATTGTTGCTGACAACAAGATTCCATTCTTTTTGGGGTGAATACTATTCCACTGTGTATACATACCACATTTTCTTTAGTCATAAATTCACTGATGAACACTTAGGTTGATTCCATAGCTTGCCCATTGTGAATGGTGCTGCAATAAACTTGGAAATGAAACGATCTCTTGGATATACTGATTCCTTTCTTTTGTTTATATACACATATAGGGGAATTCTAGATCATATAGCAGTTCTATTTTAAGCTTTATAAAAATTTTCAATATAGTTCTCCATAGAGCCTGTACTAATTTATATTTCCACCAACAATGTATGAGGGCTCCTCTTTCTCCACATCCTTACCAGCACTTGTTACTGAAAATTTTTGGTGTAAAAGCTATTTTAACTAGGGTCAGATAATATCTCATTGTGGTTTGATTTGCCTTTCTATGATGATTAAAATGCTGAACATTATTTATTTCTAATGCTATTTTTCAGTTACAGTTTTGTTTTCAGAAGGAATGTCACTGAGGGATATATTTCTTAAATATATGTCACAGGTTTCATAAAACACATACTACTGATAGACTAATGCACAGATGAGTGGTTTTACCACCTGCTTCTCCATCACTTTTTAAGTGCCTCTCCTGTATGCATGCTTGTTTGCATTTTATTCTGAAAAGAGAAGGGGCAAAGAAAGATAAATGATTGTCATTGTTGATCTCACAGGAAGCCCCCTAACTTCTTTCATAATGCCATTTCCCATTTGGTTAATTTTGCATCTAGAGGTAGAAGCATGTAAAACAATATTCCCTATGTTTGGTGAAATAACCTTTTGAAATATGTGGATCAAATTGTCCAAAATTTGGGTCCCTTTGATCCATAGAGTAAACTATAAAAGGGTTTCAAATTTCTGTTCTCTTTCTCCTACTATGTTGTTTTCATTATCAATTAATTGTTTTTTCTTCTTTTTTCAGATAAGAATTATCAGAAAAAGGACAAGTCCCAATAATGTACTTTACCCTGTTCCTAGTTATTGTTTCATCTATTTCTTGTACTTCTGTCTTCTAAGTTCAGTTTGTCTTCCTTAACTCCAACACAAAAATTTCACATGATCTTTTTCATTACGTAATATTTGACCTGAAGTTTGCCATCTTCACTTGTAGTTCAATGTCCTCCACTAGTACCTCTTTCATTTGCATTCTAGTTATATTATTTGATGACAGATCATTTGTGTCTAATACATTTTATTAATAGTATATCTATGAAATTTTGGTAATTTAAAAGTTCTTATGTGGAAATTTTATCTGAAAAATACTCAGATAATTTGATTTAGACCTCACTTTTCTGAAAATTAATAACTCATGTCCCTTCTCTTAAAGGGTTTTAGATAAGCTTTACTCAAGCGTAAGTTAAAATATACACTTATACACAACAAATCGTATATAGTAATCAGTGGAAAAGAATACTGTGAAAAGTGGAACCTGAACCCAGAATCCTATACTTGCTTTAGATGCAGTGGTTCAATATTTCTAATTCAATGTTTGTGATTGCTTTATGCAACAAGAGTACAGAATAAAGATAATTGACAGTAAACATTTAGTACATTCATAGAACTTATTAAGGTAAACATATTGAATAATAAAAGCCTAAATAACATCCAAAGTCACTGACTATTGTTAAAAACTAAACAGCAACACTGTTAATTTAAAAATCTATTTTCATTTATTTAATTCACACCTTTTGGGTGCTTTTTTGGTAGTACACACTTAATAAAAGAATGTCCTCATTCATTTTGTGTGCAAATGTTAGTGCATGTGTGGATTATTATCTGCATTCTGATATAATTAAATATAAATTTTTTTGGTAAATGTTACTATTCTCCCTATTTCTCCCCCCATGATATTTACATTGTTATTTTATTTTTGGATGGATTTCTGAAAACTCTTGACAAATTTTCTTATAACCTGTTACTCCCCAGCTCCTTTATAATGGTTACTTTCTTGGTGCTCTTCTTTGCTATATGCCACCAGTGGCTTTTAATTCTCCTTTATGTCTAATATTCCCATTTGAAATTTGTTTCAGTCTTCTCACATATTAAATATCTGTTAGGGTTTTCTTGTCTCCACTCATCCTTGTTTCTTTTCTTTTCATTCTATCATCTTTCTTTCCCTATAAACATTGACATCTCTATCTTTCAAATCTTTACTGAAGTTTGACTAACAACGTGGTGACATGAATGTCATTAAGCTGAAGGGCACCTGGTTTGTGTTGTAAAAAAAACCAAAATAACAACAAACCTAGTTTTGCATACTGCAAGTGGCTTTTTAAAAAGTGTTATATAATGATTGAACATGTTTCTGCAAACAATGTGCAATAATAAAATCAGAGTAATTGAAATACACATTACCTCAAAAATTTATCATTTATTTGTGGTTAGAACATTTCAAACTTTCTTTTCTAGCTGTTTTGAACTATGCAATAATTTTATATTAACTATAGTTACTCCACTGTGCTTTGAATATTTCTTCTATCCAACTGTACTTTTCTTTCTATCTAACTGTATTTTTCCCTAATTAATCAAATTCCCTTTGACCCTCATGACTCCCTGACTCTCCACATTTTGGTAGCTACCATTCTACCCTTCATTTTCATTAGCTTAACATTTATTTAGCTCTCACATATAAGTGTAAACATGTGATTAGTTGTATTTCTATATCTGGTTAATTTCACTCAACTATGTCCTCCAGTTCTATCCATGTTGCTGCAAATGAGAAAATTTTTTTTATGACCAAATATTATTCCATACTGTGTGTATATGTACACACACATCACATTTTAAAATTCATATATCTACTCATGAGCACTTAGATTGATTCTATATCTTGGCTATTGTGAATAATACTGCAATAAAAAGGGAAGGAAAAATGTATTAAGGTATTGATTTTTTTCTTTTGTTTTATACCTGGCAATGGGTTTATTAGTTCTAATTTTAGTTTTCTGATAATTTAGTTTTTTCAATACCACTTACTATAACAATTGTACTAATTTATATCCCAATTAACCACATCTATTTCTCCACATACTTGCCAACAGTTATTCTTTGTACTTTTTATAATATACATTATTACAAGCATAAAGGGGAATCTCCATGTGCTTTTAATTTGCATTTACCAGGTGATTAGTAATGTTGAGCATTTGTTCATAACTATTTTGGTCATTTGTGTGTCATTTTTTGAAAAATGTCTCCTCAGGGCTTTTGCCCCTTTTGAAAATTAGATTATTTGTCCTTTTGTTGTTGAGTTGTTTGAATTCCTTAAATTGTGTGGTTTAAAATGATTTTGGATGGATAGTTGGTAAATATGTTCTCCTAAACTGGTATATTGTCTCTACACTGTGTTGTTTTCTTTGTTATACAGAAGCTTTTTAGATTGATATAATCCCATGTGTCTATTTTTGCTTTTCTTTTTTTTTATAATCAGTATTTTTTATTATCGTTTTGTGGGGTAGAGTTAAGGGTTAGGTGTACAATTACATTTCATTCAGGCACCCTATTGATAAGAGGTGTTTTCCCAGTCCCAGATAGATATTAGCTACTGTTAATCCCATCCCCCTCCCCCCCATAATTTCCCAGTACCATCAGTCATTTTCTTATAGTATTACATTGGATGTTCAAGGTCCATTATATGAGTGAGAACATGTGATATTCTGATCTTTGTTTCTGTGAGAGGTCACTCAGTATTATAGACTCTAGTTCCATCCAGGTAGCTGTGAAATTCATGATTTTGTTCTTTTTCATGGCTGCATAGTATTCCATCGTGTATATGTACCACATTTTTAAAATTCAGTCCTCTTTTGTTGGGCAGCATGGTTGTTTCCAGGTTCTTGCTATTGTGAACAACGCTGCGATAAACATACGTGTGCAGGTATTTTTTTTATAGAGTGATTTGTGTTCTTCAGGGTATATTCCCAGTAGGGGGATTGCAGGGTCATATGGAAGGTCAATTTTTAGAGCTTTCAGGAATCGCCACACTGCTTTCCACAGAGGTTGCACTAGCTTACACTCCCACCAACAGTGTAGAAGTGTTCCCTTTTCACCACAGCCTCTCCAGCAGCTGTTATTTTTTGAGTTGTTGATAATTGCCATTCTGACTGGAGTTAGGTGATATCTCAGTGTGGTTTTGATTTGCATCTCCCTGATGATTAGTGAGGTTGAGCATTTCTTCATGTGTTTGTTGGCTGCTCGAATGTCTTCTTTTGTGAAGTGTCTGTTCATATCTTTTGCCCATTTTATAATGGGGTTGCTTGTTTTCTTCTTTTCAGTACGTTTCAGTTCCTTATAGATCCAGGATGTTAAGCCTTTGTCAGACCTAGAGTTGGCAAATACTTTTTCCCAGTCTGTAGGCTGTCTCCCTGCTCTCTTGATGGTTTCTTTGGCTTTGCAGAAGCTTGTCAGTTTAATAAGGTCCCATTTGTCTATCTTCTCTCTTAAGTCCTGTGGGTTTCGGGTTTTGTACAGGAATTGGATGCCAGTTCCAATTTCCATGAGAGTATTTCCTTCTTTTTCTAAGGTTCTTATGGTTTGAGGTTTTACATTTAGGTCTCTGATCCATTTGGAGTTAACCTTTGTGCATGGGGATAGATAGGGGTCCTGTTTCAATCTTCTACATGTGGTCAGACAGTTTTCCCAGCACCATTTACTGAATAGGTTCTCCTCTACCCAGTGGTAGGTGGTGGGGGCTTTGTCGAAGTTGAGTTGGTTGAGGAATTGAGGTTTTGCTTCTGGAATCTCAATTCTGTTCCATTGATCTATATGCCTGTTCTTGTACCAATACCAAACTGTTTTGATGATTGTAGCTTTATAGTAAAGTTTGAAGTCTGGTATTGTGATACCACCTGCTTTGGTTTTTTTTTGCTGAGGATTGTTCTGGCTATTCTTGGACGTTTGTGTTTCCATATGAATTCCTGTGTTGTTTTTTCTAGGTCTGAGAAGAATGTTATTGGTAATTTAATGGGTATTGCATTGAATTTGTAGATTGCCTTAGGTAAGATGGACATCTTCACAATGTTGATTCTTCCGATCCATGAGCATGGGATATTTTTCCACTTGTTCATGTCAGCTTTGATTTCTTTGAGCAGTGTTTTGTAATTTGCATTGTAAAGGTCTTTCACGTCTCTGGTTAGGAAGATGCCAAGGTATTTCATTTTTTTTTGTGGCTATTGTGAATGGAATTGTGTTTTTTATTTGGGTTTCTGTTTGTTTATTATTGGTGTAGAGAAATGCGATTGTCTTTTGTACATTTATTTTGTATCCTGAGACTTTCCCAAAGGCCTTTATCAACGTAAGGAGGCCTTTAACAGATTCTCTTGGGTTTTCAAGGTACACCATCATATCATCTGCATAGAGAGATAACTTGACTTCCTCTTTTCCTATTTGAATACCTCTGATTGCCTCCTCTTCTCTGATTGCTCTAGCCAGGACTTCCAATATTATGTTGAACAGGAGGGGAGAGAGTGGGCATTCTTGTCTAGTTCCAGTTTTCAGGGGAATTGGTTCCAATTTTTGTCCATTTAGGAGTATGCTGGCTGTAGGTTTCTCGTAGATGGCTTTTATTATCTTGAGGTATGTTCCCCGTATGCCTAGATGTTCAAGGGTTTTTATCAAGAAGGGGTGCTGGATTTTATCAAAAGCTTTTTCTGCATCTAATGATATGATCATGTGGTTTTTGTTTTGATATCTGTTGATGTATTTAATTACATTTATGGTTTTACGAATGTTGAACCAGACTTGCATGCCAGGAATGAAGCCTACTTGGTCATGGTGAATGATTTTTGAGATGTATTGCTGAATCCTGTTTGCTGGGATTTTGTTGAGAATTTTAGCACCTATGTTCATCAAAGATATTGGCCTGTAGTTCCCTTTCTTTGTTGGATCTTTACCTGGCTTGGGTATCAATGTGATGTTGGCTTCATAAAATGATTTAGGGAGAGTTCCATCTTTTTAAATCGCCTGGAATACCTTCAGTAGGATTGGTATCAGCTCCTCCTTGAATGTCTTGTAGAATTCTGCTGGAAAGCCATCTGGACCAGGGCTTTTTTTTTTGTAGGCAGTTTTCTTATTACATAGTCGATTTCCTTGATTGTAATTGGTCTATTTAGGGTCTCAATTTCTTCTTTTTCCCAAACCCTAGTAGGTTGTGTGATGTCAGAAAGTCCTCCATTTCCTTGTGGTTTTCAAGTTTGTTTCCATACAAGTGTACGCAGTAGTCTCTAATGATCTTTTGTATTTCTTCAGGGTCAGATGTGACTTCATCTTTTGTGTTTCTGATTATGCTTATTGTTTTTTTTTTCTCATTTTTTCTTGGTCAGTCTAGCTAGGGGACCATCGATCTTGTTTATTCTTTCGAAGAACCAGCTTTTTGTTTCATTGATTTTTTTCAATTATCTTTTTGTCTTCTATGTCCTGGATTTGGGCTTTTATTTTGGTGATCTGGACTCTTCTGCTGAAATTAGGGTTTTTGTGGTCTTGCTTTTCCAGCTTCTTTAGGTGGCTTGTTAGGTTGTGAATTTCTGTTCCTTCCATTTTCTTCATTTGTGTTTGTAGGGATATAAATTCCCCTCTTACTACAGCTTTCAGGGTATCCCAGAGATTTTGGTAAGATGTTTCTTCATTTTCATTTGTTTCCAGGTATCTTTTTATCCCTGTTTTGATTTCATCATTGACCCAGGAGTTGTTTAGCATCATGCTGTTTAGTGTCCATGTCTTTGTGGGTTTTGGGGGGACTTTGTTGGTGTCAATGTTTATTTTTATTCCACTGTGGTCCAAGAAGGTGTTTGGTAGAATTTTGGTCCTTTTAAATTTGCTTATATTTGATTTATGCCCGAGTATGTGGTCGATCTTAGAATATGTTCCATGTGGTGATGAGTAGAATGTGTATTCTGTGGTCTTTGGATGGAGTGTTCTGTAGGTATCAATTAAGGCCATTTGGTCCAAAGTCACATTGAGGTTCCGGATCTCCTTGCTGATTTTTTATCCTGATGATCTGTCTAGGGTTGTGAGTGGGGTATTAAAGTCCCCAATTATGATAGTGTTAGAGTCAATATCTTTCTTTATTTTTCCAGGAAGTTGCTTTATGAAAGTTGGCGCACCTATGTTGGGTGCATATATGTTTAGGATAGATATTTCTTGTTGATGGATTGAACCTTTTATCATTATGTAGTGGCCTTCTGTATCTTTTTTGATTTTTAATAGTTTGAAGGATATTTTGTCTGAAATTAAGATGGCTACTCCTCCTTTCTTTTGTATTCCGTTCACCTAAAAGTTTGTTTCCCATCCTCTTACTTTGAGTCTGTGGGTGTCCTTTCTAGTGAGGTGAGTCTCTTGAAGGCAATAGATTGTTGCCTGATGATATTTTATCCATTTTGCCAATTTATGTCTTTTCAGTGGTGCATTTAGTCCTTTCACATTTAGGCTAATAATTGAAATGCAGGAGTTGATCCCTGTCATAATGTTCTTACAAAGTTGTTCCTGTTTATTTGTTGTCTTTCTTTGGGTTTTGGAGTTGGTTCAGGTGTGTTTTTAATCTTTTGCCTGTACTCTTGTGAAGAATGCTGATGTTCTTTTTTCTTTTTCTTCTGTGTTCAGTACTTTCTTAAGTGTTTCTTGTAGCGGTGGTCTGGTGGCAGCATAGGTTCTTAGGGATTGGATGTCTGGAAAAGATTTTAATTCTCCCTCACTAATGAAGCTTAGTTTGGCTGGGTAGGTTATACTTGGTTGAAATTGTTTCTCTTTTAGCACTTTGAAGATAGGGCTCCAGGCTCTCCTGGCCTGAAGGGTTACTGTGGATAAATCTGCTGCTATTTGAATTGGTTTTCCCTGGTAGGTAGTCTGGCCTTTTTCTCTTGCTACCTTTAGGATTTTTCCTTTCATAGCTACTTTGTTTAGGCAAATTATTATGTGTCTGGGAGTTGGTTTTCTCGTTTGTTGTCTTGCAGGGGTTCTCTGAATCTCTTGTGTTTAAATTTTTTCATCTTTACTGAGATGAGGGAAGTTTTCTTGAATGATTTCATGAAATGTTTGTTCCAGTGTGGCTTCTGTTTCTCTTTCTGCCTCAGGAAGCCCAATTATTCTCAGGTTTGATCTCTTGAAGTGATCATTCATCTCTTGCAGGTTTTGTTCTGTCTTTTTGAGCTTCTTTTCTATGCTTTTGACAGTTTGGGTTAGTTCTGTGTTTTGGTCTTCGAGCTCTGAGATTTTTTCTTCTTCTTGGCTGATTCTGCTTTCCATGCTTATTAGTCTGTTGTTCATTTCCATCACAGTATTCTTTACTGCTGTCATTTCTGACAACAGCTCCTTCCTATTTTCCTCTTGTCTCTCCTCAATTTTTTTAATTCTCTCCATTAATGTCTTGATGTCTGGGTTTGTTGCATGTAGCCAGTCATTCTGGGGACTCTTCATTGTCTGTGTTCCAGAATCTGTTTTCTCGTTGTCTGATCTCCCAGGGGTCTGTGTAAGACCTATATTCTTCTTTTGGTTTTTCTTCATTTGTGCGGTTTTTCTACTTCCCTACTTCTTCCTTCCCTCCACATCACCGTCTTCTTTAATTTTGTTATTCAGGGGTAAAGGGATTGGTTTTACTTCTGTTTGTTCAATCTCCCATTCTTTATGTATGTCCTCTTACTTTGTTCAATTTTGAAGTTGCACTGTAGGTTGGAGGTGGTCCTTTTTGCAGTTTTGAGATGTATTTAAGGGGAGAGCTGTGATTCAAAATCTGTCTGCAGGTCCTGGTATTCGCTGACAGGCGTGTGGATAATGTGGAACCCACTTCCCACTGCCCTGGAATCTGTCTGTGCAGTGGGGCTGTAGGTTTACTCCCTGAAATAAAATGTGGTTAGCAGAGGGGAGAGAATGGAGCAGATAGTGGGTTGAAGAGGGGAGTGGAGAGATAGAGGAGTAAGGGAGGAAACTAACGAGTGTGCCAACAAATAGAGAGAGAGGCCTATACTGAAACAGATAAAAACGATGGACCACAGCTACAGTCGAACCAACTCTCATACAAACACAAATAAAACATATAGTGATGTTAACATACCAGCTATCCAACCACCTTATTGGTGTGCTGTTCCTCTATACAAAGACATGGTTTACAGACAGAAGAAAAGAGAAGAAAAGGAAAAGAGAAAAAAAGGGGAACAATACAGTAGGAATAGAATTAAGTCATTAAACTAATAGAATCAATGAAGCACACTCTGAGACCTTTCGTTTAAGTCCAACGTCCTTTCAGGTCTGATTTCTAGTTTTCTTTTCAAGCTGGTAAATTAGTTTGCAGTTAGAGTCAATTGCCCCTGATCTGCTGTGAAGGACAGTTCAGTTCAACCTTCCTTCAGCAGTTTGGTCTATGTCTTTATCAAGCTTATTTCTCCTGTTTCGGTGTTGTTACCTTGAATCGCCAGCAGGTGGTGCTATCTCATCTGCTCGCCCCAGAGGGGGTGGGGCCGGACAGGAACAAAATGGCTGCCTGCCTCCGAGCAGGCAACAGAAGCCCCATGCAAGCGGGCAGGACAATCTCAGACACAGGAGATGTGGCAGCAATCCCAGCATGTCTTCCTTGAAGCCGTTTGGTGTGGATCTCCTCGAGCCGAGTTGTGATGAGCTACCCATCCCAGAGCGCCGGCGGGAGCGCTGGGCGGGTGGCGGGAGCACCGGGCGGCGGCGGGAGCGCCGGGCGGGAGGCCTATTTTTGCTTTTCTTACTTCTGCTTTAGAAGTATTTCCTACAAAATCTTTGCCCAGACTAATGTCCCACAGCATTTTCCCACTGTTTACTTGTAGTAGTTTCATGAATCAGATTTAAGACTTTAATTAAATTTTATTTGATTTTTGTAAATGGTAAGAGATAGGGTCTAGTGTTTCATTCTTCTGTGTATGGATATCTGGATTTTTCAGTACTATTTACTTAAGAGACTGTCCATTCACTAATTCACATCCTTGGTGACTGTCAAAAATAAGTTGGATGTAAATGTATGGATTTATTTTCAAGTTTTCTATTTTCTAAAATTGGTTAGTGTGTCTGATTTTATGTGAATACAATTTTTTTATAGAACATCTTTGTAGTATATTTTAAAATTGGGTAGTGTTGATGTCTTGAACTTTGTTTTTCTTGTTTTTTTTCCTTCAGAATTTCTATGGCTATTTTGGATTGTTTGTGGTTCCATATAAATTTTAAGGTTTTTTTTATATTTCTGTAAGAATATCATTGGTATTTTGATAGGAATTGCATTGAATATGTAGATTTTTGGGGCAGTACAGACATAAGAAAATATCAGTTTTTCTAATACATGAGCATGAGACATCTTTCTATTTTTTGTGTTTACCTCAATTTTTTAATCAGTGTTTTATACTTTTCTTTGTAGAGGTCACTCATTTCTTTGGTTAATTAATTTCTAAATATTCTATTTTTTGTCACAATTGCAAATAAAATTTCTGTGTAGATTTCTTTTCCAGATAGTTTACTGTCGGTGTATATAAATGTTCTGATTTTCATATGCTTAGTTTGTATTCTGCAATCTTATAAAATTCATTTATCAGCTTTAAAAGATTTTGGTGGAGTATTTAAAAAAAAAGATTATACCCTCTGTGATCTAGGATAATTTTATTTTTAACTTTCACCTCATATGTCCTTTATTGCTTTTTCTTGCCTTATTGCATTGGCTTGGATTTTCTGTACTATGTTGAGTAGTCATGGTGAATGCAGGCTTTCTTGTTTCACTTCCGATCTTAGAAACCAGATTTTTGTTTTATTCCCATTATGAGGTTAGCTTTGAATTTGTCAAAGGCTGTCTTTATTATTTTGAGATATATATATTGATTTGTGTATGTTGAACCATTGTTGCATCCCTGAGATTAATTTCACTTAATCAGTGTGAATGATGTCATTAATTTGTTCTTGAATTCAGTTTGCTAGTATTTTGTTGAGTATTTTTGCATCTATGGAAATCAGAAATATTCATGTATAGTTTTCTGTTTTTGTTGTGTCCTTCTCTGGTTTTGATATTAGGGTAATGTTGCCTTCATGTGTTTGTAAGTATTTCTCCTTTTCAATATTTTGCAATAGTTTAAGTAAAATTACTATTTCTTTCTAAGTATTTGACAGATTTTAGCAGTGAAGCCACTGGACCTGGACCTTTCTATATTGGAAGATTTTTTATTGCTACTTTTTATCCTGTTGCTTATAATTGCTCTCTTTAATCTTACTATTTTCTTCATGGTTCAAAGGTGGCAGTTTGTATGTGTCATCTAGTTCTTCTAGGATTTACAATTTGTTAAAATATTTTTGTATATAATATTCTTTTATAATTCTTCGTATTTCTGTGGTATCAGCTGTAATTTCTCCTTTTTGACTTTTAATTTTATTATTTGCATATTTTCTCTTTTTTTTCTTGTCCAGCTAAAAGCATGTTGATTTTATCTTATCAACAAATAAATTTTTGTTTTATTGCTCATTGTTGCTTTTTGCCTATCATTGTTCTGATCTTTATTATTTCATTCTTACTATTAATTACACATTGCCTTATTTTGCCCTTGATTTTTAATTTCTTGAGGTACATTGTTAGAATGTTTACTTTAAGTCTTTCTACTCTTTTAATGTAGGCATTTGGTGTTATAAACTTCCCTATTATTACTGATTTTGCTGTATCTTTCAGGTTTTGTTATGTTGCATTTATTCATAGGAGTGCTGTTTAATTTTTGTGTATTTTTAGATGTTTCCAAAGTTTGTCTTGTTTTTACTTTCTGGTTGATTTCATTGTGGTTAGAAAAGATAGATATAATCTATAAGTCTATTTTGTTGACTTATTTTGTGACCTAACATATGATCTACTCTGGAGAATATTCCTTGTGCTGATAAGAACAGCCTATACTCAGTAGCAGTTGAGCAAAATGTTCTGTAATTGTCAGTTAAGTCCATTTGTCTGGTCTAGATGATGGTTTAACTCTGATATTTCTTTGTTGATTTTCTGTTAGATGATCTATTCATTACTAAAGTGTGATGTTAAAGCCCCCATTTTTGTTGTATTGCAGTCCATATCTCCTTTAGACCTATTAATAGTTGATTTTTATATTTTGGTAATTCAGTGTCATTGCATAGATATTTACAATTATTATATCCACTGAATGATTGCATTTATTTTCTTATATATAAATGTCTGCTTTCTTGATGTCTTTAACATTCTCTGCCTTTTTAAAAATCTATATGAATTCTATTGGTTTCCCCTTCTACTGGGTATCTACTGGCTATTTCCTGAATATCTACTGTTTCCACTTCAGTTTTCTGGATATGTACTTCTTTCATACTAAGTTTTCTCCATTTATGTTTCCTCGCCTTCCATTCTTTTATTATTTTTAATTGCATATGTTATTTTCTGTAATATTAGCTTTTCCTGTGTTCCAGAAACTAACCTAGTTTCATTATGAATTTTCTGAGTTAAGGAGTATTTGATTGAATGGCACATATATTTCATTCTATATATTTTTCATTAAAATTTCATTAATTTAAGCTTTCTGCCATAAATTTCATGTCATATATTTCATTTCAAGTGCAAGGAATCGTTACAAATGGATATTTCTCAAAGTTTATTAAATGAAAACAGATATCAAACATGCTGCATGAGATTTCTCTCTCCATTGTCTTGATAGATAGTGTGCCAATGCAGATGTCACTTTTGGTGAATTGTGAGATTGAGGAGTACTCCTTCATTGCCCTTGATTATATTTATCAAATGTTCCCAGGTATAAAATTGTTAGATAAATTTGCCTTTTTATCTTCCTTACCATAGAAAAAATATTTTTAACATTTAAAAAATACAATTATTAAATTTGCAAAGTACAATTTCTTTTAAATACTATAGAAAAAGTTAATATTTATTTTAAAGTTTGTTGTTAATATACATCCAAATTTTAATTTTTTTGTAAATTAATTTGGAAGGTTTTTTTAACAATCTTTCTAAAACATTTTTATAAACACTTAATGTAATCATAAAAAGTTTAACTATCATCCTTTTTAAATGATATTTTCTTTAAATATTTGTTCTAAAATGGAATGCAATTTCCTGATATATGTGTATTTTTAAAATATGACAAAATCTTTATATGAGTACTACTACACATGGTGCTTTTTTGTGCACATACTAAATAATTTTAACTAAATGTATGGTTTTTTGGCATTTTATTCTGAAAAAAAGGAGAAGGAGCAAAACCACACAGGATTGGTATTAGATATCCTATAAGAATGTCTATTTTATTTCATCTGCTGGTGCTGTTTTCTATCATAATTCCTTTTGCTCCAATCTGGGTTTGGGAGATGGGTATTGTAAAACAACATTGCCTCTGATTACTGACATATCCTTGAAACCTTAAGTGTTTCAATTTTCAGAAATATGGGTAAATTTGAACCACCAAATAAAATATGAAGGGTTGCAAATTTTAGTCCTCCTTTCTTAACAGCCACCTTCATTTTGAATAAGCTGGTTCTTTATTTTTTCATTTTTCAGATTTGAAAGAAGACACAGGCAAGTTCCAATAAAGTATTTCATTCTGTATCTAATTGTTATTTCATCTGCTCATTGTACCTATGTCTCAAAAACTCATTGATTATGTTCTTCAACTCCATGACATATGTTTTTGTATATTTTCTTCCTGTCTTGCCTTTCAAACTGAAGTTTAACATCTTCACTTACAATTCAATATGCCTTATTATTACCTTTTTCATTTGCCTTTGAGATACATTCAATGAAGACAGAAACTTTAGAGCCTGCAAATTTTATCAATAATATATTGGTGAAGTTTTAAAAGTTTGAGTTTTGGATTTGGGAGTTCGTTTTCAAGAAGGGCTAAGATCATTTGATTTAGAACTTACTTCTCTGAAAACTAATACCTTGAGTCTCTTTCCTTCAAGTGATTTAGATAAAATATGCTTCACCTCAGCATGAGTTAAAAAACAAACTTAAAAACAATAAGGTTAAATAGTAATTGGTGGTCAAAATGTTTGAATACAGATGCCCAGGAATCCAACCCATACTTCCTTTAGACACAGTTGTTAAATTTTTGCTAATTAATTGTTTTCAGGGACTTAAAACAAGAGAAACACTAGAGGTGACAATACATGAATTGGCAGCAAAAGCATTACCAGTGCTAGCAAATTTAATATTAACAGCCCATGTAATGTCAACATACTTCATGAAAATTTTTAGATGGCAACAACCAGAACTAATATTTCTAAAAATTTTCCTTACCTCAGTAAACTCAATACTGCTATGTAAAATTGAATTTTCTGTGAGTGGCTTTTTCATAATATTTACACAAATTTTTCCATTTATTTGTGGAAGAACCTCTGAAAACATTTGGTAAATTATCTAACAACACATTATTCCCTGAATTTTTTTAAATGACTGTCTTCTTGGTGACTGTAACATCCTGCCTTTTTACTTAAATACCATCCTAAGACTCACCTCTCTCCTGGATGTCTACTCTGTCCACCCTATGTTTTTAAGTATGGATCTCTCCCAAATTAGTAATTTGCATTTTAGTTTTCTTACATTCAGTTCTTTTTTTATTTCTTGCCACTGAATCCCTAGAAATTTGCCTCTTGTGTCTTCCAGAGCTTTAGTACAGTTTCAATAAGAAGTTGGTGAAACAAAAGTTTTGGTGACAATAGTCACATGATTTCCATTCTATGTATTCTCTGAAAAACCCTAACTTGGGAATTCCATTTCTTAGGCAATATTCCAGGGCCTTTTACTATCCAACTGACATTTCAGTAAATCTTAATTGATAAAAGAATATTTCAAGCCGGGCTCAGTGGCTCAGCCTGTAATCCTGCACCTTTGGGAGGCTGAGGTGAGTGGATTGTCTGACCCCGTGGGTTCGAGACCCGCCTGGGCAACTTGGTGAGACCTCATCGCTACAATAAATCAAAAAATTAGCCGGGCGTGGTAGCGCACGCCTGTAGTTCCAACTACTTGGAAGGCTGAGTGGAAGGATCGCCGGAAGCTGCGGTGGCCGGCAGCAGCCACTGCACTCCAGTCTGGGCGACAGAGTGAGACTCCTACTCCAAAAACAAAACAAAACAATATTTCAAACTTGCTGAATGATATTTTTCCATCCATCGTGTTTTCAAAGACTGCATGCATTCTTATATCATTTATTGGTCAAGTGTGAACTTGAGGCTCATTCTTCAACTGACTTTGAACATATTACTCAAGTATAATATGTACCTAATTTTCTGTCTTCGTTTCCTTTCAGACTCTTCAAATTTTCATTATTTCCAAACTTTTTTTTTGACTCAGTCTCAAGAATAGTTCACTGATAGCATATCTGTCAGATCTGACATTTTTTGTTAGCGATTAGAGAAGCATTTACACTAGAATGCTGCCAACGTATTCCAACAACACTAATAAAATTATTGATATTTAATATTTTTTCTTTCTTTCTTTCTTTCTTTTTGGAGGGTGGGTTGGAGTCTCACTCTGTCGCCCAGACTGGAGTGCAGTGGCCACTTCCAGTCACCACAGCCTCGACCTGCTGGGCTCTGGCGATCCTTCCACTCAGTCTTCTAAGTAGCTGGAACTACAGGTGTGCACTAACACGCCCGGCTACGTTTTTAATTTATTGTAGAGATGAGGTCTCACCAAGTTGCCCAGGCAGGTCTCGAACCCACGGGCTCAGGCAATCCACTCACCTCTGCCTCCCAAATCATGGGATTACAGGCTGAGCCACCCACCGATCCCGGCTAATATATTTCCTTTTAATGACATTTTCAATTATACTTTTGTCTTCAAAGGGAATACAACATAAAAATATAACTCTTTAATATATGTAGCAGAATTCCTATTATCACTGCTACAGACAGAATATTGAAGAGATTGGTCTTTACCTGTTGCTTCCTCATCTGTTTTTGAGTACTTCCCTTATTTATGGTTGTTAGTTTGTATTTTATTCCAAAAATGTTTAGAAATCTAATGCAAGATGAATGGTTGATATTGTTTACTCCAGATAATGTCCTATTCGACCTCTTTTATTGTTTAACATCTAATCTTAGCTTCTTTTGCACCAGGAGGTATATGGAATTAAAATAACATTACCTCTAATGAGTGAGATACCCTGTGAACCAATGGTTGAAGTTCTAAAATATGGGTACTTGGGTCACAGAGAAAACTGTAGCAGAGCTTCAAATATTTGTGATCATCCTCTCTTGATATCATGCCTTCATTTTCAATGAATCCACCCCTCCTTCATTTTATGGATAGTTGTTAACAGAGAAAAGCCATGTTCCATTATTATATTTTAATTTGGAATTTTTTTTATTGTTTCATATGTTTTTTGGGCTTTTGTCTTCAGCTGTCAATGTTTAGTCTGCTCAGCCCCTACCTACACATATTTTCACATAATATTGTCTGATTATTTTTCTTTTGTCCTGAAGCTTAGTATCTTAATTTGCTATTAAATGTTCGGCATTATTGCGTCATTGTTTAGTTCTGTTGTTTTAACCAATGTAGACATATTCTTTATATAAAGTAAATTTTACTAATCATATGTATTACTACATGTTTGTCATTTTCTTTTTTTTTAAAGCAGGATTTATTGAAAGGACAGAAAAGCTCCCACAGTGGGAAGGGACCCGAAGAGGTTGCCCTGTTTACCATTTTCAAAGTGCTTGATGCAATAGTTCTGAGCAAGGTATACTCAGGGCATTGATTTAGGAGCCCTGTCTCTGTCATTTAATATTTGATTTCCCTACCTTTCATATGACTTAATTCAGATAAGTTTCACAAAGGCATAAGTCAAAACAGAAAGTGACATAAAAATGCATTGTGTGTTTATCAGTCATCAAGAATGTTAATATAAACACCCAGACACTTAACTCTAGAAGGAGTGGTTCAGTATTGTGTAATTCAGATAGTGTGACAAATTTATACCACACTAGTTAGATATGAGTATTTGTGTTTGTATATTCAAATAACACATTAACCAGCTGAATAGTAAAAATCTACATAATGTCATAAGTCAAGAACATTTTCAAATGGTAATCACTGGGAGAAATATGCCTAAAACACTTCCTCAAGCCACTAGATTACTGATTTTTTCCTTTTTCATTTTTGATCATTACTCTTTAGACAAAAGGCAGTTTTCAGTCATTATTGGTGTATGTTCATAGGTGCTTAAATGCATCAGTATGGATGTGTATCTGTGTATTTTCATCTGCAACCTAACTAGTTTAACATCACATTTAAATTTTTTTAGTAGATTTGATGATTCTTTGCATTAGTTTTCCACAATATTTGCAATCACTTTTCCATTTGTTTTTCAGGCTATCTGTTGAACATGTTTGGTAAATTTTCTCTGTTAAGTTTTTATTCTATTTATCTTATTTTTTTTAATTTTTAATTTTAAAGATGTAGGATACAACTCAGGGTTAGGTATACAGATCTCATAATCCACTAAATGTATACTGTTCTAATGCCATTAGCATTGTCTACTTTATTATCTATATGTAGTTTATTGTTTCTTCCTTCTGAATTTCTACCATCCCTCTTCAGTTTTTTTAGCCCAGAATTTTCCCATATTAGCCTTCTGCATTCTCTTTCCTACATTTCTCCTTCTCCCATTTCTTTTATCTCAATACACTCCTTTGCCTTCATGCAAACATAAAACAAGCTCCTTCTTCCAGAGACTTACACTAGTTTCATTAAGAATTTTGTGAGATGAGAGATGAGGCTAATGGGCAAATGATTTGTATTCTATGTATGTTTTCTCAAAATTATCTACTACATTAGGACATCTCTCATGTATTCCAAGTTTAAGAAGTTATTACTATGTCATTGTGAATTCCACAAACATTGAGATGAGGAAGATTCCAAATTTGCTGCTTCTAGTTTTCCCCTCACTATCCATTCAAAGACTGCTTGAGACTCACCCTTCCACCTCCCTGGATAATGTTTTATACGTTTTTTCAAATATACAAATACTTTGCATAATTCCCCTGCATTTTTCTTTCTACCAAAGTAATTTTTTTGCATTGGTATTGATACCATTATTTACTTTTCAACATGCAATTGTTTTTACTTTTGTAGAACAGATTGTATCTTAAGAAAGTCATTGACTACACCTCTGAATTTTATTCTTTATAAGAAGGATATGAGCAATTTATTATTTTTCAGAGATAATACTAAAGTATTTTCTTCATAACACACTTAATACAATCAATAAAGGGTGATATCCTCCATTTCTAATGATGCTTTGTTTTTATTTGTTTATTTTTTTTTTTTATATAGGGAATATTACTTAGAGATATATCTCTTGAATATATGCCACAGACTACACTTTACCACTGCTACAGAAAGAGTTTTGGGTAGAAGAGTTCTGTTTCAAATTTTGTTTGTTTGTTTGTTTGGCTCTGGGTGTCATTCTGTCATCCAGGCTGAAGTACAGAGGCAGAATCAGGGACTCATGATAACCTAGGTCTTCTGGGCTCAAGCAATCATTGTCTTCCATATGAGTCTTCTGAGTAGCTTAAACTACAGGCATACTCAACACACCAAGATAAGTTTTGTTGTTGTTGTTGTTGTTGTTGTTGTTGTTTTGTTTTGTTTTGTTTTGTTTTTTGGAGAGACTTGGTCTCATTATGTTGCCTAGGCTGTTCTCAAACTCCTGAGTTCAAGCAATGCTCCCACCTAGGCCTCCTAAAGTGCTGATATAAAGGCATAAGCAATCATGCTCAGCCCAGATGAGTGTTTTTATGGTCTTCTTTCTCAGCAGTGTTTACTAATCTGTCTCATGTATGCACACTTATTAGCATTTTATCCTAAAATATATATATGAAAAAGAGAAAATACAAAGAAAGACAAATGCTACTTAATTACACAGGGAGCAGGGTGTCCTATTCTACTCCCTCTGTTTGAATTCCTTTTGCATCAAGGGTTTGGGGCATGTAAAATAACATTGTTGGAATGCCTTTTAGAAACATATAACTTCAGTAGTTAAAAATAAAGGTCATTTGAGTCTCAGAGTAAACTAAGAAAATGTTTCTCATTTCTGTCTTCCTTCCTTTCTGACAATGTGATTCATTTTTCAATGAATTGCCTCATTCTTTCTTTTATTTGAAAGATGAAATGGGTTAGAAAAAAGTTATCTCCCAATAGTGTATTTCATTTGGTACTTTGCCTTTGTTTCATTTGCTTCGTGTTCCTCTCTCTTCAAAGCTCAATGATCCTATTTCTCAACTCCACCACACACTTTTACATTATTTTTTCTTCCTTATAGGATTTCCTTCTTATATGGTCTTATAAATTTACAGTTTTACTTGATACTAAGTTCTCCCCACTATTAATGATTTCATCTAACTTCTATCTGTATTCAATGAAGATAGGTCCTTCATCTCAAATAAATTTTATTAAAAGTATACTCATGAAGTCTTGGTATTTTAAAAGTATTTATGTGGAACTTTTCTCCAATAAAGTGCAGATCATTTTGATTTAGAATTCTTTTGTTCCCTGCAAAAAACATGTGACTTCCTTTCATCTAATTTAGATAGCACATACTTCACTCAAACATAAGTTAAAAACAAAATTTAATCCAATAAAGTTGTGCAATATTCAGTGGACAAAAATACTGTGATAAAATGATTGCAAACATATAACCATTTACTTTCTTTAGGTACAGTTGTTAGTATTTACTTAGCGTTTATGGTTATCTTATACTACATATCTATGAAGTAATGAGAAAGAACTATATAGGCATAATAACACCCAAAGAAATTACTAAAATAAACAAATTAAATATTTAATGCCCAAATAATGTATAAAGAGACCAATACTCTTGTTAAAAGGTAAACATGAAAGTAATATTTTATAATTTTTGCTTAATTTTTTAACACACTTTTAAATCACTTTTTATATTTTGCAGAATATACTTGAAAACATTAAGCTCCCAACCAGTTATTGTCTGTGTGTGTGTGTGTGTGTATACATGTGTGTGTATATATATATATACATACACATATACATATATATACATACATATATATACACATTTGTGTTTGTATGTTTATCTGTATCCAGATTAATTTGAAATTAATTTAAAATAAAACATTTTCAGTGAATATTATTTTTTCCTTTTTTCCCACTTTTAAACTGTTCTTTCCATTGTATTTTCAGATGGAGTGATGAAAAAATTTGGTAAATTTTCTTATAATCTGTTACTCCTGTTACTCTCAAACTACTTTACAATGATCCCTTTATTGGTGTTTTTAATAATCTCACTCTTTTTTGACTATCTGCCATCTGTCAGCTTTCCATTCTCTTCCTGCCCCATATTGCCATCTCAAGTTTGTTGGTTTTAACCTTTTTACATATTAAGAAATGTCTCTTTCTATTTCTTTACCTCTATTCTTTTTTCATGTCTTTTCATTCCATGTTTAGGCTAATGATGGTCTAACAATTAGGATCACAAACCACCCTAGAAAAAGTGCTACAAAACTCGTTCCTGAATCACTACAGTCACCTTCGAAGTACTCCCCTTGGGAAGCTATGCACCAATGCCAGCTTCACTTGTTAAAGCAATTCACTTGTTAAAGCAATTTTGGAACTCTTTTCTGGAATAGCTATCAGAGCTGTCATCATTATTTGTTGCGGTCTGACAATTAAGTTCGTCGACTTGCCACCTTGCTCTTACCTCGGTAGCACTGTACAAATAACTATTTTGGAACACTCTCCCTGCTCACCTGATCTGGCCCCCAGTATTTTTTTTCTTTACCTGAAGTTAAAGAAAATATCAAAAGGAAGACATTTGATGGCATTCAGAACATCAAGAGTATTAGGATAACGGCTCTGATGGTCATTTCAGAATAAGAGTTCAAAAACTGCTTGGATGGTTGGACTAGGCACTGGCATCAGTGCATGTCTTCCCAAAGGTAATACTTCGAAGGTGACTGTGGTGATATTCATCAGTGAAGTACGTAGCACTTTTTCTAGGATGAGTTTGCTAACTTAATTATTGGACCTCATATTTATCCATTGACAAAATGTTGAGTACAGGTCCCTAGCAACACAGACCTTTGGTTTTTCCTAGAAGCAGTGGCTTAATAGTCTTAAATTTGGTATTTGCTGCTACTTTTCACACATGGCTACCACCACAATGAGAATGGACTATATATGTTTAGTACAAAAGAACTCACATTAAGGGTCTCTCACTTTCTCCTAATCCATCAGTCCTTCTTAACTTTCTGCCCATTCTTATTTTGATGCCATGGATAATAATTCTATGAATTTTATTACTGACAAATGTAAATCCCTGGTTCTATAACAACTGCTAGGCAAACCTTCAGAATAAATGAATCCTAATAGACATTTCTCACACTGAGAGTTCAATGTGCTGTTAAAAATCCATGTACATGAGCAGATTGTTATCTCTATACATGTGTAATCATCTATCACAACATATATGTCAGCTCTATCTGGTAAACCTCCCTTGATTTTTGTAAAAATTTCACTTTATTTATAGTTCCAATTCTACTCCCTCTTTGGTATCAATATATTGCTGTGTTCTCACTTTGGAAAATAATAATAACCATTAAAATATATCAGAAGGAAACTCTTACATTACACTAACAGATATAATAATATATCTAAGTTTGTTCTATTCATTATTCTTCCTTCCTTTTGTATTTATGAGAAGTAATATAATAATAATAATTACCTTATATATAGAACACCAATTCATCTATTATTTCCACTTTTCCTGTACTATCCTCTAGAGTACTGGGAAGCACCAGTTATTCCTTTCAGACTTTCTTTTAGCTCTTTCCCATTAACATTAAAATTTTCAAAATCTTGTGTATCTTAAAATCAAAACAATACAATTTTCCTTATAGGAACTTTATAATCCTATATGCTCTTCTTACTCTTTTTGTTTCATAATCAAACTTCTCAAGACAATTATCTAGCACACTGTTTATATTTTCCTGCTTTCTATTTCCTTCTCAGTATACTCAATCTTACAGGTTAAATTGTGCAACCACTCCCAAATTCATATGTTGAGTACTAATCTCCTATACCTTAGAATATGACCTTATTTAAAAACAGGTTTACTTTTTGCATAGCATACATGTATTTGCCTGGCAAGCATTTCCCAGATGTCTTGAGAGTTGTTGGTTATCTTGAATACTGCCACATTGCTTATTTTGGTAGAGGTTCTCAGGATTCAGTTCATGGGACACTTTAAAATGCCCTATGCTCAAAGGATCTGAATAAAAATTTCTCAAATAAATGTATACAAAAAATTAAGTGATATGTGAAAAAAATTCTCGACACAACTAGTTATTAGGAAGATGCAAATTAAAGCCACAATGAGATGTCACCTCACACCTGTTATAATGCAGATGTCACAATCTCAACAATATAAAAATATTTAGAGAAGATAAAATAAGAGCTGGAGAAGACAAAATAAGAGCTCCACCGCCATCTTGAAAACTGGGAAGGGAAGTGCTCTGGCATTCTCATCATAAAGCAACAGACTCACTCTCTGTAAAGAATAGGTTAACCACTCTGAGGTTGATCATAACCCAGAGGGAATATTCTGAAAACACAAACTTTGGAGGGACAGAATGAGTGCCTAACCTCAGGCATCCCACCCACTAACATGACTCAGCTGTGAGACAAAGGATGTGACCAGAAAAGGACAAGGAAAGTCCACCAAGATATCATCACCCTGTTTTGAAGTGGTACAAATTCAGAGGTCCTGATATAGGAAGAATAAAGAGTTGAGCAAACAACAGAAGTGAAAGCCCCTCCCACTGCCACTGAATAACAGAATTAAAGAGAAAAGCAAGAGATCTGTTACAAATGAGGAAAAAACCAATGGAAGGAAACAGGTAATTCCCAGTGTAGCAAAAAGATAATACCTAAAAAATCAGACCTTGTTGTCCAAGCAATGGAAATCACAAATAACTGGGTCCAGAATACATTAGGAATTAGGAAATTGATGGAAAGAGTGAATAAAACTCAAGAAAGGCAAGATACAACACTGAAATAACTTGTAACAGAGATTTTGGTCAAATAAACTTCATTCAGGGGATAATTAACAAGCTGGCAAGCATGGAAAGCAGAATTAACCAAGCAGAAGAAAGAATCTCAGAGCTTGAAATCCAAAGCATGGAATTAACCTGATCAGTTACAAACATAGTAAGAAAATTCAGAAAGAATGAACAAAATCTGCAAGGGATATGCAATTATATTAAGAGGCTGATCTTATGCCAGCTCAGTATCCCAGAAGCAGAAAGTATTCCAGGAGGTTATTCAAGAAAATATTCCCCAGCTCACCAAAGATGTGACCACTGAAACATAAGAGATTCAGAGAACACCCACAAGATATCAAATTCAAAGATCAACTCTTAGATGCATGGTAATTTGCCTACACAAAATAAGTACAAAATAAAAAATGATAAAGGTAGTAAGAGAGAAAGATTAGACTACCTATTGGAGGAGATCAATAAGAAGAGCAGCTACAGTACAAACCAGAAGGGACTGGAGTTCAACTTTCAAAGTTCTCAAAGATAAACAATTTCAGCCAAAAATTCATACCCAGTCAAGCTCAGTTTTATCAATGATGGAGAATTACAATGCTTCCCAGATATCCAATTCTTAAAATATTATGATGCTTCCAGATAATTTCTACAGGAAATGCTAAAGAAGGTATTAAGCACAGAAGAAAAAAAAGAGAAAGAATGACAGTGCACTTTTCAAGAATGCAGGAAAACAAAGAGTCAACACAACACACGTCCTGACTACAAAATTGAAAACAAACACATATACCAATCCCAAAGTTGAAAGAAAACTAAAATGGTTTATAAGAGCCTCAAGACAGAGATAAACTCTCACATTTCAATAATCAGCTTAAACATCAATGAAATAAGTGCACTGCTAGACAGACACATAATGACAAACTGCATAAAAAAAGTATACCCCAACAATATGCTACCTCCAGGGAACACATTTCACTATAAAGGATGCTCACAGACTTAAAAGTTAGAAGATGGAAAACAAATATTCAGCTAAGAGAAAACAAAAAATGTGCAGGAGTTGTGAATTTAATATCAGACAAAACAACTTTCAAGCTATCAAAAATTTTAAAAAGGATATGGAAGGACACTACATAATGATAAAAGGTTTAATCAATCAACAAGAAATATCTATCCTAAACATATATACACCCAATACTGAAAAACCAGTTTTTATAAAGCAAACTAAAAAAAGATATTGACTCTAACACTATTATAACTGGGGTCTTAGATACTCCACTAACAACCATAGATAGATCAACAAGGAAAAAAATCAATAGGGAGATCTGAAACCTCAACTTGTTGCTTAAACAAATGGACTTAATGGATACCTACAGAACATTCCACCCAGCAACCACAGAATATACATTCTACTCATCACCCTATGGAATGAATTATAAGATCAACCACATCTTTGGCCATAAATCAAGCATAAACAAATTTCATTAGACCAAAATACTGCCATGCACCATCTCAGACCACAGTTTAAGAAAAATAAATAAATATTGCCACCAACAAGATCCCCCCAAAACACACAAAGACATGGACACTAAACAGCATAAAGTTGAACAACTGCTGGGTCCATATAGAGATAAAAACTTAAAAAAAGAATCTTGGAAACAAATGAAAATAAACTACATCCTACCAAAACCTCAAGGATGCCATGAAATCAGTGCTGAAGAAGAACCTACAACTCTATGCACATACATCAAGAAAATAAAAAGAAAGCAAGTTGGCAGCCTGACAAATCATCTAAGGGAGCTAGAATGTCAAGACCACCAACACCTTATCTGCAACAGAAGAATCCAGAAGAACAGAGAAAAGTTTACATACGGGTCATAGAAGACATTATCATGGGAAAAAAATCAACAAACAAAAAGCTGGTTCTTTGAAAGGATAAACAAGATTGACAGACCCCTAGCCAGATCAAACAAGAAAAAGAGAGAAAATGTCCAAATAACCACAATTAGAAGTGCAAAGGATCAAGTAAGAACTGACTTCACAGAAATACAAAACATTAACAAAGACTACTATACACACCTGTATGAAAACAAATTCAAAAACCTACATGAAGTGGAGGACTTTCTGACATTGTATGAACTTCCAAGATTGAAACAAGAAATCAAGCCCATAAACAGACCAATAACAACCCAGGAAATTGACTCTATCATAAGCAAACTACCTACAAAAAAAAAAAGCCCTGGACAGATAGCTTTCCAGTAGAATTCTACAAAACATACAAGGAGGAGATGATGCCAATCCTATTGAAAGTATTTCAGGCAATCATGAAAGACAGAACTCTCCCCAAATCATTTTATGAAGTTAATATCACATTGATACTCAAACTGGTAAAGATCCAACAACGAAAGAGAAATACAGGCCAGTATCCTATAGATGCAAAAATTTTCAACAAGATTCTAGCAAATCGAATCTAACAACATATCTCAAAAATTATCCATCATAACCAAGTAGGCTTCAACCCTAGGATGCAGGGCTGGTTCAACATCTGAAAGACCTGAACATTTATCATAATCCTGAAGAAAGGGATTGGCAGTAGCAGGACACTGCCAGGGGGTGTATAACATCAATAAGGATATCTGATCCCAAACCAGATGAACTGAGGATCAGTGGGAGACCCAAACTTTACCTATGCAATGACCACTTATGTACCTAATCCTGAATTGTATGCCATATCTTAAAATAAAAATTTTCAAAAAGAAAAAAAAAACATCAAAAATAAAAATAGTCTGTAGGTCAGAGTGTTGGGAAGATGGCAGATGAGCCAGTCAGACTATGCGAGTACTGGTGTGAGTGAGTGAGTGTATGGAAAATTTTGTGTATTTGTGGGGGAGTGAGTGGGCATGTGAGTGGTTGACTGAGTGAGGGCTCAAGAGCAAGCAGCCGGGGCTCTCTTGGTGCAGTGGCTGGTGCCACAGTCACGTGGCTTGGACCCCAATGATTCCTGGGATGCAGAAGCTGAGTGCCATTTTTAAATTTAATCAACAAAACCCTTCCTGGTAAGAAGATGCAGGAAGAGACTATGTGGGGACTCATGAGTAAGTTCCAGGGCCCTCCAGGTGAAGCAGCTGATGCTGCAACTGCTCTGCTTTTGTCCATAGCATTTCCTGGGGCACAGAAGCACAGTACCATTTTTTTTAACTGACAAAAGTATTCCTGAAAAGTGGCAGGGAGAGACTACCAGCTCCAGGCTTTGCCTCAGCACTGCAGTACCTGCCTTGACACTGGCAGCAAGAGCTGTGGAGGGAGTCCAGAGGCAGAGTCCCACCAGAGAAGATCAAAGAGGCACCTTGCCATCATCTTGAAAATGGGACAAAAATGTACTCTGATTTGCTCACCATGGAGCCACAGACCTGATCTCTGTGACTGGCAGGTCAACTACTCAGGGGTTGATCATGATCCAGAGGGAATATTTGGAAAGAACAAACATCAGAGAGGATAAGTGCTGAGTCTCAGGGACCCCACCCCTGACCCTGATTCAGAAAAAGGGTGTGGACAGAAAAGGATGAGGAAGATCTCCAAAGAGATCAGTGGTTAGTTTGTGGCTAACCTCCATCCTGCCCAGAAATCTTGTCAACATCAGACCCACACAGCTGGGGAATGACTGAGAGGGAAAAACCCAGGCAGATCCTGAACATCACCAGCAATGGAACTCCATTTCAGGATAGACGAGGCTGGAGCACTCCCCAAGAGTATATACCTGGGGAATAGGTATGCACTGGCTGGGGCACCTCCTTACCAGAGAAGATTCCCCTGACAATATGAGAGTGGAATGGGAGCTGCACCCTACCCACTCCCTACTGCCTCTTCTCCTTCCCTGCTGTGGACACTGGGGAGAGAATGAAAGAGGCGGAAACTCTGCAGAGAAGCAAACAGGAAGAAAAATTACAGAATCAGTCACAAGAGGGCAGAGTTTTTTCTTTTTAAAATGTTTTTACCTTTTTGTTAGACTTTCTATTTTTTAAATAATATTCCTTTGTGCATAAATGTGTATGTGAGGGTTCTATATGCATCCTACTTTTTTTCTTTTCTTTCTTCTTTTTTCGTTTATGTGTGAATGTGAATGTTTTAGTGTTCATCTTTCAGTTAATTTTGCTTTTTGTTTTTTGTCTTTTTTGTTGATTTGTTTTTGCCCTTTTCTTCTTCGCTTTTTTTAAATTTATAGTTTGAGGTGAGTGTGAATATATGTGTGAGAGTTCAATCTGAAATCCTTTGTCTTCCTGGTCTTTGTCTTTTTCTTCTCTATTCAATTTGAGCTAGGCATGTGTGTGTGTGTGTGTTTAGTTTTCCTGGGTATTTTTTTGTCTGTGTGTTTTTTACTTTGTTGCACCTTGTTGTTATTCCAGTTTGTTTTGGTGTGTGTGTGTGTTTCTGTGTGTGTGAGTTCAACTGTTTCTTGCTTTTGTATCTATGTTCATTGCTCTGTGCTTTTTTTCCATTTCTTTCTTTCTTTCTTTCTTTCTTTCTTTCTTTCTTTCTTTCTTTCTTTTGTGGTCAGTCTTATATTATTCTTTTTTTCTGTGTTCTGCTCACTGCTGCTATTGTATCTTGTATGCAGGGGGTACACACATGTATCCAGTGCATCATCATATAGAGTGGTGGTGGGGAGTGGGTTTCAGGGAACTCATATCACAATCAATGAACATGGTGATTAGCAAGTAGTTTCTGAATCCTAGTTTCCCATTCTCTACTTATTCAGCTTTAAAAACCACAAGAGACAGCAAAGCTTCCCACCCACAGTCCAATTTCAAAATAGAAAAAATTGAGAGCTTGATCAGGGAAGACTAGAGGGCTGAGCAAGCATCAAAAGTTAAAGCCTCTCCCACTGCCACTGAATAAAGAAACTAAAGAGAAATGCAAGAGATCTGTCACAAACAAGGAAAAAAAACAGCAGAAGACCACAGACAATTTCAAGTGCAGAAAAGAGAAAAAGCCTGAAAAATCAGACCTGGAGCCCAGACAATGGAAGTCACCAACAACAGTCCCCAGAATATGACAGGGATTAAGGAATGGATGGAAAGAGTGAATAAGACTCAAGAAAGACAATATGTAACACTGAAAAAACTTGTAACAGAGATTTTGTCAATAAAAAATTTAATCTAGGATATAAATAACAAGATGACAAGCATGGAAAGCAGCATTGATCTAACAGAAGAAAAAAAATCTCAGAACCTGAAGACCACAACATGGAATTAACCCGATCTGCAAAAACAGAAAAATCCTCAGAAGGAAAGAAAAAAGTCTATAAGAGATGTGTTGTTATATCAAGAGGCCAAACCTACACCTGATTGGCATCCTAGAAGAAGAAAGGGAAATGGAAAACACCTTGGAAAAAGTATTCCAGGGGGTTATCCAAGAAAACTTTCCCCTTCTCAGTAAAAAAGTGACCACCCAAACAAAAGAGATACAGAGAACTTGCACAAGACAAAAGTGAGAAGAAAAACCCCTAGACATAGTAATTCGCCTACAGAAAACAGGCACAAAAGAAAAAATACTAAAGACAGCAAGAGAGAAAGGTCAGACCACCTCTACCTACCAGGGAAAACCAATTAAAATAGCAACAGACCTATCCGCAGAAATGCTACAAGCAAGAAGGGACTGGAGTCCAATATTCAAAGTCCTCAAAGATGAACAATTTCAACTAAGAATTTCCTACCCAGCCAATTTCAGCTTCACCAGTGATGAAAAATTAAAATCCTTCCCAGACATCCAATCCCTAAGAGATCATTCGGCTTCCAGACCAGCTCTATAGGAGACACTTAAAAAAGTATTAAGCACAGAAGAAAGAAAAGAAAAAAAGAATGACCAAGAGCATGACAGAGCACAGAATCAACAGAGAATACATTGCAACAACAAACTTGAAAACATACACACATCAACCCCAATGCAAAAAGAAAACAAGTAAATAAGCAAAGAAAATACTTTACAATAACCTCATGACAGGGAAAAACAATCACATTTCAATAATCAGCCTGAATGTGAATGGACTAAATGCACCACTGAAAAGATCCAAAATGGCAAACTGGATAACAAACTATGACCCAATTATTTGACGCATCCAGGAAACTCATCTCACCACAAGGGACACACACAGACTCAAAGTTAAAGGATGGAAAACAAGTTTCCAGGCAAATGGATCAGCAAAGAAGGTAGGAGTCATGAACTTAATATCAGACAAAACCTTTTAACTATCAAAAATATTAAAAGATACAAAAGGACACTGCATACTGATAAAAGGTTCAATCCGTCAATAAGAAATATCCATCCTAAACATATATGCACCCAACATAGGAGAACCAGCATTTATAAAGCAACTACTAAGTAGGCTAAAAATTAATGACTCTAACTCTATAATAGCAGGGGACATGAAGACCCCAATAACATCACTAGATAGATCATTGAGACAAAAAATAAGCAAAGGTATCCAGAACATAAACTTGACATTGACCAAATAGTCTTAATAGATAACTACAGAATACTCTACCTAACAGTCACAGAATATACATTCTACTCATCACCACCTCCCTAGGTGATTTTATCAAGTCACCTAAGGGAACTGGAAAAAGAAGAGCACCAGAACTCTAACTTTAACTGAAGAATCCAGTAACCAAAATAAGAGACCTAATATGGTACATAGATGACAAAAATATTGTGGAAACATTAACACAACAAAAAGCTGCTTCTTTGAAAGAAGCAACAAGATGGATGGACCTCTAGCCAGAATGATCAAGAAAAAGAGAAGAAAAGCCCAAATAAACACAATCAGAAATACCAAAAATCAAATCACAACTGACCTCGAAGAAATACAAAGATTATCACAGATTACTATGCACACCTGTATGGAAACAAACTAGATAACCTAAATGATATGGAGGAATTTCTAACATCACACAACCTCCCCAGGTTGAAACAAGACATTGAGACACTAAATAAACCAATAACAACCCAGGAAATTGGCTGTCATAAGAAAACTACTTACAAAGAAAAGCCATGGAACAGACAGCTTTCCAAGAGAATTCTACAAAACATACAAGTAGGAGCTGATACCAGTCCTACTAAAAGTATTACAGGCAATTGAGAAGGAGGGAATTCTCCCTAAATCATTTTATGAAGATAACATCATGCTGGGTAAAGATTTAACAAAAAAAGAGAACTACAGGCCAATATCCCTTTTGAACATACATGCAAAAATCCTCAACAAGATTCTAGCAAGTCAGATCCAGAAACACATCTCAAAAATCATCCACCATGACCAAGTAGGTTTCCTCCCCAGGATGTAGGGCTGTCTCAATATCCACAAGACCATAAATGTAATTAAATACATAGATGTAAAAAAAAGAACCAGATCATCATATCATTAGATGCAGAAAAAAACTTTTGATAAACGACAACATCTCTCTTTGATAAAAACCCTTAAACACCTAGGTATAGAAGGAAAATACCTCAAAATAGTAAGTGCCATCTATTATAAAAACCAGCTAGCATATTGCTAAATGGAGAGAAACTGAAACATTTTCCATGAAAACTGGAACAAGACAAAGCTGCCCACTCTTGCCCCTCTAGTTCAAGATTGTGTTAGAAGTTCTAGCTACAGCAATTAGACAAGAGAAGGAAATCAGAGATATCCAAATAGGAAAAGAAGTTATACTTTGCTGATGATCAATCCTATACCTCAAAAATCCAAAAGAATTTGTCAAAAACCTACTTGCACTGAGAAGGAACTTTGGGAAGTCTCAGGAAAAAAAATGTGCAAATGACAGTTGCATTCTTATACACCAAATACAAGCAGGCAGAGATCCAAATAAAAAGTGCAATCCCATTCACAATAGCCACACACACAAAAAATGAAATGCCTTGACATCTTTCTATTCAGAGAGGTGAAAGACCTTTAAAATGAGAACTAAAAAACACTGCTCAAAGAAATCCAAGAAGACACAAACAAATGCGAAAATATTCCATGCTCATGGATAGGAAGAATTCACATTTTTTTTTTGAGTTGGAGTCACTCGGTCGCCCAGACTGGAGTGCAGTGGTTGCTCCCGGCCACCGCAGCCTCGACCCACTGGGATCCAGCGATCCTTCCACCTCAGCCTTCCAAGTAGCCAGAATTACAGGCATGCTCTACCACGCCCGGCTGATTTTTTGATTTATTGTAGAGATGAGGTCTCGCTGCCCAGGCGGGTCTCGAACCCACGGGCTCAGGCAATCCACTCACCTCAGCCTCCCAAAGGTGAGGGATTACAGGCTGAGCCACCGAGCCCGGCTAGAATCAACATTTTAAAGATGTCCATCCTACCAATGGCAATCTACATATTCAATACAATACCCATTTAATTACCAACATCATTTTTCTCAGACCTGGAAATGACAATACAGAAATTCATATGAAAACATAAATGACCACGAGTAGCCAAAACAATACAATGCTTAGCAAAAGAGACAAAGCAGGAGGTATCATACTTCCAGACTTCAAACTTTACTGTAAGGCTACAATAATCAAAAGAGCCTGGTATTGGTACAAGAATAGGCATACAGACCAATGCAACAGAATAAAGATTCCAGAAGCAAAGTCTCAATTTCTCAACCAACTCACCTTGGACAAAGCCTCCAGCAAGAACCCCTGGAGAGAGGAGAACCTATTCAGTAAATGGTGCTGGGAAAACTGGCTGATCAAATGCAGAAGATTGAAACAGAACCCTTACCTATCACCATACACAAAAATCAACTCTAAATTGATCAAACACCTAAACATAAAACCCCAAACTGTAAGAGTCTTAGAAAATGCAGGAGACACCCTTATGGAAAGTGGAACTGGCAACCAATTCCTGATCCAAACTCTAAGTACCCATACCATAAGAGATTAGATAGACAAGGGGGACCTCATTAAACGGACAAATTTCTGCAAAGCAAAACAAACCATCAAGGAGTGGGGAGACAGCCCACAGAAGGGGAAAAATATTTACCAATTCTATATCTGACAAAGTTCTAATATCTGGGATCTAAAAGGAACTTAAATGTGCCCAAAGGAAAAAATCAAACAGCCCCATTAAAAAATGGTCAAAGGACATGAATAGAGACTTCTCAAAAGAAGATATATGGGCAGCCAACAGAGACATGAAAAAGTGCTCATTCTCACTAATCATCAGCAAAATGTAAATCAAAACCACATTGAGCTACCTCCTAACCCCAGTAAGAACGGCCATCACTAACAAAACAAACAACAATACATGCTGGTGAGGATGCAGAGAAAAAGGAACGCTTCTACCCTGCTAGTGGGAATGCAAACTAGTGCAACCTCTTTGGAAGGCAGAGTGGTGATATCTCAAAGAACAAGGAATTGACCTTCCATATGGCCCAGCAATCCCCCTATTGGGAATATACCTGGTGGAATTCAAGTTATTCTATAAAAAGATACCTGCACAGGCATGTTTGCGGCAGCTCTGTTCACAATAGCAAAAACATGGAACCAATCATGTTGCCCACCGAAGCTTGAACGGTTAAAAAAATTGTGGTACATATACACAATGGATACTACGCAGTCATAAAGAAGGAAAAACATATGGACTTCACAGCAACTTGTATTGATTTAGAATCTATTATACTCAGTGATTTATCACAGAAACTAAGAACAGAGTACCATATGTTCTCACTCATAAGTTGACCTTGAACATTTATCATAATACTACATTGAAAGTTATTGGTAGTAGTGGGAAACTACTAGGGGAGTGGAGTGGAATTGTCATTTGAGGGAAACTGCCAGGGGAGGGAATCACACCTCATCAACAAGGGTAATGCATAATGAATATTTGTATACCTAACCCTTATTTATACCCCACATCTTTAAAATAAAAAAATAAAAATAAAATTTTAAAAAAAGATCTTTAACAAAGATATCTGACAACTTAAAAATAAATAAATAAATAAAAATAGAAATATTTTATTTAATCCCTTTTGACTAAATTCCAAAGGCTGCTGATCATAGACCCAGATGTCTTTATCCAGTAGTCATTTATGGTTATTTTATTGCTTAGATCTTGTTCTTGTTTAATAAGATTTTGTTTGTATAACATGTTGATGGTATTTTGAATGGCAACTGTAAATGTGATTAATGTGTTGAAAAATAAGATAAAAATTTATCACTTGCTTTTTATGGAAAACTTTTATAAGGTAGGTGGAGGCAAGATATCCACAACAGTGGTAGAATATAATGATGTTAATTTGTAACAAATATAATTTTTTAAAAAAAAATTGAATAATCTCAAAATTGAGGAAAGCACCAAAATTTACCACACTCTTGTGAATCTAGAGTTGAGGTATATCACAGAATTTGACTCAAGGTATGAATGAACCACACAAGTTTCCAATGACATTTTAGATAGCCGGATAACTATAGGTGATAGATGATATAAAAAATGATAGATAGATAGATGATAGATAGATAGAGTCAAAATAATACCACCTACAAAAATATCCTTGTTCTAGCCGGGCTCAGTGGCTCAGCCTGTAATCCCGCGCCTTTGGGCGGCTGAGGTGAGTGGATTGCCTGAGCCCTCGGGTTCGAGACCCGCCTGGGCAGTGAGACCTCATCTCTACAAAAAAATCAAAAAATTAGCCGGGCGTGGTAGCGCGCGCCTGTAGTTCCAGCTTCTTGGAAGGCTGAGGCGGAAGGATTGCCAGAGCCCAGCAGGTCGAGGCTGCGGTGGCCGGAGTGGCCACTGCACTCCAGTCTGGGTGACAGAGTGAGACTCCAACTCAAAAAGAAAATCCTTGTTCTAATCTATATAATGTATAAATGTTACCTTACATAAAAAAATTATGGTAGCAGATGAAGTCAAAGTTTGCTAATTAGTTGTAGTATGGTCAGCATGTTCTCTCTCCTCCAAGTACAACCTGATCACCAATGTAATAGGATTAAAATAGGAAGGATATTCTGGATTAGTTCAGTGGATGCAAACTAATAACAGCTCTTAAAAGTGGAAGAGGAAGGTAGAATAGAAATACAGAGTGATGTGTTATGAAAAAAACTTGACAGGTGTTGCTGTCTTTGAAGATCAAGGGGACTGTAAGCTGAAGAATGTGGGTGGCCTCTAGAAGATGAAAAAGACAAAGAAAATAATTCTTCCCTAGAGCCTCCATAAGTGAATGCCTTCCTATCAACCCATTTATTTTTGCATAATGAGACATGTCAGAGTTCAATTCTGCAGAATTATAAGATACCTTTATGTTCTTTAAGCCACTAAATTTATGATAATTTATGACATCAAATCTTTTTAGTTGCCTATGTTTTTGTGTCAAATCCAAAAGATAATTAAGAAAACCCAAGCCAAAATGTCTACCTATGTTTCCTTCTAGTAGTTTTATGGTTTCAAGGCTTATGTTTAAGTCTTTAACCCATTTTCAGTTGTTTTGTTGTATGGTGTAAGAAAAGCACCCAATTTCTTTCTTCTGCATGTGAATATCCAATTTTCCTACAGTCATTTTTTGAAGAGTCTATACTTTGCTCATTTTGCATTTTCTATGTCCTTGTTAAAGGTTAATTGGCTGTAGATGCATAGACTTATTTCTACACTTGCTAACCTGTTCTACTGGTCTGTCTGTTTTAATACCAATGCTGTACTGTTTTAATTTCTATGAGTTTATGATATAATCTGAAATTAGATAGTATAATAGTCTCAGCTTTGTTCTTTTTCAAGAGGGCTTTGAATATTTGGGATTTTCAGTTCCATATGAATTTAATAATTTTTTTCTATTTCTGCAGGAAAAAAGAGGTCATGGATTGTATATAACAATTGCATTGAATTTGTAGATTGCTTTGTGTAATATAAACATTTTAGTAATATAAATGTTATAGCTGAACTGCGAGAAATGAGAAGTGCCAACACACTGAGGTTGAATTTTGAGTCCTTTAATAGCGCGTGGTCAAGAGTAAGCTCACACCAAGAAAGTTCTCAACCCTGAGTAAAGCAAGTAAAGGGTTTTTAAAAGCAAAAACCACAAGTGGGCTACATAGCAGGGGGATAAAGGAACAAGGAACTAGAAAACAAATGATGTGGCAGTGGGAGATTGCAAGTAACAATTTCTTGACATATATCTGGTTTCAGTTAAGTAAAAGTACAATTACACAATTACGTGGAACCTGTAGTTAGGGAGTTTTCAAACACTCAGGTGGAACAGCCCAGGGGGACAAGAATGTAGGTCTGTGATCATGAAAAAGTTTTAACAGTCACACAAGTGAGGGCTATACCTGGGTAGGCAAGCAGCTAAGATGGAGAATTTTTAATAAAATGAAGTTACTTATGTAAAGCAAGCTATTACAGGCTATTATATGTTTTACAGATATTTCATTAATTGTAGTAATCCATGGACTCCAGATATCTTTGCACTGTTTTTGTCTTCTTTCATTTTTTTCCATCAATGTTTTATAGTTTTCTGTATACAGATTTTTTTCTTCCTTGGTTAAATTTATTTCTAAGTATTTTTTGATGCTATTGTAAATGGAATTGTTTTCATAATTTCTTTTGGGGGCAGTTGCTAATATATAGAAGTACTACTGATTACTGTATATTGATTTTTAACATCCAAATTCATTGGATTTTTTGTTACTTCTAACAGCTTTTTTGTTGAGTCTTTAGAGGTTACTCTATATATGATCATGTCATCTGCAACAGGGACTATTTTGCTTCTTCCTGGCTTCTTCCTGATTAATTTGGATGCCTTTTATTTCTTTCTCTTACCTAGTTGCTCTGGCTAGGACTTTCAGTATTATGTTGAATGTATCAAAAGTGGGTCTCCCTGTCTTGTTCCAGATGATAGAGAAAAAGATGTACATTCATTATCAATTAAATGTATAAAACACATATTTCTCTTTAGAGAGTTTTTTCTTTATGTCCTTTACCATCTTTACATCAAGCATAAGTGGCAGAGAGAGAAAAAAAATGGCTTCACTTTACTAGTCTTATCAGAAAAACCATCTTTGATAATCAAATGGGATAACCAAACTTTTCTTAATTTTTTTATTCCTACTGTACTTCTAGAGAACTCTATTCTGGGAAGAAACATTCCCCCAGGGAGGATCATGTTGTTGGGGCTGTCTTAGTATATTTGGTCTGCTATAACAAAAAAATATAAATTGGCTGTCTTTTAAACAAAAGAAATCTATTTCTCATAGTTCTAGAGGCTGAAAAGACCAATTAAGACACCAGATGTGGCTTCTGGTGAGGACCCATTTCATGATTTACAGATGGAAACTGTTAACTGTGACCTCATGTGGTGTATGGGGGAAACAAGCTCCTCAGATTGTTTTATAAGAGCATTAATCCTAACTATGAAGTCAGAGATCTCATGATCTAATCACCTTTCAAAGGTCCTACCACCTAATACCATCACCTTGGAAATTAGAATTTGAACATACAAATTTGAAGAGATGCAAATACTCAGACCACAGGAAGATCAGATGCAGACATGAAAATATTCAGACCATAGAAGAAACAGTCCCCTAAGGCTGCCTTTATTTTCCCAGGCAAAGAGGGAACCACACGCAGGTATGTATGTGAGAAAACCTTAGACCCACTGACTGCCACATCATCTCTGGTGGTGATGGCCTTCCTGTATAATCTCTGTAATGGACAATAAGTAAAGGGAAGTTTATTAAAAGGACAAACTCTAAGTTCTGTAGGCAACTTCTTTATTCTCTTACATTTAATCCATGGGTAACCTAATGGATGTTATAAATAGACTTGGGTTGATTTAATTTTTTAGTATGAAAGCATATACCAGTCCCATTCTGCTATCTAGGACCTACTGAATTCTCAGAACCAAATTTTGATGAGAAATTTGACAAATTTGATTATAACAAGAATATGATACCTTGAATTGAGAATGATCTAAAACTTCTCAAGCATAACTAATGGTTAAGATAATTGAAGATATTTAAGTGGGTTAAATGGTACTTTCTCCCACCAAGCTATATTCAAGTACTAATCCCAAGAATCTATGCAGGTAGCCTTATGTAACCTTATTTGGCAGAAGAGTCTTTGCTGATATAATTAAACTGAGGATCTCAAGATGAGCTTGCCCTTGATTATCTGAGTAGGCCCTAAATCCAATGGCAAGTGTCTTTAAAAGAGACACTCACAGGACACAGGAGAGACACAAAGAGGAGAAAGCAATGTAACAATAAAGGCACAAGCCAAGTGGCATCTTGAGGCACTAGAAGCTGGAAGGATAAGAAAGAATTCTCCCCTGGAGCTTTTAGAGGAGGCAAAGCCATGACAAAACTTTGATTTCCATTTTCTGATTTCCAGAATTGTAAGAGAATATATTCCTTTTGCTCTAAACCACCATGTTTTTGGTAATTTGCTACAGTAGCGTTAGAAAAAGAATACATCCTGTAAAAGCAAAATCTTGGATGCAATAGAGCAGGAATTCTCAAATCTCTAAAGAACTGAATATCTAGAAGAATTGTCATCAGGCAGAATTAGGATTATTTTGTAAGAATTTCAAACAGTCACATATACTACTTATATCAGAAAAAGTTTTATTCTGATTACAGTTGCTGACAGAAAACATTCTGTCTTCCACAGGAATAACCCATTGGTATCTGAATACCTTGAAAATATTATTGAGGGCAATCTAGTAGTCCTAGAGATAGATAAAATCATTTTCCCTGGTTCAAGGTTTTCTGAGAACTGATGTTCTTTCTTTGAGGTCTGAACTACTTTTCTCCAAAGTTTCAACCATAAGGATCAGTTATTTTTCTCAGTAAATACTTTTTAAAAGTAAAGGACATTATAGCTTTAAAAGTAGTATCACACAGTGCTCATATCTTGGATTTTGATACCCTCCCTCAATAAAAGAAACTAGTGCTCCTTGAAGAAATGGCTAATTCTAGAATTGGATTTAAAATTGTTTTCGAAAGTCAGAAAGTGCTCCAAAAAAGTGACGAGAATCTGTCAAAAGAGTACAGAAGCCAAGTGAAATAACTCTCAATAGTAAAAACTAGAGCAACATAAAACAAAATAAGGTGGTATTGAATTGGAATCAAATAATAAAATAAATATCCATGAATTTTTACTGATATAAAAATGGTTTAATTAATTAATTGAATAAGATAGATATAAATATTTCATGCAGAATTCGACATAACTTATTTAGATAAGCTCAAAGAGGGGAGGAATAATTTCTCATTCTTTAGATTCGATCTGCACATTGTGACTTTCTTTTAATGTGTACACAATGGAAACTGTGGAAGGGAAAGAAGTGCTTTACAATGGAGAAACAACCCTTTTCAGGTGATCAAGTCCAATTTCAACTGTCATAAATCTAATTAATAACATGTACCCTTGATATAATGCAATAAAATGGCACTTTACCTATGTGTTCTTCCTCCCCAACATTCCATAACTCAAGTTTTATTATGAGAGAAATAATTTTATTATGAGAGAAAATTTCCAACATTGAAGCATCCCAAAATATATGATCTCCTTTAAAAAAAATGAGGCCATTAGAAACAAGAAAAATCTGAAAAGGTGATATAACCAGGAGAACCCTAAAGAGATATTTCAAAAGTTGCTCTTTTTAGAGATAAAATTAACAAGCCTTTTGCAAGATTAAGAAAAAAAGAGAGAAAACAAAAATAAATAAAATCAGAAACAGTGCATCTTACAATTAATAGCAAAAAATAGAAATAATAATTAGAGAATTTGAGGATGACAATTAAGTTCACAAACTCATCTTAGAAAAAGTGCTGCATGTCTCATTGTTAAATATCACTATGGTCACCTTCAAAGTACTCATTTTGGGAAGCTATGTACCAATGCTAGTGCATAGTACACATGTTAAAGCAATTTTGAAACTCTTTTTCTGGAATGGCCATCAGAGTCATTGTTGTATTACTCTCAATGTCCTGAATGTCTTCAGATATCTTCATTTCAATATTGCCTTTATCTATGGGTAAAGAAAAAGTCATTGGGGGCCAGGTTAGGTGAGTAGGGAGCGTGTTCCAATACAGTTATTTGCACAATGCTGCCAATGCAAGCACACAGTGGCAAGTTTGTGAACTTAATTGTCAGAACTCAACAAATAATGACAACAGCTCTGATGGCCATTCCAGAAAAAAAGTTCCAAAATTGCTTTGACAGATGGTCTCGGTGCTGGCATCAGTGCCTAGCTTCCCAAGGAGATTACTTCAAAGTTGACAGCAGTGATATTTAGCAACGAGGTATATAGCACTTTTTCTAGGAAGGTAGGTGAACTATTGGACTTTATATTATGAAAAATTATATATCAACAAATTGTAAGGCTTAAAGAAAATGGATAAAATTCTGAACATGTATATTTTACCAAGGTAGACAAGGGGGAAATAGAAAACCCGAACACACCAATAACTAGTAGGGAGATTGAGAAAGTAATAAAATGTTTCCCAACTAAGAAAAACGCAGGCTTGAATGGTTTTACTGCCGAATTCTAATAAATCTTTAAAATCCAACACCAATTCTCAAACTATTCCAAAAAATTTTAGAGGAATACATTTTTCCTAAATCATTCTATAATTCCAACATTACCCCGATAGCAATAGCAGATCAAAAAAAAGCACAAAAAGAAAACTAAGGCCATTGACTTTATAAACACAGATACAAAACTCCTTAACAAAACACTTGCAAATCAATTTCTAACAGCACTTTAAAATGATAAGCCACCATGTTCAAGTGGGATTTATCTAAGGGATGCAAAAATGGTTTAACTGGTGCATATTAATAAATGTGATATTGACATTAACAGAATGAAGGACACAAACCATATGAACATCCCAATAGATGTACACAAAGATGTATTTGATAATATTGAACATCACTTCATAATAAAACTTTGACAAAATTATATACAAAAGATACATATCTCAACATAGTAAATAACATATGACAAAGTCACAGATAATAGCCTAATAAACAAGGAAGAACTGGATTTTTTCTCCAAGAAATGAAGCAAGACAAATATGGTCACTTTTACCAGTTATTTCACATAGTGCTAGAAGTCTTAGCCAGAGCAATTAGGCAATAGAAGAAATACAAATCATTTAAATTGAAAAAGGTATGTCAAATTGTTCCTCTTAGCAGATGATATGATTTTTTCTTTTTTAAGTGGGAGTCTCACTCTGCTGCTCAGGCTGGAGTTCAGTGCCATGCTCACAGTCACTGCAGCCTTGACCTGCTGGGCTCAGATGATACTTGTGCCTCAACCTTCCAAGTAGCTGGAACTACAGGTGTGTGCTACCACACCCAGCTAATTTTTTTTAAAAAATTATTGTAAAGGTGAGTTCTCACCAAGTTGCTCAGGCTGGGATATGATCTTATATAGAGAAAACTCTAAATACTACACCAAACAACTTTTAGAACTGATAAAGAAATTCAGTAAAGTTGCAGGATGCAAAATCAGCATCATAAAAGTTGTAGTGCTTTTTATACACCATTAATGGACTAACTGAAAAAGTTCAAGAAAGCAATCCCATTTATAAATGCTAAAAACCAATACTGGAAATAAATTTAACCAAGAAATTGAAAGAGCTCTACAGTGAAAATATCATAGCACTGATTAAAGAAATGAAATGAGATACATACTCACAAGTGGAAAGACACCCCATACTCATAAATTGGAAAAATTAATACTATTAAAATGCTCATACTACCCAAATTGATCTGCAGATTTAATGCAATTCCTATCAAAATACCAATGCTATCCAACACAGAAACAGACAAGAACTATCTTAAAATGTGTATGGAACCCAAATAACCATAGCAATCCTCATCAAAAAGCACATAGCTGGAGACATCTCGCTGCATACCTTAAATATACTACAAAGCTATAATAATCAAAACAGCATGACCGTGGTACAAAATCAGACATATAGACTAATAGAACAGAATAGATAACACAGAAATAAATCCATGTATTCACAGCCAACTGATTTTTGAAAATGGTGCTAAGAACATATACTATACCAAGAACATATATTGAGAAAAGAAATCCTATTTATTAAATAATACAGAGGTAATTGGATATGTATATATAAAATAATAAAACTGCAGCCTTATTAATCTCTGTATACAAAAATCAATTCAAAACTGATTAAAGACTCTTATGAAAGATTCAAATCACAATATTACTACAAGAAAACATTAGGGAAACACTTCAGAACACTGGTCAATAGAAAGATTTTATTGGGAAGACTTCAAAAGCACAGACAACAAGACAAAAATGGAAAAATAAAGCAATATCAGTTTAGAAAGATTCTGCACAGCAAAGAGTGAAGAGACAACTTTTAGAAAGAGAAAAAATTCTTGCAAACTATTTATTCAACAGGGCCTAATATTTAGAATATCCAGGGAACATGAACAATGTAAATAGCAGAAAAAAACATCTAATTTGATTTTAAAAAATGGATAAAGTCAATCGTGATTTATCACAGAATCAAACATCAGAGTTCCATATGTTTTCACTCATAAATGGACCCTAAACAATTATAATACTATAAGAAAGTGATTGGCAGTAGTGGGAAACTGTTGGAGAGAGGGAGTGGGATTGGCAGTTGAGGGAAACTGCTAGGGGAGGGAGGGGTATATCTCATCAACTAGGGTACCTGCATGATCAATGTTTATATACCTAACTGGGGTATATAAACTGGGGTACACCTAACCCTGAAATGTACCCCACATCTTTATAATAAAAATTTATAAATAAATAAATAAATAAATTTCTACTAAAAAATAAAATAAAATAAAAATAGATAAAGAATCTGAAAGACATTTCTCAAAAGAAGATATACAAATGGTCAGCAAGTATTGGAAAAATGCTCATCATCACTATCATCAGAAATATGCAAATTAAAACTTCAATAATATCATCTTACCCCAGTTAGAATGGCTGTTACCAAAATAAATAAAAAATTTGAGCATGGATGCAGAGAAAAAAAAAAACATATTCTTTTGGTGGAACTGTAAATTATTACAGTCACTGTGTAAAACAGTATGGGGGTTTCTGAAAAACTAAAAATAGGTCCTTATCTGGTGATTCAGCAATTCTACTGCTGGGGATTTTTTCCTCATTTAGGGGAAAGAAAATTAGTGTGTTGAAGATATATCTACACCCTCATATTTATTGCACCAGTATGCACAACAGTCAAGATACACCATCAATCTAATTGTTCGCCAACAGATGAATGGATAAGAAAAATGTGATCCGTACACACAGTGAAATACCATTCATCCATAAAAAATGAAATCCTGTCTTTGTGCCACATGGATGACGCTGGAAGACATTATGCTCTCCAGCACCTGTTGCTTTTAGAGTTATTGATGGTGGCCAACCTGACTGGAATAAGGTGGTATCTCAGTGTGGTTTTAATATGCATTTATTTGATGATTAGTTAGGTTAAGCATTTTTTAATGTATCTGTAGGCTGCTCGTATGTCTTCTGAGAAGTGTTTGTTCACATCTTTTGCCCACTTTTTAATAGAGTTGTATGTCTTTTTCCCCCCTTTTGGCATGTTTGAGTTGCTTGTAGATCCTGCATGTTAGGCCTTTGTCAGATATACAGCTGGTAAGTATTTTTTCTCATTCTGTGACCTGTCTCCCTGTCTCTTGATGATTTATTTTGCCTTGTAGAAGCTTTTCAGTTTGATGAGGTAACTCTTGTCTATATTATCTTTTATGGCATTTGGTTCTAGAGAATTGCTCAAGAATTTGTTGCCTACTCCAATGTGCCTAAGAGAGTTTTCTATGCTGTTCTTCTAGGATTCTTATAGTTTGAGATTTTATATTTAGGTTTTTGATCCATTTAAAGTTTTTGTATATGGTGATAGATAGGGATCCTACTTCAATCTTCTGCATGTGGTCAACCAGTTTTCTGAGCACTAATTACTGAATAGGTTCTTCTCTCCCTAGTCGTTGCTGGTGGCAGCTTTACTGAAGAAGAGTTGGTTGAGAAATTGAAGTTTTGTTTCCAGAATCTCTATCCTGTTCCATTGGTTTATTTACCTATTCTTGAACAAATCCCAGACTGTTTTGATTATTGCAACCTTATAATAGACTTTAATGCCTGGAAGTGTGATACCTCCTGCTTTGTTTCTTTTGCTGAGAATTGTTTTGGCTATTCATGATCTTTTAGGTTTCCCTATCAATTTCTGTATTGTTATTGTCAGAAAAGAATGATGATTGCAATTTAATGGGTATTGCACTAAATCTATATATTGTCTTTGGTAGGATGTACATTGTAAAAATGTTGATTCTTCCAACCCATGAGCATGGAATATTTTTCCATTTGTTTGTGTCTTCTTTGATTTCCTTGAGCAGTGATTAGTAGTTTTCACTGCAAAGATGTTTACTTCTCTAATTAGGAAGATGCCAAAGTGTTTCATTTTTTGTGGCTATTGTGAATGGGAGTATGCTTTTTATTTGGCTTTCTTTCTGTTTGTTGTTGGTATATAAGAATACAACTGTCTTTTACACATTTATTTCGCATCCTGAGACTTTGCTAAATCCTTTATCAGTTCAAGGAGGTTTTTGACAGATTCTCTTGGGTTTTCAAGGTGTAGGATCATGTCATCCACAAAGAGAGATAACTTCCTCCTTTTTTTATTTGGATACTCTTGATTTCCTTCTCTTGTTTGATTGCTTCAGTTAGGACTTCCAATATTATGTTGAACAGGAGCGGTGAGAGTGGGCAGCCTTGACTTGCTCCAGTTTTCATGGGAAATGCTTCCAATTTCTGTCTGTTTAGCAGTATGTTGGCTGTGGATTTATTTTAGATGGCTCTTCCTATTTTGAGAGATGTCCCATCTATACGTAGGTGTTCAAAGGTTTTTATCAAGAAGGGATGCTGAATTTTTCAGAAGTTTCTTCTGCATCTAATGATATAATAATGTGGTTCTTACTTTTGCATCAATTGATGTATTTTATTATGTTTATGGCCTTGCAGATATTGAACCAGCCCTTCATGCCAGGGATGAAGCCTACTTAGTCATAATGAAAGATTTTTGAGATGCGTTGTTGAATCTGATTTTCTAGAATCTTATTGAGAATTTCTGTATCTATGCTTATCAGGGATTTTGGCATGCAGTTCTCTTTTTTTGGGGATCTTTATGTGATTTGGGTATCAATGTGATGTTAGCTTCATAAAATGATTTGGTGAGAGTTCCATCTTTCTCAATTGCCTGAAATATTTTAATATGATTGCTATCAGCTCCTCCTTGTATGTTTTGTAGAATTTTGCTGGAAAGCTGTCTGGTCCAGGGCTTTCTTTTTTAGGTAATTTTCTTATGATAGTTAATTTCCTAGGTTGTAATCAGTCTATTTAGGGTCTCAACTTCTTGTTGTTTCAACCTTGGGAAGTTGTGTGATGTCAGAAATTTTTTCATTTCACTTAGCTATTCGAGTTTGTTTCCATATAGGTGTATATAGTAATCTCTAATAATATTTTTTATTTCTTCAGGGTCAGTTTTGACTTGATCTTTTTTATTTCTGATTGTGTTTATTTGGGCTTTTTCTCTTTTTCTTGGTCAGTCTGGCTAGAGATCCACCAATCTTGTTTGTCCCCTTCAAAGAAACAGCTTTTGTTTTGTTGTTTTATATGTTATTTTTGTCATCTGTGCCCCATATTTGGGCTTTTGTTTTGGTCATCTGGATTCTTTTGGTGAAGTTACAATTATGGGGATTCCGCCTTTCCAGCTTCCTAGGTGATTTGAGGGTGTTAACTTGATATCTTTCCATTTTTTTTTATGTGTGTTTATAGAGATATGAATTCCCCTCACAGTACTAATTTCATGGTATTCCAGAAGTTTTGGTAAGATGTTTTTTCATTTTTGTTTGTCTCCAGGAATCTTTTATTTTCTTTTTTCAATTCTGTGTTGATAGGAGTTGCTCAGCACCACACTGTTGCGTGTCCTTGTTTGGATTTGGGGGGAATTTTGCTGGTGTTGGTATTTATTTTTATTTCATGGTCATCTGGGAAGATGCAGGGAAGTATTTAGACCTTATAAAATTTGTCTATGTTTAATTTATGGCCAAGGATGTGGCCAATCTTGGGGTACATTTTATGTGGTGATGAGTAGAATGTATATTCCTTGCTTGTTGGGAAAATTGTTATATAGGTATCTATTGAGTTCATTTGATTAAACATCAAATTAAGGCTCCAGATCTTCCATATTGATTTTTTGTCTCAATGATCTATTTAGGGTTGTTAGAGGTGTATTTAAGTCCCCAGCTATGATAGAGTTAGTATCAATATCTCTTTTAGTTTACTTAGTAGCTGCTCTGTAAAATCTGGTGCTCCTGTGTTGGGTGCATATATATTTAGAATGGATATTTCTTGTTGATAGATTGACTATTTTATCATTATTTAGTGTCCTTTGTATCTCTTCAAATTTTTGATAACTTAAATGTTGTTTTTTTCTGGTATTAAGATCACAACTTCTGCCTTTTTGCTATATGTTCACCTGACAATTTGTTTTCTATTCTCTAACTTTGAGTCTGTGGGCCTTGTGGTGAGATGAGTTTCCTGGAGGCAGCAAATGACTGGGTCATTTTTAAAAATCCAGTTTACAATTCTATGTCTTTTCAGTGGTGCATTTAGTACACTCAAGATCAACCTAATTATTAAGATGTAAGAGTTTGTCCCTGTCATAATTCTCTTATAAGGCTCTTTTGTTTTTGTTTAGTTTTTTTGTTCATATATGTGTTTGTTTTCATTTTTGTAGGTGAGCTGCCTATTTTGCAGTTTTTTTGTTTGTGATCTTGTGTAGTCTATGGTGTTTCTTTTGTTTCTGTTTTCTTCTGTATGTAGCACCTTTTTAAGCTTCTTCCACAGAGCTGGTCTGAAAGCAGCATATTCTCTTAGGGATTGGATGTCTGGAAAGTATTTTAATCCTCCATTACTAGTGAAGGTTAGCTTGTGTGAGAAAGAGATTCCTGGATGAAATTGTTTATCTTTGAGAACATTAAAGATTGGGATCCAATTCCTTCTGGCCTGCAGTGCTTCTGCAGATAAGTCTCCAGCAATTCTGATTGGTGTCCCCCAGCAGGTAGTCTGACCTTTTACCCTTGCTGCCTTTAGGATTATCTATTTTATACCTACTTTGTGTAGGCAAATTACTATATATCTATGAGTTGCTCTTCTTTGAAGATATCTTGCAGGGGTTCTCTAAATCTCTTGTTCTTATATAGTTGTCTCTCTGGCCAGATGACTTAAGTTTTCTTGAATGGTCTCATGAAATGTTTGTTCCAGGGTGTTTTCTGTTTCTGTTTCTATTTCAGATATTCTGACCAGACATAGTTTTGGTTCCTTGATAAAAATCACACATCTCTTGGAGAGTTACTTCTTTTTTTTTCTATATTTTTTAAAAGACTAAGTTAATTTCATATTGTGGTTTTTCCAACTTTGAGATTCTTTCTTCTGTCTAGTCAATTCTGCTTCCCATGCTTGTCAGTTTGTTACTTGTTTGTTTCTTGAATTGAGTTCTTTATTGTCGCTATTTCTAAGTATGCTTTCTTGAGTCTATCCAGCTCCAACGCAATTTCTTTTAGTTTCAGCCCTTGCATTTCTTGATTTTTATTCATTCTAGCCAATGATTCACTGATCTCGGTAAGTGCCTTCTGGGGACTGTCACTCCCTGAGATAGTCATTTTTGTGTCCCAGTAGCTGTTCTTTCTAGAACTGACAATTTGCTGGGAGTTGATGGTTACCAGTTGTTTCTAATTTTTGCTTTTTCATTTGTAGCAATTCTCTTTTATTTCTCTTTAATTTCATTGTTCAGTGGAAAACAGAGAAGCAGTCATTTCTGATATTTGCTCTACCTTTTGTCTTTTCTTGAGCCAGGACTCTGAGTTTGTTTATTTATGAACTAGGGCTGGGGGTGGGGTGTTGTGCTGTCTCTTTACAATTTTGAGCACTTACTAGGGAATGGGGGAGGGGCTGCAAGGATTCAGAGCCTAATCACAAGTTTACCATCTGGTGAATGGGTCAGCTGGGACTCACTCTCTGTCTCTGCACAATATGACCTTACAGTATGTATGCTTGCATGACCCCTGAGTCCAAGACAGGGTATAAGAGGGAAAAGAGAGGGAAGAAGAAGAGAAAAAAAGGAGAAAGAGAGAAAATGAAGGAGAAAAAACAAGGGAAAAGCACAAAGAGAGAAAAAATAGAGGAAAGAAAAGAGAAAACCAACCAATTAACAACAACAAAAAAAAAACTAGATAATAAAACAAACCAATACTCTCCCTCAAAAAAATCATCGGAGTGGGAGTTAACTCTTAAGGGTTCTGTGACTGCAGGTCTGTTACTGCAGGTTCCCTCTTAGCTGTTGAAACTTGAGATGTTAGAATCTTCACCTCATGCTCTGCAATTGGTAGCTGGTGCATGCCCATGTGAGGGTACTAGGCTGAAATGACTTGATACAGCATCTCTCAAGATCTCACTCCCTTCCTTCCCCTCCCAGCATGGTCACAGCTCCCAGGGTATCCAGTTGGTGACAGGGGATGAGGATTCCTGTCTCTGCCCTGCCTTCTCAATCTCTTTTATTTGTTACTAGGGATGAAGGGGATTCAGTTAGACACTCACCAACCTCCTTCTCAGTCAGTTCTGCTGTCTGCATCTATCTCCCTGCAGCTGACTCAAGATGGAAGGAGGATTGTCAGAGATTCTTCATCTGCCATTACTCACCAGGGCTTGGACACTGGGATTAGTGTTCTCTGAAGTCACAAGGAACAGGTCCAATGCAATGCAGAGATCACCACCTGGTCTCAAGATGCAGTTCTGCTGTTCCGTGGAGGCTGTCCTGAAGCACTTCTCTGCCCAGGTGTTAAAAAGTCTGCTCAGTTTCTCTACCAGCTGCTGTTTCTTATGTAAATCAGGTCTATAGCTCTGTTCTCAGTAGTTACCAGTCTCTGCATCTCGGGACCCAGTGGCAAGGCCCTGGAGCCCAGTTCAGGTCCAAGTTGTCCTCTCCCTACTGCTTCCTCAAGACTTTGCCTCAGGCTCCCTCACTGCACTCCCTCCTCCCTCTGTTATCCTCGCTGCCAGCCTTCAGTCTAGTGTTGTAGTGGGGATAAAAATCACTCCAGCAGTCCCTAACAGGAAAAGTTCTGTTGACTTAAGAAAATGGTGTTCAGCTTCTATGCTCTGGGAAGCACTAGCAGAGTGGCTGTGGCAACACTAGCTTCATCAGGAGGGCCCTGGCCACTTGCTTTTGAGTTCCCACTCAATCAGTTTCTTGTACTCCCACTTACACACAGAGGGAGGCACCTGCAGAATTGTCCATACAATCACTCACACACACAGGAGTCATGCAGTTCAACTGGCTATGCCACCATCTTCCTGGAACCCTTGAGTTTTACTTTTTAAAGGATTACAGTTACTGGGAGGTGAAAGTGCTATTCTGATTGGAATTTCATTTCCAGAGGGCCTCAGGAATTAGCTTTGCCTTCTGCTTGGATGAGGTGTTTAAAATACTACCTTTACCTAAAGTCACAGGGGCTTTAGAGGGGTCTCCTCTACACTCTCTCCATTCAATCAGCATATCCTAGCACGCTTACCTGTTTGTCATCACCTGCTAAATATGAAGGATACATCTGACACCAAGTGATAAGATCTAACAGACTCCAGTTTCACTCTGAAAAAGAGAGAAAGACACATGAGCAATTTGGAAAATCCCTGGTGAAGGGTGATCATGGAAATTTGGGGAAATTGACTAAGATGAGAAAGTAGTACATAGTACTGATGGTGTCAGCATGACATAGGGAATCTCTGCCATTTGTTATACTGACTCCTATTTACACTGCATCTTTATAAGCCACAGTACATTTTTGAAGTACTATTATAGTTCATTTGATCCTCACAGTGTTTCTGTGAAGCAGTCTAAATAAAGCCTTATTATTATTTCTTCCATGTGTAGAAAACTGTAGTGAGGAACTATGAAGGAAGGCAGTGAAGGAAGAGGATAAGAAGTATTTGAATCCCACTTTAATTTCTGAATGCTCACAACAAATGGACTTGAGTATTTTATTCCTTTATAAATTTTCTTATTACTTTAGCTCAGGGGTGCTTTTTATTTCAATCAGGAAACTTCTCTTAGACTTAAAAAATCTTAAAGAGCAATACTTTAACGTAAGGGGTCTGATGTGATCAATACATACAGAGAAATGGTGCCAAGCCCATTTCATTGATAGTAAAGGGATGTGGATTCTTTATTAAAATTGTACAGCCAGTGGAATCCATGGAGTATGCTGGATGTGTCATAGTCTTACTTAAGGGACAGAACACATGACTGTGTTGTCAAACTTTCCCCTTTGTTGAGGCCAAGTGTCTGAAACTAAGAGAAGACTAAGAAGAAGTATAATATAGAAACAAGTAGCAGTCTTATCAGTACTCAGTGTCCTAAGCTGCCACTTTTCAATTTCTTCCCATTATTAATATTTGATGTTGGGTAGATAGGTGGAATAAGGAAAATTGACATGTGTTGGAGCAACAGTCTCACTTGGAAATGACTAGTTCTCTATAATGGGATGAGTGTCTATTAATTAGCAATGAAACTGTAAGCTAGGATAATGTCTTGATGGGTAATGTTCTGAAAATAGTGACCACACAATTTTGATATTAAAGGAGATAAAGATTCATGTTGAGGGTCAAGGTAGACATTTTTCTATTTCAATTTTTATTTATTTATTTATTTATTTATTTATTTTTTTGAGTTGGTGTCTCACTCGGTCACCCAGACTGGAGTGCAGTGGCCGATCCCGGCCACCGCAGCCTTGCCTGCTGGGCTCCGGCGATCCTTCCGCCTCAGCCTTCCGAGTAGCCAGAATTACAGGCATGTGCTACCACGCCCGGCTGATTTTTTGATTTATTGTAGAGATGAGGTCTCACTGCCCGGGCGGGTCTCGAACCCACGGGCTCAGGCAATCCACTCACCTCAGCCTCCCAAAAGTGCGGGATTACAGGCTGAGCCACTGAGCCCAGTTTATTTCAAATATTTAATGTAAATACCTGAGATGAAGTCATAGATCAAGTACAAAACTGCTGCATTCAAAAATACTATAAGCCGGGCTCGGTGGCTCAGCCTGTAATCCCTTGCCTTTGGGAGGCTGAGGTGAGTGGATTGCCTGAGCCCGTGGGTTCGAGACCCGCCTGGGCAGCGAGACCTCATCTCTACAATAAATCAAAAAATTAGCTGGGCGTGGTAGCGCGCACCTGTAATTCCGGCTACTCGGAAGGCTGAGGCGGAAGGATCGCCGAAGCCCAGCAGGTCGAGGCTGCTGTGGCCGGGAGCGGCCACTGCACTCCAGTCTGGGTGACAGAGTGAGACTCCAACTCAAAAAAAAACCAAAAAACAAACAAACAAACAAACAAAAAATACTATAATCTAGAATTCAGTATAGTTATGCCTTTCTGAGATTATGATAGTGAATAACCCTATTCAAAGAGAAGCTGCACTTCTTTTGCAGAGTCCTAGAGAATTGGTTGTCTATTACTGTGTAACAAATTACTTTAAAACATCAGTGGAGCCGGGCTCGGTGGCTCAGCCTGTAATCCCGCGCCTTTGGGAGGCTGAGGTGAGTGGATTGCCTGAGCCTGCGGGTTCGAGACCCGCCTGGGCAGCGATACCTCATCTCTACAATAAATCAAAAAATCAGCCGGGTGTGGTAGCGCGCGCCTGTAATTCCAGCTACTCGGAAGGTTGAGGTGGAAGGATCGCTGGCGTCCAGCAGGTCAAGGCTGCAGTGGCCGGGAGCGGCCACTGCACTCCAGTCTGGGCGGCAGAGTGAGACTCCAACTCAAAAAAAAAAAAAAAAGAAAGAAAGAAAGAAAAAAAAAATCAGTGAATTAAAACAGCAAATGTGTAGTATCTCACAGTTCAGGAATTGTTGAGCAGCTAAGCTGGGTAGTCCTGGCTATTAGTCTCACATAAGGTGCAGTAAGAATGTTGGCTAAGACTGCAGTCAGCTGAAGGGTTGGCTGGGGCTAGAGGATCTGTTTACAAGAAAGTTCATTACATAGCTGTTGACTAGAGGCCTCAGTTACTCAACATGGGAACTCTCTACTGGGCTCCTCATTTGTCTTCAGGGCATATAGTAGCTGGCTTCTTCCTTAACAAGTAATGAGAGAGAGAAAGAGGAGAAGAAAGAAGGGAGTGGGAGATGAAAGATTACAATGTTTTGTATGATATAATCTTGGAAGGGACATATATCATCACTTCTGTAGTTTTCAACTGGTCATGCAGGTCACTGTGGGTATAGTGTGGGAGAAGATTATATAAAAGTGTGATTATCCATAGGTAGAATAGTCCAGAGTATTGATATGTGGACTTTTAGTTTGGCTAAATTTATTAGGGACAACATTTTATGTTTGCTTAATCCTGCCTAGTTACTCCCACAACTTTATTCTGTTTCTCATATGAGGCAAAGGGATTGATTTTTTTTTATTGGGGGGTAATTATCTCCTGACACAGGATTTCTTCTCTTTGACAATATAATATTCCTTTAATTCAAAAGGTTAGGAGAAGTAACTCTATAAACTGTTAGAAGAAGACATAGGCTTAAATCTTCATGATCTTGAATTAAACAAATTTTTAATATGATACCAAAAGATACTAACATATCTTCTGTCATATATTGGTTTTTTTCCCCTCCTCATTCTTTTTCCTCTCTTTTCCCAGTGCTCTCTGATGTTACAACACCATCCCTCTTCCAACATTACTTTTCTTCATTTTCTGTGATGTTCCTAAATGATATGATTTCTGCATACTCTGGATCTTTTCCTTTAAACTTACAATTCAAACCTCTTGAGTGATCTCACTTAAGTCCATTCTTTTCTGTATGTCAATAAAAAGTTATTTATTTCAAATATATCACCAGAAATTTCACTTGTGAAATGTGATCTTTACATTCTAAAATAAATAAAACCTTGCTTCATATGACTGAAAACCAACACCCACACTGCCTACTTTATATAATAGTTAAATAACACCTGTGAAAAATACACTGATGTGGTGGATATTGCACATGTTGATACATTGTAATGTGCACTATTTGTATGAATGGAGCAACTTTCCCCTGTTATATTTATGTATCCTATTAGACATGTATAAAATGTTGACGCTTTCCAAAATTTAGGAATATTTCAAATTTTCTCTTACACCACATGAAATAATTTTAAGGATTAAAATCGATTTTAGTTTTACTAAATGAAAGGATATGGTAAAAACAACATACATAAAAAAGGAAAAGATCAGAAACAGAGCTAGTAGCAGCAAACAAATACTAGGAGTCAAAGGATAGGCTATTTTAAGAAAGAAGAATTTAGAAAATATTGTATATACTATCAAGAAGCCAATAACATAATAGCTAAAAGCTATTCAAGACTTCATTTTGACCTTTACTGGAAAAATATTTATGGTTATACTGGGGGAAAATGCAAATGTTCATCTGTCAATGGTCATATGTGATGAAATTTTATGTATTTCATCTTCAAAAATATTTTTCACACAGATGGATACTACCAAATATTGATGATATTTCATGAGTATATTATTTTAATTGAGCAAATTTATTGCATTTGTTTGTTTGAGTCAAGGTCTCACTCTGACTCAGGGTGGTGAGCAGTGACCAGATCATGACTCACCATGGCTCAATGTCCTAGACCCATGCAATCCTTCCACATGCCACCACATGCGCCTATTGTTTTTTCTTTTTTTGTAGAGCTGAGGTTTCATTATGTTGCTTAGATTGAACTCCACCTCCTGGGATCAAGCAATCCTCCCACTCCAGTCTCTTGAGTGCTGGGATGGTAGGCAGGAGCAATTTGCCCTGCCCATTGTTTACAAGGAATTTATAGAATTCTGTTAGGTTGTTCTGCTATCTTCCTTTGAACATGTCATTAAATTGCAAGTTAAGTGGAAACTTCTTGGCTGTATAGTTAAATGGATTTTAAAATTAAAAAATGTCTTTAGTATATGCACTGAAACTTTAAAAATATTGCTGGAAATATAGTTTAAACCTAAAAAGGCACGTAATGCACATTTTGTGCAGTAATAGAGGTTTCTTCTTTCAACTTTTGACAGCTCATAAAGTATATAAAATGACTTGAACTTGTATATAATTTAAACCATATGAGATGCTGTCAAACTGATTTAACCACAGTATAAATTTCAAATAATAATAAGTTCCATTTAGTCTTGTAGTTTTAGATGATTTCATCAAACATTATCAAGTTTGCAGTAAAGACTACTTTCCAAAAGTATACTATGTTTGATAATAGTGATTGAGAATGGCTCTTCTAAATTAGAAAGATTATGGTCATATGTAATAAAATTCTATTTATTTATAAAATATATAAAATTATATATTTAGCATTGAGCTAAAAATTATCCTTTTGGTAGGGTAAGTCAGGATATAACAAATTTTATTTTATCTTATTTAAAATTTGATTTCATGTTTTTTTAAAGTTTTAGCTATAATTACAAATAATAATTATATACATTTATGGCCCACAATATGATGTTTCTATACACATACACATTATGAGATATAAGTAACATACTCATCACCTCAAATATTTACTATTTATGTTTGTTGAGAACATTTAACATTTTCTCCCTTAGCTATTTTGATATATACAATAAATACATTATTATTAACTATAGTATCATGCTGTGAGATAGAACATGAGAACATATTTCTACCATAAAACTGATGCTTTACTTGTTGAACAGTGTCTCACCTTTTTCTGTCCAACCATCCCCAGTCTCTAGAAACCACTGTCTTCTACTTCTATATTCTATTTTTTAAATGACCATGGTTATGTATGCCATGGTAAATAAAATTTACCATTGACACTACTGGATCAAGATAAATTTAAACATTTTAAAACATATTCAGAGGTCGGAAAAACGGCAGCCAAGCCAGTCAGACTATGTGAGCCCCAGTGTGAGTGAGTGAGTGTAAGGAAAATTTTGTGTATGTGCTGCTGAGCTAGTGGGTATATGAGTGACTGACAGAGTGAGAGCTAGGGAGCTAGTGTACAGGACTCTGGACACTAGCACCTGGGCTTGGACCCTAGTGATTCCTGGGATGCAGAAGCCAAGTGCCATTTTCTTTTCTTTTTGTTTTTTAATCAACAAAATCCTTCCTGGGAAGAAAATGCTGGGAAAGACTGTCTAAGTGTGGGCTCGTGAGCAAGTGGCCAGGCTCCTGGTGCAATAGATAGTGCTGCAGCTTCTCTGTTTGGCCCCTGGTACTTCCCATGTTGCAGAAACTGAGCACCAGTTTTTAAAAATAGACAAAAGTTTACCTGTGAAGAAGTGGCTGGGAGATAGTATTGCCCCAGGCTCTCCTTCACCATTGCAGCAGGGGAGAGACTGCTTGCTCCATGATTTGCATCACCACTTCCATGTCTGGCAGGGCATCAGCAGCAGAGGCTGTGGTGGGAGTCCAGAAGCAAAATTCCACAGAAGAGGACAGGAGAGGCACCCCACCACCATTTTGAAAGCAGGGCAGGAAAGTGCTCTAACTCAACGGACCCAATCTCTGTGATTGGTGGATCAACTACTCAGGGATTGACCATGACCCAGAGGGAATATCCTGAAAGCACAAACTTCAGAGGGACCTGATGAGGACTGAGTTCCAGGTGCCCCACCCACTAATGATCTAGCCTCTGGACAAATGGTATGGCCAGAAAAGAATGAAGAAGAACTCAAAAGAGATCAGTGGTGTATCCTGAGCTGACCCAAAGCCCCTCCTCCCCCGCAATCCTCTGAACATCAGACCACACAGCTTGGCTACAACTGAGAAGGACAAATCAGTCGCAATAGGAGAACACCATTCCAGGATAGGCCTGGCAGGGCCACCCCCTGTGAGTACATACCTGGGGATGAGACAATACCCTACTTCCCCACCAGAGATCTCCCTGATCATACAAGAGTGGGAGGGGAGAACTGCAGCCCCAGCCACCTCCTCCTTCCCTGCTGTGGACACTGAGGAGAGAATAAAAGAGGTGCCCTGCAGGAAAGACCCGATTAGAATAACAATTATAGAGCTTGCCACAAGAGGGCAGTTTTTTTTTTCTTTTTAAAAATTCTTTGTTAGTTCATCTATTTTGAAAATATTTCTCCTTTATGCATGAATGTGTATTTGAGGGTTTGATCTGCATGCCTTCCCAAGTTTTTAAATTTTCTTTTTCTGCTTCTTTCATCATTTGTCATTTTCTGATTATGTGTGTATGTGAATGATTGAGTGTTCATCTTTCAATTTTGTTATTGTTGACTAGTTTTCGCTCTTTTTCTCTTCTGGGTTATTTTATTTTACTTTTTTATAGTTTAAAGTGTGTGTCAATATATGTGTCAGGGATTGATCTGAATTCTTTTTTTTTTCAGGTCTTTCTGTTGTTTTTTTTTCTCTATTCACTTTGTGCTTGGCGTGTGTGTGTGTGTGTGTGTGTGTGTGTGTGTGTGTTGTTTTTCTTTTTCATTGCTGTTTGCTTTGTTTTACTTTGTTGTTATTCCAATTGTTTTGGAGTGTGTGTGTGTGTGTGTGTGTGTGTGTGTGTGTGTGTGTGTGTGTTCAACTGTTTTTTGCATTGGTTTCTGCTTTCCATGTCATATAGAGTGGTGGTGGGGATGGTGTAACAGGGAACACATACCACAATAAGCAAAAATTTTAATTTGCAAGTAGTTTCTGAATCCTAAGGCCCATCACCTACTCTATTCAAACTTCAAAAACTACAAGAGGCAGTAAAGTTTCCTATCCACTGTCCTATTTCAAAATAGAACAAATCCAGAACCCAGATCAGGAAAGAATAGAGGACTGACAAACATCAGAAGGAAAAGCCTCTCCCACTGACACTGAATAACAGAACTAAAGAAAAAAACAAGAAATCTGTCACAAATGAGGAAAAGCCAAAGGAAAACCACAGGTAATTTCAAGTATACCAAAGACAAAACTCCTGAAAAATCAGACCTGGGTGTCCTAATAATGGAAATCACCAATGACTGGCCCCAGAATACAACAGAAATTAGGGAATGGATGGAAAGAGTGAATAAAACTCAAGAAAGACAAGATGCAACACTGAAAGAACTTATAACAGAGATTTTGGCAATAAAAAAAATTTCATTCAGAAAAAAAATAACAATTTGACAAGCATGGAAAGCAGAATTAATCTAGCTGAAGAAAGAATCTCAGAACTTGAAGACCAGAACATGGAATTAACCTGATCTGTAAAAAACTTAGAAAGAAGACTCAGAAAGAAGGAAAAAAGTCTAAAAAAGAGATGTGCGATTACATCAAGAGGACAAACCTATGCCTGATTGGTATACCAGAAGGAGGAAGGGAAATGGAAAACCCCTTGGAGCAAGTATTCCAAGAGGTAATACAAGAAAACTATCCCCATCTCAACAGAGATGTGACCAGCCAAGCACAAGAGATACAGAGAACTCCTACAAGACACCAAATGGAAAGACCAAACCCTAGACACATAGTAGTTCACCTACATAAAGTAGACACAAAAGAAAAAAATCCTGAAGGCAGCAAGACAGAAAGGTCAGACAACCTACCAGGGAAAACAAATCAGAATAGCAGCAGAACTATTGGCAGAAACACTATAAGCAAGATGGGACTGGAGCCCTATATTCGAAGTCCTCAAAGGAAAGCAATTTCTACCAAGAACTTCTTATCCAGTCAGGTCAGCTTCCTCAGTGATGGAGAATTAAAATCCTTCCCAGACATCCAATCCCTAAGAGATTATGCAGCTTCCAGACCAGCTCTTTAGGAGACACTTAAAAAGGAATTAAGCACAGAAGAAAGAAAAAAAAAATGACTACACACTTCCCAAGAGAACAACAGAGAACAGAATCAACAGAGAATACAGGGCAACACGAAACTTGAAAACACACACATAATGAATGCCAAAGCCAAAAGAAAACAAGTAAATAAAGAAAAAATATTAAGGACCTCATGACAGGGATAAACAATCACATTTAAAAAATCAGCCTGAATGTGAATGGACTAAATGTACCATTGAAAAGACACACTATGGAAAACTGGATAAGAAACAAGACTCAATTATTTCCTGCATCCAGGAAACTCATCTCACCACAAGGGATGCACACAGAATAAAAGTTAAATGATGGAATGTAAGTTTTCAGGCAAATGGATCACAAAAGAAGGCAGGAATTATGATCTTAATATCAGACAAAACAACCTTTAAGCTATCAAAAATTTTAAAAAATACAAAAGAACATTACATAATAATAAAAAATTCAATTCATCAACAAGAAATATTCATCCTAAACATATATGCTCTCAACACAGGAGCACAAGTATTACTAAGGTCACTACTAAGTAAACTAAAAAAGATATTGACTCTGACAGTATTATAGCAGGGGACTTGAATACCCCATGTACAGCCCTAGAAGGATCATTGAGGCAAAAAATCAACAAAGAGATCCAGAACCTAAACTTGACACTCGAATAAATGGACTTAATAGATACCTACTGACTATTCCACCCAATAACCACAGAATATACATTCTACTCATCACCACATGGAACACACTCCAAGATTGATCACATCCTTGGACATAAATCAATCAGAAACAAATTCCAAAAGGTAGAAATATTGGCATGCACCTTCTCAGACCACAGTGGAATAAAAGTCAATATCACCATCAACAAAATTTCCCCAAAGCCCACAAAGACATAGATACCAAACAGCATGAAGCTGAACAACTACTGGGTCAACACTGAGATCAAAGCAGAAATTAAAAGATTCCTGGAAATAAAGAAAACGAAGAAACATCTTACCCAAACCTCTGGGATGCCATTAAAACAGATCTCGGGGGGAATTTATATCTCTATGAGCACACATCAAGAAAATGGAAAGATCAGAAGTTCAGAGCCTAGCAAGTCACCTAAGGGAGCTAGAAAGAGAAGAACACCAAATTTCCAACTTTAGCAGAAGAATCCCAATCACCAAAATAAGAGCCCAAGTACGGGACATAGAAGACAAAAATATCATAGAAAACATCAAGAAGACAAAATGCTGATTCTTTGAAACTATTAACAAGATTAACGGACCCCTAGCCAGAATGACCAAGAAAAAAGAGAGAAAAAGCCTAAATAAACACAATCAGAAATACAAAAGATCAAATCACAATTGACCCTAAAGAAATAAAATAGATTATCAGAGAACACGATGTACACCAATATGGAAACAAACAAGATAACCTAAATAAAATGGAGTACTTTCTCACATCACACAACCTCCCCAGGGTGAAAAAAAAAAAGACATTACGACACCAAATAGACCCATAACAACCCAGTAAATTGACTCTTTGACTCTTTCATATTAAAACTATCTAAAAAAATAACCTGGACCAGATGGCTTTCCTACAGAACTCTACAAAACGTGCAAGGGGGATCTGATACCAATCCTACTGAAAGTATTCCAGGCAATTGAGAAATATGGAATTATCCCCATATCATTTTATGAAGCTAACATCACACTGATACCCAATCCGGGTAAAGATCCAACAAAAAAAGAGAACTACAGGACAAAAATCCCTTGTGAACATAGAAGAAAAAAATCCTCAACAAGATTCTAGCAAATGCCAACTACACATCTCAAAAATCATCCACCATGACCAAGTAGGCTTCATCTCCAGGATGCAGGGCTGGTTCAACATTCTCAAGACAATAAATGTAATTAAATACATCAGCAGATGTCAAAACAAGAACCACTTGATTATATCATTAGAAGCAGAAAAAAACTTTTCATAAAATCCAGCATCCCTTCTCCATAAAAACCCTCAAACACCTAGGTATGGAAGGAACATACTTCAAAATAGTAAGTGCAATTTATGATATACCCACAGCTAACATATTGTTAAAGGGACAGAGACTTGAAACATTTCTCCTGAAAAATGGAACAAGGCAAGGCTGCCCACTGTCACTCCTCTTATTCAACATTGTGTTTGAAGTCCTAGCTAGGGCAATTAGACAAGAGAAGGAAATTGGGGGTATCCAAATAAGAAAACAGGAAGTCAACTTATCCCACTTTGCTAATGATATGATCCTACACCTTGAAAATCCAAGAGAATCTGTCAAAAACCTGCTTGTACTGATAAAGGACTTTGGCAAAGTCTCAGGGTACAAAATAGATTTGCAAAACACAGTTGCATTCCTATACACCAACAACAAGCAGGCAGAGAACCAAACAAAAAGCACAATCCCATTGACAATAACCACAAGAAAATAAAAATAGCCGGGCTCGGTGGCTCAGCCTGTAATCCCGCGCCTTTGGGAGGCTGAGGTGAGTGGATTGCCTGAGCCCATGGGTTCGAGACCCGCCTGGGCAACGAGACCTCATCTCTACAATAAATCAAAAAATCAGCCAGGCATGGTAGTGCATGCCTGTAATTCCGGCTACTTGGAAGGCTGAGGCGGAAGGATCGCCAGAGCCCAGCAGGTCGAGGCTGCGGTGGCCGGAAGCGGCCACTGCACTCCAGTCTGGGTGACAGAGTGAGACTCCAACTCAAAAAAAAAAAAGAAAAGAAAAGAAAAGAAAAATAAATAAATAAACACCTCAGCATCTTCCTAACCAGAGAAGCAAAAGACCTTTATAATGAGAACTACAAAACACTGCTCAAAGAAATCCAAGAAGATACAAACAAATGGAAAAATATTTCATGGTCATGGATAGGTAGAATCAACATTGTTGATACAACTATCCTGTCAAAAGCAGTCTACAGATTCAATGCCATATCCGTTATTTTACCAACATCATTCTTCCCAGACTTGGAAATGACAATACAGAAATTCATATGGAAACACAAATGACCATGAATAGCCAAAACAATCCTTAGCAAAAGAAGCAAAGCAGGAGGTATCACACTTCCAGACTTCAAACTTTATTATAAGCCTGCAGTAAACAAAACTGCCCAGTATTGGTACAAGAACAAGCACACAGACCAATGGAACAGGATAGAGATTCCAGAAGAAAACCTCAATTTCTCAACCAACTCATCTTTGGCAAAGGCTCCAACAACAACCACATGAAGAGGAGAACCTATTCAGTAAACGGTACTGGGAAAACTGACTGATCCCATGCAGAAGATTGAAACAGGACCTCTACCTATCACCATACACAAAAATTAACTCTAAATGGATCAAAGACCTAAACATAAATCCTCAAACTACAAGAATCTTAGAAGACACAGGAGACACCCTTATGGAAATTGGAACTGGCAATCAATTCCTTTTCAGAACACTAAATCCCCATAACTTAAGAAATAAGATAGACAAGGGGGACCTCATCAAACTAAGATGCTTCTGCAAAGCAAAAGAAACCATCATGAGAACAGGGAGACAGCCCACAGAATGGGAAAAAATATCTGCCAAGTGTTTATCTGACAAAGACCTAACATTAGGATCTACAAGTAACTCAAATGCACTGAAAGGAAAAAAAAACAAACAAATAGCCATGTTAAAAAGTGGGCAAAAGTCATGAATAGACACTTCTCAAAAGAAGATATATGGGCAACCAATAGACATATGAAAAAGTGCTCACTAATTATCAGAGAAATGCAAATCAAAGCCACATGGAGATACCAGCTAACCCCAGTGAGAAAGGCCATAATTAATAAAACAAATAACAACAGATGTTGGCAAGAACGTGGAGAAAACAGAACATTTCTGCAATGCTGGTAGCAGTGCAGCCTCTTTGGAAGACAGTGTAGTGATTTCCTAAAGAACTTGAAATCGATCTTCCATTGACCCAGCAACTCTCCTGCTGGGAAGATACCTAGAGGAACTCAAGTCATTCTACAAAAATGATACCTGCGCTCATATGTTTGTTACAGCTCTATTCACATTAGCAAAAACATGGAACCAACCATGTTGTCCATCAAAGCTGGAACGAATTTTAAAAAATGTTATGCATATACACAATAGAATATTATGCAGCTATAGGGAAGGACAAACATACGGACTTCGCAGCAACTTGGATAGATTTAGAGTCGATCATACTCAGTGATCTATTGCAGAAACAAAGAACAGAGTACCATATATCTTCACTCATAAGCAGACCTTGAACAATTATTATAATACTTTAAGAAAGGGATTGGTAGTAGGAGGAAACTGTCATGGGAGGAGGAGGGTTGGATTGGCAGTTGAGGTAAACTGTTAGGGGACGGAAGGGCATACCTCATCTACAAGGGTACCTGCATAATAAACACTTATATACATAACTCTGAATTGTACTCCACATCTTTATAATAAAAAAAGTTTAAAAAAATACAAATAAAATAAAATCTTAAAAAATATATTGGACAAAATACCAGATGATGAATAATACAATAAATATTCTTACTTTTTACAAAATATTTAAATTTGTTGAACCAGTACTTACTCTGGTTAGCCCCTTGGTTCTCCTTTGATGAAAGAATTTTAAATTATTATTTTGAGAAATTAAAGCGAACTGCTAGAGAAACATGACAGATCTAGGCGATGTTAAATTGGCTGCTAATTGGGTATATTAACTCAGTGTTATGTCCTTTAATCTCCATGTGATTTTATATTAACTAAGCCATTCATTTCTCAGTTGTGATCCTGGTGAAGTTACTTTGTTCCTTTTTCTTTTTTTTGAGGAGTCTCACTCTGCTGTGCAGGCTGGAGTGCAGTGGTATGCTCACAGCCACCGCAGCCTAGACCTACTGGGCTCAGGCAATCTTTCTACCTCAGCCTTCCAAGTAGCTGGAACTACAGGCACATGCCACCATACCTGGCTAAATTTTGATTAATTTTAGAGATGAGGTCTTGCTAAGTTGCGCAGGTTGATCTTGAATCCATGGGCTTTGCTTCTTTTAGACATACAATTTCCACGATGATGTACATAACTATGATACCACCGTATAGAGTCGTTGGGAGCAATACATGAGATAGTGTGTAGTGAACTAAATACTATATCTTGTACATGATGAACTCTTGGTAAATTTTATCTTCCAATAAGAATAGTAATGCTTAAAGCAGTAATGATAGTAGCAATCATTTACTGATACTGTCGGTAATTAATCTGCTTCTTGTAGATTCAAACATCCTCAATAATTAAAATTAATCTTATAAAAATGTGTATATGGGCATGATAATAAATTTGAATTCTTGGAAGATTAAATTTATTAGGACATGATTGTGGGTGCAGGCATATTCAAAGTAAAAGAGTATGCACCACAAATGGATAAATTACAACTCTGGAAAAACTGTAAGATGGTCTGGACCATTTTTCACTTTATGGAGATGCAAGAACCTCTTCTCTATCACAGGCTGGTTACATATGGACTATCTTCTGACAGAACTACTCTTTCAATGTTCTTCATGAGAATGAATTCACCACATTCCTTCAGTCTCAGCTTAAATGTCAATTCCTTTGGGGAACTCCTTTAATCTGATATTTTCTGTCGTGGCAATCTATTATTCTTTCCTAACATTCACCATAATTTGTATGTGTACTGCCTCATGAATTCAAAGATCCAACCTGTTTTATTTATTTGAAACTGTATAAATGGTTGTATATATTTTTGATGAGCAAATGAATTGTTAAATGGTCTCAGAACACTAAGAAGTCTGTTAATATTTTAACACGAAATTGAGAGATAGTGAAAGCCATGGAATGAATAACCAATATACAAATGCAAGAGTGTCTCATTTGTATAGAAGAGATTATTTGGAACAAAAATAATAAAGTTACTTACCTGGTCAGAATGTTCCTTTCTCAGGTCTAAAAACAATAACATTCCCCAAAAAAAATCACATGGGAAAATATGCCAAGAATATATCTTATGAAGTAGTGGAATATGCCACCTCTCTCCTCTCTGTATTTTTCTGGACTTACAGCTTCAAAATAAAGTCTCCAGAAGATGGTGCTTTTCTGAAAAATGCCTTGAAAATGCCTCACGAAATTCTGGGGCAATTGAAGACACAAGACAACATCAGAGTTACTTATCAGTATATAACTTTGCTTTTCTCCAGTCTGAAATAAAATGAAGGAATTACATTTTCTCATTTACAGAACCTTTACTTCAGAGTATGAAATTACTGGATCACATGAAATGTGAAGTTTTATGACAGTCCTATATTTCTGTTTATTGTCTTCTAATGACATTTCTAGGGTATTTGTATTTGTTTATATCATCTCCTTCTAATTCTCATATTTCCACATTTACCAACACACTTGAGATTGAATAGAAGGGTCTAATCATTTGAGGAGAAGGATAGATAGGCTTGTATTGTACGGGTATGCTGTAAAGCCTAAACTTTCCCATACTGTCTCCACATCTTTGAATTTCACATGACTTCAAATGCCTCACCATGAATTCCCCTGCTCTCATCAGATATTCCCTCACCAAGCAGAAAAACTCCCCATCCAAATAATTCCCCTATTAGTCAACCCAGCTGAATCTCCCCATGATCCTCAACTTAATGGGCTTCATTTGCTGTTAACTTGCAACATTTTTCAAACAAGCCAAATACATACTTTCTCCTAACAGAAAGCTAAAACAGAAGGCACCTCAGCCTCTTGTTAAGATAGTGTCTTCCTCTTATAGCTCTTGCTGGTTCACTCCACTTCCAAGTGTAATCCCCATGGTCCTGCATGATTTGCAGTGCCTTCCTCCTTCAGGCCCTGTGTTTATGTGACTAATAAAATTCTGTCCATCTTATCTGTCCAGTGTTGGGTGTCACAGATTTGACCATCTTACATTATTTACGGTGAGGATCCCTCCCTCATCAGTAAGGTGAGTAGGAAGCAATCAGGACAGAGGGACAGATGAGATAGTTGACTCAACCATAATATCAGTATAACTCACCTTACTAATATAATTCCTTCCTTCCTACTGAAAAGGAAGAACAGCTTATGAGATGTCAAGTAAGGACTTGACTTCCTCTATACAAATGAAGAAAATGGAGATCTTACCAAGTTCTTTCCTGGGTGATTCTAGAAAGTAAAAAATAATTTTAAAAAGATTTTATAGAAAAAAATCCTAGTTTATTTTCTGATTTTTGTTACTAAGCTCAAATCCTGAATGCCACTTCCATATAAGTTATAAGATCAAGAAATTTACTTTAATTGAGATTTACTGTGATAATTTTTTCTAACTCCATGTTTATACAAGTGTATTTTCCCTTTCTATTGGTTTCTATTGTACTATTTTTTTTAAAAAGGGCCCTAGGCTCCATGAGTTGTTGAGGTCTTGGGGTCTTAACTCAGTACAACTCATATTTTTATGCCTCAACAGATGCCATTCATATACACAGCCATGCTAAAACCCATAAATTCACAAACCCCATCATGTATGATTAATAAATTTACCTTTGGATTTACTTTCTTGTTTTTCCTCCTTTGCCTTCCATTCTCTCTACTTTTCCCATCTTTCCTTCCAGGCTAAAAACACAACTGCAGTTACTCAAATCACAAGTATGGGGATAGTCACAGCAAATGCTGACTTTCAAGGAGAAGTCCTAGGGAAGAAGAACTCTGACACAGGGCCCTCAGAACCTCATCAAAAACATGTGCCTACAAGCCTATGCCATTCCATGTCTCAAATATCTCCTTCTTACTGTTGTCCTGTGCCTAAAATTAATAACATTGATCTTGGATAGAAATGGTTTCTACCTCCTCTTGTCTACAGATGGTGTTCTTAATGATGCAGAAAACTGTTCCTGGAGCTGTTTATCACTATGAGGAATGACTCTATCTGGAACAATGTATCATCTTGGGTCTTGTCCTCAGAGAGAGACAGTATCATCTCCTCTTGTGTCTTTCTACTGTACACCAGAACGGGGAAATCATTCCTTGGCCTGTGCACACCAGCTTTGTTTCTTCATCTTCTGGACCCCCCCATAAGAATCTGAGGACCAGAACTCAGACCTGGAAAGGAATGTTATTCATATGAGACCTGGCTACTTTTGTCCAAAAATCTATAGTATCACACAATAGCATCTGTATAGAGAAATGAAAAAATACACAGTTTTTGGTTGGAGGAGATGGCTTCTTTTTTCCTTCCATGAAAGAAAGGTGTACGTGAGGTTCAAATATTACAGCAAACTTGAAGCTAATATTAAGAATTATACTGAGTTCTGTCACACATTTTTCCCCTCAGAATAAAGGAGAAAATAGGAAAAAAGACAGAATAAAATTTGCCAATTTTTAATTCTTTCAGAAAATCATTTCTATATCTATATTTATATCATCTATATTTATTTATAACTATATCTATCATTTGGCCTATTTATCTATGCCATTTATTGGAGTCTTAAGTAAAATTATCTGAGTTTATGATAAGACTTCTGGTAATCTGCTCCTCAAGCAGTCTATCTCCTTTTGTAATTTTTTCCCCAGTTTTCTTTCTTCCACTGAGTAGAGATTATCTAAAAAGTGAAATTAGCCAGGTAATGTTGGTCCATGAAACAGCCAAGATTTATTTTTTTTTTAAACTCTTACCCCTTTTTACCCCCTCTTCCCTTCAACTCATCACATACTGGATCTACCAGTGAATTTATGGAAGCAGCACTTATATCAAAACATAGCATTACCAGAATTTTAGAAGACACACTATGTCTTTGAGAATAATGACCATCCTGACTTCTAAGAGCAAAAATTATTTTGCCATTTTGAATGTAATACCCCATGGAATGGGCTCTCTTATTTCTGATTCAGTCTTATTCCAGTTTCACAGGTGGGGTAAGTATATTAGAAACATCAAATACATCATCTTTTTTTTGGCCTCAAAATATATATATTTCATAGCTAATGTTTACTACCAGATCTCAACCTGCCAGGGAGGACACACTTCTGAAAAACAGAAAGGAATCTGAAAGACAATCCATCTTTTTAGAATTTCCTTGAAGGAGCTGCCAATTTTCTTAAGCAAAGGAATGAATATGTGAGTACAAATCATCCTTAGCAAAATGGAGAAGATCAAAGTCTAGGAAACAAGAATTTCCATTGGACCAAATTGCATCTCCTGGAAGAATATAGCCATTGAAGTCTCAGCTTTAAATTAAAAGACAAAAGCCACAGCTATTTGGAAAAACAAAATTTAAAAAGAACAGAAAGGGATGCCCACTTCTGATAACAGAATGGACTGTACCAGGCAAAGTTTAACTGAATGGAACATAAGTGTAGCTATGTAATCAACCAACTGTTTCTGAAGGTCAAACTTGTCTTTACATTCATGAGTCAATGAAGTGATATGAGAAAGGTGCTGAAAAATTTCATGAAGTTAGTTCTGAAACTGAAGATCTGACCCCTTACCGAGAGGAAATTAGAGTGGAACCTCAATAGCAACTAGGAGAGTTTGTCCCCTTTTCTTCAAGATCAAATGGATTTGACTATTTTCCATTAAAGTTGCACATAAAGAAGATGTATAAAATGAGTCTATGGATACCTTGTTATATGGATTCAATGGAAAAAGATTACTTTAAGATAGACCTAACATATTCAAAAAAGAAAGAGGTCATCAGAATTGGCAAAAACAACATGCTTGTCTTACCAAGAATGTAAAGCTTCAGAAATTGAAACAGTATGATACTGGAAAAAAAGTAAGCACATAAATTATTATTATTACATAGAGAATTTAGAATGCTCTCTAATATCTATGAAAAGTTTATGGATAATAATGCATTTGAAATTATTGGACATATTCTACATTATTTATTATGGCATAAAGTAAATGGACTTACATTGAAAAATATTTTGAGCATTCCATGGAAATTTATACCAAAATAACATTTCAGTAGATTAACATTCTAAATGTAAAAAGTAAAACAATTAAAAGAGATAAAAATTAGTTGCAACTACATGCAATTAACTACTTGGAAAATCTCGCAATCTGAATGTTGAACAAAAAATGCCATACATACGATTTTATGTATGTGAAATTTTTAAAAAACATAACTATAGTCATTACCCTTGAGGAGATGGTGACTGGAAGGAGAAAAACAGATTTGTATAAGTTCTAATTAAGTTGTTACCTGATTTCGGTGTTTCTCGGGTTGATTTATTTTTGAAAATTTATGGTGTGGTATATTTAGCATCAATAATACATTCTCTATGTTACATTTCAGTATATTTTGCAGAAAAAAGTATTAAGAGAAATAAAGTTGAAATATATTTAAGATGGTATAGAAAATTTCATTTAAACATCCTATTAAACTAAGAAGATATAAAAATTAGTATTGAGAGTTCTGATTATATAATACTTTTAAACTTCAATGAACTAAAGTTACTTAAAAGTATAAGAGAAATAAGGACTAGAAAAAGTGTTTTCAACAGTTTATTCAATATTTAGAATAAAAAAACCCAAAAATCAATAGAAAAAATTTCAGACAAATGTCCACCTCCACATCACAAAAATCTGTTTCATTAAAGGAAATAAACTGAAAATTGAAAAAAATGCAAATAATAACAAATATATGGAAAGATATTTACTTTATTTGTTATGAAGCTAATATGAAAGTAATAATTCATCCTTTATTATCTATCAATCATTCTGGCAAAATTGGCATTACAGATATGTTATCTGGTATTAAAAACATCCAACTAGTTTCTACTTTTACACTAGTTTCTACCTTTTTTGAATAAGAGTGGCCTCATGGGAAATACTTGCTAGACCACTATTACTGCTTACAATTTAGATAAGCACAGTGGGAATTCTATGGTGACTTTCAAAGGTAAAAGAGTTTAGCTATCACTAGATAGAGAAGGAAGATGAGTAGTTAAGGGTAGGCAAAAAATAAATGGATTATAAGTGAAAAGAAATTCAACATTTCATTAACACCTCTTTCTTTCCAAGAAACTACATTATCTTTTAATTCAATTATACCAGATGCCTGAAAGGGTAAAGCTATAAATTTATCAAGACAACTTCTTTTAACACCGGTAAAGATTGAAAGAAGACGGCAAGCCTGAGTGACCTCACCCTGAGAGATAACCACACAATATAATGGTATGGGCTATTTAATAATGATTGACTGGGATTCTGAGACAGAGAAGAAACCCTTCTTAGGGATCTGACAGCCCCCTGCTCTCACCTCTCAAGCATGAGAATGAAGAAAACTATTCAGTCCCTTCAAGGGAAATTCCAGGCATCTAGTTAGACTTGAGAAGTAAATTAACAACAGAAAGAAGGTAATAATAGTTTACAACAATAGTCAGCTGAGCAAGTCAGAGCCATTTGATGCTTGGTTCCCTATAGAAGCTAAAGATAACATCTTTACACATATCCCTGAGTTGTTTTTCAGAAACCCAAACCCCACCTAGAAAATACAGACCACTGTCACTTAGACCTCAGATAAGGAGAAACTAAATACTAAACACTAACCATAGTTCCTTGTTCTAAATTTTTCCCCTGAGGGCAAAGAGAGAATCATGCCAATAGGTCAAATGTTAAACATTCCTTTCTGATGACCACACGTTTTTAACCAAAGCTTGTCTTCCTAAAGAAAAATTTTGCACATCTAAACATATTTGAATCCTCCCATAACTTGTAAGTTCCTGACTTTTGGGCCACAGCAATGTATAGTCTCCATGTACTGATTTATGACTTTGCCTGTAATATCTACCTAAGTGCCTTGAAAAACCCTTATATGTAAAGCACTGAAGAGTTTGGGTCTTAAGCATTAGTTGCCCAATTCTCCTTGTTTGGTACCCTGCAATAAATACCTCAGTTTCTCTTGTAAATCTTGGTGTCAGTATTAGGCTTTTCTTCCATTGGGCAGGCAGACTAAAGATCAGTTTGGCACCTGCAGAAGGAGAAGAGGAAGCAGAAAATCACCTGGAAAGAATCCTGGAAAATTAATCATCATCCTCAAGGCAGATGCAAATATTCACTCTGACAATGGAATATCCTGCAGGAGAAGATGGTGAGAAAGCATCACAATGAAGGGGTTTAGAAAAGTAGTCTTTATTCAAAGATTTAACTTTATATAATGTTTTTGACTCAGTCTCTCAGAGACCTTAATTCCACCCTCTCTCGAGTGGATTTTCCTTCTCTCTCCTTTTTCTAAAAACAAGTTCTTCCTCAGTCATTATAGAAAACTGTAAACTGGACTCTTATGGTCTGTGGGCTTTCTTGTTTATCTGGGGCTTCACTTTCTCACCAGGGCTGTCTTGAAATTGAGAAACCCGAGTTCAAGGCTAAGATACAAAGATGCAGAATTAGTTCACTCTCCTCTGCCGATCTAACTTTAGTCTTCTTGCATTTATTATTGATTAACTGATCTATTTATTTACCATTACTATCTCTTGCACCTAACTCCCAAAAAGCAAAGGAATCTTTTTTCAAGATGTGAACCAGAGCTCAAGCCCCTTTTGTCTCTGTCCAAACAAGTTCCACAGACACATTTCTCTGGATTCACCTAGTAGGTTTCTGGAAGTTCCTGGTCTCCTGGGTGCACCTACAAAGTCCATTTCTAGAGACAGTTTGCACCTGATTGGTCATCATGTGGTCAGCGTCCAAGTGCATGCCTACAAGGGCTGGGTGTGGCAGAAAAGGGGCTGATAGCAGTTAAAATCAGTTGGCAAGCTCTGAAAACCCACCAGACCAGTTTTGCTTGAGAAAGTCAAATAGCCAAAGACTGATGGCTTTCATGGAAATGCAAAAGAGTGACCAATTCACAAACTTACCCAAATCCTCTCTTTTGGAAGTTGTCAGTTTATAACCCTGCTTGCCTCCTGGAGACCATTTGTTCTTGAAAGATCTGGTTTTGCTGAGTACAACCTTGTAAATTCCAAAGAAAATGTGTAATTGCTCAACTTGACCCCCACTTACCTGAACTGGGGTATATAGACCCCTCTCCTCCCTTCCTGGGGTGCTCAGCCTTAGAGCATTAGCTCACTGAGTCTGTGTCGGCACAATACATATGCTACTTCCTAAAACAGCCTCCTTGGTGTCACAGCTTCTCTGTGTTCTCGCTACATTCTGGTGCATGGGACGGAAATGGTAGAGTACAGAGACGGTGTGTTCCACCTCCTTTGTCATTGGGGTACAACCTCCAGGGTGATGGGAGAGGCAATCTCATCTGGCATGCCACAGACCTTTTGATCCATAGGAGGGAGGACCCTCCCGGTACACTGAGGCTTGGACCATGAAAGCACAACAGGGACCCGAGAGGCGAGGAACTGACATGAGGACAACCACTTGATGGAAAGGACTGAACGAACACCCGACAGAAAGGATAGGAATAAGGGCCTTTACATAGACCTCCCAGTAGGTGGCAGAAGGGGAGCTTGATCACCTCCCTGAGTCTGTCAGTAGTTTCCAGAGTGAAGGAAAGGGTTGAAAGGCAATGACTGAAATGCTGCTTTGAGACGGAACCATTGACTCCTAGAAATTGGGTGGAGGATTGGAGAATTTGCTGTGTGATTGCATGTGAATGAGACAGATGGCGGGAGGGTTTTGCTTAAAGTTAGTCTGCGTTGGGGGTTGTACCAACCTGCTAAGAGGTGTCTGAAATATCTTTGTGAGGTGTATGGCTAGAGGAGGATAAAACAGATGTTTCCCATACCCCTCATTCTCTTGTGTGTGTCTGTCATTTTGAATCTGCTAAAAAGCTGGTTGAGTTATTATGCTTTGTTTAATGGGACATGTAGTCTTTTAAAAACTTGATTAGTGCATGTTTCTTTATGTCATTTTATGTTTCCCTCCCTTTATTTGTGTGGAGTTTCTCCCAACCCGTTGGCACTGTTAAAATGGCTGCCTTTTGTTGTTAAGGATGTGGGAAATTTGCCTGCTGTACATGTGAAGTGCTACCAGTTATCTTGAATTCTTTCCTGGGACCACACCCTCTCCCTTCCTTAGTCTGTGTTCTCCTTCATGAGTTGTGAAGTTCATTCTAATCCACCTGTAAAGAAACATAGGAATCTCTCTTATATGCTACTTAGTCTTTTGCTAACTCAGTGCAAATTAAGCTAGCCTTGGAGAAAATTATTTTGTAATCTTTCTCTGGCAACTAAGGGACTGTATAGACTGTTCTTGTTTTCAAATGCTAGAAGCCAGGTTAGCTGAAGGTAAGTCTATTTCTAAAGGTTTAGGCCTTGCCTAAGATTATACTCAACTGCTTGTCCCTGTAAAACTATTGGGAAGTCTCTTAGAGTCATGTAATATATGCTAAGTCCCTACTTTAAATTGTAATGCTAGATAACACTACTGCTTGCTTTTTTGGCTATGCCTGACTAGCACACCCCTTACAAGACTGGTAAGGCTTTAAATGCTGAATACTTTGCAGGACTTAATAAGTCATGGGAACTGGCCATTCCCACCTGATTAAGTCACCTTGTAAGCTTGGTACTTCACCTAAGGGACAGGTCAAATACTAGGCACACTCTGTGGTGCATAGAATAAGACCTAAACACTCGTTTAATTTTCCACATCTTACAACTAAGGCTACTCTTTAGTAATTCATGATTTTTTTTGACAATTTTGCCTGTTCATAATTAGGAATAAGGAGGAACAGATCATTTTACAGCTATGTGGTCTGTTTACTCTAAAAGGTTTTGTACCAGGCCATTTTATAGGCATCACTGGAAAGTCATGGAGCAGAAAGAAAAAAAAAGGGGGGGACTTCAAGGAGGGCTGAGGACACTCAGCTTGGAAGAAGCCATCAGGGTCTCAGAGATACCTGGCTTTGCTGTTTATAGCTTTATTTAGCTATTTGTTTGTTTTAGAATTCTCCTTTGAGGAATAAATTGCAAATGTTCAAAACAAATTCTGGGTTTTCAAGAAACTTTAAAAAAAGTGTAATAATCTGTACCTTCAGACACCCCAATGGGACAGATTTTAAATAATTAAAGCAAATTAAAATTATGTAGTTTTAAAAAAATAATAAGTGCATTATTAGAATCAAATTTGAACTCACTACAATTTAGCAGATAATGAGATTTGGAAAGGAGCAAAGCCATCTGGCAATTAAATTCACTTTGTAGACCTAAAGAAAAATGGTCAAAAGTTCTGTATGCAGAGACATTTTAAAAATTTATTTCACTGCTTTGCAAACAAGATTATATCCTATGGAATATTAAATACCCAACTCCAGAGGCTTGACTCAGAACTATGATTAACAAACTCCCAGTTATAGAAAGCTTCTGAAGTTCTTAGAAACTGAGACATTAAAAAAAAAAAAAAGGAGGACTCCAGAATGAGCATCAGCCAGAGGAAAAGTAAACAAATCTATTGGCAGTTGCCACTAATGGCAAAGCTCCAGCCACTCAAAAGAGGCCTGATAAGGATAAACCTGCTAAGGGGGATGGTATCAGCAGCTATGAATGTGGTCAATCTGGGCACTTAAAGCACAATAGATCTTGATGGCCTAAACCCCCAAGACCTTGTCCAACATCTGGATTAAAAGAGATGGCTCAGCCTCTCCCAAAGGGGGTGGGGGAAACACCTAGCTCGGTGATGGTGGCCATTGACTGAAGGGATAGCCCAGTGCTCTGTTTGCCATCACCCCAGAGAATCCTTGGGTCTGTATGAATGTGGCTGGGGTCCAAATTAATTTCTTAATTAATACTGAGGCTAAGTTTTTAGCCGTTGTACTCATACTGAACCTCTTTCTCTTGATACCTGTTCTCTAGTGGGAGTTAAAGGTGTTCCAAAGGTCAAATGTTTCACCTAACAGTTACTAAAAAGTGCATTCAAATTATGACCGTAAAAGGTTATCTATAAAAAGATAAAAAGAAGTCGGGCTTGGTGGCTCAGCCTGTAATCCCGCGCCTTTGGGAGGCTGAGGTGAGTGGATTGCCTGAGCCCGCGGGTTCGAGACCCGCCTGGGCAGCGAGACCTCATCTCTACAATAAATCAAAAAATCAGCTGGGCGTGGTAGCACATGCCTGTAATTCCGGCTACTTGGAAGGCTGAGGTGGAAGGATCACCAGAGCCCAGCAGGTCGAGGCTGTGGTGGCTGGGAGCGGCCACTGCACTCCAGTCTGGGCGATGGAATGAGACTCCAACTCAAAAAAAAAAAAAAAAAAAAAGATAAAAAGAAAAGCAAAATGCAAAGGAAGAATATAAAAAGGTTGTTGGTGTACAAATAAGGTTTTAGTAAGAAAACAAACAAAAAAGGAATACAAGAAAAAATTTTTTTTTATCTAAGAAGAAATTTTATATGGTAAATTTATCTCCTATAATAAAGAAAACAGTTATCTGAAAATTTTTAAAAGGGGGTAGAGAACAAAAATAAAATGGTATTAGCATGCCAAAAATGATATGAGAAAAGTTTATGAAAAAATATATATACCAAAGAAATTCTATAAACAATCTAGGCATAATAAAGTACTTTCTGGATGCAAATCTCCAAACATTTTTGTATTTCTCCTCAAATTTTATATAAAATTTACTTGAGTACCTGGTTCAAATTATAGTCTAAAACAATCTGTCAGGCTACCATTATAGTCCAGAAATACATTAAAAACTCCAAAGGCTGGTACTTGTAATAAAGCCACAGAAACTAAAGTTTATCATTTAAGTTATGCTAATAACTTCAGGCCTTGTAGCTTTGTACAAAAGATGATCAGCCAGTACCTAAAATTGTCAAAATATATGCCTGACTTTACTCCTTTTATTGAGCCAGAATCCAGTAATTTCATGCCCACATAACAGTCATGCAAGAATTCCAGTCAGTGCCTGCAAACAATGTCACTGCTGAAACAAATCTGGATGCTTCAAGTCAGACAGGGAGAGATTTTCCATCTCTGGTTAGGCAGGACTATGCCCACTGTCAGCTCTGAAGAAATTACAGAAAATGGACCTTTACCCCTCAACATCCCATATAATTATGGGATCGAAAAATCTCTAAAGAACAAATGATTAAGACAGGATAGCTAGCACAGGCTAGACATAGAGAGATTTATTATAGGTAGGTTTTAGAAAGCATTCAAACATTTTAAAAATTATATTCTCCTGCAGGTCAAGTGGCAACCTATCCCACCCCTTGGCAAATCCAAAGAAAACATCAGATGTAGGGCTCGGACAGTACAATCTTTTAATTTGCGGTTTAGCATAATAATCACTAGAAATCTTTTGGAGACACAAGTAAACTGAACATAGGTATTTGGTATTGCATCGTTCAGGATCCAAGTCAGTCCCTGAGATGGGATTCATTAAAACTTTGAAATTGTTTAACAGTAGGCCTTTTTCCTACACCTCTGAAGAAAATGGGGCCACAAACATAAATGCTCATAAGGAAATGTGTTGTCCATTTGGGACAAATTTAAACACAGTTCAAAAGCTTGTTTCCCTAGGAACTTCCTGGACCATGGAAAACCCAAACATCCCAGGGGAGTAAATGCTGCTAAAAATTGAAGAAAGATAGGACCCAACCAACAGCTGTAAGAGAAAAGAAAAGGACCCTAAGGGTGGTCCTGTTCCTATACTAGTACATGCTATTACCCAGATTGTTAAATTTGTGGGTAACTTCTAGTCTCAGGAGCCTCTAGACTTCTCTAATGGGTCTCACCCTTCCAGGGAACTAAGTGAAACCATTTAAATCTGTACATTCTAAAGTTCAAAATAAAAAATTGAACAGCTAATAATAATAACCTAATAAGAATTAGTTTCCAGCAATGGCCCATTAGGAAAACAAGTAGTGTGTTTATACCAGCCCCACTACCCAGTGTCAAATTCAGAAGTTTTGGGGACTGCGAAGTTCTATAGAACTTGAATACCTAACTTCTCTATCATGAAAAAAACCCCTCTATGAAGCCACAAAGTGGGGTGAACAAGAGCCTCTGCTCTGGGTAAAGGACCAGAAACAGACCTCTGAATAAATTAAACAGGCCCTTACCAATGCACCTAATCTGGGACTCCCAGACTAAGCCTTTCTTTTTAACTATGGAACAACATCTAACAGTTAGGGTGCCTCATGTGGTGATAAATTTAATGGAATACAAAGGGCAGTATTGGCTAACCAACGCTCGAATGATCAGATGTCAGGGAATGCTCTATGAAAAACCCACATATTCACCTAAAGGTGGTAAAGATCTTACTACTCATAAAGCCAGTACAGCCAGACCACGATTGCAATAAACTAATAAATAAAGTGTTCTCTAGCCATCCAGATTTAACAGACCAGCCCCTCAGGGAGTCTGAGGTTCAATACTTCATGAACCAGAGTGATTTCATACAGGAGAAGGAATGTTTTGCGGGCTATTCCCATTCTTTTAAGCCAGGTCACCGAGGCCAATGGAAAACCCGGAATGGGTTTCTCAAGCCCTGCTCTAGAAGCCTGAGGATACTTTGGCAGTGCTTTACCCACACCGGAGGCTGGCTGATGACGCACAGTAGAAGGTTGAGAATTCAGCTTAAGGACTCAGGGTACATTACTGATAAACCATTGTTTTGCTTTGTCAACCTTTATCTTTGCTAAACTGTTTGTTGTTTTAATTGCTGTAAAAGTGGCTTTATTCGCTGTAGAATTAACAGAGTTGTCCCCATTGAGCATGTTAGAAAAGGGTCTCACTAGCATTTCCATTCTTTCTTATATTAGAAAGTTTTATTGTGCTTTTATGTAATTCTGCCTAATTTGAGTGTCTATCACTTCCCCCACACACCCAGCATGTAAATGTATAGAAACTATCTGGCCAGACATAAAAGTTTTTCCATCATTATTTATCCCAGCCAGAAGTTTGTTCTCGTGGCCAACAAGGCCTGTTTGGTATTGGGTATCTGCTTATGCAACTAAATCTTCTCAATGTACTAAAGGGCTATTTTGAATATGTGAAAAGGTTGCATATGCCCAGCTCCCATTATTATGGTAAGGCACATGTTCCATAGGAATAATCCAGCCAGGATTTTTCCTTCTGCCTAACCCAAGGGGGGATGTACTAGGTATTCCCCTTAATGAAAGACTCAAAACACGAGATGCTCAATCCATCAACCAAGTTCCTAATATAGGAGGGATCCAGGTTTGGAAAAATGATGAATGGCCACCCCAGAGAATTATAAGTAGCTATGGCCCAGCCACATGGGCATAAAATGGAAGTTGGGAGTACTGCATGCCTATATATATACTAAATCGCATTGTTAGGTTACAAGCTGTCTTAGAAGTTATAACTAATCAAACAGCCACAGCTTTTGAGCTTGTTGCTCAGCAACAAGCCCAAATGCACACAGCTGTTTATGAAAACTACTTAGCTTTGGACTACCTGCTAGCAGAAAAAGGAGGAGTTTATGACAAATTTAATAGCTTTGACTGTTGTTTGGAAATAGATAATAATAACAAAACAATAACTAATAAAGCCACAAATATTAGAAAGCTTGACCATGTCCCGGTGCAAAAATGGCAAGGCATAAAAATCGGCAATTGGTTTGAAAGCATGTTCTTGGGTCTGGGAGAACTTAAGTATATTATTGGATCTGTAGTCCCATTGGTGGGGTCCTGTCTTATCCTCCCATGCATAGCCCCAATAATTATGAATGCCATTTCTAAGTTTGTGAAAACAGTTGTTGAATGAAAAACTGCGGCCCACATAATGTTAATGCACCAAATTAAGGATGATGCTCTAGATCCATGAAGGGTTGAGCATCAAAGTGGGGAATGTGGTAGAAAGGGGACTGATAACAGTTAAAAGTATTCCTTTTGAAAATCAATCGGCAAGTTCTGAAAACCCACCAGAACAGTTTTGCTTGAAAAAGCCCAATAGCCAAAGACTGGTGGCTTTCATTGAAATGCAAAAGAGTGACCAATTCACAAACTTACCCAAATCCTCTCTTTTTGAAGTTGTCAATTTATAACCTTGCTTGTTGTACATTTCCTGGAGACCATTTGTTCTTTGAAAGATCTGATTTTGCTGAGTATAACCTTGTAAATTCCAAAGAAAATGTGTAATCGCTCAACCTGACCCCCCTCCCTTACCTGAACTGGGGTATAAGACCCCTCTCCTCCCTTCCTGGGGTGCTCAGCCTTAGAGCATCAGCTCACTGAGTCTGTGCTGGCACAAATAAATATGCCACTTCCTAAAACAGCCTCGGTGTCACGGCCTCTCTGTGTTCACTCTACATGGGGACAGCAGGACTCCAGTTTATCACTGGATTAAAAAATATTCTTGGAGCCATTAGGGTACCTGCACAATGAATATTTGTATACCTAACCCTGAATTGTACCCCCACAATTTTAAAATAAAAAAATTTAAAAGTTTAAAAAAAAAATTCTTGGGATTGGAGACAAACAGAGCTGACAATATGCATGAACTTTTTAGTGTTTGTCCTAGGGAATTTAATGAGGAAATCACAGCTAGCCTCCAGCGCTTCAGCTACTTTGAAAGTAGAAGCAACGAAGGTCATCCCAGGAAATTTTAGACTGGGTAAGCAGTAGAATGATAGAATTTCTAATGTGTGTTTTTGTTGAAAATTCTTAGTGTGGCTCCCTTCTCTCACCTGCCAAGAGAAGAAACCACTTTATTCAGGAAGAGGAAATCATCTTTCTATCTAATATTCAGTACTACAGTCATCCTGTAGCAGGAAAAATAGAGAGATCGTGACACCGAGACTGTTACAGGAAGTGGCACTTATTTACGCTGGCTAGCACTAGCACAGCGAGTCCAAGAATTTCATGCATTCAAATCAAACTTGAGCACCCCAGAACAGGTGACCTGGGGTCTTATACCCTCATTTAGGTAAGGGAGGGGGTCATGTTGAGTGATTAGATATTTCCTTTGGAATCTTACACGGTTGTACTCAGCAAAATCAGATTTTTCAAAGAACAAATGGTTTCCAGGAGCTGCAGGATTGTAAACCGTCAACTTCAGAAGGGGAGCTTTAGATAAGACTCTTTTTCATTTCCATGAAATAGCCAGTCTCTGGGCCATTTGGCCTTTCTTAAACAAAACCTGCCTGTTGCTGGGCAGGCCTTTAAAGTTGCAACTTGCCTTTCCAAGGGAAATACCTTTAACTGCTATCAACCTTTCCTTCTTGCCGCTGGGCTAGTGGCAGCCCAGGTGAGGCCAACTGCTGATCCCAAATCTGCCACATGTGTTTTTGTGTTTATTCACTCAATCACACAAGAAATATATTTGAGTATATGCCGCCTCCTGCCACAATCCCAATGTTCAACTCACAAAGTTAACATCATTAGATAATAAAACCAAGAGAAGCACACTTTTGCCTACCACACCACAATTGATATTGGAGGAAATTTGCAGAATCAGAACTCATAAACGGAGAGCTTTGTGGTCCAAGAAACAGTGCTCACTACAGAAAAATATAAATTGTAACACAATTGTACAGTGCCAGGCATAGAATGTACTCAAATTGAGTTTCCTTTCTATTTCACATTTTACCTAAGTTTCATTCATATTTCTTCATGTCACACAGGTTTAAAAATAATCAAGAACACACATAGCAATTGTATAAACAGTAGTACTAAACCACTAAGAATTTGGTTAAATGGAACCAAGATTCTAAATAAATATTCTCTAGACCTGGTGAAGTGCATTCAAATTTATAAGAAATCAAATTGATTTAGATATAATTTATATACAATAAATGCATGGCTTGAAATGTACATTTCAAACAGGGTTCATGAATTTTTATAGCAATGTAACCATCACCTTTATCAAATATGTATTATTTCCATCTCTTGAAAATTTCCCTCATGTTTTTTGTTGCTCAATCCATCCCAATTAAAACAAAGAGTATTCTGATATAAATCATAGCAGCTTAATGTTATCTAATCTAAAATGTCACAAGCAACAAAAAAGGAAACATAATATATATGGTTTTGTATTTACCTTCTTTGGCTAAAGAAAATGTGTTCTTCAATTCAACCACATTGTGTATATCAGTATTTTATTTTTGTTGCTGCATAATATTGCATTGTATGCATAAGCTAACATTTACTCTGCTGCAGTTCTTGTCAGGGCTGCCTCCTCACCTCACATCTGCCTTCCTCACTCCACGTAAGCCCCTTCACAGCCAGACCTTTTGTGAGGCCCTCTTGTGTCACTTGTGCTTTGACACACACCTAGAGCTTAGGGAGTTGTTACTTCCTGTGTGCAGCCTGGGTTACTCTGGCAGGAACAATATTTTATCTTTTTACCTTATAATTATACTCTAAACACTATTTTATTGTAGCTAAGATAAGTGGTTTAAAAAATAGCCAACTGATTTCTATATCCTTTCTCTTTCTATTTTACTTACTATCTCCCTCCTTTCAATGACCTCTTCTTTCAGCCAAGACAGTCACTCTGCTTCCCACCCAGATGCACAGAAACTTGGATATTTATGTCATCTTGCATCAGTACCTTACTCTTCATCAAGTCACCTGTTACAGAATGTGTGTCCCTATGTTTGTTTTAAACGAACATTAGCACACCTTTCAGCTCTTTAAGTTTTTTGAGAAAAACCAGGGTGACAAACACACCCCAATCTTTGCCAGAGTCTACTGTGATACCTATGGCCCCATCAGACCATAAAGATAAAGAATAGAGCCTCAGGAAGGTCAAGCATAACTGTACAATCTGATGTGACTGACACACCTGTGGCCCAGCCTTTCTGAGTCAGATCCCCTTCTGCCTAGGGTAGCAATTATGTCTGACCTGATTGAAACCTTAACTGGCATAGCTTGTTAGTTGCATATGAGGAGGTCAAGCCAGTGTTTGAGGCAGGTTGTCACAAGTTTGTGTCCCTCGAGCAGATTTTACGGGAAGAGCCACTCCTCTGAGTTCTCTGAGACAACTTGACATGCCCATTAGATCCCAGTGCACAAAATACAACCCCCATGTTGTTTTGTTCCTAAGTTGTACTGACCTTCTGGGACCACAATTAGCCAAAGTGAAAATATAAAGCTTCCCTTTGTTCCATGTCAGGTAGAGAATGAGGGCTGTGTCCCCAGGAGTTTTGAGGGTGAGCAGTGGTGACTGAAGAGCCCAGGAGCTCCACAGCCACTCTGTATTATCCTCATGAACTAGAGATTCAGAGGAAGGACTCCCTGCAAAGGGCCACTGGGACACCCAGTTCTCTAGAGAAGCCCTGATTCAGAAAATCCAGCTCTACTCTGACAAGTTAAGTCATATGTTTATAAGCAGATGACTACTTTTTGAATATTAATTAAGTACCAGAGAGTATACGAAGTGCTTTAAAGGAATTATTTCTTACAATAATTGTAAAGGTTAATAAGTATCTTCTCATTTTACAGTTGGGAAACAATTTTTGAGACATATGCGGTTTACTGTAAACCACTACAAAATTATGGTATGTGCCTTGTAATCTATGTTTGTCTAGCTTAAGAGGGAAAGTTCTTAATCAGCTATGTGTAATTTTTGTCAGTTCATTAGTCTCTATTTTTCTCACCATTAAAATGAAAAAAATTAAATTTAATCTCTAATTTAGGGTCAGTTCTCATAGAATACATATAATATATCTAAGCATATTTGAGAAACAAGATAGTGCACTAATTGAATGTGCATATTGAAGGAGAACAAGGTTATCTGATTTCAAGATACTGGTGTATAATTCAGTGTACTTCACACTCCAGAAGGGATTTAATTTTTCAGTGAATATTCAGAAACTATTCCAGAACATATATACAATACCAAAAAACAAAATAACACAAAACAGCATATTTAAAAATAAAATTTTGTGGAAGGCTGTGTCTAAAACTGTAGAAAAAGAAATGTATGCAGAACTTCTCTCAAGGAGTTCAGATTATAGCAGAACATCAATTATTAACAAACAGGGCTGCATGACTTTCCTAATACTTTAGTGCTAACTTTAATATTACTTGAATTCTGGGAAAAACAGTAGTTTTGTCTTTCTATGATGCATCCAATTAATTGTAGCTCCATACTTTGCTTCCTTTTTTACATATTTTGATTCATTCATTTACTGTCAATTTTAACTGTTCATTGCCTATATTTAGCAGGTCAAGTCAGTTTGAGATTTGACAAGAGTGCCATATGTCATGAACAAGGGAGAAAATACTCGTATGCATGACAGAGATGACAAAACAGTCTACTTTATTTAGTAAATTTCTGTACAACATATGGATGAAGAAATAGTCATATATTCCCTATTTTATTTATTTTTTTCTGCTTCTTACTCTTGTCTGAGGACATTATTAGATATATAGGGAAGAGAGATACTACTGTTTGGGGTAAAATTGCAGGGCAAAGCAAAAAATAATAATGGAAATAACAAGGAGTCAAATATTACATACATTAGAAAGGAATAACCTGAAAATTAGAATTATTTTGACAAGTGACTTTCCTTTTTAGAAAGGTGCCTACTGGTTTTTGGTCAATGGTATAATGGAGATATTATGCCTTTGGCCAGTGACTCCATGAAGAGAACCTACTATTTTCTGCCTCTATTTCTGTTATAAATGATCATAACATATGCAGAATCATTCTTATCATTTGATAGAAAAAGATGACTCTGAATTTGGAATACAGCAAAATTGGCATGGCCAGGGCTTGATGAGAATGGAAAGTGTAATATAGCTTGGATCCAGGAAAGAAATCCCTTAGAGAAAATCTTCCACACTCTCCACAATGGGAGAATTAAATACCTTTTGTGCATTTCTTGTTGTTTTACATTTTATATTTTGTCAACCTCCCCGATTCTTGACCTCCAAAACTTTCTCAAAGTTATCTGGGAGACATTGAACTTGGTGTGGATATATAACCCCACATATGTAGAATGTAAGGAAATAAAATATAATGGCTGGGCCAGACTTATAAGGTATTATCAAGACTACCCAGAGGAAAGTTCCTTCAAATTTAATTATCAGGGGCACCTGGAACTAATTATCAACTGCTTTCCTTTATTAAGTCAGAGACTGGATTGGCTCCAATGCCCTCAAATCTCACAGATTTATACATCTCTGCTCACACTGTGTAGTCATCCAAGTACTTCATACAGAACATTTTAACTCCATAACAAACATGATTGGATGAGTAATATGCCAAACTTATGTTTTAAGAAATTGAGGCATGGTGAGATTAAGAAACATCTGAAATCATATAGATTTGAAGTGTTAAAATAAAAAATTTAGGCAGACAAATTTATCAGAGTTCAACTGAACAAAAATGATTCATGAATCAGGCAGCCCTCTGAACCAGAACAAGTTCAGAGAACTCCAGGCAGCAACTCTGTCACAGAGCATTTATAGACAAAATGGAATTGAGATACAGAAAACAAAATGAGGTACAGAGACAGTTTTATTGGTTACAAACTCAGTGTTTGTCGATTTGAACAAGGTTTGAACGTTTGACTGCATGTAATTGACATAAATGTGACTGCTCCACAGCAATTTTTTTCTAACAAAACTATGCCCCTAAATTAGACTTTCAGTTAGTTTAGGTACTAAGCAGGGTTGCAGTTGTTACACAAGGACTCAGGTACAGGGTCATACTCAGGCCAAATTTGTGAACTGTTCATTTTATTCTGGGAATTTTAACTGCAGAATTATTTGTTATTGGTCTCTAGACTGAATAAAACTATGGGTAAGGGCAGGTGAAGGCTTGATTACCAATTTCTTTGGATTGACACATATAATGGGATGGTTCTTACTTAAACAAAAGCATGTCCCGAGTCTTTCTAGAACAAGGACGTTTTGAGTCCATGAAACCCCATCTCTCAAAGGATGACTTTGGACCTTACACCTCCCCTGGGATGCTGTGGTTTCTCAACTCCACTAGAGTTGTTCTTGCTGATGACACTATTTGCTCCATTTTGATTTTTTCATTGTGTTTTGTCATCTGTATTGAACAGCTTCCTTAAAAGTAATTGGATGTTTCTAGACCATCTTTGTCAGAGTAAGAGAAGACATACAGTTAACTTGTTACCTGTCCCCCAAGACTGATGCATGGAGCATAGAAGTGAGGTGGGCCCAATAGCACCATTACCTTTCTGTGCATGTATATACAAATGGGATGGGGACCATGTGGCTGGAAAACAGATGGCAGAGTACAGGGGGAGGACTGCAATTGTGAATGACACCATTGATGAGGGCAGACTTGACCCTGCAGAAACACAGTGCCAAAACTTCAGCTGCTGGGTAGTCACTGCCTTTTGGAACAAGATAGTGTCTACCAGAAGGTTGGCTTGGATCTGAAGGTGATAGGTAAGAATTCTACATAAATGTTTCAGAGTCAACATCTGTTGTTACCGCCTTAACATGATAGTTTCTGAAAAATTTATCTGGGTTTTGAAATGCTCTAATGCACATTGGCTGTCAAATTTATATCAAACCCTTCATTGTGTAGAAACTGTCTTAGGTACCCAAAGTCCACAAACTTAGATGAACCAAATTTAATTATTTGGGTAAAGAACTTGAAGCCTTACCATTATTGTCAAAAGGGAGACCATATATTTAGGAAAATCTGAAAATTTTGCTTCATAATTGTATACAGACTCATTATTTCACAGTGTTATTACAATTAAGAGAAATGCGATAAGGTCAAGAAAATATAATAAAGACTAAACTAGATCCACCAAATATAAATATCATAATTATTAATATTGTTGGCAGGAATATTGAAAAAAGGATGAAATCACTCCCTGCATCATGATTTCCCACTGTCGATATTTGTGAGAATTGATTTTCCTAGTTTAGCAAATGCCATCGAGAACATAGGCCAAAATCTTGGCTACTCTACATGTGTCACCCATGAAGTTTGAATCTAAATTCATAAACATATTTGGAGAATATCCACAGAAGCACATGTTGAGAAGTTAAAAAGGCCCATCGTTTTCTGCCATTGGACATATATATATTTATAAGATTCTGATCTTTGAGAATATTATCTTACTAATTTTTTATCCTGTTCATGTGATCCATGCCCTGGTCAGAGTTATTTTGTTCTCAGTGAGAGAAGAAAAATGTCAGATGTGAAAACTTGTTATCTTTTCATCTGTTCCAGTATGATTTAGGAGCACAAAAACTAAAAACAAACAAAATAAAACATTCCAGCTAACACCTTTCCTAAGCAGAGTATAATCTCCCTTAACCTCTGACCTCTTCTCCAAGTCCTCCTCCATCCCCTTTCCTCTCAGGAAAGTCATTGCCCACACATCCATTTGAAGAGACGCTAAACTTTGGTTCCTTGACCTCTATCCCCTGGTTGGGGTTCCTCCCCATTGATTACCATGGAAGGACTGAATGATGCAGAAATACAACTGATGTGCTATTCAGTTGGGTTGTTCCCATGGCCCCATGTGCAGTAAAGTGACATGGAAGAAAAGACAATACCCTCACACAAGGCTGCTGTGGGCAACTCCATGTGGAAAAATTTCTATTGGTCATAAATATCTCCACTGTGAACATGACTTGTTCCATCAGCATCCCCCTTTGGGGTGATGAAAAGATAGCAACATTTTCTCTCTCGGAATGGAAATTCCACATCTTCCTCTCAGGTTTGGGAAATAACTATGAAGACCAACCAGGCTCTCTCATAGTATTGCTCTTTTAAAATAATTTTTGTTTTATTCTCTCTAAAGAATTATTCTGCAAACTCTTGTCAAGCTGGTTTTTAGAACACTTAGGAATCCTACTCCTCTGAATTTCTCTCTGACATCCTCAACTTGAGCCTAAAGTTATATTTTAGGGGTATACACTACTCATAATTGGCTCTATCTTCACTCTATCTCCAGACTCTCTTCTGATGCAAAAACTATTACAGCACTTTGTTATTTTCCACTCATCATGAATTTTCTTCTGTATTAGAAACTTACTTTTCCTTAGCACTACTTTTATGACTATGACTTGGGTAATTTTGTCCTTTTGATAATTTTATTACAAGTGTTTGTTTGGTTGATAAAGCCTTTATTTCTCCTTAATTTATGAAATTTAATTTTGTTGGATATGAAATCCTTGGTTGAAAGTTCTCTTTGAGTAGATTGAAGATAGGGCCCCAATCCCTTCTGGCTTGTAGGAGTTCTGTAGGAAGTCTGATGTTAATCGGATATGTTTACCATTATAAGTTATCTGATATTTTTTTCTCACTGCTTTTTAGATTTTTTTTTTGCCTTCACATTAACGTTACATAACCTGATGTCTATATGCCTTGGGAATGACCTTTTGCAATGACTTCCAGGAGTTCTTTGGACGTCTGGTATTTGAGGTTTAAATCTCTGGCAAGGCCAGAGGAGTTTTTCTTAGTTATTGCCTCAAATAGGTTTTCCAAATATGTTGCTTTCTTACATAATCCCACATTTCTTGGAGACTTTGCTTGATTTTCTTGATTCTTTTTTCTTTGTTATTTTCTGATTGGGTTAATATGAAACCTTGTCTTCAAGTTACAAGATACTATCCTATATTTGCTCTAGTTCAGTTTTAAAACTTTCCACTACATTGTACTTCCCTAAATGAGTCTTTCATTTCCAGAAGTTAAGCTTGTTTTTGTTTTAAGTGTCTCTTTGTAGAGTTTTTTTTATTAATATCCTAAGTAATTTTTTTTCTTTATGCTTGTTTTAAACTTTCTCTTAGATCTCATTGAACAATTTTATAATCAACTTTTTGAATTCTATGTCTGGAATGTAAGATCTCATTTTGTTTAGGGTCTATTTCTGAAGAGTTCATGTTGGTGTTCCATAAGTCCTGTGAGCCTTATAATTTCCAGTATTTTTCTAGTGGTGTATTTTAAACTTTTGTCTCAATATTTACAACTCCATTGAGATTTTCTTGTAGAGCTAGTCTGGTTGTCTTTTGGGGCAGTTAAAAACACTTTTTTTCATATTAGCAGGATTATTTTTCTGATTTCTTCTTAGTTGAGTAGACTATTTCTCCTTATTATTGTTAGATTTGTTTTTTTATTCAATTTCCCCCTCTCCTTTAGAGATGTGGCTTTAATATGTGTAGTTCATATTCATCTATCTTTGTCTCTGGAGCTTTAAGTGACATATGCTCTGTTTGAATTTATAGAAAATATCTGCAAAAATTTTCTCAGCTCTGTGTGTGTGTGTGTGTGTGTGTGTGTGTGTGTGTGTGCGCGCGCGCGCGCGCATAGGTTCACTGTCTCCTGTGGAGCTAGAATGCCAGAGGGCTTCCAAAGATTATCATGTTCCCCAATGGTATGGTGTATCCCCCACTAGTATTTTTTCTCTGGGTTAAATCATTGTCTTCAGGTTGTTAAGAGGCAGCCAGTGTGAAAACTTTTTGCAACCGAAGCAGTTGGTTAGATGCAATACCTCTGTAGTTGGCTTAAGCTTCAGCCCCAATGAAGACAGTTGGGAATTTCCCAGTGAGTGAGCCTCAGTGTACTGAGGTCTTTGCCAGGATTTTAGGAAAGCCATTTCAGCTCCACTATTAGACTGGCAGAAAAGTGGTCCACTTTTCCATTATTCCTGTTTTGCTCCAAATTTTCAAATCAGACATGCACCTCTGTCCATCTGTAGAAACCTTGAAGTTCCTTGTTGGGAGATAGTGGGATTTCACTTTTTTGCTAGCCTGAGCCTAAAGGGCACCCCCGTGGGATTGCAATTAGCTAAGAATGCTGTGGAAAAGGCATTGGCGGGTGCATTTGTACCAAACTCCCTCTAGAGCAGCAAATGTCTGCAGTGGTGGGCATGATGGTGGAGGAGTCCCCTCACCATGACCCTTCACAGGCACCAATGCTGCTCAACACCTGGGGTAGAGCTACTGCCTTTCCCACTGAGCCCAGCACTGTGTCTCCATCTCTGAAGGAATTTTCCTTAGACTGGGAGATCTGTGGCACAGAGAAGCCTGCATTCTGACGTTATTTATTTGTTCAACTTGGTGCTTGCCTAATGTGGTATACTCCCCCTTCCCCTGAGAGTGATAATCTGTAAGAGCTCAATATCTATGATCCCTGCTGTTCTTCTGGGCCTTGCTGTCCTATGGGACAATGACAATGACACAATTCAGATTAGTGTTGGGGAGTGCCTGCAAGGGATTTGGTGTTGTGAAGATGCAGGTGTTGATTTCTGAGGATAACTGGTCATTGACATCTCTGGAGGATCCTCTTGGGAAGTTCTTTGATGCCTCAGACTATGGACTAGTCTGCAAGATATGCAGTGACATGAGATTTGATCTTATCGTCTGGGGTGAAAGGGTGATGTTAGATAGCAGAACTGGGTTGACCCATATTCTGGTTTCATAGTGGCCAGTACATGTAGCATTGGTATAGCAGATTTCTCAATTGTCAGTTGTGGCAGTGCTATGCTGGACACATGCACAGGTTCAAAACATCCTCTATGGCTGGGGTGGCTTAGATAATAGTGTTAACCAATGTCTGGGATCATATCTTCCCAAGAGCTGTGGTATTATATTAGATACAATGGAATGTGCCAGTTGACCTCTGGCCAGGAGGTGATATTTGGGGGAGATTGCCAGTTTCAAGAGTGGCTGTGAACTTTTTGTTTGGCCTGTATTGCCCCAGGAAGTACACAGATACCTAGGCTATGGGTGGGGATCTGGGGATCACCAAAGTCCCCTGTCCCTATAGAGCTTTTAGTGGGAGAGGGAAATGTTCCAGCTCTCCACCTATGTGCATGATTGGCTACCCCAGTGGGACTTGGAAAAGAGTCTCCTAGTTGCTGGAGTAATACTGCCATGTTGTGCAGAGGTTGCACAAAAGAATTCACATAAGAAGTGAGGAGTTTCTGGGGTAAGGAGTCTCACTCAGCTTCCTGTCTCAGCCTCAGGCAGTCTGTGCTCAGAAGGGAAAATGCAGCCCATGCTAGGTCTTCTCACTACAGCTTGCGCTAGACAGAAACGGGTGAAATTTTGCCCTTGGAGCAAGTGACAGCATCAGGACCCCCCTTCCCTTTCCAGACTAGTTAGACTGCAACTGCCAGCAAGGGTTAAGTTCCCAAGAAATGGTGGCTAGATCTGCTCAGGACTCTTCTGCTTGCTCTGCATGGCTGTGGATATCGCAGTTTTCCATAACAGACTGGAGTCCCATAAGGTTCAGGAGGACTTTTAAGTCTGTGGCAGTGTTATTGTCTGAGTAACTCTAGGCTGCTCTCCCTTGATACCGATAAATCAAAGGGGGCAAGGAACTGGTAGAAAGAAGTTTATTTCTGAATTTGAATCCAGGAAGCAGAGTCAAACTCAAGGTCTTTCTAAAATGGTTCTGTTTACCCTTCAGGCCTCACAGTCTACTTTTATAGTCCAGAGTTGTTGGTACCTATACATTAGCCATATGACCAGCAGAACATTGTATAGGACTTAAGTTACAGCTGCATTTTACATTTAGATGGTAATAAGTAGAGTAAAGGAAGTTTACAAGGCCAAGAAGTTATGCATTGCAAAAGCTATGCAAACCACAAAACTTATTACATTAATACAATATTGTTCAAACCTATGACTATTAAGAAAGGGAGTAAATAGGGATTTACATCTTTGGGCGTAGTCTGTAGGGAAGTCAAGAATACCCCTGAAGCTACTCACTGGGATCTTTAAAGGGACTCTCAGTAATGTGCTCAGGAATGTACAGGAGCACTTGAACACTTTCCATGCCCTTCTCTACGGGCTATGGCAATATGGACAAACATTAGTGGGTCTCTGTATCAGCAGGAGCACAGATCTCCTGAATTATCTGCACTCACTTCCCATGCTGTGTCTAGAGGTGTCCTGTGGTTTGCTCAGTGATCTGACTGAGTGTGGCTAGTTCCAACCCAGGATGATAGTTTTTGTCTTCTTTGCACACTGTGGTGGTGATTTCTCTGCTGGTCTTGTTCCTATGTAAGTGCTGAGACACTGCATCTCTATTTTGGTTATCACCATGCAAGAGACACACAAACTACTTCTTGTGGCCATCTTGCTCTGCCTCAACAAAATATTTACAAATTTACACTGATATGCCCTTTATGTGTATGAAGACTTCATTATTAGTACATAAACTAGGCTTTCTGGAGAATATTTTAACATTAGTCTATTTTGATTTCATGTAATATAAATGATTTATTTAATAATGCCTGAAGATTAGCTTTATTTTTCATTCAATCTTCAGCCTTCGTAATCAATCTAGCTCTTTGTTGGTTATTCTGTGCTTGTGCAGGACCTAAGAATAAATATATATAGGCTTTCCTGGGGGAAAGTGTCATGAAAATGCATTTTTGTAATCAGTTGTATTTTCTCACTATGTATTAAAAAACATACATTCCTTTAGCTTTCCAAATTAGTGGTGGATTTACTTTCTCAATTTCTGATACAAAGATTGTGACTCCTTTCTTCTGTGTTCCATTTGCATGAAATTTTGTTTCCCATGCTTTTTCTTTGAGTCTGTGAGTATCCTTTCTGGTGAGATGAGTCTCCTGGAGACAATGCATTGTTGCCTCATAATATTTTATCCATTTTGCCATAATGTATTTTCAGTGGTGCATTTAGTTCAGTCACATTCAGGCTAATTATTGAAATGCAAGAGTTTACCCCATCATGAAGTTCTTATAGAATTTGTTGTTGTTATTTGTTTGTTTTCTTTCTTTTGATTTTTTGGGTTGATTCATGTGTATTTTCAATCTTTTTCCTGCATTCTTGTGAAGGGCATTGTTGTTCTTTTTTTCCTTTCTTTTGTGTTTAATACTTTCTTAAGTCTTTCTTGTAAAGCAGGTCTGGAGGTAGTGTATCATCTTAGGGATTGAATGTCTGGGAAAGACTTTAATTCTCCATTACTGATGAAACTTAGCTTAGCTGGGTAAGAAATTCTTGGTAGAAATTGTTTATCTTTAAAAACTTTGAAGACTGGGCTCCAAGTTCTCCTCACCTGAAATGTTTCTGTGGATAAGTCTGCTGCTATTCTAATTGGTCTTCCCCTGTAGGTAGTCTGTCCTTTTTCTCTTGCTGCCTTTAGGATTTTTTTCTTTTATACCTACTTTGTGTAAGTGAATTACCATGTGTCTAGGAGTTGGTCTACTTCTTTTTGTCATCTTGCAGGGTTTCTCTGAATCTCTTGTATTTGAATGGTCAAGTCACTGATGAGATGAGGAAAGTTTTCTTGGATAATTTCATGGGATGTTTGTTCCAGGGTAGTCTCTGTCTCTCTTTCTGCTTCAGGAAGCCCAATTAATATTGGGTTCAGCCTCTTGAAATAATGGTTCAACTCTTAAAGGTTTTTCTCTGTCCTTTTAAGCTTCTTTTCTATGTTTATGACAGTTTGGGTTAGTTCCATATTTTGGTCCTCAAGCTCTGAGATTCTTTTGTTTGGCTAATTTTGCTTTCCATGCTTAATAATTTGTTATTTATTTCATTCACTGTATTCTTTATTGCTGTTATCTCGGTTATCAACTCCTTCATTCTTTCCTCTTGTCTCTCCCCAATTCTATTTATTCTCTCTATTAATGTCTTGATATCTGGGTTTGCGATTTGAGATCAGTCACTGTGGGGACTCTTCATTATTTGCATTCTGAAGTCTGTATTCTCAGTGGCTGACCTCCCAGGAATCTGTGTGAGACCATATTCTTCTTTTGGTTTTTCTTCATTTGTGTAGATTTTTCTACCTCCTTTTTTCCTCCTCTCCTTTAATTCTATTGTTCAGGGATCGGGGGTAGCTTTTACTTCTGTTTTCTAAATCTCCTTATGTAGATCCTTTGGGTATGTTCAATTCTGAAGCTGGACTGTGGGTGGGGGTTGTACTTTTTGCAGTTTGAGCTTTAATTGAGGGGGAGGGAGCTGTGATTCAGAAACTGTCTGCAGATCCTGTTATCTGCTGACAGGTGTGTGGACCCCTGGGATCCACTTCCCACTGCCTTACAATCTGTCCATGCAGTGGGGTTATAAGTTTGCCCCTGAAAGCAAAATGAGGTAAGAAAAAGAATGGAAAAAGGAAGGAAAGTGACAAGAAGAAGGTAGAGAGAGAGAAGAATATGAGGGAAAACAGACAGGCACACCAACTAACAGATTAAAAGAGACACAAAGACAGAAAAGATTAAAAAAAAACAACAACAACAAACCTAAAACATACACTCAATCATGCAAATACAGCAACAGACCAAAAAAACCCTACTGATGTACTCTTCCTCAGAAATACAAGTACACAAACAGAAAGTCTAAATAAACAGCAATAAAATAACAGAAAAAAAGCAAGTATGAAAACATAATCAAAAACAGAAAGAGAGAAAAAAACCTAAAACAACAAAAAAGAGAAAACAAATAGACCAAAAAAAGAAAACAAAAAACAAAAAACACTCTGCAGTCATTCCTGTAAGTCCACTTCCTTTCTAGCTTTGCTCTCCAACCCCTTCCCTCTGCTCTCAGTGCAGGCTGATAAGGTTGCTCTCAGCATGGGTTAGATGCCCCAGGTCTACTGTGGGAGGAGGGTGGATCAGATCTGGACTCACCCGGCTAGCTGCCTGTCAAGTCTCTCACTCAGATCTGACATGTCTGTGTGATCCAGCATGGGGTTGGGCTTCTGTCTCTCTGAGTTTGATGAGATTACCTCTAGTTCCCAAGTTGGGGACTGGGTGGAACTGGGCAGGGTAATGCAGGTCTCTGCCTGGGCCCAAGACAGAGTAAATGGCTCAGGTTGGCATTTCCTCACTAGTGGTAGGGCTCCTCTCCAGTTCCCCCAGATCTTGTCTCTCCATAGATCAGGGGTTCCAGCCGTTTTTGGTGTCACAGGTGATGATGTGGGCTGGTAATGAGAATCAGCTGTATTTGGCATGCTTTTCTTAGGAGAGTTCCAAGAGGAACAAATGATCCTGCACCGGTGACTTTAATCTCAGGTTGGTAGGGGGGGTTGCATTCACTTCCATTGGAGAGCCTTGGGTGTATGAACCCAAGTCTCCCCTCAGACGGACTTTCACTCACCCACCGGAACACACCCACTCACACAGGGAGTATTTATGGGCAATCACTTTTGCAGAGACTCTCACAGTCCAGCCTTTCCCATCACCAACTACTTTCTCAATTTCAATTCTAGTTAGACAGCCACAGGAAGCAGGATTGGAGACTTGGGGATGATGCCCCCAGCCACTGGAACAGTCACTGTGGCCGGTGAATGAGTAATTGGGTTGGCCCCCCATGAATGAGGTTCCCCCTCACTCCTAAAGTATAGATGGCTGGGAGTAGACATGTAAGTCAGAAACGCTCTCAGAACAGATGTATGAATTGACTGGATTTCAGCTTCAGGGAGAGGGCAGGAGGAAGACAGAAAGATTTGTTAAATTTAGTAAATTTAGTAAATTCTGAACTTGATTTATTCCGAACTTGATTTATTCCTCATGTTTCAGTACAATGTATATTTCATGAAAACAGTGATTTTTTTTCTTTTTTCTGTACCACCACATCCTAGAAAAGTGTCATACATTGGTAGAGCAATAAACATTTGCAAAAAGCATGAATAGGTTCATAAAATGAGTATTTATTAAATATTTTACCTGTTGAATGCAGAGGACACCAGGGCCTAGAGATACAATCCTTAATAAGACATAAATTTTTCCCCCAGTATTTGTTTTTATCCAAAGAAGCCACTGTGCCTTTTGAATATCTTATTATACCCTCAAAAACTTTACTCAAAATGATATTGCCAAAGTAGTATACCAGTAAATAGTTAATTAATGTAGCCAGGTGGTGAATTCATTTTGCTGGAATGTATAGGCTACTTTTAGATCCTACACTGCTTTTTAATTAAAGCTTCAAATAAAAATAAGATGAATAACGTTATTCCTGACACACAGCTCTGATTTGGATAGACCTTCTAGCTTCATGTTTTCTTTTACTGTCCACCTCCCCAATCCCTAAGCTTAGAAGGACAAACGCCCATTAAATGAGTGGAGAGATCATAAATGGGATACTTTGGTTCTAGAAGAAAATATGAATTTAGGTCAAGCAAGATAAGTACTGAAAACTCATTTTGAACCTCAGACTGAATGTTCTGAGTATGTAAGAAGAGCAAAATATCTAAAGCTGAACCCATTATCCTTCTCGTTTTGTATCACAGGTGTACCCTCCTTTGTTCCTGTTTTGTTGTCACTCTCATAGAGGGTTCTTATGCCCAGAAATCCCTTCTCACCCATCGTGTCCATTTGGTTATGCCTAATAATATTTTCCCACCATTTATTTATTTCTTTCTTTCTAAATTATTCCTTGATGAATTACATGAAGGCCCCACTTTAGTATCACTGAAGTTGAGATTCTGGACTCTGAGTTGATTCTTTCTGGCTTTCAATAATGGCTTTGCCAGTGAGTGACCATAAGCCAGGGAAATTTTACCAGTGGGTAAATCTTGCAGGTAAGAATATTTAAAGAACTTGTGATTTAAAGATCTGACAATGGTATAGAAAAATCTAAGTGGATCTCTTTTGTCATCAGGAAAAGACAATTCACTTAACGGGAGACACTCATTTTTATCAAAAATATAAACTTGGTGATAAACAGCTGAATAACATTTTGATACAATAAGAACAAGGAAATCCCCAAGAGTAGAAAAAGTAGGTCTGGAAAAAAAAAAACTGCTAATGTTAGCAAATAATCTTTCTCCATGAAGACTACAGATGTTTCTTCATTCCTACATAGTTGTTTTCTCTCTGAAAGTATAAACTGCAACATCAATTTCTTTCTCATGCATTCATATTCTCACATATGACACAATTCTGCACTTGACAATCAGTGACAATTTTTTTAAATTAAAAAAAAGAATTATTTCTTCCCAGAAGGCTTAGGCTCCTCCTCCAATGGTTTACAGTTATACATCAGACTTCTTCACTTATTGACAAATTCCAAGATTAGAAGTCACTGGGACTTTAGAGTCTGAAGAGTGAATAAGCTGACCTATTAACATTCAAAGGACTTGACCAGATTTCTGGGTAGCCATGAAGAGGTAACATGTGGTAAGAATTCACTCAGTTGTGACCCTTTGTTTCATATTTAAGAATAAAAAAGTAAAAAGAGAAATTTTTTCTTTAAAATTATTTACTTCAACACACATTCAGGAAGACAACAGACTAAAGACCCTTATACTTGTTTAAAGTTTTCCTGTGACAAATAGTCACTGCTCACAGAGACCACATTTCCCCATTGGTAACATTAGAAGGAATTTCCCTGGACTTCTTTCAGTTCTTGCTTTTCTCTTTCTGCCTCTACCTCTTTGAAAGAGACTGAAATATCACCAAATGAAACTAACCTACTCTCTACCCAAGGACAGATGTTTCTGGAGAACATACCTATAAGACACTCTAGTAGAGGCAGCAGAGGTGACAATTTTTGCTTCTGAGGTAATAGAATGTTAGCTTCCTTGAGGACATCAGTATCACAACTACTTACAGGAGTTGCAGAGGTCTTTGGAGGAAAAATCAGGACAATTTTCTTTGTGATCTGAAGCTAAGTAAATGGTCTCAGATGTGCCAGCACTCTGAAAGCTAGTTTAAGAACATAAGATACCACAGAATGTGGTTCCAGTAAAGAAACAGATGTGGAACTCATCAACCATGTTGTAAAAGAATGTATCTCCAGCCTTCTGGTCCAGGAAGACTCCTATCCTGTGGGAGCACTCATCAACAGATGAGTGGGAGTTGAGAGCCATGACTCTCCCTTCCTTGCATGTTACCACCCAGACATTCTACTCTGGATTTTCTATAAACCCCTCTCTCTTTTTCATTGCATCTGAGCAAACATTGAGAGCCCTTTTAGTTCCTGGTCCAACTTTTGTCTCCATATTTACTTTTACCTCCCAATAAGACAAGTTATAAGACAACTCTGACCCAGAACATTGAAGATGGTTTCAGACTCCCCTTGCCCTTGATGTGGGTGTCACATCACAGTTCAAAGGAACATTCTCCATTGAAGAACTGTGTCTTCTACTCTTGGGTAGAATGAGGTAGGAATGAGCTGTGTCTGGATTCAGAGAAACAGTCATTGCCTGTGTAGAGGAGAAACTGGATGCCCTTAGAAAATATGCAAATACTGAATAAGGACAATGGAGGAAAACAAGAGAGAGAAATGGAAGAGTAGATAAAACAATTCATGTTCTATTTTGTGTCTATTCCTAGGAGACACATGATATGTAAGTCATAGAAGGCCAAAGACGGACAGGTCTTTCACTAACCATATGTTCCAAACAGCCTGATACTGTCTGGCCAGGATGACTGTCACATCTGAAAATATTCAGAGTTAGGTATTTCAAGATGGAGTCTTCCTAATCTTTGAGTGCCTGTTACTTTATTGCTTGGTCTTAATAATTCATTCATATCTCCAAGGATGGTGTGACTGCTTTTGTCTCTTTATTTTTATTTTTCTATAGTCTCATATAATAACTAAGTCATGTATTTCTTATACTCACTATATTTCTAATAGTTAGAATCCCAATCTCTGCAGTCAGAAATATCTGAATCTTAATAATCCTCTGTCCTTACTAGCTATAATCTTTATGAAGTGACTTTGCTTCCTTCAGGCACACTTAACTCTCATGATGATGTACATAATTATGATACCTCAGCATAAGACTATTGTGAAAAATAAATGAGGTATATATTTATATATTTAGTTGTGTATAGACAACTAAATAATATGTCTTGTCTATGATGAACAGTTGGCAAATTTTAGCTTCTAGTTGTTGTAGTAACTTTTAATACCAGTAGTAAGGATAGGAATTGTACTAACACTACAAGTAATTACTCTGCTTCTTAGCAAACCAAACATCCTCAATAATTATAACCTTTTTATAGAAATTTGTATATTGGAATTATAATTCACTGGAATTTGGGGAGAATTAAATTTATTATGAAATATTTGTAGAGGCAGGGATATTTAGTGTAAATTAACATGCACTAAACACAGATAAGACCACAATTCTGAAAATAGTCTAAGATGGTAAGGGACCATTTTCCACTTCTCTGATATGTAACAAACTCTTCTCTGTCTCAGGCCAGTTACATTAGACCAACTTTGACTCAACTCTTTCAAGCTGTTCACACGAATAAATCCACCATGTTGCTCACTTGTCAGCTTAAATATCAGTTCCTCAGGGGGAATTTCTATAATCCACTATTTTCTCTCTTGACCATCTTTTGTTCCTTCATAACATTTGTCAAAATGTGTATGTGTCTTTTAGAATGAAGCCAGAAATCTAATCTGCCTTATTTGACACTGAAATAAAATGGTTGTATACATTTATCATTTATGTTGAATGAATGAATGGTCTCAGAATGTAAGAAATATGCTAACATTTTGACATTATATTTAGATTGAAAGTGAAAATCATGGAATGACATATTAATATACAAATGCAGGAGTTTCTTATTTTATAGAAAAGATTATGTGGAAAAAACTAATAAGTCATTTATCTGCTTTACATTTTTATTTTCTTTTGTCAAAAACAACAGCAAAAATTCACATGGAAAATACACCAAGAGTATGTATGATGGGTTAGTGGGATATGCACTCTCTACCCTGCATCTTTTTTTACTGACAGTTTCAGAACAACATGCTCAGCACCTCTCTGGAAAATGCCCTGAAAATGCCTCATGAAAATTTGGGGTGCTTGAAGCCACAGGAGAACATTAGTTACTCATGGAAATAAAAATTTGCTTTTCTCCAGTCTGAAATAAAAGAAAGTAATTACATTCTCTCGGTCACAGAAATTTCACTTCAAAGTATGAAATTACTGAGACCATGTACAATCTGAAGTTTATGAGAGAGCTATATTTCTATGTTCACTATCTTTTAAGAATAATTCTAGGGTCTTGCTGGTATAATTTATTCCTTCTGAATGAAAAGGAAAAGCAGACTGTGAGAGGCCAAGTACCCAGCATGGAGTAAGGACTTGACTTCCTGTATCAGGGCAAAGAAGATGAAGAATTTAACAAGCTATTGCCTGAGTGATTCTTTTTTTTTTAACTGGAGTCTTTTTTTTTTTAACTCTGTCACCCAGGCTGGAGTGCAGTGGCATGCTCACAGCCACCCCAGCATTGACTTTCTGGGCTCCAGTGATCCTTCTGCCTCAGCCTTCCAAGTAGCCAGAACTACAGGTGTGGGCTACCACACCTGGCTAATTTTTGATTTATTGTAGAGACAAGGTCTCACCAAGTTTCCTGGGCAGGTCTCAAACCTGCAGGCTCAGACAATCTTCTCGCCTCAGCCTCCCAAACTGCTGGGATTACAAGCTGAGCCACCAAGTATGGCCCTAAGTGATTCTTAAAAAAAAAAAATAGAATTTACAGAAAAAAAAGTCCAAGGTTTATTTTTTAGTTTATGTTACTAAACTCAGACCCTGAATGTCATTTCCATATAATGAGATGAAGAAATCCACCATAATTGAGAATTATACAAATTTTTCCTTAACTACATGTTTATAACAGTGAATCTTTTTCTTTCCCCCACTAGATTCTGTTATAATACTTTTCTCGTAAGGGTCCTGGGTTCTATGATTTGATGAGGTCTTGGGGCTCTATCTCAGCTCTACATATGTCTCTGTGTTCCAAGAGCTGCTACCCATATGCACGGTCACTCTAACAAATCCATAAATTCACAAACACTATAATGTCTGATTCATAGATTTGCCTTTGTCTTTACTTTTTCTTTTTCTTCCTTGACATTGTTTACTCTTCATTTTTCCTGTTTTTTCATTCCAAGGCAAAAATACAACAGCAATCATGCAAATTGCCTAGGTATAAGGAAAGTCACAGGAAATGCTTCCTTCCAAGGAGGGTACTAGGACAAAGAGCTCTGACAAGGGCCCCCCAAACCTCATAAAAACATGTACCAAACAATCCTATTCCCTCTCAATTAACAAATATCCCCTCCTTATTCTTGTCCTGTCCCCAAAATGAGCACCAAGGACCTGGGATAGAAATGCTTTCCAACTCCTCTTGTCCAAAAAAGGGGAATCCTCATGGAGCAGGACACTTTGTTCTTTGGGTTGTCTCTCACTCTGAGGGATGCTCCTATAGGAACAACCCATCATCTTCCTGTTGCCCATTCTTACAGAAAGATACCATTGTATCTCCCCCTGTGTCTTTCCATTGCACCACATATTGGGGAAGCCATCCCTTGCTTGGGAATATCAGCCTTATACTTTCATCTTCTGAACTCACCATATATATATGAGGAACACAAACTAGGCCTAGAAAAGAAAATTATTAATTTGAGACATGGCCACTTTTGTCCAGAAATTCAAAATGTAGAAAATCCACAGTAGAATCAGTATGGGAGATGAGAAATACACAAGTTCTGTGGGAGGAGAAACTTTCTTTCTTTCCTCCTTGAGAGTATTGGGTATCTGAGGTTGAAAAATTATAGCAGACTTGAAACTGATACAAAGACTTATACTCAGGTCTTTCATATATTCTTTTCCAAATAATAAAGGAGAAAATAGGAAAAGGGCAGAATAAAATTTGTCAATGTTGAATTCTTTTGGGAAAACATTCCTATATCTACCTATATCTATATCTATCTGCCTATTTCATTTGTTAGAGTCTCAAGGAAAATTATATTTCTGAGCTTATAATAAGACTTCTAGTAGTCAGGTCCTTAAACAACTTCCTTCTATAATTTAAAAAAATATTATTTTTTCCTCTGTATACAGATTATCTAAAAGATGAAAGTAATCAGATAATGTTGGTCCATGAAAAAACCAAGATATTTATTTTCTATCCTCATCCATTTCCAACACCTCTCCTCTTTTTCAACTTATCATTTGCTGAATCTACTGTAGATTCATGTAACCAACACATACATCAAACCACTGCATTACCAGAATGTTAGAAAAATCCATTATGTCTTCAAGAATATTACCATTCTAATTTCTAAGATTATATATTATTTTGCTGTTTTTGAATCTGATATCACATGATGTAGACTCTTTCATATCTGGCTCACTGCTACTTCAGTTCCTCAAGTACAGATAATATATTAGGAACATAAGCCACATCATTTATTTTTGGCTAAAAAGTACACCACAGCTAATGTTTGCTACAAGACTATGACCTGCCAGGGAGGACACATTTTGGCAAAGAAAAATAACTCATAAAAACTATATCTTCTAAGAATGTCCTGAGGAAGCTGCCAAGTTTCTTAAGCAAAAGAAATGAATATGTGAGTTCATAGAGTCCTGAGCAAAATGAAGATCAAACCCTAGGAAGCAAGAACTTTGCAGCTCCTTAATGACTATAACCACTGAAGCCTTAGTTTGAAATAAGTAGACAAAAACTATACCTATGTTGATAAAAAACAGAAAGGGATGCCCATTCCTAATCACAGAAGTGGCTGTGATTACCATTCAGGCAAAGGTTATCTGAATGGAAGATAATTATGAATATTGCCAATTCTAAAGGTCAAACTTGTCTTTACACCCATGAGTCAATGAACTGATATGAGAAAGATACTTTAAAAATGTGACACTCATTAGATTACTTCTGAAACTGTGAAACTGATTTTTTTTTACTGAGAAAATATTAAAGTAGAATAATAGTAACACAACTGGGATAGTTTGTCATTTTTTCTTTAAGATCTAATGGATTTGTTTTCTATTAAAGTTATGTATAAACAAGACAGATAAAATGGTCCTGTGGATACCTTGTCAGATAGCTTCAATTGAAAATTATTACTTTATGTAAAATCAAACATAATGAAAGAAGGCCATAACAATTACAAAAACAACATGTTTGTCTTAGAGAATATAAAGCTTCAGAAATTGAAAAACTAAGATCCTGTTGAATAAGTGTGCAAATAATTCACTATAAATACATAGAAAATTTAGTATATACTCTGGTTTCTAAGACTTTATAGAAAATAATGCATTTATAAAGTGCTGGATATTTTCTGCATGATTTACTAATGATATAAAGCAAGTGAGTATACATTGGAAAAATATTTTGGACATTTCATAAAATGTTATATCAATATAACATTTTGATAGACTAATGTTCTCAAGGCAAAGAGTAAAGCAATAAAAAAGAGAAAAACTAGAAAAAATGAATTGTAGCTACATGCAAAATCTCACAAACATAATGTTGCAGCAAAAAAAAAAATAATGCTTAAAAGAGAGTATGTATGTGAGATTTAAAAACAGGTAAAAGTAATTTATGAGTTTAGAAATCAGAATAGTCATTACCCTTAAGGAGATAGTGACTAAAGGAAAAAACAGATTTTCTGAATTCTAGTCAACTTATTTCCTGATTTCAGTGTTTCTCAAGTTACTGACTCTTGAAAATTTATAAAGTGGTATTTTCAAAATTAATATTCAATTATCTGTTTATGTTATATGTTACATTTTGTATAAATTACAGAAAAAATATTAAAAGAAAGAATGTTTAAATATATTTAGGATATTATTATAGAAGGATTCATTTAAATGTACCATAAAACTAAGAAGATATTAAAAATAATATCAGCAGTTCTGACTATATAATAGTTTTAACAATCTACAAATGAAAGTTACTATAAAATTACAAAGGAAATAAAGATCAAGAAAAAGTGTTTTTAGCATTTATGAGCGTTGAAAACAAAACAAAAGTCAATTGAAAAATGTCAGGAAAATGTTCTTTACTCCCACCAAAAAATAATAATAATAATAAAATAAAATAAACAGAAAATTTTAAAAAAAGAAAAAATACAAGTAGGTGAGAAATACATGGAAAGATATTCGATTAATTTTTTATGAGAATAATATAAATTCAATAATATATACTTTTATACCTATCACTCCTTTTGGCAAAATTGGCATTAACAGTGAATATATTATCTGGTGGTAAATATATTTCGTTAGTTCTCCACTTATGTAGGCTTACTCTATTTGAATGAGAGTGGACTGAAGAGAGCTACTTGCTAGACTAGTATTGCTGCCTACAACTTAGACCAGCACAGTGGGCATTCCATGATCCTTTTCAAAGGTGGAATAGTTAAGCTATTACTAGAGAGAAGGAGGATTAAGAGCAGAGTAAAAATAAATAAATGAATGGGTTACAAGTGAGAAGAAATTCAACATTTAATTAATACTCATCCTTTAGCAAAAGATGACATTGTCTTTTAGCTCAATTGCACCAGATGTCTGGAAGGGCAAACCTATATGTTTGCCAACACTACTTCTGCTTTAAGAACCCAAAAAGATTGGGGAAAAACTGAAAACCTATGTTACCTCACCCTGGGAAATTTTTAGACAATGTTATGGAATGGACTAGTTGTTAATGATTAATTCAGATTCTGAGACAGTGCAGGGACCCTTCTTAGGAGCCTGAGAGTTGCCATCCCCTCACCCCAAGATGGAAATGCAAAAACTCTTTAGTTCCTTCAAGAGAAATTTCAGGCACCTAGCTAGCCTTGAAAAGTAAATGAACAGCCTGATAAGCAATAAAGTAATAATAATTTAAAACAATAGTCAACCAAGTAAATAAGAACCACAAGATATTCAGTTGCCTATAGAAACTAAAGCTAATGTCTTTGCATATGTCCCTGAATTGTTTTTCTGAAACCTAGACCCCAATAGATAGAATATACAGACCACTATCATGTAGACCTCAGATAAGGGGAATCTGAAAGTAAAGTCTCGTCATATTTCTTTGTTCTAAATTTTTGTGGGGTGGGGGGAGTTAGACAGAATCATCCCCACAGGTCAAACCTTAACATTCCTTTCTTGTGACCCCATGTTTTAAGACAAAACTTTGCTTCCTTAATCTAAAATGCTTTAAGTACATCTATAACCTGTAAGTCTCTGCTTTGAGATAACTTGCCGTTTTCGGCTAAACCAATATATAGTTTCCATGTATTGACTTATGACTTTGCATGTGACCTCCGCCTGTGTACCTAAAAAAAAAGCTTGCAATGAGGAGTTCAGGTCTTAAGTATTAGATGCTCAATTATCCTTGATTGGTACCCTCCAGTAAATACCTCAATTTCTTTTGCTGCATGTCTTGGTGTCAGTGTTTGGCCTTGCTTCACTGTATAGGTAGACACAAGTTCAGTTTAGTTACAATTGTAGTCATATGCCAGAGTCTTTTGAGTTGCAGATCCTTTTGATGTAATAGATTTGGATTCAGAGACCAGGATTGCACTGTGATATTATGAAATATATGTTTTATCATCATCCCCGTTTCCTGGCACAAAATTGTAAAATCCTTGGAATCTCCGAAATGATGTATTCTAGGATGCTAATGATTGACTGATGGCTAGCATCTGTTGGGAGCCGGCGGTGGAGGCCTGCCTGAGCGTTAGGGATCCAGGCGGGCTGCGGACCTTGAGACCACCAGGCTGGTTCAGGAGTTGAAGGCCCATTCCCTCCTCCTTTCCTTGTTGTTTAGCATTACCCACTGGCAGGGATTTTGATGATCTAAGCATGAAGTCCTGAGAATATGACAGGCATGGCTGACTCTAGGGATCCATTGTTCCAATTTCTCACAGGCTGTGGATTCGGCTTTAAACTTAACACAGTTCAAACTCAGATCACATTTGGGAGCCTTATACATAATACAAGCTTCTTTATAAGATTTAAAAATATATTTGTAGAATTAGTATATACATTTAGAGAGCTGTTTCCAGCTTTAGATGGTTATCTAGGGTTACCAGAAATGGCCCAGCACGAACTTTGGGCTGGGCCACATTCCTAAGGGCCCAGTGTCCATTTTGGACTGGGCCACATTCTTTAGGAACTGGTCTGACCTATAATTAAGAGTTTTTTATAGTACAGGTAAAGTTAGCACAGAATAGAAAGGTATTAGGATTTAAGTCAGTCATTAGGTGTTGGGTATGCATAAGTTTTTTGTTTTTTGTTTTTTGTTTTTTTGAGTTGGAGTCTCACTCTGTTGCCCAGACTGGAGTGCAGTGGCCGCTCCCAGCCACCGCAGCCTCGACCTGCTGGGCTCCGGCGATCCTTCCGCCTCAGTCTTCCGAGTAGCTGGAACTACAGGCGCGCGCTACCACGCCCGGCTGATTTTTTGATTTATTGTAAAGATGAGGTCTCACTGCCCAGGCGGGTCTCGAACCCGCGGGCTCAGGCAATCCACTCACCTCAGCCTCCCAAAGGCGCGGGATTACAGGCTGAGCCACCGAGCCCGGCTTGCATAAGTTTTAGAAGTTATTGATTATTAGGATTTTATGATGTTAAAACTGTTGTATTGCTTTCGAGGAACATAAACCAAGCATAAGGAATGGTGAGATAACTTTGGGATTATCCTTCCTCATGCTTGGGGAAAATGCCTGGTGGGCCGGGACGCCCCCGACCCACCTGGCTTTGTGTTCATGTAAAACTCTTGTGATTTGATTAAGGTTGTCCTTTCTCATGCTAAGGAAAACGCCTGGTGGGTGAGGATGCCCTCCACCCACCTGGCTTTGTGCTCACGTAAAACTCTTGTGACTTGATTGGGATTGTCCTTCCTCATTCCTAAGGAAACGCCTGGTGGGTGGGGGACTCCCCTCACCTACCTGGCTTTGTGCTCACTTGAAAGTCTTGTGATTTAACATGTGAAAATTTGGGATAAAAGACTCACGTTGGTTCCCAATAAACGACTTCTGCTCATTTCACTGAACAGTTGTCCACTTTCTTTCTTTCTCTTTATAGCTATCCCTCCATCTTTCTTTCAATATCTATCCCTACTACAGAATCGGCTTCTGCACTAGACAGAGTCCAGTCTCTTTTCTCCTTATTTCTCCAGAATATTCGCCAACACTGCCTCACCTTCCAGGGACCCTCTAAATCTCTTTTTGGGGGCTGGCCCCCGTAAGCATCCCCTAGACATTTTCAGAATGGGGCTGGTCACAGGAAGACAAAGGCATGATTAGAGGATTAGATCTTTCAATCCCACCCCCTACTGTCCAGGGAAGGGAAAGGGGTTGAATGCTATTTTGATCATCACTGGCCAATTATTTAATTATACATATATAATAAAGCTTCCATAAAAACAAAAGGAATAATGTTCAGAGAGCTTCCAGATAGCTGAACACATAAGGGTTTATAAGAAACTGAATAAGAATTCATCTATGAGTAGTAGATGACAACAAAAGCTTCTGCAGTCAGTACTCTTTCATACTTCACTCGATCTATCCCTTCCTCTGCCTGCTTATTTGTATCTCATAGAATATTTGTTTGTAATAAACTGGTAAATGTGAAAAACAAAATTGCTGAGTCAACATTTATGAACATTAAAATTTTTGATACTCATCATCTAATTGACATCAAATGAAAAAAATAACAAAAATGTCATTCTTATGACTTTCTATTTCGTTTTTCTCCAAACACATAGTCAGAAAACTTCATCCTAAAGATTCCTTTTCTTTTATGAAGAAAGACTAGTGTTTCACAACAAATAAGTAATTTGTCCACCATCACAACCAAATAGAGCTCAGAAATCCTGAGTCCAACTTTGTATTCAGATGTAGGTTTTCTTGGCATTATGAGTATTATATGGTATGTTTTAACAGTTACATCAAAAGTAAACAGACTGAAATCACCTATACTCAACAAAGATTTAGATGAATAATACAGCCATGAGCTGTATAAATACACCCAAAGGAGTAAAAGGTGTTGATATGAGGAAGTTTTCTTAGATGATGTATGACCAAATGTTTTCATTTGTATAAAAAGCGACATTGAAAACAAGACAACAACAACAACACAAAAAGCTTTAGGTAGAACAGTGACATGCTGAACATCAAGTGCATATGAGAAGGAGAAGGAGAAGGAGAAGAAGAAGAAGAAGAAAAAAACCAGCTGGATAGGAGCTGTGAAAACATCCTCAGGGTAAATGTTCACTCTGACAATCAGTGTTCTCCAGGAGAAGATGGTGAGAAGACAGCAGAATGAAGGGTATTAGAAAAATAGATTCTATTTAAAGTTTTAACTTATGCAGTTTATTTTTGTTATTTGTCTCTCAGAGACCTTAAGATTAGCACCATCAATCCTACCCTCTACACAATCTTTTCCTCTCTTTCTTCTGAAAACCAACTGTTCCCCAGCAGTTGTAAAGTGGTCTCTTATGCTCTATGGGCCTTCTTGCTTATTTGGGGCATCACCTTCTCACTAGGGCTGTCTTGAAATTAGGAACCCTAAGTTCAATGCTAAGAAATGAAGTTATACACTGAGTCAGTCCACTATTCTCAGCCAATCTATTGCCTAAAAAAAAAAAGCTTGCAATGAGGGGTTTGGGTCTTAAACATCAGATGCTCAATTATCTTTGATTGGTGCCTCTCCAATAAATACCTCAATTTCTTTAGCTACATGTCTTGGTGTCAGTGTTTGGCCTTGCTTCACTATATATAGGTAGACACAAGTTCAGTTTGGTTACAATTGTAGTAACATTTTTTATTTATATATTTATATGATTATATATTTATTTGTTACCTTTGTATTTACTACTAATACGTCTTATGGTCTAAGTCCCAAAAAGTGAAGCCATGTATTCTCAAGATATGTCCCAGAGCTTAATGTTCTCTTTCTCTTTCCCCATGCCTTCCAAAGACACACTGGTACATCATGACACATTTCTCAGGATTGAGCTTGTGAATTCCCAGAATCTCCTTGTCTACTGAGTGTACCTACAAGCTCTGGCTTCAGGGATAATTTGAACCTGGTTGTTTTTGTGGTCAACATCCAAGGGTGTGGCTGTAAGGACTTGGGGGAGAGGGGGCAGCAGGCTTCCAAGTTTTCAAAGGATTGTGATAATATTCTTGGGAAGAGAGACAAATAGAGCTGCTAAAATACCCAGACTTTTGGTTGTCTGGCCCTAGAGTGAATCTAATGAGAAAATCACAGGCTGCCTCTAGCTCTTCAGTTACTTTGAAAGTGAAAGTAATAAAGGTCATCCCAGGAGACTTTGGACGAGGCTGAGCTGCAGAATGATAGGAATTCTAATGTGTTTTGTTGAAAATGCTCAGTATAGCACCCTAGTCCCTCTTGCCAAGGCCTGAAACCAGTTTATACAGGGAGAGGAAGTCATCTTCTTATATGATATTTAGGACTGGTCATCCTAACTCAACTCACAAAGTTAAAATAATTAGAAAATAAAACCAAGAGAAGCACCCTTCTTCCTACTACATCATAATTGACATTGGAGGGCATGTGCAGACCTGTGCAAGGAAATATCAGAGCTCACAAATGTAGAGCTCTGTGCTCTGAGAACCTAGGGTTACTTATAACATTGCTAAACAATTTTACAGTGTCAAGCACATGATGTGGTCAGAAGTAGTTTTCTTTCCATTTCACATTCTTCCCAAGTTTAATTCATATTTTTTTTCATGTCACACAGGTTTACACATAATCTGGGACACAAATAACAATTGCATAAATATTGGTATTGAGCCACTAACAGTTTTGAAAAAGAGATATCAAGATCATAAATTAGTATTCTTTAGACCCAGTGAAAGACATTTAGCTTTGTAAGAAATCAAATTTATTTAGATATAACTTGCATACGATGGCATGCATGGCTTGAAATCACATTTCAAAGAACTTTCAAAAATGCTTACTGATGTAACCAACACCTTTATCATAATATGGATAATTTCTCTTTCTTGAAAATTTTCCAAGAAAAAGTGAAGATGGCAAAGGGACAAGCTGAACTGTGACGATCTCCACAAAAGGTGACTCCTGAAGGCAGTTCCACGTCCCCTGGCAGCTGCAACATACATGGAAGTTGGCTGCAATAGCCAGTCCCACACAGCAAACAGCCTCCATCGCACTACGCCCTCCCAAGGGACTACTGCTATTTGCTATGAGGTGCTGGTCCACCCTAAGCCACCAGTGGCACACCAAACGCGGTGCCCAGTCATATCACTGGTTACCAGTGCCTGACACCGGACACACATCATTGCCCATCATAGTGGATCATCTATAAACCTGAACAAGTGGAAGGAAATGGCCAGTCAAGAGAAAGGACTGGTGAAAGAGGAGTAGTAACCCAATGCAGCCATTTTCCAGGCAGAGATTTGCATTACCCCTCCCATCCCCAAGCTGCCTCCACCTGTTCCTAATGTAACCTGCCAACACAGGAGATAGAAGCCCCTCCCCTACGCTGAATCAGACACAGACAACTTAGTCCTCAGGCAGCAAGCCAACCGAACTGACCCAATCTATGAGTAAATCTATCTGCCTGTAATGAGAGTAAAGTGGGGGGAGTGGGGCTAGAGATCAGAGCTGAAGAGACTTTAGACACTCAGGAAAGACTTCAGAGCTAGTCTGGTTTCTTATTTTGATATTGTTCTGACTATTTGTTTTGTTCACTTTTGTTTGCTTTTTGATTTAGACTACCTGTTTGTGTTTGGGAAAAACACATCAAAAGGCATGATTTTATTGGACTATCTTTGTGTGATTACCAGTATGCTTTAGGGAATTTTGCTTGTTTTTTGTTTTTTACTCTTTTCTGGCCCTGTGTTTCCTTTCATTCATTAGTTGGTATGTATATCTGTTTTCCCTCTTACTCTTCTCTCTTTCCAACTTCCCCTTGACCCCCCCCCCCTTCTTCCATTATTTTCCTTTTTCTTACCTTCTTTTGTTCCAGGGAGCAAACCTAAACCCCACTGCATGGACAGATTGTAAGGCAAGAGAAATCGAGACCCTAAATAGACCAACAACAATCAAGGAAATTGACTATGTAATAAGAAAACTACCTACAAAAAAAAAAAAATCCCTGAACCAGATGGCTTTCCAGCAGGAATCTATAAGACATTTAAGGAAGAACTGATACCAATCCTAATGAAAGTAATCCAGGCAATTAAGAAAGATGGAACTCTCCCCAAATCATTTTATGAAGCTAACATCACATTGATACCTAAGCCAGGTAAAGACCCAACAAAGAAAGAGAACTACAGGCCAATATCTTTGATGAACTTAGGTGCTAAAATTCTAAACAAGTTTCTAGCAAACTGGATTCAACAACACATCTCAAAAATCATCCATCATGACCAAGTAGGCTTCATCCCTGGGATGCAAGACTGGTTTAACATTCATAAGACCATAAATGTAATTAAATACATCAACAGACATCAAAACAAAAACCACATGATTATATCATTAGATGCAGAAAAAGCTTTTGATAAAATCCAGCACCCTTTCTTGATAAAAACCCTCGAACGTTGGGTATATATGCTCTGTACCTAATACCTGCGTATGTGAGAGAAAGAAAAGAAAAGAGAGAAAGAAAGAGAGAGAATGAGGAAAAGAAGGAGGAGGAGGAGGAGGAAGAGGAGCAAGAGGAGGAGAAGGAGATATCTATGAGATATTTATTCCAAAAAGCAGTTTTTAAAAATAGTGTAAGAAGTATGATTTTACTTGTTTAAGAAATATACTAGAATAAGCATAAAAACCACACACAAAAATAGGGTATTTATTTCCAAGTGGTACAAATATGGATATTTTTACTTATAATTTTTGCTTGTCTCTAATTTTTAGACTGCTCTGACATGAAAAGGTAAAACTGTCAGCCTCGGTGGCTCAGCCTGTAATCCTGTGCTTTGGGAGGCCAAGGTGAGTGGATTGACTGAGCCCGTGGGTTCGAGACCCACCTGGGCAACTTGGTAAGACCTCATCTCTACAATAAATCAAAAAATTAGGCAGGCATGGTAGCGTGCCTGTAGTTCCAGCTACTTGGAAGACTGAGGCAGAAGGATCGCTGGAGCCCAGCAGGTCAAGGCTGCAGTTGCCAGAAGCATGCCACTGCACTCTAGTCTGGGCAACAGAGTGAGACTCCAACTCAAAAAAAAAAAAAAAAACAACGTAGGATTTTTAAAAAATTAAATATGAGGTATAAAGGAAGGATTTGTTTGTAGGGAATACAGGGTTGGGGAAACAATCATCATACTCAAAAATTAAAATGAGAACCAAATGTGTTAAATCAAATCAAATTTGGCTGAAGTCCCTGTAATCACATAAATAATGAACTACAACCTAACTTAGTATACAAACAAACTAAAAACTTAACTCTGAAATTGACTTTTATAACAAGTATCTGCATCTCAGCAGGTTACATATGGCCAATTGTCTAAAATGTCTTCAAATAAGGCAAATGCCAAGCTTTAACCAATGAAACTGGCTCTGTATTTCACTTCCATTTGATATTATGCCACTTTTACAGTTTCTGTCCACAAATATTGTGCAGCTGTGTTGCAGCAGTTGAGTTGCTTTGAACCTGCTCTGTTTCTGATGGCTGCCCAATTTGTGAATCATTCTTTGCTGAATGAAGCTCTATTTAATTTAATATGTGCAAAGCTTTTCTTTTAGAAGATGGATGTCAGAAGCAGGACCCAAAGTTAGACTTCAATGACTCCAGAACACCAGGAATCAAGGCAAGGAACCCATGAAGTTCAGTGTACTCACTGATCTGTTGTATGTAAATGAGTTCATAGATGAATTGTTATCTCTTAGGTTTTGGGCTTCATAGACGTGTTTATAAAGTAGTGTACAGTAGTGTCTTAGGTCTTCAGATTAGCTCAACACTCACTGACTGACTCACCCAGAGGAACTTCTAGTCTTGCACAATTAGTGTCTTATACAGGTACATATGATATAAAATATTTTATATCATTTTGTTACTGTACTTTTTCTATGCTTGGAATGCAAACACACTTGCCATTGTGTTACAGTGCCTACATTATTTAGTACAATAACTTGCTATACATGTTTGTAGCCTAGGAGCAATAGGCTATACTATATAGATTAGCTGTGTAGTAGACTATGTCACCTAAGTTTGTGTTACACTCTATGATGTTTGGACAATGACAAAAACACCTTACGACACATTTGTCTGAATATAACTCCATTGTTAAGTGATGTATGACTGTGCATGTGTGTTTGTGTGCAGAGAACACTATCAAACAATGTGATTCGATTTACATTACAACACAAAGAGTAAGTCTCAATGTGTACAAATTTTAAAGTTTATTTAGGAAGTTAGGGAATCCCTCTATTGAATGCAGACCATGGCAAAATAATCTAACTGCATCAGGAATGCATAAAAGAACTTCACTAAGGGAGGAAATGGAGCTGACTTGTAGGAAGTGAATTCAAGACTTGGTGGCTGATCAAGGAAAATTATGACAATGCAGTGAAAGTAGTCCACATAGACTTTTTTTTTGGCAAAACTTTGACAAGTTTGTATGTGTGGGAAATCTCTGACAACATGAAATTGTCTAGAGGCTACAGAAACTCAATCCAGACAAGAAAAAAAGGAAGGGAATTCTAGAGAAAGAGGAGGATGTGAAAGGGGGCTTAGGTATATGGCGATACCATACAACAGCACAATGAGGAGACTCAAAGGTAGAGTACTCTTAAAGGCAGTGGTGGCTTGGGTTTTTTTGGTTTTGGGATTTATTGTATCCGTGGCTAGCATATGTTGGAGGCAGTTCTGTGGAGTATGCAATGCAGGTAGACATTTAATGACTAAAATTCTGTTTGCATGGATTACTTTTGAAGCAATCAAGTGTGTGAAATTATTAATTTCACACTGGTGTGCCTTTAAACTAGATGTCTCAGTCTGCTGTGAAAAAAATAGACAGCTTAAGGGCCAATATACTGGGCCATCTTTGGCTCATTTATACAACAGGACCTAAGTGACTGAAAATGAGTAGAATCTAAAAGTCTAAAGACAAAGGATCCACAAATAACACTACACTTTAGCTGAAAAAGTATAGTGCTTATTTTCTACAGCAATATTTTAGAATTTGCAGTTCTAAAAGGACTATACATATATACTGGAATTCAATAAGTAAATGGATGGTGGGTGGTGGGAGTGATAGATAGAGACAACCAATAGATTAGGGAGGGCATAAATAAGCAAGGAGATAATCTATAATGATCTGTGTGTTACTAGACTGGATTTGGAGAGGTCAGTATGAACTCATGTTAAGCATAATTGTTACCCATATAAATACTTAGATACACATGTATGTATATATTGGTTAATATACACATACACGTTTATTTTCTTGCTCTGCCAGCCATGAGTGCCTAGCAGAAATGACGCCCCAGCAGCAACATGCATGTCTAAAGCTAAGATCTTGGATTCTAATACCCTTCTCTAATAAAGGAAACAAGGGCTCCTCAGAGAATGGCTGATTCTAGCATGAGCACAGTGTAGTGCCAGGGAGTAAGTTCTAACAAAACCCAGCACAACTAGAACAAAAACGTCAAGACTAACCAAAACACACATAATGATAAGAATATGTCAAAGAGACACAGGAGCCAACTAAAAGAGCTCCCAGAGAGTCAAATTGGAAAATCTCAAGAGAAATAATAGCATCAAATTATAGTTCAAGTATAAAATAAATAGCAATGAATTTATACTGAAATAAAAAATGATTAACAATTTGATAAATTGGCAGAGAATCAACATATCTTCTATGCAGAATAATTTAAAATAATTTAAGTAGAAACTGTCCTGTCACAGAGGTGAAGCATAATTTTCCACCTCTTGAGTGTGGATTTCACACAGTCACTTTCTTCCAAAGAGTACAGTACAAAAAAAGGGTAAGGGAAGAAATGATTTTACAGTGGAAAAACCTGACAAACACTGCTTCAGCCACATGATCAAGGTTAACATCAACATCAACACTAATAAGTAATGTTAGCTATGTATATCCTTGATATTTTGTGATGAGAATGGTCCTGTACATCTGTGATTTTATCCCCCAAACACAACTTTTTAGCTGTTTTTAAAAAATCAAGAAAAACCTCCAATGAGAACATTCTATAAATAGCTTATCAAACTCCTCAAAATTATCAAGGTAATGAAAAACAAGGAAAATCTGAGAAACTGTCACAGACAAGATGAGCCTAGGTTGGCATGACAACTGAATATAATGTGGTATTCTGAGTGGGATCATGAAACTGAAAAAGAATATCACTCAAAAATTAGAACAGTTAAATAAAGTACACACGTTAGTTAATAATAATGCAACAGGACTGGTTCATTGGCTGTGACTATAGCATTACACAAATGTAAAATGTTAACAATAATAGAAACAAGTGTTAGGGTACATGGGAGCACCTGTACTATCTTTGTTCCTTTTTTATAAGTCTAAAACTATTCTAAAATAAAATGTTATTTCAAAATATATGTTAACAGACACGAATGTAGTAAATTCACAATTATTAAAATATTTATTCTGTTATATTTTTACTTAAAAAGTAAGAATGGATTGAAAAGTGGGAACAATAAAAAGGAAAAATGTATATAAGAAGAAATATTCAAAGAGCAACAGAAAATAATTTTCCAGAGACGAAGAAAGTTAGGAGTTCACAGATTGAAAAGATTTGTAGATGGTCAGAGTAACAGAATAGGACATAAATCTTCACCAAAAGCATATCAATGAAAAGGTCACCTATTAAAAAATGTGAATCAAAGTGGCATCTCATTTCCCATCAACAGCATCATAGACTAGAAACCAGTGCAGCAATGTCTTCACATTTCCAAGGTGATCAAGGGTTTAATATATAGCTGGAATACAAATAGTGTTTTGGGGGAAATGATATTTTCAGTTCCGCATCTTCAGTCATGGTCTCAGACATATTACTTATTACATACTCTTTTAGAAGAATATTAAAGATTATACTCCAGGCCAGGCTCGGTGGCTCAGCCTGTAATCCCGCACTTTGGAAGGTTGAGGTGAGTGGACTGCCTGAGCCCGTAGGTTTGAGACCCGCCTGGGCAGCTTGGCAAGACCTCATCTCTACAATAAATCAAAAAAATTAGCCAGGCATGGTAGCATGCGCCTGCAGTTCCGGCCACTTGGAAGGCAGAGATGAAAGGATCGCTGGAGCCCAGCAGGTCAAGGCTGCGGTGGCTGGGAGCGGCCACTGCACTCCAGTCTGGGTGACAGAGTGAGACTCCAACTTAAAAAAAAAAAAAATTATACTCCAGAAAAAAGAAATCCAGAATCAAGAAAGTGGATCCAATTTATTTGAACAGTGATATGAATTTCAAAGTAATAAATGGCAGACGTTTTAGAGAGACAGTATTCAAGGTTGGAGGAGCTGTGTTTTAATGAATACACCCCCTGCCCTGCTAGTGTCTGCATTCAGCCTGAAAAGGAGAGCTTGTAATATAGGAAAATGGCGAGATATAGAAAACATGTTCAAAGAGGGTGGAAGCTCACGAATGACAATTGCTTATAGTGTTCGTGTAGAAGATTCAGAAATATACTAATTAAAAGAGATGTAGAGTGGGAAGATTTGTTGAAGAGATGGTATAGGAAAAAGCAAGGGCTTTTATGTTGGGAATTTTTTTTTTAGTATATATTTTTCATCCTTTTACTTTCAACTTTCTTATAGATAAGGTATATTGTAAGATATATATATAAATATATATACAATGTAGTCTGACAATCTTTGCTATATTAAAATGACATTTTATGGAGACATAATGCACCTAACATAAAATTTAAAGAAGTACAAGGCATAACTTTGAGAAGTTGCTGAAGTATAAGAACAGATGAATCATTTGGTCTAATACTAGGAATATTTTCCAGATGACCTAGTAGGTATAATATTGAAACTTGGAAAAAGCAACTTTTATATAATTATTCAATGTTTTTATCATTATTCAGATTTTACAGATGATCCATGAACAAAATGTAAAAGACTCTTGTGCATTCACAAAAAAATATCAATATTAATATCCCTAACAATGTTGAAGTAAGCCTGGTATAAGTAGTAAAAACTGGGCAAACGCTTGTGCATGGGTATAGGAAGAAATTGAGAAAGCAACCCAGGAGAAACAAATATCCTCATAAAATATGTAATTCCCAGCAATACAAATGTAATTTCTATTGACTGTTCCCCCTTGATGTTTGTAAAGTGTACCCCAAGTAAGTAAACCTAATAGTATTAGCTAAGTAGATGAAATGAATGTTTCTGAAAACAAAACCCAAATTAAGAAACAATAAAAGAGCTGTTTCTAGTGTGTTTTAAACTAGTTGGAGACACTAAAAACAATCATTATAGTCCTGTGGAGGATATCTGATATAAAAATTTGAAATAAGACCAGGAGCTACCCAGAGGAGGCTGGGAGGAGAGGGTTCCATGAAGCCGATGAGAGAAGGATGTGTGAAAATAAGAACTTTATGTCTGGAAGACACTGGGAAGCATACAGAAAATTCCTTCTTAGAGAACTGCACAAAGAGAAGATTGTTGATGGGCAAGAAATACTTCAGGAAGAGGAACAGAATTAAAGTTGTAAAATTCCACAACCAAAGTTTATTGAAATATTGTGATTTTTTACAAATGTGAAATATATCATTGGTTACCAATTGAGACCTCGTAAATACTGTGAAAGTCTAGCTGATCCAATTCACATATTAAATACAATAATTCTTTAACTGCTTGAAGTTGAAATTGAAAATACATCTTGTTAAGTTCAATATATTCAGAAGTGTCCTTTTATAATGATAAATATCACTTGTCTTGTATTCCCCTCAAATAAATGCAAAGCAGTTGCTGAAGTCTGAAAAGGCTCCCTGAAGTCTCCATCATCTATAGACCCAAAAAGTCTTTTTAGTTGGAAAAGAGATGAAGCTCCAGGTTGCTGGATATATTTTCCAATCTATCTTATTGCACCTTTATGATTAAATAAGTAAAATTGAATCTATGTAAAGAAATGTATATAATCATCATCATCAAGTAGCCTAGGAACTAGACCTGTGCACATCTTACATAGGCCTTTGATTTTCAAGAACTTTCATACTGTTTCAGAGTGCCAAACCTTCCTCGGTCTACATATAGAAGTCAAAACCCAAGCATATATTTATTTCAGTGAGAGAGAAAAGAAACTTTTAATTTGAGGAATGCAAGCCTCTAAGTTATCAGACCAAGAAAGGCATGGGAATGAGGTGAAGTCACACCCTCTCACACCCTCTTCCCTCCTCAGCTAAGTAACCACCTCTTTTTTTTTTTTAAACTGCCCAACATCTCTCTTTATTAATTTTAAAATCCTATTTTATGGTGACGCATAAAGCAACAGCAGCAGTTACAAAATGTTGTCTGAGTAGTTCTAAAGGCTCAAAACAAGCATCTGGGAATAGGCCATATAAAATTATATTCCGGCCAGGCTTGGTGGCTCAGCCTGTAATCCCAACACTTTGGGAGGCCAAGGCGAGTGGATTGCCTGAGCCCGCGGGTTCGAGACCCACCCAGGTAACTTAGTGATACCTCGTCTCTACAATAAATAAAAAACTAGCCTAGCCGGGTATGTAGTGCACACCTGTAGCTCCAGCTACTTGGAAGACTGAGGCAGAAGGATCACCGGAGCCCAGCGTCAAGGCTGGGTGACCGGGAGCGTGCCACTGCACTTCAGTCTGGGCAAGGGAGTGAGATTCCAACTCAAAATATATAAATAAATAAATAATGTTCAATTAAGGATGCATGCTGTCTAACTTTAACAAGCATCTTCGGCTGGAGTTTCTGTATAAAGTCTTAATAGAGATGTGACTCACAGAGACCAAAAGTAAATATATTTTCCTTTATAGTTTAGTAAGGTGATCTGCATTCTTGTAATCAGTTTGCAAAGTAAAAGAAATGTTGAGTGTGAACACTAGAAATAAACGATTTCTTATTCTTAAAGAAGGAGCAGCAGGGGCCAGGAAACCCAGCAGACACCCTCCCGCCAGGGTTGTTTAAAATGAAAGCACTTTCTGACATTACCCTCTCTGGCCATAAGCCCCACCCCAACTCGGCAGAATACAACCCATGTCCTCCTGCTTACTTTCCCCTTATAATTATTTACAGGACACCTACAGATATGGTGCAGACTGGCATGAAAGTAATGATAGTTCGCATTTGAGACACGCTCCCATGGTTAAATAAATATATCACGCCAATTTTGGAGAACATTTTCAAGTTAAGGTGCCTCAGAAGCATTTGCATCAACAGCCACAAAAATAGGCTTCTCACTGTTTGCTTTCAACAATGGCAGGGGTGTCACATAGGCAATGACTGAGGAGGCAGGCAGGGTCAGAAGATGAGAGGGAAGAGAGCAGCTCCCAGGAGGTGCTGGAGGAGAGCATTCTAGAACCAAAGGGAATGAAGGGAAGAACTCAGAAGGCAAGAGGAGAGGTGCAATGCCAGGGAGGTTTCGGGGAGGGAAGGAAGGAAGAGGTGGCAAACCCAGGTTCACGAGTTCTTGGTAAACCAACTCTTGGCATGATGTGTGGTGTGAGGAGATTGAGGCTGGGAAGGCTGGAGAGGTGAGGCAGTCCTGTTGGTAAAAAAAAAAAAAAACATCCTGCCTGGTAATAAATATAGTAACTGGTTTCATTGGTGGCACATAAGTGAGGGACTGGCAATAATGGTAGTTGGTACACCTAAACTGAGAACATCACTGACAGCTGGTTTTGAGCTAATAGAAAGTCCAGAGAGACTCGGTTCAATCCTCGGGGTAACAAGATGGGGCATTAACTGAGGACAGTTGGACCTTTGTAAACTCATCTTTAAGAGGCATAATAAGTGTGTCAGTCTTTGGGACTGGAAAGAAATTTTCTTTCCTTCTTCAAATGGGCACGTAGGCATTCAATGCAAATAACCGTATCCAATGCCACATCCTAGACCACCTTCTCCACCTCATACAGAATTTGATGTAGTAATCACTTCTCAACAGTTATCAGTGTCTGTTGTACACATAAAGTTTTAGTGCCTTTGCTTTCTGTGTTTCAATAAAGCTGGGTAGATCTTTAGACTCATTTATGACTGTATCTGCTCCAAGGGTATAATCACTGTGGGGTCTAAGACCTGTCAGTGCTGCAGGAGAATTTGATGCTACTTCTAAACATGCCAAATGTTTTCACTGGCATCAAAGTTGCAGAAACAAATGCTCATTCCCAGTAAGCGCTGGCCACGTTACTTGGGGTGACTGAGGTCTCTCTCAGTTCCAGTGTTTTGCTGTCATAGGTAAGCATTGATACAGACTTTTCAACTTTTGCTTTCATTAGATCTGTAAGAATGTCATTGTCTTTGTTTAATTTCGTCCATTAATAGAAACAATAAAATCAAAGAAAAGTTCCAGTCCAGCTCTGTGTCCTAGGATATTTTCTTGTACCTGCAGGACGTGGTAGACTTCGGTGCCCCTGCCTGGGATCTTGACTATCTGCCAGGAGCCCCAGGCAGTGGGTGATCGCTGTGGTCTAACGGGCTCCACACTGCTTCTGCTCTCTCTTCTTGCTCACTGCGGTCTGCTCTTCCGCATAGCAGTAATCACCTCTTGAAGGCGCTTGCTATGTGGACATTAGACTGATTGGCACCACAAGTAGCTATTTGTTAACTATACAATGTCCTACACTGGACTCCTTAGCTCATAGCCTATGGTTCAATTATATGTAGCCAATCACCAGTCAATGTTATTTCTGAGTACCAATGAGGATTCCTGACAAACAGCTTTGTACAGCCCTCTCCTCATTCCCTTTTGGCCTTTAAAAATCTGTTCGTAGCAAAGACCAAATGAAACTCCTATCCGAGATAACTGGGTCTGAGTGTTCCAGGTAGCTGTCCCAAGTAAATTTTCTAAAATTGTATATTGTGCCTCAGCTTCTTTCTTTATATCGACACTAGTCTTCCTTTGAATCTTACCTGAACAACTAATAATCTCATTAGAGATTTGGGTTTCCATTCCCAAACAGACATAAATTTGGCAAGTGTATGCGTGATACTGTGAAATATATATTTGGTCTTTGACCTGCTTCCTGGCATCAAATTCCCAAAATCTTTAGAAACTCCAAAGTGATGTTATTGTGTGTGCTAATAAGTTGACTGAGACTAGCAGCCCCTAGGTAGCTTCTGAATGGAAACTAGTCACTGGAAAGACCAAGACAGCATTAGAGGGTTACTATTTTCAGCCTACTTCAGAGAGGAGAGGGGATTGCTATGGTTTGCATATGGCTTATTTGACCCCACCACGTCTCAAAATTTGATCCCCAGTGTTGGAGGTGGGGCCTTGTGGGAGGTGCTCAGATTGTAGGAGATGATCCCTCATGAATATGTTGGTGCCATTCTCAAAGGAGTGAGTGAGTTCTCAATCTTACCTCCCTTAAGAAGTCATTATTAAAAAGAACCTAGCACCACCTCTAGTCTTCTCTCCCCTACTTTCTCTTGAATGTGATCCCTTACTCCATGAGTGTAAACTTCCTGAAGCCCTTAGCAAAAGATGCTGACAGCATCCTTCTTGTACGCCTGCAGAACTGTGGACCAAATGTACTTTTCTTTATTAATTATCTAGCCTCAGATATTCCTTTATAATAAGTCTAAAACTATTCTAAAATGAAATGTTATTTCAAAATATATGTTAATAGACACAAATGTAGTAGATACACACTTATTAATATAATTATTTTGTTATATTTTTATTTAAAAAGTAAGAATGGTTTGAAAAGTGGGAACAATAAAAAATTAGAACATTTAAATAAAGTACACTCTTTAGTTAATAATAATGCAACAGGACTGGTTCATTCATTGTGACTATAGCATTACACAAATGTAAAATGTTAACAATAATAGAAACAAGTTTTAGGGTACATGGGAACACCTGTACTATCTTTGCTCCTTTTTTATAAGCCTAAAACTATTCTTAAATAAAATGTATTTCAAAATATATGTTAATAGACACAAATGTAGTAGATACACAATTATTAAAATATTTATTTTGTCTCTTTTTATTTAAAAAGTAAGAATGGATTGAAAAGTAGGAACAATAAAAAGAAAAAATGTATATAAGAAGAAACATTCAAAGAACAACAGAAAGTAATTTTCCAGAGATGAAGAAAGTTATATATAATAACACAAACATACTAAGATAAGGCTCAAGGTTGTGTTGATAGCCAAGGTTCAATGATTTAATCAATCATGCCTATGTAATGAAGGTTCCATAAAAACTTGGGTGAGGCACCACAGTATCATTACAGCCACGAAGATAATGATATGAATTGAGAGCACTCAATTATTTGTGAGTGAAACTCTTAATGAGAAGAACAGAGTTCAAAACATTGCCTGTCTTTTTCCTGTATAGCTGGCGTGATAGTACAGACCTTGAACAATGCACAGTCTCTTTCCTCACCCTATCTTGGAGGGCTCAGTATGAGTGGAATGATAAGGAACCAGGGAGCATAGAGTTGTCATCTTAGACTTGTGCTTTTGATTTTTGGTGCATAGTACAATCACCTTGGAGTATTTTCTAAATCACTGATTCATCATTTTATATCTCTCTCTACTTCCAATCTTTGTGAAATTTTTTTTTGATGAATCTCAAATTTTGGAAATAGCACTATTTTAATACATTTTAAGGTAATTCTAACAGGTAATTGGAGTTGAGAACTAGAAGTAGGGTTAATATATCAAACTAGCTGAGAAGCCAAATAGATTTTGATGCCACACAATGGTGTTGTATCACTGAGAATATGTATTAATCTGCAAGGACAATAAGAATTGTTACATGACTGATTGGATGGCTAAAAATTTAAAGATTTTGGTATCCTCACTGAGGACTTGGAATTAATTGTATACTTTTTGATGGTTGTGATATAGAAGTCTGCAGTTCTTCTTTTTTTCCCCTAATCCACTCCCTCCACTGGACTACTCATTCTACCAATGAGTAGATGCTAAGAATTGATCTAATTTTAAGACAATAGGGACAAAATAGAGGCTGTCTCTTCAGGATTACCCATAAGATGAGAAAGTAAGAATACACCATTTCCTTCCATAAAGTTGGAAAAGTACCACACTTGTAGAAAGAAAGGATCCTATTGTCACTGACTAACAAAGATTAAGATAAATCCCATAAACACGTTTCTCTCTAAACATTAAGTGACTGTACTTGTAAAGTAGCTGTGGTGAGGATATTCTTTCTGAACAAATTTTCCCTCCTCATCAATGACTTATATAATGGAGACCCAAGTTTTCTCTCATAATCAGAGACTTTCAGAAAAAAAAGAAGAAAAATTTTCCATTTTATTCTAAGTGTTGTTGAAAGACTTTAAAATGTTATCTTTTTTACTGTCATCTCACATTTCAAATTTATGACACAGAGCACATGATTGTCCTGTCAAACATTACCTTATAGACTAAGGCATCTGTAACTGAGAGAAATCCTGAAAGAGGAATAAGGCAGAAATAAGCAATTGTCTTTATTTATTTATTTATTTATTTTGAGTTGGAGTCTCACTCTGTCGCCCAGACTGGAATGCAGTGGCCGCTCCCGGCCACTGGAGCCTCGACCTGCTGGGCTCTGGAGATCCTTCCGCCTCAGCTTTCCAAGTAGCCGGAACTACAGGTGCGAGCTACCACACCGGGCTGATTTTTGATTTATTGTAGAGATAAGGTCTCGCCAAGTTGCCCAGGCGGGTCTCGGACCCGCAGGCTCAGGCAATCCACTCACCTCAGCCTCCCAAGGCACGGGATTATACGCTGAGCCACTGAGCTTGGCTAGCAATAGTCTTATAAGTACTCAGTGTGCTAGTCTTCCACCTCTCAATTTATTCCCCTTATTAACTTTTGATGTTGGATAGAAAGGTGAATGGAGTTGGCATGTGTGAGGTCAACAATCTCACATAGAAATGACTAGATCTCTACAATGGAACAAATGTATGTAAATTAGCAAATAAACTATAAAAGTTAGAATAATGTCTTGTTGGGCAGTGTTCTGGAAATACTGACCAAATTTCAATATCAGAAGAAATACAAATTCATTTTGAGAGTCAAAGCAGGCATTTCTCTGTTTCAAATATTTAATGTAATTATCCAAGAGAAAGCCATAGATCAAGTACAAAACTGCTACATTTAAAGAACTACTAGAATTAATTATATGAGGGGGACTCAAAAAAACCCCACATAATTAACTTTTGGAGAGTGGGCCCATTGTAATACAGGCTTCCCAGTCTATTTTTATCTGGAAGTTTGGAGAAAGTTGTGACATGATTTGCAGAAGCATCCTGAGTTGTGGCAAGCAGGTGACTGGCTCTTCCACCATGACAATGCACTTGCTCACACCACACTAAGGTTTAGTAGTTTTTGACCAAAAATGGCATGACCCCTATGCCCCACCCTCCATATTCACCGGATTCTTTTTGTTTCTTTGGATAAAAAAGTCCTCATAGCAAAACGTTTTGCTAATGTGGAAGAGCTGAAGCAATAAATGGCAGAAGCACTAAAAGGCATCAAAATTGATGAGCTCAAAACTGACTTGAGCAGTAGAAAAAGCATGTCAATAGGTGTATTGCATTAAATGGAAAATAATTTGAAGGTGACTGAAGTTTAAACGTGTAAGAATAAATACACTTTTTAAAATAAATTCAGGATTTTTTGGGGGACCCCCTCCTTATAGGTATGCCATTCTAAGACCATGATAGTGAATAACCTTTATCAAGTTGGAAGCCACATTTTTTTTTTCTTTTTTTCTTTTTTTTTTTTTTTTTGAGTTGGAGTCTCACTCCGTTGCCCAGACTGGAGTGCAGTGACCGCTCCCAGCCACTGCAGCCTCGACCTGCTGGGCTCCGGCGATCCTTCCGCCTCAGCCTTCCAAGTAGCCGAAATTACAGGCATGCGCTACCATGCCCGTCTGATTTTTTGATGTATTGTAGAGACGAGGTCTCGCTGCCCAGATGGGTCTTGAACACATTTCTTATGGCAGAGTCATGTGCAACAAATTACTCCAAAACTTAGTGGCTTGAAACAACAAATGTATAGTAACTCACAATTCAGGAATTGTCTGAGGAGCAACTTATCTGGGTAGTTCTGGCTCACAGTCTCATATAGGTTACAGTGAGACTGTGGGCTAAGACTGCAGCCATCCAAAGACTTGACTGTGTCTAGAGGGTCCGTTTAAGGACAAGCTCTTTACATGGCTGTTGACTAAAGACCTCAGTTCCTCAGTATATGGGTCTTTCCACTGAGCTAGTTCCATGTTTTGGGATATAGCAGTTGACTTTCCCCAGAATAAGTAATCAGTGAAAGAGAGGAGAGGAGAGAAAGGGAGAGGAAGAGAGGAAAGATTGCAATTTTTCTATGACCTAACCGTGGAAGTGACATATCATCACTTCTGCTGTTTTCAACTGATCAGACAGACCACTGTTGACATAGCGTGGGAGGAGACTACACAAGAGTGTGATTATCAGTAAGGAGAGTGATACAGAGTTTTGACACTCAGACTGTTAATTTAGTGACATTTTATGTTTTGTTTAATTCTGTTTAATTATTACCATACCTGTATTCTGCTTCCCATATAAGATAAAAGGGCTGACTTTTGGGGGGAGGATAGGGAGGGCAATTATATCCTCCTGACACAGGATTTCTTCCCTTAAACAAAAGGATATATTTTTTAATTCAAAAGATTAGGAAAGGCAAGGTTAACAATTCTACTCATTATTGCAGTCTTGCTTGATGAGAGGCCTAATTAGTGAACTAATTTTAAGCACACTGGACTCAAAGAAGCAGAATGATGTGAATAAAAATATTAGTAACAATCTCTAATTTCTTAAGGTGAGTTTGTAACTTTCTCTTCTATATTTGTGAAGCAGAATTTTTAAAAAACATGAGACAAAAAGTTGTGGATTTGAGAAAATCTAAGTTTTGTAAGATGATGAAAAACAGTTTACCTTTTCCCCCACTCTTTTAATTTTTATTTTAAAATGTGGGGTACAATTCAGGGTTAGGTACACAAATATTCAGCGTGCAGGTACTCTTATTGATGAGGTGTGCCCCCGCTTCCCCAGGCAAATATTGTCTACTGTCAATCCCACCTTCCCACGCCCCCATCGCCCCTCAATATTTCCCACTACTTTCAATCCTTTTCTTACAGTAATAAAGTAGTTGTTCAAGGTCCACTTATGCGTGAGAGCATGTGATACTCAGCTCTTTGTTTCTGTGAGAGATCACTCAGTGTTATAAACTCTAATTTCATCCAGGTTGCTGCGAAGTTCATGATTTTGTTTTTTATGGCTGCATAATATTCCATTGTGTATATGTACCACATTTTTTTTCCAGTCCTCTTTTGATTGGCAGGACAGTTGGTTCCATGTTCTTGCTATTGTGAACAATGCTCCAATAAACATATGTGTGCAGGTATCTTTTTTATGGAGTGACCTGAGTTCTTCTGGGTACATTCCCAGCAGGGGAATCACAGGGTCATATGGAAGGTTGATTTTTAGAACTTTTAAGAATCGCCACATTATTTTCCATAGAGGTTGTACTAGGTTACATTCCCACCAACAGTGTAGAAGTGTTCCTTTTTCAACACATCCTCTCCAGCATCTGTTACTTTTTGAGTTGTTGATGATGGCCATCCTGACTGGAGTTAAGTGATATCTCAGTGTAGTTTTAATTTGCATCTCCTTGATGACTAGTGAAGCAGAACATTTTTTCATGTATTTGTTGATTGCTCATATGTCTTCTTTTGAGAAGTATCTATTCATATCTTTAGCCCACTTTGTAGTGGGGCTGTTTGTTTTTTTCTTTTCAGCACGTTTGAGTTCTTTGTAGATCCTAGATGTTAGCCCTTTGTAAGACATGGAATTGACACATATTTTTTCCCAGTCTCTGGGCTGTTTCCATACTCTCTTGATGCTTTCTTTGGCTTTGCAGAAGCTTGGCAGTTTAATGAGATCCCATTTGTCTATCTTATCTCTTATGGCCTGGGCACTTCGTGTTTTGATCAGGAATTGGTTGCCAGTTCCTACTTTCATAAGAGTGTCTCCTGCATTTTCTAAGGTTCTTGGAGTTTGAGGTTTTACATTTATGTCTCTGATTCATTTAGAGTTAATTTTTGTGTATGGGGATAGGTAGGGGTCCTATTACAATCTTCTGTATGTGGTCAGCCAGTTTTCCCAGCACCATTTACTGAATAGGTTCTCCTCTCCCCAGTAGTGGGTGGTGGAACAAGATGAGTTGGTTGAGAAATTGAGGTTTTGCTTCTGGAATCTCAAGTCTATTACATTGGTCTATATGCCTGTTCTTGTACCAGTACCAGGCTGTTTTGATTATTGTAGCTTTATAATGTAGTCTAAACTATGAGAGTGTGATACCTTCTGTTTTGTTTTGTTTTGTTTTTTCTGAGAATTGTTTTGGCTATTCTTGGTTGTTTGTGTTTCCATATGAATTCATGTATTGTTTTTTCTAGATCTGAGAAGAATGTTGCTGGTAATTTGATGGGTATTACATTAAATCTGTAGATTGTCTTAGGTAAAATGGACATCTTAACAATGTTGATTCTTCAAATCCATGAGCATGAAATATTTTTCCACTTGTTTGTGTCATCTTTGATTTCTTTGATCAGTGTTTGTAGTTTTCATTGTAAAGGTCTTTCATGTCTCTGGTTAGGAAGATGCCAAGGTATTTCATTTTTTGTGTGTGGCTATTGTGAATGGAATTGTGCTTTTTATTTGGGTTTCTGTTTGTTTATTATTGGTGTATAGAAATGTGATTGTCTTTGCATATTTAGTTTATACCCTGAGACTTTGCCAAAGTCCTTTATCAGGGCCAGGAGGTTTTTGGCAGATTCTCTTGGGTTCTCAAGGTACACAATCATGTCATCTGCAAAGAGAGATAACTTGACTTCCTCTTTTTCTATTTGGATACCCCTGATTGCCTTCTCTTCTCTGATTGCTCTAAGCAATTTACTTTTTTCATTGGTAATCCATATACTGAGTCATAAAGTAAGCTAATAGTTGTTTCCCTTTTGACCCAAGGATGTTAATTGATCCAACAAGATTAGGCTAGAATTTCCACCCTCAAACACAAAATTTTAAAAGCTTTTTCTTCTTTTAATTATTAAAGTATGAATTACAGATGTGTATCTTTGCAAGCATAGACAATTTTACACCCCAAGTAATCCACACCTTAATCAAAATATAGAACATTAAGTGCCTCATAGGTAGCCATTGTTTTAATTTCTATCATCAAAGTTTAATTTTCCTTTTTCAGGAAATTCCTGTAGTAGTAATGCACTATTTTTTTTTTCACAATTTCTTAATTGATTTGAGGGTACATGTATAGATTTGTTACATGGATTATTATGTGTAGTGTTGAGATCTGGGCTTTGAATATGCTCATTACCTGAATAGTGAACACAGCACCCTGTAGGTAATTTTTCAACTCTCACCTTTTCCATCCTCCTCCTTTTGGAGTCCCCAGTGTTCATTATTCTACTCTTTATGCTTTTATACAGGGGGCATAAACCAACATTTGATGAGGGAGAAAAGTCTTTTTAACAAGTGTTGTAGGGAAACTGAAGACCCACGTGACAAGTTTAAATTTGGACCCCATTTTTCACTCACTGTACTCAAAAATAAACTAAAAATGGATCCAAAATCTATATCTAAGGACTACAGCTCTAAACTTTTAGAAGAAAACTTAGATTTAAATCTTCATGATCTTGAATTAATAAATAGTTTCTTTTTATATGTGATATAAAAAGAACATAAACCAAAATTAGACTTCATTAAAGTTAAAATTTTTGTGCACCAAAAGGTACTGTCAAGAAAGCAAAAAAACAACCCACACAGCATGATAAATTATTTGCAAATCATATATAAGAGTTTATTGTGCAGAATATATAAAGAAGGATATCAGCAGGATGGCAAAACAGAAGGATCCAGCCTTCATTTTCACAAAGAAACAACAACCCATATGAAAGAATTCAATTGTGGGGCCCTGGAGCCTGGCTGTAATGTTCCAGCACTCCAGTGGAGAAAAATGTTTGAGAATAAGTGCATTAAAAAATAGAACCAGTTTCAGTTTACCCATATTAATTCTTATCCAAGGAAAATAGAGCTCAGTGCTGAGAGAGAACCCCTCTGGTTTTGATGTCTCCCAAAGAAGAAAATCCATGAAAGGACATTGCTAAACTCACATTATGAAGCCAGAATCACCTTGATAACAAAGCCAGACATTAAGAAAAAACATTGCATGTTAATATCCAGGTGAATATAAATACAGTAATCCTCAAAAAATGCTAGTAAGGCTAATTCAATGCCACATTAAAAGAATCATACATCATGATATCGTTTGATTTATCTCTGGGACTAAGGATACAAATTTTCAACATACACAAATCACTAAAAGTGATATATCACATCATCAGGACAAAGGAAAAAGTATATGATAATCTCAATAGACACAGTAAAACAGTAAATGTCAATATTCATGGATGATGAAAAGCACTGAACATATACAAGGAGTATGCCATAACATAATAAAGGCTATATATGACAAAGCCACAGCTAACATCATTCTCAATGGTAAAAAGCAAAAAGGTGTATCTCTAATGTCAGGAATAAGACCAGGATACACCATCTTGCAACTTACAGTTGACATAATGCTGAAAGTCCTAAGCAGAGCAATTATGCAAGAAAAAGAAAAAAATAGCGTCAAATCAGAAAGAAGTAATAAAATTGTGTTTGTTTTCAGGTAACATCTCATTTATATAAAATGATAAGAACTCCACAAAAAACTGCTAAAACTAATAAATTCAATAAAGTTATAAGATTAAAAAGTAACATGCAAAAATTGGCAAAATTTTTACATACTAATAACAAACTATTCAATTAAGAAAGAAGTTTCATTTCAATGGCATCAAAAAGGATAAGATATTTAGAAATACATTCAACCATGAAGGTGAAAGATCTGTACACTTAAACTGTAAGACATTGATGAAAAAAACTAAAGCTACAAGAAAATGGAAAGATATCTATTGTAGTGACTTGAAATAATTACTATTGCTAAAGTGTCTACACTGCCAAAAAGATCTATAGATTCAATGAAATCCCCATAAAAATTCAATGGTGATTTTTATAGAAGTATAAAAAATAATCCTAAGGGTTATATGGAACCATAGAAGATTACAGATAGCAAAAACAATCTTGAGAAAGAAGAGCAAAGTTTTAAATATCACTTTTTGACTTCAAATTATATATCATAAAACTACAGTAATTACAATAATGTGGTATTGACATAAAAATAGACACATAGAAAAAATAGAACAGAATAAAATGGTCAGAAGTAAACACACACACATACATGATCAGCTTTTCTTTTATGAGTTTACCACACAATGGAGAAAAGATAGTCTCTTTGTGGTCGTGGGGAAACTGGATATGTGCATTAAAGGAATGAAATTGAGTCTTTATCTTACACCATATACACAAACATCAGCTTGAACTGGTTTAAAGACTTAAAGACCATAAAACTCTTAGAAGAAAACATAAGTAAAAGCTCCTTGACATTGGTATTGACAATTTTTTTTTTTAACATGGTACCAAAAGCATAGAAAGAAAAGCAAATATAAACATGTGGGATGGCATCAGACTAAAAGCTTCTGTGCAAGAAACAAAACAATTAAAATAATTGAAAAAGCAACCTTCAGACTAGCAGAAAATATTGGAAAATATATATCTTATAAGAAAATGGTTAATGCCACATATATAAAAGGAATTCATACAGTTTAATAGCAAAAGAAAAAAAAAACTGATCAAAAAGCAGCCAAAGACCTGAATAAACATTTTTCCAAGAAAACATACAAATAACTGATATATAAAAAGATGTTCAACATCAAAAATCATTAGGGGAATATACTGAAACCTAACCTCACATCTAGTAGGGAATTTGTTATTTTAAAAACTCTGAAAAATTTAAAAATGTTAGTGAGAATATGGAGAAGATATGTGTCAACAAAAAATAAATAAGGGTATGTCTTTCCATTAGACAACAAAATGAAAAAAAAAACACTTTAACATTAAAAAGTCCCCCAAAATTTGATAAATAGATATTTCTCTAACAAAGACAATATGCATGTGGCCAATACAAACCTGAGAGAATGTTAGAAACCATTAGTCATTAGGGAAAGGCAAATCAAAACCACACTGTAATATGACTTCATAATACCCACTGGGATGTCCATGGCCATTCTCCTCCACTGCTTAAAAAAAAAAAAAAGAATTCGAGACCAGCCCAGAAAACTTGGTAAGACCTCATCTCTACAATAAATCAAGAATTAGCTGGCATGGTAGTACGCGCCTGTAGTTCCGGCTACTTGGAAGACTGATGTGGGAAGGATTGCTGGAGTCCAGCAGATCAACACTGGAGTGGTCATGAGCATGTCATTGCACTCAGTGGGTGATGGAGTGAGACTGCAACTAAAAAATAAATAAATAAAAAACATTTTAAAAAAGAAAGAAATTAACTATTGAAGAGTATGTGAGGAGATTAGAACTCTTACATATTGCTGATTAGACTGTTTTGGAACAAGATTTTGGTGATGGTTGCATAAATTGTGAATGTACCAAATGCCACAAAATCAGAAGAGTAATTATTCTTTTCAAGTGAGTAGAGGAGAAGTAACTGATAGGGAAAACATAGAGTTCAGATGAAAATTCCTTCTACATGTGCAGAATTTGAAAATTTGATATATTTTCTCTTCATTTTTGGCCCTCTCCCTAAATTTTCTTTCCTTGATTGTCACTGAAGACAAAGACAACTCTAGTTGTTTTTTTTGTATGTGCCAGAATTTTCATATTCTCATTTTAAAATTGGAAATATTTATAACCAACAGAATTACACAGAAAACAATCAACATTTCTAAAAAAAAAAAAAGCTCCTTACCCCCAATCCATTTTATGATCTTGAATATCTTTATATTTCATAAATCTAATGTAGCATAGATATTGTGTAAAGGCAATTGGGATAGAGCAATACAGAGAGAAGACACACATGTTTATCTTAAGCAGCTTGCATTCTTATGGAGAGAAGCTGACCATAAACATTCAAATAAGTAAAAAAGGGAGTATATTAAATGGTGATAAGTACTAAGGAGAAATAGAGTAGCAAAGATGTATAAGGGTTGAAGGAGGGTGGCAACATTGGACAAACCTCCCTTTAAGTATGATTTAAGACCTGAGATGGTGAATGGGAGAGTTGTGTGAAATGCTGGAAGAATACTCAAGGCAGAGGAACGAGTAAGCACGAAGTAAAAGCTGCTTGGTATAATCATGGAAAGCACGGAGACAGTTTTGGCTAGAGCAGGTAATCACCTATGGGTAATTAGTTTGAGCTGAGGTCAAAGATGGAGTCCCAGGGACTCCATTAAAGAGCCTCATAGGCCAGTATAAAGATTATCAAGACTATTTGATAGCAGAGTTTAGGTCCAATATAGTAGGTAGAGTTTAGATGGTCACCACATTTGAGAAAAATAGAGGCCAGTATCAATTTTGAACTTCAAAAGATCAGTCTTACGGCAAGGAGACTGGAGTCAATAGACAAAGTTCTGGGTAATAGGAGAAAAATTGAGTCATTGCCTACTTTTTAACAACCTGGGTCTAGTGTTATTGCTCTACATAAATTATCTGGGTCAAGGTGGGAGAAAGACAAGAATTGGTCTACCATTTATTATTTGATCTTTCTATCTACAATTAATTTTGTGCATGCATTCAAATGAACAGATAAACATCTGCTGCTAAAATGTGTTTTATGATCCTATGAGACCAAGGGTCCAGAGTCTCTTTTCCTGCTCCTGGACTAATTCCTTACTCTGCCTGGCTACAGAGTTCAGGAACAAGAGATCTGGTTCGTGGGACTGAAGTTTCTGTTTGGTCTGGGAACATTGCTCAGGAGTAGTCCTTCTCTTCTGCACTCATAAAAAGAGCAGGAAGACATTTCAGGATCCAGTCAACGCAGATTAGAACACAGTTGGGGATTTCTTGTGGGCCAGGAGTGACAGAGGTGGAATAAACTTTTTTTTCTGAGCCAGTGACCAACCAATGGCTCAGTTTATAAAAAAATTCTTCAAATTGCAGGTATACAGAAGGTGAGTTTTATTTTTCTTGCTGTGATAATTGTGCATGTGTGTATACAAGTCTATATGTCTAGTATCTCTGAGAAAAAAATTTTGGGAATCACAAAGATAGAGAACCTAGAAATATAAGACTCTTGAGTTGGATCTGTCACTTTCAGGCTTGGCTAATCCATCTTCTGGTTATTTCTCATTCCCTAATGAGCTATCTACAAGAAGTTTTTTAGCTTACTAATATCTCTTCTATCATATTTGGTTTTCCTTCTCCTCATTCTTTTTCCTCCTTTTCCTAGTGCTCTCTGTTTTTATGATACTATCACTCTTCCCACATTTCTTCATTTTTGGTGATGTTCCTGAATGATATGCTTCCTGCATATTATGGATTTTGTTTTCTCTGCTCTAAACTTAGCATTCAAACTTCTGAGTGATCTCACGCCAACCATTCTTTTCTCAAAAAGTTACTTATCTCAAAAATATAACCAGAAATTGTCAGTTTAGAAGTGTGATATTTACATTCTAAAATAAATAAAACACCCCCTAGTAATATTGAAAACCAACACTGTCACGCGGCCTACTTTGCATAATCATTAAATAATATCTAAATATATTGTGCTTGCTGAAACAATGTAATGTGCATTATTTGCACCCAATAGAGCAACTTGTCCAAGTTATATTTATGTCTTCAATAGTTTAAAAACTATTATTGCATTCCAAAATTTAGGATTATTTCAAACTTTGACTTATTCTATTTGAAATAATTTTTTGAAAGTAAAATCAATTTTAGTTTTACCAAACAAGAGGACACAGTAAAGAAGATCTTAACAAAGAAAAGAAAACATTTAGACGCAGCTGACAATAATAGGAGCCAAGAGATAGGCTGTTATAAGAAAGAAGGAAAATTTGATGATATTGTATTATGTATACTACTATCAAGAAGTCAATAATATTCATAGCTAAAAGATATTCAAGACTTCACTTGTGACCTTTACGGAAAAATATTTATGGTTGCATTGGGGGAATTTGCAGATGTTTATCCGTTAAATATCATATGTAATGAAATGTTACATTTTTTGGAAATTTTTTTCACACAGGTTTGTCATATATTGATATCCCTCCATGAAATATATTTTATTTGAGAAAACGCGTTGCTTTTCTTTGTGTGTTGTTGGTTTGAGTTGGGATCTCACTGTGTCACTCAGCTGGAATGTAATAGCAGGACCATGGCTTCAGGCTTCTGAGTAGCTGGGATTACAGGTGCATGCCTCCACGTCTGGCTAATTTATTTTTCTAACAAGTGAAGTCTCACTATTTTGCCTAGGCTGGTCTCAAACTCCTGGGTGCAAGAAATTTTCCCCCCTCAGTCTCTCAAATTGTTGAGATTACAGGCATGACCCACTCACCTTCTCCATTATTTACAGGGAATATATAGAATTCTGTTAGGTTGTTCTGTTATCTGCCTTTAAGCATGCCATTAAATTGCAAATTAACCACTATAGAATGCAGTTTAAGTGGAAACTCCTTGGATGCATAGTTAAATGGATTTTAAAACATCAAAATGTCTTTAGTATATAGCCCTTGAAACCTTGAAAATATTGCTGGAAATGTAGTTTAAACTAAAAAATGTATGTAGTGCAAATTTTGTGTAGTAATGGAATTTTTTAATCTCAGAAAGTATGCAAAATAAATTGACATTACATATAATTAACACAATATGAGATGCAGTCAAATGATTTTAACACTATATAAATTTTAAACAAGTACCATTTTGTCTTTTAATTTTAGATTGATGTCATTAAACTATCAAATTTGCACTAAACGCTACTTTCCAAAATTATACTATGCTTGATAATTTTGATTGAGGGTGGTTCTTCTAAATCAGGAAGATTATAATCTTAACAGTGAATTAAAAATCATCGTGTTGGTCAGGTATGTCAGGATATACAGATTAGATTCCATTTTCCTTATAATTGGATCTTATTTTATTTTTAAATTTCATTTGGGAATTGGCAATAGCAATTACATAAACTTAGGGGTAAAATATAATGCTTCCATACATGTGTACATTATGGAATGCTCAAACAATCTTATTAAAATAGTCATCACTTCAAATATTTATCATTTCTGTGTGGGGAGAACATTTAACATTTTTTCCCTTAGCTGTCTTGAAATATAAAATAAATACATTGTCATTAACTATAGTACCATACTGTAATAGCACACCAGAACATAGTTCTACTGTATAACTGATACTTTACCTGTTGATCAATGTCTTCCCTTTTTCTGTTCACCCATGTCCAGTCTCTAGAAATCACTGTTCTATTTTCTACTTCTATAATTCTATTTTTAGGATGATCATGTATGTATAACATGGTGAATTACATTTATCATTAACACTACTGGATCAATATAAATTTAAAAATTTTAAAATATACTTCACAAAGTACCAGATGAAGAACAATACAATAAATAATCTTACATTTTTACAAAATTTGTAAATTTGTTGAACAGGACATATTCTGCTCTTGGTTCTTATTCAGTAAAATATTTTAAAATTATTTTTTATTATTGATTACATCTTCTTACTTATTAATATTCTGTTATTATTTTGTATTCCTTTATGATTCGATATTGGTTGTATGTTTCAAAGGATTTATTTCCTCTAGGTTATTAAATTTGTTGGCATAAAACTGTTCTTGGTAGTTCTTATTATCCTTCATATTTCTTTCTTTTTATTTTCTGATTTTATTTCAGTCATCTCTCTCTCTCTCTCTCTCTCTCTCTCTCTCTCTCTTTCTCTGTTCTGGTTAATCTGGCTAATGCTTTGTCAATTTTATTTATGTTTTCAAAAAAACACTCAAGTTATCTATCTAGTCTGTTGTTTTATAGTATCTATTTTATTTATTTTTGTGCGGATCCGTATTATTTATTTCCTTTCACTGACTGTTTTTTGGTTCCTTGAAGTGTGATGACAGACTGCTTATAGGAGGTCTTTCTTTTTTTGATATATGTGTTAGTTGCTATAAACTTTCCCTCTAGAAGTGCTTTTGCTACATTCCATAATTTTTGGTATGCTGTATTTCCATTTTCATCTGGCTCAAAGTTGCTCTTAATTCTCCTTTTTTTTTTTTTTTTACCCATTCAAAATTCAATAGCATCTTATTTAATTTCCACATATTTGTAATTTTTCCAAAATTATTTCTCTTACCAATTTTCAGTTTTGATCTATTACACTAAGAAAAATACTTGATAAATTCAATCTTCCTAAGTTTGTTAAGCCTTGTTTGTGACCTAACATAATTTACACTGGTTAACGTTCCACGTACACTTGAGAAAAATGCAGCTATTGAATGAACTTATCTGTTAGGTCCACTTATCTAAAATGTGTTTCAAACCCAGTATTTCCTTATTTGTTTTCTATCTGGATAATGTTTCCATTGTTGAAAATGAAGAATTGAAGTCTATTACCATTATTGTATTGAATCCATCTCACTTTTCAAATTTATTAATATTTGCTTTATATTTAGATGTTCTGATGTTGTGGACATATATATTTACAATTGTTGTTTACTCTTTATTAGTTTGTCATTTTATCCTTATATAGTGACTTTGTTTATAATTTGTGAGTAAACGTATTTTTTTTCTGCTATAAATAGGTTATAATTTTCATGGATTATCTTTTTCCATTCTTCACTTTCAGTCTATGTGTCCTTAAGGCTTATGCAGGTCTCTTGCAGGTCCACATTGATCTTGTTGAATCTTCAGTGGGTGCATGTTAGTTCATTCATCCACTATTCTTGACAGATAGAACTTACTAGTAACATTTTGTTAATTTTGCACTGTTTTATACTTACCTTGTTCCTTTCTTCCAATCTTGTCTTCTTTTGTGATTTGTTTTATTTTTTTTAGTGATGTGTTTTGATTGCTGTCTTTATCTTTTATGTATCTAATATAGGTTTTTTTCTTTGTGGTTACCATGAGTTTGCATGTGACTTTTTATAGTTATGATATCCTAATTCAAGTTGATAATACCTTAAATTTAATACAATACAGAAACTCTACACTTTTATTTATCACACAAATAGTTATAATATTAATGTCATAATTTATACCTACATATATTATGTATCTGTAAGCTAATTATTATAGTTACAGTTGTTTTAAATATATTTGCCTTTTAGCTTTCATAAGAGTTATTACATACCACCACCTTTACAGTATTTGTAGTATTCTGAGTTTGATTATGTGTGTGTGTGTGTGTGTGTCATATATATATATATATTTATGCTTATATATAGAATGTATATATACATACATATATAAATATGTGTATATTATATATGTATACACGCACACCGCGCACACACACACATACACACACACACACACACACACACACACACACACACACACACAATATAAATACAAGGTGTGCCAAAAAGAGTATACACATTTTAAGAGGTGTTATCTATGTATTATTTTTTGAAGTTGAATTGAATTATGATAACAATGTGTAATTGTAGAAGTCAAACATGAATTGTATCCATCTTTTGTTATTGGTATATATTGGGAATCACAATTTTAATGCAGATTTTTCCTTTCTTAAAATTTGTATACTTTTTGGCACTCTCTGTATATTTACCATTGAGTTTTATACTTTTCTATGTTTTTATGTTGTTACTTATTGTCCTTAGTTTCAACTCAAAGAATTCCTGCTACCATGTCATATAAAGCTGATCTCATGACAATGAATTCCCTCAACTTTTGTTGTCTTGAAATGTCTTGATATTTTCTTAACTTATGACCCTTATTTTGGTTCTTTCATAAATCATATATTTATATGAGTAATGATGTCCCATAAGTGTTTTATGCTTTTCAAATACTTTTTATTTTTTTTGTTCATCTAATTGACTAATTTCAAATGACCTGTTTTTGAGTGTACTAATTCTTTCTTCTGCATTGTCAAATCTGCTGTTGAAACCGTCTATTGAGTTTTTCAGTTCTGCATTGTATTCTCTATCTCCAGTGTTCAGTTTGGTTACCTTTATAGTTTCTATTTCTTTTCCAAACTCCACATGTTGTTCATGGATTATTTTCCTAATTTTATTTGGTTGTCTATCTGTAAATTCTCATATCTCCCTGGGTTTTCTAAAGATGATTATATTGGGTTATTTTCCAAGCAATCTGCATATCGCCATTGCTTTGGTGTGCCAATCAGCTATTGGACCTTTCTTAATTTTCTTTGGTAACATTATCTTTGTCTGATTCTTTGTGCTCTTTGTATTCTTTCATTGGTTTATGTGCATTTATAGCAACAAATCCTTCTTTCGGTATTTTTAAACTGGTTTCAGCAAGTTGAAATCCTATCCTATTAGCCCTTTGGGCATATGAGATTGTCTTCAGTACCGTAGTGGAGTGAGGTTGCATTCTGCTCATGTGGCTGATACTAGGTCCTTAATGGAGTCTGCAGTTGGCAGGTCTGTTACCATAGTCTCCAGCAGGCATGGATTATATCTAGTTCATGCATGGAATGGACTGCCTCAAGACCTTGGTCTGTGAGATTAGTACTGGAATGAAAATCTGATTAGAGTTTTGCATATTCCAGGCCTGTGTCCAAGTGCACTGATAGGCAAGGCTTATTACAGGTCGCTGGGAATGCTAATGTCGAATCATTGGATGAGTTCCTGGGCTGACCATACTTCCCCAGCCTACAGCTAAGAGGGGCTGAAACCAAGACACAGTGTTGTTTCGGGGTCCACAGACAAGATTGAAATCTTTAGGTCTACATCTAGGTAACTTCATCTTTTTATCCTTTAAGGAAATCTCTCATTCTTTTTTTTCTTTCCCATAACACTGTCACTTCTTGACTTTCTTTTTTGTTTTTTGTCTCTCTCTCTTTTTCCTTTCTTTCTTTCTTTCCTTCTTTCTTTCTTTCTTTTTTTTCTTTTTTTTGAGTTGAGGTTCTACTCTATGACCCAGGATGGGGCGCAGCAGCATAATCACAGCTCACTGCTGCTTCAGTGATGCTCCTATCTCAGCCTAACACATTTGTACTAGTAATAGCAGCATTTTGAAAAAAAATTTTTTTTTTTTTAGTTGGAGTCTCACTCTGTTGCCCAGACTGGAGTGCAGTGGCTGCTCCTTTAACACTGCAGCCTTGACCTACTGGGCTCCGGTGATCCTGCCGCCTCAGCCTTCCCAGTAGCTGGAATTACAGGAATGTGCTACCACGCCCCGGGTGATCTTTTGATTTATTGTAGAGATGAGGTCTCGCTGCCCAGGTGGGTCTTGAACCTACGGGCTCAGGCAATCCACTCACCTCAGCCTCCCAAAGGCGCGGGATTATGGACTGAGCCACCAAGCCCAGCGACATTTTGAATTTTATAAGCAAGACTACTTTTGGGTGGTATCCTCTGTCTCTACTAAAATCTGAATATTTTGTCCACCATGAACTATTGCACTAATTTTGATTTTTAAAAATACTATGCCAAAATATTACAAATCCTGATTACTGAATTTTTTTGGTACCTCTTTTGCTAAGGGTCATTGAGTCACTGGCCTTACCTAATTTCTAGCCCTACTACTTAGACCTACAAACCCCAGGAGGTCAGGATAACTTATCCCCAGGACCTAAAACTACAGCCTGCTTGGGGCAGAAATTCAAGTTTGTGTTGAGTGGATTAATAGTTTTTTGCATTCTAAGGGTTGTAAGGAAAGTATTGGTTTGCAACACAGATAAAATGGTCAAAACATGCTTTGTTTTGTTTTTTTTTAAAAGTGGCCATGATGTGAAAGGTAGAAGAATCAATATGACTAAAATCCCAGCAATCCAAAACATTCTTTGTTTCCATGCACCACCCTCTGTGGCCAATATCAAAAACCAACCTGCTTTTGCTTCAGTGTATTTGGTTCCTGAACTCATTTTGGAGAAATTAAATTTTTCTTAAGCTGAGCTCATATGACAATAGATGAGTCCATTTGTTTTGGATTACTTCTTGTGGGCTAAGAAATGGGAAACTACATGGTAATGGGAGCAACATAATGCCTGTAAGAGGTAGAGTGTCTAAAGTTTTGATATACAAGTTTTCTCCAAGAATTCTCAGGTTATTTGATTGAGAACCTGTGGAAGGAGGCGGCATGTGCTCAAATATATTTCTTGTGTGATTGAGTGAATGAACACAGAAACACATGTGGCTGATTCGGGATCAGCAGTGGGCCTCACCTGGGCTGCCACTAGTCCAGCAGCAAGAAGAAGGGGTTGATAGCAGTTAAAGGGTATTTCCTTTTGAAAGGCAAGTTGCATCTTTAAAGGCCCGCCCAGGTCAGGCAGGTTTTGTTTAAGAAAGGCCAAATGGCCCAGAGACTGACTATTTCATGGAAATGCAAAAGGGGTAACTTTAGTCTTACCCCCAAAAAACCCCCCCTTCTTTGAAGTTAAAGTTTAAAGGGTTTTGCATTCCCTGGAAACCATTTGGGTTTTTGAAAAATGGTAAAAATTTTGTTTTTTTTAAACCTTATAATAGGTAAAGGAAATATGAAAAAACCCCACCCCAAATACATTTTTTTTCCATCACCAACCCTCTGGGTATAAAAAACCCAACCTGTTTTTTGGGGCCTTTGGTTTTTGGAAAATTAATTTTTTAAGTTCCCCAAAAATTGAGACCATTTTTTTGGGTTTTACCTTGTGTTAAAATGGGCACTTTCCATAATGTTTTCGGGGGGGTTCAACGGTTTTATTTTTCTCCGCTACAAAAACCTACCTCTCTATGCTTCTAGTACTTCATATTTCTTCCTTTAATGTGATTTAGTTAAGATAAGACTTCAGACATCGTGCCTTCATTTTGAATTAAATGATTATTTCTTTTTTTCAGATAATTTTATCTCGTTTCTTAATTTTTTTAAACTGAAGTTTACAATCTTCATTTGTTATTCAATTTCCACCCTTAGTGAATTTTTTTTGTTTTCCATATTGTTTCAATGTAAATCAACCTCTCTGTCCAATAAATTTTACTAATCCTATAGCTCAATAACTTTGACATTTTCAAACTGACTGATATATAAGTTCTGTCAAAGATATACTCAGGTCATTTGTTAGAGAAACTCTTCACTGCCATTGAATACCTCATTTTTCTTTCTTTGTAGTATTTACATATAATGAGCTACATTTATGGATGAATTATAATGGACACTCACATAATACAAGGTTAGGTATTTGTAGGTTGAGAAAATTCTTGTGAATAGTGTGACTCTGCAGATTAACTTTGTGTGTATTTTTTCTAGAAGAATTAGTTCAATATTTTCTAATATGATGATTTTATACAGTATACATACTGCAATAACAAGAATCGACCCTCTATATTTAGTAGCAACCAAGTAACTTATGAAAGCTCAAATGTAAAAGTCTAAATAGTGTTTAAAGGGATAAAGAATAATATTCAATGGTAAACATATAGCGGGAAGACAAAGAGGTCATGACACTGAGCCTATTATAGGAAGTGGCAACTTTATTATGCTGGTGGACCCTGTGGGCTAATGCTCCCGGGCCCAAGCCCCAAGAACGGGGGGGAATTGAATAAGGGAGGGGGTCGTGTTGAGTGATTACACATTCTCTTTGGAATTTACAAGGTTGGACTCAGCAAAATCAGATCTTTCAAAGAACAAATGGTCTCCAGGAAATACAGGTGATACGGAAAAAAGGAACAGTTGGGTAAGGTTGTGAATTAGGTACTCTTTTGCATTTCCATGAAAGTATCAATCTTTGGCCATTTGGCTTTTTCAAACAAAACTGGCCTGGCGGGTCTTTAAAAGCTTGCTGCTTGACTTTCTTTCTTTCTTTTTTTTTTTGGATTCTCTCTTTTTTTCCCCCCCTCTCTGGCCCCTCATGTTCCACCCGGGGCCTCCCCCCTTGGACAGTCTCCAGTGATCCTTCGGGTCTCAGCCTTCCAAGTACCTGGAACTACGGGTCGCGTGCTCCCTACACCTGGCAAATTTTTTGATTTATTGAAAGAGATTAGGTCTCACCAAGTTGCCCAGGCGGGTCTTAAACCCCCTGGCTCGGGTCAATCCACTCACCTCAGCCTCCCAAGGCGTAGGATTACGGGCCCTACCCTGCTTGACTTTCAAAAGGAAATACCTCTAACTGCTACCAGCCACCTTTCTGCTGGTAAATTTTTTTTTCACAGTTTGGTAAATTCACCATTTTAAGATTCTTTTCATAACTGGACAAAAGTGAGCTTTCAGCCTCGGTGACTGTCATGACTGTGTATGTATGTGTACATGTGTGTGTGTGTTGGCACCCGATGTGTTCATCGTAGTGCATTTGTGGTTTATCTGCCATTCTCCAACAACCTTTGAACATATTAGTTCCCATGGATACATGTATGGTACAAGATTATTCCTAGCTGTTTTCTTTTCTTTCTCACCATAGTAAGTTTTTCCATTTTTTCTTTCACATTTCATTGAAATAACTTCATTTTCACAACTAGTTTAATTTTTAAAATAATTTTTCATGAGCTTGATTTTATTTCTTTTTCCCCCAGGATATTTCCAATGATCTTTCCATTTTATTCTCAGAAAAACTTCCCCCAAAATCAGTAAATATTCTGAAAATTCATTATTTCAAAAATCATTTTAAATTACTATTTTTTTATCTCTTAATGCTTCCATGCCTTTTATCTACGTGCCGTCCTTTCTCTGCATTCTCCTAGGTGTTAAACCTTCTCACTTCAATTTATTCCTTTTGCACTTCTGCCATATTATCTTCTATCCTATTCAGTGTCCCCACTTCCATCATTTTCCATTCCTTCTATTTTGATTCTATATCACTTTTTCACTGTAAGCCTGGCTGCTTCTCTTTTTCTGAGACTTGCCACAGTTTCACTAAGAAGTTGGTGAGATGAAGGGCATTCAACTGATAGGTCCATGGTTCCATTTCTTTAAATATTTCTGAAAAATTTTCAAACATAGAACATCTGTTCCTGTTCTTGCCATAGTTTCACTAAGATGTTACTGAGATAAAGGACTTAGGCTGCTAGGTACATGGTTTTAATAGCAGGTATATTTCAGGAAAAAAATCCAACTGCAGGCCCTCTGTCATGTACTCCTACTTCAAGAATCCATTACTTTAACCTTGAAGAGGTGAGAGAAGACTGCATTTTGCTGAGTAACTTTCCACCAGGCATCATCTCTTCAAAAGTTGTATAAATTCTGATGTTCTTCACTGCTTAAGTGTGAATTATTCAGCTACCTTTGAAGATATTATCCAAGTGTTCCCTTAGATGCAAATATGATACAATTATTCCTGGCAGTTTTGTTCTTTCCAATCATAGTTTATTTTTTTCTTTCACATTTTATTGACACAACTATCATTTTTGACAACCTCCAATTCCTTTCAGGTTTTTAGAAGAATTTTATATCTTAAAGTTCAATAATAGTCAATATCTCAATTTTGAATTTTAATTATGAGAAGTATATGGAAGCATTTTTTCCTAATACCAAAAGACTGTTTCTTGTAACATTAATATGGATGGTCTCCAAAAATTTAACAACTTCCTTTTATTTTTTAATTTTAGATTTAGGGGGTACACATGCATATTCGTTATGTGAACATTTTGTTGTGTAATGGTGGGGATTGGGTATCAGGTGCCCATCTTCACATAGTGAAGCATTGTACCCCATAAGTAGTTTCTGAACCCTAACCTGCCTGTTCCTCCCCCCATGTTGGTATTCTCAGTGTCTATTATTTCCATCTTTGTGACTGTTTAACTCCCACATATGAGTGAGAAAATTGCTTAGTTTCATGTTTCTGCATGTTTACTGCAGTACAATTCATAATTGCAAAGATGTGGAATCAACCTAACTGCCCATCAACCTATCCATGAAAACGTTGTATATATACACCATGGAATACTGTGCAATTGTAAAAAAGAATGAAATCATGTCCTTTGCAGCAACATGGATAGAGCTGTGAAATACCTTCCTTTTCTAATGATATTTGCAATTATAATTTTCTTTAAAAAAGAATAGAATTTATATATTTATAGATAATAAATATATTGCAATACATATATTTGTATATTTTATTTGGAATCTCATCCTGTTGTCTAGGCTAGAATGGAGTGGCACAATCATGTCTCCCTTCATCCTTGGCCTTCTGAACTCAGGCCACCTTTCTGCCATCCGCTTGAGTAGCTGAGATTGCTAGTGTGCAACAGCATGCCTGACAATTTTTTTAAATTATTTTTTATAGACAAAATCTTTCTAGACTGGCCAGGAATTCCTTGGCACAGCAATCATCTTGCCTAGGTCTCCCAAAGTGTTGAGATCACAGGCATGAGCCTCTATGTCTTGACTGGAAATATGTTTCTTTAGTGTATGAGGCAGGCTTTATTTGTCTGCTGCTAAGAACGGGTTTCTGGAGAAATAAATGCTTATATTCTTTGCTTCCTCATTTTTTTAAAAATTACCACTTTTTATGGGTTTGTGTTAGCTGTTTATTTAGAAAATGGCTGGAGGCCCAATGTAAAACCAGTGATTGACATCGTTTATCCCAGAGGAACTCCTCTTCTATCTCTCACACTGTGTTAGTTCCACATTAGGTTCTTTTTGCACCAAGGAGAAGTTGGAAGTCAAAAGAAAAAAGAAAAAAAAATCTCTCATTGGTGAGATGATCTTTGAACACTATGGCTTCAATTCTTGAGCCTTTGTTGTCAGTTCAATGTTCAATGTCCTCATTTCCAATATGCAGACTTTTAAAGTTTTATCTCATCACTTTGGGTCTTTCCCTAAATGAAGGTTAATATGTTCATTTATTATTCAATTATATCATACTACTTTTGTTCAAAAGTTTTCTTGCCATTTCAATTGATTTGACAGATTTTCTCTGTTATTTGAATTTTTTATTAATTATGTACCACATCATTTGTGCCACTTTCAAGTGCTTGATATGTTACTAGTGTGAAAGATAAGCTCAGCTCATTTAATTTAGAAACTCTCCTTGTCATTTTATACTTTATTTTCCTGTCTTTCATTTGGATTAACTAATGCTATATTTAGACATAAGTTAAAATAGAAATTGACATAAGCTGCGTTATATATTCATTACTTGTTTAAAATATCACTGGAGCCATCCAAAAACCTAATCCTGCATTTCCTTTAGAAGCATTGCTTCAACAATCTCTCATTCAATGTTTGTGAGTACTTTATGTAACATAACTTCTGAAATAGTTGATTATATGTATGCAATACCACACAAAAGACTTATTAAAGCTGACAAATTGAATAATAAAAGCCCAGTGTTAAAATGAATCAAGATCATGTTCCAAAAGTAATCATCAGAACAAGTATTTTTACAATTTTTCAATTCCATAAATTAATCAAATTCCTCTTTTCATTTCTGAACATTATTCATTTGCCTATACACATCTTTAAGCCACTGTTGGCATATACATGAGTGTGCTAGAAGGCATGAGTGTATATGTCTGTGTATTTACTTCATATCTATATTCTAATAGGATTCACATTACATTTATATTCTTAGAAAATATAAATTTCCTTACTGTTTGTTTTCCACATTTATAATAATCTCTCCACCTTATATTTTCAGATTATCTTGTGTAAATAGTTGATAATTTATCTCTGACAACTATTTATTCCCATAGCTTCTAAATATCTGCTTTCTTAGTGTCTGTAACATTCCCTGTTTTTAGTATGTATGCCATCTGCTGGCTTCTCCTTTTTTGGATTTCTACCAGATATCTCCTGAATGTCTGCCACTTCCATCCTAATTTATTGGATATGGACTTTTTTCACTAAGTTCTCTTCATATTTTGTTTCCCACATTACCATTCTTTCCTCTTATTTTTCAGTCCATACCTGTTATTCTCTGCAATATCAGCTTTTTCTGTGTTCCGGGTACTTGCCTATTTTTATTCTGAATTTCCTAAGATGATAGATAAAGGCTGAATGGCATATTTATCCTATATCTATTTTTTCAAAAAAAGTTTATTAATTTAGGACCTCTGTCCTGTTTCAAGTTCAAACGACCATTACAATGGATATTTCCCCAAACTTTATGAATTGAGAAAAGACACCACACATGCTGAAATAAGTTTCTCCCTCCATTGTCTGGACAGACAGTGTATAAATGCAGATGACATTCTTTGGTCAATTGTGAGATTTAGGCTCACTCTTCCACTGTTCTTGATTATATTGCTAAATGTTCCCAGGTATAAAAGTTGTAAAAATGTTTTCTGACTTTATGTCTTTCTTGCCATAGTAAAAATATTTTTTGTATTTTTAAAGACAACATTATTAAATTTTTAAAGTACAATTCTTTTTAAATACTGTAGGACTAATATTTTTAAAAATTCAGTTGCTAACATATGTCCCCATTTTGAAATTTTCTCTAAATAAGGTAAGAAGCTATTGTCCTAAAATAGTCCTAATATATTTTTCATAAAGCTATGTTATAACCATGGGAAAGTTTAACATCATAATTTTTAAATGATATTTTTATTAAACACTTGTTTTCAAAGGTAATTGCAATTTCCTAACATATCTCTTCAAAATATGTCAAAGGCTTAATTTGAGTACTACTACACATGGTGTTTTTACTGTGTTTATACTGAATAATTTTAGCTAAATTTCTCATAAATGTATATTCATTTGCATTTTATTCTGGAAAAAGGAGAAGGGCCAAAAAGAAAAATGATTGATAATGGGTATCCTATAGAAATTTCTATTCTATTGATCTGTTGGTGTTGTTTTCCACAGTAATTCCCTTTACACCAAGCCAAAAGTGGGTGTTATAAACAACATTGCCTCTGGTCACTGAAATATCCTTGGGAAACAAAATGGTTTCAGTTCTCAGAAATATGGGTAAATTTGAGCCACCAAATAAAATCTGAAGGTTGTAAATATTAGCTCTTCTGTCTTCTTGATATTTATCTTCATTGAATACACTGATTCCTTATTTCTCTTTATTTTTCAGATATGAAAGATATGAATGAAGGAGTCATAGGCAAGTCTCAATAATGTATTTTATTCTGTATTTAATTATTGCTTCATCTGTTAATTGTACTCATGTTTCCAAAGCTCAATCATATTCTTCAACTCCAAGACACATATTTTTATATAATATTTTCTTCTTAGCTTGCCTTTCAAACTGAAGTTTAGCATCTTCACTTGTAATTCAATATCTCCCATTATCACTTCTTCCACTTGCATTTGAGGTACAGTCAGTGAACACAGAAACTTTACAGAAAATACATTTTTCAATGAGATATTGGTAAAGTTTGGAATTTTGAGTTTTGAACTTGGAAGTATGTTTTCAAGAAAGGCTCAGATCATTTGATTTAGAGCTTCCTTCTTTATAAAGTAATAGCTTGTGTCTCTTCCTTTCAAGTGACTTAGATAAAATAAACTTCATCTCAGCATAAGTTAAAATATAGATTCAAAGCCCGGCTCTGGTTATTAAAGCGTTTATTGGTGGACCAACCAGGTTTGAACCATGGGGCAGGAACCCAATCTCTACTTCAAAAACAGGGCCGGTTCGTTATTTTAATTTACTCGTAAGGGAGACGGAAAACCCCCAATAGGCTGGGGGGCTGGAAGTGACAATATGTTATTTCCAGTTCACAGAAATCAACCAAAAAAAAACAAACTATATTTTTAGAATTGATTAGGGGTTCATTGTAGCAATATGGTTTAAAAGTCAATTAGGGGACAAAAATGTTTTGAAAATCAGGGTTTTCAGGAAAATCTGTACCTTTCCCTTTTTGTAAACAATTTTCATTTTTTTTGTGTTTGGTTTGGGTCACTTAAAACAACAGGGCGGAGTGCAATCTGTTTAGAAATTACCCCAAACCTTACCTCAACCTTCCAAATACAGAAATTACCCAAGCACTAACCCCCAAATGAAAATTTGTCTATGGTTTTAAAGTAAATGAGGTTTCCCCAAAAAGGTTCTTTGGGAAAACCGGGTCAGGCAATATCACCTCATCCTTCCCAAACACTTACAGTACCATTCAATGGTTTTTTTATCTTTTTTTTTAATTGTGTAGAGGATATTCTTATAAATGTGAGCCTTGGCCACTTGATTTTCTTTGTGTGTTTGTGTGTTTATCTGCTTCCTGAAGACTGAACTTTAAAAATAAAAATTTTAAAAATTGAATTTTATGCAAGCTTTTTTTTTCATAATATTTACATTAACGTTTCTACTTTATTTTTCAGGGGAACATCTGAAAAAAGTTGGTAAATATCCTAACAACATGTTTTTCCTCATATCCTTTAAAATGACTGCCTTATTGGTGACTGTAACATTCCTTGTCATTTTACTTACATTCCATCTTTTGCCTTACCCTTCTCCTGGATATCTACTCTTCCCACTTTATGTTTTTTAGTATAAATCTCTCCCATATTAGGTTCTTTGCATTTAGTTTCCATATATTCCATCTCTTCCCATTTACTTTCATTCCAAACCACTCATTCCCCAGAAATATTTGCCTTCTTCTTTCTTACCAAACCTTGTCAAAATTTCACTAAGAAGTTGATTAAACAACAGACACATGGTTTTCATTCTGCATACATATTGTGAAAAATCCAAGTTTAAAACTTTGCTTCTTACAAGTTCCAGGGTCCTTTACTATCTCATTGATACTTCACTGAAGCTTAATGGATAAGGGAATATTCCAAACTTGCCAAGTGGTGCTTTCCATCCATTGTGTTTTCAAAGACTCCATAAATCTTGGGGGCATTCATCACTGAGGTGTGAACTTGAGGCTCATTCTTCCACTGATCTTGAACATATAATGCAAGTTATATGTGAACAAATATTTACCTAATTATCTGTCTTTATTTTTTGAACTCTCCAGGTTTTTTATTATTTCTAAGCTTTATTATTGACTAATCTCAAAAAAAGTTCACTGACAGTATTTCTGCCAGATCTGAATATTTTTATGTCAGTGACAACATAAACATTTACAATAGAATGTTGCCAAAATATGTTTTCAACAATACTGATAAAATTCTTTAAAAATTAGCATTTTTCTTTTAAATGATATTTTCATTTTAAAAAAATACTTTTTAAATACTTTTTTAATACTTTTTCAATAGGAATGCAACATAGAATTATATCTCACTAATATATGTAGCAGAATTCCTATAACAACAGCTACAGACCAAGTATTTGAGAAATAAATTCTTTACCTGTTGCTTTCTTATCTATTTTTGAGTACTTCTGTATGTATAGTTGTTTGTTTGCATTTTATTCTGAAAATGGTTATGTTGAACCCAGAACTCTAATCAGAGAGAGAGAGAGAGAGAGAGAGAGAGACCACAAAGAGCTAGCTCCGATGCAAACACACGAGGGTCTTTATTCAGGCTCGAGTCTAGGCTCACGCATGAAGCTGGTAGAGGCTTCATGAACCAGAGCGTTGATCCAGTATGGCAAGCAGTTTTTATGCACAATTACAGAGGGAGGGGAAAGAACTTTAAACTTGATTTTACATGATTGGGTAATTTCTCCTAATGGGTACTGGAACACTTGGTATTGGTAGGTGCCTTTCGTGGGCTGTAACCTGACTACCCGTGATTGACAGAAACCCACTTAACGGGCAGAGTGGAAAGTCAGATAAGTTAGGTTCACTACATATAAAGTAACCTGAGCAACCTGGAGGTTACATTAGCCATTAAGTTTGCTGATTCACCCCGAGGAATGCTTAGGGAAGCTTGTTTGCTTAACATTTACATAACATAACATGGTCATTATGGGACAACAAAAGCCAAACTTAACAAAGTTTTAAATATGAATGCTGCAAACACATACAGTGAATGTGGGGTAGAAATTCATATAGTATTCGTTCTGGGAATTTATAAAATATCACAAATGTCTTATAGCAAGGCAGTTTTTGTAAAGGTCTTTGATTCCTTCCGGTTTACATAGCCACTGCGTGTAAATTAACACTGGCATGGAAGCTGGTGATTTAAATCAACATAAAGCCCACCTGAGTGACTTGCGGCTCATTCTTCCACTGATCTTGAACACATAATGCAAGTGATATGTGTACAAATATTTACCTATCTGTCTTTATTTTGTTAACTCTCCAGGTTTTTTATTATTTCTAAGCTTTATTATTGACTAATCTCAAGAAAAGTTCACTGACAGTATTTCTGTCAGATCTGAATATTTTTTATGTCAGTGACAACATAAACATTTACAATAGAATGTTGCCAAAATATGTTTTCAACAATACTGATAAAATTATTTTAAAATTAGCATTTTTCTTTTAAATTATATTTTCATTTTAAAGAAAATACTTTTTCTATACTTTTTAAATACTTTTTCAATAGGAATGCAACACAGAATTATATCTCACTAATATATGTAGTAGAATACCTATGACGACAGCTACAGACCGAGTATTTGAGAAATAAATTCTTTACCTGTTGCTTTCTTATCTATTTTTGAGTACTTCTGTATGTATAGTTGTTTGTTTGAATTTTATTCTGAAAATGGTTAGAGTCCAGTACAAGTGCATTGACTGATATTGTTTTTACTGGAGGAAGCCCTATTCTGTCTCTTTTATTGTTTAGGTTATGATCATAGCTCTTTTTACACCAAGTGGTATATGGAATTAAAACAATATTACCTCTTAGGGGTGAGATAGCCTTTGATCCAGTGGTTCAAACTCTCAAAAATTTGGGTCACTTTAAACCACAGAGAAAACTACATACGTGTTTCAAATGTTTGTGATCATCCTTTCCTGATATTATGTTCTCATTTTTAATGGATTTATCCCTCCTTTCATTGTATGAATGGTGTAAACAGAGAAAAGGCAAGTCCCATTAATGTATTTCACTATGGACCTTCTCATCATTTCACATACTTCTGGTATCTTTATCTTCAGTTCTCAATGTTTACTTTCCTCAGCTCAAACTTACACATATTTTAACATGATTTTGTCTTTTTACTTTTCTTTTGAATCTAGGTATCTTCATCTGCAATTCAAAGTATAGTATCATTGCATCTTTGCTAAGTCCTTTTGTTTCAACCAATGAGGCAGATTCTTTATGTTAAGTAAATTTTATTAATCTTGTATCATCTTGAATCACATGCATATTTGCCATTTTCAAAGTGCCTGATAATAGTTCTGTGCAAGGTATGCTCAGAGCATTTGTTTTAGAAGCTCCTTCTCTGCTATTTATTATTTCATTTTTCTACCTTTCATATGATTTAATTTAGATGAGTTTCATGTAAGTATGATCAAAACAGAAAGTGACATAAAATACGTTATGTATGCCTCAGTTGTAAAAACATTAATAAAAGCACTTAGAGCCCTGACTCTAGAAGGAATGGTTGAGTATTCTGTAATTCAATTATTGTACTACTTTATACTACATAGCTACAGTAATAACAAAATGTGGGGATTTGTATATTTCAATAACTCATTTACAAAGTGAACAGTAAAAATCTATGTAATGTAAACATGATTCAAGAACATTTTCAAGAGACAACCACCAGGAAGAATATTCCTAAAGCACTTCTTCAGTTCAGTAAATGACTTCTTTTCCCCCTTTTCATTTCTGAACATTACTCTTTACAAAGAAGGCAGTTTTCAGTCACTGTGCATGTGTGTATTGTTTGCATGGGTCAGTATGCATGTGTGTCTGTGTATGTTCATCTGCTCTCTAATTGGTTGTATAACTTTTAAATTGTCCCATAAATTTAACCTTTCTTTGCATTCGTTTGCACAATATTAACAATAAATTATCTCCTTTGTTTCAGGTGAAGCGATGGCCATGTATGGTAAATTCTCTCTGACAACCTTTTAATCCCATAGCTCTCTAAATGTATACTTTTCAGGTGTCAATAGCCTTGTCTATCTTTGTATCTACATGTCGTTTGTTGTTTATTCCTTTTTCTGAATGTCCACCCTCTGCTCTTCAATTTTTAATAGAGACTTTTCCCATATTAACTGTTGGCATTTCTCTTTCCTTACTTTCCATCTTTTCCTATTTCGTTGTACTCAATCCATTTCTTTCACTGCATGTGAGCATGAGTAGTTCCTTCTTCCAGGGACTTGCTCTAGTTGAGCAAATGATTAGTATTCTGCACATATTCTCTCAAAATTATCTAATATGTTAGGATGTCTGTCATGTATTCTAAGTTCAAAGAGTTCTTACTATGTAAATGTGATTCCCCCAAATACTGAGATGAGGAAGACTCCAAACTTGCTGCATCCAGTTTCTCCACCATTGTTCCTTCAAGACTTCTTGAGACTCACTCTCCCGCCTCCCTGGGTCATGTTTTACAAGTTTTCCCAAATACACAAATTCTTTGCATAATTGTCCTGCCTTTTTTCTACCAGAGTAAATGGTCTTTCTGTTTTTGCATTTTTATTGATGCCATTATTTACTTTTCAACATCCATTTCTTTTCAAATTTGCCAAACAACTTATGTCTAAAGGAATAGCCATTGTCTACACCATTCCATTTTAATTGTTATGAGAACATGAGAAGTTTATTAGTTTTCAGAGACAATATTAAAGCATCTTATTCATAGGACACTTAATACAATCACTAAAAGTTTCATCACTAAAAGTTTCATTTCTTGCATTTCTAATTATGTTTAATTATTTTTTTTTACATCAATGGTATTACTTAGCAATATATGTCTTCAATGTTTGCCGAGACTTCACATGACTACTGCTACAGATAGAGTTTTGGAAAGATGAGTGTTGTTGTTGTTGTTGTTGTCATTGTTGTTGTTTTGAGTCCTGGCCTCCCTCTACTGCCCAGGCTAGAGTGCAGTGGTACTACCAGGGCTCACCACAGCCTAGGCCTTCTGGGTTCAGGTAATTCTTTTATCTCAGTCTCCTGAGTAGCTTGGATTAATGGCTTACCTTGCCAAGCCATGGTAATTTTGCTTTTATTTTTTGTACAGATCAGGTTTTGCTATGTTGCATGGGCTGGTCTTGAATTGCTGAGTCAAGCAATCCTCCTCCTGCCTTGACTTCTCAAAATGCTGAGATTATAGCCATGAGTCACCATGCCAGGCCCAATGAATAATTTATGTTCTTTTTCCTCATCAGTTTTTAATATTCTGTCACATGTAGGCATGCTTGTTTGCATTTTATTCTTTAAAAAAAAGAAAGAAAGAAGAAAGGAAGGAGAGGGAGAGATATGGAGAAAGGAAGAAAGGAAGGAAGGAAGGAAGGAAGGAAGGAAGGAAGGAAGGAAGGAAGGAACGAAGGAAAGAAGGAAGGAAGGAAAAGAAATAACTCAAGGAAAGATAAGTGATTGTTAATCATGCAGGGAGTCCTATTCTACTTCATCTCCTGGTGTCACTGCAAATCTTAATACTATTCACACCAAGGTGCCAGGGCATGTAAAACAACAGTGCCTCTGATGATGAGTTGACTTTCAGAAAAAAGATGGCTTCAGTAGTCAGAAATATAGGTAATTTGAGTCACAGAGTAAAATATGAAAGGGTTACAATTTTCTGTGCTCCCTTTCTGACATTGTGGCTTATGTTCAATGAATCACTTCATTCTTTCTTTTATTAATATTTTTCATATAAATGGAATCAGAAAGATGTCAAGTCCTAATAATCTATTTTGTTCAGAATGATAGTATTCGTCAATACCAACATCCACTTATTTTTTCCTTTTTATTTGGTTTTATCTTTATATGGTCTGTAAAGTTTGCATCTTTACTTCATATCAAATTCTGCTCACTGTTTCCAGTTTAATCTGCCTTGTAGTTGTATTCCATGAACATGGATACTTTATCTCGAATAAATTTTTAAATAACATACAAGTGTAATCCTGATACTTTAAAAGTTTCTGATGTGGAACTTTTCTCCAATAAAGTGCAGGCCATTTGATTTAGAACTCTTTTTTGTTTTTGCTGTTGAAGTAATATAACATGTGACTTTCTTTCAAATAATATGCTTCATTCAAACATGAGTTAAAAAAAATCTAATCCAATAATGTTATATAGTATTGAGTGGAGTTAAATATTGTGACAGGAGTGAGTCAGTACTTCCTAATTCAGTATTTCTGATTACTTTATGCAACATGAGTACCAAATGAAAATAATGAACTGTACAGGTTTAGTAACAGAACTTAGTAACTTACAGAAACACACTGAATAACAAAAGACTAAATATCATCAAAGTCATCAAGATTATTGTTAAAATGTAATCCTCACCCCTGATAGTTCTAAAATCTATTCTCAGTTCTTGAATTCACACCTTTGGGTGCTTTTCTAGGCCCTCAGTCATTTTTTTCAGGGCCTGTTTGTGCATGTGTGCATTTGTACATAAATTTTCCCAGCATCTGATTTGATTAAATATTAATTTCTTCCAATGAATATTATTTTCTTCCAATAATACTTGTGTCTTGTGGTGTTTACATTGTTCTTTTCATTTTATTTTCAGAAAATCTGGGAAAACATGGTAAGTTTTCTTATAACTTGTTACTCCTCAAGCTTTTTATAGTGAATATAAGGATAATTTTATGTCCTCCACTCCCCTACAAGATGGCCTTTATTTACTTTTCTTGCTGTTTTTAATATTCCTGACTCTTTTTGACTATATGCCAGCTGTTGACTCTTTATTCTCATTAATGTCTAATATTCACATTTGAAATTTCTATATGTCTTCACACATAATAAAAGTCTGTTACTGTTTTCTTGCCTTCATTCATTCACATTTGTTTCTTTTCAATCTAGTATCTTTCTTTTCCCATAAACATTTTCTTCTTTGTCTTTCAGAGCTTTAAATAAGTTTGACAAAAATTTGTTGACATGAAAGTTATTAACTGAAGGGCACATGTTTACATTGTAAAATGCCAAAATGACACCAAGTTTAGTTATGCAAATCTTAAATGCCTTCTCCAAAATAGATACTTAATAATTGTGCATATTTCTGCAGTATGCGTGATATATTGATACACACAAACACTATGTGTAATGATCAAATATAGATAATTGGAATATCTGTCACCTCAAAAATTTTCCATGTATTTGTGGTTGGAACATTCCAAATCTTCTTTACCAGCTGTTTTGAATTATGCAATAATTTTGTGCTAACTATAATCACCACTGGTTGTGGTTATTTGTTCCATCTAACTGTACTTATTCCTTCTATACACGTGTATTTTTTTAACCCATTAATCAACTTCTCTTAATTCCTCCATAACCACCTACAACTCCCAGGTTTTGATAACTATCATTCTATTCTTTGCCTCCATGAGCTCAATACTTTTTTAGCTCACACATGTAATGTGAGCTTGTGATCATTGTATTTCTATATCTGACTAATTTCATTTAAGTATGTCTTCCAGTTCCACCCATGTTGTCGCAAATGACAGAATTACATTCTTTTTCATGACTGAATACTATTCAGCATTACACACACACACACACACGCACGCACACACGCACCACATTTTCCATTCACTTACGAGCACTTAAGTTGATTCTGTATTTTGGCTATTGTGAATAGTGCTGCAATAAACAGGGGAGGGCAAATATCTCTTCAATATACTATTATTTTACTTTTGTATATATATCTGGCAATGGGATTGCTGGATCCCATGTCATTTCTAATTTTAGTGTTTTGAGGACCCTCAATACTGTTTAACATAATGGTTGAACTAATTTATAAATCAACCAACAGTGTATATGATTTCTCACTTATCCAATAATACACATTGTAACAAATATAATGTGTTAACTCCATGTGATTTTAATTTGCATTTACCTTGTGATTAATAATATTGATCATTCATTCATATATCTGTTGGCCATTTGTGTCTTTTTATGAGAAATTTCTGTTCAGGTCTTTTGCACATCACCATAGTGATATCACAATGGGGTATGCAGCACTTTTTTAAGGGTGAGTTCACAAACTTTGCTAAAGTTGGGTTTTTGGTGATTTTCTCTTTCCAGCTCCCTTAGGTGATTTGTTAGGCTCTCCACTTGTGATATTTCCATTTTATTGATGTTTGCTTGTAGAGATAAAAATTCCTCTCTGAGAACTGATTTCATGTCATCCCAGAGGGTTTGGTAAGAGGTTTCTTCATTTTCATTTGTTTCCAGGAATCTTTCAATTTCTTCTCTGATTTCAGTGTTGACTCATTCATTGTTCAGCATCATGCTGTTTAGTATTCATGTCTTTGTGGACTTTGGGGAAATGTTGTTGGTTTTGATATTTATTTTTTATTCCACTCGGTTTGAGAATGTGCATGGCAAGATTCCAACCTTATGGAACTTGTTTGATGCTTGATTTATGGCTAAGGATGTGATTAATCTTGGAGTATGTTCCATGTGGTAATGAGTAGAATGTATATTCTGTGGTTGTTGGGTGGAATAATCTGTTGGTATCTACTAAGTCCATTTGATGAAGTGTCAAGTTTAGGTTCTGAATCTCCTTGTTGTTTTTTTTCCTCAATGATCTATCTATGATTGTCAGTGGGTTATTTAAGTCCCTGCTATAATAGTGTTAGAGTCAATATATTTTTTTAGTTTATTTAGTAGTTGCTCTATAATTGCTGGTGCTCCTGTTAAGTGCATATATGTTTAGGATGGATATTTCTTGTTGATGAATTGAACCTTTTATCTCTACGTAGTATCCTTTTGCATCTTTTAAAATTTTTGATAGTTTAAAGGTTGCTTTGTCTGATATTAAGATTGCAACTCTTGCCTTCTTTTGTGATCCATTTGCCTGGAAACTCATTTTCCATACTTTAACTTTGAGTCTGTGTGCATCCCTTGTAGTGAGATGAGTCTCCTGAATGCAGCAAATAATGGGTCATGGTTTTTTATCCAGTCCGCCATTGTGTGTCTTTTCAGTGGTGCATTTAGTCCATCACATTTGGACTGATTATTGAAATGTGATTTCTTATCCCTGTCTTAAGGTTCTTTTTTTTTTTTGAGTTGGAGTCTCACTCTGTCGCCCAGACTGGAGTGCAGTGGCCTCTCCCGGCCACCGCAGCCTCGACCTGCTGGGCTCCGGCGATCCTTCCGCCTCAGCCTTCCGAGTAGCTGAAATTACAGGCATGCACTACCACGCCCGGCTGATTTTTTGATTTATTGTAGAGATGAGGTCTCGCTGCCAGGCGGGTCTCGAACCCGCGGGCTCAGGCAATCCACTCACCTCAGCCTCCCAAAGGTACGGGATTACAGGCTGAGCCACCGAGCCCGGCTTAAGGTTCTTATACAGTTTTTTGTTTGCTTGTTTTCTTTTGGCTTTGGGGTTAGCATATGCATGTGTTTTCAAATTTCCTGTTTTGCTGTATTCTCTGCTGATTCTGTGCTCTGCTGTTCTCTTGGGAAGTGTGTAGTGTTTTTTTTTTTTCTTTCTTCTGTGCTTAATACCTTTTAAAATGTCTCCTGCAGAGCTGTCTGAAAGCTGCATAATCTCTTAGATTGGATGTCTGGGAAGGATTTTAATTCTCCATCACTGATGAAGCTGAGCTTGGCTAGATAGGAAATTCTTGGTTTAAATTGCTTATCTTTGAAGACTTTGACTATAGGGATCCAGTCTCTTCTTGTTTGTGGTGTTTCTGCTGATAAGTCTGCTACTATTCTGATTGGTTTTCCCTGGTAGGTATTCTGAGCTTTCTCTCTTGCTCCCTTTGTAGTATTTTTTTCTTTTGTGCCTACTTTTTTGTGTAGGTGAATTAATATGTGTCTAGGGGTTGTTCTTCTCATTTGATGTTTTGTGGGGGTTCTCTGTATCTCTTGTGCTTGGATGGTCACATCTCTGGTGAGATGGGGAGTTTTTTGGATTACCTCCTAGAATACTTGTTCCAAGTTGTTCTCATTTTCCCTTTCTTTTTCTGGGATGTCAATCAGGTGTAGGTTCGGCCTCTTGATATGATCACACATCTCTTGTAGGCTTTGTTCCTTCTTTCTGAGTCTTTTTTCTATGCTTTTAAAAGATTGGGTTAATTCCATGTTCTGAACTTCAAGTTCTGAGCTTCTTTCTTCAGCTAGATTGATTCTGCTTTCCATGCTTGTCATCTTTTATTTATTTCCTGGATGAAGTTTTTTATTGTCAGAATCTCTGTTACAAATTCTTTCAGTGTTGTATCTCGCCTTTCTTGAATCTTATTCACTTTTTACAACCATTCCCTGATCCATGTGTGATTCTGGGGCCATTCATTGGTGATTTCCATTGTTTGGGCACCAAGGTCTGATTTCTCAGGAGTTTTATCTTTGGTAGGCTTGGAATTGCCTGAGGTCTTCCTTTGACTTTTCCTCATTTGTGACTGATATCTTGTTGTTGTTGTTTTTCTTTAGATCTGTTTTTCAGTATCAGTGGGAGAGGCTTTCCCTTCTGATGTTTGCTCAATCCTCTATTTTTGCTTGATCTGGGCTCTGAATTTGTTCTATTTTGAAATAGGATGATGAATGGGAAGTTTTGCTGTCTCTTGTAGTTTTTGAAATTCTAGTAAAGTGGGGGATGGTGTACTAGGAATCAGATGCTAATTGCAACATAAAATTTTCACTTGTTGTGGTATGTTTTCCCTGAGATCCACTCCCCACCACCACTCTATATGATGCTGCAAAGCAGAAACCAATCCACACCACAAAACAATCTGCAATAATAACAAAGTGAGACAAAGCAAACCACAACAACAGAAAAATCCCAAGAAAACTAAACACATAAACACATGCCTAGTACAAAGTAAACAGAGAAGAAAGACAAAAAGACTGAAGGGGGAAGAATAGGAAAAAAGAAAAAAAAAAGGGGGATTCAGGTGGAAGGCTCACAACTCACACATATACTGACATACCCCTTAAATTTTAAAAAATGAAATAAAAACCCCCAGAAGAACAAAAGAGCAAAAAACAACAGCAAAATCAAAAGATGAACACTCAGTCCTTCACATACACACATAAACAGAGAATGACAATTAAAAGCAGAAAGAAATGGAGAAAGAAAAGGAAAAAAAAATTTGGGAGGGGATGCAGGTCAAGCCTCACATACACATTCGTGCACAATGGAAAAAGATTTTAAAAATAGATGAACTAACAGAAAATTTTTTAAATTAAAAAATAATTGAAAATTTGAAAAAACAAAAAAGAACAAAACAAAAATCAAAGACAAAAAAAAACCTGTCCTCTTGTGGCAGGCTCTGTAGTTGTTCCTCTAATGAGATCTCTCCTGCAGAGCCACCTCTTTCACTCCCCTCAGGGTGTGGAGCAGAGAAGAAGGAGGAGCAGTGGAGGTGGGTGGGGCTACAGGCTTCCCTAGCCACTCTCGTATGGTCAGGAAGATCTCTGTTTGGGGAGGTATGGGACTGTCTCTTTCCCAGGTATGTACTCTCATGTGGTGCCACAGCCAGACCTATCCTGGAATGGAGTTCTCCTATTGTGACTCATGTCCAGGCTGTGTCTGACTTTGTCCCTCTCAGTCGTGCCCAGCTATGTGGGTCTGATGTTCAGAGGATTGCTGGGGAAGTGGGGATTTGAGTCACCCTGGACTCACCACTGATCTCTTTGGAGTTTCTCCTCATCCTTTTCTGGCCACACCCTTTGTCCCATGGTTGGATCAGGGTAGGGGGTGGGGTGCCTGGAACTCATCACTCTCAGGTCCTTCTGAAGTTTGTGCTCTCAGGATATTTCTTCTGGACCCCAGTGCAGCCCTGAGTAGTTGATCTGCCATTCACAGAGATCTGATCTCTGGGCTGTGTCCACAGCCCCTTCCAGTGCCTTGTTAGGTTTTTCTACTGTTTAAATGGTAAGGGAGGTCATGGAGCCATTGTTTGTGTGTTGCTTAGGAAACAAGTTGGGGGCTAGGGGAGGGGAGCTGTGTGGAGCAATACAAATCTCTGTCTGAAAAATGGCTATGATGTATGACTTCTCACCAGGCATATATTCCTCTCTCCAGATTCCCCCAATGCTGTCTTTCCAAAAATCAAATCCTGCTCTCCAGCTGGTCCAGTATGCCAGGTGATGGTGTTCACCAGGTGCCAGGTGCTGGGAATCAGCTGAATTCAGCAGGTTTTTCTCAGGTGCATTCCCACAGGCAGCAGATGTTTCTGTGGTGTTCTTGGGAGCTGAGCTCTAATTTCAGGGCAGTGGGATCTTGCAGTCACCCTCAGAGAGGGGACCTGGGTGCATGCAGTTGAATCTCTACTCAGATAGACTTTCACACTCCCACCAGTGCTTCCCTACTTACTTGGAGAGTCTTTATTGTCACTTGCCTCCACAGAGATTTTTACAGCCCGATCTGTCTGCAGCCATCTTAAGCTCCTCTATCAAACATTTTCATACTTACTTTGGCTCTGTTAGTTTTCTGACTTTATGCTATTCTATATTTTTTCTCTTTAGACCCCATCTTTGTATAGTGGAATACCACAATAATAAGGAGGTTGTTTATTTTGTATGTTTATATGAATGTATGTTTTAGGTTTTTCGTATGGTTATTGGTTTGTTTATTGTTGTTGTTGTTATTGTTGTTTTTCTTTTTTTCCTCATATCAGTCTCTGTGTCTTTTTTCATTTGTTAGTTGGTACATTTGTCTGTTTTCCCTCTTACTCCTCTCTTTCCACCTCCCTCTTCCCCCCACTTCCTGTTCCATTCCCCCCCCCTTTTTTTTTACCTCATTTTGCTTTCAGGGAGTAAACTTATAACCCTGCTGCATGGACAGATTACAAGGAAGTGAAAAGTGGGTTCCAGATTATCCATACACCTGTTGGTGGATATTGGAATCTGCAGATAGATTTTGAATCACAGCTCCCCCCTCAACTGAATCTCAAAACTGCAAAAGGATCACACCAACCTACAGTCCAGCTCCAGAACTGAACAAAGCCAGAGGATATACATAAGTAAGAATAGGATATTGAACAAACAGAAGTAAAAGCAACCCCTCCACCCCTGTATGACAGAATTAAAGGAGATGGGTGGGGGGAGTAGGGAGGAAAATCTACACAAATGAAGAAAAAATAAAAGAATAATATAGGTCTCACACAGAGCCCTGGGAGGTCAGACACTGAGAAAACAGATGTTGGAACACAAACTATGAACATCCCCAAGAATGACTGGTCACATATGACAAACCCAGACATCAAGACATTAATAGAGAGTAAAAAGAATTGAAGAGAGACAAGAAGAAAATAGGAAGGAGCTGATAACTGAAATAACAGCAGTAAAGAATACTGTAATTGAAATAAATAACAAACTAATAAGCATGGAAAGCAGAATTAGCCAAGCAGAAGAAAGAATCTCACAGATGGAAGACCAAAATACAGAACTAATCTATACTACAAAAACATTAAAAAGAAGCTTAAAAAGACAGAAAAAACCCTTCAAGAGATAAAGGATTACTGCAAGAGACTGAACCTAAGAATAATTGGACTTTCTGAGGCAGAAAGAGAGACAGAAACCACACTGGAACAAACATTGCATGAAATTATTCAAGAAAACTTCCCTCATCTTGTCAGTGATGCAAAAATTAAATACAAGAGATTCAGAGAACCCCTGCAGACAACAAATGAGAACACCAACTCCCACACACATAATAATTCACCTAAACAAATTAGGTATTACAGAAAAAATGCTAAAGGCAGCTACAGAAAAAGGTCAGACTACCTACCAGAGAATATCAATTAGAATAGCAGTTAATTTATCTACAGAAACCCTTCAGCCCAGGAGAGCTTAGAGCCTAATCTTCAAAGTTCTCAAAGATAAACAATTTCAACCAGGAATAACCTACGCAGCCAAGCTAAGCTTCAAAGTTACAGGAAGGAAAACCAGTTTCCAGGCAAATGGAACACAAAAGAAAGCAGGAGTTGCACTCTAATATCAGACAAAACAACCTTTAAGCTATCAAAAAATAAAAAAAATTCAAAAGGGCACTACATAATGATAAAAGATTCAATCCATCAACAAGAAATATCCATCCTAAACATTCATGCACCCAACACAGGGGCACCAGCATTTATAAAATAACTACTAAATAAACTAAAAAAAGATATTGACTCTAATACTATTATAGCAGGGGACTTAAATACCCCACTGACAGCCCTAGATAAATCATCAAGGCAAAAAATCAACAAGGAGATCCAGAACCTCAACTTGACACTTGACCAAATGGACTTAGTGGATACCTACTGATTATTCCACAGCAACCACAGCATATACATTCTACTTATCACCACATGGAACATACTCCAAGATTGACCACATCCTTGGCATAAATCAAGCCTAAATAAATTCCATAAAGTTGAAATTCTCCCATGCACATTCTCAGACCACAGTGGAATAAAAATAAATATCAAAACCAACAACATTTTCCCAAAACCCACAAAGACATGGACACTAAACATCATGATGCTGAACAACGACTGGGTCAACACTGAAATCAAAGAAGAAATTGAAAGATTCCTGGAAACAAAAGAAAATGAAGAAACCTCTTACCAAACCCTCTGGGATGCCATGATCAGTTTTAAGAGGGGAATTCATATCTCTATGAGCACACATAAAGAAAATGGAAAGATCACAAGTGCAAAGACTAACAAATAACCTAAGGGAGCTAGAACAAAAAGATCACCAAAACCCCAATTTTAGCAGAAGAATCCAAATCACAAAAATATAAGAGCCCAAATACATAGAAGACAAAAATACCACAGAAAACATCAACAAAACAAAAAGATGATTCTTTGAAAGAATTAACAAGAGCAATGGGCACCTAGCCAGAATGACCAAAAAAAAAAAAATAGAGAAAAAGTCCAAATAAACACAATCAAAATACAAAAGATCAAATCACAACTGACCCCGAAGAAATACAAAGGATTATCAGAGATTACTACGTACACCTATATGGAAACAAACTTGATAACCTAGATGAAATGGAATAATTTATGACATCACACAACCTCCCCATGTTAAAACAAGAAGATATTGAGACACTAAATAGACCAATAACAATCCAGGAAATTGACTCTATCATAAAGAAAACTACCTACCAATAAAAAACCTGGACTGGATGGCTATCCAAGAGAATTCAATAAAACGTACAAGGAAGAACTGATACCAATTCTATTTAAAGTATTCCAGAAATTGAGAAAGGTGGAATTCTCCCCAAATCATTTTACAAAGCTAACATTACACTGATACCCCAACCAGGTAAAGATCCAACTAAGAAAGATAACTACAGGCCAATATCCCTTATAAACATAGATACAAAATTCCTCAGCAAGATTCTAGCAAATCAGATCCAAAAATACATCTCAAGAATCATCCACCATGACCAAGTAGGATTCATCCCCAGGATGCAGGGCTGGTTCAACATTCACAAGACCATAAATGTCATTAAATACATCAACAGATGTAAAAACAAGAACCACATGATGATCTCATTAGATGCAGAAAAAGCTTTTGATAAAATCCAGCATCCCTTCTTGATAAAAAACCCTTAAACACCTAGGTATAGAAGGAACATGCCTCAAAATGGTAAGCACCATGTATGACAAACCCACAGCTAACATATTGCTATATGGACAGAAACTAGAAACATTTCCCATGAAAACTGAAACAAGACAAGTCTGCCCAGTCTCTCCCCTCTTGTTCAATATTGTGATGGAAGTCCTAGCACATGGAATTAGACAAGAGAAGGAAATCAGGGTATCCAAATAGGAAAATAGGAAGTCAAGTTATTCCTCTTTACTGATGATATGATCCTATACATTAAAAATCCAAGAGAATCTGTCAAAAACCTGCTTGTACTGATAAAGGACTTTGGCCAAGTCTCAGGGTACAAAATAAATGTGCAAAAGACAGTTGCATTCTTATATACCAACAACAAGCAGGAAGAGCCCAAATAAAAGAGCACAATCCCATTCACAATAGTCACCAAAAAAAATGAAATACCTTGGCATCTTCCTAACCAGAGAAGTGAAGGACCTTTACAATGAGAATTACAAAACACTGCTCAAAGAAATCCAAGAAGACACAAACAAATGGAAAACTATTCCATGCTCATGGATAGGAAGAATCAACATTATTAAGATGTCCATGCTACTGAAGGCAATCTAGAGATTCAATGCAATACCCATTAAGTTACCAACATCATTCTTCTCAGACCTGGAAATGACAATACAGAGATTCACATGGAAACATAAATGACCATGAATAACCCAAACAATTCTTAGCAAAAGAAACAAAGCAGGAGATATCACACTTCCAGGCTTCAAAGTAAGGCTACAGTAATCAAAACAGCCTGGTACTGGTACAAGAGGAGGTACATAGACCAATGGAACAGGATAGAGATTCTGGAAGCAAAGCCTCAATTCCTCAACCAACTCATCTTTGACAAAGCCTCCAACAACAACCACTGGGAAGAGGATAACCTATTCAGTATATGGTGTTGGGAAAACTGGCTGACCACATGCAGAAGATTGAAACAGGACCCCTACCTATCACCATACACAAAAATTAACTGTAAATGGATCAAATACCTGTGTATAAAACCTCAAACTATAGGAATCCTAGAAAGCGCAGGAGATACCCTTATGGAAATTGGAACTGGAACCAATTCCCATTCAGAAACCTGAAGTCCAATACCTTAAGAAATAAGATAGACAAGTGGGACCTCATCAAATTAACGAGCTTCTGCAAAGCAAAAGAAACCATCAAGAGAGCTGTTTGCCAACTGTATATCCAACAAAGACCTAACATCTAGGATCTACAAGGAACTCAGACGTACCAAAAGGAAAAAAAAAACCACCCTTTTAAAAAGTAGGCAAAAGACATGAATATACACTTCTCAAAAGAAGATATATGGACAGCAAACAGACACATGAAAACGTACTCAGCCTCACTCATCATCGGAGAAATGCAAATAAAAACCACATTGAGATACCACATTACCCCAGTAAGAATGGCCATCATTAATAATACAAACAACAACAGGTGATGGCAAGGATGTGGAGAAAAAGGAACGCTTCTAAACTGCTGGTGGGATGCAGATTGGTACATTCTCTTTGGAAGACATTGTGGTGATTTCTGAAAGAACTAGAAATCGACCTTCCATATGACCCAGCAATCCCCCTATAGGGAATATACCCTAAGGAACTCAAATTATTCTACAAAAAATATACCTGCACACATAAGTTTTTCACAGTTCTATTCACAATAGCAAAAATATGGAACCAACCATGTTGCCCATTGAAGCTGGACTGGATTAAAAAATGTGGTTCATATACACAATGGAATATTATGCAGCCATAAAGAAAGACAAATATATGGATTTTGCAACAACTTGGATGAATTTGGTGTCGACCATACTCAGTGATTTTTCACAGAGACATAGAACTGAGTTCCATATGTTCTCACTCATAAGCTGATCTTGAACAATTACAATGCTATAAGAAAGCGATTGGCAGTAGTGGGAAACTGTTTTGGGGGTGGTATTGGCAGTTGAGGGAAACTGCTAGGGGAGGGAGGGGCGGAGGGGCAACTCATCAACAAGGGTACCTGCATGATCAGTGTTTATATACCTAACCCTAACCCTAAAATGTACCCTACATCTTTATTTTTAAAAATGTGCAGGTCATTTGATTTAGAACTTTTAAAGCTCTTTTTTTTTTGAGAAGTAACACATCATGTGACTTTCTTTCAAATGATTTAGATAACATATGCTTCACTCAAACATGAGTAAAAAACAACATCTATCCAATAATGTTATGTAGTACTGAGTGGAGAAAAATATTGTGACAACAGTGATTCAGCACTTCATAATTCAGTATTTGTGATAACTTTATGCAATATGAATGCAAAATAAAGATTATGGACTCTACAAGTTTAGTAACATTCATAGAACTTGCATAAGCATACTGAATAATCAAAGACTAAATATCTTTAAAGTCGTCAAGATTATTGTTAAAATGTAGCCACTGGGCCTGATAGTTCTAAAATCGATTCTCAGTTCTTCAGTTCACAACTTCAGGTGCTTATCCTTTTTTTGTTTTGTACCATATGCTTGACAAAAGAAGGCCCTCAGTCATTTTTTTGGGTGCCTGTTTGTGTATGTGTGTATTTGTACTTGAATTTTTCTGGCATTCCGATTTGATTAAATATGAGTTTTTTTCTTTTCTTTCTTTCTTTCTTTTTTTTTTTTTTTTTTCTTTTTGAGTTGGAGTCTCACTGTCGCCTAGACTGGAGTGCAGTGGCCACTCCCGGCCACCGCAGCCTCGACCTGCTGGGCTCCGGCGATCCTTCCGCCTCAGCCTTCCCAGTAGCTGGAACTACAGGCGCACGCTACCACGCCCGGCTAATTTTTTTTTATTATTTATTTATTGTCGAGATAAGGTCTCACCTGCCCAGGCGGGTCTCGAAACCGTGGGCTCAGGCAATCCACTCACCTCAGCCTCCCAAAGGATTACAGGCTGAGCCACCGAGCCCGGCCAAATAGGAGTTTTTTTCAATTAATATTATTTTATTCCAATAATACCTGTGTCTCCTGGTATTTGCATTGTTCTTTTCATTTTATTTTTAGATAAAACTCTGAGAAAACACGGTAAGTTTTCCTGTAACCTGTTACTCCCCAAGCCCTTTATAGTGGATATAAGGATAATTTTACTTCCCCCAACCCCACAACTAGGATGCCCTAATGTTTCCTTACTTCTTTTACTATCCATGGCCCTTTTGAGAATATGCCATCTGTTGGCTCTTTATTCACATTAGTGTCTAATATTTGCACCTGATATTTGCTTAGGTCTTCTCATATATTGAAAGTCTGTTACTGTTTTCTTGTCTCCATTTATTCACATTTGTCTCTTTTCACTCTACTATCTTTCCTTTCCTATAAACATTTGCTTCTTCGTCTTTCAGAACTTTACCTAAGTTTGACTAAGAACTTGTTGACATGAAGGTTATTAAGCTGAAGGGCACATGGTTTACATTGCAAAATGCCAAAATTACGACAAAGCTAGTTATGCAATTGTATAGGCCGTCTTAAAAATAGATGCATAATAATTGTACATATTTCTGCAGTACATGGGATTTATGACACACACACTATGCGTAATGACCAACTACGTGTAATTGGAATATCCATCATCTCAAAAATTTACCATTTATTTGTGGTTGGAACATACCAAATCTTCTTTACTAGCAATTTTGAATTATGCAATAATTTTGTTAACAACAATCACCCACTTTGCTGGGGATATTTGTTCTGTATAACTGTACTTATTCCTTCTATACACCCGTATTTTTTTAACTCATTAGTCAACTTCTCTTTATCCCTCTGTACCCACCTACATCTCCCAGGCTTTGATAGCCACCATTCTATTTTTGCCTCCATGCACGCAACACATTTTTGTTCACACATGTAATGTGAACATGTGATAATTTTATTTCTGTATCTGACTAATTTCACTTAATTATGACTTCCAGTTCCATTCATGTTGTTGAAGTGACAGAATTATATTCTTTTTCATGACTAAATACTATTCTGTATTACACACACACACACACACACACACACACATACACACCACATTTTCCTTATCCATTCATTCACTCATGAGCACTTAGGTTGATTCTGTATCTTGGCTATTGTGAATAGTGCTACAATAAACATGGGAGGGCAGATATTTCTTCAATATACTGATTTCTTTCTTTTGGATGTCTGTCTGGCAATAGGATTTAGATACTCTGGTAGTTTTATTTTTTTGTTTGTTTGTTTTTGAGGTACCTCAATACTGTTTACCATAATGGTTGTAAGTAATTTATAAACCAACCAACAGTGTATATGGTTTCTCATTTATCCAATAATAGACATTTCATCAGGTATAACCCCCTTGTGATTTTGATTTGCATTTACTTTGTGATTAGTAATGTTGGGCACTTATTTACATATCTGTAGGTCATTTGTGTCTTCTTTTAAGAAGTTTTTGTTTAGGTCTTTGCCTATCACCATGGTGAAATTAGCAATGGGGTACGTAACACTTATTTTAGGGTGAGTCCACGAACTTTACAACTTTCAGTCACTGTATTTGGGTAGAAATAGGGTCTATTTCAATCTTCTGTGTATGGTTATCCAGTTGCCTCAGTATAATTTATTGAAGAGACATTATATTCACCAATACGTATTCTTAGTGACTGCCAAAAATGAGTTAAATGTAAAGATATGGATTTATTTCTAAGTTTTCTATTTTATTTAACTGGTCTGTGTGTCTTATTTTATGCCAGTGCCATGTTTTTCAGTAATTATATCTTTTTAGTATATTTTGAAATCAAGTACTGTGATGCCTCTTTCTTTGATTTTCTGTTGATTTTTCTTCAGAATTGCTATGACTATTTGAGATTTTTGGTGGTTTCATACAATTTCTAAGATTGTTTCTGCTATTTCTGTGAAGAACATCATTGGTATTTTGAAAGAAATCACGCTGAATATGTAGATTGCTTTGGGTGATATGGACATAATAGCAATACCAATTCTTCTAATAATGAGCATGAGATGTCTTCCTATTTTCTGTGTCCACTGCAGTTGTTCCACTCTTGTTTTATATTTTTCTCTGTAGAGGTCATTCATTTCTTTGCTTAATTTACTTCTAAATATTTTATGGTTTTTTGTCACTATTGTAAATGAGGTTACCGTCTTGATTTCTGTTTTAGATAGTATGATATTGTGTATATAAATGCTGTTATTTTTTGTATGCTTAGTTTCTATCCTGCAACCACACTGAATTTGTCCATCAGGTCTTAAAATTTTTTGATAAAGTATTTAGAATTTTAAAAGTGTAAGCTCATATCCTCCATGAGCAAAATAATTTTACTATCTCCCTCCACCTTGGGTGTCCTTCATTTTTTTCTCTTGCCTAATTGGACTGACTGGGACTTTCAATACCATGTTTAATTATAATGGTAAAGGCGGACATTTTTGTTTTGCTCCAGATCTAATAGGAAAAGCTTTCAATATCTCCCCACTCATTATTATGCCAGCTTGGGTTTGTCAAATAATGCCTTTATTGTTCTGAAGTATTCATTTTGTATACACAGGTTGTTTAGAGTTTTTATCATGAAGGGCTATTAAATGAATTCTTTCTTAGGATTTATTGAAATAATCAAGTCCTGTTGAAATGAATTATCACAAATATTGATTTATGTATGTTGAACCACTGTTGCAACCTGGAATCAATCCCACTAAATATTGGTAAATGATCTCTTTATTAATGTGTTGATGAAATCAGATTGCTTTGCATTTTATTGAGGATTTTAACATGTATGGGTATCAGGAATATTGGTCTATAGTTTTCTTTCTTGTTGTTGTGTGCTTGTCTGGTTTTGGTATGAGGGTAATACTAACTTAATTGAATGAGTTTGTTTAGTATTCCCTCCTTTTTCAAAAGTTTGCAGTAGTTTGAGAAAAGTTGGTATTTCTTAAGTCTTTGGGAGGTTTCAGTAGTGACACCACTGTTCCTGGGTCCTTCATTAATGAAAGACTTCTTTGTTACTACTTTTGAACTTGTTACTCATTTTTTAACTCTATAGGATTGCTATTTCTTCATGGCTCAAAGTTCACAGTTTGTGCCCAAAATTTGTCCATTTTTTCTAGGACTTCCAATTTGTTGATGTACATTTGTACATTGTAATCTTGTAAACCTTAGTGTTTCTATGGTGTCAGGTTTAATGTCTCTTTTTTTGCTTCTAATTTTACTTATTTATTTTGTCTCTTTTTTATTAGTTTAGCTAAAGGTTTTTTTAATTATTTATTTTTTGAAAACCAAATTTTTTTATTGTTTTGTCTATTGGTCTTTTTGGGTCTCAACATTATTTATTTTGTCTCTGATGTTTATTATTTTGTATGTTGTGCTTTTCAGGAGCATGTTTTTTAATTTCCATATATTTGTACATCTTTCCAAAGTTCATCTTGTTATTGCTTTCATGTTTGATTTTGATGTGGTCAGAAAAATAGTTGATTTCTAGAATTTTAAATTGTTGACTTATTTTGTGGCCTAATGAATTATCTAGCTTAAAAAGTGTTCCATGTCCTGATAATAAGAATGTGTTTTCTGCAGACGTTGAGTAAAATGTTATGTAAATTTCAGTTATGTCCATTTGTTTGGTCTAGAGTGAGAGTGTAGTTTAACTCTGATGTCTCTTTTTTGATTTTTTGTTAGCTCTGTTCATCACTAAAAGTGTGAGATGTTAAAGTCCCTGCTCTTATTGTATTGCAGCCTATATCTCTCTCATTTCTATTGATTGTTGATTTGTATATTTTGTTTTTCCATTGCCAGGTGCATACGAATCTACAATTGTTATATCCACTTTCTGAATTCTGACTTAAACCCATTTTGCCATGACTCTTACAAAAATGTGATACAGTGTTTATCCTGGATGGGAGGGTTTGTCGCAAAGTGGATTCCCTGGCTGAATCAGGAACCTGACTAGAGGTTCTTGCCTAGAGGACATATGGAGTGCACTTTCTTCAGCATAGTTCTTCTGAACAATTTCTCTTGTGATATTGTTTTTCTTTGAAATAAAGAAAAGACCCCGTAGTTTTATGTGCTGGAGCTGCTATCTTGCCCTCCACTGCCTGTCTCCAACTACCCTCAGATCTCCCTCTGCCTACAGTCAATCATGATGCTTCCTACGTTTTGAGGCAAAAATGATTTTTTGAATAAGAACGCGAGATGATGGGCAATCAGGATGTTATCTTGAACTCACCTTTTCCCAGTTAGAAAAATCTAACTCAAGGGGCTTTGGTTACTTCTCCATACAGTGCATAACAGTTTGGAAGAGGAATTTCATAGATGATAACTCTTTCTTTTTTTACCCTTACCTCTGTAAATGGCTTTCATTTCTCTTTGGTTCCAGAGATAGTTAAGATATTGGTGATGATAACATGGCACTGCATAGTTGTTTTTTATTTTCTGAAGAAGAGAGTAAAGTCAGACTACTTGTATGCTTCCTTCTTGAGGACCTCATGTCCCTTAAATGGCTTTTCTTTGTAATTATAAAATTGAGCACATGTGAAGACAAAGATTGGCTCAGAATATTTGCCTCAGCACCTATGATTCATATATTCATTGGCAAAGAAAAGAAAGTAACCACAAAAATCTCAATTTGTTGCAGTTTACCTTATTAGGTCATGTTTTAAAATGCTAACAGCCTTCTTGACTTATACTATCTGACAATTTTCTTAAATTGGATATTATATAGTTGGATATTATATAGTTGAAGATCAACTATATAATATCCAATTTAAGAAAAAGACCTCATGTGATTACTAGTACACGTAGAATTTTGAACATATGTGTGCTTTGTTATATGCTTCTTCATCAAATTTTAAATATAATCCTTGGTCTGCATACTCTGCATTTTATTCTGAAACAATAGCCATAATTAAAAAAGAAAAGGATCAATAATGTTTATTCCATGGGAAGGCTTATTCTATGTCCTAGCACGGCTTCATTTCCTAATTTAACTCCTTTTGCAGTAAGGATGTATGATAGTAAAATAACATTGCCTCCAACTGCTGAACCGTCCTGGGAACATACTGCTTCATATATTACAAATACTGATTAATTTGACCCAGTGTTTAATATAAAATATAATTAGGATATTAGACCTTTGTCAGATATATAGTTGACAAATATCTTTTCCTATTCTTGTGAATCAACCGTGATGCCCATCAAAACTAGACTGGATAAAAAAATATGTGGTACATACACACAATCAAATATTATGTTGCCATAAAGAAGGACAAAATTATGGACGTCACAGCAACGTGAATGAACTTGGAGTCTTTCATACTCAGTGATCTATCACAGAAAGAAAGGACTGAGTACCAAATGTTGACACTCATAAGTGGACCCTGAACATCTATCCTAAAACGGTAAAAAAAGATGGGCAGTAGCAGGACCCTGCCAGGAAAGTGAGCGGGGAAGGTCCATAAAATCAATCAAGGTGCCTGTTCCTAATCCTAGCAGAGTGAGATGTAATTGGAGACCTAAAACGTCCCCATCCCTAGACCACTTACATACACAATCCTGACTTGTACCCAACAGCTTTTTAATTAAATTAAAACATTTATATACATATATACACACACACTAAATTATTCTTATTCTTATTTCTGACATTTAAAAAATTTTTAATGAGTGGGAGTTTTTTGATAAATGTATTCTGAAAATTTTATGTCTCAGTATTGTAACCACTCTCTAGTTCTTGTTTCATCTGTTTCTTGTACATTTGACGTCAAGTACAATGCTTGTCTTCCTCAACCTCAGCAAATATACACTTTAAATGATGTTTTTCTATGTATCTGTTCTTTCAAACTGAAGTTTATCTACATTTATTACTGAATTTTACCCATTGTTACATGTTTTATTTGTTCATTAGTTGCAAACAATGGAAAATAATCTTATTAATAATACACTCGTGAAATTGTGTATTTTTAAAATTTTGATGTGAAACTTTCCCCAAAACCTCTTAGGTCATTGGACGGAGAACTTACTTCTATGAGATCTATTACTTCGTTTTTATTCTTTTAATGTGATTTAATCATTAAGTCTCCAGATATTGTGCTTTCATTTTGAAAGAGTGCATTCTTTTATTTTTCTGATATTTTTGTTTCGTATTATTTTTTCCACTTTTTCATTTTGTTGTCAGAAAAAAATCCAAAAAAATCAGTCAATCTTCTGGAAATTTCCACAGTTCTTTAAAATCACTGCTCTCTTGATGTCAATGTTTTCCTGCCCTTTTACTGTTTTCCCTCCTTTGTTTCCCCCTTCTCCCGGATGCTTAATCTTTCCAACTCAGTTTATCAGTTTTTTACTTCTGCCATATTAAATTCTATCCAATTCAGTGTCCCTACTCCCTTAGTTTCTTACTCCTTTCTTCGTTCTCTAGCATTCCTTCACTATTAGCACTAATTTCTGATTTCTGTTTTCCAAAGATTTTCCACAGCTTCACTAAGACCTCATAAGATGAATGACATCAGTCTGTAAGGTACAGGGTTCCAATTCTAAAAATATTTTGACAAAACTTCAAATCACATAACACCTAACACTATTCTTACCACAGTTTAACTAAGATGCTGCTGATATAAAGGACATAGGCGGTTAGGTACATGGGTTTAATACTATGCATATTTCAGTAAACCATCTGACAGATAGGTCTCTGCCTTGTATTTCTACCTCAAAGACCCAGTATTAAGTTTTTCATGTTCTTAAACATGTATGGTTTCAGAAGACTGTGTTTTGCTGAACAAAGTTCCTCCATGCATTGCTCCTTCAAAAACTGGGTAAATACCGATGGTATTACTCAAGCATAAACTTGATGTTCTTTGTTCCACTACTTTGGAACATATTAGCCAAGTGTTCCCATAGATACAGATTTGAAACAATATTATTCCTGGGTTTTTTTTTTCCTTCCAGCCAAAATATGTTTTCATTTTCTTTCATACTTTATAAATACAATTTTTAGTTTTGACAACCTGCTGTTTATTTTATGTTTTTAGAATAATTTAGTATCTAAATGAAGTTCAGTGATAACATGACTCCACTCTAATTTATTTTCCTGGGAATAACACAAGAAACACTTGTCTTAGGATGTTGCTACAAGACTGTTTCTTGCAACCTTAACTAGGTCATTAAAATTTTAACATCTTTCCTTAAAGTGCATTTAAATTGCAATTGTACTTTTGTTTACTAGAGGATAGTATTTAGGGTTATATGTCTCTACTGTGTGTTATAGGCCTCATAGGACTGCTGCTAAATATAGGTTTTGAGGGATAAATAACTATACTCTATGCTTTCTCTTCGTTTTAAAATCTACCTCTTTATATAGGTGCAGGTTTGCATTTTATTCAGAAAATGGTTAGAGGTCCATAATCAGTGATTGATATTATTTCTCCAGAGGAAGTTCTGTTCTATCTCTCTCATTGATTCAGCTTCAGTGTTATCTCTTTTTGTAGCAGAGGTAGATAGAGGAAAAACAAATGTTATGACATTGATGAGGTGGCCTTTGAACCCTTTGCCTCCAATTCTTGGACCTTTTTGGTCACATCTCAGTGTTAACAGTTCTCAACTCCAGCATACAGACATTTTCGCATGATTTTTTTTTTTTCTTTTTGAGTTGGAGTCTCACTCTGTCGCCCAGACTGGAGTGCAGTGGCCGCTCCAGGTCACCGCAGCCTCGACCTGTTGGGCTCCTGCGATCCTTCTGCCTCAGCCTTCCAAGTAGCTGGAACTACAGGTGCGCGCTACCACGCCTGGTTCATTTTGATTTATTGTAGAGATGAGGTCTCGCCAAGTTGCCCAGGTGGGTCTCGAACACTCGGGCTCAGGCAATCCACTCACCTCAGCCTCCCAAAGGCGCGGGATTACAGGCTGAGCCACCGAGCCCGGCTCGCATGATTTTATGTAGTTATTTATCTTTCCAAATGAGGCATACCATGTTTGCTTGTTATACAGTTATCTCATTATTACTTTCTTTAAAAATGTCTTGCCATTTTAAATGATCAGAGACATCTTTTCTGTTAAGTCAATTATATTATATACGTATCACTGCATTTTTGGCATTTTCAATGTGCTTCATGTGTTACTTCTGTGAAACATATACTCGAGTCATTCAATTTAGATTCTCTTCAATTTCCATTTTATATTTAGTTTCCTTGCCTTTTGTTGAACTAATTCATGCTTTATATAGACATGGGTCAAAATAGGAAGTGAAACCAACAGTTATGTATTCATCAGTGCCAAAAATGTTGTCTCTGGAGTCAACCAACAAGCTAATTTTCCATTTATCTAAACGCATTCACTCAGCATTCTCTAATTCAGTTTGTGTGAGGACTTTATACAACACAACTTCCACAAATGGTTGATTATATGTATTTAGTTCAACCCGAAGGACTCATTAAACTTGAAAAACTGAACAATAAAAGCCTAAATAATGTCAAATCAATCATGATCATGTTTGATTGTAACTACAACAGCCACTTCTAAAAATTTCCTCAATTCTGCAAATTAATCCATTTGCCTATTTTCACTTCTGAAACCATTCTCTTGACAAAACAGTGTGAAGTGTCTTATTGTATGAATACGAGTGTGCTAAAAGGCATGAGTGTAAATGTCTGTTTAACTGCATTCTGAAAAGCTTCACATTACATTCATAGTCTTAGAAAATAGAAATTTACTTAACATTTGTTTTCCACATTTATAATCATCACTCCATATTCACTTTATCTTTCTAAATGTTTAGAAAATTATCTCTGACTAACCTTTATTCCCATAACTTTTAAATGTCTGCTTTAAGGGTGTGTTTAATCTTTCCTGAGTTTTAAAAAAAAATCTATGTGTGATTGTTTGGTTTCATTCCTACTGAGTATCTAGAGAATATGTCCTGAATATCTTATATATTCACATCAATTTTTTTTGGATATGAACATTTTTCATAGTAAGTTCTCTCCATTTCTGTTTACCTGCCTTCTATTCTTTCCCTTTTTAAAAATTGAGTACTTACTATTCTCTGTACTATTAGCTTTTCTGCATTCCAGGACCAGCCTCGTTGCATTGTGAATTTTATAACATGAGGGATATTAGGCTGAATGGCACATACATTCCATTTTATATATTTTTCATCAAAATTGTTCCTTAATCTGGGAATTTAGTCATGAATTTTGAGTTTCAGGGCTCATTACAACTGACACTTAACCAAAGCTTATGAATTTAAAACAAACACCAAACATGCTGCATGAAATTTGTCCCTCCATTGTCTTGAATGACAGTGTGTAAATACAGATGTCATTTTTGGTGAATTGAGAGGTTGAGGCTCACTCTGCTCCAGTGCTCTTGATCATACTTACCAATGTTCCCTGGTATAGAAATGCTAAATAGTTTTTCTGAATATACATCTTTCTTACCATGAAGAAAAATATTTTTAGGCTGGGCACAGTGGCACGGCCTGTAATCCCAGCATTTTGGGTGTTGGAGGTGAGAGGATTGCCTGAGCCCGGGGCTTTGAGACCAGCCTGGGCAACTTGATGAGACCTCATCTCTACAATAAATCACAAAAAACTGGTTGGGCGTGGTGACATGCGTCTGTAGCTGCAGCTACTTGGAAGGTTGAGGTGGAAGGATCACCTAAACTCAGCAGGTCAAGGTTGAGGTGGCTGTGAGCGTGCCACTGAACTCCAGCCTGGGTGACAAGATTGAGACTCCAACACAAAAAAATTAAATAAATATTTTGGGGGAATTTTTAATGCAATTATTAAATTTAGAAAATGCAATCTTTTTTAATGCTATAGAGAGAATTAATATTTGTTAAATATTTACTATTATATGTCCCAAATTTGAAATTTTCTGTGAATGAAGTGAGAACATATTGTCCTCAACATTCCTACAATATTTTTTATCAAATCCTGATATAACCATTTATGACTTGCATCATCCTTTTTTTTTTTTTTTTTGAGTTGGAGTCTCACTCTGTCGCCCAGACTGGAGTGCAGTGGCCGCTCCCGGTCACCGCAGCCTCGACCTGCTGAGCTCTGGCGATCTTTCCGCCTCAGCCTTCCAAGTAGCCGGAATTATAGGCATGCGCTACCACGCCCAGCTGATTTTTTTGATTTTTTGTAGAGATGAGGTCTTGCTGCCCAGGCGAGTCTCGAACCCGCAGGCTCAGGCAATCCACTCACCTCAGCATCCTTTTAAATGATATTTTTCTTAAACATTTGTTCTCAAAAGGAATGTATTTTCCTATTTTATCTCTTCAAAATATGTCAAATCATTCTGTGATTACTATCTCCTATGGTGCTTTTGCTGTGTGCATACTAAATAGTTTTAACTAAATGTATCAAAAATGTTTATCTACTTATATTTTATTCTGTAAAAAAAAAAGAAGAGGAGGAAAAGGAACAATAACTGCTAGGAAGTGCCCTATAGGAATTTATATTCTATCATATCCCCTGGCATTGTCTCCTGCCATAATCCCTTTTGCAACGATCTGTGAGTAGGGAGAGGGTGTTAGAACAACGTTCCTTCTGATTACTGAGATATCCTTGGGAAACATAACTGCTTCAATTCCTAGATATATGGGTCAATTTTAACCACCAGAAATTATCATCTGTGAAAATTTTAGTCCTCCCTTCTTCCCGATAATCTTACTTCATTGTGTATAAACTGGTTCATTATTTTTTTTGTTTGTTTCAGACATGAAGAAAGAAGATAAAGGCAAGTCTCAATAGTGTATTTCATTCTGTGCCTAATTACTGTTTCATCTGTATGTAGTACATATGTCTCCAAAGACACATATTTTCTATAATATCTTCTACTTACCTTGTTATTCAAACATTTTAGCATATCTTCACTTGTAATAAAATATCCCACATCTTAAGTCTTCTATTTGCCTTCGATGTTTGTTCAATGAAGATAGAATCCTTAGAGCAAATAATTTTTATCCGTAAGATATTGGTGAAATTTTACAATTTTGATTTTTTGATTTAGAAGTTTGTTTTCAAGAGACATTCTGGTCATTTGATTTAGAACTTCCTTTGCTGCAAAGTAATAGCTTGTGTCTTTTATTTTAAGTGACTTAGAGAAAATAAACTTCACCTCAGCATGAGTTAAAATACAAACTCAAAACCATTAAGATTTTCTAGCAATTTGTGGACAAAAATGTTTGAATGCAGATGCTCAGAAACACAACCTTGTACTTCCTTGAGGCACAGTGATTCAGCTTTGGCTAATTCACTATTTGTGGGGACATAATACACAGGACTGTTGGAATAAATAGAAGTGACAAGATAAAGTTCTTACCAGTCACAGAAATAACCAAAGCTAACAAACTGAGTATTAGTAACCTGTGAAATGACAAAACAATTCAGGAAAGTTTTTAAAGGTAACCACCTTTACCACCACTTCAGTAAATTCAATGCTTCTTTGTTTCTTTACATTTCATAGAGTATATTCTACAAAAGTGAGCTCTCATCCACTGATTTTGTGTGTGTGTGTGTGTGTGTGTGTGTGTGTGTGTGTGTGTGTGTGTGTGTGTGTGTGTCTGCCTTCTGAGTGGTTCTATTTTGAAAATGAATTTTTTTTAATTGAATGTTCTTTGAGTTGCTTTTTCTTGATATTAACATTAGTTTTTCCATTTCGGGATCAGTTTGTAAATATCCTCAAATCCTTTAAAATGACCAATTCCTTTTGACTATAACATTCCACGTCTTTTTACTTACATTCCATCCTTTGGCTCAGCCTTCTCCTGGATATCTACCCTTCCCATCCTACATTCAGTATAGATCACTCCCATATTAGGTTCTCTGCATTTAGTTTCCCTACATTTCATTCCTTCCCCTTTTCTTCATTCCATTCCTCTCATTTCTTTAAAATATTTACTTCTTCTTACAGAGCCTTGTCATGGCTTCACTAAGAATTGGTGAAACAAAGTGTTTGGTAGCAGTAGGAATGTGGTTTCCATTCTATACATACTGTGAAAAATCCAAATTGGGAAAGCCTGATTCTTAAAATTTCAGAGTCCTTTACTATCTACTTGATATTTCACTGAAGCTTAATTGATAAGAAGATATTCCAAATTGCTGAGTGATGGTTTCCATTCCATTGTGTTTTCAAAGACTGAATAAATTTTGATGTCTTTTATCAGTCATGTATAAATTTGAGGTTGATATTTCCACTGACTTTGAACTTATTACCTGAGTGCCATGTGTACAAATATTTACCTAATTTTATATCTTCATTTTTAAACTGTTCAAATTTTTAATATTTCAATGCTTTATTATTGACTCAATGTCAAGAACAGTTCATTGATAGTAAGTTTGTGAGCTGTTTCTCTTAATGACTCCACTATCATTTACTGTAACAAGTTTCCAAAATATTTTTTCATAAGTACTGATATCAGTATTAAAAGTTGATATTTTTCTTTAAATGATATTTTTCAATTATAGTTTTGTTTTGAAGCAAATTCAACATAGAAATATATATCATTGATATATGTAGCAGAATACCTATGACTACTGCCACAGAGTATTGAAGTGATGAGTCCTTTACCTGTTCCTTACTTCTCTATTTTTTTTTTTTTTTTGAGTTGGAGTCTCACTCTGTCACCCAGACTGGAGTGCAGTGGCCACTCCCGGCCTCCGCAGCCTCGCCTGCTGGGCTCCAGCGATCCTTCTGCCTCAGCCTTCCAAATAGCCGGAATTCTTCTCTATTTTTGAGTACTTCCTTTATGTGTGACTATTTGTTTTGTGTATTATTCTGAAAACAATGGAGTCCAATGCGAGTCTACTGATTGATAATGTTTATCATAGAGGAAATCCTATTCTGCCTCATTTATTCCTTAGGTTATGATCTTCGCTCCTTTAGCACCAAGGAATTTATGGAATTAAAACAACATTGATTCACATTCTCAAAAATGTGGGTCAGTTTGAAACACAGAGAAAATTATTAATGTGCTTCAAATTTTTGTGATCATCCATTCCTGATATTATGATTTCATTTTCAATGAATTGATCCCTCATTTCTTGGAATGGATAGTGTGAACAGAGAAAACGCAAGTCTCGTTAACGAATTTCAGTGAGGACTTTCTCATTGTTTCATACGTTCTTGGACCTTTATCTTCAACTCTCAAATTTAGTCTCCTTAGCTTCAACCTACACATATTTTCTCATGACTTTGTCTTTTTTACTTTTCTTTTGACCTGAAGCATAGAATCTTCATTTGCTCTCAGTATCCATCATTATTGCATCTATGTATAGTACAGTTGTTTCAGTCAATGTAACAAATTCTTTATGTCAAGTAAATTTTATTAATCTTGTATCACTGCATGAATGCCATTTTCTGAGTGTCTTATGTAATAGTTCTGTTCAAGGTATGCTCAGGGCATTTTATTCAGATGTTCCTTCCCAGTTATTCAATATTTCATTTTGCTGCATTTCATATGATTTGATTCAGATGAAATTTATGAAAGCATGATCAAAGCAGAAAGGGACATAAAACACATGATGCACACACCAGTTGTCAAAAATGGTAATAAAAGCACCCAGAAGCATGACTATAGAAGGAATGGTTCAGAATTCTGTAATTATGTATTGTACTACTTCATACTACATAGCTACAGTAATAACAAGATTTGCATATTTGTGTTTGTATAGTCAAAATGCTCATTAAAAATCTGAACAGTAAAACTCTACATAAAGTACAAATGACTCAAGAACATTTTCAAGAGGCAACCACCAGGAAGAATATTACTAAAGCATTTCCTTAGCTCACTAAATAACTTCTTTCCCCCTTTTCATTTCTGTACATTACTCTTTACACAAAAGGCAGATTTCAGTCACTATTGGTGCATGTGTGTATTGCTTGCATGGGTCAGTGTGCCTGTGTGTCTATGTTCATCTACACCCTAATTAGTTGTTTAGCTCTTACATTGTTTGGTAAATTTAACCCTTCTTGCCATACTTTGCGCAATATTAACTATAATGTTTCCCTTTTGTTTCAGGTGAAATGGTGGCCAAATTGGGTAAATTCTGACAACCTTTTAGTCATATAAACCTCCAAATGTTTGCTTTTCTGGTGTTATTAACCTTGTCTGCCTTTGTATGTCCATGTCATTTGTTGTATCTTCCTTCTCTTGAATGTCTACCCTCGTCTCTTAAAATTTCAATGAAAACTTATCCCATATTAACTCTAGGCATTTTTCTCTCTCTCCCTTCCATTTTGTCCTATTTCATTGGACCCAATCCATTTCTTTCACTACATGTAAGAATGGGTAGTTTCTTCTTCCAAAGACTTGCTCAAGGTGGGCAAATGATTAGTATTCTGCACATATTTTCTCAAAATTATCTAATATGTTAGGATGTCTGTCATGTATTCCCAGTTCAAGGACTTTTTACTATGTAATTGTGAATTCCTCAAATATTGAGATGAGGAAGACTCCAACTAGCAGTACCTAGTTTCTCCCCCATTGTCCATAGAAAGCATGCTTGAAACTCACTCTTCCACCTCTCTGGGTCATTTTTACATGTTTCTCTAAATACACAAATACTTTGCATAATTGTTCTGCTTTTTTTCTACCAGAATAATTGTTCTTTCTTTTTTGCATTTCTACTGATGCCAGTATTTACTTTTCAACATGCAATTCTTTTCATATTTGCCAAACCACTGAAGTCTAAAGGAAAAGTCATTGACTACACCTTTCGATTTTAATTTTTATGAGAATATGAGATGATGAAATGATTATTAGTTATCATAGACAATACTAAAACATCTTATTCATAGCACAATTAATTCAATCACTAAGCGGTTCATATCTTATATTTCTAATGTTGTTTTAAATTATATTTTTTACATCACTGACATTACTTAGTGATATATATCTTGAATATATGCCACAGACTTCACATAACTTCTGCTACAGATAGAGTTTTGGACGGATAAGTGATGTTGTTGTTGATGTTTTTGTTGTCGTTGTTGTTTTGAGTGTTGGTCTCACTCTGTTGCCCAAGCAGTAGTGCAGTGGTACAACTAGCACTCACCACAGTCTAGATCTTTTAGGCTCAGGTAATTCTTTCATCATAGACTTTGCAATAGCTGGGACTAATGGCATGATCACCAAGCCTTGATGATTTTTTTTTTCATTTTTTGTAGAGACAAGATCTCACTATGTTTCATAGACTGTTTTCAAATCCTTGGCTCTAACAATCCTCCTGCCTTGGTCTCCCAAAATGCTGAGATTGCAGGCATGAGTCACCATGCCTGACCGAATGAAAACATTTATGGTCTTTTCCTCATCTGTTTTTAATATTTTTTATCATGTATGCATTCTTGTTTGTTTTATTCTATTAAAAAAAAGAAAGTGGAACAAAAGAAAAACTCAAAGAAAGACAAGTGATTGTTAATCATACAGGGAGCTCTGTTCTACTTCCTGTCTTTGTGTCATTGCAAATCTTTATATATTTGCACTCAAGCATTGGGGTATGTAAAAAAAGTAGGGCCTCAGATTGTTGAGATGTTTTTCAAAAATATATGCCTTCGGTATTCAGAAGTATAGGCAATATGAGTCACAGAGTAAACTAAAAAAGGATTTCAAATTTATGCCCTTCTACCTTTCTGACAGTTTGCTTTTTATTCAACCAATCACATCATTCTTTCTTTTATTAATACTTTTCAGATAAAAGGGATAAGAAAGAAATCATGTCTCAATAATTTATTTCATTCAGAACCTAGCCATTGTTTCTTTTTTCTTGTTACACTATCTTCAAAGCTCAATAAACATAACTCTCAACTCCAAAAATCACTTGTTTTCCCATTTGTATCTGGTTTCTGCTTCATATAGTCTTATAAGTTTGCATCTTTACTTGATATTAGATTCTGCTCACTATTGCCAATTTCATTTGCCTTCTAGTTGTAGTCAATGAATATGGATTCTTTATTTCAAATAATTTTTCCTAGTAACATATATATTGAATCTTGCTGCTTGAAAAGTTTCTAATGTGGAAATTGTCTCCAAAAAGTGTAGGTCATTTTATTTAAAACTGCTTTTTTCTGCAAAGTAATACATCATTTGACCTCGTTACAATTGACTTAGATTCCATATGCGTCATTCAAACATTATTTAAAAACAAAGCTGGATCCAGAAAGGTAATGTGGTATTCATTGGAAAAATATTTGTGACAAGTGATTCAGTGCTTCCTAATGCAGTATTTGTGATTATTTTATGCAACATGGAAACAAAATAAAGATAGTAGTCTGCAAAGGTTTAGTAACATTCCTAGAAATATTTATGTTGACTTTATAATAAAAGTCTAAATATCATCCAAAATCATCAAGACTATTGTTAAAATGTAACCATCAACCCTGATATTTCTAAAATCTATTATCAATCTTTAATTCACACCTTTTGGGTGCATTTCCATTTTTTGGTTTTCTGTAGTATTTATTTGACAAAAGAAAGCCCTGAGTCATTTTAATGTGCCTTTTTGTGCATGTGTGTATTTGTACATGGATTTTTATCTGCATTTTGATATAATCAACTATGAGTTTTTTCAATGAATATTATTTTCTTCCCATAATATTTGTGTGTCATGTTATTTACATTATTATTTTCATTTTGTTTTCAGAAGAACTTCTGAGAAAAATTGGTAAGTTTTTTTTTCTTTTTTTAATTGTAAAGATGTGGGATACAATTCAGGGTTAGGTACACAAACACTGATCATGAAGTATCCCCTGTTAATGAGATATGCCCCTTCCTCCCCTAGCAGTTTCCCTCAAGTTTTCTTATAACCTGTAACTCCTCAAGGCCTTTGCAGAGATGCAAGGATAATTTTGCTTTTCCCTCCTCCAACTTACATGCTCCTTTTATATATATATTTTTGGGGGGGGTATCTTTAATATTTCTGTCCCTTTTTGACTATATGCCAGGTGTTGACTCTTTATTCTCATTAATGTCCTAATTTCATGTCTGAAATTTGTCTGGATCTTCCCACATATTAAAAGTCTATTACTGCTTTCTTGTCTATGTTTTTTTCACATTTGTCTCTTTTCACTCTAGCAAATTTCTTTTCCTATAAACCTTTGATTCTTTATCTTTCAGAGCTTTTCCTAAGTTTGACTAAACTTGTTGACATGAAGGTTATTCAACTGAAGGGCATATGGTTTACATTGTGACATGACAAAATTACAAACAAATCTAGTTATGCAAATCATAATGCCATCTTCAAAACAGATACATAATAATTTTACATATTTCTTTAGTGAGTGTGATATTTTGATACACATACAATGTGTAATGATCAACTATGAGTAGTTGGAATATCCATCACCGCAAAAATTTACCATTTATTTGTGGTTGGAGCATTTCAAATCATCTTTACTAATGTGTTGAGTTATGCAATAATTTTGTGTTAACAATAATCACATGCTGTGCTGTGGATATTTGTTCTATCTAACTGTACTATTTCCTTCTATACACCTGTATTTTTTTAACCCATTAACCAGCTTCTCTTTATCTCCCCATACCCACCTACATCTCCCAGGCTCTGATAGCCACCATTCTATTATTTACCTCCATATGCGCAACATATTTTTAGCTTGCACACGTAATGTGAACATGTGATAAATGTATTTCTATATCTGACTAATTTCACTTAATTATGATCTCCAGTTACATCTTTGGGAAGTTTCAGTAGTGACACCATTAATGAAAGACTTCTTTGTTACTACTTTTGCTCTTGTTACTCATTTTTTATCTCTATAGGCTTGCTATTTCTTCATGGCTCAAAGTTTGCTGTTTGTATGTGCCCAAAATTTGTACATATTTTCTAGGACTTCCAATTTGTTGGTGTACACTTGTATGTTATAATCTCGTAAACTTTAGTGTTTCTGTGGTATCCGATTTAATATCTCTTTTTTTGCTTCTAATTTTATTTATTTGTTTTGTCTCTTTTTTTATTAGTTTAGCTAAAGGCTTGTTGAATTTTTTTTTCTTTCAAAAGCCAAATTTTGATTTAATAGATCTGTTTGTTGGTTTTTTTGTATCTCAATGGTATTTATTTTGTCTCTGATCTTTATTACTTTGTATGTTGTGTTTTTCAGGAGCATGTTATTTAATTTCCATATATTTGTACATCTTTCTGAAGTTCATCTTGTTATTGCTTTCATGTTTGATTTTGTTGTGGTCAAAAAGATAGTCGATTTCTAGAAATTTAAACTGTTGACTTACTTTATGGCCTTATGAATAATCTAGCTTTAAAAATGTTCCATGTCCTGATAAGAATGTGTTTTCTGCAGACGTTGAATAAAATGTTATGTAAATTTCCGTTAGGTCCATTTGTTTGATCTAGAGTGTAGTTTAACTTTGATGTTTCTTTTTTGATTTTTTTGTTAGTCTCTGTTGGAGTGCAGTGGCCGCTCCCGGCCACTGCAGCCTCGACTGCTGTTTGACGATCTTCCGCCTCAGCCTTCCGAGTAGCCGAATTACAGGCATGCGCTACCGTGATTTTTGATTTATTGTAGAGATGAGGTCTCGCTGCCCAGGCGGGTCTCGAAGGCTCAGGCAATCCACTCACCTCAGCCTAAGTTTTACAGTGAGCCATTTAGAGTGTAGTTTAACTCTGATGTTTCTTTTTTGATTTTTTTGTTAGATGCTCTGTTCATCACTAAAAGTGTGAGATGTTAAAGTCCCCTGTTCTTACTGTATTATAGTCTATATCTCTCTTATTTCTATTAATCATTGGTTTCTATATTTCATTTTTCCATTGCCAGGTGCATATAAATCTACAATTGTTATATCCACTTTCTGAATTCTGACTTAAACCTATGTTTGCCATGACTCTTACAAAAGTGTGATACAGTGCTTATCCTGAATGGGAGGGGTCTGTCGCAAAGTGAATTCCCTTGCTGAATCAGGAAGGTGGCTAGAGGTTCTTACCTAGAGGACATATGGAGTGCACTTTCTTCAGCATAGTGCTTCTGAACAACTTCTCTTGTGATATTGTTTTTCTTTGAAATAAAGAAAAGCCCCTGAGTTTTATGTGCTGGGGCTACTATCCTGCCCTCCACTGCATGTCTCCAACTACTCTCAGGTATCCCTCTGCCTACAGTCAATCATGATGCTTCCTATGTTTCGAGGCAAAAATGGTTTTTTGAATAAGAACGTGAGATGATGGGCAATCCAGATGTCTATTTTCAACTCACCATTTCCCTATTAGAAACCATAACTCAAGGGGCTTTGGTTATTTCTCCATACAGTGCATAGCAGTTTGGAAGAGGAATTTCATAGATAGATAACTCTTTCTTTCTTTTTTCCCTTTACCTCTGATAATGGTTTTCATTTCTGTTTGGTTCCACAGACCATTACAGTTAGGATATTGGTGGTGATAATATGGCACTCCATGATTGTTTTTTATTTTCCATTGAAGAGAATAAAGCCAGACTGCTTGCATGCTTCCATCTTGAAGACCTCATGTCTGTAAATCACTTTTCTTTGTAATTATAAAATTGAGCACATGTGTAGACAAAGATTGGCTCAGAATATTTGCCTCAGCACATATGTTGCATTTTTTAATAGGCAATGAGAGGAAAGTATCTACAGAAATTATCAACTGGCTGCACATTACATTATCTGGTCATGTTTTAACATGCTAACAGCCTTCTTGACTAATACTATCTGACAATTGTGTGTGTGTATGTGTGTGTGTGTATGTGTGTGTGTGTGTGTGTGTGTGTGTGTGTGTATAAAGATATTTTATTATAGAGATGTGGACTACAAGTGAGGATCATTTATATCATCTCCAATTTAAGAAAAAGACCTCATGTGATTACTATTACACATAAAATTATGAACATATGTGTGCTTTGTTATATGCTTCTTCATCAAATTTTAAATAGAATTCTCGGGTCTGCATACTTTGTATTTTATTCTGAAACAAAGGGCAGTATTAAAAGGAACAAGGATCAATAATGTTTATTCCATGGGAAAGCTTATTCTATGTCCTAGCATGGCTTCATTTCCTAACTTAACTCCTTTTGCAGTAAGGATGTATGATAGTAAAATAGCATTGCCTCCAATTGCTGAACCGTCCTGGGAACAAACTACTTCATAGATTACAAATACTGGTGAATTTGACCCAGTGCTTAACATAAAATATATCTAGGATATTAGGTCTTTGTCATATATACAGTTGACAAATATCTTTCCTTGTGAACCAACCGTGATGTCCAACAAAACTGGACTTGACAAAAAAAATATGTGGTACATACACACAATCGAATATTATGTAGCCATAAAGAAGGACAAAATTATGGACTTCACAGCAACTTGGATGAACTTGGAGTCTTTCATACTCAGTGATCTATCATAGAAAGAAAGGACTGAATACCAAATGTTCTCACTCATAAGTGGACCCTGAACATCTATCCTAAAACTGCAAAAAAAAAAAGATTGGCAGTAGCAGGACCCTGCCAGGAAAGTGAGCGGGGAAGGCCCATAAAATCAATAAGAGTGCCTGTTCCTAATCCCAGCAGAGTGAGGTGTAATTGGAGGCCTAAAACTTCCCCATCCCTCAACCATTTACATACAAAATCCTGAATTGTACCCAACAGCTTTTCAGTTAAATTAAAACATTTATACACACACACACACACACACACACACACACACACACATATATATATATATACACACACACAATAAGTAATTCTTATTCCTATTTCTGACATTTAAAAAATTTTTAATGAGTGGGATTTTTTTGATAAGTGTATTCTGAAAAATTTTATGTCTCAGTATTGTAACCACTCTCTAACTAGTTCCTGTTTCATCTGTTTCTTGTACATTTGACATCAAGTACAATGCTTGTCTTCCTCAACCCCAGCACATATACATTTTAAATGATGATTTTCTATGTATCTGTTCTTTCAAACTGAAGTTTATCTATATTAGTTACTGAATTTTGCCCCTTATTAAATGTTTTATTTATCCATTCATTGCAATAAATAAAAAATAATTTTACTTGTGAAATTTGTGTATTTTCAAAATTTTGATGTGCAAGTTTTCCCCAAGACATCTCAGGTCATTGGACAGAGAACCTACTTCTATGAGATCTATTACTTCTTTTGTATTCTTTAATATGATTTAGTTAAGAAGCCTCCAGATATTGTGCTTTCATGTTGAAAGAATGGATTCTTTCTTTTATTTTTCTAACATTTTTGTCATTTTATTTTTCCACTTTTTCATTTATTGTCAGGAAAAAAAATCCAAAAAAATCAGTCAATCTTCCAGAAATTTTCACAGTTCTTTCAAATCACTGCTTTCTTGATGTCAATGTTTTCCTGCCCTTTTTCTGTTTTCCCTCCTTTGTCTCCCCCTTCTCCCGGATGCTTAATCTTCCCAACTCAGTTTATCAGTTTTTCACTTCTGCCATATTAAATTCTATCCAATTCAGTGTCCGCACTTCCTTAGTTTTTTTCTTCTTCTTTCTTCATTCCCTAGCATTCCTTCACTATTAGCATCGATTTCTGTTTTCCACAGACTTTCCACAGCTTCACTAAGACGTCGTAAGGTGAATGACATCAGTCTGTAGGCACATGGTTTCAATTCTAAAAATATTTTGAGAAAATTTCAAATCACATAACACCTGACGCTATTCTTACCACAGTTCAACTAAGATGCTGCTGATATAATGGACATAGGCGGTTAGGTACATGGGTTTAATACTATGCATATTTCAGTAAACCATCTGACAGATAGGTCTCTGCCTCGTATTTCTACCTCAAGGACCTAGTATTAAGTCTTTGATGTTATTAAACATGTATAGTTTCAGAAGACTGTGCTTTGCAGAACAAAGTTCCTCCATGCATTGCTCCTTCAAAAACTGTAAATGCTGATGGTATTGCTCAACTGTGAACTTGATGTTCTGTGTTCCACTACCTTGGAACATATTAGCCAAGTGTTCCCATAGATACAGATTTGAAACAATATTATTCCTGGGTTTTTTTTTTTCCTTCCAGCCAAAATATGTTTTCATTTTCTTTCATACTTTATAAATACAATTTTTAGTTTTGACAACCTGCTGTTTATTTTATGTTTTTAGAATAATTTAGTATCTAAATGAAGTTCAGTGATAACATGACTCCACTCTAATTTATTTTCCTGGGAATAACACAAGAAACATTTGCCTTAGGATGTTGCTACAAGACTGTTTCTTGCAACCTTAAATAGGTCATTAAAATTTTAGCATCTTCCCTTAAAGTACATTTAAATTGCAATTGTACTTTTGTTTACTAGAGAATAGTATTTAGGGCAATATGTCTCTAATGTGTGTTATAGGCCTCATAGGACTGCTGCTAAATATAGGTTTTGAGAGATAAATAACTATACTCTATGCTTTCTCTTCGTTTTAAAATCTACCTCTTTATATAGGTGCAGGTTTGCATTTTATTCAGAAAATGGTTAGAGGTCCATAATCAGTGATTGACATTATTTCTCCAGAGGAAGTTCTGTTCTATCTCTGTCATTGATTCAGCTTCAGTGTTATCTCTTTTTGTAGCAAGAGGTAGATAGAGGAAAAACAAATGTTCTGACATTGATGAGGTGGCCTTTGAACCCTTTGCCTCCAATTCTTGGACCTTTTTGGTCACATCTCAGTGTTAACAGTTCTCAACTCCAGCATACAGACATTTTCGCATGATTTTTTTTTTCTTTTTGAGTTGGAGTCTCACTCTGTCGCCCAGACTGGAGTGCAGTGGCCGCTCCAGGTCACCGCAGCCTCGACCTGTTGGGCTCCTGCGATCCTTCTGCCTCAGCCTTCCAAGTAGCTGGAACTACAGGTGCGCGCTACCACGCCTGGCTCATTTTGATTTATTGTAGAGATGAGGTCTCGCCAAGTTGCCCAGGTGGGTCTCGAACACTTGGGCTCAGGCAATCCACTCACCTCAGCCTCCCAAAGGCGCGGGATTACAGGCTGAGCCACCGAGCCCGGCTCGCATGATTTTATGTAGTCATTTATCTTTCCAAATGAGGCATACCATGTTTGCTTGTTATACAGTTATCTCATTATTACTTTCTTTAAAAATGTCTTGCCATTTTAAATGATCAGAGACATCTTTTCTGTTAAGTCAATTATATTATATACGTATCACTGCATTTTTGGCATTTTCAATGTGCTTCATGTGTTACTTCTGTGAAACATATACTCGAGTCATTCAATTTAGATTCTCTTCAATTTCCATTTTATATTTAGTTTCCTTGCCTTTTGTTGAACTAACTCATGCTTTATATAGACATGGGTCAAAATAGGAAGTGAAACCAACAGTTATGTATTCATCAGTTGTCAAATATGTTTTCTCTGGAGCCACCCAACAAGCTAATTTTCCATTTCTCTGAACACGTTTACTCAGCATTCTTTAATGCAGTTTGTGTGAGGACTTTATACAGCAAGCTTCCACAAATCGTTGATTATATGTATTTAATACGACACAAAGGACTCATTAAAGTTGAAAAACTGAACAATAAAAGCCTAAATAATGTCAAAATCAATCACGATCATGTTCAAATGTAAATACTAGAATGAGCATTTCTAAAAATTTCCTCAATTCTGCAAATTAATCCATTTGCCTATTTTCACTTCTGAAACTCATTCTCTTGACAAAACAGAGTGAAGTGTCTTATGGGTATGTGTACGAGTGTGCTAAAAGGCATGAGTGTAAATGTCTGTTTAGCTGCATTCTGAAAAGCTTCACATTACATTCATAGTCTTAGAAAATAGAAATTTGCTTAACATTTGTTTTCCACATTTATAATCATCACTCCATATTCACTTTATCTTTCTAAATGTTTAGAAAATTATCTCTGACTAACCTTAATTCCCATAACTTTTAAATGTGTGCTTTAAGGGTGTGATTAATCTTCCCTGAGTTTTAAATAAAAATCTATGTGTGATTGTTTGGTTTCATTCTACTGAGTATCTAGAGAATATGTCCTGAATATCTTATATATTCACATCAATTTTTTTTGGATATGAACATTTTTCATAGTAAGTTCTCTCCATTTCTGTTTACCTGCCTTCCATTCTTTCCTTTTTAAAAATTGAGTACTTACTATTCTCTGTACTATTAGCTTTTCTGCATTCCAGGACCAGCCTCGTTGCATTCTGAATTTTATAACATGAGGGATATTAGGCTGAATGGCACATACATTCCATTTTATATATTTTTCATCAAAATTGTTCCTTAATCTGGAATTTAGTCATGAATTTTGAGTTTCAGGGCTCATTACAACTGACACTTAACCAAAGCTTATGAATTTAAAACAAACACCAAACATGCTGCATGAAATTTGTCCCTCCATTGTCTTGAATGACAGTGTGTAAATACAGATGTCATTTTTGGTGAATTGAGAGGTTGAGGCTCACTCTGCTCCAGTGCTCTTGATCATACTTACCAATGTTCCCTGGTATAGAAATGCTAAATAGTTTTTCTGAATATACATCTTTCTTACCATGAAGAAAAATATTTTTAGGCTGGGCACAGTGGCACGGCCTGTAATCCCAGCATTTTGGGTGTTGGAGGTGAGAGGATTGCCTGAGCCCGGGGTTTTAGACCAGCCTGGGCAACTTGATGAGACCTCGTCTCTACAATAAGTCACAAAAACTAGTTGCGCGTAGTGGCATGCGTCTATAGCTGCAGCTACTTGGAAGGCTGAGGCAGAAGGATCACCTAAACTCAGCAGGTCAAGGTTGTGGTGGCTGTGAGCGTGCCACTGAACTCCAGCCTGGGTGACAAGATTGAGACTCCAACAAAAAAAAATTTTAAATAAATATTTTGGGGGAATTTTTAATGCAATTATTAAATTTAGAAAATGCAATCTTTTTTAATGCTGTAGAGATATTTCGTATTTGTTAAATATTTACCGCTATTCTATGTCCCAAATTTGAAATTTTCTGTGAATGAAGTTAGAAAATGTTGTCCTACAATATTCCTACAATATTTTTTATCAAATCCTGATATAACCATTTATGACTTGCATCATCCTTTTTTTTTTTTTTTTGAGTTGGAGTCTCACTCTGTCGCCCAGACTGGAGTGCAGTGGCCGCTCCGGTCACCGCAGCCTCGACCTGCTGAGCTCTGGCGATCTTTCCGCCTCAGCCTTCCAAGTAGCCGAATTATAGGCATGCGCTACCATGCCCAGCTGATTTTTGATTTTTTGTAGAGATGAGGTCTTGCTGCCCAGGCGAGTCTCGAACCGCAGCTCAGGCAATCCACTCACCTCAGCATCCTTTAAATGATATTTTCTAAAATTTGTTCTCAAAGGAATGTATTTTTCTGTTTTATCTCTTCAAAATATGTCAAATCATTCTGTGATTACTATCTCCTATGGTGTTTTTGCTGTGTGCATACTAAATAGTTTTAACTCAATGTCTCAAAAATGTCTGTCTACTTACTTTTTATTCTGTTAAAAAAAAAGAGGAGGAAAAGGAACAATAACTGCTGAAGTGCCCTATAGGAATTTATATTCTATCATATCCCCTGGCATTGTCTCCTGCCATAATCCTTTGCAACGATCTGTGAGTAGAGAGAAAGTGTTAGAACAACGTTCCTTCAGATTACTGAGATATCCTTGGGAAACATAACTGTTTCAATTCCTAAATATATGGGTCAATTTTAACCACCAGAAATTATAATCTGTTAAAATTTTAGTCTTACCTTCTTCCTGATAATCTTACTTCGCTGTTAATAAACTGGCTCTTTATTTCTTTTTTGTTTCAGACATGAAGAAAGAAGATAAAGGCAAGTTTCAATAATGTATTTCATTTTGTACCTAATTATTGTTTCATCTGTTTCTAGTATATATGTCTCCAAAGACATATTTTCATATAATATTTTCTGCTTACCTTGTTATTCAAAATTTTAGCATATCTTCCCTTGTAATAATATCCCACATCTTAAGTTTTCTATTTGCCTTCGATGTTTGTTCAATGAAGACAGAATCATTAGAGCAAATGTGTGTATATTGCTTGCATGGGTCAGTGTGCCTGTGTGTCTGTGTATGTTCATCTGCACCCTAATTGGTTGTTTAACTCTTACAATGTTTGGTAAATTTAACTCTTCTTGCCATACTTTTGCGCAATATTAACTATAATTTTTCCCTTTTGTTTCAGGTGAAGTGGTGGCCAATTTTAGTAAGTTCTGACAACCTTTTAGTCACATAACCCTCCAAATGTTTGCTTTTCTGGTGTTATTAGCCTTGTCTGCCTTTGTATGTCCATGTCATTTGTTGTATCTTCCTTCTCTTGAATGTCTATCCTCGTCTCTTAAAATTTTCAGTGAAAACGTATCCCATATTAACTCTAGGCATTTCTTTCTCCCTCCCTTCCATTTTGTCCTATTTCATTGTACCCAATCCATTTCTTTCAATACATGTAAGAATGGGTAGTTCCTTCTTCCAGAGACTTGCTCAAGGTGGGCAAATGATTAGTATTCTGCACATATTTTCTCAAAATTATCTAATATGCTAGGATGTCTGTCATGTATTCCCAGTTCAAGGACTTTTTACTATGTAATTGTGAATTTCTCAAATATTGAGATGAGGAAGACTCCAACTAGCAGCACCTAGTTTCTCCCCCATTGTCCATAGAAAGCATGCTTGAGACTCACTCTTCCACCTCTCTGGGTCACTTTTTACATGTTTCTCCAAATACACAAACACTTTGCATAATTGTTCTGCCTTTTCATCTACTAGAGTAAATGTTCTTTCTTTTTTGCATTTCTACTGATACCAGTATTTACTTTTCAACATGTAATTCTTTTCATATTTGCCAAACCACTGAAGTCTAAAGGAAAAATCATTGACTACACCTCTCGATTTCAATTTTTATGAGAACATGAGACGATTATTAGTTATCAGAGACAATATTAAAACTTGTTCTTCGCAGCATTATTAATTGAATCACTAAGTAGTTCATATCTTACATTTCTAATGATGTTTTAAATTATATTTTTGACATCACTGACATTACTTAGTGATATATTTCTTGAATATATGCCACAGACTTCACATAACTTTGCTACAGATAGAGTTTTGGATGGATAAGTGTTGTTGTTGTTTTTGTTGTTGTTGATGTTTTTGTTGTTGTTGTTGTTTTGGTCTCACTCTGTTGCCCAGGCAGGAGTACAGTGGTACAATCAGCACTCACCTCAGCCTAAACCTTTTAGGCTCAGGTAATTCTTTCACCTTACCCTCTGCAATAACTGGGACCAATGGCATGATCATCAAGCCTTGATCATTTTTTTTTTTTTTTCATTTTTTGTAGAGACAAGATCCCACCATGTTGCATAGACTGTTTTCAAATCCTTGGCTCTAACAATCCTCCTGCCTTGGCCTCCCAAAATGCTGAGATTGTAGGCCTGAGTAACCATGCCTGACCTGATGAATACTTTTACGTTCTTTTCTTCATCTGTTTTGAATATTTTTTCTCATGTATGCATTCTTGTTTGTTTCATTCTATAAAAAAAGAAAGCAGAACAAAAGAAAAACTTAAAGAAAGACAAGTGATTGTTAATCATACAGGGAGCTCTATTCTACTTCCTGTCTTGGTGTCATTGCAAATCTTTATATATTTGCACTAAAGCATTGGTGTATGAAAAACAATAGTGCCTCAGACTGTTGAGATGGTTTTCAAAAAATATATGGCTTCAGTATTCAGAAATATATGTAATGTGAGTCACAGAGTAAACTATTAAAGGATTTCAAATTTCTGTCCTTCTCCCTTTCTGACTGTTTTTTATTCAATCAATCACGTTATTCTTTCTTTTATTAGTATTTTTCAGATAAAAGAGACAAGAAAGAGATCATGTCTCAATAATGTATTTCATTCAGAACCTAGCCATTGTTTCTTTTTTTCTTTTTACACTACCTTCAAAGCTCAATGATCATAATTCTGAACTCCAAAGATCACTTGTTTTCTCGTTTGTGTCTGGTTTCTGCTTCATATAGTCTCATAAGTTTGCATCTTTACTCGATATTAGGTTCTGCTCACTATTACCAATTTCATCTGCCTTCTAGTTGTAGTCAATGAATATGGATCCTTTATTTCAAATAAATTTTCCTAGTAGCACATATATGAAATCTTGCTGTTTTAAAAGTTTCTGATGTGGAAATTTTCTCTAATAAAGTGCAAGTCATTTTATTTAGAACTGTTTTTTTCTGCGAAGTAATACATCATTTGACCTTGTTACACTTGATTTTGATTACATATGCTTCACTCAAACATTATTTAAAAACAAAACTGAATCCAGAAAGGCAATGTAGTATTCAGTGGAGAAATTTATTGTGACAAGAGTAATTCAGTGCTTCCTAATTCAGTATTTGTGATTATTTTATGTAAATGGAAACAAAACAAAGATAATAGTCTGCAAAGGTTTAGTAACATTCCTAGAAATATTTACGCTAACTTAATAATAAAAGTCTAAATATCATTCAATATCATCAAGATTATTGTTAAAATGTAACCACCAGCCCTGACAGTTCTAAAATCTATTCTCAATCTTTAATTCACACTTTTTGGGTGCTTTCTCCATTTTTAAGTTTTCTGTAGTATATATTTGACAAAAGAAAGCCCTGAGTCATTTTTATGTGCCTGTTTGTGCATGTTTGTATTTGTATATGGATTTTTATCTTCATTCCGATATAATTAACTATAAGTTTTTTCAATGAATATTATTTTCCTCCCATAATATTTGTGTCTCATGTTGTTTACATTGTTCTTTTCATTTTGTTTTCAGAAAGACTTCTGAAAAATATTGGTAAGTTTTCTTATAACTTGTAACTCCTCAAGCCCTTTGCAGTAGATGCAAGGATAATTTGACTTTTCCCTCCTCCAACTTACATGCTCCTTTTTAAATTTTTGGTATCTTTAATATTTCCTGCCCTTTTTGACTATATGCCAGGTGTTGACTCTTTATTCTCATTGATGTCCTAATTTCACACCTGAAATTTGTCTAGATCTTCCCACATATAATAAGTCTGCTACTATTTTCTTGCCTACATTTTTTTCACATTTGTCTATTTTCACTCTAGTAAATTTCTGCTCCTATAAACCTTTGTTTCTTTGTCTTTCAGAGCTTTACCTAAGTTTGACCAAGAACTTGTTGACATAAGGGTTATTAAGCTGAAGGGCATGTGGTTTACATTGTGACATGACAAAATTACAACAAATCTAGTTATGCAAACCATAATGCCATCTTCAAAACAGATACATAATAATTGTACATATTTCTGCAGTACATGTGATATTTTGATAAACATACAATGTGTAATGATCAACTATGTGTTATTGGAATATTCGTCACCTCAAAAATTTACCATTTGTTTGAGGTTGGAGCATTTCAAACCTTCTTTACTACTGTGTTGAATTATGCAATAATTTTGTGTTAATAAAAACCGCCTGTTTAGATGTTTGTTCTAACTAATTATTTCTTCTATACACCTGTATTAATTTTTTAATTTTTTTACTTTTTCTTCCTTTTAAAACTTATTTTTATTTTTATTTTTATGTTAAAGATGTGGGGTACAATTCAGGCTTAGGTATACAAACATTTATTATGTAATTACCCTTGTTGATGAGGTGTGCCCCTCCTTCCCCTAGCAGTTTCCTCACCTGCCAATCCCATCCCCCTCCCCTGGTAGTTTAATGCTATGGCCAACCTCTTTCTCATAGTATTATGATAATTGTTCAAGATCAGCTTAAAAGTGAGAAAATATGGTGTTCTCTTTTTTGTTTCTGTGATAGATCACTGAGTATAATTGACTCTAAACCCATCCAAGTTGATGGGAAGTCCAAATGTGTGTCCTTCTTTATGGCTGAATAATATTCCATTTTGTATATGTAGCACTTTTTTTTTATCCAGTGCAGCTTCGATGGGACGAATGGTTGGTTTCATGTTACTGTAATTATGAAGAGAGTTGCAACAAATATTCTTTTGCAGGTATCCTTTTCGTAGAATGATTTGAGTTCGTCTGGGTATATTCCAAATAGGGGAATTCCTGGTTCATATGGGAGGTCAATTGCTAGTTCTTTCAGAAATTGTCACACTGTCTTCCAGAGAGGTTTCAATAGTTTTTTCCTTTCGGCATGTTTGACTTCCTTGTAGATCCAAGATGTTAGGCCTTTGTCAGATACACAGTTGGCAAATGCTTTTTCCCATTATGTGGGCTATCTCCCTGCTCTTTTGATGGTTCTTTTGTTTTACAGAAGCTGTTCAGTTTGATAAGGTCCCACTTGTCTAATTACTTATAGTTTGAGGTTTTACATTTAGGGCTCTGATCTATTTAGAGATAATTTTTGTGTATGTGGATAGGTAGGGGTCCTGTTTCAATCTTCTGCAGTGATCAGGCAGTTTTTCCAGCACCGTTTACTGAATAGGTTCTCCTCTCCGCAGAGGTTGTTGTTGGAGGCTTTGTCAAAGATGAGTTGGTTGAGAAATTGAGGCTTTGCTTGCAGAAAGTTCCATTGGTCTATATGATTGTTCTTATATCAATACCAGGCTTTTTTGATTATAGTAGTCTTGTAGAAAAGTTTGATGTCTAGAAGTGTGATACTTCTACTTTATTCTGTTGCTAAGAATTGTTTTGACTATTTGTGGTTGTTTATGTTTCCATATGAATTTCAGTATTATCATTTCCAAGTCTGAGAAGAATAATGTTGGTAATTTAATGGGTATTGCCTTGAATCTGTAGATTGCCTTTGGTAGGATGGACATTTCAACAATGTTGATTCTTCCTATCGATGAACTTGGAATATTTTTCCATTTGTTATGTCTTCTTGGATTTCTTTGAGCAGTGTTCTGTAGTTCTCGTTTTAATGTTCTTTCACCTCTCTGGTTAGGAAAATGCCCATGTATTTCATTTATTTTGTATGGCTATTGTGAATGGGATTGTGTTTCAATTTGGGTCTTTGCCTGCTTGTTGTTGGTATATAGGAATGCAGCTGTCGTTTGCACATTTACTTTGTAACTTGGGATTTTGGCAAAGTCCTTTATCAGTGCAAGCATGTTTTTGATAGATTCTCTTGGATTTTCAAGGTACCAGATCATATCATCAGAGAAGAGGGATAACTTCACTTCCTCTTTTCCTATTTGGATATCCTCTTTTCCATCTCTGTCTAATTGCCCTAGCTAGGACTTCCAACACAATGTTGTACAAGAGGGGTGAGAGGGGACATCCTTGTCTTGCTCCAGTTTTCAGAGTAAATGTTTCCAGTTTCTGTCCATTTAGCAGTATGTTGTGGGTTTATCCTAGAAGAAACTTACAATTTTGAGGTATGTTCCTTCTATTCTAAGGTGGTTAAGAGTTTTTTCAAGACGGGATGCCAAATTTTATTAAAAGCTTTTTTTTTTTTTTGCATCTAATGAGATAATCATGTAGTTCTTGTTTTTACATCTGTTGATGTATTTAATTGTATTTATGGTCTTGCAATTAAACCAGTCCTGTATCCTGGGAATGAAGCCTACTTGGTCATGGTGGATGATTTTTGAGATGTGTTTTTGGATCTGATTTACTAAAATTTGATTGAGGATTTTTGCATCTATGTTCATAAGGGATATTGGCCTGTAGTCCTCTTTTTTTTTATCTTTACAAGGTTTGGGTATCACTGTTGTGTTAGCTTCATAGAAAGATTTGGGGAGAATTCCATCTTTCTCAATTTCCCAGAATACTTTCAAGAGTTGGTATCAGCTCCTCCTTGTACATTTTGTATAATTCTGCTGGAAAGTCATCTGGCCCAGGGCTTCTTTTTTTGTAGGTAGTTTTCTTACGACAGAGCCAATTCCCTTGGTTGTTATTGGTCTATTTATTGTCTCAATGACTTCTTGTTTCTAAATGGGAGGCTTGTGTGATGACAGAAAGTATTCCATTTCATTTACGTTGTCAAATTTGTTTCCATATAATGTTACATAGTAATCTCTGATAATTGTTTATATTTCTTTGGGGTCAGTTGTAATTTGATCTTTTGTATTTCAGAGTGTTTATTTGGACTTTCTCTCCTCTTCTTGGTCATTCTAGCTAGGGGTCCATCCATCATGTTAATTTTGTCAAGAACCAACTTTTTTTGTTGCCGATGTTTCCTATGATATTTTTGTCTTCTATGTCCCGTATTTGGGCTATTATTTTGGTGACTTGTGTTCTACTGTTAAATTTTGCGTTTTGGTGGTCTTCTCTTTTCAGCTCCTCATGTGATTTGTTAGGCTCTCAGTTTCTGATCTTTCAATTTTCTTGATGTGTCCTTGAAGAGATACGAATTCCCCTCTTAGTTCTGTTTTCATGGCATCCTAGGAGTCTTGGTAAGATGTTTCTTCATTTTCAGTTGTTTCCAAGAATCTTTTAATTTCTGCTTTGAGTTCAGTTTTGAATCAGTAGTTGTCAGCATCATGTTGTTTAGTGTCCATATCTTTGTGGTCTTTGGAGAAATTTGTTGACATTGATATTTATTTTTATTCCACTGTGGTCTGACAAGGTATGTGGCATTATTTCAACCTTACAGAATTTGTTTATGCTTGATTTATGGTCAAGAATGTGATTGAATTTGGGATATGTCTCATGTGGTGATAAGTAGACTGTATATTCTGTGGTTGATGGGTGGAATAATCTCTAGGTATCTGTAAGTCCATTAGGTCGAGTGTCAAGTTTAGGTTCTGGATCCCTTGTTGATTTTTTGCTTTGATGATCTATTTCTGGTTGTTAGTGGGGTATTCAAGTCCCCTGCTGTAACAGTGTTAGGGCCAATATATGTGTTAGTTTACTTAGTAGTTTCTTTATAAATACTCTTCCCTCTTTGTTGGGTTCATATATGTTTAAGATGGATATTTTTTGTTGATGGATTGAACCTCTGATCATTATGTAGTGTCCTTTTGTATCCTTTTTAATTTTTGATAGCTTAAAGGTTGTTTTTCTGATTTTAAGATCGCGACTCTTGCCTTCTTTTGTGATCCATTTACTGGACACCCATTTTCCATTCTTTAACATTGAGCCTGTGTTCGTCCCTTTTGGTAAGATGAGTTTCCAGGATGCAGCGAAAAATTGGGTCATGGTTTCTTATCAAATTTGCCATTCTGTGACTTTCAGTGTGCATTTAGTCCATTCACATTCAGGCTTGATTACTGCAATGTGAATGTTTGTCACTATCATGAGGTTCTTATAAAGTTTTTTCTTGTTTGTTTTCTTTTTGCTTTGAAGTTGATCTATGTGTTTGTTTTCAAGTTTCTTTTTGAGATGCATTCTCTGTTGATTCTGTGCTCTGCTGTTCTCTAGGGAAGTGTGTGGTCATTTTTTTTTCTTTCTTCTGTGCATAGTGCAATTTTTAAGTATCTCCTATAGATCTGGTATAGAAGCTGCATAATCTCCTAGAGATTGAAAGCCTGGGAAGGATTTTAATTCTCCATCATCACTGATGAAGTTGAACTTGCCTGGGTAGGAAATTCTTGGTTGAAATTATTTATCTTTGAGAACTTTGAATATTGGACTCCAGAGCCTTCTTGCTTGTAGTGTTTCTGCCGATATGTCTGCTGCTATTCTGATTAGTTTTCCCCCAGTAGGTGGTCTGACCTTTGTCTGTTGCTGCCTTTAGGATTTTTTTGTGTGTGTGCCTACCTTGTGTGGGAAAATTCCTATGTATCTTGGAGATGGACTTCTCATTTGATGTCTTGTGTTTTCCTGGCCCCATCCCTGTAAGATGGGGAAAGTTTTCTTGGATTACATCCTGGAATACTTGCTGCAAGTTGTTTCTACTTCCCTTTCTTCTTCTGGGATACCAGTCAGACCTAGGTTCAGCATCTTGATATAATCACACATCTCTCGTAGACTTTGTACTTTTTTTCTGAGTCTTCTTCTTATGTTTTTTATAGATTGGGTTAGTTTCACGTTCTGTTCTTCAGGTTCTGAGGTTCTCTCTTCAGCTTGATTAATTCTGCTTTCCATGCTTGTCACTTGTTATTTATTTCCTGGATGAAATTTTTTATTGCCAAAACCTCTGTTGCAAGTTCTTTCAGTTCTGCATCTTGTCTTTCTTGCGTCTTATTCACTCTTTTCATCCATTTCCTAATCACTGTCGTATTCTGGGGAGAGTCATTGGTGACATTCATTGTATGAGCTCCAAAGTGTGATTTTTCAGGAGTTTTCTCTGTGGTTTTCCTTTGATTTTGCTTTATTTGTGGCAGATCTCTGCTTTTCTCTTTAATTCTGTTATTCAGTGCCAGTGGGAGAGGCTTCCTCCTCGGATGTTTGCTTAGTCTTCTCATCTTTCCTGATCTGGAATCTGGATTTGTTCTACTTTGAAATAAGACTGGGGGTGGGAAGTTTTGCTGTCTTGTAGTTTTGAAAATCGAATAAGGTAAGGAATGAGGAGGTAGGATTAAGGAAATACTTGCAAATTACAATGTTTACTGATTGTGGTAGGTGTTCCCTAAGACCCACAACCCACCACTACTCTATATGATGATGCAATTTGTACATGTGTGTATATCCCCTGGGTGCAAGATACAGTAACAACAATGAGGAGCAGAGAAAAAAATAGAATGAAATAAGATGAGCAAGAATTAAAAAGAACACACACACAACAATGATAGCAGAAACCAAAGCAAAAAGCAATTGAAAATATACACACACACTCACACACCCCAAAACAAACTGGAATAACAACAAACTGAAACAAAACAGACAACAACAAAGGCAAACAAGAAAACTAAGCACACACACACACAGAGACACTTAGCACAAAATGAATGGAGAATAAAAACAGAAAGATCAGGAAAAAAAAAAGAAATTCAGATTGAACCCTCACACATATATTGGCACACACCTTAACTAAAAACATAACATAAAATTAAATTAAAATAAATGGAAGAACAAAAGAGCAAAAACAAACCAACAATACAGAAAAATTGAAAATTGAGCATGCAGTTATTCACATACACACATAAACAGAAAACAACAAAGAAAAGTAGAAAGAAACAAAAAAGAAAAGAAAAAAGGGGGGGATGCTGATAAAACACTCGCATACACATTCATGCACAAAGGAAAAAAATTTTTTTTTAAATGAACTGACAAACAAACTGGTAAAAAAAAAATTAAAACATTAAAAAAATTAAAATTAGAAAAAAACACAAAATCTCTGCCCTCTTGTGGCAAGCTCTGTAATTGTTCCTCTAGTCAGCTCTCTCCAGCTCTCTTCTGCTCTCTCCTCTTTCACTCTCTCTCCAACGTCCAGAGCAGAGAAAGAGGAGAGGTAGTGGAGGTTGGTGGGGCTGCAGTATTCTCCTGCCAATCTTTTATGGTCAGGGAACTATCCTCCGGCGGGGAGCTGCGGGGTTGTCTCTTCCCTGGCTATATACTCATGGGGGGGTGTCCCAGCCAGGCTTATCCTGGAATGGAGTTCTCCTATTGAGACAGATGTCCAGGCTCCACCTGGGTTTGTCCCTCCCAGTCGTGACCCATCTGTGAGGGTTTGACATCCAGAGGGTTGATGGGAGGAGGGATTTGGGTAAGTCCTGGACTCATCACTGCCCTCTTTGGAGTTCTTCCTCTTCCTTTTCTGGCCACAACCTTTGTCCCGTGGTTGCATCAGGGTAGGGGGTGGGGCGCCTGGGACTCAGCACTAGTCAGGTCCCTCTGAGTTTGTGCTATCAGGATATTCCCTCTGGGTCACAATCAACCACTGAGTAGTTGATATGCCAGTCACAGAGATGGGATCTGTTGCTCCATGGTGAGCAAGTTAGAAAACTTTCCTGCCCTGCCTTCAAGATAGTAGTGGGGGGCCTCTCTCATCCCCTCTGGTGTGACTATGCCTTTGGACTCCCTCCACAGCCCCTGCTTCCAGTTCCAGTCCAGGTGCTGAAGTGATGAGGCAAATCTTGGGGCTGGCAGTTCTCCCACTGCAGTGCTGAGGCAGAGCCTGGAATGGTAGTCTCTCCCCACTGATTCTCCACAGGAAAAGCTTTGTCCCTTTAAAAAATGGCACTTGGCTTCTGCACCCTGGGAAGAGCCAGGGACCAAGCAGGGACCAAGCAGCACCAGTTTTTGTACCAGGAGGGTCCTGGCCACTTGCTCACAAGCCCCAACTTAGTGTCTCCCTGCATTTTTTGACAGGAGCAGTTTAGTTGATGAAATAAATAATAATAATAATAATAATAATGGTGCTTGTCTTCTGTGACCGGGAAATCACTATGGTCCAAGTAGAGCAGCTGCAGCACCAGCTGCGCCACCAGGAATCCCCCGGCCACTAGCAACCCTAGCCCTCACTCAGTCAGCCACTCACATGCCCACTTACTCAACAGAATGTACACAAAATTTCCCATACACTCACTCACTCACACCAGGACTAGCATAGTCAGCCACCATAATCCTGACCTCTTTCACAACTGTATTTTTTTAACCCATTAATCAAGTGCTCTTTATCCCTCCATAACCACCTACCTCTCCCAGACTTTGGTAGCCACCATTCTATTCCTTGCCTCCATGCTCTCAACAACTTTTTAGCTCCCACACGCAATGTGAACTTGAGATCATTGTATTTCTATATCTGACTAATTTAATTTAATTATGTCCGCCAGTTGCACCCATGCTGTTGCAAATGACAGAATTATATTCTCTCTCATGACTAAATACTATTCTACATTACACACACACCATATTTTCCTTATCCATTCATTTACTCATGAGCACTTAGGTTGATTCTATATCTGGATATAATGAATAGTGCTGCAATAAACATGGGCGGGCAGATGTCTCTTCAATATACTTATTTCATTCTTTTGGATGTATATCTGGCAATGGGATTATTGGAAACTATGGTAGTTCTAATTTTAGTTTTTTGAGGATCCTCAATACTGTTTACCATAATGGCTGTACTAATTTATAAACCAATGAATAGTGTATACGATTTCTCATTTATCTGATAATAGACATTGTATCAGGTATAATGTGACATCTTCATGTGATTTAATTTGCAGTTACCTTTGATTACTAATGTTGAGCATTTATTCATATATCTGTTTGCCATTTGTGTCTTCTTTTGAGAAATTTCTGTTCAGGTCTTTTGCCCATCACTATAGTGATATCAGCAATGAGCTATGTAGCTCCTTTTCTAGAGTGAGTTCATGAATTCATTCCCTGTGTTTGGTAAGAAATAGGATCTAGTTTCAATCTTCTTTGTATGAATTTCCAGTTGTCTCAGTATAAATTATTGAAGAGATTGTATATTCACCTACACATGTTCTTAGTGACTGTCAAAAATGAGTTAGATGTAAACGTATGTGTTTATTTCCAAGTTTTCTATTTTATTTAGCTGGTCTGTATGTCTCATTTTATGCCAGTGCCATGTTTTTCAGTTATTTTTTATATTTATTTTTTGTATATTTTGAAATCAGATAGGGTGATGCCTCCATCTTTGTTTTTCTGTTGATTTTTCCTCAGAATTGTTAAGACTATTTGAGATTTTTGGTGGTTCCATACAAATGCTAAGATTGTTTCTTCTATTTTTGTGAAAAATATCATTGTTATTTTGTCAGGAATTGCATTGAATATGTGGATTGCTTTTGGCGATATGGTCATAATAACAATATCAATTCTTTTAATAAAAGCATGAGATGTCTTTCTTTTTTCTGTGTCCACTGCAGTTTTTCCATTCTTTCTTTATATTTTTCTCTTCATAAGTCATTCCCTTCTTTGCTTAATTTATTTCTAAATATGGCTTTTTGTCACTATTGCCAATGATTTAGTCTTCCTGATTTCTGTTTTTAAATAGTTTGCTGTTGTATATATAAATGCCACTAATTTTTGTATGCTTAGTTTCTACCTGGCAACCATACTGAATTTTTTTCATCAGATCTAAAAATTTTGGGGTAGAATATTTAGGATTTTAAAAGTATAAGCTCATATTCTCTGTGAGCAAGGATGATTTTACTTTTTCCCCTCCTACTTGGGTGCCTTTTATTTCTTCCTTTTGCCTAACTGGACCGACTGGGACTTTCAGTACCATGTTTAGTTATATTGATGAATGTGAATATTTTTGTTTTGCTCCAGATCTTATAAGAAAAGCTTTAAATATCTAACCTTTAATTATGATATCAGCTTGGGTTGGTCAAATAATGACCTTGTCTTGAAGTATGTTTTTTTTCTATACACAGTTTGTTGAGAGTTTTTATCTTGACTGGCTATTAAGTGGTACTGAATGTTTTCTTAGCATCTATTGGAATAATCAATTTCTGTTAAAGTGAAGTGACACAAACATTGATCTTTGTATGTTGAATCATCATTGCATCCTGGGATGAATCCCACTTAATATTGGTGAATGATACCTTTAATTTGTTGATGAAATCAGATTGTATTTTATTGAGGATTTTGGCATGTATGGGTATCAGGAATATTGTTCCATAGTTCTCTTTTTTTGTTGTTGTGTGCCTGTCTGATTTTTGTATGGGGTTAATGCTAGCTTCATAGAGTGAGTTTGTTGAGTATTTCCTGTTTTTCAATATTTTGCTATGACTTAGAGAAAAATTGGTATTTCTTCTTTAAGTCTTTGGGAAGTTTCAATAGTGACACCACTGTTCCTGGTTTCTTTAATAGTGCAAGACTTCTTTGTTACTACATTTGATCTTGTTACTCATTTTTGGTCTCTATAGGCTTTCTATTTCTTCATGCCACAAAGTTTGCAGTTTGTGCCCAAAATTCTCCTATTTCTTCTAGGATTTCCAATTTGTTGGTATATTATAATCTCTTATAATCCTTAGTGTTTCTGTGGTATCAGTTGTAATGTCTCCTTTTTGCTTCTATTTTATTTATCTGTTTTGTCTCTGTTTTTAAATAGTCTAGCTGAAGCCTTGTTGATTTTATCTTTCAAAAACCAAATTTTTGTTTTATTGTTTTGTTTATTGGTCTTTTTTTGTTCTCAAAGTTATTTATTTCTGTTCTTGTCTTTGTTATATTCTGTGTTGTGTTTTTCCAGAGTATGTTGTTTAATTTCCACGTATTTGTAGATACTTCCATAGTTTGTCTTGCTATTGTTTCTTGTTTGATTTCATTGTGGTTCAAAAAGACAGTCGATATAATTTCTAGTATTTTAATGTGTTGTCTTATTTTGTAGCCAAACAAATGACCTATCCTGGAAAATGTTCCATTCATGATAATAAGAATGTGTGTTCTGCAGTAGTTGAGTGAATTGTTTTGTAAATTTCAGTTAGGCCCATTTGTGTGATAAAGTATGTAGTTTAACTCGATGTTTCTTTTTATTTTCTGTTAGATGATCTGTTCATTACTAAAAAGTATGAGATGTTAAAGTCCCCTGTTTTTATTGTATTGCAGTGTTTACCTCTCTTATTTCTATTAATCATTGATTTGTATATTTGGCTTTTCCTTTGCCAGAGGCATTTAAATCTATAATTGATATGTACACGTTCTGAATTCTGACATAAACCCATGTTTGCCATGTCTCTTACAAAAGTTTGAAGCAATACTCATCCTGGATGAGTGGTGTGTCCCTAAGGGATTTCCCTGACTATATCAGGATGCTGGCTAGAGGTTCTCACCTTGAGGGTGTTTGGAGTGCACTTTCTTCAGCACAGTGCTCCCAAACAACCTTTCTGCTTTGGTATCCTTTTTTCTTCAACATAGATCATTCCCTTAATTTTTTATGCTGGGGCTTCTAGGCCCCCCTCCATTGTATGCCTCCAACTACCTTCAGGCATCCCTCTCCCTGCTTATGAAATGAAAACAGACACCAAACATGTTGCATGAAATTTGTCCCTCCATTTTCTTGAATGATGATAATGTGTAAAAAACAGATGTCATTTTTGGTAAATTGAGAGGTTGAGGCTAACTCTGCTCCAGTGCCCTCCATCCTATTTACCAAATGTTCTCAGGTATAGAAATGTTAAATAAGATTTTCTGAATGTATGTCTTTCTTACCATGGAGAAAAATAATTTTAGGCCAGGCACAGTGGTTCAGCCTGTAATCCCAACACTTTGGGAGGCCGAGGAGAGAGGATTGCCTGAACTCAGAGGTTAGAGACCAGCCTGGGCAACATGCTAAGACCTTGTCTCTCAAATAAATCTCAAATACATACCTGGGCGTGGTGGCGTGTGTCAGTAGTTCCAGCTACTTGGAAGGTTGAGGCTGAAGGATCACCTAAACCCAGCAGATCAAGGCTGTGGTGGCTGTGAGTGTGCCACTGTGCTCCAGCCTGGGTGATAAGAGTGAGACTCCAACTCTAAATAAATAAATAAATAAATGTTTGGCATTTTTAACACACTATTAAATTTGGAAAATGCAATTATTTTTAAATACTATAAAGAGAATTAATATTTGTTAAAGTGTTCACTGTTACTCCATGTCCCAAATTTGAAATTTCCTGTGAATTAAATGAGAAGATATTATTCTACAATATTCCTATAATATTTTTCAAAAAACCCTGATATGATCATTAATGCCTAACATCATCCTTTTCAAATGATATTTTTATTAGACATTTGTTTTCAAAGGGAATGTATTTTCCTGTTTTATCTCTTCAAAATATGTCAAAGACATTCTGTGAGTATTATCTCCCATGGTGCATTTACCATGTGCATACTAAATAATTTTAACTAAGTGTCTCATAAATGTCTATCTACTTGCATTTTATTCTGTTAAACAAAGAGAGGAGAGTAAAAGGACCAATAACTGCTATTAAGTATCCTATAGGAATTTATATTCTATCACATTTCCTGGCCTTGTTTTCTACCAAAATTCCTTTTGCAATAATCTGTGAGTAGAGGGAGGGTGTTAAAACAACATTCCTTCCAATTACTGAGATATCCTTGGGAAACATAACTGTTTCAATTTCCAGATATATGGGTCAATTTGAACCACCTATAAAATTTAATCAGTTGCAAATTTTAGTCCTTCCTTCTTCCTGATAATCTACCTTCGTTGTGAATAAATTGGTTCATTATTTCTTTTATTTTTCAGACATGAAGGAAGAAGATAAAGGCAAGTCTCAATAATGTATTTCATTCTGTACCTAATTATTGCTTCATCTGTTTGTTATCCAAATGTCTCCAAAGACACATATTTTCATATACTATTTTCTTCTTGTTATTCAAAAATGTTTAGCGTATCTTCACTTGTAATTACATATCCTTCTACATACGTCTGTCATTTGCTTTCTTGGTATGTTCAATGAAGAAGAAATCATTAGAGCAAATAAGTTTTATCAGTAAGATATTGGCAAAATTTTGGATTGTTGAGTTTGGAATTTGAAAGTTTGCTTTCCAAAAGGGCTCTGGTTATTTGATTTAGCATTTTTTCTCTGCATATTAATAGCTTTTGTCTCTTCCTTTCAAGTGACGTAGATTAAGTAAACTTCACCTCAGCTTGAGCTAAAATACAAACTCAAAACCAGTAAGATTGCCGAGTAACTGGTTAACTAAAATGTTTGAAATCAGATGTTCAGAAACAAAACCTTGCAGTTCCTTGAGGCACTGTTGTTCAGCATTTGCTACTTCAGTAACTGTGGTGACTTAATACAAAGGGACTGTTAGAATTAATAGAAGTGACAGTATAGCGTTATTACCAGCCACAGAAATAAGCAAAGCTAACTAACTGATTAGTAGCCCACGGCATGACAAAACAGGTCAGGAAAGTTGTTAAAGGTAACCACTTCAACCAGCACCTCAGGTAATTCAATGCTTCCATGTTTTTTGACATTTCTTTGAGGATATTCTGCAAAATTGAGCTCTTAGACACTGACTATGTGTGTGTGTTTGTATGTTTATCTGCCTTATGAGAGGTTCTTTTGTGAAAATGAAAATTGAATTAAAAATGGAATGTTCTGTGAGTTGCTTTTTCATGATATTAACATTAATTTTTCCATTCAGGGAATCAATTTGTAAATATCCTCGAATCCTAGGAAATGACCATTTTCTGAGTGACTGTACATTTCCTTTTTGCTTACTTTCCATCCTTTGACTCACCCTTCCCCTGGATGTCTACTCTTTACATACTACATTTTACAGTGTACAACACTCCCATATTAGATTCTTTGCTTTTAGTTTCCTTGCATTGCATCCCTTCCCATTTTTATTCATTCCATACCACTCATTCCTTTGATATATTTACTTCTTCTTATAGAGCCTTGTCATAGTTTCACTAAGAAGTTGATGAAACAAAGGTTTTTTTGGAAACAGGCATGATGTTTCCATTCTGTGCATACTGTGAAAAATCTGAACTGAGGAAGTCTGTTCCTTAAAAGTACAGGGTCCTTTACTATGTACTTTGTACATCACTGAAGCTTTGTTTATAAGAGAATATTTCAAATTGCTGAGTAATGTTTTGGATCCATTGTGTTTTCAAAGACTGCATAAATTTTTGATGTCATTCATCAGTCAAGAGTGAATTTGAGGCTGATTCTTCCACTGACCTTGAATATATTGCCTAAATGTCATGCGTACAAATATTTACCTAGTTTTATAACTCTATTTTTTAAAGTTTTCAAGTGTTTATTATTTCAATGCTTTGCTATTGACTCAATCTCAAGAAAAGTTTAATGATAGCATATTTGTCAGAGCTTAATAGTTCTATCAGTTTCAGCAGAAGTGTTTACTGTATCATTTCCAAAATATTTTCTCAACAGTACTGATATATTTATTAAAATTGGCATTTTTCTTTCAAATGACATTTTCCATTATACTTTTGTTTTCAAAGGGAATGCGACATAGAAATATATTTCTTTAATATATGTAACAGAATTCCTATGACTACTGCTACAGAGTATTGAAGAGATGAGTCTGCTGCCTGTTGCTGCCTTCTCTATTTTTGAGTACTTCCTTTCTGTGTGGCTGTTTGTTTTGTATTTTATTCTGAAAACAGATGGAGTCCAATGCAAGTCTATAGGTTGATAATGTTTAACCCATAGGAAGTCCTATGCTGCCTCATTTGTTCTTTAGGTTATGATCTTTGCTCCTTTAGCACCAAGGAGTTTCTAGAATTTAAACAACTTTGTCTCTCATGGCTGAGGCAGCCTGTGAACCAGGGGTTCACATTCTCAAAAATGTGGGTCACTGTGAACCACAGAGGAAATTACAAAAGTGCTTCAAATTTTTGTGATCATCCCTTCCTGATATTATGATTTCACTTTCAATGAATTGATCCCTCATTTTGTTGAATGGATTGTTTGAGCCAAGGAAAGGCAAGTCCCATTACCCTGATTTGTCAGGGTGCCAGCCCCGACTTATAAGGGTAGGGTTAGGACAGCACCGGAGAATCTGGATGGAGAGAAGAGACCACTCTGAGGCAGTTCTTCTGGGAACAGTCTGATCAGGACTGAAGCCAAATTTTATTTGGACTCCTTCCAACTTATATACCTTTTTCTATTCCCTCCATCAGTATGATAATCACTTGTTGGGGGCGTACAAATTCTTATGCAAATTACGCATCACAAGACCATCACAAGACCATCACGAGACTTGCAAGTTCCAAGCAAACAATTATAATTCCATGATGCATGACGTGTTTCACAAAACTTACATTAAATTTACAGGTATACAATTTCAATACAGATTGTTTAAAGTGTTTTTCATAATGTTCAATAAATTATTCACACTATACTTTTTGTTCCAGACCCTGATTAATACAAAAACTTTTCTAAGTTAAATCCAAGTTTACTGACTCCTAATATTTTTAACGATTAATATTATCAACTTAACACTATACTATATAAGTTTACTTAAATGACTCAGTTATTCTATTAATCTATTATGATTCAACGTAGTGTCCTGTAATTCTATAACGATTAAAACTTATTCTTAAATTATAAAACCTTACCATGACTTAAATGAATTTCCTATGTCTAAACTGTAATTTTTCTAATGATTGACCTTTAATACTATGCTATATCCTATTAAGCTAATATCTTATCATTAATTCTTTTATAAATCATATAGTAACTATTATATTTGAATAATGTAGCCAAAAGAAACAAAACACCAAGCATAAATTTACTCAAATATACTCTAAAATATAACTATAAGTGTATATGTATATATTTTATCCTAACAAGTCTACTCTAGAAATCAAATAGTAGCTGTCACACTCTTGAATAAGGAAATGCATGGCCACATGGCCTTGGGCTGAGGCAAACAGAGGCAAACAGAGTTTCGGTATGAAACAAAGGCAAGGAAATGCATGGCCGTCATGTTAATGGCTTTGGGCTGAAGCAAATAGTTTCGGTATGTAACGAAACAAAAGCAATCGTTCTGCCTGGCTAGGGGCAGGGCAATATAACTATTATGGTAATTTAGTTTCTAATCTTAGCTCTAGGGGAAACTGCTTTCGGGAACAAGAGCTGACTCACCAGTCTACCAGGAAATAGAAGTTTGAAAATATCTAGAAAGAAATAAGTTTTACTGCCATGTATGCACACTGGTCACTAATCACACGCCAATATTATAGGTATAACTGGTATCCTATGTCAGAGGTGATCTTCCAGATTGGCCTTTACAGGCCTCAGCCATGTAGCTATAGATGTTGGCTCCCAATACTAATTCAGTGTAGACCTTCTCATCGTTTCATCTATTCTTGGACCCTAATCTTCAACTCTATATGTTTAGTCTCCGCAACTCTAACCTACACATATTTTCTCATGACTTTGTCTTTTTACTTTTCTTTGACCTGAAGCATGGTAATCTTCATTTGCTATTCCGTGCTCATCATTATTGCATCTGTGTTCAGTCCTGTTGTTTTGATCATTGTAGACAGATTATTTGAGTCAAGTAAATTTTATTAATCTTGTATCACTGCATGTTTGCCACTTTCTAAGTGCCTGATGTAACAGTTCTGTGCAAGGTATACTCAGGGCATTTTATTCAGAAACCCTTTCCCTGTAATTTAATATTTTATTTCCCTATCTTTCATATGATTTAATTCAGATGAGATTTATGTAAGTATGATCAAAAAAGAAAGTGATGTAAAATGCATTATGTACACATCAGTTGTCAAAAATATTAATAAAAGCACCCAGAAGCATGACTATAGAAGGAGTGGTTCAGTATTCTGTAATTCTGTATTGTACTTCTTCATACCTCACAGCAACAGTAATAACAAGATTTGCATATTTGTGTTTGTATATTCAAAATGCTCATTGCCAAACTGAACAGTAAAAATCTGCATAAAAGAGCCAGGCTCGGTGGCTCAGCCTGTAATCCTGCGCCTTTGGGAGGCTGAGGTGAGTGGATTGCCTGAGCCCGCGGGTTCGAGACCCGCCTGGACAATGAGACCTCATCTCTACCATAAACCAAAAAATTAGCCGGGCGTGGGAGCGCGTGCCTGTAATTCCAGCTACTTGGAAGGCTGAGGTGGAAGGATTGCCAGAGCCCAGCAGGTCGAGGCTGCAGTGGCCGGAAGCAGCCACTGCACTCCAGTCTGGGTGACAGAGTGAGACTCCAACTCAAAAAAAAAAAAAAAATCTGCATAAAATAAAAATGACTCAATAACATTTTCAAGAGGCAACCACCAGGAGGAATATTCCTAAAGCACTTCCTCATTTCACTAAATGACTTCTTTTCCCCCTTGTCAGTTCTGAACATTACTCATTACAGAACAGGCTGTTTGTAGTCACTGTTGGTATATGTGTGTCTTGTTTTCATGGGTCAGTATAAATGTGTGTCTGTGCATATTCATCTGCACCCTAATTGGTTGTGTAACTTTTAAATTGTTCAGCAAATTGAATCCTTGTTTGCATTCATTTGTACAATATTGACAATGATTCTTACCTTTTTTTTCAGGAACACTGATGGCCATGCTTGGTAAATCCTCTCTGACAACTTTTTAAACCCATAACCTTCCAAATGTATTTTTTCTGATGTCATTAACCTTTTCTGCCTTTGTATCTCTGTGTCCTTTTTTTTCCTTCTTCTTCTTCTTCCTTCTCTTGAGTGTCTACCCATTTCTCTTAAAATTTTCAATGCAAATTATTCTAATATTTACTCTTGGGATTTCTCTTTCCCTACCTTCCATTTTTTCCTATTTCACTGTACCCAATCCATTTCTTTCTCTGCATGTAAGCATGAGTAGTTCCTTCTTCCAGAGGCTTGCTCTAGTTGGGCAAATTATTTGTATTCTGCACCTATTTTCTCAAAAGTATGTAATATGTTAGGATGTATGCCATGTATTAGGACTTGTTACTATGTAATTGTGAATTCCCCAAATATTGACAGGAGGAAGACTCCAAATTTGCAGCATCTAGTTCTCCCCCATTGTCCATTCAAGTCTGTTTATGACTCACTCTTCCACCTCCCTGGGTCATTTTTTACAAGTTTTTCTAAACACAAATACTTTGCATAATTGTCCTGGCTTTTTTTCTACCAGAGAAAGAAAAAAGGAAGGAAGGAAGGAAGGAAGGAAGGAAGGAAGGAAGGAAGGAAGGAAGGAAGGAAGAAAGAAAGAAAGAAAGAAAGAAAGACTCAAAGAACAAAAAAAGACAAGTGATTGTTAATCATACAGGGAGTCCTATTCTACTTCCTCTCCTGGTGTCATTGCAAATTTTAATACTTTTTACACTAAGGCATTGGGATATGTGAAACAAAAGTGCCTCAGATTGGTGAGAGGTGTTTCAGAAATACATATCTTCAGGAGTAAAGAATATAGGTAATTTAAGTTACAGAGTAAAGTATGAAACGGTTTCAAATTTCTGTCCTTCACCCTTTCTGACACTGTGGTTTTTGTTCAATTAATCACTTCATTCTTTCATTAATATTTTTCAGATAAAAAGATAAGAAAGAAGTCAAGTCCCAATAATTTATTACATTCACAACCTAGCCATCGTTTCATTTGCTTCTTGTTACAATATCTTTAAAGCTCAATGATCATATTTCTAAACTCCAAAACTCACTTATTTTTTTCCTTTATATTTGGTTTCCGCTTTATATGGTCTTGTAAGTTTGCATCTTTACTTGATATTAAATTCTGCTCCTATTACCAATTTCATCTGCCTTCTAGTTGTAGTCAATGAGCATGAATTCTTTATTTCAAATAAATTTTCCTAATAACATACATATGGAATTTTGGTATGTTAGAAGTTTCTGATGTAGAATTTTCCTCCAGTAAGGTGCAGGTCATTTGATTCAAAACTCTTTTTTTCCTGCAAAATAATACATCATTTGACTTCTTTTCAATTGACTTTGATAACATATTCTTTACTCAAACATGAGTTTAAAAGAAAGTCGAATCCAATAAGATTATGTACTATTCAGTGGAGAATAATTTTGTGACAGGGTAGAACCAATACTTCCTTACTCAGTATTTGTGATTAGTATATGCAACATGGGTACAAAATAAAGATAGTGGACTTTACAGGTTTATTAACTTTCGTAGAATTTTTATATGAAAACATACTGAATAAAAGCCTGAATATCATTCAAAGTCACCAAGACTTGTAAAACGCAACTACCAGCACTGATAGGTCTAAAATTTATTCTCAGTTTTTAATTCACTCCTTTTGGGTGTTTTCTTTTTTGTTTTTTGTGGCATATACTTGACAAAAGAAAACCTTCAATCATTTTTTGAGTTCCTGTGCATGCATGTGTGTATTTGTAAATGGATTTTTATGTGCATTCCAATATGATTAAATATGAATTTTTTCAATGAATATTAGTTTCTTCCCATAATATATATGTCTCATGATATGTACCTTGTTTGTGTTTTTATTTTCAGAACGACTGGGAAAATATGGTAAGTTTTCTTATAAACTGTTACTCCCAAAGCTCCTTTATAGTGGACATAAGAGTAATTCTAGCCGGGCTCGGTGGCTCAGCCTGTAATCCCGCGCCTTTGGGAGGCTGAGATGAATGGATTGCCTGATCCCGTGGGTTCTCTGGGCAACTTGGCGAGACCTCATCTCTACAATAAATCAAAAATTAGCCGGGTGTGGTAGCACGCGCCTGTAGTTCCAGCTACTTGAAAGGCGGAGGCAGAAGGATCCGGGAGCCCAGCAGGTCAAGGCTGCGGTGGCAGGGAGTGGCCACTGCACTCCAGTCTGGGCTACAGAGTGAGACTTCAACTCAAAAAAAAAGAAGAAGAAGAAGAAGAAGAATTCTACTTACCCCCTGCAACTTGGATGTCCTTTATTTCTTTTCCTGGTGTCTTTAATTTCCTACCTCTTTTTGACTATATGCCAGCTGTTGGCTCTTTATTCTCATTAACATCTAATATCCCCATCTGAAATTCATTTAGATTTGTTCACATATTAATAGTCAATTACTGTTTTCTTAACTCCATTTTTCACATTTGTCTCTTTTCACTATATTATTTGGAGTTGGAACATTCCAAATTTTCTTTGCTAGCTGTTTTGAATTATACTATAACTTTGTGTTAACTATAATTAACCACTGACCTGTGGATATTTGTTCTATCTAATTCTACTTATTCCTTCTATACACCTGAATTTTTTTTAACCCATTAATCAACTTCTCTTTATTCCTCCAAACCCCTTACTTCTCCCAGACTTTGGTAGCCAAAATTCTATTCTTGGCCTCCATGAGATCAACATTTTTTTAGTTTCCACATAGAAAGTGAACATGTGATCATTGTATTTCCATATCTGTCTATTTTCACTTAATTATGTCCTGCAGTTCCATCAGTGTTGTTGCAAATGACAGAGTCATATTCTCTTTCATGATTAAATACTATTCCTCATTACACACACACACAAACACACACACGCACACACGCCACATCACGTTTTCCCTTCATCCATTCATTTACTCATGAGCATTTAGGCTGATTCTGTATCTTGACTATTGTGAATGTGCTGCAATAAACATGGGAGGGCAGATATCTCTTCATTATGCTGATTTCTTTCTTTTGGATGTATACCTGGTAATGGGAGTGCTGGATCCTATGGAAGTTCTGATTTTAGTTTTTTGAAGAGCTGCATTACTGTTTACCATAATGGCTATACTAATTTACAAACCAACCCACAGTGTATACGATTTCTCATGTATCTGATAATAGACATTGCAACAAGCATAATGTGTCATCTTCATGTGATTTTAATTTGCATTTACATTGTGATTAGTAATGTTGAACCTTTATTTATATATCTGTTGGTCATGTGTGTCTTCTTTTGAGAAATTTCTGCTCAAGTCTTTCCCCATCACCATAGTGATGTCAGCAATGAGGTATGTAGCACTTTTTCTAGGATGAGTTCATGAACTTAGCTTTCAATCCCTATATTTGGTTAGAAATAGGATCTAGTTTGAACCTTCTGTTTATGGATATCCAGTTGTCTCAGTATAATTTATTGAAGAGACAGTATATTCACCAATACATGTTCCTAGTGACTGTCAAAAATGAGTTAGTTGTAAAGGTATGGGTTTATTTCCAAGTTTTCTATTTTATTTACCTGTCTGTCTTATTTTATGCCAGTGCCATATTTTTCAGTTATTATATATTTTTTAGTATATTTTGAAATCAGATAGGATGACAGCTCCATCTTTGTTTTTCTGTTGATTTTTCTTCAGAATTGCTATGACTATTTGAGGTTTATGGCTGCTCTATACAATTCTAAGATTGTTTCTTCTCTTTCTGTGAAGAACGTCATTGGTATTTTGATAGGAATTGCATCGAATATGTAGATTGCTTTGGGTGATATGGAAATAATAGCAATATCAATTCTTCTAATAATAAGCATGAGATGTCTTCTTCTTTTTTTTTTTTTTTGTCCTCTATAGTTTTTCTACTCTTGGTTTATATTTTTTCTCTGTAGAGGACTTTCCCTTCTTTGCTTAATTTATTTCTAAATATATTATGGGTTTTTGTCACTATTGCAAATAAGGTCCTTTTCTTGATTTGTGTTTTGGATATTTGCTGTTGTATATATAAATACTACTTATTTTTATATGCTGAGTTTCTACCCTGCAACCACATTGAATTAGTTCCTCAGATTCAACCTTTTTTTTGGTAGAGTATTTAGTATTTTAAATACAAAGTCATGTCCTCCAAGAGCAAGGATAATTTTACTTTTTCCCCTTCAACACGGTGCCCTTTATTTCTTTCTCTTGTCTAATTGGACCAACTGTGACTTTCCATACCATGTTCAGTTACAATGGTGAATGTGGACATTTTTGTTTTGCTCCAGATTTTATAGGAAAAGCTTTCACTGTCTCCCTATTAATTATGCTGTCAGCTTGGGTTTTTTCAAATACGGCCTTTAGTTCTGAAGTACGATTTTTTATGTATACACAATTTGTTGAGTGTTTTTACCATGAAGGACTATTAAATGGTTTTGAATTCTCTCTTAGTATCTATTGAAATAGTCAAGTTCTGGTCAAATGAAATATCACAAATATTGATTTATGTATGTTGAACCACCGTTGCATCCTGGGATGAATCCCACTCAATATTGCTGAATGATCTCTTTAATGTCTTGATGAAATCAGTTTACTTGTATTTTATTGAGAATTTCGGCATGTATTGGTATCAGGAATATTGATCCACTATTCTCTTTTGTTGTTGTTGTGTGCTTGTCTGGTTTGGTATGAAGGTAACACTTCATAGAATGAGTTTGATGAGTATTCCCTCTGTTTGAATACTTTACAATGACTTGAGAAAAATTGGTTTTTCTTCCTTAAGACATTGGAAGGTCTCAACAGTGACACCATTGCCCTTGGGTTCTTCATTATGAAAGGTTTCTTTGTTACTACATTTGATCTTGCTACTCATCTTTTGTCTCTAAGGCTTTCTGTTTCTTCATGGCTCAAAGTTCCCAGTTGGTATGGGCCCAAAATTTATCTATCTTCTAGGGTTTCCAATTTGTTGGTGTATACTTGTACATTATAATCTCTTATAATTCTTTGTATTTCTATGGTATCAGTTGTAATGTCTCCTTTTTTGTTTTTAATTTTATTTTGTATTGTCTCACAGTTTTTCTTAGTCTAGTGAGAGGTTGTTGATTTTATCTTTCAAAATGCAATTTTTTGGTTTTGTTTATTGGTCATTTTTTTGGTCTCTAAGTTATTTATCTCTACACTAATCTTTGTTATTTTGTATGTGCTGTTTTTCAGTAGCATGTTGCTTAATTTCTATGAATGTGTAGATCTTTCCAAAGTTCATCTTGTTATTGCTTTCTAGTTTGATCTCATTGTAGTCCAAAATATATTTGACATAATTTATTGCCTTATTTGTAGTCTAATACATGATCTATCATGGAAAATGTTGCATGTGCACATAATAAGAATGTGTATTCTGCAGCAGTTGAGTAAAAAGTTATGCAAATTTCAGTTAGGGCCATTAGTTTGGTCTAGGGTGTAGTTTAACACTGATGTTTCTTTTTGATTTTCTGTTAGATCATCTGTTCATTACTAAAAGTGTGAGATGCTAAAGTTCCCTATTTTTACTGTACTGCAGTCTATATCTCTCTTAAAACTATTAATCGTTGATTTGTATATTTTGTTTTTCCATTGCCAGGTGCATACAAATCTATAATTGTTATATCTACTTTCTGAATTCTGACTTAAACCCATGTATGCCAAGACTCTTACAAAAGTTTGAAGCAATAACTTAACCAGGATGAGAGGGGTGTATCCCAAAGGGAATTCCCTGGCTATATCAGGAGACTGGCTAGATTTTCTTACCCACATGGCATATGAAGTTCACTTTCTTCAGTATACCTCTTCTGAACAACCTCTCTGTTTAGGCATGTTTTTTCTTCAACATAAAGAGCAACCCCTGAGTTGTATGTGTTAGGACTGCTAGCCCTCCTCCACTGTGTTCCTCCAACTACACTCAGGCATCCCTCTCCTAGTAGTGACTCATGAAGCTTCCTACTTTTTGAGGTAGGAAAGGCTTTTCTGCATAAAACCCTGAGATGATGGGCAATTTGGCTGTTCATCTTAAACTCCCTTTTTCCCAGTTAGAAACCATGACTTTAGGGGGCGTGGTTACTTCTCTATACAGTGCATTGCAGTTAGGGAGAGGGATATCACTGATAGATAAACCTTTCTTTGTTTTTTTTTTTTTTTCCCTCTTACCTCTGCTCAAGGTTTTTCCTTTTTTGGTGGTTCCAATTACAGTCTAAGTTTTGAGTTCTAGAATATTGGTGGTGATAATATTGACACAACAGAGTTGATTTTTTATGGACGAGAATAAAGCCAGAGTACTTCTAGCTTCCATTTTGATGATATCATACCTCTTAAATGTCTTTTCTTTGTAATTATAAAGTTGAGCATTTATGAAGACAACGAATGACTCAGAATATTTACCTCACCACATGTATTGGATACATTTATTGGCAGAGGAAAGGAAGTAACAGAAATGGTTTGATTGCAGTTTACATGTACCTTATTTGGTCATGTTTTAACCTGATATAACATCCTCCTGACTAAAGTATATATTACAAGTGTGTATATATAAATGTATACATAGATATACATATATAATGATATTTTTAGGGAGGTTTGGGGTACAAGTGAGGATTCATTATATAATCTCTAATTTATGACAAAGACCTCAAGTAATTACTTTATCACATTGAATTCTGGATAGATGTGTGCTCTGTTATATGCTTCTTCATCAAATTTAAGATAACTTTCTTTGGTCTACATACTCTTTGCATCTCATTCTGAAACAAAGGGGAGAATTAAAAGAACAATGATCAATACTGTTATTCCACGGGCGTCTTATTCTATGTCCTATCATGGCTTCATTTCCTATCTTAATTTCTTTTTCAATAAGGATTCATGATAGTAAAACAACATTGCTGCCAATGGCTGAAGCATCCTGAGAAAATACAGCTTCATATCTTATAAATCCCGGTTAATTTGACCCAGAGCAAAATGTGGAAAATAACTAGGGTGTTAGGCTTTTGTCAGGTATACAGGTGGCAAATATCTTTTGTCATTTTGTGTGAAACAACCATGCTGCTAATTGAAACTGGACTGGACAAAAAATCAAATGGGGTACATATGCACAGTGGAATATTATGCAGTCATGAGGAAAGACAAATTGAAATTGAGGTTTTGCTTCCAGAATCTCTATCCTGTTCCATTGGTCTATATGCCTGTTCTTTGACCAATACCAGACTGTTTTTATTACAGTAGCCTTATAGTAAACTGTGAAGTCTGGAAGAGTGGTACCTCCTGCTTTGTATCTTTTGCTAAGGATTGCTTTGACTGTTTGTGGTCACTTATGCTTCCATATGATTTTCTGTATTGTCATTACCAGATCTGAAAAGAAGGATGTTGGCAACTTAATGGGTATTACGTTTAATCTGTAGATTACCTTTGCTAGGATGGATATTTTAACAATGTTGATTCTTCCTATCAATAAGCATGGGATATTTTTCCATTTGTTTGTATCTTCTGGGATTTCTTTGGGCAGTGCTTTAAAGGTCTTTCACTTCTCCGGTTAGAAAGATGCTGAGGTATTTCTTTTTTGTGTGGCTATTGTGAATGGGATTGTCCTTTTAATTAGGGTCTTTGCCTGCTTGTTGTGGGGTATCAGAATGCAACTGTCTTTTGCACATTTATTTTGTATCCTGAGACTTTGCCAAAGACTCTTATCAGTGCAAGCAGATTTTTGACAAGTTATCTTGAATTTTCAAGGTATGGGATCATATCATCAGCAAGGAGGGATGACTTGACTTCCTCTTTTCCTATTTGGATGCCCCTGATTTCCTTCTCTTGTCTGATTGCCCTAGCAAGGACGTCCAACACAATATGAACAAGAGGAGTGAGAGTCAGCAGCCTTGTCTTGTTCCAATTTTCAGGGGATATTTTATCATTTTCTGTCCATTTAGCAAATTGTCAACTGTGGGTTTATCGTAAATGGCACTTACTATTTTGAGGTAATAGTACACTGTTACTATTACCTTCTACACCTAGAGGTTTGAGGTTTTTTTTTATCAGGAAGGGATGCCAGATTTTATCAAAAGCTTTTTCTGCATCTGAGATAATCATGTGATTGTTGTTTTTACATCTGTTGATGTATTTAATTCCATGTATGATCTTGTCAATGTTGAACCAATCCTACATCCTGTGGATGAAGGCTACTTTGTCATGGCGGATGATTTTTGAAATGTGTTTTTGTATCCAATTTGCTAAAATCTTAGTCAGGATTTTTGCATCTATGTTCATAAGGGATGTTGCCCTGTAGTTCTCTTTTTTTGTTATATCTTTACCGGTTTGGGTGTCAGTGTGATGTTAGTTTCGTAAAATGATTTGAGAAGAACTCCATTCTTCTCAATTGTCAAGAATACTTTCAATAGGATTGGTATCATCTCTTCCTTGTGTGTTATTTAGAATTTTGCAGGAAAGCCATCTGACTCAGGGCTTTCTCTTGTAGGTAGTTTTCGTATGCCAGAGTCAATTTCCTGGGTTGTTATTGGTCTACTTCATGTCTCAATGTCTTCTTGTTTCAATCTGGGGAGGTTGTGTGATGTCAGAAAGTCCTCTATTTCATTTAGGTTACGAAGTTTGTTTCCATAAAGGTATGCATGGTAATCTCTGATAATCTTTTGTATTTCTTTGGTAGTCTGTTGTGATTTGATCTTTTATATTTCCGATTGTGTTTATTTGGACTTTTCTCTTTTTTTCTTGGTCATTCTGACTAGGGGTCCATCAATCTTGCAAATTCTTTCAAAGAACCAGCTTTTTGTTTTGTTGATGTTTTTGATGATTTTTTTCTTCTTCTATGCCCCGTATTTGAGCTCTTAGTTTGGTGATTTGGATTCTTCTGCTAAAGTTGGGGTTTTGATGGCTTTTCCTTTCCAACTCCCTTAGGTGACTTGTTAGACTCTCCTCTTGTCTTCTTACTGTTTTCTTGATGTTTGCTCACAGACGTATGAATTCCCCTCTGAGAAGTGTTTTCATGGCATCCCAGAATTTTTGGTAAGATGTTTCTTCATTCTCATTTGTTCCAGCAATCTTTTATTATTCTTTTATTTTTTATTTATTTATTTATTTTTGAATTGGAGTCTCACTCTGTCGCCCAGACTGGAGTGCAGTGGCTGCTCCCGGCCACCACAGCCTTGACCTGCTGGACTCTGGCGATCCTTCCACCTCAGCCTTCCAAGTAGCCGGAATTACAGGCATGCGTTATCACGCCCGGCTGATTTTTTGATTTACTGTAGAGATGAGGTCTCACTGCCCAGGTGGGTCTCGAACCCGCGGGCTCAGGCAATCCACTCACCTCAGCCTCCAAAGGCGCAGGATTACAGGCTGAGCCACCGAGCCTGGCAATGTTCCAGCAATCTTTTAATTTCTGCTTTGATTTCAGGGTTGATCCTGCAGTTGTTCAATAACATGCTGTTTAGTGTCCATGTCTTTGAATTTTGGGGAAATTTTTTTGTTGTTGATAATTATTTTTATTCCACTGTGATCAGAGAAGCTGCGTGGCAATATATCAATCTTATGGATTTTTTTAATGCTTGATTTATGGCCAATGATGTGATTGATCTTGGAGTACATTCCATGTAGTGATGAGTAGAATGTATATTTGGTGGTTTGGATGGAATAATCTGTAGGTATATATTAAGTCCATTTGGGTGAATGTCAAGTTTAGGTTCTGGATCTCCTTGTTGATTTCTGCCCCAATGATCTATTTAGGGCTGTTAATGGGGTATTCATTTCCCCTACTATAATTGTGTTAGAGTCAATATCTTTTTTTAGTTAACTTAGTATTTGCCTTATAAATGCTGGTGCTCCTGTGTTGGGTGCATATATGTATAGGATGGATATTTCTTGTTGATGGATTGAACATTTTTCATTATGCAGTGTCCTTTTATCTTTCTAAATTTTTGATTGCCTAAAGGTTGTTTTGTCTGATATTAGAATCGCAACTCCTGCCCTCTTTTGTTATCCATTTGCCTGGAAACTTATTTTCGTCTTTTAACTTTGAGTCTGTGTGCATCTCTTCTAGTGAGATGAGTCTCCTGGATGTAGCAAATAGTTGGGTCATGGTTTCTTATCCAATTTGCCATTCTGTGTCTTTTCAGTGGTGCATTTAGTCCATTCACATTTAGGCTGATTATTGAAATGTGATTGTTTATCCCTGTCATATGGGTCTTATAAATTTTTTTCATTATTTGCTTGTTTTCTTTTGGCTTTGGGGTTGATGTATGTGTGTCTTTTCAAGTTTCTTATTGTGCTATATTCTCTGTTGATTCTGTGCTCTGCTGTTCTCTTGGGAAATGTGTGATCATTTTTTTTTCTTTCTTTCTTGTGTGCTTAATACCTTTTAAGTGCCTCCTGTAGACCTGGTCTAGAAGCTGCATAATCTCTTAGGGATTTAATGTCTGGGAAGGATTTTAATTCTCCATCACTGATGAAGGTGAGTTTGGCTAAATAGGAAATTCCTGGTTGAAATTGTTTATCTTTAAAGACGTTGAATATAGGGTTCAAGTCCCTTCTTGCCTGCAGTGTTTCTGCCAACATGTCTGCTGCTATTCTGATTGATTTTCCCCAGTAGGTAGTTTGACTTTTCTCTCTTGCTGCCTTTAGAATTTCTTCTTTTGTGTCTACCTTGTAAGGGGAATTACAATGTGTCTAGGGTCTGGTCTTCTTTGATGCCTTGTGGGGAAACTCTGTATCTCTTATGCTTGTCTGGTCACATCTCTGGTGAGATAAGGAAAGGGTTCTTGAATTACTTCTTGGAATACTTGCTCTAAGTTGTTCATTCCCCTTTCATCTCAAGGATACCAACCAGGTATAGGTTTGGCCTCTTGATATAGTCACACATCTCTTGTGGGATTTGTTCTTTCTTTTTGAGTCACCTTTCTATGGTTTTTAGAGATCAGGTTAATTCCATTTTTTGGGTTTTAAGGTTCTGAGATTCTTTCTTCAGCTAGATTAATTCTGCTTTCCATGCTTGTCATCTTGTTATGTATTTCTTGGATGAAATTTTTGTCAAAATCTCTGTTACAAGTTATTTTAGTGTTGCATCTTGTCTTTCTTGAGTCTTATTCACTCTTTCCACCCATTCCCTAATCCCTGTCATATTCTGGGGACCATCCTTGGTGACTTCCATTGTTTGGGCACCGAGGTCTGATTTTTCAGGGTTTTGTCCTTCGTATGCTTGAAATTTCCTGTGGTCTGCCTTTGGTTTTCCCTCTTTTGTGACAGATCTCTTGTGTTTCTCTTTAATTCTGTTATTCAGTGGCAGTGACAGTGGCAGTTGCCTTGCCTTCTGATGTTTGCTCAGTCCTCTGTTCTTCGTTGATATTGGCTCTGGATTTTATCTATGTTGAAATAGGGTGATGGATGAGAAGCTTTGCAGTTTCCTGTAGTTTTTGAAATTCAAATAAAATAGGGAATGGAGCATTAGGATTCAGAAACTTCTTGCAAATTAAAATGTTTACTTATTGTGGTATGTGTTTCCTGAGACCCACTCCCCACCACCATTCTATATGACCATGCAAAGCAGAAACTAATGCGAAAAACAATTAAGCACACACACACAGACATAGACACACACCCCAAAACAAACTGTAATAACAGCAAAGTATAACAAAACAAACAACAAAAACCCAAGAAAACCAAACACACACAAATGTCTAGTACAAATTGAATAGAGAAAAACAACAGAAAGACTAGGGGAAAAAAAGAGAAATTCAGATGAGCCCCTCACACATATATTGACACACACCTTAACCTATAAGAAATGAATATTTTAAAAAAACCCAGAAGAATAAAAGAGCAAAACAAACCAATAACAACAGCAAATTTTAAAATGAACACTCAGTCATTCACATACACACATAAACAGAAAATGATAACTAAAAGAAGAAAGAAACAGGAAAGAAAAAAAAATTAGGGGATGCATATCAAACCCTCACATACTCATTCATGCACAAAGGAACAGTATTTTTTAAAATATTGAACTAGCAAGCAAAACAAAGAATTTTTTAAATTTTAAAAAAGTTAAAAATTTCAGAAAAAGAAAAACAATCCTGCCATCTTGTGGCAGGCACTGTAATTGTTCCCCTATTAAGGTATCTCCTGCAAAGCCACCTCTTTTACTACTACTCCTCAGTGTCCAGAGCAGGGAAGGAGGAGGAGTAGTGGAGGTGGTTGAAGCTGCAGTCCTCCTCTCCCACTCTCCTATGTTCCAGGAGATCTTCTCTGGTGAGGAGGATCGTCTCATCCCCAGATATGTACTCATAGGGGGTGCCCCAGTCAAGCCTATCCTGGAATGGAGTTCTCCTATTGCAACTAAAATCCAGACTCCACCTGATTTTGTCCCTCTCGGTCTTGGCCAAGCAGTGTGGTTCTGATGTTCAGAGGATTGCTGGGGAGGAGGGGGTTTGGTTCAGCCCTGGACTCTCTTTGGAGTTCTTCCTTGTCCTTTTGTGGACACATACTTGTCCTGTGGCAGGATCAGGGTAGGGGGTGGAGGGCTTGGAACTCACCACTCATCAGATCCCTCCAAAGTTTGTGCTTTCAGGATACTCCCTGTAGGTCACGATCAATCCCTGAGTAGTTGATCTGCCAGTCACAGAGACTGGGTCTTTTGTTCCATGGTGATCAAGTCAGAGCATTTTCCTGCCCCGCCTTCAATATAGTGGGGAGCCTCTCTTGTCCTTTTCCGCAGGAATTTGGCTCTGACTCCCTTCACAGCCCCTACTGCCAGTACCCTGCCAGTCACTAAAGTGGTGAGGCAAAGCCTTGAGCAGGCAGTCTTTCCTACCAATGATGATGAAGAGCCTGTGATGATAGTCTCTCCCCACCACTTTTCACAGGACATCTTTTGTCTGTTCTTAATAAAAATAGCACTTGGCTTCTGTGACATGGAAAGAGCTACAGACAAAGCAGAGAAGCTGTAGCAGCAACTATTGCACCAGAGGCCTGGCCACTTACTCTCAAGTTCCAACTTAGACAGTCTCTCCTGGCACTTTCTTCCCAGAAAGGGTTTTGTTGATTTATTTAAAAATAAAGAAAAAAGCAAATGGCGCTCAACCTCTGCATTCCGGGAATCGTGAGGGTCCAAGCATAGCAGCTGTGTCACCAACAACCGCACGAGGAAAGCCCTGGCTGCTAGCTCCCTAGCCCTCACTCAGTCAGCTACTCACATGCTTATTTGCTCACCAGCAGGTATACAAAATTTTCCACACTGACTCACTCACACCAGGACTTGCATATTCTGATTGTATTGGCCACCATCTGCCCTACCTCTCCTCACTTTCTCATTTTTAAAAAATCCACCTCTGATTCAGAAAATGGTTTGACATCCAAAATCAGTGATTGATAGTATTTATCCCAGAGGAAGTTCTGTTCTTTCTCTCTCCTTGATTCAGTTTCAGTCTTATCTCTTTTTGCACCAAGGTGTAGGTAGAGGTAAAACAGATGTTCTGATGTGGATGAGGTGGCCTTTGAATCCTATGCCTCCAATTCTTTGACCCTTGTGATCACCACTGAGTGTTCACAGTCCTCAACTCAAGAATACAGACATTTTCACGTGATTTAATGTTGTCATTTATCTTTCCAAATGAAGCATACCATATTTGTTTTTTAGTTATCTCATTATTACTCACTATTATAAGACATTGTGTTTAAAAATGTCTTGCCATTTTAATTGATTAAAGACATCTTTTCTGTCTAGTCAATTTTATTATTTATGTACCACTGCATTTTTGGCATTTTCACTGTGCTCCACGTGTTACTTCTGTGAAAGATACGTTCAAGTCATTTAATTTAGATACTCTTCAATTGCCATTTTATACTTAGTTTCCTGCACTTTTATTGAATTGATTCATGCTTTATTTAGACATGGGTAAAAATCGCAAGTGAAACAAGCAAGGTTATGTATTCATCAGGTGTCAAAAATGTTGTCTCTGGAGCAAACCAACAAGTTAATTTTCCATTTCTCTAGATGCATTCACTCAGCATTCTCTAATTCAGTTTTTATGAGCACTTTATACAACACAACTTCCACAAATGCTTGATTATATGTATTTAATATGACCCAAAGGACTTAATAAAGCTGAAAAACTGAGCAATACAAACCTAAATAATGTCAAAATCAATCCAGATCATATTCAAACGTAACCACCAGAACAAGCATTCTAAAAATTTCCTCAATTCTGTAAATTAATCCATTTGCCCATTTTCAGCTCTGAAACTCATTCTTCTTAAAAAACACAGCATGAAGTCCCTTGTAGTTATATGTGTATGTGTGCTAGAAGGCATGAGGGTATATGACTGTTTATCTGTGCTCTGAAAAGTTTCATATTACATTCATAGTCTTAGAAAACAGAAATTTGCTTAACATTTGTTTTCCACATTTATAATCATCTTTCCATATTCATGTTACCTTTGCAAATGTTTAGTAAATTATCTCTGATTAATCTTTATTCCTATAACTTCTAAATGGCGGCTTTCTGGGTGTGTTTAACTCTCTCTGCTTTTTAAAAATATCTGTATGCCATTGTTTTGTTTCCCCTGTTACTGGGTTTCTAGTGTCCTGAATATATAATATTTTTCCCTCAATTTTTCTTGGATATGAACATTTTTCAAAGTAAGTTCTCTCCAGTTCTGTTTACTTTCCTTCCATCCTTTCACTTTTTAAAATTTGCATACTTGTTATCCTCTGTACTATTAGCTTTCCTGCATTCCAGGACTTGCCTAGTTTCATTCTGAATTTTCTTAGATGTGGTGTTTTAGGCTGAATGGCAGGTACATTCTATGCTCTATATTTTTCATCTAAATTGTCCCTTAAACTAGGACTTCTGTCATGAATTTTGAGTTCAAGGGTTGATTACAACTGATACTTTCCCAAACTTATGAAATGAAAACAGACTCCAAACGTGCTGCATGAAATTTGTCCCTCCATTGTCTTGAATGATACTGTGTAAATACAGATGTCATTTTTGTTAATTGAGAGGATGAGGCTCACTCTGTTCTAGTGTCCTTGATCATATTTACAAAATGTTCCCAGTTACAAAAATGATAAATAAGTTTTTCTGAATAAATTTCTTTCTTACCATGGAGAAAAATATTTTTAGACTGGGCATGGTGGCTCAGCCTGTAATCCCAGCAATTTGAGAGGCCGAGGTGAGAGGATTGCCTGAACCTGTGGATTCAAAACTAGCCTGGGCAACTTGGTGAGACCTCGTGTCTAAAATAAATCACAAAAATTAGCTGAATGTGGTGGTGTGCATCTGTAGTTCCAGTTACTTGGAAGGCTGAGGCAGAAGGATAACTTAAGCCCAGTCAATGCTGCAGAGGCTGTAAGTATGCCACTGCACTGCAGTTGGGTGAAAAGAGTAAGACTCCAACTCAAAATAAATAGATAAATAAATAGATAAATAAATAAAATTTTGGCATTTTTAACACAATTATTAAATTTGGAAAATGCGGTTCTTTTTAAATACTATAGAGATAATTAATATGTGTTAACAAGTTTACCGTTACTCTGTGTTCCAAATTTGGAATATTCTGTGAGTGTAGTGAGAAGATATTGACCTACAATATTCCTACAATATTTTTCATAAAACCCTAATATAATCATTAATGCCTAACATAATCTTTTTTTTGAACTACCAGTAAAATATAATCAGTTGCACATTTTATACCTCCCTTTTTTTAATTAATCTACCTTCACTGTGAATAAACTGGTTATTATATCTTTTATTTTTCAGACATGAAGAATGAAGATAAAGGCAAGACTCAATAATTTATTTCATACTGTACCTAATTATTGCTTCATCTGTTTGTAGTACAAATGTCTCCAAAGACCCATATTTTCATATAATATTTTCTGCTTATCTTGTTATTCAAACATGTTTAGGGTGTCTTCAATGTAATTAAATATCCCACATCAAATGTCTTTCATTTGCCTTTGAGGTATGTTGGATGAAGACAGAATCATTAGAGCAAATAAGTTTTATCAGTAAGTTAATGGTAAAATTTAGGAATTTTGAATTTTGGATTTGGAAGTTTGTTTTCAAGAAAAGTTCTGTTTATTTGATTTAGAACTTCCTTCTCTGCAAAGTAATAGGTTGTGTCTCTTCCTTTCACGTGACTTACTTCACTTCACCCTGAGTTAAAATACAAACTCAAAACAAGTAAGATTGTTCAGTAATTGTTGGGCAAAAAGTTTGAATGCATGCACTCAGAAACACAACCTTGTACCTCCCTGAGGTACAGTTGTTTAGTTTTTGCTAATTCAGTGATTATGGGGACTTAATATAACAGGACTGTTGAAATAAATAGAAATTAGAGTATTATCACCACAGAAATAACCAAAGCTAACAAACTGAGTATTAGTAGCCTATTGAATGACAAAACAGGTCAGGAAAGTTTTTAAAGGTAACCACCTTTACGAGCACCTCAGTTAACTCAATGCTTCTATGTTTCTTTACATTTCATAAAGGATATTCTACAAAAGTGACCTCTTGGCCACTGTGTGTGTGTGTGTGTGTGTGTGTGTGTGTGTGTGTGTGTGTGTGTGTGAGCATGCGTGCATGCGTGTGTGTGTGTGTGTGTGTATCTGCCTTCTGAGAGGTTTTATTTTGAAAATGAAAAATGTTTAAAAATTGATGTTTTGTGAGCTTTTAAAATTACATGAACATTAACGTTTTCCATTTTATTTTTCAAAAAAACCTGATAAATCAGATGGCAAATATCCTCAAATCATTAGAATGACCCCTTCTTGGTGATTGTAACATATTTTTACTTTTTTTAGTAGCATCTTTTTACTCACATTACATCCTTTGACTCATGAGTTCTTTGCATGTAGATTCCCTACAATCCATCCTGTCTCATTTTTTCACTCCCAATCATTTATTCCTTTAAAATATTTACTTCTTTTTACATAGTCTTGTCACAGTTTCAGTAACATTTGGTGAAAGAAAGTGCTTGGTGGCAATAAGTATATGGTTTTCATTCTCTGCATACTATGATAATCCAAACTGAGGAAGTCTGTTTCTAAAGAGTTTGGGTTCCTTTACTATCTACTTGATACCTCACTGAAGCATAATTGATAAAAGAATATTATAAGTGGTGTGGCTGAGCAATGTTTACCATTCATTGTATTTTCAAAGACTGTATAAATTTTGATGTCATTTATTAGTTAAGTATAAATTTGAGGCTGATTCTTCCACTCACGCTGAACGTATTACCTAAGTGCCATGTGTACAATTTTTACCTAATATTATGTCTTCATTTTTTAAGCTGTTCAAATTTTTATTATATAAATGCTTTACTATTGACTCAATCTAAACAAAAGTTCTTTGATAGTACGTTTGTTAGAGCTGAATATTTTTCTCAGTGACATTATCAGAAGTATTTACTGCAAAATGTTGCCAAAATAATTTTTCAACGGTACTGATATTGTTATTAAAAGTTGGCATTTTTCTTTCAAATGACATTTTTAAATTATACTTTTGTTTTCAAAAGGAATGCGACATAGAAATATATACCTTTGATATATGTAGCAGAATTCCTATGACTACTGCCACAGAGTATTAAAAAGATGAGTCCGATTCCTGTTGCTTCTTAATCTATTTTTTAGTACTTCCCATATGTATGGCTGTTTGTTTTTATTTTATTCTGAAAACAGTTAGAGTCCAATGCAAGTCTATTGATTGATGATGTTTGTACCAGATGAATTCCCATTTTGCCTCATTTATTCTTTAGGTTGTTGTTCACTTGTTTAGCACTGAGGGCTTTATGGAATTAAAACAGCTTTGTCTCTCATGTCTGAGGTAGCCTGTGAACCAGTGGTTCACATTCTCAAAAATGTGGGTCACTTTGAACCACAGAGAAAATTATGAGAGTGCTTCAAATTTTTGTGATCTTCCCTTCCTGATATTATTTCATTTTCAATGAACTGACCCCTCATTTTGTTGAATGGATACTGTGAACAGAGAAAAGGCAAGTCTCATTAATGAATTGCAGTATGAACCTTCTCATTGTTTCATGCATTCTTGTATCTTTATCTTCATCTCTGAAAGTTTGGACTTGTCAGCTCCATTCTACACATATTTTCTCAAGACTTTGTCTATTACTTTTCTTTTTACCTGAAACATGGAATCTTCATTTGCTATTCAGTGTTCATCATTATTGCATCCTTGTTTAGTCCTGTTGTTTTGATCATTGTAGGCAGATTCTTTTTGCCAAGTAAATTTTATTAAACTTGTATCACTGCATGTTTGCCATTTTCTAAGTGCCTGATTTAATATCTCTGTGCCAGGTTTGCCCAGGGCATTTTATTTAGAAGCCCATTTTCTGTCATTTAAAACTTCATTTATATAGCTGGGCATGGTAGCACACACCTGTAGGTCCAGCTACGTGGAAGGCTGAGGCGGAAGGATCGCCAGAGCCCAGCAGGTGGAGGCTTGTCGGGGTCTCTGCCAGCCCCCGACTTATATGAGGGTAAGGTTAGACCGCTTCGGTGGATCAGGATGGAGAGAAGAAAATGACTCTAGGCCATTCTTCTGGGAACAGTCTGATCAGGACTGAAGCCAAATTTTATTTGGACTCCTTCCAACTTATATACCATTTTCTATACCCTCCAGCAGTGTGACAATCACTTGCTGGGGGCGTACACATTCCTATGCAAATTACGCATCATGAGACTTGCAAGTTACAAGCAAGCAATTACAATTCCATGATACATGACGTGTTTCACAAAACTTACATTAAATTTACAGGCATACAATTTTAATACAGATTGTTCAAAGTGTTCTCCACAATGTTCAATAAATCATTCACATTATACTCTTTGTTCCAGACCCTGATTAATACAAAAACTTTTCTAAGTTAAATCCAAGTTTACTGACTCCTAATATCTTTAATGATTAATATTATCAACTTAACACTATACTATAATCTGTAAGTTTACTTAAATGACTCAGTTATTCTATTAATCTATTATGGTTTAATGTAGTGTCTTATAATACTATATCAAAACTTATTTTTAAATTATAAAACCTTACCATGACTTAAATGAATTTCCTATGTCTAAACTTTAATTTTTCTAATGATTGACCTTTAATACTATGCTATATCCTATTTAGCCAATACCTTATCATTAATTCTTTTACAAATTGTATAGTAACTATTATATTTGAATAATGTAGCCAAAAGAAACAAAACAGCAAGCATAAATTTGCTCAGATATACTCTAAAACGTAACTATAAGTGTATAAATTATGTTTTATCCTAACTAACAAGTCTACTCTAGAAATCATATAGTAGCTTTCACACTCCTGAGTAAGGAAATGGATGGCCACATGGCCTCGGGCTGAGGTAAACAAAGGCAGACAGAGTTTCGGTATGAAACAAAGGCATAGTCGCCAAGTTAATGGCTTTGGGCTTCGGACAGTTTTCGGTATTTAACAAAACAAAGACAAGGAAATGCATGGCCTATAATGGGACAAAAGCAATAGTTTCTGCCTGGCCCGAAACAGGCAATAATACTATGATGGTAATTTAGTCTCTAATCTTAGCTCTAGGGGAAACTGCTTAAGAGTTGACTCACCAGTCTACCAAGAAAATAGAAGTTTGAAAAATATCTAGAAAGAAGTAAGATTTAGAAAGGACAAGGTCATTCTGCTGTATAACCTTTCATCAGGAGTATAGAGATTTTACTTATAAGTCTTACTGCCATGTATGCACACTGGTCACTAATCACACGCCAATATTATAGGTATAACTGACATCCTATGTCAGAGGCGATCTTCCAGATGGGCCTTTACAGGCCTCAGCCATGTAGTTATAGATGTTGGCTCCCAACAGAGGCTGAGGTGGCCGGGAGCGTGCCACTGCACTCCAGTCTGGGTGACAGAGTGAGTCTCCAACTCAAAAAATAAATAAAAAATAAAGATAAAACTTCATTTATCTATCTTTCATATGATATTTTTCAGAAGAAATTTATGTAAGTATGATCATAAGAAACATCAACATAAAGTACATTGTGTATGCATCAGCTGTCAAAAATGTTAATTAAAGTACCTAGAAACATGACTCTTGAATAAGTGGTTCAGTATTCTGTAATTCAGTTATTGTGCCACTTTATGTTACATAGCTACAGTAATAACAAGATTTGAGGATTTGTGTATTCAAAACATTAATTAACAAACTGAACAGTAAAAAGCTACATAACGTAAAAATGTAGCAAGAATATTTTCAAGAGGCAACCACCAGGAAGAATATTCCTGAAGTATTTTCACAGTTCATTAAATGACTTATTTTCCCCCTTTTTTGGGGTGAACATTACTCTTTACACACAAAGAAGTTTTCATTCACTGTTGGTGCATATGTGTATTGCTTGCATGGGCCAGTATGCATGTGTGTCTGTGTGAGTTCATCTGTACTTTAACTGGTTTTAAAACTTTCAAATTGTTTAGGAAATTTAACTCTTCATTCATTTGTTTGCTCAATATTTTCAATAATTTTTCCCTTTGGTTTCAAGAGAACTGGCGGCCATGATTGGTAAATTTTCTTTGACAACCTTTTAATCCTATAAGCTGCTAAATGTATGTATTTCTGGTGTCATTAGCCTTGTTTGCCTTTGTATCTCCGTGTCGTTTGTTGTTTCACCATGCTTCTGAATGTCTACCTTCTTCTTGTCAATTTTTCATACAAACTTTTCCCATGTTAACTGTCATTTCTCTTTTCTGATCTTCCATCTTTTCCTGTTTCATTGTACCCAATCCATTTCTGTCACTGCATTTAAGCCTGGATAGTTTCTTCTTCCAGAGACTTGCTCTAGTTGGGTAAATGATTTGTATTCTGCACATATTTTCTCAAAATTATCTAATATGTCACAAAGTCTGTCATATATTCCAAGTTCAAAGAGTTGTTACTATGTAACTGTGAATTTCCAGACACTGAGATGAAGAATACTCCAAACTTGAGGCATCTAGTCTCCCCACTATCCACTCAAAGACTGCTTGAGACTCATTCCTCCAACTCCCTGGGTCATGCCTTACAAGTTTCCCCATATACACAAATTCTTTGCTTAATTATTCTGCCTTTTTCTACCAGAGTAAATGTTCTTTCTTTTTTGCCTTTCTGTTGATGCCAATATTTACTGTTCAACATATAATTATTTTCAAATTTGCCGAACAACTTATGTGAAAAGGAAAAGTCATATACTTCACTGCTCAATTTTAATTTTTACGAGAACATGAGAAGTTTATTAGTTTCCAGAGATAATCCTAAAATATCTTATTCATAGCACACTTAATACAAGCACTAAAAGTTTCATTTCTTGCATTTCTAATGACATTTTGAATTATATTGTTTACATCAATGATATAACTTAGCAATATATATTTTCAATGTATGCCAAAGACTTCACGTGACTACTGCTACAGATAGAGATTTGGACAGTTGTGTGTTGTTGTTTTCACTGTTTTTGTTTTGAGTCCTGGTCTCCCTCTGGTGTCCAGGTGTTCAATCAGGGCTCACCACAGCCTCGGCTTTCTGAGATCAGGCAATTCTTTTATCTCAGCCTCCAGAGTAGCTGGGACTAATGGTTTGTGCCACCAAGTCTTGATATTTTTGTTTTTATTTTTTGTAACAACCTGGTCTCACTATGTTGCATAGGCTGGTCTCAAACTCCTTGACTCAAGCAATCTTCCTACCTTGGCTTCCCAAAATGCCGAGATTATAGGCGTGAGTCATCACATCTGGCCTGATGAATACCTTTATGATTTTTTCCTCAGCAGTTTTTAGTAATCTGTCTCATGTGTGCATGCTTGTTTGCATTTCATTCTTAGAAGAAAAAGAAAGAAAGAAGAAAGGAAGCAGACAGAAATAGAGAAAAAAAGGAAAGAAGGAAGGAGGATAGGAAGAAAGGAAGGAAGGAAGGAAGGGAAAAAAATCAAGGAAGAAAAGTAATTATTAATCATACAGGGAGTCCTATTCTACTTCATCTCATGGTGTCACTGCAAATCTTAATACTGTTTTCACTAAGGCACCAGGGCATGTAAAGCAACAGTGCATCAGATGGTGCATTGGCTTTCAGAAAAAGATGGCTTCAGTAGTCAGAAATATAGCCTATTTGAGACACAGAGAAAAATATGAAAGAGTTTCACTTTTCTGTCCTCCCTTTCTGACATTGTGGCTCATGTTCAATTAATTACTCGATTCTTTCTTTTATTAATATTTTTCAGATACATGGAATAAAAAATATGTCAAGACTCAATAATTTATTTCATTTGGAACCTAACCATTGTTTCATTTGTTTCTTGTTACACTATCTTCAAAGCTCAATGACCCTATTTGGCAACTCACACACACTTATTTTTTCCTTTTTATTTGGTTTCAACTTTATATGGTCTTAAAAGTTTGCATCTTTACTTGATTTTAAATTCTGCTTACTATTACCAACTTCATCTGCCATGTAGTTGTATTCTGTGAACATATATCCTTTATCTCAAATAAATGTTCTTAATAAACATACGTAGGTAATCTTGGTATTTTAAAAGTTTCTGATGTGGAACTTTTCTCCAATAATGTGCAGCTCTGTTTTTGTTTTTTGTTTTTTTTTTTGCGAGCTAATACATCATGTGACTTTCTTTCAAATGATTTAGATAACATATGTTTCATTCAAACATGAGTTTAAAACAAAATCTAATCCAATAAAGTTATGTAGTATTGAGTGAGAAAAATATTGTGACAAGAGCAGTTCAGTACTTCTTAATTCAGTATTTGTGATTATTTTATGCAACATGAATAAAAAATAAAGATAATGGACTGTACAGCTTTGGTAACATTTGTAGAACTAACATAAAAATATTGAATAATAAAATACTGAATATTGTTCAAAGTCTTCAAGATTATTGTTAAAATGTAACCACAAGGACTGATAGTTTTAAAATTGATTCTCAGTTCTTTAATTTATACTTTGGGGTGCTTTTCCTTTTTTTTCCCCTGTACCATATACTTGACAAAAGAAAGCCCTCATTCATTTTTGGTGTGCCTGTTTGTGCATGTGTGTATTTGTACTTGAATATTCCTGGCATTGCAGTTTGATTAAATATGAGTTTTTTTCAGTGAATATTAATTTTCTTCCAGTAATACTTGTGCCTGTGATATTTACATTGTCTTTTCAATTTATTTTCAGAAGAAGATCTGAGAAAATGTGGTAAGTTTTCTTATAATCAGTTACTCCTCAAGTACTTTATAGTGGATATAAGGATAATTTTACTTTTCTGCCCCTCCAACTTAGATGCCTTTATTTCTTTTTATTGGTGTCTTTCATATTCCTGGTCCTTTATGACATTATGCCAGCTCTTGACTCATTATTCTCATTAATGTCTAATATTCACATCTGAAATTTGTTTACATCTACTCACGTATTAAAAGTGTTACTGTTTTCTTGCCTCCATTTATTCACATCTGTCTCTTTTCACTCTAGTATCTTTCTTTTCCTATAAAAATTTGTTTCGTTATGTTTCAGAGCTTTATCTAAGTTTGTCTAAGAATTAGTTGATATGAAGGTTACTAAGCTGAAGGGCACATGGTTTACATTGTAAAATGACAAAATTACAACATATCTAGTTAAAGTGGTCTCTCAGCCACTGATTGTGTGTGTGTGTGTGTGTGTGTGTGTGTGTGTGTGTGTGTGTGTGTGTGTGTTTCTGTCTTCTGAGAGGTTCTATTTTAAAAATGAAATTTTTTAAAAAATTGAATGTTCTGCAAGTTGCTTTCTCATAATATTAGCATTAGATTTTCCACGTGGGGAATCAGTTTGTAAATGTCCTCAAATTATTTAAAGTAACCAATTTCTTGGTGACTATAACGTTTCCTATCTTTTTACTTACATTCCATCCTTTGACTCACCCAACTCTTAGATGCCTACTCTTGCCATCCTACTTTTTTTAGTATAGATCACCCCTATATTAGGTTCTTTGCATTTAGTTTCCTTACATTTCAACCCTTCTCATATTTTTTCATTCCATACTTCTCATTACTTTGAAATATTTACTTCTTCTTACAGAGTCTTGTCACAGTTTCACTAAGAAATTGAGGTATCAAAGTGTTTGGTGGCAATAGACATGCAGTTTCCTTTCTATGCATACTGTGAGAAAGTCTGTTTCTTAAAAGTTCAGGATCCTTTACTATCTACATGATACTTCACTGAAGCTTAATATTGATAAGAGAATATTCCAAATTCCTGAGTGATGTTTTCCATCCATTGTGTTTCAAAGACTGCATAAATTTTGATGTCTTTTATCAGTCAAGTGTTAATTTGAGGCGGGGTCTTCCACTGACCTCGAACATATTACCTAAGTGTCATGTGTACATATATACCTAATTTTATATCTTCATTTTTTTAAGCTCTTCAAACTTTTATCTCAATTCTTTACAAAAATGTTAATAAAAGAACCCAGAAACACGACTCTAGAAGGAGTGATTCAGTATTCTGTAATTCTGTATTGTACTACTTCATACCTCATAACAACAGTAATAACAGGAATTGCTTATTTGCATTTATATATTCAAAACACTCATTAACAAACTGAACAGCAAAAATCTGCATAAAGTAAAAATGACTCAAGAACATTTTCAAGAGGCAACCACCAGGAAGAATATTCCCAAAGCACTTTCTCAGTTCACTAAATGACTTCTTTTCCCCCTTTTCATTTCTGAACCTTACTCTTTACACAAAAGGCAGTTTTCAGTCACTGTTGGTACATGTATGTATTGCTTGCATGGGCAGTATGCCTGTGTGTCTGTGTATGTTCATCTGCACCATAACTGGTTGTATACTTTTAAATTGTTCAGTAAATTTAACCTTTCTTTCATTCATTTGCACAATATTAACAATAAATTATCTCCTTTGTTTCAGGTGAAATGTTGGCCATGATTGGTAAATTCTCTCTGACAACATTTTAATCCCATAACTCTCTAAATGTATACTTTTCCGGTGTCAATAGCTTTGACTGCCTTTGTATCTCCATGTCGTTTGTTGTTTCTTCCTTCTCTTGAATGTCTACCCTCATCTATTAATATTTTCAATGCAAACTCATCCCATATTAACGCTAGGCATTTCTCTCTCCCTACCTTCCATTTTTTCCTATTTCATTGTACCCGATCCATTCTTTCACTGCATGTAAGAATGGGTAGTTCCTTCCTCCAGAGACTTGCCCAAGGTGGGCAAATGATTTGTATTCTGGACATATTTTCTCAAAATTATCTAATGCATTAGGATATCTGTATTGTATTCCCAGTTCAAGAACTTTTTACTATGTAATTGTGAATTCCTCAAATATTGAGATGAGGAAGACTCCAAACTAGCAGCATCTAGTTTCTCCCCCATTGTCCATAGGCTCAAGCACGCTTGAGACTCACTCTTTCACTGCTCTGGGTCATTTTTACAAGTTTTTCCAAATACACAAATGTTTTGCATAATGGTTCTGCCTTTTTATCTACCACAGTAAATGTTCTTTCTTTTTTGCATTCTATTGATGCCAGTATTTACTTTTCAACATGCAATTCTTTCCATATTTCTTTTCATATTTGCCAAACCACTTATGTCTAAAGGAAAAGTCATTGACTACACCTCTCAATTTTAATATTTATGAGAACATGAGATGATTATTAGTTATCAGAGACAATACTAAAACATCTTATTCATAGCACAATTAATTCAATCACTAAACAGTTCATATCTTACATTTCTAATGATGTTTTAAATAATATTTTTGACATCACTGACATTACTTAGTGATATATATCTTGAATATATGCCAGACTTCACATAACTTCTGCTACAGATAGAGTTTTGGATAGATAAGTGGTTGTTGTTGCTGTTGATGATGTTTTTGTTGTCGTTGTTGTTTTGAGTGTTGGTCTCACTCTTTTGCCCAGGCAGAAGTGCAGTGGTACGATCAGCACTCACCACAGCCTAGGCCTTTTAGGTTCAGGTGATTCTTTCATCTTAGCCTCTGCAATTGCTGGGACTAATGGCATGATCACTAAACCTTGATAATTTTTTTTTCATCTTTTGTAGAGACAAGGTCTCACTATGTTGCATAGACTGTTTTCAAACCCTTGGCTCTAACAATCCTCTTGCCTTAGCCTCCCAAAATGCTGAGATTGTAGGCATGAGTCACCATGCCTGACCAGATGAGTACTTTTACGGTCTTTTCTTCATCTATTTTTAATATTTTTTTCTCATGTATGCATTCTTGTTTGTTTTATTCTATAAAAGAAAAAGAAAGAAAAAAAAAAAAAAAGAAAATCTCAATGAAAGACAAGTGATTGTTAATCACACAGGGAGCTCTATTCTACATCCTGGCATTGCAAATCTTAATATATTTGCACTCAAGCATTGGGATATATAAAAAAAATAGGGCCTCAGATTGTTGAGATGTTTTTCAAAAATATATGCCTTCGGTATTCAGAAATACAGGAAATGTGAGTCACAGAGTAAACTAAAAAAGGATTTCAAATTTATGCCCTTCTGCCTTTCTGACAGTTTGCTTTTCATTCAACCAATCTCATCATTTTTTCTTTTATTAATACTTTTCAGATAAAAGGGATAAGAAATCATGTTTCAATAATTTATTTCATTCAGAACCTAGCCATTGTTTCTTTTTTTTTCTTGTTACACTATCTTCAAAGCTCAATGATCATAATTCTGAACTCCAAAAATCACTTATGTTTTTTCATTTGTATCTGGTTTCTGCTTTATAGTCTTATAAGTTTGCATCTTTACTTGATATTAGATTCTGCTCACTATTACCAATTTCATCTGCCTTCTAGTTGTAGTCAATGAATATGAATCCTTTATTTCAAATAAATTTTCCGGTAACATACATATGAAATCTTGCTGTTTTAAAAGTTTCTGATGTGGAAATTTTCTCCAATAAAGTGCAGGTCATTTTATTTAGAACTGTTGTTCTCTGCAAAGTAATACATCATTTGACCTCGTTACAACTGATTTAGATTACATATGTCTCCCTCACTCAGACATTATTTAAAAACAAAACTGAACCCAGAAAGGTAATGTAGTATGTATTCAGTGGAGAAATACATTGTGACAAGAGTGATTCAGTGCTTCCTAATTCAGTATTTGTGATTATTTTATGCGACATGGAAGAAATATAAAGATAATAGTCTGCAAAGGTTTAGTAACATTCCTAGAAATATTTATGTTAACTTAATAATAAGATTCTAAATATCATTCAAAATCACTAAGACTATTGTTAAAATGTAACCCCCATCCCTGATAGTTCTAAAATCTATTCTCAATCTTTAATTCACACCTTTTGGGTGCTTTTCCGTTTTTTATTTTCCTGTAATACATATTTGACAAAAGAAAGCCCTGAGTCATTTTTATGTGCCTGTTTGTGCATGTATGTTTTTGTACATGGATTTTTTATCTGCATTCTGATATAATTAACTATGAGTTTTTCCAATGAATATTATTTTTCCCATAATATTTGAGTCTCATGTTAATTACATTGTTTTTTTCATTTTGTTTTCAGAAAAAATTCTGCAAAAAGTTGGTAAGTTTTCTCATAATCTGTAACTCCTCAGGCCCTTTGTAGTAGATGCAAGGATAATTTTACTTTTCCCTCCTACAACTTACAGACCTTTTTTTCTCCTTCTTGGTGTCTTTAATATTCCTGGCCCTTTTTGACTATATGCAAGCTGTTGACTCTTTATTCTCATTAATGTCAAAATTTCGCATCTGCAATTTGTTTAGATCTTCCTACATATTGAAAGTCTATCACTGTTTCCTTGCCACCATTTTTTCACATTTGTCTCTTTTTCACTCCAGTATCTTACTTTTCCCATAAACCTTAGCTTCTTTGTCTTTCAGAACTTTACTGAAGTTTGACTAAGAACTTGTTGACATGAAAGTTATTAAGCTGAAGGGCACATGGTTTACATTGTGAAATGGCAAAATTACAACAAATCCAGTTATGCAAATCTTAAATGCCTTTTTGAAAATAGTTACATAATAATTTTACATATTTCTTTAGTACATGTGATATTTTGATACACATACAATGTGTAATGATCAACTACGGGTAACTGGAATATCTATCACCTCAAAAATTTACCATTTATTTGTGGTTGTGACGTTCCAATTCTACTTTATTAGCTGTGTTGAATTATGCAGTAATTTTGTGTTAACTATAATCACCCACTGTGCTGTAGATGTCTATCTAACTGTACTTATTCCTTCTATACACCTGTATTTTTTTTTTTTTTGAGTTGGAGTCTCACTCTGTCGCCTAGACTGGAGTGCAGTGGCCACTCTCGGCCACCGCAGCCTCGACCTGCTGGGCTCCAGCGATCCTTCCTCCTCAGCCTTCCAAGTAGCTGGAATTACAGGCATGCGCTACCACACCCGGCTGATTTTTTGATTTATTGTAGATTTGAGGTCTCGCTGCCCAGGCGGATCTCGAACCCGTGGGCTCAGGCAATCCACTCACCTCAGCCTCCCAAAGGCGCGGGATTACAGGCTGAGCCACCGAGCCTGGCTACACCTGTATTTTTTTAACCCATTAATCAAGTGCTCTTTATCCCGCCATAACCACCAACCTTTCCCAGGTAGCCACAATTCTATTCTTTGCCTCCATGCTGTCAACAATTTTTTAGCTCTCACGTGCAATGCTAATATGTGAACATTGGATTTCTATATCTGACTAATTTTGTTTAATTATGTCCTTCAGTTCCACCCACATTGTTGCAAATGACAGAATTATATTTTGTAATGACTAAATGATACTCTGCATTACACACACCCACACACAAACACACACACGCACATTTTCACACACCATATTTTCCTTATTCATGCATTTACCCATGAGAACTTAGGTGGTTTCTGTATCTTGGCATTGTGAATAGTGCTGCAATAAACATGGGAGGGCAGATATCTCTTCAATACACTGATATCTTTCTTTTGGATGTATATTTGGCAATGGGGTTGCTGGAAAACATGGTAGTTCTAATTTTAGTGTTTTGTGGAGCCTCAATACTGTTTATCGTAAAGACTGTATTAATTTACAAACCAACTTTCAGTGTATACGATTTATCATATGTCTGATAATAGGCATAGTATTAGTTATAATGTGACATCTCCATGTGATTTTAATTTTCATTTACCTTTGATTAGTAATGTTGAACATTTATTCATATATCTGTTGGCCATTTGTGTCTTCTTTTGAGAAATTTCTGTTCAGGTCTTTTGCCCATCACCATAGTGATATCAGCAATGAGGTATGTAGCACTTTTTCTAGGTTAGTTCACAAACTATATTTGGTTAGAAACAGGACCTAGTTTCAATCTTCTGTGTATGGATATCCAGTTGTCTCCATATAATTTATTGAAGAGATGAAGAGACAGTGTATTTGCTAATACATGTTTTCAGTGACTCTCACAATGAGTTTAATGCAAAGGTATGGGTTTATTTCCAAGTTTTCAATTTTATTTAGTTGGATCATGTGTCTGATTTTTTGCCAGTGCCATTTTTTTTCAGTTATTATGTCTTTGTAGTATATTTTGAAATCAGGTAGTGTGATGACTCCATCTTTGTTTCTGTTGATTTTTCTTCAGAATTGCTGTGGCTATTTGAGATTTTTGGTGGTTCCATACAGATTCTAAGATTGTTTCTTCCCTTTCTGTGAAGAATATTGTTGGCATTTTGACAGGAATTGCATTGACTATTTAGATTGCTTTGGGTGATATGACATAATATCAATATTAATTCTTCTAATAAAAGCATGAGAAGTCTTTCTTTTTGTGTGTCCACTGCAGTTTTTCCATTCTTGCTTTATATTTTTCTCTGTGAGGTCATTCCCTTCTTTGCTTAATTTATTTCTAAATATTTTATGGTTTTTTTGTCACTATTGCTAATAAGGTTGCCTTCTTTATTTCTGTTTTCAAACAGTTTGCTGTTGTGTACATAATGCCACTGATTTTTGTATGCTGAGTTTCTATCCTGCAACCATACTGAATTTTTGTTCATCAAATCTAAAAATTTTTGGTAGAGTATTTAGGATTTTAAAGGTATAAGCTCATATCTTCCATGAGCAAGATAATTTTACTTTTTCCCCTCCAACTTGGTTGCCCTTTATTTCTTCCTCTTGTCTAATAGACCGACTGGGACTTTCAGTACTACATTAGTTATAGTGGTGAATTTGGACATTTTCTTTTGCTCCAGATCTTATAGGAAAAGTTTTCAATATTTCCCCATTAGCTATGATGTCAGCTTGGGTTTGTCAAATATGACCTTTATTGTTCTGATATATGGTTTTACTTGTATACACAGTTTGTTGAGAGTTTCTATCTTGAAGGGTTATTAAGTGGTACTGAATGTTTTCTCAGCATATATTGAAATAATCAAGTCCTCTTAAAATGAAGTAACACAAATATTGATCTATGTATGTTGAGCCACCGCTGTATCCTGAGATGAATCCCAGTCAATATTAGTGAATGCTTTCTTTAATTTGCTGATGAAACCAGATTGCTTTTATTTTATTGAGGATTTGGCATATATAGGTATCAGGAATATTGGTCCATAGTTCTCTTTTTTTGTTGTTGTGTGCTTGCCTGGTTTTAGTATGAGGTTAATGCTAGTTTCATAGAATGAGTTTGTTAAGTATTCCCTCCTTTTCAATATTTTACTAGTGTTTAGAAAAAAAAATTGGTATTTACTCTTTAAGTCTTTGGGAGGTTTCAGTAGTGACACCACTGTTCCTGGCTACTTCATTCATAAAAGGCTTCTTTGTTGCTACACTTGATCTTGTTACTCATTTTTGGTCTCTATAGACTTTCTTTTACTTCATGGCTCAAAGTTCGCTGTTTGTTTGTGCCCCAAATTCTCCTATTTCTTCTAGAATTTCCAATTTGTTGGTGTACACTTGTACATTATAATTCTTTTTTTTTTTTTGAGTTGGAGTCTCACTCTGTCGCCCAGACTGGAGTGCAGTGGCCGCTCCCAGCCACTGTAGCCTGACCTGCTGGACTCCAGCGATCCTTCTGCCTCAGCCTTCCAAGTAGCTGGAACTACAGGCACGCGCTACCACTACTGGCTAATTTTTTTATTTATTGTAGAGATGAGGTCTCACCAAGTTACCCAGGAGGGTCTCAAACCCGTGGGCTCAGGTAATCCACTCACCTCAGCCTCCCAAGGTGTGAGATTACACGCTGAGCCACCGAGCCTGGCACATTACAATCTTAGTGTTTCTGTGGTGTCAGTTATAATTTCTCCTTTTTTGCTTCTAATTTTATGTATCTGTTTTGTCTTTCTTTTTATCTTAGTGTTGCTAAAGGTTTATTGATTGTATCTTTCAAAACCAAATTTTTGTATTATTGTTTTGTTTATTGGTCTTTTTTCTCAAAGTTATTTATTTCTGCTCTCATCTTTGCTATATTGTGTGTTGTGTTTTACCAGAGCATGTTGTTTAATTTCCATGTATTTGTAAATCTTTCCAAAGTTTGTCATGTTATTGCTTTCTAGTTTGATTTCACTGTGGTTCAAAGGATAGCCCATATAATTTCTAGAATTTTAATTTGTTGTCTTATTTTTGTTTCCAAACACATGATCTATCCTGGAAAATGTTCCATGTCCTGATAATAAGAATATGTATTCTGCAGCAGTTGAGTGAAATGTTTTGTAAATTTCAATTAGGTTCATTTGTTTGGTATAGGGTATAGTTTAGTTCAATGTTTCTTTATATTTTCTGTTAGATGATCTGTTCCTAACTAAAGGTATGAGATACTAAAGTCTCCTGTTTTTATTATATTGCAGTCTATATCTCTCTTATTTCTATTAATCGTTGATTTGTATATTTTGTTTTTCCATTTTCAGGGGATATAAATCTACAATTATTATATCTACTTTCTGAATTCAGACTTAAACCCATGTTTGCCATGACTCTTACAAAAGTTTGAAGCAATGCTTATCCAGGATGAGAGGAGTATGCCCCAAAGGAGTTTCCCTGGCTGTATCTGGAGACTGGCTAGTGGTTCTTACCTAGAGGACATATGGGGTGCATTTTCTTCAGCATAGTGTTTCTGAACAACCTCTCTGTTTAGGTATATTTATTCTTCAGCATAAAGAGCAGCTCCTGAGTTTTATATGCTAGGACTGCTAGGCCCCCTCCACTGCGTGACTCCAACTACCCTCAAGTATCTCTCTCCCTGCAGTCCATCATGATGCTTCTTACATTTTGAGACAGGAATGGCTTTTCTGCCTAAGAACCCATGATGGGCAATCCTGCTGTCCATCTACAACTCACTTTTCCCCAGTTGTAACTCATGACTCTAGGGGGCTTGGTTACTTTTTCATACAGTGCATATCAATTTGGGAGAGGGATTCACATATAGATAACCCCCCCCTTACCTCTGCTCACAGTTTTTCATTTCTCTGAGGTTCTTGGGACCATTATAGTCAAAGTTTTGAGTTCTAGGATATTGGTGGTGATAATATTGAAACTGTAGAGTTATTTTTGATTTTCTGTAGAAGAAACTAAAGCCAGACTGCTTCTATGCTTCCATTTTAATGACATCATATCCCTTAAATGACTTTTCTTTATAATTATACAATTTAGCATATGTGAAAACAATGAATGGCTCAGAATGTTTTCCTCATCACATGTGTAGGGTTTATCTGTTGGCAGGGAAAAGGATGTACAAGCAGTTTACTTATACATTATTTGGTCATGTTTAAACATGCTATAACACCCTCCTTGACTAATTATATATTGTAATTATATATTTGTAATATATAATTAGTATATATTTATATAGATAGACAAATGCAATTATATTTTTATTGAGATGTAGGGTACTAGTCAAGATTAATAATATAATCTCTAATTTATGACAAAGACCTCATTTGATTACTTTCACACATAGAACTCTGGACATATGTGTGGTTTGTTATATGCTTCCTCATGAAATTTTACATACTTTCTTGTTAATTCTTTCAATGTGGAGGATTTTTTTAAAATGATCAATACTGTTTATTCTATGAGAAGTCTTATTCTATGTCCTATCATGGCTTCATTTCCTATCTTAATTCCTTTTGCAATAAGGAAGTATGATAGTAAAACAACATTGCCTCCAATTGCTAATCCGTCCTTGGAAAATACTGCTTCATTTCTTAAAAATGGTGGTTAATTTGACCCAGAGCTAAATATAAAATAGGATGTTAGGCTTTTGTCAGATACACAATTGGCAAATATATTTTCCCATTCTGTTTGAATCAACCATGCTGCCCATCGAAACTGGACTGGTTAAAAAATAATATTTTGGTACATACACACACTGGAATATTATGCAGCCATAAAGAAGGACAAAACTTTGTACTTCGCAGTAACTTGGATAGATTTGGAGTCTATCATACTCAGTGATCCGTCACAGAAAGAAATATCTGAGTACCCTATGTTCTCTCTCACATGTGGATACTGAGCACCTATCCTAATATTACAAAAAGGGATTTGCCACAGCAAGACACTGCCAGGAAGGGTGTTGGTGGAAGGGGAGAGCATATAAAATCAGTCAGGGTTTCTGATCCTAACCCAGGCAAAGTGAGGTCCATTAGGAGGACCCAAACTCCCCCGTCCTAAACCACTTATGTATACAATCTTGACTTGTATCCCACAACTTCAAAATTAAATATAATTCAATTTTATATATACGTACACACGTATTTATATAACTAATTCTTGTCATTTTTATTTCTGACATTGTTCTTCATTTGTAATGAGCTGAATTTTTTGATGTGTATTCAGAAAAAAATTTAATCTCAGCAATGTATTCACTCTGTACCTAGTCATTGTTTCACCTGTTTATGTACTTTTGGCATTTAACTTCCAAAAATACATTGAGGAGATTCCATCTTTCTCAATTGCCTGTAATACTTTCAATAGGATTAGTATCAGCTCCTCCTTGTAAGTTTTATAGAATTCTGCTGGTAAGCCATCTAGTCCAGGGGTTTATTTTGTAAGTAGTTTTCTTATGCAGAGTCAATTCCCTCGGTTGTTATTGGTCAATTTAGTGTCTCAATGTCTTCTTGTTTCAACCTAGAGAGGTTGTGTGATGTCAGAAAGTCCTCCATTTCATTTAGGTTATCAAGTCTATGTACATAGTAATCTCTGATAATCTTTTGTATTTCCTCAGGGTCCGTTCTAATTTGATATTTTGTATTTCTGATTGTGTTTATTTGGGCTTTTTCTCTCTTTTTCTTCATCATTCTGGCTAGGGGCCCATCAATCTTGTTACTTCTTTCAAAGAACAAGCTTTTTGATTTGTTGATGTTTTCTATGATATTTTTGTCTTTAGTGTCCCATATTTGGCTCTTATTTTGGTAATCTGAATTATTCTGCTAAAGTTAGGGTTTTGGTGGTCTTTTATTTCTATCTCTCTTAGGTGATTAGTTAGGTTCTCAAACTGTGATCTTTCCATTTTCTTGATGTGTGCTCATAGACATACAAATTCCCTCTTAGAACTGTTTTCATGGCATCCCAGAAATTTGGAAAGATGTTTCTTCATTTTCATTTGTTTCCAGGAATCTTTTAACTTCAGCTTTGATTTCAGTGTTGACCCAGTAGTTGTTCAGCATCATGCTGTTTTGTGTCTATGCCTTTGTGGGCTTTGGAGAAATTTTATTGGTGTTGATACTTATTTTTATTCCTCTGTGATATTTATTTTTATTCCTCTGTGGTGTATGGCAATATTTCAACCTTATAGAATTTGTTTATGCTTGATTTATGGCCAAGGATGTGATTGATCTTGGACTACATTCCATGTGATGATGAGTACAATGTATATTCTGTGGTTGTTGGGTGGAATAACCTTTAGGTATCTATTAAGTCCATTTGGTCAAGTGTCAAGTTTAGGTTGGGATCTCTTTTTTGATTATTTGCCTCAATGATTTATCTAGTACTGTTAGTGGGGTATTCAAGTCCCCTTCTATAATAGTGTTATAGTCAATATCTTTTTTTAGTTTGCTTAGTAGTTACTTTATAAATGCTGGTGCTCCTGCATTTGGTACAAATTTGTTTAGGATGGATATTTATTGTTGATGGATTGAACCTTTTATCATTATGCTGTGTCTTTTTGTATCTTTTTAAATTTTTTGATAGCTTAAAGGTTGTTTTGTCTGATATTAAGATTGTGACTCCTGCCTTCTTTTGTGATTCATTTGCCTGGAAACTCATTTTCCATCCTTTATCTCTGAGTCTGTGTCCATCCTTTGCAGTGAGATGATTTTCCTGGAGGCAGCAAATAGTTGGGTTATAGTTTCTTATCCAGTTTGGCATTCTTTGTCTTTTCAGTGGTGCATTTAGTTCATTCACATTCAGGCTGATTATTTAAATATTATTTTATTCCTGTCATGAGGTTCTTACAACATTTTCCATTTATTGCTTGTGTTCTTTTGACTTTGGGGTTGATATATGTGTGTGTCTCATGTTGTTGTACTGTATTCTCTGTTGATTCTGTGCTCTGCTGTTTTCTTGGGAATTATGTGGTCATTCTTTATTTTTTTTTCTTCTGTGCTTAATACCTTTTTAAGTATCTCCCGTAGAGCTGGTCTGGAAGCTGCATAATCTCTTTGGGTATGGATGTCTGGGAAGGATTTTAATTCCCCATCGCTGATGAAGCTGGGCTTGGCTGGGTAGGAAATTCTTAGCTGGAATTATCTTTGAGATTTTGAATAGTGAACTCCAGTCCCTTCTTGTGTGTAGTGTCTCTTCCAATAAGTCTGCTGTTATTCTGATTGGATTTCCCCGGTAGGTCATCTGACTTTTCTCTTGCTTTCTTTATAATTTTTTATTTGGTGCCTACTTTGTGTAGGTGAATTACAATGTGCCTAGGGGTTGGTCTTCTCATTTGATGTCTTGTGGGGTTCTCTGTTTCTCTTGTGTTTGTCTGGTCATGTCTGAGTTGGGGAAAGGTTTACTGGATTACCTCCTGGAATTCTTTCTCTAATGTGTTCTCCATTTCCCTTTCATCTTATGGGACACCAATCAAGTGTAGATTTGGTCTCTTGACATAATCATGCATCTCTTGTAGGCTTTATTCTTTCTTCCTGAGTTCTCTTTCTATGTTTTTTAAAGATCAGGTTAGTCCATATTCTGGTGTTCAATTTCTGAGATTCTTTCTTTGACTAGATTATTTCTGCTTTCCATGGTTGTCATCTTGTTATTTATTTCTTTGATAAAATTTTTATTGCCAAAATCTCTTTTACAATTTTTTCAGTGTTGCATATTATCTTTATTGAGCGCTATTCATTCATTCCAACCATTCCCTAATCCTTGTCATATTCCTGATTGGTGGTGACTTCATATACTAGTTGTTGGTGACTTCATTGTTTGGGCTCCAAGTCTATCTGATTTTTCATTTTTCTGTACACTTGAAATTACCTGTAGTCTTCCTTTGTTTTCTCCTCATTAGTGACAGATTTCTTGGTTTTCTCTTTAGTTCTGTTATTTAGTGTCAGTGGGAGAAGCTTTCCGTTCTGATGTTTACTCAGTCCTCTATTCTTCCCTGATCCTGGCTCTGGATTTGTTCGAATTCAAAACAGGACTGTGGGTACCAAGCTATGCTGTCTCTTGTAGTATTAAAAGTCAAATAAGGTAGGGAAAGGGGAGCAAGGATTCAGAAACTATTGGCAAATTGCAATGTTCACTGATTGTGGTAAGTGTTCCCTGAGACCCATTCCTCACCACCACCACTCTTGTATGATGATCCAGTGTGTATGTGTGTGCACCCCCTGAGTCCAAAATACAGTGACAGCAATGAGGAGCACAGAGGAAAATATAATGCAATAAGATGAAAAATATTTTCTTTAAAAAGAGAAAAAAACATAGAGCAATGAAAACAGAAACCAAAGCAAAAAACAATTGAACACACACACACACACACACACACACACACACACACACACACACACAACACACAACACCCTTTTGAAGGAGAACAACTTTATCTTGGCCTTTCATGTTACCCATGAAACAACCTCAATAAAGACAAAAGAATTCAGCATAACTAGTACATGGGGACCACATTCCATCTGCAGGCTGTTTACACATATATTTACCATGGAGCCTATACCCTCTTTTCCAGGCTAAGTTCCCACATGATTTAGTACTGGTACTGTGGGTTATGCCACGCCTTCAGGTTTCATTCATAGCTGTACAGGCATCAAAAGGCATCAACACTGGCTGGTGGGGGTTGATCAGGGTCCAGTTAATTAAATACCCTCCCTCCTTGGTGCAATGGACCTCCAGCCATTCTTCATTTGGGGAGTACTGTGGGTTGAAACAAGTGTATAGATTCCCATAGCTAGTCTTATTATGCCTGTAAGTCCTTGAAATTGTTTCCTGGCAAGAGCAATGGGTTTGGTAAAGGAGTGTGTAAATAACTCCCTGACCTGACCAAGTTATGTGAATACATGAATGGAAGGAGAGGGTTCGAAAATCACAAAGGGAAACCAGATTAATAACAATAAACCGTGGCTATACATCCGGCCCAAAAGAGGTAAAAAAAAACACCAATACTAACTTTTTCCAGGAGGCCAGCTGTCTGAGGCAACTTCTGCCAAACCTATGGCAAAAACTAAGGCAAGAACTACAGCAACAGACACTAACAAGGGATGACACTGCTTTAAAATAAGAAAGTTAATATATGTAAAGTAGTCCGTTTGTTCATCCGATGATCGAGTCCTCAGGCTTCTGCTGTGTGTAAATTAGTGAGCTTCCAGAGAGACTAAAGCAGGACTATTGTCTTCTAGGGTCCTGGGGTGGCTGCATGCTTTCTTTAGATAGTCAGCATTTCAGTGCTGATGGATTAGTAGTGCACTCCCAGTCTCGAAAGGCCAGTTTTACTCTGCTGTGATGAATCCAGGGGCCTACCTTGGCTATCTTTATTGCAGTGGGGGTGGACAAAATGACAGTGAGTGGACCTCCCCAAAGGGGCTTTAGGGGCTGGATATACTATTCTTTTACCCATGCAGCATCTCCTGGTTTAAAGGGGTGAGCCTCTGTGGTTAGACTCACAGGTAACCACTTCCTAACCCAATGATACATAGCAGTGAGGGATGAGCCTAGAGCCTGCATTTGCTGTCTTAGAGTAAGATTGCCAACATCCTTTAAATCTCCTTTTATACCCTTAATAATGGGGGAAGGCATCCAAAAGAATTTCCAAAAGGGAGAACACTTTCATTCTATATATTTTTCATAAAAAGTATCCATTAATTTAGGACTTCTGTCATTTATTTCAAGTACAAGGGGTCATTATAATTAATACCACTTCAAACCTTACATATAAAAAAAGCACACCACATATCCTGCATGAAATTTGTCCCTCCACTGTCTTGAATAATAATGTGTAAATACAGATTTCATTTTTTGTGACTTGAGAGACTGAGGCTCACTCTGTTCTACTGACCTTGAGCATATTTACCAAATGATCCTAGGTATAAAAATGTTAAATCAATTTTTCTGAATGTGTGTCTTTCTTACCAGAGAAAAAATATTTTGGCTTTTTTTTTTAACACAATTATTAAACTTGCAAAATGCAATTCTTTTTAAATACTATGAAAATTAATATTTATTTAAAAGTTCATTGCTAGCCGGGCTCGGTGGCTTAGCCTGTAATCCTGTGCCTTTGGGAAGCTGAGGTGAGTGGATTGCCTGAACCCGGGTTCGAGACTCGCCTGGGCAGCGAGACCTCATCTCTACAATAAATTAAAAAATCAGCACATGCCTGTAATTCCGTCTACTTGGAAGGCTGAGGCGGAAGGATCGCCGGAGCCCAGCAAGTCGAGGCTGCAGTGGCCGGGAGCGGCCACTGCACTCCAGTCTGGGTGACAGAGTGAGACTCCAACTCAAAAAAAAATAAAATAAATAAAATAAATAAAAGTTCATTGCTAATATATTTCCTAATATTGAAATTTTCCGTGAATGAAATGAGAAGCTATTTTCTGCAAAATTCCTGTGACATTTTTCATAAACCCCTGGTATAATCATTAAAAGTTTGACAGCATCCTTTTTAAATGATATTTTTATTAAACATTTGTTTTCAAAGGGAATGTAATTTTCTGATTTATCACTTCAAAATATGTCCAAGTTTGTATATGATTATTATCACACATGGTGCTTTTAGTGCGTGCACACTCAATAACTTTAAATATCTCACAAAAGTTTATTTACTTGCAGATTATTCTGTAAAAAAAAATCCCATGAATATGAATTTTCTTTCTGCTTCTTTCCTATAATATTTATGTTGTTCTTTCCATTGTATTTTCACATGGACCAGCCAAAACAACTTGGTAAACTTTCTTATTTTTCTCCCAAACTTCTTTAAACTGACCACTTTCTTCTTATATTCTCTTTCCTTTTGGCTATAGGGCATCTGTTGGCTTTCTATTCTCTTGATGTCTCATATTCTAATCTTAAATTTTTTGGTTTTTATCTTCTTGTATATTAGAAAAGTCTCTTTCTATTTCTTTACCTCCATTCTTTCTCATTTCTTTTCATTCCATATTGAGGTACATGGACACATGGTTTCTTTTATTTATATATGTATTTCCAAAAAAATTCAAACTTAAGAACTCTGCCTTTATTCACAGTTCCAGAGACCATTACTATGCAATAAATAATACACCAAATCTTCAGAAGACTTCAATCACAGTGAAAAAAGGTTTTACCTCCATTGTTCTGTCAAAGGAGTATTAAAAATTCAAGTGGCATACAATGCCTTTGATTATATTGCCCAATGCTTGCCCACATAGGAGTATATATAAAGACACATATAAATGCACACACACACACGTATTCCTTTCCAAATTTAGTAAATATCTTCTGTTTACATTTTGTTGACATAGTAATGTACTTTGTAAAATGCAATTTTATTTTTTTTTACATTTTCAGGGAGGATTTTAATGAATGCTTATTAATAATATATTTCTTAATTTTGCATCTTTATGTGAATGAAAGTAAACAGCATGGGACATTTAAATATTTTAGGAAAAATTATAAAAATAGAAAAATAATATATCACATTTTTAATTTCTTTTATTTTTTAGAGATTGTTTTATTTTTAATTCTTATCTAGACATAATTGTTGTATATATTTATTGGATGCATAAGAGGTTTTGATATAGGCATAAAATCTGTGATGATTAAGTCGAGGTTATTGGGAATCCATCTTTTTGTTATTTCTTTTTTAAAGAAAACTTTCAATTCTACTCTTTTAGCTTTCTTTAATATATAATGAATCAGTGTTACCTATCATTGCCCTAGTGTGATACCAGATGCTGGTCTTATTCACTCTATCCAACTGTATTTTTTTTTTTTTGGTTGGAGTCTCACTCTGTCACCCAGACTGGAGTGCAGTGGCTGCTCCTGGCCACCGCAGACTCGGCCTGCTGGGCTCCAGCGATCCTTACGCCTCAGCCTTCCGAGTAGCTGGAACGACAGGCACGCACTACCATGCCCAGCTAATTTTTGATTTATTGTAGAGATGGGGTCTCACCAAGTTGCCCAGGCGTGTCTCAAACTCGCGGGCTCAGGCAATCCGCTCACCTCAGCCTCCCAAAGTGCTGGGATTACAGGCTGAGTAGCCAACCCCCTCTTTATTCCCCATCCCGCTATCCTTTCCAGTCTCTGGTAACCATCACTCTATATCTCCACGAGTTCATTTTTTTTTCTTTAGCGCTGACATGTGTGAGAACATATGATATTTGTCTTTCTATGCCTGGCTTATTTTACTTAACATTAGATCTCCTCCAGTTCCTTCTCTGCAGAGTATACATTGTCATTTGTTGTCAAGTGACTTAACTAAGATAATGTTCACCTCAACATGAGGTAAAATGTAAATTCAAAAACAATAAGAATGCATAATTATTGGTGGACAAAAATGTTTGAATGCAGATGCTCGGGAATCCAACCCTTTCTTCCTTTAGGTACAGTCATACAATTTTTACTAATTCAGTGTTTGCAGAGACTTAAAACTACAGGAATGTTGAAGTAACCAGAAGTGACAATATATAGTAATTACCAGCCACAGAAATTACCAAAGCTAACAAACTGAATATTGGTAGCCTATGTGATATCAAAACAGGTAAAGAAAGTTTTTAAGGTTAACCACCAGCACTAATATTATGCCATTTGTTTTTGTTTTTTTTCTCCTAAATATCTACCCTCTTCTCTTCAGTTTTTCATTACAGCTGTTCTCATATTAACTCTTTGCATTTCTCTTTCCTTACCTTCCATCTTTTCTCTTTTTTTTCCTCAGTCCATTCCTTTCACTGCTTATAATCTTGGGGAGTTCCTTCTTTCATAGAATTGCTCCAGTTTCGTTATTAACTTTGGGAAAAAAATGTGGGATAAGGCTCGTGGGCAAATGATTTGTATTCTGCATATATTTTCTCAATAATCTATTATGGGAAGATGTCTGTCAGGTATTTCAAGTTCAAGAAATTGTTACTACATAATGGTGAATTCCTCAAACACTGAGATGAGGAAGACTCCAAACTTACTACATCTAGCTTCTCCAACATTGTCCATTCAAAGACTGCCTGAGACTCACCCTTCCACCTTTCTGAATCATGTTTTACAATTTTTCTCAAATATACAAATACTTTACATAATTGTCCTACCTTTTTTTCTACAGGAGTAAATATTCCATTTTTTGCATATATATGGATACCATTATTTACTTTTCAAAATACAATTCTTTTTGAATTTGTGGAGTAGATTTATGTCTGAAAGAAAAATTATTGACTACACATGACAACTGTACATTTTATGAGACAACATGAGAATCTTATTATTTTCCAGAGATAATACTAAAAGGTCTTTATAATTCAATAAAATTGCTAAAAGTTTTATATCCTTCATTGCTAATGAAGTTTAAATTACTTACTTTTTACACTGGGAATATTACTTAGAGATATATTTCTTCAATGTATGTCATAGACTTTATATGACTACTGCTATAAAGTTTTGGATGGATGAGTGCTTTTTTTGATGTTGTTCTCACTCCAGAATGGAGTGCAGTGGTACAGTCAGGACTCATCACAGCCTAGACCTTCTCGTCTCAGATGATCCCTCAGTCTCAGCCTCTGAAGTAGCTGGGACTATAGGCATGTGCCATCACATCCAGATAATTTTTTGTTTATTTTTTGTAGAGACAAGATATTGCTATGTTGTATCAGTTGGTCTCGAATTTCTGGGCTCAAGCAATCCTCCTGCCTGGGATTACAGGCATAAGTGCTCAGGTTCTTAAGTGAGTCACCATGCCTAGCCCTGATGAGGACTTTTAACGTCTTCTTCATCATCAGTTTTTAATAATCTGTCTCATGCATACATGCTTGTTTGTATTTTATTGTAAAAAAAGAAAAAAAAGAAAGATACATGATTGTCAATTATACACGGAGTCTTGTTCTTTTATTCAGTTATTTATTTGTTTTGGAGTCTCACTCCATGGCCCAGGCTGGAGTGCAGTGGCATGCTCAGGCCACCCCACCATCAACCTGCTGGGCTCCAGGGATCCTTCTGCCTCAGGCAATCCACTCACCTCGGCCTCCCAAAGTGCTGGGATTACAGGTTGAGCTACGGACCCTGGCCTAGAGCCTTATTCTACTATCCCTCTTTGCATCATTGTGGTTTTTAATTTTTTTAATTTTTATTTTTCCACCAAGGAGTTGGTTGGTGAGATGACTTTCAGAAATATATGGTTTCAATAGTTAGAAATATAGGTAATTTAAGTCACAGAGTAAACAAAGAAGGAGTTCCACATTTCTATCCTCTTCCCTTTCTCACATTGTGGTTCCTGTTCAATGAATTTGTTTCATTCTGTCTTTTATTTTTCAGTTTAATCAAGTCCCAATAATGAATTTCATTCTTTACCTAGTTATTGCTTCATTTGTTTCTTTTTATTCTATCTGCAGAGTTCAATTATCGTATTCCTCAACTACAAACTCACTTATTTTTACATTTTTTTCTCCTTATATGTTTTTCCTTTTGTATGGTCTTATAAGTTTTTTTTTTTTTTTTTATCTTTACTTGATAGTCAATACTCTTCACTATGAGCCTATTTCACCTGCCTTCTAGTTGTATTCAATTAACATGAATCCTTTATCTCTATTAAATTGTATTAATAACATACACAGGAAATCTTGGTATTTTAATGGTTCTTTTGTGACATTTTACTCCAGTAAAGTGCTGGTTATTAATTTTGATTTAGAGCTTTTTTTTTTTTTTTGAAAAGTAATACATCATGTGAATTCCTTTCATTTGCATTAGATAACATGTGCTACATCCAAACTGAGTTATAAACAAAATCTCATCCAATAAGTTTATGTAGTATTCAGTGGATAAAAATATTATGAAGAGATAACAGGCACATAACATGTTATATTCTCTACGTACAGTTGTTTATATTCACTAACTGTTTGCACTGATATATCACAATATATCCAATGAAATAATGAGAATAAACTATATAGATTTAGTAGCACCCAAAGAAATTATTAAAATTAAGGAAACATTAAATGCCTAAATAATGTGAAAAGAGATAAAGAACATTTTTAAAAGGTAAACATGAAAATATTAATTCTTTATTGTACTCTTTTAGGTCTTTTCCATATTTTGTTAGACTTTACTTGAAAAAATTAAGCTCTCTGCAACATTTTGTGGAAGTGTGCACACATGTATGTATTTGTGTTTGTGTGTTCATCTGCATCCAAACAAAATTAATTTTATAGGGAACATTTTTAATTAATATGAATTTTATTTTTGCTTCTTTCTCATTATATTTACATTTTCTTGTTATTGTATATTTAGGTGGACCAACAAAAAACTCAGTAAATTTTCTTGTAATTTATTATTCTCAAACTCCTTTAAAATGACCATATACTTGGTGTTTATATTCTCATCCATTTTTGGCTATATGCCAACTGTTGGCTTTCCATTCTCTTGGTGTCTCATAGTCCCCTTTTAAATTTGTTGCTTTTGATCTTCTTACATATTAAGAAATACCTCCTATTCTTTACCTCTATTCTTTTTCATTTCTTTTTATTCTATATTTAGACTAATGGACAAATAGTGTATTTTGTATATATGTTATTTATTATACTATATGTACAGATAATATATTCTATATCTAGTTATTTATATATTGCATACACTTAATAGACATTATATATTTATTTTTATATAAAAATATGTATTTTATATATAAAAATATATTTCTGAAAACATTCAAACTTAAGAACTCTCCATCATATTCAAAGTTCTTTTTCTTAATTTTAAAAATCTTTTTTATTTTTAATTCTTATACAAGCACAATAGTTGTATATGTATATGTATGGGGTACACATGAGGTTTTGATATAGACGTACAATGTATAATGATTAAATCAGGGTAATTTGGAATCTAGCACTTCAAACATTTAGCATTTCTTTGTGTTAATTACATATTAATTGTGCAAATTTTTTTTTTTGAGTTGGAGTCTCACTCTGTCACCCAGACTGGAGTGCAGTGGCCACTCCCGGCCACTGCAGCCTCGACTTGCTGGGCTCCAGTGATCCTTCCTTGCCTGAGCCTGCGGGTTCGAGACCCGCCTGGGCAACTTGACGAGACCTCATCTCTGCAAAACTAGCCTGGCGTGGTAGCGCACGCCTGTAGTTCCAGCTACTCAGAAGGCTGAGGCGGAAGGATCGCTGGAGCCCAGCAGGTGGAGGCTGCGGTGGCCAGGAGCGGCCACTGCACTCCAGTCTGGGTGACAGAGTGAGACTCCAACTAAAAAAAAAAATGTGCATATTACATATTTTATTTTTGTCATGACCAAATACTATTCTGTATTGTGTGTATGTATATATACACAACCACACAAACCACATTTTTCTCCCCCCCTTTTTTTCTTTTTCTTTTTTTACTTTAAAGATGAGGGGTACAATTCAAGGTTAGGCATACAAATGCTCATTATGCAGGTACCCTTGTGGTTGAGGAGTGCTCCTCCCACCCCTATCAGTTTCCCTCAACTGCCAATCCTTCCTGTCCTCCACTGGCAGTTTCACTCAACTGCAAATCCCCCCCCCGCAGGTTCCCACTACTGCCAATCCCTTTCTTATAGTATTATAATAATTGTTAAAGGTCCGTTTATGATTGAGAACATATGGTATTCTGTTTTTCGTTTCTGTGACAGATCACTGAGTATGATAGACTCTAAGTCCATCCAAGCTGTTTCAAAGTCCATATGTTTATCCTTTTTATGGCTGCATAATATTCCATTGTGTATGTGTACCACATTATTTTAATCCAGTCCAGCTTCAAAGGGTAGAATGGTTGCTTCCATGTTTTTGCTATTGTGAATAGAGCTACAAAAAACATGTGTGTGCAGTTATCTATTTTGTAGAATGATCTGAGCTCCTCTGGGTATATTCCCAATAGTGGGATTACTGGGTAATATGGAAGATCAATTTCCAGTTCTTTCAGAAATTGCCACACTGTCTACCAAAGAGGTTGCACTAGTGTACATTCCCACCAGCAGTGTATAAATGTTCCTTTTTCTCCACATTCTTGTTAGCATCTGTTGCTGTTTGTTTTATTAATGATGGCCATTCTTATTGGAGTCATATCTCAATGTGGTTTTGATTTGCATTTCTCTGATGATTAGTGTGGCTGAGCACTTTTGTAATTTTCAGGGTCAGTTGTGATTTGATCTTTTGTATTTCTGATTGTGTTTGTTTGAGCTTTTTCTCTCCTCTTCTTGGTCATTCTAGTTGGGAGTCCAACAATCTTGTTAATTCTTTCAAAGAACCAGCTTTTTGTTTTGCTGATGTCTTCGATGATATTTTTGTTTTCTATGTCCTGTATTTTGGTTCTTATTTTGGAGATAGGGTTTCTTCTGCTAAAGTTAGGGTTTTGGTGGTCTACTCTTTCTAGCTTCTTAGGTGATTTGTTAGGCTCTCCACTTGTGATTTTTTTCCATTTACTTGATATGTCCTCGTGGAGACATAAATTCTCTTCTTAGCCCTGTTTTTCTGTCATCCCAGAAGTTTTGGTAAGATTTTTCTTCATTTTCATTTATTTCTAGAAATCTTTTATTTTCTGCTTTTATTTCACTGTTGACCCAGTAGTTGTTCAGCATCATGCTGTTAGTGTTCATATCTTTGTGGGCTTTGGGGAAGTTTTGTTGATGTTGATATCTTATTTTTATTCCACTGTGGTCTGAGAAGATGCATGGCAAAATGTCAACCTTTTGCAATTTGTTAATGCTTGATTTATGACTGAGGGCATGATTGACCTTGGAGTATGGTACATGTGGTGAGGAGTAGAATGTATAATCTGTTGTTTTAGGGTAGAATATTCTGTAGGTATCTCTTAAGTCCATTTGCTCAAGTGTCAAAATTAGGTTCTGGATCTCCTTGTTGATTTTTTGCCTTAATGATCTATTTAGGGCTGTTAGTGGGCTATTCAAGTCCCCTGCTATAATAGTGTTAGAGTCAATATCTTTTTTAAGTTTACTTTGTAGTTGCTTTATAAATGTTGATGCTCCTCTGTTGGATGCATAAGTGTTTAGGATGATTAGTTCTTGTTGATAAATTGAACCTTTAATCATTATGTGGTGTCTTTTTGAATCTTTTTAAATTTTTGATAGCTTAACATTTATTTTGTCTGATGTTAAGATCATGGCTCCTGCCTTCCTTTGTGATTCATTTGCCTGGAAACTCATTTTCCATTCTTTAACTTTGAGTCTGTGTGCATCCCTTCTGGTGAGTTGGGCTTCCTGGATGCAAAAAAAAATTGAGTCATGGTTTCTTTTCCAGTTTGCCATTCTGTGTTTTTTCAGTGATGCATTTAGTTCATTCACAATTCAGGCTTAATATTGAAATTAATTGTTTTTCTCTGTCATGAAGTTCTTATAAAGTTTTTTTCTGTTTGCTTGTTTTGTTTTTTTTTTTTTTGAGTTGATGCATGTGTATGTTTCCATGTTTCTTGTTGCAATGTATTCTCTGTTGATTCTGTGTTCTGCTGTTCTCTTGGGAAGTGTGTGGTCATCTTTTATGTCTTTCTTCTGTGCTTAACACTTTTTTAAGTGTCTCCTGTAGAGCTGATCTGAACACTGCATAGTCTCTTAGGGATTGGATATCTGAGAAGGATTTTAATTCTCAAATACTAATAAAGGTGAGTTTGACTGGGTAGGAAATTCTTGGTTGAAATTGTTTATTTTTGAGGACTTTGAATATTGGATTCCAGTTCCTTCTTGTTTGTAGTGTTTCTGCCCAAAGGTCTGCTGCTATTCACATTGGTTTTTCCCTTTAGGTAGTCTGTCTTTTCTCTCTTGCTGCCTTTAGATTGTTCTCTGTTGTGCCTACTTTGTGTTGGTGTATTACTATTTGTCTAAGGATTTGTCTTCTCATTTGAAGTCTTATAGGAGTTTCTGGTATCTTTTGTGTTTGGCTAGTCATATCTCTGGGGAGCTGGGCAAACTTTTCTTGGATTACTTCCTGGAATACTTGCTCCAAGATGTTCTCCATTTCCCTTTCTCCTTCTGGGATACCAATCAGGCACAGATTCAACCTGCGGATATAATCACACATCTCTTCTAGGTATTTTCTGTCTTTCTGAGTGTTCTTTCTATGTTTTTTACAGATCAGGTCAGTTCTCTGTTCTGGTCTTCAAGTTCTGAGATTCTTTCTTTGGCTAGGTTAATGCTGCTTTCCATCTTGATATTAATTTTCTGGGTGAGGTGTTTTTTTTTTGTTGTTTTTTTTTTTTTTTGCCAAAATCTCTTTTACAAGTTCTTTCAGTGCTGAAGCTTATCTTTCTTGAGTCTTAGTCACTCTTCTCATCTATTCCATAATTTCTGCTGTATTCTTGGGCCAGTCGTTCATGAATTCCATTGCTTGAACTCTAAGGTCTGATTTGTCAGTAGTTTTTCCCTTGTTACATTTGCAGTTACCTGTAGTCTTCCTTTTGTTTTTTCTTATTTTTGACAGATCTCTTTAGTTCTGTTATTCAATGTCAGTGGGAAAGGATTTCCCTTCTGATGTTTTCTCAGGCCTCTATTCTTCCCTGATCTGAGCTCTGGATTTGCTCTATTATGAAACAGGACAATGGGTTGTTTTGAAGATCAGATAAGTTAGGGTATGTGGTGCTAGGACTCAGAAACTACTTGCAAATTACAATGTTCACTGATTATGGTATAATTTTCCTGAGATTCATTCCCCACCACCACTTTATATGGCAATGCAATGGATATGTGTGTATATCCTCTGAGTCCAAGATACAGTGACAGCAATGAGGAGTACAGAGAAAAATAGAATGAAATAAGATGAACAAAAATTTTAAAAGAAAGTAAAAAAAAACAAAGAAAAGTGAAAGCAGAAACCAAACCAAAAAAACTATTGAACACACACACACACACACACACACACACACACACACACACCCTAAAAACCTAGAATAAGAACAAAATGAAACAAAACAAACAATAACAAAAAAAACCCCAGGAAAACTAGACATACACATATGCCTAGCACAAAATGAATGGCAAAGAAAAAGAGAAATACTGTGAGAAAAAAAAAGGAATTCAGATTGAGCCCTCACACATATATTGACATACATCTTATACATCTTCAACTAAAAATAAAAATAAAACAAACAACAACAAAAATCTGAGAGATGAACAACCAATCTTTCACATATACACATAAACTCAGAAAAAAAAGAAGAAAAGAAAAAGAAAAAAAAAAAAGGAAGAAAATGGGCGAGAGATGTAGACCAAACCCTCACATACACATTCATGCACAAAGGATAAATATTTTAAAAAATAGATAAACTAAGAAACAAGCAGTCAAAAGGTTTAAATTATTTTTTATAATTAAAATTTTAAAATAATAGGGAGAAACCCTGCCCTCTTGTGGCAGGTTCTGTGATTGTTCATCTCATCTGCTCTGCTATGTCCTGCAGAGCTTCTACCTCTTTCACTCTCTCCCCAGTGGGTGGGGCCGCAGTTCTCCCCTCCCACTCTCTATTGATTGGGGATATCCCCTCTGGTGAGTAGGTGCGAGATTGTCTCTTCCCCAGGTATGTACTTGCTGCTCTCGGTGGTGCCCCAGCCCGGCCTATCATAAAATGAAGCTCTCCTATTGCGACTGACATCCAGGCTCCACCTGGGTTTGTCCCTCTCAGTTGTGTCCTCGCTATGTGGGTCTGACTTTCAGAGAATTTCTGGGGAGAAGGGGATTTGGGTCAGTCCGAGACTCACCACTGATCTCTTTGGAGTTCTTCCTCCTTTTCTGGCCACACCCTTTGTCCCACATCTGGATCAGGGTAGGACATGGGTTCCTGAGATTCAACACTCCTCAGGTCCCTCCAAAGTCTGTGCTTTCAGGATATTCCCTCTGGGTCAGGATCAACCACTGAGTAGTTGAACCACCAGTCACAGAGATTGGGTCTATTCCTTGGAGCAAGTTGGAACACTTCCCTGCCCCCTCTTTCATCATCTCTGTGAGCCTCTGCTTCTGGTATTCCTCCTCAGCTCTTGCCGCCAGGGTCCAGTCCGATGTCACAGTGGTGAGATAGTACCTGGAGCCTGCAGTCTCTCCCTGCCATGTCTTCACAGGAAAACTTTTGTCCATTAAAAAATTGTTGCTTGGCTTCTGTGACCTAGGAAGGGCTAGGGACCAAGAAGAGCAGCTGCAGCACCAGGTGCTTCTCCATGAGGGCCCTAACCACTTGCTCATGAGCCCCCACCAAGTCGGTCTCTCTCAACATTTTCTTCCCAGGAAGGGATTTGTTGATTTTTTTTTAAAGTGGTGCTTGGCTTTTTATTCCCGGGAATTACTAGGATTCAAGTTGAGCAGTTGAGGCACCAGCAGCTGCAGCAGGAGAGCCCTGGCTTCTAGCTCTCTAGCCCTCACTCATTCAGTCACTCACATGCCCACTTACTCACCAGAACATACACAAAATTTTCCATACACTCACTCACTCACATCAGAACTCACATAATCTTACTGGCTTGGCTGCCATCTTCCCCCACATTTTTATTATCCATTCATCTATTTATGAACACTTAGGTTGATTCCATATCTTGGCTATTGTGAATAACATTATAATAAATGTGAGAATGCAGATACCTTTTCAATATACTGGTTTCTTTCTTTTAGATGTATACCTAGCAATGGGAGTCTGTATCAAATTTTAGATCAGTATGGTAGTACTAATACTTCTAATTTTAGTTTTATTAAGAAATTTCAATACTGTTTACTATAACGGTTATACTGATTTATAATCCAATCAACAGTATGTAAACATTCCTGTTTCTCTGGAAATAGACATTATAAAAGGAGTAGCATGGCATTTCCATGTGATTTTAATTTTCATTTACATGGTGATTAGCAATGTTGAGCGTTTATTCATATGTCTGTTGGCCACTTGTGTGTCTTCTCTTGAGAAATGTCTATTTAGGTCTTTTACCCAATTTGAAAATTATATTAGTTGCTCCTTTGAATTTGAGTTGATAAATTCCTTATATAGTCTTGTTTTAATCCCTTTTTGAATGGAGAGTTTGTAAATATTTTCTCTAATTCTGTATACTGTCTCTACACTCTGTTGATCATCTACTTTGCTATGCAGAAGCTTTTCAGCTAGATAAAATACCATGTGTCTATTTTTGCTTTTGCTGCTTCTGCTTTAGAGGTGTTACCTATGAAATCTTTGCCCAAAACAGTATCTATCCTACAGTACTTTCACATTGTTTCTTTGTAGTAGTTTGATAGTTTCAGGTACGATATAAAGCTCTAATTAACTATCATTTGATTTTTGTATATGGTAAGAGATAAGAGTCTAGTTTTAATCTTCTGGGTATGGATACAGTTTTCTCAGCACCATTTTTAAACAGACTGCCCTTTCAACAATGCATGTTCTTGGTGAGTGTCAAAATGAATTAGATATAAATGTATGGGTTTATTGCCACATTTTCTCTTTTGTTTAGCTGTTCTGTTTCTGATTTTGTGCCAGTGATATGTTTTTCTCTTACTATCTCTTTGTAATATATTTTTAAGTTAGGTACTGTGATGCCTCCAGCTTTGCTTTTTTTGTTTGTTTTTTCTTCAGAATTACTATAGCTATTTTGAATCTTTTTGGGTTCCATACAAATTTTAGGATTGTTTCTTCTATGTCTGTGAAGAATATTGTTGGTATTTTGATAGGAATTGCATTGAATATGTAGATTTTTGGGTGGTATGGACAAAATAGCAATATCAGTTATTTTAATAAATGAGCATGAGATGTCTTTCTGTCTTTTTTGTGCCCACTTCAATTTTTTTCATTAGTGTTTTATATTTTTCTTGGTAGAGGTCATTCACTATTTTGGTTAATTTATTTCTAAATATTTTATAATTTTTGTCACTGTGACAAATGAGATTTCTGTCTTGATATTTTCAGACAGTTTGCTGTTGGTGTACATAAATTCTATTAATTTGTATATGCTGAATTTGTATCCTGTAACCATACTGAATTTGTTTATTATCTCTAAAAGTTTTTTGGTAGCATATTAAAGATTTTTTTAAAAAGAAGAATATATCCTCTGTGAACAAAGGACTTTTCTCCTTCCAACTTGAATGTCCCTTCTTTACTGACTAGGAGCATTAACACTTCGTTGAGTAAAAGTGGTGAATGTAGACATTTTTGTTTGCGCCAGATCTTAGAGGAAAATCTTTCAATCTCTCCCTTTCATTATAATTTTAGCTTTTGGTTTTTCAAATATGGGCTTTATTTTTTGCAGATATTTTTTGTATATACACCTTATTGAGTTTTTATTATGAAGGGCCATTACATTTTGCTGAATGCTTTTTCAGCACCTATTATAATAGAGAACTGCTAATATGAAGTGACACAAATATTGGTGTGGTATGTTGAACCATCATTATATCCCAGGGCTGATTCCCACTTAATCTTGGTGAATGATGTTTTTAATGAGTTGTTGAATTCAGTTTGTTCATATTTTATTGAGGATTTCTGCAAGTATGGCCATCAAAAATATTGGTCTATAGTTTTAGTTTTCTGTTATGTCATTGTCTGGTTTTGGTATGTTTGTAATGCTGGCTTGATAGAATGAGTTTTTAAGTATTCCCTTTTTTCAATATGTTGCAATAGTTTGAGAAATTTGATACTACCTCTTCTTTAAATCTCTAGGAGGTTTCAGCAGTGACACTACCATTACTGGGTTTTTCATTAATAGAAAAATTTCTTTTTTATGATGTGAGGTACAACTCAAGGTTAGGTGCAAAAATGTTAATTATACAGGTACCCTTGTTGATGAGGTGTGTCCCTCCATCCCCTGGTAGTTTCTCTCAACTGCCAATTCCAACCCCCCTCCTCTGGCAGTTTATCACAATACTATTGATGTTTTTTTAAATTTTATTTTTTCCTTTATTTTAAAGATGCGAGGTACTATTCAGGGTTGGTTTACAAATGTTTATTATTCAGGTACCCCTGTTGATGAAGTGTTTCCCTTCCGCTCCTGGAAGTTTCCCCAACTGTCAATCCCACTCCCTATCCTCTGGCAGTTTCTCGCTACTGCCAACTCCTTTCTCATAGTATTATAATAATTGTTCAAGGTCTACTTATGAGTGAAAACATATAGTACTCTGTCTTTGTTTCTGTGATAGATCACTAAGTATGATAGATTCTAAATCCATCCAAGTTGCTGCAAAGTTGATGTGTTTGTTCTTCATGGCTGCATAATATTCCATTGAGCATATGTATCACTTTTTTTTTTTAATCCAATCCTGCTTCGATGGGTAGCATGGTTGTTTCCATGCAGTATGCAGAAAAAGCATTATTAACAGGGATGATTATAACACCAAAGGCCTACAATAAAAGAGTAGAAAGACTTCAAATAAACACTCTCACCAAGTTGCCCAGGTTGATCTTGAACCCTTGGACTCAAGCAATTCTCTTGCCTCTGCCTCCCAAAGTGCTGGGATTATAGGTGTGAGTCACCGGGCCTGGAATATGTGCTTTTTCTATATGCTTCATCACATTTTATGTAGTTTTCTCATGTCTGAATGATCTTTGCATTTTATTCTGAAAAAAGGGGAGGATTAAAAAAGAACAATGGTCAATCTTGTTTATTCCATAGGATTTCTTATTGTATGTCCTCTCATGGCATCATTTCCTATCTTCATTTCTTTTGCAATAAGGCATGTATGGAAATAAAATAACATTGCCTCTAAATGATGAACTGCTCCTGAAAAAATATTCCTTCAGTCCTCATAAATCCTGGTTAATTTGAACCAGAGCTAAATATAAAATGTAACTTATTTTTGTCTTTCTTATTTTTGACATTGTTCTTTCATCTTTGGTTATTTTATTTCTTGATAAGTGTACTCTGAATAAAGGTATGTTCCAATCATGTATTCATTCTGTGCCTAGTCATTGCTTCATATGTTTCTTATACTTTTTCTTTCAAGTACAATGCTTGTCTTCCTCCTACACATGCATATTTTTACGTGTTTTTCCTTGTATCTGTTCTTTCAAACTGAAGTTAATCTACATTTTTTTTTCTGAATTTTACCCATTATTGCATTTTATTTGTCTTTTAGTTGCAATTAATGAAGAATTTTATTAACAATATAATAATGAAATTTGTATATTTTTGAAGTTTTGATAGACAAGTTTTCTCCAAGAAGTCTGTAGTCATTAGACTGATCTATTACATTTTTGGCTTTAATGTATTTTTAGTTAAGATAAACCTCCAGATATTGTGCTTTCCTTTTGGATGAATAGATTCTTTATTTTTCAGACAATTTTGTCTCATTTTATTTTTTCCAACTATCTTTAAGTTTACTATTTTTATTTGTTATTCAATTGCCACTGTTAGTACATCTTTGATTTTCTTTGTTATTGTTTTTTTAATCAATATTTTTTATTATGATATTGTGGGGTACAGTTAAGGGTTAGCTATACAAATATGCTTCGTTCAGGCACCTTTGTTGATAAGAGGTGACTCTCCATCCCCAGACAGATATTGACTACCGGTAATCCCATCTCCCTTCCCTTCCCCCCCCATAGTTTCCCACCACTGTCAGTCATTTTCTTATAGTATTACGTTGGATGTTCAAGGTCCACTATATGAGTAAGAACGTGTGATACTAAGATCTTTGTTTCTGTGAGAGATCACTAAGTATTATAGACTCTACTTCCATCCAGGTTGCTGCACAATTCATGATTTTGTTCTATTTTACGGCTGCATAGTATTCCATCATGTATATGTACCACATTTTTTTAATCCAGTCCTCTTTTGATGGACAGCATGGTTGCTTCCAGGTTCTTACTATTGTGAACAATGCTGCGATAAACATACATGTGCAGGTATCTTTTTTATAGAATGATTTGAATTCTTTAGGGTATATTCCCACTAGGGGGATTGCAGGGTCATATGGGAGGTCAATATTTAGAGCTTTTAGGAATCACCATACTGTTTTCCACAGAGGTTGCACCAGTTTGCACTCCCACCAACAGTGTAGAAGTGTTCCCTTTTCGCCACACCCTCTCCAGCAACTGTTATTTTTTGAGTTATTGATAATGGCCATTCTGACTGGAGTTAGGTGGCATCTCAGTGTGGTTTTGATTTGCATCTCCCTGATGATTAGTGGGATTGAACATTTTTTCATGTGTCTGTTGGCTGCTTGGATGTCTTTCTTTGAGAAGTGTCTGTTCATATCTTTTGCCCATTTTATAATGGGGTTGTTTGTTTTTTTCTTTTCAGCATGTTTCAGTTCCTTGTAGATCCAAGATGTTAAGCCTTTGTCAGACCTGGAGTTGGCAAATACTTTTTCCCAGTCTGTAGGCTGTCTCCCTGCTCTCTTGATGGTTTCTTTGGCTTTGCAGAAGCTTGTCCGTTTAATGAGGTCCCACTTGTCTACCTTATCTCTCATGGCTTGTGGGTTTCGAGGTTTGTTCAGGAACTGGATGCCAGTTTCAATTTCCATGAGGGCATGTCCTTCATTTTCTAAGGTTCTTATGGTTTGAGGTTTTACATTTAGGTCTCTGACCCATTTAGAGTTATTTTTTGTGTATGGGGATAGATAGGGGTCCTGTTTCAATCTTCTGCATGTGGTCAGCCAGTTTTCCCAGCACCATTTACTGAATGGGTTCTTCTCTCCCCAGTGGTAGGTGGTGGAGGCTTTGTTGAAGATGAGTTGGTTGAGAAATTGAGGTTTTGATTCTGGAATCTCAATTCTATTCCATTGGCTATATGACTGTTCCTGTACCAATGCCAAGCTGTTTTGATTATCGTAGCTTTGTAGTAAAGTTTGAAGTCTGGTAATGTGATACCACCTGTTTTTTTTTTTTGGCTGAGAATTGTTCTGGCTATTCTTGGTCATTTGTGTTTCTTAGTTGTTTTGAGCAATGTATTAAACATGTAGGTTGATAATTTGGGCACTTTCAAAGTAACTGATGTGTGAATTCTGTCAAAGTTATGCTCAAGTCATTTGATAAAACCTCTTCGCTGCCGTTTAATACCTCATTTCTCTTTCTACATAGGGTTTAGTTAAGATAAGCTATGTTTAAGGATGAGTTAATATGAAAAATCACATAACACAAGGTTATGTATTTATAGGTTGACAAAATTCTTGTGAATACGGTGACCCAGCAACCTAACTTGCTGTTTGTTTTTTTCTAGAAGCAGCAATTCAGTATTTTCTAATGTGAAGCCTATGACTAATTTTTACAACACAAATACTGCTATAACTAGATTTGTCTCTCTCACCGGGCTTGGTGGCTCAGCCTGTAATCCCAGTGCTTTGGGAGGCTGAGGTGAGTAGATTGCCTGAGCCCACAGGTTTGAGACCAGCCTGGACAACTTGGCAAGACCTCATCTCTACAACAAAATCAAAAATTAACTGGCATGGTGTGCATGCCTGTAGTTCCAGCTACTTGGAAGGCTGAGGCGAAAGGATCACCGGAGCCCAGCAGGATGAGGCTGCGGTGGCTGGGAGCGTGCCACTGCACTCCAGTCTGGGTGATGGAGTGAGACTCCAACTCAAAAAACAAACAAAAAAACAATTGTCTCTCTCTATATTTAATAGCAAACATTGAAGTTATTAAAACTCAAAGAACAACAAATAAAAGTCCAAATAATTTTTAAAGGGATGAAGAACAGTATTAAAAGATAAGCACAAAACTAATTTCCAAAAGTTTTTCACAATTAGATATATCCATCCTTTTAAACTCCTTCTCATATCTGAACAAAAGTGATCTTTAAGCCACAGTGCATGCTGTGTCTGTGTGTTTTGGTATACAGTATGTTTGTATGTGTGTGTGTATATCTTTGTGCTTATCTTTATCCCAACTAATTTAATCTTAAAAATAATTTTTCAATAAGTTTGAATTTTATTCCTGTTTCTTGCCAATAATACTTACGCTGACTTTTCCGTTTTATTCTCAGAAAGACCACCCAAAAAAATCAGTAAATTTTCTGATAATCTATTATTTCTACAATCCTTTACAATTACTGCTTTCTTGGTATTTTAATGTTTCCCTGCTTTTTATCTATACGACATCCTTTGTCTCTCCATTCTCCTGGATGTTTAATCTTCCCACCTCAATGTATTGGTTTTGCACTGCTGCCATATTAAAGTCTATCCAATTAAGTGTCCCGACTTCCATAGTTTTCCATACCTTATTTTTTCATACTATATTATTCCCTCAACATAGGCACTTGCTTCTTCTATTTTCAGGAGACTTCCCACAGCTTCACTAAGCAGTTGGTGAGATGAGAAACATCTCTGATAGACACATGGTTCCCATATTATAAATATTTCCAGAAAATATACAAGCATAAAACATTTGCCTCTATTCCTACCATAGTGTAGCTAAGATGTTGGTGATATGATGGACTTGAGCTGCTAGGTACATGGTTTTACTGCTATGTATATTTCAGGAAAACATCCAACTGCAAGACCACTGTCAGGCATTTTCACCGCAAAGACCCTTTATTATGTCCGTGATATTCACCAAACCTTCAAAAGTGAGATAAGACTGCATTTTGCTGAATGAAGTTTCTCCAAATATTATCCCTTCAAAAATTGTGTAAATTCCAATGTTATTGCTTAAGTGTGAACCTGACAGTCATTGCTCAACTACCTAAGAACATATTACACAAGTTTTCCCCTAAATGTAAACATAATATATTATTTCTGTTGATTTTTTCTTTCTATCCAAAGTAAGTTTCCATTTTCATTCATATTTTGTAGACACAATTATTATTTTGACAATCTGCAAATCTTTTGATGTTTTTACAATAATTTTATAACTCAAATGAAGTTCAGTGTTAACATGTTTCAATTCTAATTGTTTATGGGAATGACACGAGAAGCATATGTCATAGGATCTTGCCAAGACTATTTCTTGCAACGTTAATGTGATTTTTAAAAGTTTAACATCTTTCTTCTTAATGACACTTGCAATTATAATTTTGTTTACAAGAGAATAGTATTTAGGGATATATTTCTTTAATGCATGTAGCAGGCATCATAGGACTTCTTCTAAAGATAGATTTCAAGAGGAAAATGCCTATATGCCCTGTTTCCTTATCTTTTCTTAAGTACTTCTTTTTATGGCTGTGTGTTTGCATTTTATTCAGAAAATTGTTGGAGACTCAGTGAAAAATCAGTGATTGATGTTGTTTATCCCAGAGGAAGTTCTCTTCTATCTCTCTCATTATTTCAGTTCCAGTCTTATCTCTTTTGGCACCAAGAGGTAGACAGAAGTAAAACTAATATTCTGATACCGATGAGATGACCTTTGAACCCTATGCCTCCTATTCTTGGATCTTTGTGGTCAGTTCTCAACGTTCAAAGTCCTCAACTCCAAGATAAAACATAATCACAGGATTTTATTTCATCATTTATCTTTCCAAATGAAGCTCACCATGTTTATCATTCAATTTTCTCATTATTACTTCTTTTTAAAAAATATTACCATTTTAATTTATACACAGAGATATTTTCTGTCAAGTAAATTTTGTTAGCTATGTGCCACTGCATTTTTGGCATGTTCAATATACTTGATGTGTTAGACCTGTGAAAGATATGCTCGGGTCATTTAATTAAGAAACTCCCTCGAGGTCATTTTATAATTCATTCCTCTGCCTTTCATTTGAGTTAACTCATGCTTTATTTAGAATGTCTCATTTTTGGTGAATTGAGAGGTTGAGGCTCACTCTTCTACCCATTGGTCATGTATATCAAATATGCCAAGCCGGGCTCGGTGGCTCAGCCTGTAATCCTGCGCCTTTGGGAGGCTGAGGTGAGTGGATTGCCTGAGCCGCGGGTTCGAGACCCGCCTGGGCAGCGAGACCTCATCTCTACAATAAATCAAAAAATCAGCTGGGCGTAATGGCGCATGCCTGTAATTCCGGCTACTCGGAAGGCTGAGGCGGAAGGATCGCCGGAGCCCAGCAGGTCGAGGCTGCGGTGGCTGGGAGCGGCCACTGAACTCCAGTCTGGGCTACAGAGTGAGACCCCAACTCAAAAAAAATATATATGCCAGATATAAAAATGCTAAATAAAATTTTTCTGAATTTAATTATTTCTTACCATGGAAAATATATTTTTGGTATTTTTTATCTACATAATTATTAAATTTGCAAAATATAATTCTTTTAAAATACTATAGAGAATTAATATTTATTTAAAAGTTCATTGTCAATATATGTTCCAATTTTGAAATTTTCTGTGAATGAAATAAGAAGCAGTTTTCCTATGATATTGTACATCATTTTTCAAAAACCACTCATATAATCATAAAAAGTTTAGCATTATCCTTTATAAATGATATTTTATCAAACATTGTTTCCAAAAGGAATGAAATTTCCTGATTTAGCTCTTTAAATATGTCGACGTTACATGAGTAACTACCATGAGGACTACCATTCATGGTGTGTTTATGTGTGCATACTAAATAACTTTAAATAAATGTCTATTTACTTACATGTCATTCTATAATAAAAGGAGAAGGAGCAAAAACCAAATGATTGCTATTAAGTATCCCGCAAGAATTTCTATTCTATCACAACTAGTGTCCTATCATAATTCCTTTTGCATCCAGTTGAGGTGGTTGTTCGGGTGTTATAAAACAACATTGCCTCTGATTTCTGACATATCCTTGGGAAAAATAATTGTTTTAACTCCTAGACATGTGTCAATTTGAATCACAAACAAAATACAATAAATGTTATATAATAGGCTTGTATGCGCTGGCCTTTGCAGCTATGCGGATCCAATTGCAGACCCTCATACTGAGTGAACTATCACAGAAACAAAGAACTGAATATCACATGTTCTCTCTCATAAACTGGCTATGAACACTAGTCACACTAGCACAAGAGGAGTACTGGGCACTGCTGGGGAGAGAGGGAGTGAAAAGGGAGGGTGCCACACAGGGCAACATAAAGTGTACCTTGTCCACTACCAAGGGGAGAGAGGGCCATCCAGAAGCCTCGCCTTCACCCGTATGCCCCCTACTTATGTAGCAAATCATCTCTTGTACCCCAAAACTCTAAGTAAGTAAAGGACTGGTCTTCAGGCGCATATTCTCTTAGGGAATAGATGTCTGTGAATTTTTTAAATTTCTCAATATTGATGAAACTTAGCTTGATGGGGTAGGAAATTCTTGGTTGAAATTGCTTATCCTTAGGAACACTAAAACTTGAACTGTAGTCTCTTTCAACTTGTAGTGTTTTTGCAGATAAGTCTGGAGCAATTCTAATGGGTCTTTACTGGTAGGCAGTCTCACCATTCTCCTTTGCTGCCTTTAGAACTTTTTCTTGCATGCTTACTTTGTGGAAGCATATTACTTTGTCTCTAGGTGTTGGTTTTCTCATGTGATGCCTGCAGAGATTCTCCGAATCTCTTGTGCTTGAATGGATGAGATGAGGAAAGTTTTCTTGGATAGAATGCTTTTCTCAAGGTGTTCTCTATTTTTCTTTCTGTTTCAGGGATACCAATCAGGTGTAGGTTTTGCTTCTTTACATAATCACACATCTCTTGAAGGCATTACTTCTTTTTTTGAGTGTTTATTCTATGTTTTTAACAGATTGGGGTTAATTCAGTATTTTGGTCTTCAAGCTCTGAGGTTCTTTTCTCTGTTTGGTTAATTCTGATCCCTGTGCTTGTTATTTTGATATTTATTTCAAGAATAGAGTTCTTTATTTCCATTATTTTAGAAGAGTTTTTTTAAAATTGGCCTACTCTGCTGTAATTTCATTGAGATTTGCTTCTAGTTTTCTTGATTTCTATTCAGTTTTACAATCCAATCTCTGATTTCATTGGCTGCCCTCTTGGCAGGTCATTCTGGGAGGTTTCCATTGTTCTTGCTCCCTTAGAAGTTTTTTCAGGCACTGTCTCTTTAGGACTTTGGGGAGACTACCTGTGTTTTTCTGTTGATTTTCCTCATTTGTGACAAGTATCTTTTCCTTCTCTAGCATTCTGTCACTCAGTGAGGGAGGGAGAAACATTCACTTCTGCTGGGTGGTCTACAGCAGGATACTGTAATTACAAGTTCTCTGTATCTGCTAAACTAGTTGAACTCGTTTTCAGCCCATGTTGTGCTAGGAAGGGTTAAACTGATTTGTCTTAAGATCACTCACCTCTCTCCTTCACTTGCAGAACTTCCAACTCTGTCCAAGCCTGGAACAGGGTGGGGGGTGGCCATTTTTTTCTGGTCTCTGTATACAAGGAGACCCCTGCTTTATGCAGTGTGTATCAGTGGCTGAGTCTCTATTCTTTCCCATTTGGAATGAGAGGCCCTGGTCTGCTTCTCCACTAGCTGTCAGAAGTGGGTATGCCAGTCAGATTCACTATGCAGGAGATTCTCTTCTTGCCTAGAAAGAGACCACCACTAGGGTAGCAGCCAGTGGGCAGTCTCTTACTTCATTCATTGTCCAGTTTCCCCTTGCTGTGTCCTCACATAGGCTCTTCTCACGTTAGACTCACAGCTTGACTCATGTATGAGTAGGAGAGAGTGAAATGACTTGAAGCATTTTAAAATCACTCACTTCAATTTTTTCCTGAACAGAGCTTCTGTTTTTGTCCAAGCCTGGAGCAAGTTGGGGTATGGGACACTCAGAATCCTGCACCTGACATTGGTTTCTGGTCTCTGTGTGTACAAAGAGTCCCTTGCTGTATGCAGGGTGTATTGGCAAGTGGTTCCCTACTATTTGCCTTGCTTGGCATGAGACATGCCAATGTGCTTCTCCACTAGCTGCTGGCAGTAGGTATGCCAGCCATATTTACTCTGTAGGAGGTTCTGTTCCTACTTGGGAAGACGCTTCTGTGGTGGCAGCAGCCCATTTGGTTTGCTCCCTGTTTCACTTGTACTCCTGGTTGGCCCCTGCTGTGTTCCCACTGAAGCCCTTCCCATGGGACTGATGGCTTACATATGGATGGGAGGGGGTCAACTGACCCAAAACTTCTTAAAATCACTCACCCCTCTCCTTCACCAAGCAGAGCTTCCAACTTTGGCCAAGCCTGAACCAGTGAAGGTGGTGGGTGTCCCAGAGTCCTGCATCTGCCATTGTTTTCTGGTCTTTATGTGTTCAAAGAGACCTCTGCTGGTCACTGGGTATATTGTCCATGAAAAAGTGTCCAGAGTGTCTCAGTCAATTGGCAGCTGGGTCACCATTCTTTGTCTTGCTAGGCAAGAAAGGCACTGGTCTTCTGCACCACGGTGTCCTTCTTGGATCCAGACCAGTTTTTCTTTAATTGAAGATTTTGTATTACCACTTTGGTCTTTTTTCTCATTATTGCTCTTTTTAGGTTTCTATTTCCTCATAGGTCAAAGTTGGCAGATTGTGCCCAATATCATCCATTTCTTCTATGATTTCAAATTTGTTAGTGGATACTTGTACACAATAATGTTTTACAACCCTTTGTATATCTGTGGTATCAATGCTAATGTCTCCTTTTTTGTTTCTGGTTGTATTTATTTAGGTAATCTCTCTCTTTTCTGTAGTGAATCACCGCTAGGGGAAGAAGGGAAAGGGGGGACATAATACTAATAAGGGTATCTGATCCCAAACCAGGTGAAATGAAGAAAAATGGGAGGCCTAAACTTCACTTGTATGATGACCACTTTATACCTAACCCTGTATTTTACCACAGTTTTAAAATAAAAAGAAAGACTTGCTTACTTTCTCAAAAACAAGACCTGTTTGCATTCTCAAAAACCAAATTTTTTCTTATTGATCTTCATTTTTTACCCTCGATTTTATTTATTTCTACTGTGATATTTATTGTTTCACATTTTTTACTAATTTTAGGTTTGATTTGTACTTGCGTTTCTAGTTCCTTGTGGTACATTCAAAGATGGCTTATTGTTTCTTCATTCTTTTAATATAGTCATTTGGTTCTATAAACTTTCCTGTGAGTACTGCTTTTTACTGTATCCTGCAGGTTTTGGTATGTTTTGTTTGTCTAGGAGCATGTTGTCTAATTTCCATGTATTTGTAGATTTTCCCAAGGTTTGTCTTGTGTTTGCTTTCTGGTTTAATTTCATTGTGATCATAAAAGTTAGTTGATGTAGTTTCTACAGTTTAATTTGCTGACTTATTTTGTGGCCTAACATATGACCTTTCCTGGAAAATGTTCCATGGGCTAATGAGAAGACTGTGTGCATTCTGCAGCAGTTAAGTGAGATGTTCAGTAAATGTCAGGTTCATTTGTTTGGTTTCAAGTACAGGCCAATTCTGGTGTTCTTTTGCTGAATTTCTGTTGGATGATCTGTTCATTATTAAAAGTGAGATACTAAAGTCCCCTATTTTTATTGTGTTGCAGTACATATCTCCCTATATTTCTATTAAAACTTAATCTGTATACTTTTCTTCTCCAGTGTCAGGTGCATATACATTTACAATTTTTTGTTCATTTGTGGAATTGACTCCTTTATCATTATATAATGACCTTTCTTTTTTTGTATAGATTTTGACTTGAAGTCTATTTCAACTGACATGAGTATTGCTATTCCTGCTCTTTTCATGGTTTCCATTTCCATGAAATATCTTTTTCTACTTCTTCACTTTCATTTTTTGTCTGTCATTATAAATGAAGTGAGTTTTTTGTAGGCAGCATATAAATGATTTTTTAATCCATTCTGCCTTTCTTTTTATTGGAAAATTGTGTCTGTCTACCTACATTAAATGTGATTATTGATAAGTAGGGACTTACTATCGTCATTTTGTTACTCTTTTTATGGTTGTTTTGTCTCTTCCTATCTTGTTTTATTTTTTGTGGTTAAGTGCTTTACTTGTATAGTTTTTGTTGTTGTTTTTTTATTTTATTATAGAGATATATAGTGCAAGTGAGAATTAACTGCATAAGTAGGCTGCATGCAGGCGAAGTTTGGGCTTCCAATTGGTCTTACTTCCCTTGGTAGTGGACCAGGTACCCTTTGTGTTGTCACATATATCCTACCCTCTTCCCATTCTCCCTTCCCTAGCAGTGCCCAGTGACTGCCTTCCCTCCCTTGTGCTTATACATCTATTCTCAGGGCCCACATATGAGTGAGAACATGAAGTATTCAGTTCTTTATTGCTGTGATCGATTGCTTAGCATCATGATCACCAACTCCATCCAATTTGTTGCAAAATTCATGATTTTGTTCTTTTTATGGCTGCATAAAACTGCATTGTGTATATGTACCATAGTTTCTTCATCCAGTCCACTTTCTATGGGAAGGAGGATTGGTTGCATGTTTTTGCTATTGTGAATAGTGCAGCAATAAACATGCATGTATGTGTGTCCTTTTAGTAGAACTATTTATGTTCCTCCAAGTATATTCCCAGAAAAGGGATTGTTGGTGATATGGAAGGTCAAATTTTGGTTCTTTTAGGAATCACCACACAGCTTTCCATAGAGGTTAAACTATTTTACACTCCCACCAACAGAATTAAAGCATTCTCTTTTCACTTCAAACATGCCAGCATCCGTTGTTTTTTGAATTATTAATAATAGGCATGCTTACTTGGAGTTAGATGATATCTCATTGTGTTTTTGTTTGCTTTTCTCTGATGATTATTGAGTGTATCTATTATAGGATTTTGCTTTGGATTCACATGAGGCTTACCAAAAACTTCTTATACTTGTAACAAGCTATTTTAAATATATGACAGATAAACTGTAATCTCAATGAAAAGATAAAAGCAGGCAACAGAAGAAACACTGAAAATCTCTATACTTTAACTCCCTAACTCCCATATTTTGACTTCTTATTGTCTCTATTTACAATTTTTATATTGCCAATCTCCACAAATTGTTGCAGTTATTTTTTTAAATACATTTTATACTGTAATGTGTTGACACATCACAATTACAGTATTAGAGCATTTAATCTTGTGTACTTTTTACCAGGCCATTTTATACCTATAAATGATTTTATACCTGTAGATTATTCCACTGTTGCATGTTAGCATAATTTTCTTTCAGACTGAAAAATTCCCAGTAGCAATTCTTGTAGACAGATCTTGTGGTGATGAACTCTCTTAGCTTTGTTTGTATGGCAAAGTACTTCTCCTTTGTGTTTGAAAGATAGCTTTGCTGGGTACAGTATTCTACATTGGCAATTTTTTTTTCCTCTAGTAGTTAAAGTATGTCACCCTATTCCCTCCTAGCATGTATTATTTCCACTGAGAAGTCTGTTGTCAGAAAAATTGGAGCTCCCTTATATGTTTTTTGCTTTCTTCTCTTTCTGTTTTCAGGATTCTCTTTGTTCTTGACGTTTGAGAGTTTGATTACTAAATGACTCGGTTTAGTGTTATTTAGTTTGAATCTGTTTGTCGACCTTTGATATTCTTGTGCCTGCTCATTTACATATTTCTCTAGGTATTGAAAATTATCATCACTTACTTAAATGAGCCCTTTAACCCTTGTTTTTTCTCAACTCACTCTAAAATGCCAGTGATTCTTAGGTCTTTTAGTTTATTACATGATCTTGTAGGAACTATTCTTTTTTTTTCTTCCTGTGAGAGTGTATTTTCAAAAAATCTGTCATTCAACTCACTGATTCTGTCTTCAGCTTGATGAATACAACTGGTTTGACTCTCTGATACTTGTTTTTCTATTCTGGCCAATGTTTTTCTCAGTTTCATGGTTTCTGTTTAATTTTTTATTAATATTTTAATCTCTTGGTTAAATTTTTGATACATTCATGAATGATTTTCCTGTGCAATATTTTTTTGAGTTTACTCAATAGTTCTATTTTGAAGTCTTTATCTGAGAACTATCCTTTTGGGAGGAGTCACTGGCTCCTTGCTTTACATTTTGGAAGGTCATTGTTCATTGTATGCCATTGCTTCTTATTGATGCACATTTATGTCTTAATATTAAAGGACTAGTTATTTATTTTAGTGTTTGTTTTCTGGGTTGATTTGTTCTTTCTGTTTTGCTTTGTTTTTTTTTTTTGAGTTGGAGTCTCACTCTGTCGCCCAGGCTGGAGTGCAGCGGCTGCTCCCGGCCACCACAGCTGCTGGGCTCCGGCGATCCTTCCCACCTCAGCCTTCTGAGTAGCTGGAACTACAGGTGCCCACTACCACACCAGGCTAATTTTTTAATTTTATTGTAGAGATGAGGTCTTGCCAAGTTGCCCAAGCAGGTCTCGAACCCGTGGGCTCAGGCAATTCACTCACTTCAGCCTCCCAAAGGTGCAGGATTACAGGCTGAGCCACCAAGCCCAGCTTCTTTCTGGTTTTTATATGTTTTCAAGTTACAGGAAGGTTTCCTATTGACTCCTTTAGCCTCAGATCTCTTTTTTTTTTTTTTTTTGTCAGCACTAAATGGTGACTTACACCAGCTTTGCTATGACTTTTATGGAAGTTTGAAGCCTTGCTCATTTTGGATGCAGGGGGAGCATTCCAAAGGAAATTCCTTGACTGTGTGGGAAGGCTGGCTAGGGTTTTCATATCCTAAGACTGATGGAGTTCATTTTCTTCATCATGGCGTTTCTGAACAGCCTTTCTGTTTTGGTGTCTTTTTTGTCTGACATAAAGAATAGCCCCTGAGTTTCATGTGCTAAGACTGAAGCCTCATCTCCACTGCCTGTTTCTAACTGTTGATACTAGATGTTAGGCCTTTGTCAGATATACAGTTGGCAAATATTTTTTCTCATTCTGTGGTGTGTCTCCCTGCTCTCTTGATGGTTTCTTTTGCTTTGCAGAAACTCGTTAGTTTGATGAGATCCCACTTGTCTATCTTATTTCTTAAGATATTGGCATTTTGCCATTTTTAAAAATTTTTAAGATTATTTTTCTTTTAAAGATGTGAGGTACAACTCAAGGTTAGGTATACAAACATTGTATACAAATTGCAGGCATCCTTGTTGATGAAGTGTGCCCCTCCCTCTCCTAGTGGTTTCCTTCAACTGCCAATCCCACCCATTTCCTGGCAGTTTCCAACTACTGCCAATCGCTTTCTTATAGTATTATGATAATTGTATGCATGCTGTTTTTTAAATTTTTAGCTATTATAAAGTAAAGCTGCTATGAACATTTGTATATGAGTTTTTATATGAACATGGGTTTCATTCTTCTGGAATAATGGCCGAGTAGTGCAAAGGCTAGGTCATCAGGTAAGTATATGTGTTTTTGGGTTTTTTTGTTTTTATTATAAAGATGTGGGGTACAATTCAAGGTTAGGCATACAAATGTTGATTATGCAGGTAACCTTGTTGGTGAGTTATGTCCCTCCCTCCCTAGAAGTTTCCCTCAACTGCCAATGCAAGCCCTCTTCCTGATAGTTTTCAACTACTGCCAATCTCTTTCTTAAAGTATTATAATAATTACTCAAGGTCCACTTATGAGTGATAACATATGGTACTCTGTCTTTGTTTCTGTGACAGATCACTGAGTATGATAGACTCTAAATCCATCCAAGTTGCTACGAACCCATATGTCTGTCCTTCTCTATGGCCGCATGATATTCTATTGTGTATACGTACCACATTTTTTTATCCACACCAACTTGTAGATCTTAGATGTTAGGGCTTTGTCAGATGTACAGTTGGCAAATATTTTTTCCCATTCTGTGGACTGTTTCCCTGCTCTCTTGATGGTTTTTTTTTTTTTTTTTTTGCTTTGCAGAAGCTCGTTCTTTTGATGAGTTTCCACTTGTCTAACTTATTTCTTAAGGTATGGTCATTTAGGGTTCTGAATAGGAATTGGTTCCCAGTTCCAATTTCCATAAGGGTGTCTCTGGCGTTTTCTAAGATTCTTATAGTTTTGAGATTTTACGTTTAGATCTTTGATCCATTTAGAGTTAACTTTTGGGTATGATGATAGGTAGGGGTCCTGTTTCAGTCTTCTGCATGTGACCAGCCAGTTTTCCCAGCACCATTTACTGAATAGATTCTCCTCTCCCCAGTGGTTGTTGTTGGAGACTTTGTCAAAGATGAGTTGGCTGAGAAATTGAGACTTTGCTTCCAGATTCTCTATTCTGACCCATTGGTCTGTATGCCTGTTTTTGTACCAATATCAGACTACTTTGATATTGTAGCCTTATAGTAAAGTTTGAAGTCTAGAAGTTTGAAATCTCCTGCTTTGTTTCTTTTGCTAAGGATGGTTTTGGCTATTTGTAGTCGTTTATGTTTCCATATGAGTTTCTGTATTGTCATTTCCATGTCTGAAAAGAATGATGTTGGTAACTTTATGGGTATTGTGTTGAATCTGTAGATTGCCTTTGGTAGGATGGACATTTTAATAATGTCAATGCTTCCTATCCATGAGGATGGAATATTTTTTCCATTTGTTGTGTCTTCTTGGATTTTTTTAAGCAGTGTTTTGTAGTTCTTATTGTAAGGGTCTTTCACATCTCTGGTTAGGAAGATGCCAAGGTATTTCATTTTTGTGTGGTTGTTGTGAATGGGATTTTGCTTTTAATTTGGGTCTTTGCCTGCATGTTGTCAGTGTATAGAAAGATAACTGTCTTTTGCACATTTATTTTCACCCTAAGACTTTGCCAAAGTTCTTTAGCAGGGGCAAGTGGGTTTTTGACAGATTTCTCTTGAATTTTCAAGGTATAGGATCATCTCAGCTGCAAAGAGGGATAACTTGCTTTCCTCTTTTCCTATTTGGATACCCCTGATTTCCTTCTCTCGTCTAATTGCCCTAGCTAGGACTTCCAACACAATGTTGAACAAGAGGGGTGAGAGTGGACAGCCTTGTCTTGTTCTGTTTTCAGGGGAAATGTTTCCATTCTGTCCATTGCACAAGGTGTTAGCTGTGGGTTTATCATAGATGGCACTTCATATCTTAAAGTACGTTTCTTCTATACCTAGGTGTCTATCAAGAAGATATATATCTAGGTGTTTTTATCAAGAAGCCTACTTGGTCATGGTGGATGATTTTTGAGATTTGTTTTTTAATTCAATTTGCTAGAATCTTCTTGAAGATTTTTGCATTTGTGTTCATAAGGGATATTGGCCTGTAGTTCTCTTTTTTATGGATCTTTACCCGGTTTGGGTATCAGTGTGATGTTAGCTTCGTAAAATGATTTGGGGAGAATTCCATCCTTCTCAATTGCCTGAAATACTTTCAATAGGATTGGTGTCAGGTCCTTCTTATACATTTTGTAGAATTCTGCTGGAAAGTCAAGGCTTTTTTTGGGTGGGTAGTTTTCATATGACAGAGTCAATTTCCTGGGTTGTTATTGGTCTATTTAGTGTCTCAATGTCTTCTTGCTCTTGTTTCAACCTGGGGTGGTTGTGTGATGTCAGAAAGTCCTCTATTTCGTTTAGGTTATCAAGTTCGTTTCCATATAGATGTATATAGTAATCTCTGATAATCTTTTATATTTCTTTGGGGTCAGTTGTAATTTGATCTTTTGTATTTGTGATTATGCTTATTTGAGCTTTTTGTCTCTTTTTCTTGGTCATTCCTGTTCATTTTTTCAAAGAGCCAGCTTTTTGTTTTGTTGATGTTTTCTATGATTTTTTTGTACCATATTTGGGCTTTTATTTGGTGATTTGGATTTTTCTAAATCTTCTAAAGTTGGGGTTTTGGTGGTCTTCTCTTTCCAGCTCCCTTGGGTGATTTGTTAAGCACTCCATTTGTGATCCTTCCATTTTCTTGCTGTGTGCTCCTAGAGATATAAATCCCCCTCTGAGAACTGATTTCTTGGCATTCCAGAGGTTTTGGTAAGTTGTTTCTTCATTTTCATTTGTTTCCAGGAATCTTAATTTCTGCATTTGCCATTTTAAAAAGGGACTGATGTGTATTTTCTGTCAAAGATATGTTCAGGTCACTTAATAGAGAACCACACTGCCATTTAATACTTCAATTTTTCTTACATAACATTTAATTAATATGAGCTGCATTTAAGGATAAATTAAAATGGAAGGTCACATAACACAAGCTTACATATTTACTTGTTGACAAAAGTATTGTGAATAGTCTGAATAACAAACTAATCATGGAATTTTTTCTAAAAGCAGCAGTTCAGAATTTTCTGATTTAATGTTTATGGGAGGTATTATAGTTCTTAGACCAAACAAATAAAAGCTTATATGATCTTTAAAGGGATGAAGAACATTATTAAAAGGTAACCACAAAACTAATTTCCTAAAATTATTTTCACAGTTAGGTAAATCCACCTCTTTAAGCTCCTTTTGATATCTGGACAAAAGTGAACTTTCAGTCACAGTGCATGGCGTATGTGTGTGTGTGTGTGTGTGTATACAATAAGTTTGTGTGTCTGTGTGTTTATCTTCATCCAATGATTTAATTCAAATTTTTTATTTCAATAGATTTGAATGTTCTTTCTGTTTCTATATGTCATATTTACATTTTCTTTTTATTTTAATCTCAGAGACTTCCAAAAAATAGTAATTTTTCTAAAAATCCATATTTCCAAAATCTTTTAAAATTACTGCTGTCTTAGTGTCTCAATGTTTGCATGCCTTTTGTCTATGTGTCATCCTTCTTTACATTCTTTAGGATGTTTAATCTTCCCACTTTAATTTACTGATTTTCTACTTCTGTCATGTTAGGTTCTATTCAATTTATGTCCTTACTTCCATAATTTTCCATTTTTTCTTTTTCGATTCTGTATCATTTCTTCATTATCAGTACTGACTTCTTTTGTTTTGTCAGAGACTTATCAAAGTTTCACTAAGAAGTGATGAGATAAAGGGCATTATGCTGATCAGTATATGGTTCCCATTCTATGATTATTTCTGAAAAATTTCTGAACATAGAACATTTATCACTATTCTTGCCATAGTTTCACTAAGATATTGGTGATATAAAAACAGGCGGTTAGGTACATGGTTTAAATATCTATGTGTATTTTAAAAAAATTCAACTGCAGGATCTCTGTCATACGTTTCCTATTCAGGGACTCATTACTATTTTCTTGTAACTCTCCAAACCTTAAGAGTTTAGAGAGGATGGCATTTTGTTGAGTGAAGTTTTTCCAGGCACAGTCCTTTCAAAAATTGTGTAACTTCAGATGTTATTTATTGCTTAATTGTGAACTTGATGTTCATTCTTCAACTACCTTTGAACATATTGCCCAAGTGTTCCCTTGTATACAAATGATACAAGATTGTTACTGTATGTTTTATTTTTATTCCCATAACTTTTAAAATCTGCTCTCTTGGTGTCTTTAACATTCCATACTTTTTAAATTTATGTCATCTATTGGCTTCCCTTTGTCCTGGGTATCTACTGACTATCTCCTGAATGTCTACAATTTTCACTTCAATTTTTTAATATGGACTTTTTTTGCACTAAGTTTTCTCCATTTCAGTTTCCCCACTTTGAATCCTTTTTCCTCCCTTTTATTTATTCCATACCTGTTACTATCTTTTTCTGTGTTCCAGGGACTTAACTTTTATTCTGAATTTTCTGAGATGAGGAATATTAAGCTAAATGGGATATGTATTTCATTCTATATGTTTTTCCTAAAAATGCCCATTAATTTAGGACCTCTGTCATGTATTTCAAGTTCAAGGGGCCATTATAATTAATGCTTCCCCAAACCTTATCAAATAAGAAAAGACACCAAACATATCACATGATGTTTCTCTAGCCATTTTCTAGACAGTTAGTGAATAAATGAAAATGTCATTCTTTTGTCAGTTGTGAGATTGACGCTCACTCTTCCACTTCCCTTGCTCATATTTACCAGATATTCCCAGGTACTAAAATTTGAGGTAAATTTTTCAGACTTTATGTCTTTCCTCCCATAGTAAAAATACTTATTTGCATTTTAATGGAATAATTATCTAATTTGCAAAATGCAATTCGTTTTAAGTGCTGCAGAAATAATTATGAATTTTGAAAAGGTCATTGCTAATATATATCCCTATTTTGAAATTTATATGAATTAAATGAGAAGCTATTGTCCTACAATATTCCCAAGTATCTTTTAAAAATAAAACCCCAATGTAATCATTAGCACTTTAACATCATCCTTTTTAAATAATAATGTTATTAAATTTGTTCTTAAAGGAAATGTAACTTCCTGTTATATCTCTTCAAAATATGTCAAAGGCATTATATACCTACTAATACACATAGTGTTTTTATTATATACATACTTATCAATTTTAGTTAAAATGTCTCATAAATATGTGTTTATTTGCATTTTAATATGGTAAAACAGAGAAGGAGCAAAAACACAAACGATTAATATTAGGTATCCTGTAGGAATTTATCTTTATATCTCCTAGTATTGTCCTGATCATAATTCTTTTTGCACAAAGCTGGTGTGAGTGTTGTAAAACAGCATTGTCTCTGATTACTGATAAATTCTTAAAAAACAACTGTTTCAATACCTTGACTTATGGGTCATTTTTCACCATCCAAGAAAACAAAGAGTTTCACATTTTAATTCTCATTTTTAACTATCTACCTTCATTTTAAATAAACTGGTTTATTACTTTTTTATTTTTCAGATACAAAAGAAGTCAACACAGGTGAGTCCCAATAATATGTTTCATTCTGGACCTAATTATTATTTTATCTCTTTATGGTACCTATGTCTTTAAATCTCAATAACCATATTTTTCAACTCCAAGTTACATATTATTATAAAGTATTTTATTTCTATCTTGTCTTTCAAATTAAAGTTTAGTGTTTTCACTTGTAATTCAATATCCCTATTATAACTCTTCCATTTGCCTTTGTGCTATACTAAATGAAGACAGACCTTTAGATCAAATAATTGTTATCAGTAATATATCGGTAATATTTTGGAATTTTATGTTTTGGATTTAGGTGTTAGCTTTCAGGAAAGACTCAGTTCATTTGATTTAGAACTTCCTTCCCCATAAATTAATACTTCTTGTCATTTTCCTTCAAGTGATTTAGGTAAATAAGCTTCATCACAGCATGAGTCAAAAAACAAACTAAAAAACAATAAGATTATGTAGTGAACAAAAATATTTGAATACAGATGCTCAGGAATCCACACTTATACTTCTTTTAGACATAGTCATTCAGTTTTTGCTAAATCAGTGTTAGTGGGGTCTACATACTGTTGCAATAATGAGAGGAGACTATATATACTTATTACTAACCAAAGAAATTGGCAAAGCAAGCAAACTTAATACCCTATGCAATGTCAAAATAGGTCAAGAAAATTTTAAAAATAACCACCAGAACCAAGATTTCTAAAATTTTTCCGAATGTCAGTAAGCTCAATGTTTCTATGCTTCTTTTCATTTTGTAGAGGATAGTCTACAAAAGTGATCTGTCATCCACTGGCTTTGTGCATATGTTTATGTATTTATCTGCCTCTTAAGAGGCTGAATTTTAAATACAAAAATTTTAAATACAAAAATTTTTTAAATTGCATTTACTTCTTGTTACTTGTTCATATTTACATACTTTTCCATTTTCTTTTTCTGAAGAAACTCAAAAAGCATTTGGTAAACATACTGACAATATGTTATCCCTAAAATCCTTAAAATGACTGCTTTCTTGGTACTGTAACATTCCCTGTCTTTTGCCTCTTGCCATTATTCAAGTCACCCTTCTGAATTTCTACTCTTCCCATCCTAATTATTTTAGTATGGATCTCTCCCATATTAAGTTCTTTCATTTTTGTTTTTGGTTATTTTCATTTAGTTTCCCTACATTCCATTTTCTCTTTTTATATTCCAAACCATTTATTCCCCAGAAAAATTTTATTCTCCTGTCTTTCAGAGCCCTGTCACACAGTTTCACTAAGAAGTCAGTGAAATAAAAGTCTTGGTGGCAATAGGCACTTGGTTTTCATTCTGTGTATACAAGTACTCTAAAACAAACAAAAACAAAATCAATCATAAAAACTCTTTTTTTAAATCAAAATTCCAGGACCCTTCACTAGCCAATGAATTCTTCATTAAACCTTAGTGATAAAAGAACATTCCAAACTTGCTGAGTGATGTTTTTCCATTCATTGCATTTTCAAAGATGGTGTGAATTCTGATGTTATTTATTAGTCAGTTGTGAAATTTGACACTCATTCTTCCACTGACCTTGAACATGTTACCCAAATATCATCACATCACAAATATTTTATCCAGTTTTCTGTCATTTTCTTTCAAACTCTTCAAATTTTTCATAACTGTAGGCTTTTTTATTGCCTCAACTATATGAAAAGTTCACTGTTAGTATGTCTCTCAAATTCAAATCTTTTTATGTCAGTAACAAGGGAAGAATTTACACTAGAATGTTGCCAAAATATTTTTTCAACAACACTAATATAATTATTAAAAGTTAATATCTTCCTTTATAATAACATTCTTCAATCATGCTTTTGCTTTCAAAGGGAATGCAACATAGAAATATATCTCTCTAGCACAGGCAGCAGAATTCATACAACTACTGCTAAAGATAGAGTATTGAAGAGATGGGGTCCTTTTTCTTTTTTTTCTAATTTATTTTTAAGCACTTCTCTTATGTATAGGTGTCTGCTTGTCTTTTATTCATAAAACAGTTGGAGTCCAACGCAAGTTCAATGATTGATATTTTTATCACAGAGAATGTTCTCTTCTACCTCTTTTATTGCTTAATATCTAATTTTAGCTCCTCTTGCATTAAGAGGAAGATGGAATTAAAACAACATTACCTTTCATGAAATAGCCTTTAAGCCTGTGGTTCAAATTCTTAAAAGCGTTGGTCACATTGAACCACAGAGAAACTGTGGAAGTGTTTCAAAATTTTTTGACTATCCCTTCCTGATATTAAACTCTCATTCTCAATGAACCGATTTGAATTTTTTTCTCCATTTTATGGATAGTTTTGAACAGAAAAGAGTCATGTCCCATTACTTTATTTCAAAATATTTTTCTTTTTTTGTGAGTCAGAGTTTCACTCTGTCACCCAGACTAGAGTGGCAGACTCACGACTACCAAAGTCTTTGCTGGACTCAGACAATTCTTCAGCCTCAGTCTTTCAAGTATCTGGAACTATAGGAACACTTGACTATGCCTGGCTAAGTTGTTTTGTTTTGTTTTGTTTTATTGTAGAGATGAGGTCTCACCAAGCTGCCTAGGCTGGTCTTGAACCCCTAGACTCAGGCAATCCTCTTGCTTCGGCCTCTTAAAGCCATTAATATATTTCAATGATGATATCATCATTGTTTCATATGCTTTTCATACGTTTATATTCAGTTTTCAATGTTTAGTATCTTCTACTTCTACATATATTTTCACATGATTTTGTCTTACCACTTTTCTTTCTGCCTGAAACATGCCATTTTCATTTGCTATTCATTGTTCAGCATTATTCCATTCTACTGCTTCAATCTATGTAGATGGGATCTTTATGTCAAGGAAATTTTATTAATCATGTATCACTGATGTTTGCCATTTTCAAAGTGCTTGATGTAATATGTCTGTGCAAGGCATACCCAGGGCATTTGATTTAGAAGCCTCTTCTCTGCCATTTAATACTTCATCCTCCTACCTTTCATATGAGTTAATTCAGATGAGCTTTATGTATGGATGTATCAGTCAAAACAAAAAGTAACTTAAAGTATAGTATGTATTCATCAGTGTAAAAATGTTAATAAAATCCCCCAAAACCAAGTAGAATGGTTTAGTTTTCTGTAATTCAGTTATTGTGACTACTTTATACAAGATAGTTAAAGTAATAAGATTTTAATACTTGTATTTGTATGTACAAATAACTCATTAAGAAACTGAACAGTAAAAATCTACATACTTTCAAAATGAATCAAGAAAATTTTTAAGAGGTAAACACCAGAAAAAGTATTCCTGAAGCACTTCAACTATTCACTAAATTACCATTTTCCCCCTTTTCATTTTTGAACGTTCTTCTCTAGACACAAGGCAGTTTTCAGTTACTGTTGGTGCATGTGTGTATGTGTTTGCATGAGTTAGTATGACTGTATGTCTGTGTATAATTATCTGCACCTTAATTGATTTAATATTACATTTAAATTGTTCAAAATTTGACTATTCTTTGCATTTATTGTTCACAATATTTCAATAATTTTTCCATTTTGTGTTGATTTGGTGAATATATTTGGTAAATTTTCACTTTAACCTGTTAATCCCATAACCGTTTAAAAGTATGCTTTTCTGGTGTCATGAACATTGTCTTCCTTTTAATCTACATGCCATTTATTGTTTCTTCCTTCTCCTGAATGTCTACCCTTCCCTCTTCAGCTTTTCAATATAGACTTTATTCCATATTAACAGTATGAATTTCTCTTTCACTATGTTTTGTCTTCTTCAATTACTTTTTTCTCAATATATTATTTTCCTTTCACATAAGTGTGGGTTAGTTCCTTCTTCCAGAGATTTACACTAGTTTCATTATGAATTATGAGAGAAAATGTGGGAAAAAGCTGATGAGCATATGATTCGTATTCTGCATATATTTTCTCAAGATTGTCTTTTACATTAACATATGTCATATATTCCACATACAAGAAGTTGTTGCTATGTAATTCTAAATTCTCTAATATTGAGATGCAAGATTTTGAACTTGCTGAATCTGTTTTCATACCCATTGCTCATTCAAGAACTGCTTGAGACTCACTCTTCCATCTTGCTGGATCATTTTATACAGGTTTCCTCAAATACACAAATACTTTGCATAATTGTCCCACCCTTACCTTCACATACAATACTAAATGTTCTTTTTATTTTTTTGCATTTGTATCGATACTATATTATTGCTCAAAAAAGCAATTATTTTTAAATGTGTAGAACAGAGTTGTTTTAAGGAATAATCATTGGCTATACTTCTGAATTTTACATTTTATAAGAAGGATATGAGAAGCATATTATATTCCAGAGACAATATCAAATGATTCTTTTCATAGCACACTTATTATTAAAAGGTGAACATTCTACATGTATTTATTTAACTTTTAATTTTTTTTTATTGTAGAGATGTGGAGTACAATTCAAGGTTAGGTATACAAATGTTCATTATGCAGGTACCCTTGTTGATGAGGTGTGCCTACCTCACTTGGCAGATTCCCACTACTGCCAATACCACCTCTCCTCACTCTAGCAGTTTCCTGCTAGTGCCAATCCTTTCTTATAGTATTATGATAATTGTTCAAGGTCTACTGATGAGTGAGAACATGTGATACTCAGTTATTTATTTCTGTTATACATAACTCAACATTATAGACTATAAGTCCATTCAGGTTGCTGTGAATTTCATGATTTTGTCCTTCTTTATGGTCGCATAATATTCCACTGATATATGTACCACATTTTTTATCCAGTCCTCTTTTGATGGGCAGCACAGTTAGTTTCACGTTCTTGCTATTGTGAACAATGCTGCAATAAACATATGTGTGCAGGGATCATTTCTTAGAATGATTTGAGTTCTTCCAGGTATATTCCCAGTAGGAAGGTTGTGGGGTCACATGGAAGGTCTATTTTTAGATCTTTTAGAAACTGCCATACTGTTTTCCACAGAGACTGTACTAGTTTACACTCTCACCAACAGTGTAGAAGTTTGCGCTTTTTGCTGCATCCAATCCAGCATCTGTTGTTTTTTGAGTTATTGATGATGGCCATCCTGACTGGAGTTACGTGGTATCTCAGTACAGTTTCAATTTGAATTGCTTTGATGACTAGTGAGACTGAGTATTTTTTTATGTATCTGTTGGTCACTCATATGTCTTCTTTTGAGAAGTGTCTATTCATGTCTTTTGCCCACTTTTTAGTGGGGCTGTTTGTTTTTTCCCTTTTGGCACATTTGAATTCTTTGTAGATCCTGGATGTTAGCCTTTGTCGGATATACAGTTGGCAAGTACTTTTTCCCAGTCTGTGGGCTGTTTCCCTGACCTCTTGATGGCTTCTTTGGCATTCAGAAGCTCCTCAGTTTGATGAGGTCCCATTTGTCTCTCCCATCTCTTATGGCATGGACACTTGGGATTTTAGTCAGGAATTGGTTGCCAGTGCCAATTTTCAAAAGAATGTTGCTTGCATTTTCTAAGGTTCTAATAGTTTGAGGTTTAGATCTTTGATCCATTTAGAGTTGATTTTTGTGTATGGTGATAGGTAGGGGTCTTGTTTTAATCTTCTGCATGTGTTCAGTCAGTTTTCCCAGCACCATTACTGCTTAGGTTCTCCTCTCCCCAGGGGTTGGTGGTGGAGGCTTTGTTGAAGATGAGTTCATTGAGATTGAGATTTTGTTTCTGGAATCTCTGTCCTATTCCACTGGTCTATTGACTGTTCATATACTAATACCAAGCTGTTTTGATTATTGTAGCTTTATAGTAAAGTTTAAAGTCAGGGAGTGTGATACCTCCTGCTTTGGGTTTTTTGCTGAGGATTGTTTTGGCTGTTTGTGGTTGTTAACGTTTCCATATGAATTCCTATATTGTCATTTCCATGTCTGAGAAGAATGCTCCTGGGTATTGCGTTAAAACTGTTTATGGCCTTGGTTAGGATGGGCAGCTTACATTATTGATTCTTCCAATCCCTGAGCATGGAACATTTTTTCATTTGTATGTGTCATCTTTGATTTCTATAAGCAGTATTATGCTGTTTTTATTGTAAGGCTTTTCACTTCTCTGATTAGTAAGATACAGAGGTATTTGTTTTTTTGTGTGTGTGGCAATTGTGAATGGGATTGTGCTTTTTATTTGGGTTTCTATTTGCTTATTTTTGGTGTATAGAAATGTGATTGTCTTTTGCACATTTATTTTATGCTCTGAGACTTTTCCAGTGTCCTTTATCAGTACAAGGAGGTTGTTGACAGATTCTCTTGTGTTTTTGAGGTATAACCTCATGTCATCTGCAAAGAGGGATTACTTGACTTCCACTTTCTACTTTTCCTACTTGGGTACCCCTGATCTCCTTCTCTTGTCTGATTTCTCTAGCTAGGACTTCCAAAATGTTGAAAACAAGGGGTGAAAGTGGGCATGCTTGTCTTGTTCTGTTTCAGTTTCTGTCTATTTAGCATTATGCTTGCTGTGAGTTTCTCATAGATGGCTCTTACTATTTTGAGGCATGTTCCTCTATGCCTAGAAGCTCTGTGTTTTTTTGCTGAGGATTGTTTTGGTGATTCGTGGTCATTTATGTTTCCATATGAATTCCTGTGTTGTTGTTCTGGGTCTGAGAAGTATGCTTCTGGCAATTTAATGGGTATTGCATTAAATCTCTAGATTGCTGAGCAATGCTTATTCTTCCAATCCAAGAGCATAGAATATTTTTCCATCTGTTTTTGTCATCTTTGATTTCTTTGAGCAATGTTTTATAGTTTTTAACTGCAAAGGTCTTCCATGTGTCTGCTTAGGAAGATGCCAAAGTATTTGATTTTGTGTGTGTGTGTGTCTTTGACTATTGTGAATGGGATTTTGCTTTTTTTGGGGTGTCTGATTGTTTATTTTTGGTGTATGTAAATGTGCCTGTCTTTTGCACATTGATTTTATACCCTTAGACTTTGCCAAAGTCCTTTATCAGTGTAAAGAGGTTTTTTGACAGATTCTCTTGGGCATTTGAGGTATAGAATCATGTTGTCTGCAAAGAGGAATAACTTGACTTCCCCTTTTCCTATTTGGATACCATTGATCTCCTTCTCTTGTTGATTGCTCTAGCAAGGACTTCCAAATCTATGTTGAAAAGGAAGGTGAGAGTAGGCATCCTTGTCTTGTTCTGGTTTTCAGAGAAATTGTTCCAATTTCAGTTTGTTTAGCAATATGCTGGCTGTGGGTTTCTCATAGATGACACTTACTTTTTTGATGTATTTTCCATCTATGCCTAGATGTTCACAGGTTTTTATCAAGAAGGGGTGCTGGATTTTATCAAAAGTTTTTTCTGCATCTTATGATATAATCATATGGTTTTTGTTTTTACATCTGTTGATGTATTTATTTATGTTTATGGTCTTATCAATGTTGAACCAGCTCTGCATCCCAAGGATGAAGCCAACTTGGTCATGGTGGATGATTTTTGAGATATGTTGTTGAATCCAATTTGCTAGAATCTTGTTGAGAATTTTAGCTTCTATGCTCATCTAGGATATTGGCCTGTAATTCTCTTTCTTTGTTGGATATGTGTCTGGTTTGAGTATCAACATAATGTTAGCTTTGTAAAATGATTTGGGAAGAGTTCCATCTTTCTCAATTGCCTGAAATACTTCCAGTAGGATTGGTGTCAGTTCCTCCTTGCATGTTTTGTAGAATTCTGCTGGAGAGTCATGTGGTGAAGGGCTTTTTATTTGTAGGTAATTTTATTATGATATACTCAATTTCCTAGATTGTTATTGGCCAGTTTTGGATCTTGATTTCTTCTTGTTTCAACTTGGGGAGTTTCTGTGATGTCAGAAAGTCCTCCATTTCCTTTAAATTTTCAGGTTTGTTTCCATATAAGTGTACATAGTAGTCTCCGATAATCTTTTGCATTTCTTTGGAGTCAGTTGTGACTTGAACTTTTTGCATTTCTGATTGTATTTATTTGGGTTTTTCTCTCTTTTTCTTGGTCAGGCTAGCTAAGGGACCATCAGTCTTGTTTATCCTTTTAAAGAACAAGCTTTTTTGTTTTGTTGATTTTTTTGTATTATCTTTTTATTTTCTATTTCCCTGATTTGGGCTTTTACTTTGGTGATTTGAATTCTTCTGTTAAAGTTAGGGTATTGGTAGTCTTGCCTTTCCAGCTCCCTTAGGTGACTTGTTAGGTTGCTATCTTGTGATCTTTCCATTTTCTTCATGTGTGGTTGTAGAGATATGAATTCCCCTCTTAATACTGCTTTCATGGAATCGCAGAGATTTTGGTAAGATGTTTCTTCATTTTCATTTGTTTCCAGGTATATTTTAATCTTTCCATGTTTTCCATGTTGACCCAGAAGTTTTTTAGCATCATGCTATTTAGTCTCCATGTCTTTGTGGGTGTTTGGGAAACTTTGCTGGTGTATTTTTTCTTTTTTTTCACTGTGGTCTGAGAAGGTGCATGGCAGGATTTCAACCTTGTGAAATTTGTTTATGCTTGATTTATGGCCAAGGATGTGTCAATCTTAAAGTGCATTCCATATGGTGGTGAGTAGAACGTATATTCTGTGGTTGTTGGGTGGAGTATTCTGTAGGTATCATTTAAGTCCATTTGGTCAAGCCTCACATTGAGGTTCCAGATCTCCTTGTTGATTTTTTTGTTTTGATGATCTGCCTAGGGTCATGAGTGGGTTATTTAAGTCCCCACCTATGATAGTGTTTGAGTCATTATCTTTTTTAAGTTTTCCTAGAAGCTTCTATATGAAAGTTGGTGTTCTTATGTTGGGTGCATATATGTTTATAATGGATAATTCTTGGTGATAGACTGAACCTTTTATCATTATGTAATGACCTTCTGTATTTTTTTAAATTTTTTGATAGCTTACAGGGTATTTTGTCTGACATTAAGTTTGTGATTCCTCCTTTCTTTTGTGTTCCGTTCACCTGAAATTTTGTTTTCCATTCTGTTACTTATAATCTGTGAGTGTTCTTTCTGGTGAGATGAGTTTCTTGGAGACAATATATTGCTGCCTCATGATACTTTATCCATTTTGCCATTTTATATCTTTTCAGTAGTGCATTTAGTCCATTCACATTCAGGCATAATTATTGAAATGTGAGAGTTTATTCGTGTCATGAAGTTCTTACAGAGTTTGTTGTAGTTGTTGCTGTTTGTTTGTTGTTTTTCTTTTGATTTGGGGTAGATTTATGTATGTATTTAATTTTTTTCCTGCATTCTTGTGAAAGACACTGTCATTCTTTTTTTTCCTTTCTTCTGTGTTTAATACTTTTTAAAGTGTTTCTTGTAGAGCTGGTCTGGAGGCAATGTAAGCTCTTAGAGGTTGAATGTCTGGGAAAGATTTTAATTCTCCATCACTGAAAAATTTAGCTTAGCTGGGTAGGTATTCTTGGTTGAAATTGTTTATCTTTGAGAACGTTGAAGATTGGGCTCCAAACTCTCCTAGCCTGAAGTGTTTCTGTAGGTAAGTCTGCTGCTATTCTAATTTGTCTTCCTCAGTAGGTAGCCTGACCTTTTTATTTTGCTTACTTTGGGATTTTTTTTTCTTTTATACTCACTTTGAGTAAATGAATTACTATGTGTCTAGGAGTTGGTCTTATCGTTTGTCATCTTGCAGGAGCTCTCCGAATCTTTGGTGTTTGAATGGTTACATCACTGATGAGATGAGGAAATTTTTCCTGGATAATTTTATGGAATGTTTTCTCCAGGATGGTCTCTGTCTTTTTTTCTCCTCAGAAAGTTCAATTAATCTTATGTTTGGCCTCTTGAAATAATTATTTATCTCTTGAAGGTTTTGTTCTGTCTTTTAAAGTTTCTTTTTTATGTTTTTAAAAGTTTGGGTTAGTTCCATATTTTGGTCCTCTAGCTCTGAGATTCTTTCTTCTGCTAGGATAATTCTGCTTTCCATGCTTATCAGTTTGTTATTCATTTTATTCACTGTATTCTTTATTGTTTTTATCACAGTTATCAATTCTTTCATTCTTTCCTCTTGTCACTCCTTGGTTGTTTTTGTTCTCTCTATTAATATCTTTAATATCTGGATTTGTGGTTTGAGATCAGTCATTCTGGTGTCTCTTCATTGTCTGCATTCTGAACTCTGTATTCTCAGTGTCTGATCTCCAAGTGGTCTATGTGAGACCCGTATTCTTCTTATGGGGTTTCTTCATTTGTGTGCATTTTCCTCCCTCCTTTTTTTAACCTTTTATTTAATTCTGTTGTTCAGGGATGGGGGATAGCACTTACTTCTTCTTGTTCAATCTCCTGTTCTTCCTTATGTGGATCCTCTGGCTTTCTTCTATTCTGTAGCTGGACTGTGGGGGGGGGCCCTGTACTTTTTGCAGTTTTGAAATTTAATGGAGGGTGGAGCTGTGATTCAGAAGCAATCTGCAGATCCCAGCATCTGATGACAGGTGTGTGGGCCCCCTGGAGCCCACTTTCTACTCCCTTATAATCTGTCCATGCAGTGATGGTATAGGTTTGCTTCCCAAAAGCAAAATGAAGTAAGAAAAAGGAAAATAATGGAAAAAAGGAGGAGGGTGACAAAAGGAAGGTGGAGAGAGAGAAGAATAAGAGGGAAAACAGACATGCCTACCAACTAACAAATGAAAAGAGACACAAACAAAGACAGAACAGATTAAAAAACCTAAAACATACATACAATCATACAAACATACAAACCTACAAACCCCCCCCCATTGATGTACTCTCCCTCAAAATAAACAAACACAAACAGGAAATCTAAAAAAAAAGCAATAAAATAACAGAAACAAAGTACACACACTGTAATAAAAAACAGGCAGAGAGAAAAAAACTAAAACAGAAAGCAAAAAATGAGTAAAACAAACAGACAAGCATAAAAACAAACAAATAAAAAAACCTCACTGTGAGGTTGTTTGTATAACTCTAACTTCCTCTCTGCTCTGATCTTCAAACCCTCTTCTCTGTTCTCTGTACAGTCTGATAGAGTTGTTTTCTGTGTGGGTCAGATGCCCCACGGACTACTGTTGGAGGAGTTTGAATCAGATCTGGACTCACCTGGCTTGCTGTCTGTCCAGTCTCTCACTCAGATCTCATGTCTGTTTCTGATCCAGCATGGGGGAGGGGCTTCAGTCTCTGAGAGTTTGATGGATTACCTTTGGGTCCCAAGTTGGAGGCCGGGTGGAGCTGAGTGGGGCAATGCAGGTCTTTGCCTGGTCCCAGGACAGAGAAAATGATTAGAGCTGGCATTTCCTCAACAGTGTTGGGGCTTCTCTCCAGCTCTCCCCCATCTTCTATCTCCACAGATTATATCCAGGCCTCAACCCCTTTGCTGTCACAGGTGATGGTGTGACCCAGGCGCCTGATAATGATAATCAGCTGTATTCATAGGCTTTTCTCAGGAGTGTCCTGAGAACAGCAGATGATCCTGCACACCAGTTGTTCCAATCTCAGGGCAGCAAGGGATTGCAGTCACTGCCAGAGGAGAGCCCTGGGTGCATGAACCCAAGTTTCCCCTCAGATAGATGCACACTTACTCACCGGCACACACCCACTCATGCCGAGAGTCTTTAAGGACACTCACTTTTACAGAGACCTTCACAGACTGACCTGTCCTGTTACCACCTTGCCAGAAGTCCTCTCACATCTACATTTCTAATGAAGTTTTTAATTATTTTTTATATTGAGACTATCACTTAGGGACATATCTCTTTAATGTATGTCATAGGTTTCATATGATTACTGCTACAGAATGGAGTTTTAGACAGAAGAGTGTTTTTATGGTCTTCTTCATCATTAATTTTTAATGATATAGCTCATGTATACATGACTTTTTGTAATTTATTTTTTAAAAAGCCGAGAAAGCCCAAAGAAAAGCAAATGATTCTTAGTGATCTGGGGAGTCCTAGTCTTTTTCCTACTTAGTATCAATGCAAATTTTAATTCTTTTTGCACCAAGGGTTTTGGGCATGTAAAGCAACAGTGCTGCTGACTGATGTGATGGCTTTCAGAAATATATGACTGCAATAATTAGAAGTATAGGTCATGTTAGTCACAGAGTAGACTCATAAAAGTTTTCTAATTTCTGTCCTTTTCCCTTTCTGACACTGTGGTTTATGTTCAATGAATTGCTTCATTCTTTTATTTTTCAAATAAAAAGCATCAGAAAGAAGTTGGATTTTAATAATGTGTTTCATTCCATACCTAACCATTGTTTTATTTGTTTCTTGTTACTCTAACTTCAAAGCTCAATGATCATGTTCCTCAACTTCTAGACTGACTTATTCTTACACATTTTTTATCTTTATATGATTCTTCTTGCATGGTTTCCTCCTTTTATGGTATTATAAGTTTGCATGCTTACCTGATATTCAATTCTCCTCATTATTACCTATTTCATCTCTCTTCTGGTTATATTCAGTGAAAATACGTCTCTTATCTCAAATACATTTTATTAACAACATACCCAGAAAGTTTTGGCATTTTTAAGTTTCTAATGTAAAAGTTCAGGTCTTTTGACTTAGAATTCTCTTTTTCTGAAAGGTAATACATCATGTGACTTCCTTTCAGTTGATTTAGATAGCATATGCTTCACTCAAACATAAGATTAAAAAAAACAAAATCTAAGGTCATCTACCATTCAGTGGATAAATATACTGTGAAAAGAGACAGCAGACATATTTTTTTCTTTATTTTCTGTAGCTACAATTGCTAATATTTACTTGCCTGGTGTTTGTGATGACTTATACTACAAATATCCTGAATAATGAGAATAAACTACATGGGTCCAGTGGCACCCAAAGAACTTATTAAAATAAGCAAACTGAATTGCAAATGCCTAAACAATGTCAAGAGGGACCAAGAAACTTTTAAAAACATAAACAAAGAATCAATAATTCTGTGATTTTTGCTTAATTCTTTAACACATCCTTTTAGGTCCCTTTTCATATTTTGTAGAATATACTGAAAAAGAAAGCTCTCTGCCACTTTTTGTTAATCTGTGTGTATGTTTGTGTGTTTGTTTATGCATATGCATCAAAAAAAATTAATTTTAAATGGAACATTTTCACTGAATATGAATTTTCTTTATGTTTCTTTCCCATGGTATTTACTTTGTTCTTTTCATTTCATTTCCGGAGGACCTCCAAAACAAACTGGTAAATTTTTAGAAAATCCCTTCTTCCAAATTTACCAAAAGCTTCTAGAGCTTTGCAATAGTTACACTAAGAAGTTGATGAGAGAAAGTTCACTAGACTGGAGAGCACATGGTATCTATTCAATATATATTTCTAAAAACCAAGCTTAAGAATTCAGTCCCTTTTTCAAAGTTCCAGATGTCATTACCATGCAATAGGTATTGTCAATTCTTTAGAAAATTTCAGTCATAGTGAAGAAAGTTTCTCCCCATCATTGTCCAATTAAAGACTGTAAAAATTCAGATGTCATTCTATGGTCAAAGTGTCTGTCTGTGTCCTATGCAGTGAGATGAGATGAGTTTCCTAGAAGCAGAAGATTGTTGAATAATGCTTTTTTTATCCAGTTTGCCACTCTATGTCTTTTCAGTGGTACATTTAGTCTGTTCACTTTTAGGTTGATTATTGAAATGTGAGAGTTTATTTCTAATATGGAATTCCTAGGGAGTTTCTTTGTTTTCTCTTAATTTTTGTATTTACATATGTGTGCGTTTTCATTTTTGTGGTTGCTCTGCATGCTCTGTTAACTTTGTGCTTGCCTGTACTTTTGTGATGGGCATGGCTGTTCTTTTTTATTTCCTTATTTTTAAATTTTCTGTGTTCCAGAGCCTCTTAAGTGTCTCCTTAAGGACTGGTCTGGATGCAGAATATTCCCTTAGAAATGGATGTCTGTGAACATTATTAATTTCCTATCATTGATATTGGTGAATTAGGAAATTTTTAGCTTGGTGAATTAGGAAATTTTGGTTGAAATTGCTTATCTTTAAGAAGGCTAAAAAATGGACTCCAGTCTCTTCTAGCTTTTAGTGTTTCTGCAGATAAGTTGGAAGCGATTCTGATGGGTCTTCACCAGTAGACAGTCTGACCTTTCTCTCTTGCTGCCTTTAGGATTTTTTCCTTCATGCTTACTTTGTGGAGGTACATTTCTATATGTCTTGGGGTATGTCATCTCATGTGATGCCAGCACGTGTTTTCTGAATCTTTTGGGCTTGACAGGTAACATCACTGGCAAGATGTGAAAGTTTTCTTGGATGAACTCATGAAATATTTGTTCCAAGGTGTTCATTTTCCTTTCTTCTTCAGGGATACCAATCAGGCATAGGTTTGCTTCTTCACATAATCACTCATCTCTTGGAAGCTTTGCTTCTTTTTGAGTCCTTTTGCTATGTTTTTAAGAGACTGAAATAATTCCATATTTGGTATTCAAACTCTGAGATTCTTTCCTCTTCTTGTTTAATTCTGATCCCTATGCTTGTTAGTTTGCTATTTATTTCAAGGATGGAGTTCTTTATTTCCATTATTTCAGAAAATACTTTTTTTTGAAATTGGCCAACTCTGCTGCAATTTCATTGAGCTTTGCTTCAATGAGTCCTTTGCTGGGTGCAGGGTGTATTGGCAGCTGGGTCTCTACTCTCTGTTCTGTTCAACATGAGAGACATTATCTTCTTCCCACTAGCTGCCAGTGGCAGGCTTGCCAGCCAGGTTACTCTGCAGGGGGTTGCTTTACCTGCTGTGTCCCTACCAAAATTCCTCCCACATGGGACCGAATTCTTTATTTTGGTTCTTGTTCATTTTTGCCATCTAATCTCTGATTTCTGTGGCTGTTTTTTTGGGCAGATCATTCTGGGAGATTTCTATTGTTTGTGCTCCAATGGCCGTTTTTTGAAGCCCTATCTCTTTAGTACTGTGGGGGTTATCTGTGTTTTTCTGTTGAGTTTTCTCATTTGTGACAGGTCTCTGTTCCTTCTCTGTAATTCTACCACTCATAGAGAGAGGAAGAAACATTAACATCTGCTGGTTGCTCCACTCTATGATAGGATATCATAATTGCCGTTTTTTCTCTCTCTGCTTAACTAGTTGAATCTGTTCCCAACCCCTGTTGCACTGGAAGAGGTGAACTGACTTGTCTCAGAATTGCTTACCCCATCCTTCACTGACTCTGTCCAAGCCTTGAGCAGGTCACAAATGGGGCAGCCAGAATCCAGCACCTGCCATTTATTTCTGGTCTTTGTGTGTACAAGGTGACCCCTCTGGGTTCAGGGTATATCAGTGACTGGGTTCCTACTCTGTTTGTTCAGCATGAGAGGCACTGGTCTGCTTCTCTACAAGCTGCTTGTGGCAGGTGTGCCAACCAGATTCACTCTGCAGGGGATTCTTTCCTGCTTGGGAAGATGCCAACCTTGTGGCAGCTGCTGGCAAGCAGGTCCATTCCCCATTTCATTTTGGTTCCAGTTATCCCCCTGCTGTGTCCCAAAGTTCCTCCCATGTGGGACCAATGGCTCAGTAAGTGTGGGAGGTGGCAAACTCACTCAAAATGTCTTAGAAGAGCTGGGCTCAGTGGCTCAGCCTGTAATCCCGCGCCTTTGGGAGGCTGAAGTGAGTGGATTGCCTGAGCCCGCGGGTTCGAGACCCGCTTAGTCAGGCGAGAGTTCATCTCTACAATAAAAAAAAAAATTGACCGGGTGTGGTAGCGCGCGCCTGTAATTCCAGCTACTCGGAAGGCTGAGGTGGAAGGATCGCGGAGCCCAGCAGGTCGAGGCTGCGGTGGCCCAGAGTGGCCACTGCACTCCAGTCTGGGCGACAGAGTGAGACTCCAAACTCAAAAAAAAAAAGTCTTAGAAGAACTCACCTCTCCTATTCTCTGAGCTGCATCTCTGACTTTGTCCGAGCATGGAGCAGGGTGGGGTGAGGGGAGTGTGAGGGCTGGGGGGTGCCCAGAATCTTATGCCTCCATTGTTTTCCGGTCTCTGTGTATGCCTGTAATCCTGGATGGGTGCAGGTGTATCAGCAGATGGGTCCCTACTCTCTGCCCTGTTCAACATGAGAGGTAATTATCTTTTCTCCACTAGCTGCCAATGCCAGACTTGCCAGCCAGATTCCCTCTGCAGGGAGTTGCTTTACTGCTGTGTTCCCTACTCCTTCCACATGGGACCGACAGATCTCATATGGGTGGAAGTGGGTGAACTGACTTGAAACATGTTAGAATCCCTCTCTTTCACTGAATCAGAAAGTAGTTTTAAATCAAATGACATAAGCTTCTCTGGAAAAATTTCCACATCAACAAATTTAAAATACCAAAGCTTCTTGTATATATTATTAATCAAATTAATTTGGTATAAAGATTTTACCATCATTCTATATTAATGAGATGAAAAATAAAAGTCATAATATTCAGAAAAAATGTGAAGATGGCACACTTCAGATTAAAAAAACATATAAAAATCAAGTAAAAATAATTGTGTGTTGGATTTGGGAAGATGAATTTTGAGCTTAAGAAACAGGTGAAAGAATGACTAGGTACAGAGTAAAATACATCATTGATACTTGCCATTTTGCTAATTGCTTGTAACTAAAAGAAAAAGAAAGAAAGAAAAAAGGCAAAAAGCAGTTTATTGAAAATGAAAGAATCATATCAAGAATGTATGAGAACAGAAATTTGTAACCTTTTAATTATGTACTCTATGGCTAAAATGGATATAAACTTCAAACAATTGGAATCAAACATTTTGAAAAAAATATCACCCCACACAGAGGAATTTTGTTTAATATGGCCCCAACACCTTGGTGCAAGATGAACTAAGATTGGAAATAATACTGACAAGAGGTAGAAATAGATTTCCTATGAGATAAACAATGACAATAATTTTTTTCAGATTAAAATACAAACAAGCATTAAAACAGGAAAGGTTCTTAAAAAGTGACAAGGAAGCAAAAATAGAAGCTCCAATCTGTCCAACACTATCTGTAGCACTAGCATTATGAAGCCTGTGGCATACATGGAAGAGATATATGCCTTTAATTCTTACTGAAATCAAAAATGCAACTGAAAAATATTAGAAACAGAGGATGCAAAACTTTTAGGAATCATATTGAGTTTTATGACAAAAAATGGGGGAAAATGAATAACAAATGAACATGTCAATCTTCAGAAAGAAAAATAACCAAAAATGGGACAAAATCAGCAGCAATTATGTGTGCATTGGAGTTGAAAAAGATGATCATTGAGAGTGGAAGAAAAGGGTACAAGAAACACAAGTAACAACATCTAGACACAGAGGGAGGTATGTTAATGGAACTTGCCTTTATCCTGCTAACTCATCAATAATAACAAAAATGATAGGATGATTTATTCAAAATGAGGTAGAGCATAAGGAAGGCAAAAGGACAAAAGTTTGAGATGCCTAACAGCATAACATCAAATCCAAGGGAACTAGAAAGTCAAGACCACCAAAATCCTAAATTCAGCAAAAAAATCCAGATCACCAAAATAATATCACAACTGCAGGACATAGACAACGAAAATATAGAAAAAGTCAACAAGAAAAAAGCCTGGTTCTCTGAAAAGATAAATAAGATTGATGGACTCTTGGCCAGATTAACTAAGAGAGAGAGAGAGAGAGAGAGTTCAAATAAACATAATTAGAAACACAAAAGATGAAGTTAAAACCAGCCCTGAAAAAATTGAAAAGATTATCAGAGATTATTCTGCACACCTGTATGCAAATAAACATGAAATCCCAAATAAAATGGAGGACTTTCTGATATCACACAACCTACCAAGATTGAAATAAGAGAAAATTGAAAAGCTAAACAGTCCAATAACAATCCAGGAAATTGACTCCATCATAAGAAATATACCCACCAAGAAAAGTCCCTCATCAGATGGCTTTCCAGCTGAATTCTGCAAGACTTAGAAGGTGGAGTTGGTATCAATCTTATTGAAAGTATTCCAGGCAATCAAGAAAGATGAAACTCTCTCCAAATAATTTTATGAAGCTAATATCACACTGATGCCGAAACCTGGCAAAAGTCCAACAAGGAAAGAAAATTACAGGCCAATCTTCTTGATGAACATAGATGCAAAAATTCTCCATAAGAGTCTATCAAATTGAATCCAACTACACATCTCAAGAATCATCCAAAATAACAAAGTTGGCTTCATTCATGGGATACAGGGCTAATTCAACACTTGTAAGACCATAAATGTATTTTAACTCTTTAATAGGTGTAAAAACAAGAATCCCATGATTATGCAATTAGATATAGAAAAAACATTTGACAAAATTCAGCATCCCTTCTTGATAAAAACCTTTAAACTCCTAGGAATAGAAGGAACATTCTACAACACAGTAGAGCTATCTATTATAAACCCACAGGTGACATTATGCCAAATGGGTGGAAGTTGGAAGCATTCCCCTGTATATGGGTACAAGGCAAGGATGCCAGCTCTCACTCCTCCTGTTCAGCATAATGCTGGAAGTTCTTGCTAGAGTAATCAGGCAAAAGAAAAAATATATAAATTTAATTTAAATTTTTAAAATAGGGAGTTAAGCTATCTCTCTTTGCAGATGATAAGATTCTATATCTTTAAAACTCAGGGGGGTCCATAAAAAGCCTCCTCACACTGATAAATGATTTTAGTAAAGTTTTGGGGTACAAAATCAATGTGCCAAAGACAGTTGCATTTCTATACACCAACGATAAGCAGGCAGAGAACCAAATAAATAGCACAACCACATTCACAACAGCCACACACAAAAAATGAAATACCTTGGCATCCACCTAGCCAGAGAAGTAAAAGACCTTTACAATAAGAACTACAAAGTCCTGCTCAAATAAATCAAAGATGACACAAACAAATGGAAGAACATTCCTTGCTCATGGATTGACAGAATCAATATTGTCAAGGTGTTCATTCTATTAAAGGCAGTCTACAGATTCAATGCAATACTCATCAAATTATCAACATCAATTTTTTTGGACTTGAAAATGACACTACAGAAATTCATATGGAAACAAAGCAGAGTATGAATAGCCAAAACAATCCTCAGCAAAAGAAACAAAATAGGAAGTAGCACACTTCCAGACTTTAAACATTATTACAAGGATACAGTAAGTAAAACATGGTACAATAGACACATAGACCAATGAAACAGGACCGAGATTCTGGTAGCAAAAACAATCTCTCTACCAGCTCATATTTGACAAAGCCACCAATAACAAATATCGGACAAAGGAGATCATATTTAGCATATGGTACAGGAAAACTGACTACATGCTGAATAATGACAGTGGACCCCCACCTATCTCTATACACAAAAATCAACTCCACATAGATCAAAGACCTAAACACAGTATCTCAAACTTTAAGAATTTGAGAAAAAAAAAAAACAGAACTATCCTGATGCATATCAGAATAGGCAACAAATTATTGACCAAGTCCCCAAAAATGAATACCATAAAGACTAAGATATACAAGTGGGACCTCATCAAGTTGAAAATCATTTGCACAGCAAAAGAAATCATTAAGAGATTAAAGAGACAACCCCCAGAATGAGAAAAAATTTTGATAATTATTTATAAGATAAAGGTCTAACATCTAGGATCTACAAGGAACTCAAATGAGCTGAAAAGAAATAAAAAAAACAAAGATCCTTTTAAAAAGTGAGCAAAGGACATGAATAGACACTTTTCAAAAGAAGATATACAAGCAGTCAACAGATACAATAAAACATGCTCAATCCCACTAATAATCAGAGAAATACAAATCAAAACTGCAATAAAATACCACCTAACTTCAGTAAAAAGGGTCATCATTAATAAATCATAAAGCAACAATAACTGGCGAGAGTGTGGAGAAAAGGGAATGCTTCTACACTGATGGTGGGAGTGCAAGCTAGTTTAACCTCTATGGAAGGCAGCATGGCAATTCCAAAAAAAAAAAAAAATTGAGCTTCTATACAATCCAGTAATCCCTCTCCTGGGAACATACATGAAGCAATATAAATTGTTCTACCAAAACATACCTGTAAACACATATTTAGAGCCACATTATTCACAATAGCACAAATGTGAAACCAATCCTACTGCTCATTGTAAGTAGACTGGATAAAGAAAATGCGGTACATATACATGTTGGAGTATTATGCAGCCATAAAGAAGAAAAAAATAATGGACTTCACAACAACTTGGGTGCAGCTGGAGACCACCATACTAAGTGATCTATCACAGAAACAAAGAACTGAATACTGCATGTTCTCATTCATAGTAGCACCTGAACATTAAGCACAATAACACAAAGAAGGGATCAGCAGTGACTGGGTACCGCCAGGGGAAGGAGGAAAGAGGACATGAAACAATATAAAGGGTACCTGGTCCCATACCAGGGGAAGTGGAGGGAGGTTGGAGGCCCAAATTTCACCTGCATGCAGCTTATTTTTGAAGTTAATCTTGACTTGTACACCACATCTCTATAATATATTAAAATTTAAAAAAGAAAAGTAATCTCACATCCTACTTGGAGCAGAAGACATCATCGACAAATAAACACACACACACACACACACACACACACACACACACACACACACACACACACATCAATTTGAACCACAGAACTAACTGTAGAACTGTAACACATTTTTCTTATGGATATGTCCCTTACTTCTAAGAGACTCACACAGTTCATTTCCTTCATGTAAATATTGAGAAAATTAATGAAACATAATAATAATACATGAAAGTTAACATACTGAGTATTTACTGTGTGCCAATTCCTGTTAGAACACTACATAGACTAGAAATGGCACTGTTTGGCTGGGTCTTTTGATGCTCTCAAATGTCCGTCTTCCTCCACCCAACTCTGCTCCATATATCACAGTGGCCTTCTCTAGACCATCCTCAAGCTCAACTAAGCTCAGTCCCCTCTTACAACAATCATCTTTTTCAGCTCCAACTGGTGTATCTCTCTCCCAGATCCCCATATGACTCACCTCTTCCCTTTTTCTCCCTCACATCTTTGATCAGACACAACGTCCTCAGATAGACCTTCCCTGACCAAGCTATTTAAACTTCAGTGACTACAACAGTGCCTAGTCTGCAACAGACAATATAAATGGGTTCCCCAAGCCATCCTCATGAGATAATATATTTAACAGACCTTGGTAAGAGAATATAGAATTATGTAGGCAATAATGACACAGAAGGGCAAAGGCCCCAAGATAACAACATGTTTGAGAATGGTCATTTCACAGGGAAAACTTATATAACCAGGAAGGTCTGGAAGGACAGTTGGAGTCTGAAGATAATGATAAAACATTGAAAGACTGGGGTTTTACTCTAGAGACAGTATTGAGACAGGACCTGACCTGGGTTGTCAGGCATCTCAAACCTTTGTCCTTTTGCCTTCCTTATGCTATACCTCATTTTGAATAAACCATCCTATCATTTTTGTTATTATTGATGACTTAGCAGAATAAAGGCAAGTCCCATTAATATACCTCCCTCTGTGTCTAGATGTTGTTACTTGTGTTTCTTGTACCCTTTTCTTCCACTCTCAACGATCATCTTTTTCAACTCCAATGCACACATAATTGCTGCTGATTTTGTCCCATTTTTTGGTTATTTTTCTTTCTGAAGATTGACATGTTCATTTGTTATTCATTTTCCCCCATTTTTACTCTTTATTTAACTATCATTTCAATTGATGCAAACATATTTTCGATAAGTAAATTGTATTAGTCAAATCTTCCAATGTATTTGCATATTTAAAGTGGCTCATGTGCAATTTTGTTCAAGATGTTCTCAAGACAATTAATATGAAATCTTCTCTGCAGAATAATTCTTCTAAGGTGTTTCTTTCAAGTATTTTAATTAAGATGAGTTTCTTTTTGGCATGAGTTACAAAACAGTTTTATGTATTTGTTGGTTAATTAAAACATTGCAAATCCTGTGCCAGATACCTGAACCTATTTACTCTCTAAAAGCAGTGATTTGTTATTTTTTTATATCCATATTTATGGCAACTTCATACAAATGTGGCTACCACAATGAGAAATATTCACTATTTGTGTTTAATATCACCCAAGAACCTACTAAAGCTAAGAATTAAAATAATAAAATTTCCCAACATTTCAAAATAAATTTGGAAGGTACTCAACATAACTTATCTTCATTTAAGTAAATTCACTTTTCCCCCCTCTCTCATTGTGCATCAATATGTTCAATTCAACAAGAAGCTTCAGCCAAGATTTGTGGGCAGATGTATGCTTGTTTGCTTGAGAGTGTCAGGAGTGTGTGTTTCTGTGTATCCTAATGAGCTTCAGATTACATTAGAATTGTTACATAAATTTCAGTTTTATTTTGCTATTCTTCCACAATATTTATATAACACTTTCCATGTTGTTTTCAGATGCTCTTATGAAAAAATTGGGTAAATATTCCCTGATAATCCTTCCTGCCCATAACCCTGTAAATGACTGTTTCTCTGCTGTCTTTGATATTCCTGGTCTTTTCATCTATATGCCTAGGCTTACCTTGTCCTTCTTCTAAACCTTTATCCTGCATATTCAAATTATTTTAGATTTCAACTTCCCTTAAATCAAAATGTATTTATTTCTATTTTTCTAATTCTCATGTTTCTATTTTTTTTTACATTTCATATCACTTGTGTATTATGTTCATTGTTTTATTTCTTCAGAAATTGCTATAGTTTAAGCATAAAATCTGTGAAAATTAGGAGATATGAGTGCTGGAACATGGTTTTGATTCTATTTGCATATTTTCTAGAAAATTCTTATTACCATAAGTTATATGCACATATTCCAAAGGACCCATAAGTACCCAACTAACACTTTCACATACCTGAAAGTTGAGAGCAGACTTGAACTATTCTAAGTGAATTTTCTCTTCCAGAATTCTGTCAAAGATGGGTAAATGCAGGTGTTTTGAATGGATTCAGTGTGAGTTGTAGGCTTCCTATTCGATCGCCCTTAATCATATTACCCTAGTCTTACCAGGTATATAAATACTCTACATAATTATTTACTGGGCTTTTTTTGTTACCTTAGTAGATGCTCTTTATCTTTTTCATGTGTACTGACTATTGATTTCTTGCAATGCACCTTTTTTTGTAAAAAAAGAAAAAGTTTTGCAAAAATAATTTGTAGCTTAAGGAATGGTCATGATAATATTTCTCTCAGTTTTGATCTTCTATGTGACTGATGTGAGAAAGTATTATCCTGGAAAAATTCTAAAAGGTTTTTAATAAAACCTTCACATAATCAATGAATAGTTAGCATCCTCCTTCTCTAACAATATTTAGACATTATATATTTGCTTCAGAGTGTGTATAACTGAAGGATATAGCTCTTCAATGACATTTGTCCAGGCCTCATAGAACTACTATTCCTGATAGTTTTTGTAGAGATGGGTGGTTCTACTCCCTGCTCCTTGTCAATTTTAATTACCTCTCATATATATGAGAGTGATTTATTTTCTGAATAAAAGAAGGCCCAAAGAAAAATCTATTTATGAAAATGTTTATGCCCCGGAAATCCCATTATACCTCCTGTCATTGTTTTATATTTAACCTTAGTATCATTTATGCTCAGGGGTTTGGCAAACATTGAAGCAAATATTACCTCTGATTGGAAACATATGACTCCAGGACTCAAAACTATGTGTCAATTTGAGCTCCGATGTAAAGTGTAAAATGATTTAAAAATTTTGTCCCCTTTTTTCTGAAATGGTACCTGCATTTCAATGAATTGCTTCTTTCTCCCTTTTATTTTTCAGATAAGAGCGAACAGGAAAAAGGCAAGTCTCAAGATTCTATTTTTCTCTGTTCCTAATCATTGTTTTATCTGTTTTTTTACCTTTGTCTTTAACTCACAGTGATCATCCTTTTCAACTCAAAATACACATTATTTGTACAGTAATTTCTCTCATCATCTTATTTTTTCATATGAAAATTTTCTTCTTTATTTGTTTCTCAAATTTTTCCTATACCTTACATCTTTTGCCCTATAGTTGCAATCAATAAAAGGGATGCTTGTGACAAATACATCTGATAAACAATATACCTCTGGAGTTGTGAGATGATTAAAATTCCTAATGTGTAAGCTTTTTCCAAGAAAGTGTCAGTTTATTTACAAACTCCTTCTCTGCCACTTATTCATGTTTCTTTTTTCACATGATTCATTTAAGATAAGATTCATTCATACATGAGTTAAAATGGAAACCCAATTACAATAGTCTTAATATATTCATTGGTGGGCAAGAATGTTATGAACCCAGATGTCCATGAATCCAATCCTATATTTTCATTAGGCACAGTCATTTCTTTTTATGACAAAACTGTTTGTGATGATTTTTTAAAAGCTACCAAAATGAATAGAATTAACTGTACATTTTTGTACTAAAGTCTTTTTACAATTACATACTAAAAAAATAAAAGCTTAACGTTATAGGGGGATCAAGAAAATTTTTAAGATGTAATTTCCTGAAGTTATACTGCTATAATTTCCTCTTAATTCAGTAAGTTCGCTACTCTCTTTTCCCTTTCCATGTTTTGTTGGATATTTGCTAACCAAAAGTAATATCTCTGTCACTGTGTGTGTGTGAGTGTGTATGCTATTTTCATCCTGATAGGTTTAATTTTTAAGCTGAACTTTAAAGATTTGTAAGTTTTCTTCATGTATATATATTTAATACCAAAGAAGTCAGGAAAGTGGCAAATCAAATTAAAAAGAATGCCTAAACAATGTCCAAAGAACTCAAGAAAGTTCTCAGACCATAAGCAACAGTAACAACGTTATTTTCAAACATGTCAGCATTTCATCAACTCAGTCATGTTCTCTTCTTTCAAATTAGAACAATATTCAGTGAACAAAAAGGCAGCTACCTTTCATTATGTGTGTGGGAATGGGTGGTGTGAGGGTGTGGGGGTTGTGGGGAGATGGTTGTGAATACACTGGTGAGAATGTATGTGTGTTTATTTGCATGCTGATGCAGAAAAAACAGATTGTTTATTTTAATTACATATAAATATTTTGATAAATCTGAACTTTCTTGGGGTCTTTCATGATATTATATTTACATTGGTCATCCCATTTTATTTTGCAGATGAGCTTAAGAAAACAGTAGGTAAATTTCTTTAACAATTCTTTACTCCCATAACCCTTGTTTGACAGCATCCTTGGTGTCTTTAATATTCCCTGCATTTGTATCTCTATGCCATCCATTGGCTTGCATTGATCCTGGAATCAACTTTCTTCCAGGATATAGCCTTTTTTTCTTATTTGCTTCTTTCCATTTCTTTTTCTCCACATTTCATCCTTCCTCATGTCTTCATTTTTCATCTCTTACCTACCCACCTTGGCTTCTTCTGGCTTTCAAAGATTTAACATTAATTTCATTAAGAATTTTGTGAGACTGGAAGATTAGGTTGTTGGGCTTATAGACTTCATACTATAAATATTTTCTGGAAAATGTCCATTACCTTAGGTCCTCTGTCATGTATTCCATGTTCAAGGGTCTATTACTATGGAACCAAAACTTTTCCACAGCTTAGGTGATAAGGGAGGACTCCAAACTTGCTGAATCAAATTCTCAAAGATTGTATAAATTCAAATGTCATTCTTTGGTCTATTGAGTGTTGGAGGCTCATTCTTCACTGCTTTTGATCACATGACCCCTTTTTCTCAGGTATACAAGATTTTCACATAATGTCTTTAACTTTTTTTTTCTGACCAAATAAATATTCTTTATTTTTTGAAACTATATTAACACAATTTTTGACATCAGAATTCCATTTTTAAGTATTATATAAATACTTTATAGCTGAGAAAGCCATCATTGATAATATGTCCTTCAATTTTCCCCTTTAACATAAATGACATGAGAAGCTATTTATTCTAGGATATTTCTAAAATATTTTTCTCATTGAAAGGACAGGCCAAAAGCTGGAAGCCATTTTTTATCTTGTTCCTAAACCTTAATACAATGATGAGAAAGTAGATGTTACGTTTTGAAGAAATGCATACTTTAGGTAAAGATTAACTTTGCCGACTTTGTCTTTTCAAAAACACAGACTTCCTGGTGCCAGGCATCAGAGATATATCACAGCTTTTGTCAATGGGTCCCAGCAGAAGTGATGCTCAAGCTTGCCTAGAATAAAGGGAGTTTTCAAGGCCTATGACATCGTGCATTAGGCAAAAGTTACGCAAATCACAAAACTTGTGATTACAAAAGTTATTCAGAGCCGGGCTCGGTGGCTCAGCCTGTAATCACGCGCCTTTGGGAGGCTGAGGTGAGTGGATTGCCTGAGCCCGCGGGTTCAAGACCCATCTGGGCAGCGAGACCTCATCTCTACAATAAATCATACAATTCGCCGGGCGTGGTAGCGCGCGCCTGTAGTTCCAGCTACTTGGAAGGCGGAGGCAGAAGGATTGCCAGAGCCCAGCAGGTCGAGGCTGCGGTGGCCGGGAGCGGCCACTGCTCTCCAGTCTGGGCGACCGAGTGAGACTCCGACTCAAAAAAAAAAAAAAGTTATTCAGATCGCAGGACTTGTGACTGCTCAGAAGGGGGAACAGACGGGGATTCGATATTCTAGTAGATTGGGTGCTGTCTACAGAGAAGTCCAGGATTAAAGCCAGGGCTGCCCACTGGGAATGCATAGGAGATAAGTGGAAGTGCAGTCTCCATTATCTCTAAGGAATATTATTCAGGAATGTACAGGAGCACTAGAATCCTTATCACACCCTTCTCTAGGGGATGTGATAATGTGGGTGGACATTAGTGGGTCTCTGTGTCCCAGGGACTCCAACATATTTGCAAATGGTCAATAGGTAAGTCATGGCAGTCACGCCTACCTGATTGCAACACCTCCAAGGGAAAGGATTAAAGCCAGGGCTTGAGGTGGCTGCAGGGCCACACTCATCTAGAATGTAGGCCTGCTTCCTGCCTGTGGGAAGTGAAACTTTCTTAAATAAACCTTTTCTTCTTTCACCTCGTGATGTGTTGCAAATCTTTACATTACTCAGATCTCTGGTTACCGGCATGAATATCTGCATGCCAGCTCTGGTGGTACTGTGCCTCTCCCTACCCTTCCATCCACCCTCGCCCCTCCATACCCTAACACTCATAAGGCCCTACACAATAAATAATTTAGTATTTCAAAATGGTTTCACTCTGTAAATTTACTTATTTTCTTCCCTTTTTATTTTTTAATAAATATGAATTTTTAAAATATTTTATGTCTATGAAATTTACCTCTGGAAAAAATTGAAATATGTTCTAACATCTCTTTAATTTCCAACCTCTTTTTTTTTTCTTTTTTTTGAGTTGGAGTCTCACTCGGTCGCCCAGACTGGAGTGCAGTGGCCGCTTCCGGCCACCGCAGCCTCGACCTGCTGGGCTCCAGCGATCCTTCCGCCTCAGCCTTCCAAGTAGCCGGAATTACAGGCATACGCTACCATGCCAAGCTGATTTTTTGATTTATTGTAGAGATGAGGTCTCGCTGTCCAGGCGGGTCTCGAACCCGCAGGCTCAGGCAATCCATTCACCTCAGCCTCCCAAAGGCGCGGGATTACAGGCTGAGCCACCGAGCCCGGCTTCCAACCTCTTTAAAATAATTGCTTTATTGATGTCTCTCAAATTTCCTACCTTTTTATCTGTGTGGCATGCACTGGTTTACTCTTCCCATTCCGATTTTTGGGTTATGGATTTCTGATATTTATTTTGTTCATTTTTATTTCCTAATTTCTGTTGAATTCCATGTTTTTGCTTTTTCATTCCATAGTCTTCTTTCTCTATAAACACTGGCTTCTGTCTTCCAGTCTTGCCACAGTTTCATTATGAAGTTGGTATAAAGAAGGGCACAAAGCTGATAGGCACATGGTTTCTATATTTTGAAATCATTCAAGCTTAGAACCTCTGCCTTTATTCCTAAGTGTAGGGATCACTGTTGCACAAATACTTCCCTCAAATCTTAAAAGATAAAGGAATACTCCAAACTGGCTCACTGAAGTTATTTTTCAATTCATTTTCACTTCAAATACTATAAATTCCAACATCGTTCTTTGGGCAAGTGTGACTTAGAGCCTTAATTTTCCACTGTTCCTGAACACATTATTTAAGTTGCCAAGGTATGCAAATATTTGACATAATTTGCTTTGTTTTTCATCTTTTCAAGCATAATAATAGTTGTTTATTCTTTGGCAATATTGATGTAATTATTAATTCATCAAAGCACAATTTCTTTAAGTATGCTTTAAAAGATACATCTTAAGAATAATTTGTAATAGTAGGTCTCTCTATTCTGAATTTTCTATATGAAATAAATAGAAAGTTATTGTTGGACAACAGTGTCAAAATACTTTTTATAATATATTAATATAATTATTAAAAGATTTACCTTATTTACTAAGTGGGTGCCTTTCAAAAAAAATAGTGGAGGGCGTGTATAGTAACACTGCTTCTGATCGGTGAGATGATCTTTGAAACTTCATGGATCCTACTCAGAAAGGTAGATGTGTTTGATCCACAGAGAAAATAATGAAGACTTTTTTAACAATTTGTCCTCCCTTTCTCACTGTGTGCCCTCATTTTTAATAAATAGGATATTTAAATAATTTGTTTCTAAGTGTGAACAAGCAAAAAGAAAGTTCTATTTGTGTATTTAACTCTGCACCTACTTACTGTTTCATATATTTCTTGTACCTCTTTCTTGAACTCTCAATGATCATCTTCCTCAATTCTGACATACATATATTTTTACATAGTTTTGTCTCATTATCTTACCTTTTCAACTGACATTTTCCATCTTCACTTCTTATTCAATTTCTCATTATTTACTCTGTGATTTGTTCTGTTATTTCACTATGTGTAGTCAGATTTCTTTTTCTGTCAATTAAATCTTATTAATAATACACTTCTGAAGTTACAGCATTTTAAAATTTATTGTTTTGTTAGTTCTGTCTCAGATAGACAGTTCACATGATTAAAACTCACTACACCCCAATTTTAATAATTCATTTTCCTTTCTTTATTATTCGAAATAAGATTTTTCTCACTGAAATGGATGGGAAATAACAGTTATTCTCATTTTTCCATGAAGAAAATTGGGCCATAAAACATCTAAATGTGGTATGATTATATCATGAATGACAAAGACAAATATTAATACATAAATGGTAAGTCTAGAAAATATATCAAGTTATAGAATTACCACCAAAAATGTTTTTCTAAAATTAATATGATAAAAAGCTTAAAGCCTATAAAGTGCTAGAAACCCAGAGATATTGTCTTTTTACAAAATATAAATTCTAGAAATGACTTCATCTCTTAAAATTTACATACAAGTTTGGGAGGGAGCTTGATAAAGCCTAGTCACCTTATAAAAACATGAAATAAAATAAAAATTTCAGTCTTCTAACATTTTATTCAATCAATCCTAGTATTTCTTTCCCCCAATTAATTAATTTTGGGTTCTATTTCCACCAAAGATTAGTTTGTAGTCAGCATCAATTTCATTTCATTTATTTTTGGTTTATTTATAAAATACTTATATATTAAGAAGCTATGCAAACCGGGCTCGGTGGCTCAGCCTGTAATCCCGCGCCTTTGGGAGGCTGAGGTGAGTGGATTGCCTGAGCCCGTGGGTTCGAGACCCGCCTGGGCAGCGAGACCTCATCTCTACAATAAATCAAAAAATCAACCAGACGTGGTAGCACGCGCCTGTAATTCCGGCTACTTGGAAGGCTGAAGCGGAAGGATCGCCGGAGCCCAGCAGGTCGAGGCTGCGGTGGCCGGAAGCAGCCACTTCACTCCAGTCTGGGCGACAGAGTGAGACTCCAACTCAAAAAAAAAAAAAAAAAAGAAAGAAAAAGAAGCTATGCACTTTTATGTAAATTAGTGGTAATGAAAGAAATTTGATCAGAACCATGGGACTCAATTCTTTGAAATTCTCCTGAGGTAAAAAATAACACCAGAAAAGATGTGTTCACAAAAGCTAATCTTGAAAGTTTTATCCACTGACAACTTAACTGAATTCAATTGTAATTTTGTTAAATGAAAATTAGAAACCATTAGACTTACAGAAACACTGGGCCTTATCATTATAGTTATTAGCTTTTTGAATGTTTGTGATGTTTTCTAAAAAGACTCCTCAGGATTTTTTTGTTGATCTCAAATTTTACAGACTGCCTTTTCACTTAAAGACACTCTGTTTAATCTGACATACTTAGAAATATTTGCAATAGTAAACATCAGTTTTGATACACTACCATCAAAGTAACATTTGTTATGTTATTTTTATTATTTTATTAAATATGTATTTTGGTACAAATCTTTAAACACCTGTACCCTTTAAGGATCAAATGTTCATAAAATAAATATATTTTTGATAAAATCCTAGTTATTCTTTCTGTTAACTTCATCATCATTCTTTTCTTATTCATTCATTTGGGAAAATTTATCACCTCTTCTGATTTTTCTAAGATAAAAAATGTGCTTCCTGTCATTTTAAAACTTTTTAATTTGTTATTTCTAGTTACAGTCATCCTACTAATTTACTGTACATTGACAATTTTCAACTCCTTTTTACTTTCTACATTGGTTTCCCTTGACACATGAGTTTTTCTCCTTTTATTTTTCAGAAGAACTTCAGAAAGAAATTGGTAACTTTTTCTGAACTTTATTTTACTGATAAATTTCCTGGAGATATTTTTTTGTTGTTGTTTTCTGGCTCTTCAACTCTTATTCACTTTTGCCTCTTTTCTTCCTTCCTGAATATTTCAAATTCCTCTATCTTTTTTTCATTTCCTACTCTCCCATTTTAACTTTTCTTCCCATTTTAATTCTCCCTTTTGAGATGAACAGTATTAAGTTAAGAAGAATGTGACTATTTCCATTCAGTAGGAAACTTTCTTTAACTTGGATTCTCCAACATATCCTCTAAGTTGGAGTGACTATAGTTTTGCACTTAATAATGTAGCACTTCTTAAGAGAAGGGATCAACTCCAAAGATGATGAGTGAGAAAAATTTCTCCTTTTATTGACCTTTCACACACGTTGTATATTCATGTAAAATGTAATCTTAAGACTAGCTACTCCATATCTATTGATCACATTTTCAATTGATTCAAAGTATATAAATATTTTGCATCATTTTGTCAGGTTATTTTCTCTTTCCAGCCATAGTTACTACTGTTCTTTCATTTTTATCTCAATACATTTAATTATTAATTTTAAAAATTGCTGTTTCTTCAGGGTCATTATATGTGCATTTTTTACTCAAATAGATTTAATTGATAGTCTATCTCTGAAGTTAAAGGTTACCTTCCAAGATATCTGCACACCACTCTTTAGTATCCCACTAAAATAATTATTTAACTCCTTATGAACCTACATATCAGAATGTGTTTTTAAAATTGTATAGAAGTTTTCAAATGAATGAAATGTACTTTAAAGGTTTTTTTCATTGTTTTGAAATAATATTGCAATGTTTGCAGACTTCTCTATGACATTGGTTACATCTTTATGATGTAGAGAAAAACTCTCTCATATATGTGTGTTTGTAAATTTTTCTTAGATAAGAGGAAGGGTCAATTCAAGTCTGGTGAGTAAAACTTATTTCTCAGAAAGCTTTCTTCATCATCTATCTTGTGTTCTGCCCCTATAGCAATGGTATAAGATACAAAAAAAAAAAAAAAAAACTCAAACAAAACAAAAAACAAATGTCTATAGTAGTCAAATAAATATTTGTAGCATTATCTTTCTAACTTTCTGTAATTTTCATATATTATCTCTGAAGGGCCAACAACAGTGCAACACCTTCCTCCTCTCTACTTACCTTCTCTTCTTTTCTTATTTTATGTTCCCTCCTTCCCACTCCTCCTTTGTTCCTCCCATCTTCTGTTGCTTATATATTTTGACCTGCAACTAATCTGACAATTTCTTATTTTCAGTTTGAGATTCAAGAGGTACAAGTGTATGTTTGTTACATGGACATAGTGTGTAGTGGTAGGGATTGAGGCTCAGATGGCCCATTCCCAGATTGTGAACATAGCACCCAATAGGTAATTTCTGAACCCTAACCCCCTCCCCCATGCCTTACACCTTATTGGTGTCCCCAGTATCTATTAGCTCCATCTTTGTGACCTTTCAGCTTCCATATGTAAGCAAGAAGATGCTTTTGTTTCTCTGTTTCTGAGTTAGTTCACTAACAAAGATGTTCTCCAGCTCCATCCACGCTGCTGCAAATGACATGATTTCATTTTTGTTGACTGCCTAGTATTTCATGGCACATATATACCACATTTTTTTAGCCAGTCAATTACGTGTGGACATTTAAGTTCATTATTTTGCTATTGTGAACAGTGCTGCAGAGAACATACAAGTACAGATATCTTTTGTATACAATGATTCCCTTCTCTTTGTGTAGATTCTTAGTAGTGATGTAGCTAAGTCAAATGATAATTCAACTTTTAGTTATTTGAAAAATCTCCATCTCATTTTTTGATAGCTGAGTTAGTTTACAATACCACCAAAGTGAATGAGTTTTCTCCACACCCTTATCAATATCTGTTGTTCTTTGGCTTTTCAATAATAGCTATTCTGACTGATTTAAAGTGATATCTTACCGTGATTTTAGACTGCATTTCTCTGATGATGATCAGATGTTGATCATTTTTCATGTTTGTTGGCTACTTGTGTGTCAAAATAAGAAGTGTCTGTTCATGCCTTTTGACCACATTCCAATAGGGTTGGTTTTTTAATTGCTTGCGTTCCTTGTAGATTCTGGATATTGGCCCCTCGTCTGAGACATTATGTGCAAATACTATTTTATGGCATAGGTTTTCTGTTCACTCTGTTGATTTTTTTTTTTTTTTTGATGTGCAGAAGCTCTTAAGTTTAAGTCCCATTTTTCTATTTTTGTTTTTGTTGCAATTGTTTTTGGGGACTTTATCATAAACTATTTGTGTAGGTTGATGTCCAGAAGAGTGTTTCCTAGGTTTTCTTCTAGAATTTTTATAGTCCTGGATTTCATCCATTTTAAATTAATTTTTGTTTATGATAAAAGCCAGGGGTCAAGTTTTATCCACCTGCATATGGCTAGCCAGTTTTCCCAGCAACCGTTATTGAATGGGTAATCCTTTCTCCTTTATTTGTATTGGTTTTGTTGAAGATCAGTCAGTTAGGTATGTGACTATATTCCTGGGTTCTCTATTCTTTCTTTTTTTCATTGACTCACTTATTTTATTTATTTGTTTATTTATTTATTTAGTTAGTTAGTTACTTACTTATTTTAACGTTGTGGAGTAAAATTCGGGATTAGGTATACAAGTGATCACCATACAGGTAAAACTTGGGTCTCCCTTTGGTCCCCACTTCGTCTGGTTTGAGATCAGGTACATTTACTGGTGTTATGTGCTGTCCCATTGATCTATCTGTCTATTTCTCCACCAGAACCATGTTGTTTCAGTTGCTGTAGGCTTGTAGCATAAATTGAAGTCAGGTAATGTGATGTTTCTGAATTTATTATTTTTACTTAGGCTTGCTTTGGTTATTTGGGCTCTTTTTCATTTCCTTATAAACTCTAAGACTGGTTTTTCTAGTTCTGTAAGAAATGATATTGGTAATTTGATAGTGGTCACATTGACTCTGTAGATTACTTTGGACAGTATGGTCATTTTAATAATATTGATTTTTTTTTTAATTCATGACCATGAGATGTCCTTTCATTTGTTTGTGTCATCTACAATTTCTTTTATCAGTGTTTTGTGGTTCTTCTTGTAGAGATGTTTCACTTCCTTTTTTAGGTGCATTCCTAGGTATTTTATTTTGTGTGTGTGGCTATTGTAAATGAGATTTAGCTCTTGATTTTGTTCTCAGCTTGAGGGTTATTGGTGTACAGAAATGCTACTGATTTTTGTATATCTATTTTGCATCCTGAAACTTTACTGAAGTCATTTATCAGATCTTGAAGTCTTGTGGAAGAGTCTTTGGGGTTTTCTAGGTATACAATTATGCCATCAGAGAAAAAGGATAGTGTGATTTTTTTCCTTACTGGCATATAATGCCGTTGATTTCTTTTTCTTGCCAGATTTATCTTGCTAGCACTTTCACTACAATGTTAAATAAGCATGGTGAAAGTGGACATGCCTTTCTTGTTCCATTTCTGAGCAGGAATGTTTTCAACTTTTCCCCATTAAGTATGATGTTGGCTGTGGGTTTCTAACATATGGCTCTTATTATTTTGAGATAGTTTCCTTTAATACCTAGATTGTTGAGGATTTTAATCATAAAAGATGTTGGATTTATTAAATGTCTTCTCTGAATCTACTGAGATGAACATAAGGTTTTGTTTTCTTACTTCTGTTTACGTAGTGAATCATGTTTATTTACTTGCATGTATTAATTCATCCTTCCATCCCTGACATAAAACCCATTTTATTGTGATAGATTTGTTGTTTTGTACTGTTCTTGAATTCAGTTTCCTAGTATTTTGTTAAAGAGTTTTTGCATTTATACTAATCAGAAACATCGGAGCTTTTTGTATTGTTGCTACTGTTGTGTCTTTGTCTTGGAATCAGTATGATATTGGTTTCATAAAACAAGTTAGGGAGGAGTCCCTACTTCTCAAGTCTGTAATAATTTTAGTAAGATTGGTACCAGCTCTTCTTTGTACATCTGATAAAATTTAACTGTGAATCCTTCTGACCATGGGGCCATTTTTTTGTTTAAAAATTGTGTTATTACTGATCAATTTTATGCTCATTATTGGTCTATTCAAGATATTCAATTTATCCTTGTTCAGTTCTGGGATATTGTATGTTTAAAGGAATTTGTCAATTTTCTCTATATTTGCTTCTCTTTTTTTTAACTTTTAATTTTTTTATTTTAAAGATGTGGGGTACAATTCAGGATTATGTATACAAATGTTCATTATCCAAGTACCCTTATTGATGAGGTGTGCCCCCTTTCCCCAAGCAGATTCTCATTACTGCCAATCCCCTTCCCCACGCCTCTCCCAGCAGTTTCCCGCTACTGTCAATCCTTTTCTTATAGTGATACAATAATTGTTCAAAGTCCGCTTATGAGTGAGAACGTGATACTAAGTTCTTTGTTTCTGCGAAAGATCACTCAGTATTATAAACTCTAAGTCCATCCAGGTTGCTGTGAAGTTCATGATGTTTTTCTTCTTTATGGCTGCATAATATTCCATCATATATATGTACCACAATTTTTAAATCCAGTCCTCTTTTGATGGGTTGCACGGTTGGTTCCCTGATCTTGCTACTGTGAACAATGCTGCAATAAACATGTGTGTGCAGGTATCTTTTTCATAGAGTGATTTGAGTTCTTCTGGGTATATTCCTGGAAGAATGATTGCAAGCGCATATGGAAGGTTGATTTTTAGATCTTTTAAGGAATGCCACACTGTTCTCCACAGAAGCTGTACCAGTTCACATTCCCACCAACAGTGTAGAAGTATTCCCATTTTGCTGCATCCTTTCCAGCATCTGTTGTTTTTTGAGTTATTGGTGATAGCCATACTGACTGAACTTGGGTGGTATCTCAGTGTAGTTTTAATTTGCATTCTTTTGATGACTAGTGAGACTGAATATTTTTTCATGTATTTGTTGGCTGCTTGTATGCCTTCTTTTGAGAACTATCTATTCATATATTTTGCCCACTTTGTAATGGAGCTGGTTTTTCTTTTTCTTTTTGGCACATTTGGGTTCCTTGTAGATCCTAGATGTTAGGCCTTTGTCAAACATACAGTTGGCAAATATTTTTTCCCAGTCTGTGGGCTGTCTCTCCACTTTCTTGATGGTTTCTTTGGCTTTGCAGAAGCTTGCCCATTTGATGAGGTCCCACTTGTCTATCTTATCTTTAGATAAGATAGACAAGTGGGACCTCATCAAACTGGCAAGCACTTGGAGTTTTGATCAGGAATTGGTTGCCAGTTCCAATTTCCATAAGGATGTCTCCTGCATTTTTTAAGGTTCTTATAGTTTAAGGTTTTACATTTAAGTCTTTGATCCATTTAGAATTGATTTTTGTGAATGGTGATAGGTTTTAATCTTCTTCGGCATGTGGTCAGCCAGTTTCCCCAGCACCATTTACTGAATAGGTTCTCCTCTCCCCAGTGGTTGGTGGCAGAGGCTTTGTCGAAGATGAGTTGGTTGAGAAATTGACATTTTGTTTCTCGAATCTCTATCCTGTTTCATTGGTCTATATGCCTGTTCTTATACCAATACCTGGCTGTTTTGTTTATCTTAGCATTAATTACAGACATCAGCAGATGTAAAAACAAAAACCACATAATTTTATCTTTAGATGTGGAAAAAGCTTTTGATAAAGTCCAGCACCCCTTCTTGATAAAAACCCTTGAACATCTAGGCATAGATGGACATACCTCAAAATAGCAAGAGTCATATATGAGAAATTCACAGACATCATACTGATAAACAGACAGAAATTGGAACCATTTCCCCTGAAAACCTGAACAAGACAAGGATGCCTACTCTTACCGTCCTGTGGAATTATTCATAGTAATCTCTGATTATCTTTTGTATTTCTAAGGTGTCAGGTGTTATGCTATCTCTGTCATTTATGATTGTACATATTTGGGTCATCTCTCTTTTTTTCTTGGTTAGTCCAACTAGTGGTCTATATTTTTTTATATACTTTCTAAGAACCAATTTTTTCATTCTTCAATCCTTTGTATAATTCTTTTTGCCTCAATCTCATTTAGTTCTTATCTGATCTTTATTATTTCTTTTCTTCTGCTAGCTTTGGGTTTAGGCTACTCTTTTAATGGTTCCATGAGGTACAAGCTTAAGCTACTGATTTCAGATCTTTCTATCTTTCTGATGTAGGCATTTAATCCTATAAACATTCAGCTCACCATTTCCTCTACATTATCCCACAGGTTTTGATACATTGTGTCCCTATTTTCATTTGTTTCAATGATTTTTTAAAAATTTCTGTCCTATTATTATCATTATTTTATTCACAGGTCATTCAAAAACAGGTTGCTCAGTTTCTATGTGGTATTGTAGTTTTGGAAGTTGCTCTTAGTGTTGATTTCTAATTTTATTTCATGGTGGTCCGAGAAGATACTTGGTATAATTTTGATATTTCTGAAATTACTGAGACTTGCTTTATGGCCAAGCATACACTGAAATTCTGGAGAATGTAGCATGCAGAAATGAGAAAATATTTAGTCTGCAGTTGTTGAATGGAAACTTTTGTAGATGTCTGTTAGGTTCATTTGGTCTATAGTCCAGTTTAAGTCCAGTGAGCCCTTGTTTATTTGTTGCTTCAATGATGTGTCTAGTGATGTCAGTAGGGTGAGAAGTCCCTCGATATTATTGTATTGCTATTAATATATTTTTGCTTCATGGTGTTTTTGGCTGTGGTGCATGTACAGTTAAATAGTTAAATCTTCTTCTTGAATTGCACCCTTTATCATTATATAATGCCCTTTTTTCTTCTTTATTTTTAATGTTGTTGCTTTAAAGTCTGTTTATCCAATATAAGGATGGCTGTTTCTGCTTGTTTTTGTTTTTCATTTGCATAATATATATTTTTCCACTGATTTACTTCTAGTCTTTGGCAACCTTTGTCTTTTAGGTGGGTCTTTTGTAGGTTATAGATGGGTCTTGTTTGGTTTGTTTTTGTTTTTTTTTGAGTTGGACTGGAGTGCAGTGGGCACTCCCGGCCACCACAGCCTCAACCTGCTGGTCTCTGGCGATCCTTCCACCTCAGCCTTCCAAGTAGCTGGAACTACAGGCACGCGCTACCACACCCGGCTGATTTTTTATTTATTGTAGAGATGAGGTCTCGCCAAGTTGCCCAGGCAGGTCTCGAACTCACGGGCTCAGGCAATCCACTCACCTCAGCCTCTCAAGGCGCAGGATTACAGGCTGAGCCACCGAGCCCAGCTGTTTGGTTTTTATCCATTGGCCACACTGTATCTTTTAAGTACAGCATGTAGACCATTTATATTCAGGGTTAGTATTAATATGAGAAGTTTTGTTCCCATTCTAGTGCTGTAAGCTAGTTGCCTTTTGGTTTCAAATGTATAGTTGCTTTATTGGATCTGTGAGCTCTGTACTTATGAGTTATTGGTGATATGAAAAAGTCTATGTGGGGATAAGAGGTTGCTTGGGCTGCTAACCAGATATGCAGGTACACTGAATGTCTGGAGATGTGCCTGAATGTAGAATAAGGGATAGCACCATTGTTCCAAAACCCCTGTAGCATAGGGATGGATCAGCTAACTTGGACTGCTGATCTAGATGGATAGGGGTCCCAGAAGTCTGAGATTAGGTCCCCTAGCAAGGAATAGAGTAGCCACTGGTGTCACAATGGCCATTGCAGGGAAATAGAAGACAGCTTGGCAGGTGTGCTGAATGCTTTCAAAGTGCACAGACTTGGAGCAGAAGAACCACCACTTCACAGTCAACTCTGTACCAGAGATGCAGGGAAGCTCAGTGTGAATTCCAGCTGGTAGGTTCTCTAATACCTAGGGAGACGCCTGGGCATGGAGCAACAAGAACCCCTCTCCTTAGCAGGATCTCTGCACATAAAGGGTGAGAGATCTTAGTCCTCTAATCTAGGTGAGCTGATGCTCCAAGTAGCTGGAAATAGGTCTGAGCATGGGGAAGAGTAGGTCACTCTGTACCAATTCCTGCTCCCAGGACCTTCAGTTCATGAGAGACCATGACTATAGCAACTCACTACTCAAGCTGCATGTTCAAGGCCACAGAAATGGGGGTCACCTGCTAGACTTCTGTCATTTGGGCTGTTATTCTGGTTGTTCCTCAGTGTTGCTGGGGTTTATGACTGCAACTGCTTAGAGGGACAGGCTGGAGTCCCCAAAAGTAACACACACAGACTGGTTGGGGGGTCATAGACCTGACCCTGGCTGAGACTCTCTCTTTCTGGGAAAAAAAAAATCATGGCTTCAGGGGCTGTCCTGCCAATCTGGACATGAGGCTGGAATAAGTCCAAATTTGACTCAAGATCCCGGGGTACTGTCTCCACATGAGCTTCACATTACTGTGGCCTTAAGATCCTCTACACCTACTTCAGAGCAAGTCCTATCTTCTTTGGGATAAAATCAAAATGTTATAGTGGTTACTGTTGCCAACTCATTGGACTCAGAGTAATGTCTTCCTCACAGAACCAGATTTGAATGCATGCTTGTGACTTTACTGGTGTCATTACCACCTACTAATTCTCAGAATCTCCCTAAATTAGCTCTGGGGCTTGGGAGAAATGGGGTGTTCTCCAGCGGCTTGAGTTAAGCAGAACTTGGTTAGAGGTCTATCTCGGAGGGAAACTTTCTGTCTGGTCCTATGCATGAGGGCCAAATTCACTTTCTCTTCTGGACATCACAGGGGCTATTTTTTCCACCTTCTTCTTTCTAGCATCTGTATTATTGTATGCCATTCTTATGAATACCCGTTTTCCTTCTTGGATTGGGGCTCACTGTGTTGATCTTTCCACAATATTTTGGTATGTTCATTAGGGTGAGGCATGCCAAAAGTCTCTAATCCACCATCTCATGAATAAAAAGGAAAGCCACCTAATTATTTATATCATTGTTTGAAAAAATAAAATATAACAATATAGAACAGAAATAAGAAGTTCAAAGGGTTCACAAGAAAGTATGGAATGAGGCAAACACAGAGAAAAATAGAAAAGACAATGAGAGAAAATACAGAACAAAAAATAAATGATTATTTTTCTTTTTTAGCCTGGAAAAACTCAGAATTATATCCTGGTGAGTGACGTGGATACAACTAAGAAAATACTGTTATCCAACAAATTTAAGTGAATGCTTTCTGTGTACATAGCAACATGCTGAAAATCAAAGTAAATACAAAACATTCATTCCTTGAACTTGATATGTTACTCAATATTTTAAGAATAGTAATGTGTTTGAAACATTAACCTTTAAATGTCTTATTATATTTTAATTTACATCTCACTTTATGTTTCAAGGGTAGGTAGAATGGTTATTAGTTGTCAAAAATCTATGAAACCAAAGCAATAATTAAGTCACTTGGTTATGATCATAAACCCTATTTCCTCTTCAACATTTAAATAGATTATGGGCATATTCCTTATGGATAAGGAGACCGTAAGGATGGGTCTGAACTTCAAGTCAGACATAATGTAAGAAGCTGTAAAAGGATGTGCAAGAGCATAAGAAAGAATATTTCCTCTGGTTGTTATCACCCTTTAATTAATCCTTGGAAATTTACAGAGTATTCTAGGTAAACATATCTGCTAGATGGTGAGTTCTTATGTTCATATGTTCCTTGCAGATTGGAAAAAAGAAGAGTTCCAAGCTGGTGAGTCTGTCATGTATAGGAAGACTCTTTGGGCTAGTCTCAGGGAAAGATGAGTGGAGGAAAGCTGGATCTACACAGGCCAGAACGATTTTCACAGAAAAGCATATCTCTGGCACTGACTTCCTGAGACTTCTCCTAGGAACATGACCAATATTCACTTGTCTTTGCAGCAAACGTGACCCTGGATGCAGCCACTGCCCATCATGCCCTTTTCCTGTCTGGAAATAAGAAACAAGTAACCTGGCAAGAAATGTGTCAAGATCTTCTCAGTTCCACACAGAGATTTGAATCCCTTCCTTGTGTACTGGGACAGCTTAAGATCACCTCAGGAAGATGGTTCTGGGAGGTGGAGATTGGGGGCACAGGTTCCTGGGACCTGGGAGTTTGCAGAGATAGTGTAACAAGGAAAGGGAGAGTCGCAGTGTCACCACAGAATGGTTTCTGGGCCATCAGGTTCTATCAGCAGGAGTACTGGGCTCTCACCGCCCCAGAAACTAAACTTACTCTAAGCGAAGCCCCCAAGTGTGTAGGAATATTCCTGGATTATGAGGCTGGATATTTATCATTCTATAACATGACAAATGAATCCCACATATTTACCTTTCCCCAAAACACATTCTCTGGTACCTTAAGATCTCTTTTCAGGCTTTGGTCTGCTGAGTCAGGCTCCTTGATCATCAAGTGAAAGAGAATAGGCTGATGTAATTTATATGTCTACCCCTTCCATGAGTAATAATGGTTTTGTGCCCCAATGATGATTACAAGTTTCCCATAAGCCACAAGTTGATTTTTTTTTTTCCTCCTTATTGGTTCATTCTAAAGATAATGCTCTGGACACAGACTGGTGGCAGCCTCTCATATCAATTATTCCTTCTTCCTTTGTTATAGATTCATTCCTCTAATTAGCTTGCCTGATTACAGGCTAGTATAAAGATTAAATTTCCTAGCCTCTCCTGCTACATGTGACTAAATGGTCCCAAGTACATTATAAACATAATCAATATGTATGATGTATGGAAAATTGTCCTTAAAAATTGTGCTCTCTATTTTTTTTCTTTACTTTGTTTTTTGGACTGGTTGAATTATGACATTATAGATAGAATTAGAAGAACATCTCTAAACATGTAATATGATATAGATTGCAGGAAATGTAGAATGAGCATGAGCTTTTGGCAACTTCCTGGAACTACTGTATTGCTGAAGTCCAAAATTATTTTCTGTGAGAAATAAACTTCATATTATTTCTGTGAGAAATAAACTTCATATATTTAAGGCAATTACAGGCTGGATTTTTATAGCTAATGGATGCACCCTCCCTGTAAGGATGGAAGCAGATTGCATTCACAGTTGAATATTTAAATGAAACAGAAAGTTTCAAGTCCTATACTTGATTGCGTGGCTGTTCCAGTTCCTTAAATATTTCAATTTCATTGGTACCTCTCACTTTCTCCTGATTCATCAGACCCTCCTGACTTCACTTTCCATCCATTCCTATCTCAGTACCATGTAAAATAATTTCATATATTTCCTTATTAAGTTAAAATCTCTGACCCTATTATCCTTTTCTCACATCTTCTTAATAAAACCTTTAAAACTGGTGAATTCTAATATCTGTTTCTCAAACTGGAAATCTGATGTGTTGAAAAAATTTGCACATGAGCAGATTTGTCTACCTCTACCTGCTTAGTCACCTTCACAACCTGGATGCCAACACTATCTGCTAATCCTCCCTGATTCTTTAGCCACATGCATTTTTTTTTTTTTTACATTTGCACTGACAATCTTATAGCTTTCACTTTTTTAAACTTCAAGCTCTACTCTCTCCTTATTCTCTTTTTATTTTTTTTTTTTAATTTTAAAGATGTGAGGTACAATTCAGGTTAGGTATACAATGTTCATTATGAGGTTCCCCTTGTTGATGAGGTGTGCCCTCCCTCCCCTGAGAGTTTTCCTCAACTACCAATCCCACCTTCCCTGGCAGTTTCCCACTCCTGGCAATTCCTTTCTTATAGTATTATGATAATTATTCAAGGTTTGCTTATGAGTGAAAATATATGATACTCTGTTCTTTGTTTCTGTAATAGATCACTGAATAATAGACTCTAAATCCATCCAATTTGTTGTGAAGTTCATATGTTTGTCCTTATTTATGTTTGCATAATATTTCATCATGTATATATTCCACATTTATTTTATTCAGTCCAGCTTCAATGGATAGTATGATTGGTTCCATGTTTTTGCTATTGTGAATAGGGCTGCAAAAAACATGTGTGTGTAGGTATTTTTCTGGTAGAATGATTTGAGTTCCTCTGGGTATATTCCCAATAGGGGGATTAGTAGATCATATGGAAGGTCAATTTCTAGTTCTTTCAGAAATCATCACACTGTCTTCCAAAGAGGTTGCACTAGTTTGCATTCCCACCAGTAGGGTAGAAGTGTTCCTTTTTCTCTGCATCCTTGACAGCATCTGTTGTTATTTGTTTCGTTAATGATGTCCATTCTTACTGGAGTTAGGTGATATCTCAAAATGGTTTTGATTTGCATTTCTCCGATGAGTGAGGCTGAGCACTTTTTCACGTGACTGTTGCCTGCTGGTATATCTTCTTTTGAGAAGTGTCCATTCATGTCTTTGCCCTACTTTTTTTTTTTCCTTTTGGCATCTTTGAGTTTCTTATAGATCCTAGATGTTAGGTCTTTGTCAGATACACAGTTAGCAAATATAATTTTTCCATTCTGTGGGCTGTCTCCCCACTCTCTTTATGGTATCTTTTCCTTTGCAGAAGCTTTTCAGTTTAATGAGGTCCCACTTGTCTATCTTATCTCTTATGGTATGGACACTTGGCTTTTGATCAGGAATTGTTTGCCAGTTCCAATTTCCATAAGGGTGTCTCCTGTGTTTTCTAAGATTCTTGTATTTTGAGGTTTTACATTTAGGTCTTTGATCCATTTAGAGTTAATTTTTGTTTATGATGATAGGTAGGGGTCCCGTTTCAATCTTAAGCATGTGATCAGCCAGTTTTTATAGCACCATCTATTGAATAGGTTCTCCTATCCCCAGTGTTTGTAGTGGGAGGCTTTGTGGAAGATATGTTGGTTGAGAAATTGAGGCTTTGCTTGCGGACTCTCTATCCTCTTCCATTGGTCTATATGCCTGTTCTTGTACCAATACCAGGTTGTTTTGATCATTGTAGCCTTATAGTAAAGTTTGAAGCCTGGAAGTGTGATACCTTCTGCTTTGTTTCTTTTTCTAAGGATTGTTTTGGCTATTCATGGCAGTGTATGTTTCCATATGAGTTTCTGTATTGTCATTTCCAGGTCTGAGAAGAATGATGTTGGCATTATGTTGAATCTGTAGATTGCCTGTAGGATAGATTCTTAACAATATTGATTTTTCCTATCCATAAGCAGGGAATATTTTTCCATTTGTTTGTGTCTTCTTGGATTTTTTGAGCAGTATTTTGTAGTTCTCATTGTAAAGGTGTTTCACTACTGTGGCTAGGAAGATGCTGAGGTATTTCAATTTTTTTGTTGCGATTGTGAATGGGATTGTGCTTTTTTATTTGGCTTTCTTCCTGCTTGCTTTTTTGTGTATAATAATGCAACTGTCTTTTGCATATTTATTTTGTACCCTGAGATTTTGTCAATGTCCTTCATCAGTGCAAGCATGTTCTTGAGAGAGTCTCTTGAGTTTTTGAGATATAGAATCATGTCATCAATAAAGAGGAATAACTTGACTTCCTCTTTTCCTATTTGGATATCGCTGATTTACTTTTCTTGTCTAATAGCTCTAGCGATGACATCCAACACAATGTTTAACAAGAGGTGAAAAATGTGCAGCCTTGTTTTGTTCCAGTTTTCAGCAGAAATGTTTCCAGTTTCTGTCCAATTAGCAATATGCTAGCTCTGGGTTTATTGAGAATGGTGCTGACTATTTTGAGGTATGTTTCTTCTATATCTAAGTGTTTGAAGGTTTTTTTATCAAGAAAGTATAATGAGTTTTATCAAAAGGTTTTTCTGCATCTAATGATATAATCATATGGCCCTTGCTTTTATATCTGTTGATGTATTTAATTACATTTATGGTCTTGAGGATGTTGAACCAACCCTGCAGCCGGGAATAGAAGCATACTTGACTGTGGTGGATAATTTTTGAGATGTGTTTTTGGATCCAATTTGTGAGAATCTTGTTGAAGATTTTTTCATCTCTGTTCATAAAGAATATTTGCCTGTAGTTCTCTTTTTTCTGTTGGAGCTTTACCAGTTTGGGTATCAGTGTGATGTTAGCTTCATAAAATGATTTGGGGGAGAATTCCATCTTTCTCAATTGCCTGGAATACTTTCAGTAGGATTCTTATCAGCTCCTCCTTGGACATTTTGTAGAATTCTGCTGGAATGCCATCTGGTCCAGAGCTACTTTTTGTAGGCAGTTTTCTTATGATAGAGTCAATTTCCTGAGTTGTTATTGGTCTATTTAGTGTCTAGTGTCTTCTTGTTTCAACATGGGGATGTGTGATGTCAGAAAGTCCTCCATTTCATTTAGGTTATCAAATTTGTTTCCATATAGGTGTACATAGTAATCTCTGATAATCTTTTGTATTTCTCAGGATCAGTTATGATTTGATCTTTTGTATTTCTGATTGCATTTATTTGGGCTTTTTCACTCTTTTTCTTGGTCATTCTGGCTAGGGGTTCATCAATCTTGTTAATTCTTTCAAAGAAACAGCTTTTTGTTTAGTAGATGTTTCCAATGATATTTTTTTTCTTCTATGTCCTGTATTTGGGCTCTTATTTTGGTGATCTGGATTCTTCTACTCAAGTTAGGGTTTTAGTGGTCTTCCTAAACAGCACCCTTAGCTGATTTGTTAGGCTGCCAATTTGTGATCTTTCCATTTTCTTGATGTTTGCTTGTAGTATACAAATTCCTCTGTTAGAACTTCTTTCATGGCATCCCAGAGGTTTTGGTATTTTTTTTTTTCCATTTTCATTTGTTTCCATGAATCTTTTAATTTCTATTTTGATTTGAGTGTTGACTCAGTAGTTGTTCAGCATCATGCTGTTTAGTGTCCATGTCTTTGTGGGCTTTCAGGAAATTTTGTTGGTGTTGAGATTTGTTTTTATTCCATTGTAGTCTGAGAAGGTGCAGGGCAAAATTGTAACCTTATCTAAATTGTTAATGCTTAATTTATGACTGAAGGCATGATCGATCTTGGAGTATGTTCCTTGTGGTCTGGAGCAAAATGTATATTGTGTGTTTGTTGAATAGAATATTCCATAGGTATCTATTACATTCATTTTGATCAAGTGTCAAATTTAGTTTCTGCATCTCTTGTTGACTTTTTTTGCCTCGGTGATCTATCTATGGCTTTTAGTGGAGTATTCAAGTCCCCGGCTATAATAGTGTTAGAGTCAATGTCTTATTTAGTTTACTTGTAAGTTGCTTTATAAATGCTGGTGCTCCTGTCTTGGGTGCATATATATTTAGGATGGATATTACTTGTTGATGGATTGAACCTTCTATCATTATGTAGTGTCCTTTTGTATCTTTTTAAATTTTTAACAACTCAATGATTGTCGTGTCTAATATTAAGTTTGTGACTCCTGCCTTATTTGTGATCCATTTGCCTGGAAACTTGTTTTTCATCCTTTAATGTTGAGTCTTTGTATATCTCTGGTGGTGAAATTAATTTCCTGGATGCAGCAAATAATTGTGTCATGATTTCTTCTCCAGTTTGCCATTCTGTGTGTTTTCAGTAATGCATTTAGTTCCTTCACTTTCAAGCTGATAGTTGAAATGTGGTTTCTTATTCCTGCCATGAAGTTCTTATAAAGTTTTCTTCTTTGCTTGTTTTCTTTTAATTTTAGGACTGATGTATGTGTGTCTTTTCAAGTTTGTTGTTTTGTATTCTCTGTTGATTCTGTGCTCTGCTGTTCTCTTAGGAAGTGTGTAGTCATTCTTTTTTTTTTTTTTTCTTTCTTCTGTGCTTAATACTCCTGCAGAGCTCACCTGGAAGCTGCATAATCTCTTAGGGATTGAATGTCTGGGAAAATTTTTAATTCTCCATCACTGATGAAGCTGAGTTTGGCTGGGTAGGAAATTCTTGATTGAAATTGTTTATCTTTGAGGACTTGAATATTGGACTTCAGTCTCTTTTTGCTAGCAGTGTTTCTGTTGATAAGTCTGCTGCTATTCTAATTGGTTTTCCCCAGTAGATAGTTTGTCCTTTCTCTCTTGCTACCTTTAGGATTTGTTCTGCTGTGCCTACTTTGTGTAGGCAAATTACCATGTGTCTAAGGGTTAGTTTTCTCATTTGATGTCTTGTGAGGGTTCTCTGCATCTCTTGTTTTTGACTGGTCACATCCCTGGTGAGATGAGGAAAGTTTTCTGGGTTAACCTCCTAGAATACCTGTTCCAAGGTGTTCTTCATTTTTCTTTCTTCTTCTGGGGGCACCAATAAGGCATAGATCCAGCCTCTTGATATAAATGCACATCTCTTATAGGCTTTGTTCTTTCTTTTTGAGTTTTCTTTCTATATTTTTTGCAGATCGGTTTAATTCCATGTTCTGAGATTCTTTCTTTAAGTTCTGAGATTCTTTCTTCTGGTAGGTTAATTCTGCTTTCCATGATTGTCATCTTGTTATTTATTTCCTGGAAGTAATTTTTATGGCCAAAATCTCTCTTACCAAATCCAAACAAACTGAAATAACAACAAAGTGAAACAAAATAAAACAACAACAACAAATAACCAAGAAAACTAAATACACACACACACACACACACACACACACACACACACACACACACACATGCATAGCATAAAGTGAATAGAGAAGAAAAACAAAAAGACCAGAGGGGGAAAAATGGAATTCAGGTCAAAACCTCATACAAATATTGACAAACACCTTAAACTATAAGAAATGAAAATAGCTGGGCTCGGTAGCTCAGCCTGTAATCCCGCACCTTTGGGAGGCTGAGGTGAGTGGATTGCCTGAGCCCGCGGGTTCGAGACCCTCCTGGGCAACTTGGTGAGACCTCATCTCTACAATAAGTAAAAAAAAAAATCAGCTGGGCGTGGTAGCGCATGCCTGTAATTCCGGCTACTTGGAAGGCTGAGGTGGAAGGATCGCCGGAGCCCAGCAGGTCGAGGCTGCGGTGGCCGGGAGCGGCCACTGCACTCCAGTCTGGGCGACAGAGTGAGACTTCAACTCAAAAAAAAAAAAATGAAATGAAAATAAAAAAACCCAGAAGAACAAAAGAGCAAAAACAAACCAACAACAATAACAAAATTGAAAGATGAATGTGGAGCGCCTCCGCCCTAGCATGGCGCCCGAAGCAGCCAGACCACAAGACAAAACAAGCCCTAATAAGGCAACTAAAGGATATCAGCATACAATCCTCTCTTACGGGCCTTGCCGGGTTACCTTAATTGATTGGCAGAGATACTAGATTTAAGGTCACGAATAGGAGAAAGAGGAAGAAGAACGATGTAGTAACCTGGGATTAAAGCAGCTTGCAGAAGAATCGTGTGAGAGTCGTTATTGAAAGCGACAGATGAACACTCAGTCATTCACACACACACATAAACAGAAAACAAGTGAAAGAAACAGGAAAATTAAAGAAAAAATATTTGGGGTACAGCAGATCAAACTCTCACACACACATTCATGCACAAATGAGAAATATTTAAAAATAGATTAACTAGTAAACAAGCAGTCAAAAAAAATTTTAATTTTTTTTAAATTGAAAATTAAAAACAAAAATACCTGCCCTCATGTGGCAGGCTCTGTAATTGTTCCTCTAATCGGGTCTCTTCTGCAGAGCCTCCTCTTTCACTCTTTACTCAGTGTCTGAAGCAGGGAAGGTGGAGGGGCAATGGAGGTGTATTGGACTGCAGTCCTCCCCTCCCACTCTCACATGGTCAAGGAGATCTCCTCTGATGGGAAAGTATGGAATTGTCTCTTCCCCAGGTATGTACTCGAGGGGGGGAGGGTAGTGCCCCAGCCAGGCCTATCCTGGAATGGAGTTCTCCTATTACAACTGATGTCCAGGATCCATCTGGGTTTGTCCCTCTCAGTCATGGCCCAGCTGTGTGGGTCTGATGTTCAGAGGATTACTGGGGAAGAGGGGGTTTGGGTCAGCCCCAGATTCACCACTGATCTCTTTGGAGTTCTTTCTCCTCTTTTTCTGGCCATACCCATGTCCCATGGCTGGATCAGGGTAGGGGGTGGGGCACCTGGAACTCAGCACTCATCAGGTCCCTCTGAAGTTTGTGCTTTCAGAATATTCCATCTGGGTCATGATCAATCCCTGAGTAGTGATCCGCCAGTCACAGAGATCGGGCCTGTTGCTCTGTGGTGAGTGAGTGGGAGCACTTTCCTGTCCCCCCTTCATGATGGTGGTGAGGTACCTCTCTTGTCCTCTTCCATGAGACTTTGCCTCTGGGTGCCCTCTGCAGCCTCTGCTGCCAGTGCCTTGCCAGACACTGAAGTAGTAAGGCAATGCCAGGTGCCACCAGTCTCTCTCCTGGTACACTGGTGAGGGAGAGCCTGGGGCGATATTTTCTCCCCGCCACTTTTGTCCAATTAAAAGAAATGGTGCTTGGCTTCTGTGACCTGGGAAAAGCTGGGAATAAAGCAGAGAAGCTGCAGCACCAGCTGTTGTACCAGGAGCCTGGCGACTTGCTTACAAGCCCCCACTTAGACAATCTTTCCCAGTATTTTCTTCCCCGGGAAGGTATGTTGATTTTTTAAAAAGAGAAAAGAAAAGAAAAGAAAAGAAAAGAAAAGAAAAAGAAAATGACGCTCAGCTTCTGCATTCCAGGAATCACTAGGGTCCAAGCCCAGCAGCTGTGGCAGCAGCCACTGCACCAGGAGAGCTCTGGCGCTAACTCCCTAGCCTTCACTCAGTCAGCTACTCACACGCCCACTCACTTACCAACACATACACAAAATTTTCCACAAACTCACTCATTCACACAGGGACTCACATAGTCTGACTGGCTTGGCCGCCATCATACAATTGATCTCCCCAACTTTTCTATTCAAAAGCAATTTTTGAGTCTAAAACATCATTCAAAATAAATCTTCTTGCTTTGTACTTAATTTTCTAGAGGCTTCTTACAACTTAAGAGATAGCCAGATCCTAAGAAAAATTTTCCATATAAAGAGACAGATTTAAATGGGGGCCTAAATCTCCAAGAGGTAATTTTCCCTGGAACATGTACCTTGTATCATACAAATTCATCGTTTAGGTGCTGCTTCATTGATTGGACAAGTTTTTCACAAGTAGAAATAAAGTTCTACCTCAAGTGTGGGATTGCTTCTTCTCTGTTTTGCCATAGAAAAAATCCTAATTCATGATGCATCACAGATGTTCACAATTCAAACAGGATTTTGATGGCATAGGGACCTGAAGGATATATTAATGATGAAGGAACAATTTAAAGGTTCATTTTGAACACAAAAACATATTCAATGCTTCCTGGTTCTAGCATCATGAACGTCATCACACATATCTCATCGTTTGCACACTAGCTCACCACATGTTCACTTTTTGCATAGTTCATAGTCTGCCTGGCCAGTGTTTCCCATATTATTGGAGAGTCTGTGGTTATGAATACTACCTCATTACTTATTTTGGCAGAGGTGCACAGGGTTCAGACCATGAAGCCCCTTAAAAGGCCCTAACTTATGATACCTGAATAACACCTCAAAAAAAAGACATATGATTAACTAATAGATACAAGAAACAATGCTCAACACAACTAATTCTTAGAAAGAGACAGATTAAAACTGCAATGAAATATTACCTTACACCTGTTACAATGGCTGTTATCAGAAAGATGAAAGATAACGAGTGTTGACAAAAATAGGGAGATGAGAACCCTTGTACACTGTTGGTAGGAATATAAATTATTATAGCCATTATGTGTAACATTATGAAGGTCCCTCAAAAATTTAAAAATAGAACCACCATATGATCCTAATCCTGTTTTTAGTTATATATCCAAAAAGAATTGGAATCAATTTGTAATGAGATGCCTGCACTACCATGTTCATTGCCGTATTATTCACAATAACCAAGTTATGGAGTCAATTGAAGTGTCTATAATTAAATAGATATAGAAAATGTGGTCGGTAAATCTACACATAATGAAATACTATTCAATCTTTAAAAAGAAAGATATTCTATAATTTCCAACAGTATGGATGAAATTGAAGAACATTATGCTTAATGAAATAAGCCAAACAGAAAGACAAATACTGCATGCTCTCACTTATATGTGGATATCTAAAACAACCGAATGCATAGAAACAAAGAGTATAATGGTAGTTATCAGAGGTTAGGGTAGGGGGAATGGGAAATGATAGTCAAAAGGTACAAAGCCACATTTAAATAGAATGAATGTTAGATTTTTTTGAGATCTATAGCACAACATGATGAATATAGCTAATATTGAATACTATAACTTTCAAAATTGCTAAGAAAGCAAAATTCAAATGTTCTCATTACAAAAAATGTTAAATATTTGAGTTGATGGACATGTTAATTAGCTGATTTAATCATTTCATAATGTACTCAAAATTCATAACATTTATTCATACCCTGCAAATATATACAGCTATAATTCATCAATATATAATAAAAAGTCCCAATCTTCATTTTTCAGGACACCTAGGAAGTTTAGGCTTGGAGCAATTATAATTGACTAGGAACCAATGGAAAAACAGATTAAGAAATTTTATTAATTTGGTTTGTTCTTCCTTTTAGCATTTACTGTTTGGTTTTTAAGTCATACCCACTTGTGCCTAAACTTGAGGTAATTACATCGCCTGTTTGTCATTTGATTTGCCCTTAAATTCTCCTGCACTTTAATTATTTGTCTTTCTGAGGAGGCAGGTAACTCAAGATATCCAGAAGATAATGCCTCTCACACATCCCTCATATTTCTGTGCTCTTAAGAGAATCCAGAGTCTGTTTCCTGCTAGGGCCAAGGTGACACTGGATAAGAGAGGAGGAGAACAAAAAGGCATTAACATAAGGAGCTCTCAGAGCTGTTTCTTGATAACCAACTTGATTTTATTTTCATGTCTAGGAATTCTGAAGGCCAGGTACAGTGGTTCACACCTATAATTCCTGTGATTTGGGAGGCTGAGGTGGGAGGATTGCTTGAGGCCAGAAGTTTGAGACCAGCCTATGCATTAGTGAGCCACCATCTCTACAAAAAATTTTAAAATGCTGAATGTGGTTATGTTCACCTCTAGTCTTACCTGTTCAGGAAACCGAAGCATGGAGATTTCTTGAGCCTAGGAAATGGTGGTTACAGGGAGTCACAATCTGTGGACTTAGAGCTATCATAAAGGGACCTCCAATGTGGTCATAGACACAGAGTAATTTGTTTTTATCCCTGCAGGATCTGAGCTGATCCCCAGATTATTAATACCTTGGGGCACTCCACCATGAAGGGATCCAGGTTGTTGATCTGCCTCTCTTTATTCAGCTGAGCTGTCCTCCTGTGCCCATAGCCCCACCTAGGATGTGCTTCCACCCCTTACCAATCTTGTAAAGGCCAGCCTGAACCTATCATTTCTGGCTCAAATATTACCTTAAAGGAAGAGAATCATTCTCCTCTCAAAACTGGCTACCTGCTACGCTATGTTAGAAAAATACTTTTCTAAAAGGAATGAGTCCAATAAATACTGTTTCAAACAGTAATTCAGAGCCTCAGATATCATTTAAATAATGAACAAGAATCAGATTATTTGTCTGCAGAAGTTCAAGAGTGTAAAAGACAATGAAGGTAAAGGGATTGAAGAAATAACATCCCTTTCCAAGGTACTGACTGAACTGTGGTCACAGTGTGAGGAAAGTCCTCTGCCCACCTGTGACCACCACCCTCCCCGCAACGCCCTTGGGAATGGCAGGTACACAACTCAGCATCTGCATGGGTGTGTCAGGACTTCTGCCAGTGCTTTCTCCTCTCAGGTCAGGAAACCAATCAAGTACCCTGGGGAATGGAATGTTGCCTTCTTTTTTCCCCCTGAGGGATTGTACATTTATAAGTTCCATTGATGGGGCCTCCACAAAATAAGTTTTCTTTCTGGTGAGTTGATGCAACACTTTTAAAAATGGTTTCCGCCAAGACCAAAGAATTGAAGCTGATGATCATCACCTAAATTTCTCCATATTCCTAACAAGACTCCTGACATCCCCTTGGATTAGTGTTATTGCTTTCTTGTTCTCATTTCTTATCTTCTCTATTTTTCTATCTACCACTTGTCCAAGATACTCCACTCCCAATAATGACACTGGACTTTGTAATGTCATTAATAAAGTTTGTGAACTTCGAAAACAGAAACACATATGGGGTCACAAAGAAATGCTAAAAAACATAAATAAATAAATAAGGACTTTGTGTCATGATTATATTCTCAATTTGTCTTTGTAACAATAATGTGATCAGTGCACATATTATCCCATTGTTAAAGCTAAGAAAATTGAGGCCCAGAAATGAACAGATTTATCTAAATTAAAACTTTCCGGCCTCCCGCCCCGGCGCTCCCGCCTCCCGCCCCGGCGCTCCCGGCGCCCCGGCGCTCCCGGCGCCCCGGCGCTCCCGGCGCCCCGGCGCTCCCGGCGCCCCGGCGCTCCCGGCGCCCCGGCGCTCCCGGCGCCCCGGCGCTCCCGGCGCCCCGGCGCTCCCGGCGCCCCGGCGCTCCCGGCGCCCCGGCGCTCCCGGCGCCCCGGCGCTCGGCCCGCGCAGCTCATCACAACCCGGCCCGAGAGGAGATCCACACCAATCGGCTTCAAGGAAGATCTGCAGGGATTGCTGCCAAATCTCCTGTGTCTGAGATTGTGCTGCTGGCTCGCGTGGGGCTTCTGTTGCCTGCTCGGAGGCAGGCAGCCATCTTGTTCCTGTCCGGCCCCACCCCCTCTGGGGTGAGCAGATGAGATAGCACCACCTGCTGGCGACTCAAGGGAGTAAACCTACAGCCCCACTGCACGGACAGACTCCAGGGCAGTGGGAAGTGGGTTCCACATTACCCACATGCCTGTCAGCGAACACCAGGACCTGCAGACAGATTTTGAATCACAGCTCTCCCCTTAAATACATCTCAAAACTGCAAAAAGGACCACCTCCAACCTACAGTGCAACTTCAAAATTGAACAAAGTAAGACGACATACATAAAGAATGGGAGATTGAACGAACACAAGTAAAACCAGTCCCTTTACCCCTGAAAAACAAAATTAAAGAAGACGGTGACGTGGAGGGAAGGAAGAAGTAGGGAAGTGGAAAAACCGCACAAATGAAGAAAAACCAAAAGAAGAATATAGGTCTTACACAGACCCCTGGGAGATCAGACAATGAGAAAACAGATTCTGGAACACAGACAATGAAGAGTCCCCAGAATGACTGGCTACATGCAACAAACCCAGACATCAAGACATTAATGGAGAGAATTTAAAAAATTGAGGAGAGACAAGAGGAAAATAGGAAGGAGCTGTTGTCAGAAATGACAGCAGTAAAGAATACTGTGATGGAAATGAACAACAGACTAATAAGCATGGAAAGCAGAATCAGCCAAGCAGAAGAAAGAATCTCAGAGCTCGAAGACCAAAACACAGAACTAACCCAAACTGTCAAAAGCATAGAAAAGAAGCTCAAAAAGACAGAACAAAACCTGCAAGAGATGAATGATCACTTCAAGAGACCAAACCTGAGAATAATTGGGCTTTCTGAGGCAGAAAGAGAAACAGAAGCCACACTGGAACAAACATTCCATGAAATCATTCAAGAAAACTTCCCTCATCTCAGTAAAGATGAAAAAATTCAAACACAAGAGATTCAGAGAACCCCTGCAAGACAACAAACGAGAAGACCAACTCCCAGACACATAATAATTCGCCTAAACAAAGTAGCTATGAAAGGAAAAATCCTAAAGGCAGCAAGAGAAAAAGGCCAGACTACCTACCAGGGGAAACCAATCCGAATAGCAGCAGATTTATCCACAGAAACCCTTCAGACCAGGAGAGCCTGGAGCCCTATCTTCAAAGTACTAAAAGAGAAACAATTTCAACCAAGAATAACCTACCCAGCTAAACTAAGCTTCATTAGTGAGGGAGAATTAAAATCTTTTCCAGACATCCAATCTCTAAGAACCTACGCTGCCACCAGACCGCCGCTACAAGAAACACTCAAGAAAGTACTGAACACAGAAGAAAAAGAAAAAAGAACATCAGCATTCTTCACAAGAGTACAGGCAAAAGATTAAAAACACACCTGAACCAACTCCAAAACCCAAAGAAAGACAACAAATAAACAGTAACAACTCTGTAAGAACCTTATGACAGGGATCAACTCTTGCATTTCAATTATTAGCCTAAATGTGAACAGACTAAATGCACCACTGAAAAGACATAGATTGGCAAAATGGATAAAATATCATCAGGCAACAATCTATTGCCTTCAAGAGACTCACCTCACTAGAAAGGACACCCACAGACTCAAGGTAAGAGGATGGGAAACAATCTTTCAGGCGAACGGAATACAAAAGAAAGGAGGAGTAGCCATCTTAATTTCAGACAAAATATCCTTCAAACTATTAAAAATCAAAAAAGATACAGAAGGTCACTACATAATGATAAAAGGTTCAATCCATCAACAAGAAATATCTATCCAAAACATATATGTACCCAACATAGGTGCACCAACTTTCATAAAACAACTTCTTGGAAAACTAAAGAAAGATATTGACTCTACCACTATCATAACTGGGGACTTTAATACCCCACTCACAACCCTAGACAGATCATCAGGACAAAAAATCAGCAAGGAGATCCGGAACCTCAATGTGACCTTGGACCAAATGGACTTAATTGATACTTACAGAACACTCCATCCAAAGACCACAGAATACACATTTTACTCATCACCACATGGAACATATTCTAAGATCGACCACATACTCAGCCATAAATCAAGTATAAGCAAATTTAAAAGGACCGAAATTCTACCAAACACCTTCTCGGACCACAGTGGAATAAAAATAAATATTGACACCAACAAAGTCCCCCCAAAACCCACAAAGACATGGGCACTAAACAGCATGATGCTAAACAACTCCTGGGTCAATGACGAAATCAAAACAGGGATCAAAAGATACCTGGAAACAAATGAAAATGAAGAAACATCTTACCAAAATCTCTGGGATGCCCTGAAAGCTGTAGTAAGAGGGGAATTTATATCCCTACAAACACACATGAAGAAAATGGAAGGAACAGAAATTCACAATCTAACAAGCCACCTAAAGAAGCTGGAAAAGCAAGACCACAAAAACCCTAATTTCAGCAGAAGAATCCAGATCACCAAAATAAAAGCCCAAATCCAGGACATAGAAGACAAAAAGATAATTGAAAAAATCAATGAAACAAAAAGCTGGTTCTTCGAAAGAATAAACAAGATCGATGGTCCCCTAGCTAGACTGACCAAGAAAAAACGAGAAAAAAAACAAATAAGCATAATCAGAAACACAAAAGATAAAGTCACATCTGACCCTGAAGAAATACAAAAGATCATTAGAGACTATTATGTACACTTATATGGAAACAAACTTGAAAACCACAAGGAAATGGAGGACTTTCTGACATCACACAATCTACCTAGGTTGGAACAAGAAGAAATTGAGACCCTAAATAGACCAATTACAATCAAGGAAATCGACTACGTAATAAGAAAATTTCCTACAAAAAAAAGCCCTGGTCCAGATGGCTTTCCAGCAGAATTCTACAGGACATTCAAGGAGGAGCTGATACCAATCCTACTGAAGGTATTCCAGGCGATTGAAAAAGATGGAACTCTCCCCAAATCATTTTATGAAGCCAACATCACACTGATACCCAAGCCAGGTAAAGATCCAACAAAGAAAGAGAACTACAGGCCAATATCTTTGATGAACATAGATGCTAAAATTCTCAACAAAATCCTAGCAAACAGGGTTCAACAATACATCTCAAAAATCATTCACCATGACCAAGTAGGCTTCATTCCTGGCATGCAAGGCTGGTTCAACATTCGTAAAACCATAAATGTAATTAAATACATCAACAGATGTCAAAACAAAAACCACATGATCATATCATTAGATGCAGAAAGAGCTTTTGATAAAATCCAGCACCCCTTCTTGATAAAAACTCTTGAACATCTAGGCATATGGGGAACATACCTCAAAATAATAAAAGCCATCTACGAGAAACCTACAGCCTGCATACTCCTAAATGGACAAAAATTGGAACCAATTCCCCTGAAAACTGGAACTAGACAAGGATGCCCACTCTCTCCCCTCCTGTTCAACATAGTATTGGAAGTCCTGGCTAGAGCAATCAGAGAAGACGAGGCAATCAGAGGTATTCAAATAGGAAAAGAGGAAGTCAAGTTATCTCTCTATGCAGATGATATGATGGTGTACCTTGAAAACCCAAGAGAATCTGTTAAAGCCCTCCTTACATTGATAAAGGCCTTTGGCAAAGTCTCAGGATACAAAATAAATGTACAAAAGACAATCGCATTTCTCTACACCAATAATAAACAAACAGAAACCCAAATAAAAAACACAATTCCATTCACAATAGCCACAAAAAAAATGAAATACCTTGGCATCTTCCTAACCAGAGATGTGAAAGACCTTTACAATGCAAATTACAAAACACTGCTCAAAGAAATCAAAGCTGACATGAACAAGTGGAAGAATATCCCATGCTCATGGATCGGAAGAATCAACATTGTGAAGATGTCCATCTTACCTAAGGCAATCTACAAATTCAATGCAATACCCATTAAATTACCAATAACATTCTTCTCTGACCTAGAAAAAACAACACAGGAATTCATATGGAAATACAAACGTCCAAGAATAGCCAGAACAATCCTCAGCAAAAAAAACAAAGCAGGTGGTATCACAATACCAGACTTCAAACTTTACTATAAAGCTACAATTATCAAAACAGCTTGGTATTGGTACAAGAACAGGCATATAGATCAATGGAACAGAATTGAGATTCCAGAAGCAAAACCTCAATTCCTCAACCAACTCATCTTCGACAAAGCCCCCACCACCTACCAATGGGGTGAGGAGAACCTATTCAGTAAATGGTGCTGGGAAAACTGGTTGACCACATGTAGAAGATTGAAACAGGACCCCTATCTATCCCCATGCACAAAGGTTAACTCCAAATGGATCAGAGACCTAAATGTAAAACCTCAAACCATAAGAACCTTAGAAAAGGAAGGAAATACTCTCATGGAAATCGGAACAGGCATCCAATTCCTGTACAAAACCTGAAACCCACAGGACTTAAGAGAGAAGATAGACAAATGGGACCTTATTAAACTGACAAGCTTCTGCAAAGCCAAAGAAACCATCAAGAGAGTAGGGAGACAGCCTACAGACTGGGAAAAAGTATTTGCCAACTCTAGGTCTGACAAAGGCTTAACATCCTGGATCTACAAGGAACTGAAACGTACTGAAAAGAAGAAAACAAGCAACCCCATTATAAAATGGGCAAAAGATGAACAGACACTTCACAAAAGAAGACATTCGAGCAGCCAACAAACACATGAAGAAATGCTCAACCTCACTAATCATCAGGGAGATGCAAATCAAAACCACACTGAGATATCACCTAACTCCAGTCAGAATGGCAATTATCAACAACTCAAAAAATAACAGCTGCTGGAGAGGCTGTGGTGAAAAGGGAACATTTCTACACTGTTGGTGGGAGTGTAAGCTAGTGCAACCTCTGTGGAAAGCAGTGTGGCGATTCCTGAAAGCTCTAAATATTGACCTTCCTTATGACTCTGCAATCCCCCTACTGGGAATATACCCTGAAGAACACAAATCACTCTATAAAAGAGATACCTGTGCACGTATGTTTATCGCAGCGTTATTCACAATAGCAAGAACCTGGAAACAACCATGCTGCCCATCAAAAGAGGACTGGATTTAAAAAATGTGGTACATATACACGATGGAATACTACGCAGCCATGAAAAAGAACAAAATCATGAATTTCGCAGCTACCTGGATGGAACTAGAGTCTATAATACTGAGTGACCTCTCACAGAAACAAAGATCAGAATATCACATGTTTTCACTCAAATAATGGACCTTGAACATCCAATGTAATACTATAAGAAAATGACTGATGGTACTGGGAAGTTATGGGGGGGGGATGGGATTAACAGTAGCTAATATCTATCTGGGACTGGGAAAACACCTCTTATCAATAGGGTGCCTGAATGAAACGTAATTGTACACCTAACCCTTAACTGTACCCTACAAAACGATAATAAAAAATACTGATTATTAAAAAAAAAAAAACTTTCCAAATGTATAGTGAACCTATAATTAAAATTCCAGCCATTATAAAATCAAGACCTTTTTTGTCATCTACTGATTTAGGGATTCTTTAATGTAGGCCACACATGACAGCCATGACTACAATTTTTATGTCAAGCACTATTATATCTTGCAACTGATGAGTTCGTCTGATAATTTTCAGGTAGATTCAGTGGCTTTTGTCACAATTAATTTTAAAACAATCTCCCCAAAGTGCATAAGACTAGAAAGCAGTGGCAGAAGCAGGATTCCAGGTCCCCACCTTGTTCCAGAGTTCGACAAAATCAGAAGCTCTGATTAGTGAAGGTGAGGAGTGAGTGTTTCCAAGATGTCTCCAGTCAGTTCACCCCTCCCAGCCATGTGCAAGTCATTGGTCCCAGGCGGGAAGAGTCTTGGTCAGGGCACAATGGAGGGTTGGGGGGACAACTGGACCCCAAGTGAAATTGGGGACAAAACCTGCCCACCAGCCTCTGCTGTTGCCAGGTCCCAGGGAAAAAATAAAATAATAAAATAAAATGACTGTCAATCCTTTTCTTATAGTATTATGATAGATGTTCAAGGTCCACCTATGGGTGAGAACATGTGATACTCAAATCTTTGTTTCTGTGGCAGGAAACTGCGGGGTGGGCAGGGAGGGGAGGGGAGGTGGGATTAATGGTAGTCAAAATCTGTCTGGGGACGGGGGGACACCCCTTATCAACAAGGGTGCTTGAACGATGCATATTTGTATACCTAACCCTTAACTGTACCTCACAATTTTAAAATAAAAAATATGTTTAAAAAATAATAAAATAAAATAAAACGCCTGTGGAGTGAATCTGAATAGCAGGCTGCCGCTAGAAACCAGTGGAAAAATGGACCCACACCTCTCTTTCTGAGCTAGATAGAGAAGGGACCCAGCTGCTGATCCACCCTGTAGGTGGATCTCCTTGTAAACACAGAGACAGGAAAGTGATGGTAGCTGCAAGAATTCAGGTGCCCTCTCTAGAAAGCAGTGTGACCATCCTTAAAATAACTAAAAATCGACCTTCCATATGTTCCAGCAATCCCCCTCCTGGGAGTACACCTGGAGGAACAAAAATCATTCTACAAAGAAGACAGCTGCACGTGCATGTTTATTGCCGCACCACTCATAATAGCTAAAACATGGAATCAACCCCACTGCCCATCCAGAATGGACTGGATAAAGAAAATGTGGTACATATACATGATGAATTATTATGCAGTCATAAAGAAGAACAAAATCATGGACTTTGCAGCAAATTGGATGGAGTCAGCGACCATTATACTAAGTGCTCTATCACAGAAACAAAGAACTAATACCACATGTTGTCACTCATAAGCGGGCCCTGAACATTAGTCACATCAGCACAAGGGAGTGATCAGCAGTCACTGGGCACTGCTAGGGGAGGGGGGAAGGAGAAAGGTTGGGGGCACAGGACAACACAAAGGTTACTAGGTCCGCCACCAGGGGAATGAAGGTCAGTTGAAAACTTAAACTTCACCTGCATGCAGCCTACCTATGTAGTTAATCCTCACTTGTACTCCACAACTCTATAATAAAATAAAATTTTTGCAAAATAAGGATTAAAAAAATACAAGCAATCTCCTCATCCAGAGATTTTTCTAAGTCCTGAGGTATCCAGGTTGTCTACAATAAATAAATTGGAGAAGATACTCATCTCTATTATTTCTTCATTGACTCCATTATATGTCATGGTCCCTCCATTATATGTCATGGTCCCATTGTTCTCCCTCAGTGGCACTGACCTTCCCATACTAATGATAATGACTGCCATGTTCATAACATCACTTTTTTTTCCTGTAATATTCAATTTCAGCGTTTTAGGCAGAAATCACTCATTTTAATATTAGAGTCTTTCAGGACTCATCTTTTCTTTTCTTATTGGTACTTTTCTTTTTTTGCTACTCTTTCGTAGCATTATTCCTAGAGAGGGACATCTCTGGCCACTGCTGCCATTTTAGAAACCAGAGGTAAAATGGGATGCAGTTCCATCTACTTTAATTGAGAATAAAATGTGGTAAAGTGACTCTCACATATTCATCAAAGTTTAATTATTTTTCTCTTCTCCAAATCTCTCATCCTCCACTGTGGGAAGGATTTTTATCTAGATTAAAGAATAGAGGGGGAATTCCTTATATTAAGAATAGTAATCTCAAGATTGGTGGCCCAGTTATGGGCTGTTCATAACAGAGAGAAAGAAACTGCAGGAAAACAATAAACTCAAATCATATAACATCATAATGCTGCATATGTTTATATTATTATGTGGATATTAAAATCTAAAGTTAAATATTATCTGAAGAACCCTTGAAATACTGAGATTATATCTGAAGAATCAATCTAGTTCAAGAATAAGAGGCTTAAAAGAAAGTCTCCTAAAGATACACACACACACACACACAGACACACACACACACACAAAATAAACCTATGACCTCAGTCACTATGCTTCTTGCGTCCAAACATTATGTAGACAAGTTTATTAAATTTCTTTGGTAAATTATTATTCAACATAGGGAATAAAAGCTATTAAGTTAAACTGAGTTTGGCATGAGGATGTCTTATTGCTTGGGTCCTGATGTAAAGAACTACAACCTAACTTCATGTATAAACTAACTGAAAACCTAACTTAGGAGTGTACTTTTGTAATGAGTTGCAGAATCTCAGCCAAACACAGTAGTCAAGCTTTGATAAATCACAGACTGCCAACAATCAGTTGGACCATCTTTAAATAAGGTAAACACTCAGCTCTACTAGACAAGCTGTCTCTGTACCTCACAATCCTGTTATGTTCATAAATGTTACCTGACCACATTGCTGGGTAGAGTTCTCCTAACCTCTATTGGTTTTGAGGGCTGCCTGATTTGAGAATCCTTCCATGCTCAGTTACACTCTGCTAAAATTAGTTTGTCTAATGTTTTCTTTTTCTAATTTTAAAGATATTAGGTACAATTCAGGGTTACATACTTAAGTGGTCATCATACAAGTATAGTTTGGACCTCCCCTTGGTCCCCACTCACCTGGTTTGAGATCGGGTATCCTTACTGATGTTATGCCATCCCTGCAGCAGTGTCCACTACTGCCAATCCCTTTCTTAAGTATTATGGTAAATGTTCAAGGTCTGCTTATGAGTGAGTACATGTAGTAGTCAGATCTTTGTTTCTATGATAGAGGGCTTCCTGAGCCCACAGGTGTGAGACCAGCCTGAGCAACTTGGTGAGAAGTCATCTCTAAAACAAATCGAAGAATTGACTGGGCATGGTGGAACATGCCTCTAGTTCCAGCTACTTGGAAGGCTGAGGTGAAAGGATTGCCTGAGTCCAGGAGGTAGAACCTGTTGGACCATGAGCATGCCACTAAACTCCAGCCTGGGCAACAGAGAGAGATTCTGACTTAAAAAAAAATTTTTTAATTAAAAACCAAAAAAAGAAATGACATTATATACCTGTTCTTGTACCAATATCAGGCTGTTTGGATTATTGTAACCTTACAATAAAATTTAAAATCTGTAAATATGATACCTCCTGCTTTGTTTCTTTTGCTAAGGATTGTTTTGGCTATTCATGGTCTTTTATGTTTCTTTTTTTCTTTTTTCTTTTTTTTTTTTTGAGTTGAAGTCTCACTCTGTCACCCAGACTGGAGTGCAGTGGCCGCTCCCAGCCACCGCAGCCTCGACCTGCTGGGCTCCAGTGATCCTTCCGCCTCAGCCTTCCAAGTAGCTGGAATTACAGGCACGCGCTACCATGCCCGGCTAATTTTTTGATTTTATTGTAGAGATGAGGTCTTGCCTACCCAGGCGGGTCTCGAACCTGTGGGCTCAGGCAATCCACTCACCTCAGCCTCCCAAAGGCACTGGAGTCTTTTATGTTTCTATATGAATTTCTGTATTGTCTTATCCAGGTCTGAGAAGAATGATGTTGGTAACTTAATGAGTATTGCATTAAATCTGTAGATGGCCTTTGGTAGGATGAACAACTTCACAAAGTTAATTCTTCCAATCCATGAGCATGGAATATTTTTTCATGTGTTTGTCTCATTTTTTTATTTCTATGAGCAGTATTTTGTAGTTTTCATTGTAAAGGTCTTTCACCTTGCTGTTTAGGAAGATGCCAAGGTATTTCGTTTTTTGTGTGGCTATCGTGTGTGGGATTGTGATTTGTATTTGGTTCTCTGTCGTTTTGTTTTTGTTATATCAGAATGTAGCTGTCTTTTTCACATTTGCTCTGTACTCTGAGACTTTGCCAAAGTACTTTATCAGTGCCGGGAGGTTTGTGACAGATTCGCTTGAGTTTTTAAGGTATAGTGCCATGTCATCTGCAAAGAGGTATTACTTAATTTCCTCTTTTCCTGTTTGAAAACACTTGTTTTCCTTCTTTTTTCTGATTGCTCTAGCTAGGACTTCCAACACTATGTTGAACAGGAGAGGTGAAAGTGAACAACTTTGTCATGTATCAGTTTTCAGGGGAAATGATTCTATTTTCTAACTGTTTAGCAGTATGTTGGTTGTGGGTTTATTGTAGATAGCTCTTACTATTTTGAGGTACGTCCCATCTATTTCTAGGTATTCAAGGGATTTTTACCAAGAAGAGATGCTGGATTTTATCAAAAGCTTTATCTGCATGTAATGATATAATCATGTGATTTTTGTTTTGACATCTGTGATGTGCTTAATTGCATTTATTATCTTGTAGATGTTGTTCAATCCTGCATCCCAGTAATGAAACCTACTTTGTCGTGGTGGATGATTTTTGAGATGTGTTGTTGGATCTCATTTGCTAGAATCTTATTGAGAATTTTTGCATTTATGTTCATCAGGAATATTCCTCTGTAATTGTCTTTCATGGTTGGATCTTTACCCAGTTTGGGTATTAGTGTGATGATAGTTTCATAAAATGATTTGGGAGAATTCCAACTTATTTGATTGCCTATAATATTTTCAATAAGATGGGCATCAACTCTTCCTTGTATGTTTTGTAGAATTCTGCTGGGAAGACATCTGGTCTTGGACTTTTTATTGTAGGTGATTGTCTTATGACAGAGTTAATATCCTGGGTTGTTATTGGTCTATTTAGGTTCTCAATTTCTTTTTGTTTCAATCTTGTGAAGTTGTGTGATGTCAGAAAGTCCTCCATTTCATTTAGGGTTTCAAGTTTGTTTCCATACAAATGTACGTAGTAATCTCTGATAATCTTCGGTATTCCTTCAGGGTGAGTTGTGACTAATCTTTTACATTTCTGATTGTGTTTATTTGCACTTTTTCTCTCCTTTTCTTGGTTGATCTTGCTGGGCTCCATCAATCCTGTTATCCTTTCAAAATAACTAGTTTTTTCTGTTGTTTTTTTTTTTTAAATACTATTTTGTCTTCTTTGTCCCATATTTGGCTTTTATTTTGGTGATATGGATTTTTCTGCTGAATTCAGGCTTTTGGTGGTCTTGTTTTTCTAGCTCCCTTTGGTGATTTGTTGGGTTGTTAATTTGTGATCTTTCCATTATCTTGCTGTGTGTTTGTAGAGATATAAATTACTCAGTACTGATTTCATGGCACTGCAGAGATTTGGTAAGATGTTTCATTTTTATTTGTTTCCAGAAATCTTTTAATTTTGTTTTGATGTCTGTGTTGACCCAAGAGTTACTCAGCATCATGCTGTTTGATGTCCATGTCTTTGTTGGGCTGGAGGAAATTTTGTGGGTTTTGATATTTATTTATTCCTCTGTGGTCTGAGAAGGTGCATGACAATATTTTGATCTTGTGGAATTTATTTATGTTTGATTTATATCTAAGGATTGGATTGATATTGGGTGCCTGTTCCATGTGGTGATGAGTAGGATATATGTCCCGTATTGTTGGGTGGAGTATCCTGTAGGTATCTATTAAGTCCCTTTGGTCAAGCCTCAAGTTGAGAATCTGGATCTCTTTGTTGATTTTTTGCCTTGATGATCTATTTATGGTTGTCTATAAGGTATCTAAATCTCCAGCTATGATGGTGTTAGAGTCAATATATATTTTCAGTATATTTAATAGTTGTTTTATAAAACCTGGTGCTCCTATGTTGGGTGCACATATATCTAGGACGGATATTTTCTGTTGATGGATTGAACCTTTCATCATTGTATTGTATCCTTCTGTATCTTTCTAAATTTTTGTTAGCTTAAAAGTTGTTTTGTCTGATATTAAGATTACAACTACTTCTTTCTTTTGTGTTTAATTCATCTGAATATTTGTTTTTCATCCACTAACTTTGAGTTTGTGGGCCTCCTTTGAGCTGAGATGAGTTTCTCAAAGGTAGGAAATTATTGGGTCATTATTTAAATCCAATTTGCCTTTCTATGTTTTTTCAGTGGTGCATCTAGTCTATTCATATTCAGCCTGATTATTGAGATATGCAAGTCTATCCTGGTCATGAGGTTCTTATAGAGTTTGTTTTTGTTGTTGTTGCTTGTCTGTATATTTGTTTGTTGGATTTATTTTGACATATGTGTGTGTTTTCAATCTTTTTCTGCATTCTTGGGAAGAGTGTGGTCATTATTTTTTTTCTCTTCCGTGCATAATATCTTTTTAAGTGTGTCTTGCAGAATTCAGCAGCATAAACTCTTAGAGATTGAATGTGTGGGAAGGATTTTGATTCTCTATCACTGATTAATCTTGGCTTATCTGGGTAGGAAATTTTTAGTTAAAGTTATTTACCTTTGAGAAATTTTGAAGATTTGAGTCCAGATTCTTCTAGCCATAGTGTTTCTATAGTTACATCTGCTGCTATTCTAATTGGTTTTCCCCAGAAAACCATGGAATGTTTGTTCCAGACTTATCTTGTTTTCCTTTTCTGCTTCACAGATACCTACCAGATGTAAGATTGTTCTCTTAATATGATCACACATCTGTTGAAGGCTTTGTTTTGTCTTTTTTATGCTTTCTTTCTGTGTTTTTAACAAACTGGATTAGCTCCATATTTTGGTCTTCAAGCTCTGAAACTATTCCTTCTGCCTGGTTAATTTAGTTTTCCATTCTTATAAGTTTATTGTTTATTTCATTTAATGTATTCTTTATAGCTAGCATCTCAGTAATTATTTATTTTAGGTTTTAGTCTTGCTTTTCTTTCATCTTATCCATCTTTTCTAACCATTCATTGATCTCTGCATTTGTGATCTGAGTCCAGTTGATCTGGGTACTCCTCACTGAGTTCTGAAGTCTGTGTTCTTGTGGACAATCCTTTTTGTACTTTGTGGTGTGCCTGTATTTTATTTCTCTTCAGTTGTGGTGGGTTTATCTTTCTCTTTGCTTCGGTTGCTCAACAAGAGAGGGAGTAGTTTTCACTTCTTTTTGCTCATCCCCCAATTCTTCTTTTGGTAAAGACTTCAGATTAGTTTGATTTTGGAGCTGGGTTGAAGGTGGTGAGCTGTGCTGTTCTTTTGCAGATTTGAGATTTGAGGCCGAATAAAGCTTGTTGGGGGATGCTAATAATAAACCACTCTCTGTAGAGCACTATGTTCATTTATTGGTGTGCAGGCCCAGCCCCTGGGCCTACAATGACTGTCTCACTGTATGTCCATGCAATGGGAATGTATGTATCTCCCTTGGGTACAAAATAAAACAAGGCAGAACAGAGAGCAAATGACAGTGAAATGAGTGAATTTTAGAAAGAAAAACATACAGCCAACAGATAGACAAACAAAGAAGTAAAAAAGACAATAAAAAAAAGAAAAGAAATAAACAAAAAACCCCAAAGAAACTAAAACTGACAAAAACAGGTAGAATCACACACACACAAAAGTTAAGTCCCCTCTTGTGGCTGGTTCTGAGACTTCAGGTTTCTTGTATGTGTGATCCAGCATTGTTTCTCTTGGTTCACAGCAGAAAGTAGGGACTTCCAAAGAGAGGAGCTTCCAACTTATAATAAATCTGTTCCCTTGTTCACCCCAGGTGGTCAGGGATAGGCTGCAAACAGCCACCAGCTCATCTGCCTATGTACAATTTTCTCCATGTGTGTTGATCAGGGTGCCCCCACCAGCCTGAACCTATCATTTCTGACTCAAATATTACCTTAAAGGAAGATGATCTTTCTCCTCTCAAAACTGGCTACCTGCTATGCTCTGTTAGAGAAATACTTTTATAAAGGAATAAATCCAATAAATATTGTTTCAAAAACTAATTCAGAGCCTCAGTCATCTTTTAAACAACAACCAAGAGTCAGATTTTCTTGTCTACAGAAGTTCAAGAGCTTAAAATGCATTGAGGGTAAAAGGATGTAAGAAACAGGATCCCTTTCCAAGGTGCCGACTTAACTGTGGTCATACTGTGAGGAAAGACCTCTGTCCATTCATGAACGAATCACTGGGGACAAAAAGGGGTTCTGGGTCACTTTAAAACTCACTGCTGCTCATCTGCTATGGGCTGGGACTGCGCTCTTTGTCTCTGGTTGCAGCAGCAGACTGCAAATGCTTCAGTCAGGGGATGGGGAACCTGGATCCCCTCCTCTTTGGGCCTGGAATTCTGCACCTGGGGTATTCTCTCCACGTTGGCAGCAATCAACCTCCGAATTCACTCCTCAGTCTCAGAGAGTAGCTCTGCTGTTCATATGGGCAGGAAGGAGCCTGTCTCCACCCGGGTACTAGGACAAACATGATAGGGACAGCTGTGTATCTTGTCTTAAGTCAGAGCACAGCAAAGTGTTCCTCTGGTGTATTTTCTCTGTGATTCCCACTGCTAGTATCCAATCTGGTGCTGAAGGCTGTAGTCAAGTTTTGTTTTCTTGTTTTTTGTTTTTTTTTACCAGTTCTAAATAAGGCAATAAATGAGTTGACAAGGGACCTTGGCCTCATCCTATGTATTGATCCTGGGGAAAACAATTTTTCTGTGTCTTTATTTTTTCATCAGTATAATGAAGAATGGTAAATTTAATATTCAGTCTTGTTTCCAACTCTGCAGCCCTATAGGTGCCATGTTCTGGTAGAAATTTGTTGCTAGTTGGGAAATCTTTGGTGTGTGATTAAGTGAAGGGAAGGGGGAAGACAGACATCTGCAAGTGAGCTGCAGAAAAGGAACATCTGCATGATGACCTAACTGGATATGGTGTAGACAAGGTGGGTGTCTGATGAGGCGCCACATGAGTGCCCTGGCTTTCTGGGGAGGGTGAGCAGTCCCAATGTCAAAATTTTGTCTGCAGATCCCAAGAACTCACAACTGAACCCAGTCAAAGTTTACTTGTCCTCTGAGTTTCACTTTTAAGAGGATTACAGCTATTAGGAGGTTAATGTCCTATTCTGATGTGAATTTTATGTTTAGAGGGCCTCAGAGCTCTACCTTCATCTGGAGTGAGGCAGTTTAAATCATCCCTTCATGAAAACCCGGGAAAACAGGGGGCTGCCTGGACACTCTTTGGCTGTCTCACACCTCTGTCCCTGTTGAGTGTACCCCAAAGCTCTGGCTTGTCTTTGATCACTATGTGGATAAGGGATACACCTGAGTCCTAGAAAGAAGACCCAGCAGCCCTTGGTTTCACCATGAAAAAGAGAAAGAGACACATGATGGAATTAGAGTCTATAGTACTGAGTGATCTTTCACAGAAACAAAGAACTGAGTCACATGCTCTCACTCATAAGTGGACCTTGAACAACCACCGCAATACTATAAAAAAAGGATTGACTGAAGTGGGAAACTGCAGAGGAGAGGGGAGCGGGGAGGAGGGATTGAAAGTAATGGAAATTTGCTTGGGGGAGGGGGCACACCTCATCATCACACCTCATCAACTTACAGAGTTAATATCTGTATAACTGACACTGAAATGTACCCCGCAATTTTAAAATAAAAAAAAATTAAAAGTTAAAAAAAAGAAAGACTCTGGTGAAGGCCGGTCAGAGAAATTTGGGGGAGTTGACTAAGATGAGAAAATAGGACATACAGACAAAGTCAGCATGCCATAGGGAAGCTCTGCCACTTGTTGTACTGCCTCCCACTTATACTGTATATTTATATCCCACTGTACATGTTTCAAAGTACTATCATAGCTCATTTGATCCTCAGGGTGTTCCTATGAAGCATGCTGGTTAAGAAAGGGGCACTAGACAAAAAATAATAAAACCAGAATCATGTTATTCATTTGCCACACATGATGTTAGGTTTGTGTCTCTGAGTCTTGATTTCTTCATCTGTCACATGGTTATGACACAACTGGAAAAATGTTAGAAGGATTGCATCCATCAGAGAGGAGGGAAAGTAGAGAGTCAAGGAAGTAAAGTGAGATGTCCAGGGACACAAAAGTGCAGCCCAAGTCACCTTGTTTCCTATAGCTTATATTTGTTTGCTACCATTCTATGAAAATGTGGTTTTTTTTTTTTACATATGATAAATTACACCTGTTTTTTAGGTTTTTATAGCTAGATGAGTTTCAAACTTTATAGTCAAAATGACCTTATTCTTACCAGTTAATGACTATGGGTACTTGGCATTTTGAAGATTTGAGAATTTTTATCAAAAAAGTCCAATGATGTGTGACATATAGACCTTGGAATAAGTATAGACCTTGGAATTCAAAACTGTTATTTACCTAATACTAAGACATAAACTACCACTTATCATTGCATCTTATCATTTGCATTTATCTAAAAAATTACATAAATATTATTTAAAATATCACTTGTTGAAAATTTGATGATACTTATGTATCTTAGTTTATTTCTCCACCATATGAAATTTCAAAAGATTTTTGGTCTACATTTGAATGGTAAAATAGTGATGCCAAAAGCTTATAATTACAATGTTTTTATTTATTTTTTTAATTTACGTCATATTATCACTTTTTAAAATGTGCCAAAGATATTAAACACACTGTGCAAAATCCTGTGGCAGGGTTTCTTCCTGGCATTACCAATATACTGGGGTGGAGGATTATTTTATATGTTGGCCTGTAGTTTAAATTAAATGATGTATATCAGCATCCCTTGTTTCTACCCATTTCATGTCCCCTATCCATAGTTGTGACAAACAAAAACGGCTCCCGACATTGCCAGATATCCTATAAGGGTAAAACTCTCTCCTTTCCCGTTGAGAACCCTGGTCCCTGGTCCAAGGTAGTTATTCCCCCTTATATTCTCTCTCACAAATCTATTCCTGAGTACTAGAGAGAATAGGATGCATTTTCACAACATTTCTTAGATGCTTATTGATTTAGGCAATGTTTTTAGTCTAGAGCTCATTCGTAGGCTTTCTTTCCTCCTCTGCTTTAACGTAAAATACCTAAATGAACACAAACTCCTAAAGTGTTTTGGAGAATGTGAGATTTGGTTTTAGTTCACATAACTGAAGATGGTGTTTAGTGTGGACTTTGTAGGACTTTTTGGTTCTTGCTTGGTGGGAAAAATGTATCTACTTTTACAAATAGGAGTCAAGGAAACCTTCAGTCTAAGGAAAAATAATAAGTTTCAGGTGTAAAGGGGCTAATGGTCTATACTGTCTTGTAGTGCATAGTCACATTATTACATAAATATTTAGTGCCCTTTTACATCTAAGTATTGTGACTGGGCTCATATCACTTTCTTTAGAGATATCAAAAGTGAAAATATATATTTTGTAGAAAGCAAAAAGGGCAATATTGGAATGATAATAATCTGAATCACTAGCTTCACAGTCTCCATTTTAGACTGCTGACTTTTCCCCCTACCCATAAAATCTTGCAAGCATTAGTTTTTGGTCATGAGAAAGCAGTAATTGATTCGATATTGTTCCTGAGCTGGTTCTTTGACTGGTGTGATGCAAGCTTTTTTTTTTTTTCAATAAAATACATGGCACATCAGCTATAAAAAGTCTTACATTTCTTTTACTCTGAATGTTTCATTTTCCAAAACTAAAGATAGCATTCTATTTTTGTTCTGTTGAGTTTTTAATTTTTTGGATGTGCAGAAGTATTATTATTATACTGGAACAGTGGACTTGTTGAATTTGTCAGTCTCTGTCAGTTGGACTGTTCTTTCATCCATTCCTATGTATTTTGAAGACTACAAAAAGCCATTTAATGTTGTTTCCTTGTCCATATTCTTCCATGATCCCATTTCCATCACTCTTTCCTTCACTATCCAAGGCAACCTATGATGCTGGTTCTCCTGAGGCATTGAACGTTGGTTTTTGGGCTGCAGTGTGGAAAGACAGAGCACCTACATCTAGGAAAATGTAATGATAAATGACTTTGAAGGAGGGATTGAAAAGAGGATGACAAAAAAAATTAATCTTTCTGTAATATCTGTATGATAACAACAGAATGTTTATAAAAATATTCTTGTATGTTTAGCTCTGGAGTGTTTTTCATTTCAATCATAAACCTTATCTTAGGCCTATAAAATAGGTTAAAGTACAATACATAGGTAAGGGGTCTGATGTGCTCAATAACTAGAGAGAAATGGAACCAAACATTTTCATTGATATTGAAAGTGTTGATGTGAGTTTCTTGTTAAGACTACACAACTAGTGAAAACCAGGGAATGTGCTGGCTGTGGAACAGCCTCACTTAGACATAGTTATACTTTATCTTGTGTTTGCTGCAAGGAGAATGCTGGATTTTTCAAAATACAATCTGTCTGGGATGATTGCCTCCTTCTTAATTCTGCTCACCATGAAGCAGGCAGAATTCCTTTCCCCCCTTTAATGTATATGCTCATATCCCAGTTAGCCAGTGAAAATGAATAGTTCTAAACCAAAAAGGACTAGAACACCATTTAAGAGCATAGTTGGGGATCCAAGTCACCCATGTACCAAATAGGGGTCTTCCACTCCCTGCTGAGTTATCTTTCAAAAGTAAATTGAGCCCCTCATGACTTAATGCTTCACCTTAATGATGAGAATAACAAGAGTATCTATGCCTCAGAGGCTAACACAGGCTTTAGGATTAAATGACATATCAAAAGCACAAGAGTCAATGTCTGGAACACATTAAATTATTACTCATTTGCCTGTGTCCATTCAGATCAGCACTTTGGGGTCAAAAATACCCAGCTATTTCTTACTATAAATTAAGCATCATACAAATACTTGGAAATAAAAAATTAGAAGAAGGCTTCTGAGACACTTGTAAGTCTCAGTAGCTGAATGTTGTCAGTTAAGTTTTGTTCCTTAAAGAAGAATTATGAAAAGCCCTAGTCAGAGCAAATAGGCAAGAGAAAGAAATAAAATTCATCCAAATTGGCAATGAGGAAGTAAAATATCTTTGTTTCTGATGGCACTACTATATTCCTAGAAAACCCTAAAGAGTACTCAAAGAAACTTGTAGACAGGATAAACAACTTCAACACAGTTTTAGGATATAAAATCAATGTATAAAAATCAGTAGCATTTCTATACACCAGTAAGGCTCCAGCTGAGAATCAAATCAAGAGCTCATTCCATTTACAATACACACACACACACACACACACACACACACACACACATTATCTAGGAATATACTTAACCAAAAAAGAAAAAGATCTCTACAAGGAGAACTGAAAAACCCTGATGAAACTATTGTAGATGGCCCAAACAAATGAAAGAATATTTCATGCTCATGGAATAAAGCAATCAATATTATAAAAATGACCATACTGTACAAAGCAATCTACAGATTCAATGTAATCCCCATTAAAATACCAACACTGGTAGCTCAGCCTGTAATCCCAGCACTTTAGGAGGCTGAGGTGAGTGGACTGCCTGAGCCCGCAGGTTCGAGACCCGTCTGGGAAACTTGGGGAGACCTCATCTCTACAATAAATCAAAAAATTAGCTGGGTGTGGTAGCGTGCGTCTGTAGTTCCAGCTACTTGGAAGGCTGAGGCGGAAGGATTGCCGGAGCCCAGCAGGCGAGGCTGCAGTGACTGACAGCGGCCACTGCTCTCCAGTCTGAGCAACAGAGTGAGACTCCAACTCAAAAATAAATAAATAAAATAAAATAAAATAAAATACCAACATCAGCCAGGCTCGGTGGCTCAGCCTGTAATCCTGCACTTTAGGAGGCTGAGGTGAGTGGATTGCCTGAGCCCGTGGGTTCGAGACCCACCTGGGCAACTTGGCGAGACCTCATCTCTACAATAAATTAAAAAATCAGCCAGGCATGGTAGCGCGTGCCTGTAATTCTGGCTACTCAGAAGGCTGAGGTGGAAGGATCGCCGGACCCCAGCAGGTCGAGGCTGCAGTGGCCGGGAGTGGCCACTGCACTCCAGTCTGGCTGACAGAGTAAGACTCCAACTAAAAAAAAAATACCAACATCATCTTTCACAGAACTAGGAAAAACAACCTTTTTCCAAACTCAATCCAAAAAAGATTTCAAATAGGCAAAGCAATTCTAAGTATTGCATCAGTCTACAAGGCTGTAGTAACTAAAACAACATGATACCGGTACAAAAATAAACAAATAGATCAATTTGACAGAATAATGAACCCAGAAATAGAACCACATAACTACACCCAACAGGTCTTCTACAAAGTCAACAAAAATAAGCAATAAGGAAAGGACACCATATTCAATAAATGAAAAATTGACTAGCCATATGTAGAGGAATGAAACGGAGCCCTTACCTCTCACCACATACATATATTAACTCAAGAAAGATTAAAGACTTACATTTTAAAGACTGAAACTATAAAACTCCTTGAAGAAACCCTAGGAAAAATTCTTCTGGACACTGGCATAGGCAAAAAATTTATGACAAAGATTCCAAGAGCAAATGTAACAAAAACAATAAGAGACAAATGGAGCTTAATTAAACTAAAAAGCTTCAGTGCAGAAAAAGAAACAATCAACAGAGTGCACAGAAAACCTAGAGAATGGGAGAAAATATTTGCAAAATATTTCTTACACAAAGGATTAATATCTAGAATCTATAAGGAACTCAACTCAACAAGACAAAAACATGTGACCTCATCTAAAAGTGCTCAAAGAACATGGACACTTTTACAAAGAAGATATATAAGAGATCAACAAACATAAGAAAAAGTGTTCAACATCACCAATCATCAGAGAAATGCAAAATAAAACCACAATGAGATAACACTTTACATCAGTCAGAATGACTATCATTAAAATGTCAAAAAATAAAAAAAGAAAAGAAAACCCAGAAGTTGGCATGTATGTGGAGAAAAGAGAATGCTCACACTCTTGGTAGGGATGTAAACTAGCTCAACCACTAAAGAAAACACTACGGTTTTTTATCAGAGAACTAAAACTAGAACTACCATTTGACCTAGCAGCTCCACTACTGGCTATCTGTCCAAGATAAAATAAATAATTACATTTTAAAAAAGAAATTTACACTTGTATGTTTATTGCAGCACTACTCACAGTAAGAAAGTCATGGACTCGGCTGGGCTCGGTGGGTCAGCCTGTAATCCCACGCTTTGAGAGGCCAAGGTGAGAGGATTGGCTGAGCCTGTGGGTTTAAGACCAGCATGGGCAGCATGGTAAGTCTTCATCTCTCAATTAAAAAAAAAAAAATAGCTGGTCGTGGTAGCGTGCACGTGTAGTTCCAGCTACTTGGAAGGTGAGGCGCAAGGATGTCCGGAGCCCAGCAGGTCGAGGCTGCGGTGGCCGGGAGTGGCCACTGCACTCCAGTCGGGGTGACTGAATGAGACTCCAACTCAAAAAAAAAAAAAAAAAAAAAGTCATGGACTCAATTTAAGTGCCCCTCAGTGGTTGACTGGATAAACAAAATATGGTATACAAACACCATGGACTGCTACACACCAATAAAAAATAATGAAATTATGTTATATACAGCAACGAAGATAAAGATGGAGAGCATCATTCTAAGTGAAGTAACTCAGAAAAAGAAAACCAGCCACTATATATTCTCACTTATATTTGGGAGCTAAATGAACATAAAGATGAAAATAATAAAGACTGAGGACATAAAAGGAGGGCAGATGGTGTGAGGGTTCAGATGTTGTCTTTTGGGTACAATGTTCACTGTTTGGGGAAGCGGGACACCCGAAGCTCATTTCCCACTAGCAGGCAATATGCCTATGTGAAAAGTGTGTATTTGTATGCCTTGGTTCCAAAATTTAAATTTAAAAAATGGTGTGATTAAATGATAGGGGTTTAAGAATATTGGTACTTTTTAATTTTCTGACATGAAACTAATAAGATAATTTAATTTTTAAAAAACAGGCAAAAGAATTAGTAGAGACTTTTCCAATGAAGTCATACGTTTCCAAATGGTCAGTAGGTATATGAAAATGTGCTCCACATCACCCATCATCAGGCAACTTTAAATCAAAACCAGAAGGAGATATCACTTCATATCTATTAAGGTGACTAATAACAAGAAGAAGAGAGATGACAAGTGCTAATAAGGATGTACACTCTTGGTGAATTGCACCTTGGTAGTGTCATTATAAAAACAGGTGTGGCTGGTCCTCGTTGGCCACCGTCCCCAGGGCTACCCAGGACTGGCTCAGTAGGTGACTGGATCGCAGGAAGCACGTGTTGAGAAATGTGGGTTTTCTGTGATTCAGCTCCAGCAGTGGTGACTGGGTTCATTTGTCAGCTGAGCATTTTTGTCATCTGCAAACAATTTTACCCAAGTGGGAGTGTATGGACTATGGAGTAAGAACCTGCTTCCACCTCTAAGTTAGTGATCATTTTCCTTTGAAGATGTGACGGTGTACTTCACCAGGGAGGAGTGGCAGTTTTTGGACCCAACTCAGAAGGGCCTTTACAAGGAGGTAATGTTGGAGAACTACAGCAACCTTGTATCGAAAGGTTATCAATGTGCGAAACCAGATTCACTCTTCCATTTGGAGCAAGGAGAGCCCTCATGGAAAGTAAAAGTAGCAGCCTATAGTCAAACGTGTCCAGGTTTTGTTATCCTGAATAGAAGTTATTCAGAAAAGGATTCTGATGACTTTGGTGGATATGGGAAGTCATGTCTCCATATCAAGCATGACAAAGCTCTTACTGGAATTAAATACCATAGATGTGTTAACCCCAGTAACACTAAATCACAGCTCAGTGACTATCACAAAAGGTATACAGGAGAGAAGTCATATGAATGCAGTTAGCACAAGAAAGCCCTCTCTAGGAAAGCACAGTTCATTAGATAACTAAGAACCGAAAGAGTAGAGAAACCTTGTGGTTGCAATGAATGTGGAAAAACATGCACGAGGAAGATTCATCTTATTGAACATCAGATATCTCACAGAAGAGAGAACCTCCATGAGTGTAATGAATGAGAGAAATCCTTCTCCAGAAAGTCCCTGCTCAAGGTACATCAGTGAACTCATACAAGACAGAAGCCTTATGAATGTACTGAATGTGGAAAAGCCTTTTCCCAAAGGGCAAACCTCACTAAACACCAGAGACTTCATACAGGAGATAAGCCATATGAATGCATTCAGTGCGGGAAAGCCTTTCCCCAAAAGTTATGTCTGACTCTACACCAGAGACTTTATACAGGAGAGAAGCCATATAAATGCAATGCATGTGGGAAAATCTTTTCCCAAAAGGCATATCTCACTGCACACCAGACTTCATATGGGAAAGAAGCCACATGAATGCATTGAGTGTGGAAAAGCCTTCTCCAGGAAAGCACACCTCGTTAGACATCAAAGAACCAAAAGAGGAGAAAAACCTCATGGATACAATGTATGTGGAAAAACATTCATGAAGAAGATCCAGTTCAAGGAACATAAGAGAACTCACAGAGGACAGAAATCCCACAAATGTAATGAATGCAACAAAGCCTTTAGACTAAAGTCAGAGCTCACTCAGCATCTCCCAACTCATACTGGAGAAAGACCATATTTTTGCAGTGGATGTGGTAAAGCCTTTGCCCACAAGTCAGTTCTTATTAAACATAGGGAAATTCACACAAGAAACAAAACTATACATTCACTGAAAGTGGAGCAACCTTCCTTAGGGAGTCATGTATAAACAGGTATTGTTTATACATGAATGAATGCATACAAGGAAAAAACCCTATGAACACAGTACCTGTGGAAATGACTTCTTCAGAACCCAGCCCTTATTTAAGATCAGTGAGCACCTAGGAGATAAAATGTAGTTAATTGTGGAACAGCCTTTTCCAAGAAGTCAAGCCTTAGTAGCTAATAAGGAGTTTAAACAGGGAATAAACCTTGCAAATGAAGTGAATGTGACCCCTTCAGTAGTAAGTTATGTCTTGAGTTATAGATGCGTAGAAAAAATATTCTCTGACACTAGAAAGGTGGAAAAGTCTTTAGCTAGAATCTTTCAACCATTTTATGTCAAAGAGCTCACTTGAGGATGGAACACTATGAATGCAGATGTTGAGAGGACATCTCTTGAGAATTTAGATTTATTAAACATCAGTGCAATCATACTGGGGAGAAATGTAGCTATTATGGGGAAGCCTTTGCCTGAAGGTAATATATCAATTGGTTTCAATTCTTAGAGGAATATTTAGTAAATGGTGTGTGGTGTTTTCAGTGCTGAATTGTACTTCATCATGTGTCAGAAAAACTTAGAAAGGTCCTGTAGAGACAATAGATACAAAAAATATTTTAAGTAAAATATGGTAGAATTTATTTTAAATAAATAAATAAAAGTTTTAAATAATTTTAAACTTTCGCTCATAAACAACCCTCACAGCCCTGTACCTCACCCAGTGCTCTAACAGCTTCCTCCTTATCTGAGTGTACCATGTGACAAACCCCAAAACATATGTTTATCTCTGTAATGCCTCAGTTTCCCAACTGCTTTGCCTATAAAAGCACCCCGCTAATTTCATTCAGGGTCGAGAGTCTTGGAGGCATGAAAATAGAATTTCAAAAAATAGAAAATAGAATTTCAAAAAAAGAAAATAAATTATGAAAATTCAACATTGAAGTAAGATATCAGAGCCCCAAGAAAAATGTGGCAAGGGAAAGTGGGAAATGACACTGGACAGAGCATCAGAAGGCACAGACTCCAGACCCAGTATTGCAGAAATCATGTGGTGGTGAGGCTGAATAGAGATTTCCATGATTATATAAATTGTTCTACACTAGGATTTCTCAAAAACATTTTCTCCATTGAATAGAATACTTATGTACAAAGAACTCTTGATAAAACTTCATATTTCGCATGCTTTAGCTTATCTATTTGCATTCCAAGATCACAACCAGCAAAAGAAAAGAGAGGAGATTTCTGATTTTATCTGAAATATTCTATTTTAATTGGGGTTCAGATATCATCCAACAAGTCAGAAAGTGCCTGATACAGGTAATTGTAATATGAAAAAGGCAAAGTTCATGTCATAAATAAATGTGTGAAGAAATTATGCCTACTTGTTTTTGCAGTACTAGAGACGTAGCAAAATGTCATTATTTCCCACTTACCTTATTTCCCTGCCCGGATCTAAAAAAAAATACTGATTAGATAGTAAGGTTTGAAGACCAGACTGGAGAATAAATAAAGTGTATCTAAACTTCAGTTTGAATGGAGAGGAAATGTTGGTCCCTTTCTGCTCCCCAGACTCCTGAACTTCTGCCCTCTCCTCCTGAGCAAAGTCACTTGGATTGTGGTTCCTATGATTTGTCCCTTCGTGGGCTCCAGGGCTCAGCCCTGTAGCTTGTTTTTCTCCACAGGCATGGGATCTGTCCCAGATATCCACAGGGAGGAACCTGGGGAAATTGGAGCCCAGTTTCTGTGCACTTCAGGGGCTTGTTTCCAGAATCCCATGTATGTTGGGAAGAGAACCAGAGAGAGAAGATGCTGGCTGTGTCTGCATATCACATTCAAGATAAAATGACCTGTTCTACATGGAAACCACTGGTGTTTGAGGAGCCTCTGCAAAGATTGTGTCCTGCTTTATCCACAAGCTTGTCCTCCCTGAAGCGAAGGCATCAGTCATTGACATCCAAAGTCTATTTTCTCTGTTTTTTTAATTACATGCAAGTGTTGCAATGTAAAAAAAGGAAAGTGGTTAATATTTTCTTTCAACAAAAATGTTTTTCCATGCTATGTCATGCCAATTACTTCTAGAAATATAAAGGAAATCAGAGATGAGAACTGTTTGAATTATCATATCTGAATTATAGTCTTATTTATAAATAATAGCAAAAAGAGTAACCAAAGAAATCAATAAAATAATACTGTGTTTAGGTTCTCATGTTAGTAGAAAGTATAGCATTGATGAAAAATGACATTTTCAAATCATTTTAGAGGTTGAAAAACATCTTTATGATGTATTATTTTAAAAATAATTACATTTCTCTATAAACAAACATTTTCAATCGTATAAAAATATTGGCTTTCAATAATTTAGAGATGCACTAAGATTTTTGAGACAACTTCTATATTTAGTTGTAAGTATATAGTTTTCTTATTCATATAAATAGATTACAATGTAAAAGTAAATGTTATTTAATATATGTACTGCTTTAAAAAGCTGAATATAGAAATAAACATGTAGATATATAGCTTCTCATTTTGGAATAATTGGTGATAATTGTCTATGTCCATATATTTCTATGATTTCCATGAATGTATATAAAAATATTAATATGTTAAATATTTGTTTTATAAATGAGGATGCAGAGAAAATGGAATGCAAACTAGCAGGTAGTTTGGTTCTTTGGAAGACAGTGTGGTGATTTCTGAAAGAACTAGAAATTGCCCTTCCATATGACCTAGAAATTCCTCTATTGGGAATATACCCAGAGGAACTCAAATCAATCTACAAAAAAGATACCTGCACACATATGTTTGCTGCAGCTCTATTCACAATAGCAAAAACATGGAACCAACCATGCTGCCCATCAAAGCTGGACTGGATTTAAAAAATGTGGTACATACACACAACGGAATATTAAACAGCCATAAAGAAGGACCAACATATGGACTTCGTAGCAACTTGAATGGATTTAGGGTCAATCATACTCAGTTATCTATCACAGAAACAAAGAACAGAATGCCATATATTCTCACTCATAAGCGAACCTTGAACAATTATAATACTATAAGAAAGAGATTGGCAGTAGTGGAAAACTGTCAGGGGAAGGGGTGGGATTGGCAGTTGAGGGAAGCTGCTAGGGGAAGGGGGAAGCAGGGGCACACCTCATCAACAAGATTATCTGCATGATCAACGTTTATATATATAACCCTGAATTGTACCCCACATCTTTATAATAAAAAAAAGAAATCAGAAACCAACAGGTTCATGGGGAAAGCATTTGTGTGTGTGTGTGCAGAGAAAACAGCTGTAATATTTTCTTCAGAGAAAATCCATACTGAGCTGGGTAAGTAGGCATGTACCTGTGCAGGGAATCTCTGCCCTGTCCAGCATGTGGGAGATACCTCAAAACCTTATGATCCACAGCAGAAACTGAGGCATGACTTTACCATGTCTTATGTTCAGTTAGTACTCGAAAGGACAGGCAAACCACAGGCCTTCCTGACTTCCTTCAGGGACATTTCCACTATGTGACCTGGCATTTTGAGGATTCACAGAAAAACCAATAACCTTGGATGGACACCTATAAGGTACATAGCATCATCTCTACTCTGTGTGGTGAAAGGAAATGGAGCTGCCTTGAGTTGTGTGGAGGATGATGGTATAGTAGGACAGAATCAGGAGATTCTTTTAAAACATTTCAAATTTGAATGAAAAAGCATTATCATGGTAACAGGAGCTTACATTCACCACCTCCAGCCTCTATCTCTGCTATGGGTCCGGTACCTGCTCCTCACATGAGTAGGCTCCTAACCTCATGGCTACTTGGTGGGAGCTGTTAATTGCTGGGTGCAGACTAGATTCTGTGACTAGGATAATAATTCTTTTTTTGGTCTTCTAGTTGAACTGCAAGTATTATTTTACTGTAGGTAAGATAAGTGATTTATAAAATAACCAACTGATGTTTAAGGTCCTTTCAGTTTCTGCTTTACATAATTCCCATCTTCCTCCTTTCTATGGCCTCTTCTCCCAGACTGAGTCAAACACCCTACTCCCTGCCCTGATGCATAGGAACCTAGATCACTCAATACTGAAAGGACAAACAGCCAAAATGGAGTTACATTGGCCATTCTGGACAGGCAGTTTGGTATTGGCTCATATGTTTGTCTTGTTATAACTGCCAGTTAGTGGTGTGCTATAGCAAACAATGCTTGCCACGATTAAAAGACAAAACAAAACAGACAGTTATGATGCCTTTAACACTCCGACAGTTTTTCCAAGAATGTTTTTTTCCTGCACTATCTTGCCCTTGAACAATGCACTATCTTGCCCTTGAACAATGCACTCCCAGCTGATTGCTTTTTTGTTCCCTAAATCCAAGAACATTTGAGATTTAATATTTGTGACTTGAAACTGTGTTTGACATTGGACAAATCTCCCTGTCTATTTAATCAATTATCTAATACTCTGGCTACTGCTGTCTTAATAACCCATCACTATGAAAATGACAATCCCCTCTCACTGTTATATTTCACAGAAATGCTTTTTGTAAACCAATCCACTCCCATTCTTAGGAACTTTATACATATCCCTAGCTCCTAGCTTTTCTGCCAGACATTTCCTAAGTGTCTGACCTTTTCTCCAATCTTAAAGAGGTAGATCCACACTTTTTCTCCACTCTGCCTTTTAAATAAACTTTTAACTTATTCTTTGTGTGGGTCTTTGCATCTTTCCCACAACACCAGCACACCAACCTGACATTAGTGGTCCATACAAGGAAGGGTGAAGTCTCCTCCACTCTCTCTCTCTCCCTCTCTCTCTCTCACTCTCCTCCTTCTTAACTGAAGTCTTTCTGTGGACTTCACTGAAACTTGGAGACAACTGACAGTTCTGGCTGGGGCTACTCTTTAATAAGCTGCTTGGGTCAAACTTCCTTATTGCCTCAGCTTTATCTGGTACAAAAGCAACATCTACTGTTGAGTCCATATATTACCAATCTTCTCTCTGCATTAGAAGGTCTGAGAAAAGGATTTAAAAACTACTTTCTCTGATTGAAAAGTGAGTAAACATCTTCACCAACAGCCAGTATGCCTTTGCTACACTCCATTTGCATGCCATGATCTACAAGGAATGAGTTTTTCTTACCATGGTAGGTAAGACTATAAAAACAAGAAAGAAATCTTAGCCCTCTTAGAGGCTATATGTCTCCCTAAAGAGGTAGCCATCATTCATTGCAGGGGACACCAAAAATCAGACACTCCAGAAGCAACTGGAAATCGCTTAGCAGACCAGGCAACTGGAGAGGCAGCAGAACTCCCAGTGGAGCCCCTGGCCTATCTTGCTAACTAAAACTTTTCCAGCTTTTTCTCTCTCAAAACAGTGTACATATACACAAGAGGAGGAGAAACAGGCAGACCTTGGTCATAAATCAAGCATGAACAAATTTCATAAGCTTGAAATTTTACCATGTACCTTCTCGGATCACAGTGGAATAAAAATAAATATCAACACCAACAAATTTCCTCACAAACCCACAAAGACGTGAACACTAAACAGCATGATGCTACACAACTCCTGGGTCAACATGGAAATTAAAACAGAGATTAAAAGATATCTGGAAACAAGTGAAAATGAACAAACATCTTACCAAAACCTTAGTGATGCCATGAAAGCAGTAGTAAGAGGATAATTCATATTTCTGCAAACACACATGAACAAAATGCAAAAATCACAACTTTACAACCTAAAAAGTCACCTAAGGAAGCTGGAAAAGCAAGACCACCAAAATCTTAACTTCAGCAAAAGAATCCAGACGACAAAAATAAAAGTCAAAATCTGGGATATAGAAGACAAAAAGATAATACAAAAAAAAAAAATCAATGAAACAAACAGCAGGTTCTTTGAAAGGATAAACAAGATTGATGGTCCCCTAGCTAAACCGACCAAGAAAAAGAGAAAAAAGTCCCAAATAAACTCAATCAGAAACACAAATGATGAAGTCACAAGTGCCCCTGAAGATACACAAAAGATTATCAGAGACTGCTATGTACACTGGTATGAAAACAAACTTGAAAACCTAATGGACATGGAGGACTTTCTTACATCACACAACCTCTCCAGGTTTAAACAAGAAGAAATCAAGACCCTAAATAGATCAATAACAACCCAGAAAATTGACTATGTCATAAGAAAACAACCTACAAAACAACAACAACAAAAAAAAAAACCCTGGACCAGATGGTTTTACAGCAGAATTTTACAAAACATACGAGGAGGAGCTGATACCATTCCTACTGAAAGTATTCTTGGTGATTTAGAAAGATGGATCTCTCTCTACATCATTTTATGACGCTAACATCACATTGAAACTCAAGCCAGGTAAAGAACCAACAAAGAAAGAGAACTGCAGGCCAATATCTTTGATGAATGTAGATGCTAAAACTCTCAAAAAGATCCTAGCGAACTGGATTCAACAACACATCTCAAAAATCATCCACCATGACCAAAGAGGCTTCATCCCTAGGATGCAAGGCTGGTTCAAAATTCATAAGACCATAAATGTAATTAAATACATCAACAGACATAAAAACAAAAACCACATGAGCGTATTAATAGATGCAGAAAAAGCTTTTGATAAAATCTGGCACCTCTTCTTGATAAAAACACTTGAACATCTAGACATTATTGGAACATACCTCAAAATAGTGAGAGCCATCTATGAGAAACCCACCACCAGCATCCTGATCAACATACAGAAATTCGAATCATTTCCTCTGAAACCCAGAACAAGACATGCCCACTCTTGCCCCTCCTGTTCAACATAGTTTTGGAAGTCCTTGCTAGAGCAATCAGAGAAGAGAAAGTGATCAGAAGTATCCAAATAGGAAAAGAGGAAATCAAGAATTCCCTCTTTGCAGATGACATGATTCTATACCCCGATATCCCAAGAGAATCTGTCAAAAACCTTCTTGCACTGATAAAGGTCTCTGACAAAATCTCAGATTTTATCCTGATAAAATAAGAGTGCAAAAGACAATTGCATTTCTATACACCAATAGTAAACAAACAGAAACCCAAATAAAAAGCACAATCTCATTCATAATAGCCACAAAAAAAAAAAGAAATACCTTCGCATCTTTCTAACCACAGGCGTGAAAGACTTTTACAATGAAAACTATAAAACACGATTCAAAAAAATCAAATATGCCATAAACAAGTGGAAAATATTCCATGCTCATGGACTGGAAGAATTGACATTTTTAAGATATCCATTCTACCTAAGGCCATCTACAGATTTAATGCAGTACCTATCAAATTACCAGCAACATTCTTCTCAGACCTAGAAACAACAATACAGAAATTCATATGGAAACATAAATGATCATGAATCACTGAAACAATCCTCAGCAAAAATATAAATAAAGCAGGTTTAATAACTTTAAACTTTATTATAATGCTACAATGATCAAAACAGCCTGATATTGGTCCAAGAACAATCATATAGACCATTGGAATAGAATTGAGATTCCAGAAGCAAAACCTCAATTTCTCAACCAATTCATCTTCAACAAAGCCTCCACCACCAACCACTGGGGAGATGAGAACCTATTCAGTAAATGGTGCTGGGAAAACTGGCTGACCACATGCCAAAGATTGAAACAGGACCCCTACCTATCTCCATACATAGCAATCAATTCTAAATGGATTAGAGACCTAAATGTAAAAGCTCAAACTATAAGAACCTTGGAAAATGCAGGAGCCACTCTTATGGAAATTGAACTTGGCAACCAATTCCTTATCAAAATTCCAAGTGCCCATGCCATAGGAGATAAATAGATAAGTGGGACCTTATCAAACTGACAAGCTTCTGCAAAGCCAAAGAAACCATCAAGAGAGCAGGGAACCAGCCCACAGACTGGGAAAAATATTTGCCAACTCTATGTCTGACAAATACCTAACATCTAGGATCTACAAGGAACTCAAACGTGCTGAAAAGAAAAAAAAAAAAACCAGCCCCATTACAAAGTGGGCTAAAGGTATGAATAGACTAATCTCAAAAGAAGACATACGAGCAGTCAACAGATACATGAAAAAATTTTCAGCCTCACTAGTCATCAAATATATGCAAATTAAAACTACACTGAGATATCAACAAACTCCAGTCAGAAAGGCCATCATCAATAACTCAAAAAATAAAAAGCAGCAGATGCTGGAGTGATGTGGCAAAAAGGGAACCTTCTACCCTGTTGGTGGGAGTGTAAACTAGTACAGCCTCTTTGAAAAAGAGTGTGGTGATTCCTAAAAGTTCTAAAAATCAATCTTCCATATGACTCCACAATCCCCCTATACCCGGAAGAATTCAAATCTCTCTACAAAAAAGATACTTGCACACATATATTTGTCACAGCATTGTTCACAATAGCAAGAGCATGGAATCAATCGTTCTGCCCATCAAAAGAGGACTGGATTTTAAAAATCTGGAACATATACGCAATGGAATATTATACAGCCAAAAAGAACAAAATCATGAATTTTGCAGCAACCTGGATGGATTTAGAGTCTATAATACTGAGTGATCTTTCACAGAAACAACGAACTGAGTATCACATGTTCTCACTCATAGGTGGACCTTGAACAATTATTGTAATATCATAAGAAAAGGATTGACAGTAGTGGGAAATTGCAGGGGCATGGAGCAGTGGGGAGGTGGGACTGGCAGTAGTGGGAAACTGCCTGGGGAAGGGGGGCACACCTCATCAACAAGGGTACCTGCACAATGAATATTTGTATACCCAACCCTGAATTGTACGCCACAAATTAGAAATTAAATAAATAAAATTAATTAATTAAAAAAAGAAAAATTGCTCCAGTTCAATGATTTTACCTAATACAAAGTTTTGTTGTCCTTTGTCCCTCAGAGACCTTAATTTCCCTCTCCTAGGTGGGTTTTCCTTCTCTTTCTTTTTTCTAAAATACAACTGTTCCTCAACAATTGTAGAAAATGTAAACTAGCCTCTTATGTTCTATGGGCTCTCTTGCTTATCAGGGATTTCACTTTCTCACCAGGGATGCCTTGAAATTGAGGGCCCTGATTTCAAGGCTAAGAAACAAGTTGAGATACAGAACTTGTTCACTTTCCTCAGGCAATGTATCTTTAGTCTTCTTGTGTTTATTATTGATTGATTGATTAATCTACTTATTTACAACTAATATCTCTTGTGACCTGACTCCCAAATGTAAAGGGATCTTTTTTCAAGATGTGAACCAGAGCTCAAGCCTCTCTGTTTTTGTCCAGATTTCTTGCACAGACACATTTCTCCAGGTTCAGGAAGTTCCTGGTCTTTTGGGTGTACCTACAAAGCCATTTCCAGAGACAGTTTAGTACCTGGTTGGTCAGCAGGTGGTCAGAATCCAAGGGCGTGACTGTAAGAGCTGGAGACAACAGAATTCAATTTATTACTGGATTGAAAAATTTTCTAAGAACAGGTACAGAGCTGCTGAAACGCATGGGCTTTTGAATGTCTGTCCAGAGTGAATCTAATGAGAATATCACAGCTGGCCTCCAGTTCTTTAGCTACTGTAAAATAGAAGTAATAAAGGTCATCCCAGGAGATTTTATATTGAGTTGAGATGTAGAGTGATAGAATTTCTAATGTGTGTTTTTGCTGAAAATGCTTAGTGTGACTCCCTTCTCTTATTTGCCAAGGGATAAAACCACTTTATTCAGGGAGAGGAAATCATCTTCCTATCTGATGTTCAGTACTGCAGTCATCCCAGTGTTCAATTAACAAAATTAACTTCTTTAGAAAATAAAACCAAGAGAAGTACATTTCTTCCTACCACACCACAACTGACATTGGGGGACATTTGCAGAGCTGTGAAGGGTGGGAATAAGAGCTCATAAATGGAGAGCTTTGTGGTCCAAGAACCTCAGGGCTCCCCAGAGTAGAATATACAATGTGACACAATTGTACAGTTCCAGTCCTAGAATGTGTTCAAATGGAGTTTTCTTTCCATTTCACATTCTACCCAAGTCAATTTATATTTCTTCATGTCACACAGGTTTACAAATAATCAGTAACACAAAAAACAGCTGCATAAATATTGGTATTGAAACATGAAGAGTCGGCTAAATGGAAACCAAGAATCTAAATAAATACTCTCTAGACCTGGTTAAGTGCATTCAGTTTTGTAAGAAATCAAATTTATTTAGATATCATTTGCATATGATAAATGCATGCTTTAAAATGTATATTTCAAAGAGATTTCAATAATTCTTATAGTAATATAACCACCACCTTCATCAAAATATGAATTATTTTCATATCTTGAAAATTTCCCTCATGTTTTTTGTGGTTCAATCCATCCCATAAAAAACAAAGAGTATTATGACAAATTATAATAGCTTAATGTTGTCTATTCTAAAATATCATAAACAGCAAAAAGGAAAACATATAATATACATGTTTTTGTGTTTGGCTTCTTTGGCTAAAAAAAATGTGTTTTGCAATTTAATCACATTGTATGTATCAGTACTTTATTTTGTTTCTGCATAATATTGCATTGCATGAACATGCTACCATTTATTCTGCTGCAGCTATCTTCGGGGTTGCCTCTCTGCCTTATACCTGCCTTCCCCACTCCACTTAAGCCTTTTTATAGCATGCTAGCCATCCTTCTGTGAGACTCTCCGGTGTCACTTGTGCTTTGACACACACCTAATGGCTTAAGGAGTTGTTACTTCCTGGGTGCAGCCTGGAATTCTGTGGCAGAAGTAATATTTTATTTTTTTAACATTATAATTATCCTCTAAGTATTGTTTTATTGTAGATAAGAGGTTTAAAAAGTAGTCTACTGATTAAGAGATCCTTTCAGCTTCATTTTTACTTATGTACTATCTCCCTCCTTTCTAAAGCCACTTCTCTCAGCCACGACAGCCACTCTACTTTTTGCCCAGATGTGTAAGAACTTGAACATTTATGTCCTCCTTCATTAATACCCTACACTTTATTAAGTCACCTGTTACAGAATGTGTGTGCATGTGTGTGCTTTAAATGAACATTAGCACAAAGTTTTCGGCTCTTGTAAGTTCTTTTTGGAAAATCAGTATGACAAACACACCCCAATCTTTTATGGAGTCTACTGTGATACCTATGGCCCCACCAGACCATAAAGATAAAGGGTAGGGACTCAGGAAGGTCAACAGTAACTTCACAAACTGAAGTGAGAGGCATACCTGTGAGCCCAGCCTTTCAGAGTATCTAGGGTAGCAAATGTGGTTGTCCTGACTAAAACCTTAACTGGCAGAGATTGCCAGTAGATCAGGAAGTCAAGACAGCATTGAGACAGGTTAACACAGGTTTGTGTCCCTCAAGTCAATTTCAGGGCAATAGTCACTCCTTTGAGCTTTCTGAGGCAATTTCAAATACCTATTGGAGCTCTAGCACACAAGTTAACCCCCAGATCATTGCATTCCTAAGTTGTGTTGTTTCTGGGACCATAGCTAGCCAGAGTGAAAAGACAAAGCTTCCTTTTGTTCCATGTCAGGTGGAGAATGAGCGCTATGTCCCCAGGAGTTTTGAGGGTGAGCTGTGGTGACTGAAGAGCCCAGAAGCTCCACAGTTACCTCTGTAATATCCTCGTGAACTAGAGGCTCAGAGAAAGGGCTCCCTGAAAATGGCCACTAGGACACCCAGCTCTCTAAGGAAGTCCTGATTCAGAAAATCCAGCTCCTACTCTGACAGGTAATGCTATATGTTTATAAACAGATGACTGGTTTTTAAAATATTAATTATGTAACAAGAGAGTATGCCAAGTACTTTAAAGAATTATTTTTTTTCTTACAGTAGTTGTAAAGGTTGATAAATATATTCTCACTGAAGATGGTTTTAGATTCCATTTGCCTTTGGTGGGAGGTGGTGGGACATCACAGTTCAAAGGAAGATTCCCCATTGAAGAAACTTGTCTTCTACTCTTAGGTAGAATGAGGTAGGAATTAGAGAGAGAGAGAGAGAAAGTTTACAGTTTTCTTTTTTTTTTTTTTTTTGAGTTGGAGTCTCACTCTGTCGCCCAGACTGGAGTGCAGTGGCCGCTCCCGGCCACTGCAGCCTTGACCTCCTGGGCTCTGGCCATCCTTCTGCCTCAGCCTTCCAAGTAGCCGGAATTACAGGCATGCGCTACCATGCCCAGTTGATTTTTTTATTTATTGTAGAGATGAGGTCTCGCTGCCCAGGCAGGTCTCGAACCCCGGGGCTCAGGCAATCCACTCACCTCAGCCTCCCAAAGGCACGGGATTACAGGCTGAGCCACCGAGCCCGGCTTACAGTTTTCTTTCTACAGACTGGTTGCCCTTAGGAAAGATATAAATACTGGTTAAGGACAATAGAGGAAAACAAAAGACAGATATGGAAGAGTAGATAAAACAATTTAAAACAATGTATTTTCTATGTTGTATCCATTCCTAGGAGACACCAGATGTATAGTCATAGAAGGTCAAGGGTGGACAGGCCTTTCAGTAACCATCTTTTCCAAATAGACTGAGGCTGCCTAGTCTAGCCAGTATAGCTGTCACATCTGAAAATCTTCAGAGTTAGGTATTTCAAGATGGACTCTCCCTAGTCTTTAAATGCCTGTTACTTTATTGTTTTGTCTTAATAATTAAATCCTTTCATATCTCCAAGCATGGTATGACTACTTTGCTTCTTTATTTTTATTTTTCAATTGTTTCATGTAATAACTAAGTCATGCACTTCTTATACTCACTTTCTATATTTCTAACCATTGGAATCCCAATATCAGTAGTCAGAAATATTTGAATCTTGACAATATTACTGTCCTTAGTAGCTGTGATCTTTGTGAAGTTACTTTGCTTCTTTCAGGTACACATAACTCTCATGATGATCTACATAATTATGATAACTTAGCATAGGGCTATTGTGAAAAATAAAATAATGTGTCTTGTCTATGATGAACACTTGGTAAATTTTAGCTTCCATTTGTTATAGTAACTTTTAATACCAGTAGTGAGAGTAGCAATTGAACTAATACTACTAGTAATTAATCTGCTTCTTGTCATCAAACATCCTCAACAATTATAGTTTTTTACTACTCTTTCAATGCTATTCACATGAATGAATGTACCATGTTGTTCACATCTCTACTTAAATATATGTTTCTCAGAGGAATTCTTTAATCCACTATTTTCTCTCTTGACCATCTTTTATTTCTTTATAATATCAATCACAATTTGTATCTGTCTTTTCCAAAGAAGTCAGAAATCCAATCTGCCTTATTTATTTGACACTGAAAGTAAACGGTTGTGTACATTTATCATTTATGTTGAATGAATGGTCTCAGAATGTAAGAAACATGCTAACATTTCAGCACTAAATTGAGACTGAGGGTAAAAGTCATGGAATGACTTATCTATACAAATGTAGGAATTTCAAATTTTATAAAGAAGATTGTATGGAAAAAGCTAATAACCTCATTTATCTGTTTTGCACGTTTATTTTCTTTTGCGAAAACAGCCACAACAAAAATTCACATGGAAAATATGCCAAGAACATGTGTTATGAATTAGTGGGATGTGCACCCTGCACCTTCCTGGACTCACAATTTCAAAATAATGTGTCCAGAAGATGGCACTTCTCTGGAAAATGCCCTGGAAATGCCTCATGAAAATCTGGGGTGATTGAAGCCACAGGACAACATTAGTTACTCACAGGAATATGAACTTGCTTTTCTCCAGTTTGAAATAAAACAGAAGAATTACATTCTCTCAATCACAGAACATTCACTTCAAAGTTTGAAATTACTGAGACCACATAAAATCTAAAAGATATGAGAGAGCTATATTTCTATGTTCATTGTCTCTTAATAATAATTCTAGGGTCTTGCTGATATAACTTCTTTCTGAATAAAAAGAAAAAGCAGCCTGTGAGATGCCAAGTACACAGCATGGAGTAAGGACTTGAATTCATGTATAAGGGCAAAGAAATTGGAGAACTTACCAAGCTCTTTCCCAAATGATTCCAAAAAGGAAAATAATAATAAAACAAAATTTACAGAAAAAATTCCATGGTTTATTTTTTAATTTATGTTACTAAACCCAGCAACTGAATGTTATTTCCATATAACTGGATCAAGAAATTCACCATAACTGAGAATTACATTAATTTTTCCTTAACTCCATGTTTATACCAGTGAACCTTCTTTTTCCACTAGATTCTGTTATAATACTTTTCTCACAAGGGCCCTGGGCTCTACGACTTGTTGAGGTCTTGGGGTTCTATCTCAGATCTACACATGCCTCTGTGTTCTAAGAAATGCCACCCATATGCTCAACCACACTAAAAAAAATGTATAATTTCACAAATACTATAATGTCTGATTCATAGATTTACATTTGCCTTTACTTTCTCTTTTTCTTCCTTGCCTTCATTTACTCTTCATTCTTCCTTTTTTTTTTTTTCCTTTCAGGACAAAAGCACAACAGCATCCATGCAAAATCACATGGGTATAGGGGAAGTCACAGTAAATGCTTTCTTCCAAGTATAGGTACCTAGGGGAAAAGACTCTGACAAGGGCCCCCAAATCCTCATAAAAACATGCACAAAACAAGCCTATTCCATCCCAGATCACAAATATCCCCTCCTTACTCTTGTCCTGTCCCCAGAATGAACATCACCGACCTGGGATAGAAATGGTTTCCAACTCCCGTTATTCAAAAAAGGGAATCCTCATAGAACAGTATATTTTGTTCTTTGGGCTGTCTCTCACTATAAGAAATGCCCCTATAAGAACAACCCATCATCCTCCTGGGTCTCATCCACAGAGAAGGACACTATCTTGTCTCCCTTTGTGTCTTTCTATTGTACCACATTGAGAAAGCCATCCCTTGCTTAGGCTTTGTCAGTCTTATTCCTTCATCTTCTAAACCCATCATAAAAATATTTGGCCCACAACCACAAACCAGACCTAGAGAAGAAAGTAGTTAATCTGAGACCCGGACACCTTGGTCCAGAAATCTATAATGTTACATAGTAGGACCAGTATGGGAGATGGAAAAGACACCACAGTTTTTAGTGAGAGGAGAGGGTTTCTTTCTTTCTTTCATGGGAAAATTGGGTATCTGAAGATCAAAAATTAGAGCAGACTTGAAACTGATATTAAGAATATTCTGTAGCCTGTCACACATTCTTTTTTCAAAGATGAAGGAGAAAATAGGAAAAAGGTAGAATAAATTAGTCAATGTTGAATTATTTTAGAAAATAATTTCTCTATCTACCTATATCAATATCTGTCTATCTATCTGTTCCATGTATTGGAGTCTTGAAGAAAATAATATTTCTGTGCTTACAATATGACTTTTGGTAGCCAGTTCCTTAAACCATCTCCTTTTAAATTTTTTTTTTAAATTTTCTTTCTTCCTCTGAGTATGGATTATCTAAAGATGAAAGTAATCAGATAACATTGATCCATGAAGAAGCCAAGATTTATTTTTTTACTCTCATCCATTTCCACTACATTTCTTCTTCTTCAACTCATCACTTGCTGAGTCTACTAGAAGAGCCATGTAACCAACATGTGTATCAAACCACAACATTACCAGAATGCCAGAAAAACCCATTATATTTCCAGGAATAATGACCACACTGACTTCTAAGAATATATATTATTTTGCCATTTTTGAATCTGATATCACATAGATTGGATTCTCTTATACCTTGCTCAGTCTTACTTCAGTTTCTCGGGTGTAGAAAATATATTATAACATCAGTTATATCATTTCTTTTTTTCTAAAAAATATTCCACTGCCAGTGTCCAGCTCCAACAGGTCAGGGTTTTCTGAAGGAGAGATGGCGTAGGTGAAAGAGAGAAAACTTGGACACCTGACTCTGTTGCAGGACAGATGCCAGATGTTGTTTATTGTCAGTTAACAGTGAGCTTTTATATTATTTGTATAAGGGAAAGTACAAAGAAAATTCCTGTAACAAGATGTAACCAGTAACTTAATTAATAACCTCGACTGAGATAAAAAACAGAACAAGTAGTTTATGCATGGTGTTTTTTAAGGAGTCACTCTGACATGCATTTATTTATGGACAGATATTTTTTCAGGAGCATCACTGTCTTGTTATTTTCAAGGCAGGTTATTTTCATTTATCATCTATGACATTCAAGTTGCTGATTATCTCTAGAAGCCCCTGAAATGCTCCATGACGATAACCAGGTTTTAAGGAGCCCACAGCTTTTCAGCAAATGAATCATACCGTAAGTTTTTAAAAGAATGTTATACACTAGACATGATAAATTTTTTTTGTTTACAAAACTTAATCTAATTATGTCTATGAATGTTTTATCCATCCAATTTACTTTAACTTAAACTGTAAAAACAAGTCTATAAATTATTCCTACAATGATTACTATAGTTTAAAGATTACTGAATAACATATACTTAAATCAGGCTTAAGTTACTTTATAATACTAATTTTGAATAGTAAGAACAACATAATAATATGAAAATGCTTATTTTCTTATGTAAAAGTCTCAAATAAGTATGGTTAATGAGTTGTAACTGTATCCAAACATGAAAGCCACAGTATAAATCATAGTTATTGGGGCAAAATAACATTCCGGGAACTCTAATCAATTGTTAATTAAAAAGTAACTCTACCAAGCAATTACCTATCCACACCTGGTGGTCAAGGTTTTGTTCATGACTCTTTGGCGAGATTAAGGAGTTCTCTATGGGCATTAGAAAGAATGCTTTTTGTTCTCATTGTGAGTTTTTCAGCCATAACACTAGATAAAGCAACAGTGAGTCCTAGCACTAGGAGGTTAGGGGAATAATAGAAACAACTTTTTCTCGTAAAACAGTCTTTTGTTTCATGTATGGGGCAATGAAAACGTGAGTTGGAGTTTTGTTTTTTGCCTTCAGACTGTACAGAATTTTCCGGCTGCATCAGTAGGAAAAAATAGAAGAAGTGAGGGTTTCAGCTGCCCAGGTTTGCTTTGTGACCTGGGGTCTTCAGCCCCCTGGACTTTGTCAGCAGGCAGGCCTCCATGGCTGGCTCCCAACATCTCCCCCTTTTTTGTTTTTTAATACGAAGCCGTGCAATTCCGTGGTTAGTCTGGCGATGTTGTTTTTCAGCAATTGAAAGATGACGGGAAGTAAATATAACAACAATAAAATAATAGCTCCACAAATTCCTACATTAATTAGGATGGAAATTAAAGATTTCTGGTTAATAAAGGAGAAGAGATTGTTAAAAAATGACTGAGCCAATTGATCACATTTAAATTGTTTTTCAGCTTGGCTGATATCCTGAATTTTCTGATGTAATTTAGAAAGATTTATGCTTAGGTCTGAATGATTCCAAATTCTAGAAAAATTGTTTTTTATTTTATCTCATGTATGGATAGATTCATTCACCTGTAGAGGAGTTACACAGATCCACGTACACTCTGAGTGACACCTTAAAGCCAATTTAATGTTTAGCGTTACCAATTTTTGTCCTATTGTAAGAACAGCCTCTTTCAAGGCATTAACTTTGCTTTTCAACTTTTGATTAATAATTTCCTGAGTAGCCAAAGCTAGGGAAACATTTTTAGATAACTGATCCGTAAATGTAGCTGTATGTACTTTTTTAGCTAAAGCAATAGCAGAAACTGAAAGTGATGTGGCGACAGTTATCAAGGTAGTGATGTCCAAAATCAAAGTTGTTATAAACCTTTTTAAGCATTGTAATAATGAATTAACTTTATATAATGACTTTACACCATATTCATCAAACCAGAGGGAGGGAAGACTCACACGACCATTAAATAAGGAGGCTGTTTAAGAATCATAAATTTTTTATATGAATTAGAAAACGTAAGACAATTAGTTAATTTACAATTTATGTAAGTAGTTTGATTTTTTAGGTAAACTAAAACATATTGGAGGAGAACTCGAACAACCTGAAAAAGAATTATGATTAATTACAGTTTTGACCTGTGATGAAAAAGAGTGGGGCCTTTTAATAAAAAGGTATGATTAGTAAAAACAGTAATAATTTTAGCATCCCATGTAACAATCTGGAACACTGGATAGTTTGGGATATAAGCCCAATAAGATTTTTTTGAATAAATACAACCCACTTGGCACACTATAATAGCCAACATAACAACAAAAACAGTAGAGGGAGTGAGAGAAGTATTTTGAGACCGAACCAAGTCCTCTGTGTTATGCATTAGCACTTTTAGCTGTCCCCAAATTTGGTGGTTTGCAGGTTCTTATGAAGAAGCAGAGTGTGGCCTTGGAGGCCTCTTGAAAGCAAGACTGTTTTAACTGAGGAATGAGGACTTCTTTTTTCTCATCGTCAGTCAAGCTCAGGCAGTTTTGTTCCTGCTTTCGGGAGTTGAACTGTGGTGGGGTGGGAGGCCGGACATTTCTAGTGAGGTGGTCCAGAACCCAAATAGGTGATGGGGAGTTCTGGGGAAAAATACAAGCACATTCTTTCCCACAGGTTAAAAGGATATTTAGTCTTTTCCATTAATCTGTAAGGGCTGTTTAAAATTCTTAGAAGGTAGACTAAATACAAATCTTTTACAATTCTCAGGATTTTTTTTAAAAAACCTTGCTTTTTTGTAACAGAGACAGTGGGGGAGGGCTAGTTGAATTTTGTCTCTTCCTTCCCCCTCTGTTGTTTAAAGGAGAAAATTCTTTTGGAGATTGTTAATTAAGAAGCTTATGTTTTGGTGTTTGAACAGTATGTAGGCCTAGCACTAGTATACTTGAATATTAATGGTAAATTTATAGAACCTTTTTGCAGTCTCGAATGTTTATAGAATTTTTTTTTACTTTTTTTCACAAACCTGTACCTACCATGGTCGACATACTCATACCATTTTTCGACATGCTTGAATCTTTTATTTGTGTTCTAACTTTTTTGTGTGTGTGAGCTGGAGTCTCACTCTGTCACCCAGACTGGAGTGCAGTAGCCGCTCCCGGCCACTGCAGCCTTGACCTGCTGGGCTCCAGTGATCCGTCCACTCAACCTTATGAGTAGCTGGAATTACAGGCATGCGCTACCACACCCGGCTGATTTTTTGATTTATTGTAGAGATGAGGTCTCGCCAAGTTGCCCAGGTGGGTCTCGAACCCGCAGGCTCAGGCAATCCACTCACCTCAGTCTCCCAAAGTGCGGGATTACAGGCTGAGCCACCAAGCCCAGCTTCTATACTTTTATTAACCAGCCTTTGTATTATAGAACAAAAACATATCATATAAGTTTTTTATGTAATTATTTCTTTTTTTATCCTTTTTTACTAAAAGCATACCTTATACCAACAACTTTCTTTACATTTTTTTTTAACCTCAGAGCTCTAACCAAAGCAATAATTTTATATGTAGTGGAAGGGCTTAGATAGGATCCAGCATAGAACTATTAGGGAAATCCAAAGCTAAACAAAAGACACCCAAAAAGCACAATGGTGAGGGCAAAGAATAATATGAGTTTTAATTTTGTTTATAATGTTCCTTTTTAATAATGGAGCTGAACACATTGGCATAACAAGGAAGGAGTGTTGAAATATTTTATCTCCCAGAGCACATGGAAGTAATGGCCTTAAATGTTGTAAAAGTCTCTACTTACCTGATTTTTTTCTTTATGACAAATATAGGAGTATTCTATGGGTTGTTTGAAGGTTTTATATGTTCAGCCTTTAGTTGCTGTTGTACCAAATCTTTTGCTGCCTAAGTTTCTCTGATGGCATGATTTACAATATGATGGGGAGAGCTATACTTAAACTCCCCTTCCTGCAATTTAACTATTTGATTTTTTAGTGTTTGATGGGCTCTTTCAACTATGGCCTGACCCTGAGGGTTATAAGGAATTCCTGTGGAATGAGAAATGTCCAATTGAGCACAATATTATTGAAAGGCTTTGGATGTATAAGCAGGAGCATTATCAGTTTTTAATTGTTTTGGAATATCCAATTGTGAAAAGTAAAACCCCAGAGGAAAGAGGGTTAATAGAAATTAGACACAAAGTACAGTCATTTTACAACTTGTCTGGCTGTCTCCCTTGGAATGTGAAACTGGCATCTTAAAGCTGCAGTGTTTTGGTGATGAATTTTATGGGATTGCTGAGCTTGATTGACTAAAGAATTTATAAGGAGAAGGCACATGACCGATTTTGTTAAAACATCTGCTAATTGATTATCTTGATGTAGAAGTCCAGGGAGTTCTGAATGAGATTTAATATGACCTATAAAAAATGGTTGGTTTTTAGCAATTATTAATTGCTGAAATTGAATAAGTAAATCAAGAAGGGTTGTCTTATTAACAGGAATGGTGACTGTTTCAATATGAGGAAACAACCCCTTATATAACAGGAATTAGTATGGAAAAATAATTTTTTTCTCTCAAATCAAGACAGTCACAAATCACAATCCCCCCCACCCCCAGCACCACTTGCTGGAGGTCTTTTGGTGCCAAGGGGCAAATTTAAATTATCTGGATTTTATTTTTCATAATACCTTGCTGCTGCTGCTTCTAAATTTTGCTTATCCTCAGCGGGTAGACGATCATCATTAACAGGAGCAGTGGCTAACATTGCCTGGGAAGGAACAGGGGTCAGTAAAGGAGTTCTTTCACCTGGTTTCTCTTTTAATTTAGTGGGTGATTTATCAGCTTCTTGTTGTGGATTTAAAACATCTCCAATTATATTCCATAAAGCAAAAGTATTTACAGGCACTCGTTTCAGACTATGGAGAGTGTAATACATCTTAAATTCCTCCCCAACCTTTGCCCATGTTGCCAAATTAACGGTGCCTTCTTCAGGGAACCAAGGGCACTGTTCTTGTACGAAATGGAGAAAACGAGACAATTGTGTAGAGGACACTTTAATTCCTCTTTTAGTAAGCATATGCATTAGAATATTTATAAACAACTTTTTTCTTTAGATTCACTCTGGCCCATGATTCTACCATGGCTCTAGCACTTCTCACCTATCCTTTCCCTGCCTATATCTTCAAGGGGTCCCATGGTGCCCCAGGTGAGATCCTATCTGTTCCGAAAAAGAAAGAGTTGACCTTCAGGTCCCTGTTCGGGCACCATTTGCTGGGGTCCACCTCCAGCAGGTTAGGGTTTCCTGAAGGAGAGACGGCGTAGGTGAAAGAGAGAAAACTTGGACACCTGACTCTACTGCAGGACAGATGCCAGATGCCGTTTATTGTCAGTTAAGAGTGAGTTTTTATATTATTCGTATAAGGGAAAGGACAAGAAAATTCCCACAACAAGATGTAACCAGTAACTTAATTAATAACCTTGACTGAAATAAAAAATAGAATGAGTAGTTTATGCATGGTGTTTTTTAAGGAGCCACTCTGACGTGCATTTTTTTGCAGACAGATGTTTTTTCAGGAGTGTCACTGTCTTGTGATTTTCAAGGCAGGTTATTTTCATTTATCATCTATGACATTCAAGTTGCTGATTATCTCTAGAAGCCTCTGAAATGCTCCAGGATGATAACCAGGTTTTAAGGAGCCCACAATTTTTCAGCAAACAAATCATATGATAAGTTTTTAGAAGAATGTTATACACGAGACATGATAATTTTTTTAGTTTACAAAACTTAATCTAATTATGTCTATGAATGTTTTATCCATCCAATTTACTTTAACTTAAACTGTAAAAACAAGTCTATAAATTATTCCTACAAAGATTACTACAGTTTAAAGATTATTGAGTAACATATACTTAAATCAGGCTTAAGCTACTTTACAATACTAATTCTGTATAGCAAGAACAACATAATAATATGAAAATGCTTATTTTCTTATGTAAAAGGTTCAAATAAGTACGGTTAATGAGTTGCAACTGTATCCTAACATGCAAGCCACAATACAAATCATAGTTATTGGGGCAAAATAACATTCTGGGAACTCTAATCAATTGCTAATTAAAAAGTAACTCTCCCAAGCAATTATCTATCCATACCTGGTGGTCAAGGTTTTTTCATGACTCTTTGGTGAGATTAAGGAATTCTCTATGGGCGTTAGAACGCTTTTTGTTCTCATTGTGAATTTTTCAGCCATAACACTAGATAAAGCGACAGTGAGTCCTAGCACTAGGAGGTTAGGGGAATAATAGAAATATCCTTTTCTCGTAAAATACTCTTTGGTTTCTATGTATGGGACAATGGATAACGTGAGTTAGAGTTTTATTTTTCGCCTTCAGACTATACAGAACTTTCCAGCTACATCAATAGGAAAAATGAAAGAAGTGAGGGTTTCAGCTGCCCAGGCTCGCTTTGCAGCCTGGGGTCTTCAGCCCCCTGGACTTTGTCAACAGATGGGCCTCCATGGCTGGCTCCCAATATTCCATGGTAAACATTTACTACAAAAGCCTAACATGCTGGGAGGACACATTTTTGAAAAAAAAAAACTCTGAGAAACAATATATCTTCTTATAATTTCCTAAGGAAGCTGCCAACTTTCTTAAGCAAAATAAATATGTGAGTGTAAATGGTCCTGAACCAAATGGAGCAGATCAAAGCATAAGAAGCAAGAACTTCCAACAAACCAAATTGCTCCTTCTAGAAGACTATAGCCATTGAAGTCTTAACTTGAAATAAGTAGAAACGAGCTATATCTATGTTGAGACAGTACAGAAGGGGATACCCATTCCAAATCACAGAAGTGGGTGTAGTAGGCAAAGGTTAACTGAATGGAAGATAAGTATAAATATATTGTCAACCAATTGCTTCTAAAAGTCAAACTTGTCTTTACATCCATGAGTCAATCAAGTGATTTGAGAAAGATGCGGAAAAATGTTGTGACACCCATTAGGTTTTCCTGAAACTGAAAAACTGACTTCTCACTGAGAAGATATTAAAGTGGAATCACAGAGGCATAATTGGGAGAGTTTGCCACTTTATCTTCAGGATCTAATGGATTTGCTTTTTCTATTAAAGTTATGCATAAAGTAGATGGCTAAAATGGGTCTATGAATAGCTTATCAGGTAGCTACAAGTGTAAAATATTACTTTAAGTTAAATCTAAAATAATAAAAGGATATACCAATAGACAAAAACAACATGTTTGTCTTAGCAAAGAGCATAAAGCTTCTTAAATTGAAACAATAAGATATTGTGAAATATGCAACAGATAAATCATTATACACACATAAATAATTTAGAATGTACTCTGGTATCTATGAGAAGTTTATGGAAAATAATGCCATTATAAATTTTTGGAGATTTTCTGTATGATTTGCTAATGGTATACAGTGAGTATACATTGGAAAAATATTTTGAACATTTCATACAATATATCAAAATCATATGTTGTTAGATTAACATTCTAAATGTAAATAGTAAAACAATAAAAAAGATAAAAATGAATTGCAGCTACTTGCAATTAACTACATGGAAAATTTCACAAATATAAGATTGAACAGCAACAACAAAAAAGTTATGCATAAGAGTTTATGTAAGTGAAATTCAAAAATAGGTAAAAGTAATCTATGAGTTTAGAAATCAGAGTATTCATTACCCTGGAGAAGATAGTGACTGAGGGAGAAAAACAAACTTTCTGAATTCTAATTAACTTGTTTCCTGATTACAGTGTTCTCAAGTTTATTGATTTTTGGAAATTTATGAAGTGGTATATTTAGCATCAGTATTAAGTTCCCTTCTTAAGCTATATTTTAGTATACGTTACAGAAAAAGCATTTCTTTAAAAAAAAAAAGCTGAAATATATTTAGGATTTTAGTATAGAAGAGTAAATTTATGTGTTATAAAACTAAGATATAAAAATAATATCGACAGTTCTGACTATATAATAGTTTTAACAATCTATACATGAAAATTACTATAAATTATAAAAGAAATAAAGACCAAGAAAACATGTTTTTAACATTTATAAGGGTAAAAAATGGAAAAAAACTTTCAAAAAAAGTCCTTCTCTCCCACCAAAAATAAGCTGTTTAAAGAAAATAAACAAAAGTTAAAAAAGAAAACATACAAGCAGGTGAGAAATACATAGAAAGATGCACACTTTATTTGTTATCAGGATAATATAAAAGTAATAATATGTTTTTTGCCTATCACTCCTTCTGGCAAAATGGGGATTAACAGTGAATATAGTTTATGGTGTTAAATATATCATATTAGTTCTCCACCTATGTATCCCCTCTCTATTTGAATGGGAGTGGAATGAGGGGAGCTACTTGCTGGAATAATATTGCTGCCTACAGCTTAAACCAGCATAGTGGGAAGTCTATGGTCCTTTTCAACACCTGAATAATTAAATCATTATTAGAGAGAAGGAGAATTAAGAGCCAGGGATTAAAAAAAGATGAATTGGTTATAAGTGGAAAGAAACTCAACATTTCATTAACACTCATTCTTTCTCAAGAGGTGACATTGTCTCTTAGCTCAATTATACCAGATGCCTGAAAGAGAGAAGCTATATTTTCCAAGACTATATTTGCTTTTATAACCCAAAATGATTGGAAAAAAAGACTGAAAACCAATGAGAATTCATCCAGAGAAATATTCAGACAACATAATGGAATGGACTAGTTATTAATGACTGATTGGAATTCAAGCATGGAAATGAAATAATTCTTGAGCTCTTTCATGGGAAATTCCAGGTACCTAGTTAACCCCCATAAGTAAATGAACAACCTGGTAAGCAAGAAGATAATAATAGTTTAAAACAATATCTAACCAAGTAAGCCAGAGCCACAATATGTTTGGTTTTCTATAGAAACTAAAGAAAACATCTTTACCTATGTTCTTGAATTTTTTTTCTGAAATCTAGACCCCAATAGATAGACTATGCAGACCCTATCATGTAAACCTCAGATAAGAGGAATCTTAAACCAAAGTCCGGTCATGTTATTTCTAATTTTTTTTTCCTGATGTACCTAGAGAGAATCATATCCACAGGCCAAAACTTAACATTCCTTTCAAGTGACCCCAAGCTTTAAGACAAAACTTTGCTTCCGTAATCAATTGTGCAGCTAAAAAGCTTTGAATTCACCTATAAACTGCAAGTCTCTGCTTCAAGATACCCTGCCATTTTGGGCCAATCTCATGTATAATTTCCATGTATTGATTTATGACTTTGCATGTAATTTCTACCTGCGTATCTTAAAAAAGAAATCCTTACTTGTAAACCACAGAAGATTTCAGGACTTAAACATTAGCTGCTTGATTACCCTTGATTGGTGCCCCTGCAATAAATGCATCAACTTTGCTTGCTACATGTGTTGGTGTTAGTGTTTGGCTTTGCTTCACTATGTAGGTAGACCCAAGCTCAGTTTGATAACAATTCTAGTAATATGCCAGAATCTTTTGAGTCGTAAATCCTTTTGGTGTAATGGATTTAGATTAAAAGACCAAGATTAATGGATTTAGATTAAAAGACTATAATATTATGAAATACATATTTGACCCACATCAAAGTTTCCTGGCATAAAATTGCAAAATCCTTATAATCTCCAGAATGATGTCTTTTGGGATGCTAATGATTGGCTAGTGGCTGGCAGTCCCTATGCAGCTTCAAGATGGACCAGGTCATAGGAAAGATAAAAGCATGATTAGACCGTTAGGACTTTCTACCCTATCCCTAACCTGCAGGGAGGTAGAGGGGCTGAACGTTATGTTGATCATCAAGGGCCAATTATTTAATCATATCTACATAATGAAGCTTCCATAAAAACCCAAAAGAATAAGGTTTAGAGAGCTTCCAGATAGCTGGACACATAAGGGCTTATAGGAAACTGAGCAATAATTCGTCAATGAGTGACAGATGACAACAGAAACTTCTGCACTCAGGACTCTTCCATACCTCATCTATCTATCCCTTTCTCTGCCTTTTTATTTATATCTCATAGAATATCCTTTGTAATAAGTTGGTAAAAGTGAAAAACAAAATTGTTGAGTCAGCATTTATGAACATAAAAATTTTGATATTCATCATCTAATTGAAATCAAATGAAGAAGATAACAAAATGTCATTCTTATGATATTCTATTTTATTTTTCTCCAAAAATGAAGTCTGAAATCTTCATCCGGAAGGTACCTTTTTTTATAAAGGAAGGACTCACACCTCACAAAGAATAAGTGATCTGTCCACAATTGCAACCAAATAAAGCACAAAAATCCTGAGTCCAACATCTTTGTACACGGATGTAGGTTTTTGACATTGCGAATATTATATGATATGTTTTAACAACTACATCAAAAGTAAACAGACAGTAATTACTTATACTCAACAAAGATTTAGATAAATATTACAGCCATGAGTTTTATAAAGTCAACCCAAGGGAGTAAAAGGTGTTGATGTGAGGAAATTTTCTTAGATGATGGATGACCAAGTATTTTCATTTATATAAGAAAATACATTGAAAACAAACCAACAACAACACAAAAAGCACTAGGAAGAGCACTGACCTGCTGAGCACCAAGTGGACACCTGGAGAAGGAGAAAGAGAATATAAAAAACAGCTGCATAGAAGTTGTGAAAATTATCATCCTCGGGGAAGATGGAAATGTTCTCTCAGACAACAGGATGTTCTACAGGAACAGCAGCAGAGTGAAAAGTATTAGAAAAATGAATTCTCTTCAAAGTTCCAACTTTGTACAAAGATTTTTTGCTGTTTGTTCCTCAGAGATCTTAAGACAGCACCATGAATCCTACTCTCTGTACAATCCTTCCTTCTTTTTTCTTCTGAAAATCAACTTTTCCCCAGCAGTTGTAGATAACTGTAAACTGGTCTCTTAAGCTCTATGGTCTCACTTGCTTATCTGGGGATTCACTTTTTCATCAGGACTATCTTGAAATTAAGGACCCTGAGTTTAATGCTAAGAAATGAAGTCAGAGGTAATCCACTCCACTCTCTTCTGCCAAGCTATTGTCAGTCTTCTAGCATTTGTTATTTATTGATTGATTGTCTATGTATTTATCACATATCTTTTGTGGCCTAACTGTCAAAAAGTAAAAAGACATTTTCTCAAGATATGATCCAGAGTTTAACATTTTCTTTCTCAGTCCCCATGCCTTCCAATGACAAACTAGCACGTCACCACACATTTTTCTGGATTGAGATTGTGGATTCTCAGAAACTCCTGGCCTACTGAATGCACCTACAAGCCCTGACTCCAGGGATAATTTGTACCTGTTTGTTTTTGTGGCCAGTATCCAAGTGTGAGGCTACAAGGGCTGGAGGGCAGCAGACTTCCCAGTTATCAAAAGATTGGAATAACATTCTTGGGAAGAGAGACAAATAGAGTTGCTAAAATGCACAGGTTTTTTTAATGTCTCCCCTAGAGTAAATCTGATGAGAAATTCACAGGCTGCTTCTAGCTCTTCAGTTACTTTGAAAGTTAAAGTAATAAAAGTCATCCCAGAAGACTTTGAACTGGGCTGAGATGCAGAATGGTAAGAATTATAATGTGTGTTTTGTTGAAAGTACTCTGAGCTGGGCTCGGTGGCTCAGCCTGTAATCCCGCGCCTTTGGGAGGCTGAGGTGAGTGGATTGCCTGAGCCCGCAGGTTTGAGACCCGCCTGGGCAGGCGAGACCTCATCTCTACAATAAATGGGAAAAAAAAATTAGCCAGGCGTAGTAGCGTGCACTTGTAGTTCCAGCTACTTGGAAGACTGAGGCAGAAGGGTCGCCGGAGCCCAACAGGTCGACGCTGCAATGGCCAGGAGTGGCCACTGCACTCCAGTCTGGGTGACAGTGAGACTCCAACTCAAAAAAAAAAAGAAAAAGAAAATACTCTGTATGGCTCCCTTCTCCCTCTTGCCAAAGGCTGAAACAACTCTATTCAGGGAGAGGAAGTCATCTTCTTATATGATATTTAGGTTTGGTCATCCCAATGCTCAACTCACAAAGTTAACTTAATTAGAAAGTAAACCCAAGAGAATCACATTTCTTCCTACCACATCATAATTGACATTGGAGGGCATGTGCAGAACTGTGCAGGGAAGAATCAGAGCTCATTAATGAAAAGCTCTGTGTTCCACCTACCTTAGGTTATTTACAGTAGAACATACATTGTTATACAATTGTGCAGTATCAAGCATAGAATGTGCTCAAAAGTAATTTTCTTTCCACTTTAAATTCTTCTCAAGTTTAATTTATTTTTTTCATGTCACACAGGTTTACAAATAATTAGGGACACAAATAGCAATTGAATAAATATTAGCATTGAGCCACTAACACAATCTGGTCTAAGTGATACCAAGATACTTAATAAATATTTTTTAGACCCATGAAGTATGTTAACCTTTGTAAGAAATCAAATTTATTTAGATATAATTTGCATATGATGACATGTATGATTTGGAATGTACATTTCAAAGAAGTTTCAAAAATGCTTATAACTAAAGTAAGTCACCATCTTTACCATAATATAATATGGATCATTTATCTCTCTTTAAAATTTTCCTCATGTTCATTGACACTCAATCCATTCCAGGAAAAACAAATAATATTCTGATCTAAATCATAATATCTTAATCTTGCCTAATCTAAACAAAAAAAGAAGCATATAATATGCTTGCTTTTGTATTTGGTTTCTTTGGCTAAACAAAATGTGTTTTGAGATTCCACCACATTGTATGTATCAGTACTTTACTTTTATTGTTGCAAAATATTGCTTTGTATGAATATGCTGCCATTTATTCCCCTGCAGTTCTCTTCAAGGTTGCCTCCCACCTCCTACCTGCTTTCCTTACTCCACTCAAATCTGGTCAGTCCTCTTCCTTGAAGTCCTCCTGTGTCACTTGTACTCTGACAAATACCAAATGACTTATGTCTGAAATATTGGGGAGTGGGAAGGGAAACTGAAGGATAAAATGGAACGTTTGAAGACAGTTTTCCTCTTTTGTGTCTTTGAAATTTGTGATATGTTTGTGTATATATTCTTTTCCAAAATGTAAGTACATTAATATACATTTCCCAAAAAAAGCCAGAAAAATACATTTAAAAATTTCACATATATATTGCAAATATTTTCCCCAGTAAAAGAGAACTGCTTGAGAAAAGTTGAGTAATTTGTGAAGAATATTTTGAAGGAACTACATTGAATATATACACTCAGTACTTAGTGTTTATGTGTGAGAGAGAAAGATGAGGAGAGACAGAGAGAAAGAGAGAGAGAGAGAGAAAGAAAGAAAGAAAAAAGAAAGAAAAAGAAAGAAAGAAAGAAAGAGAAAGAGAGAGAATGAGAAGAAGGAGGAGGAGGAAGAGAAGGAAGAGGAGGAGGAGAAGGAGGAGACATTTGCAAGATATTAATTACAAAAAGCAGTTTTTAAAAATAGTGTGAAAAAATGATTTTACTTGTTAAAGAAATATGGGGAGGCTGAGGTGAACGGATTGCCTGAGCCCATGGGTTCAAGACCCACCTGGGCAAATTGGTGAGACCTCATCACTACAATAAATCAAAAAAAATTAGCCAGGTGTGGTAGCGCATACCTGTAGTTCCAGCTACTTGGAAGGCTGAGGCAGAAGGATTGCCGGAGCCCAGCAGGTCGAGGCTGCGGTGGCCAGGAGCGGACACTGCACTCCAGTCTGGGTGACAGAGTGAGACTCCAACTCGGAAAAAAAAAGAAATATGGTCAGATAGGCATCAAAATCACACAAAAAATAGGGTGTTTATTTCCAAGTGGTAAAAATATGGTTTTTATACTTATAATTTTTACATGTGTCCAATTTTTAGACTACTCTAACATGAAAAAGTAAAACAGTGTAAGATTTTTAAAAATAAAAATATGAAGCATAATAAGGATTTATTTGTAGAGAATACAGGATTGAGGAAACAATCAGCATATTTGGAAATTAAAATGGGAACCAAATGTGTTTAATCAAGCCAAATTTGGCTCAAGAAAGCCTCTGTACTCCCATAGATACTGAACTACAACATAATTTTTTACATAAGCAAACTAAAAGCTTGACTTAGGAAATGGCTTTTATAACAAATAGCTACATCTCAGTCAACCACAGGTGGTCCGTTGTTTCAAGTGTGCTCAAACAAGGCAAATTCCAAGCTTTAACCAATCAAGCCAGGTCTGTATCTCACTTCCATTTTCTATATGTCACTTCAAACATTCTGTCCACAAATATCTTGCAACAATATTGCAGTGGCTGAGTAGCTTTGAATCTGTTTCTGATGCTTGCCCAATTTACTAATCATTCTTTGCTGAATTAAACATATCTAAAATTTTTATTTTAACAAATTGATATCAAAAGCAGGAATCAAAGTTAGACTGCAGGAACACCAGGCAACAAGGAGAGGTGCCCATGAAGCTTAATGTAGCCACTGCTCTGTTGTGTGTAACTAGGTTTATAAATAAATTGCTTTCTTTTGGGTTCTTGGCTTCAGAGTCATGTGTTTATAAAGTATAACATAGAGTACAGTAATGCCCTAAGAATTCAAATTCACTCACCACTCACTCACTGACTTACCCAGAGCAACTTCCAGTCTTGCATGGTTAATGTTCTCTAACAGTGCATAAGATATAAAATATTTTACATCATTTTTTACTGTACCTTTTCTATGCTTGGAATATGTACACAGCTACCATTGTGCTACAATTGCCTACATTATTCGGTACAGTCACTCGCTGTACAGGTTTGTAGCCTAGGAGCAATAGGTAATACTATATAGCTTAGATATGTAGTAGGCTATTGTCATCTAGGTTTGTGTTACACCCTATGATGTTTGCACAATGACAAAATATCTTAAAATGCATTTTTCAGAGTATATCCCTATCATTAAGTGATATATGACTTTGTATTTTTGCATGTGTGTACAGAACAGCACCATTAAACAATGTGATCAGATGTATGTTATAGCACTGAAAGTGGGTCTCAATGTATGCAAATCTTAAACTTCATCTAGGAATTAGGAGAATCCGTTAATAGAATGCAGACGGTGATAAAAGAATCTAAGTGTATGAGAAACTTATGAAAGAACTTCACTGAAAGGAGGAAATGCTACTGATTTGTAGGAAGTGAATTTAAGATCTGGTGGCTGATTGAGGAAAAAATATGACAATAAAGTGAGAATCACTAATATGGGCTTTATTTTGGCAAAAAAAAAAAATGGACAAGTATGCATGTGTGGAAAGCTTCTTACAGACTGAAACTGTCCAGAGGCTACAGAAACAACATCCGAAGTGGGAAGAAGGCAGGGGAATTCCAAGGGCAGAATGAAATTTGAAAGGGGACTTAGGTGTATGTTGATGACACTCAGCAGTGCAATAGGGAGACTGAGTTAGAGCTCCCTTAAGGGCAGCAATGGGTTGGGATTTTTGTTCTGCAGTTTATCTTATCCATGACTAGCATATGTTGTGGGTAGTTTTGTGTAGTATGCAATGCTGGCAGACTTTAAATGGCTAAAATCTGCTTGTTTGGGTTATATAAAAATAAAATCGACGTGTAAAACGTTTAGTTTGACAGTGGTAGGCTTTGGAAATAGAGGTCTAGGGAGAGTTCCGGTAAGATGAGGACGGCACAGGTGGGACTGTGAGATTCTCCAAAAGTGAGTTCCCATAAAGACTCTTGATTTCCTTCCCCCACTCCCCCACTCACCGCCAGCTGCACTGGTCCAAGGTCTGGAGACCCTCGGTCCCATGCACGGCTGGCTATCAGGGCCCCTCTGCCGCTGCTGCTCCACCCCAGGCGCACCAGGCCCCAGTCGTGTGGAGCTCCCAGCTCCCTCTCCGGCTACACCATCTCACCTGGCCCCAAGCCGCCCTTCACCGCCTGTGGAGGCCCTCGGATACTGCCTGATGGAGATCTGGGTTCCCTTGTTGGTTACACTGATCTGGCATTCAGCTGCTTCCAGCTCCCTCCCTGGCTGGGTGCCCAGACCAGTCTCACGCTGTGGCAGCCCGTGGAGGCCCTCCACGCCCACTTCTTGGAACTGCAGGCTCCATCCCTTCCTGGGGCGCCCCACCAGGCCAAAATCCACCGCTGCCCACACAAGCCCCCAGCGCCCACGCCTCAAAACTCTACCCCCCTCCCCCATGAAGCGCCCAAAGCCATGGCTGGTGCTCCCCGCTCAGAGTTCTGGGTCCCCGCCTGGAGTTCTGGATCCCTGCACAGCCCCATCTCAAGCCGCAGACACCCAGGGAGGCTCTAGATGCCCGCCCCTCAAAGATACAGGCTCCATTCCTGGCTGAAGTGCCCTGCGTGGGACCCAAAGCAGCTGCCGCTGCCCACCACCCACCCTTCGGAGCTCCGGGTTCCTGCTCTGGCTGAGGTGCCCAACCCCATCTCAAGCCACGGTTGCCCAGGGTGACTGTGGCGCTCGCCCCCCCCCCAGGGCTGCAGGCTCCATCTCTTCCTGGGGCACCCCTCCAGGCCCAAAGGGACTCTGCGTCTCCACCCGGGCTGAAGCACCCAGCCCCGCCTAGAGCCGCTGCCCCCGCAGAGGCCCCCAGTGCCTGTGCCTCCACCGCCCAGGGAAGTCCAAGGTTCCTTCCTCTGGAGCTCTGAACTCCTTTGATGGCCACACTGCCCTGCCTCCTAGCCACCCTGACCACTACGCTGACCAGCAATGCCCAGCAGTCTGGTACTCCACTTCCCCCAACTCTCCCTTTACTACAGTGGGACCAGAGAACAGCTGGAGCCCTGTGACCAGGCAGAGACCTGCAGTGACTCACCCAACCCAGCTCTGCCTAACCTCCAACTTGGGAGCTAAGACCTCATGGCTGTGTGAGGGAACAGTACGTCTTAAGGAGGTTGGTCAGCTTGTGTATCTGGTATGATTATATCTCCTACTTTGTTGTTACTGTTTATTGTTTGTTTGCTTGATTATTTGTTTGCTTTTATTTTGTTTCCTCTTTTATCTGTCTTCAGGTCTATTTTCATGTATTAGTGGGTACCTCTGTTTGTCCTTCCTTTTACTCTCCTGTCTCCACCTTCCACTTCCCTCTCTCCCTGATCCATTTCTTTCCCTTTTCTTACATCATTTTACTTCCTGAGAGCAAACCAATACCCCCACTTCTTGAACAGATTACAAGGCAGTGGGAAGCAGGATCCAGCGTATCCATACACCTGTCAGTGGTTATTGGGATCTGCAGATAAATTTTAAATCACAGCCCCCCTTCAAATAAATCTCAGTTGCAAAAGGTATAACTCTCCACCTACAGTCCAGCTTCAGAATCAAACAAAGCCAGAAGATTCTCATGAGGAAAAATAGGATATTGAGCAAACAGAAGCAAAAAACAACCCTATCAACCCTGAACAACAGATTTAAAGAAGACAGAGGGAGGAAATAAAGGTCTAAGTCTGCTGTGCGAAAATAAAGAGCCTAAGGGCCAATATACTGGGGTCACATTTGGCTCATTTACATAATATGACCTAAGTGACTGTGGAAATGAGTAGAGTCTGTAAGTCTAAAGACAAAGGGAACCACAAATAAGCACTGTACTTTAGTTGAAAAAATACTGTTTCCTACGTGGATATGAACTTACAATTCTGAAAAGATCATACATGTATACTGTAATTAAATAAGTAAATGGATGGTGGATAGTGGGAGTGATACATAAACAAGCAATAAATTAGAGAGGCTGAAAATAAGCAAGGAGATCGATGAATCAGAATGATCTTTATGTTACTAGACTGGATTGGAGAGATCAGTATGGACTCATGTTAAGTGTAATGATTACCAACATAAATATTTTTAGATCCATATGAATATATATGCATGTTAGTATATACACATGCATTTATATGCTTGCTCTGCTAGACATGAGAGTCTAAAATAAATGACACCCAGTAGCAGCACACATGTCTAGTGCTGAGATCTTGGTTTCTAATACCATACTCCCAAAAAAAAGAACCTAGAGCTCCTCAGAGAAAAGGCTTATTCTAGGCCTGAGCAATGTATAGTGCCAGAAAGTAAAAAAGTTTTTAAAAGAACCACCACAAGAACAAAAACACCAAGAATAATCAAAACACACACAATGATAGAAATATGTCACCAAGACACAGAAGCCAACTGAAAGAGCTCAAAAGGACCAAATTGGAAAATTTTAAGCAAAATAATAAGTTAGCATTAAGATATAGTTCATGTATAAAACAAATAACGATGAATACATGCTGAAATGAAAAATGATTAAGCAATTTGATAAATTGCTAGAGAATAGACAAATCTGTGCAGAAGGCAAAATAATTTATTTAGAAACTGTCCTGTCACAGAGGTGAACATAATTCCCTGCTTCTTAGGTGTGGATATTACACGTGATTTTCTTCCAAAGAGTACAGCATGAATAAAGGGTAGGGAAAGAAGTAATTTTACAGTGGAGAAAGCTGAACATCATTACCTCAGCCTCATGATCGAGGCTAACATCAACAGTAATGTCATGTTGACTATATGCATCCTTGATATTTCATTATGAAAATGACCCTATACAACTATGATTTTATCCCCAAAGCACATAACTTTGACTAACCAATTTAAAAAAATGAAAACATTCTATACAGTATCTTATCAAACTCTTCAAAACTATCAAGATAACAAAAAATGAAAAAAGTCTGAGAAACTGTCAAAGACAAGAGGAGACTTGGTTGACATAACAATTAAATATAATGTGGTATCCTGAGTATGATCCTGAAACTAAAAGAGAACAACCTTTAAAATTCAGAATATTTAAATAAAGAACACACTCTAATTAATAGTAACACAACAGGACTGGTTCATTTATTGTACTATAGTATTGCACAAATGTAAAATATTAACAATAAAAAAAAGGTTTGGGTACATAGGAACACCGTACTATCTTTGTCACTTTTTTAGAAATCTAAAACTATTCTAAAATACAATGCTATTTCAAAATATATATTAACAGACACAAGAGCAGTAAGTCCACAATTTAAAAATTTTTATTTTGTAATATTTTTATTTAAAAAGTGAAAATTGATTGAAAAGTGGGAACAATAAAAAGACAAAAATGTATATGCATACAAGGAAATATTCAAAAAGTAATAGAAAAGAATTTTCCAGAGATGAGGAAAGTTAGGAGTTTACAGATTAATATGACTCATAGATGGTTAGAGTAATAGATCAAGGGATAAATCTTCACCAAATACATCTCAAAGAAAAAGTCACCTATAAAAGAGTATGAATCAAATTGGCATCACATTTTCCATCAGCAATGTTATAGAACAGAAACCAGTGCAGCAATGTCTTCACATTCATGAGGTGATCAAGAGTTAAATATATAACTAGAATACAAACAATGTTTTGGGGGAAATAATATTTTCAAATCTTCATCTTCAGTTATGGTCTCAGACAAGTTACCTATCATACACTCTTTTAGAAGAATCTTAAAGATAATACACCAGAAAAATGAAGGACTTAAATAAATAAAGTGTATCCAAATGATTTGAACAATGATATGAATTTCAAAGTAACAAATGATAGGTGATTTAGAGAGAAAGTATTCAAGTTTGGAGGAGCTGTGATTCCATTGAATTAGTTGCAAAAGAAAATATCTAATTCTGGTAAGTTGTAGCTGAACAGATTTATACTAAAGAAGAATATTATGTGGTTCACAAATATTTGGTAAGCAGAAAGCTAGACTCTGATGCATACAGGCAATAATAATACTCCTAACCATCATGGGAATTTTTTGGTAAATACACCTCTGCCCTGACACTCTACATTCAGGCTGGAGAGGAGAGCTTGTAATGTGGGAAAATACAAAGAAACAAAGAACATGTTCAAAGAGGATGGGAGCCCACAGTGACAACTGTCTATAGTGTTAGTATAGGACATTCAGAGAAAAAAAAATCCTGAATAAAATAGATGTAGGGTGGAAATATTGGTTGAAGAAATAATATAAGAAAAATCAAGTGTTTTAAAGAAGTACAAGGTATGATTTTGAAGGATTGCTGAAGTATAAGAACAGATAAATCATTTGGTCTAATACAAGGAATCTTCTCCTTCAGGTGACCTAGTAGGTATAATATTGAATAATCATATAGTAAATGTTTTTGTCATTATACAGATTTTACAGATAACCCATGAACAAAAAGCAAAAGACTCATGTATTCAGAAAAAAACATCAGTATTAACATCCCTAACAATGCAGAAGTCAAACTGGTATAACTAGCAAAAACTGAGCAAATACTTTTGAGATAGTATAGGAACAAACTGTGAAAGCATGTCAGAAGAAGTGAATATCCTCATAAAATGTGCAATTCTGACATAATTTCCAAGGGGTAACACTGATATGATTTCTGTTAGGTGTTACCCCCTCTCTGATGTTTGTAAATTGTACTACAAGTAAATAAACCTGAGGACTTCCAGCAAGATGGCAATGGGACAGGTCAGACTGTGAGACTCTCTGCAAAAGCCAGCATCCATAAAGACTCTTTACAAGAGTAGGCCTGTGCTGGTGGGTGGGTGAAAGTCCCTCTGAGGGGACACTTGGGTTCAGGCAACCAGGGCTCTCTCTGAAGGTGACTGCAACCCCCCACCACCCTGATAAGAGCCACTGGCATGCAGGATTCTCTGGGATTCTCAGTACTCTCCTGACAAGAGCTTGCTGAATTCAACTGATTCTCATCACCTGGCCCACACCATCACCTGTGACAGCAAAACAGTTGGAGCCCCCATCCCATCTGTGGAGAAAGATGATTGAAAAGAGCTGGAGAGGAGGCCCATGAGAAAACACTGACCACAGCCATTTTATCTGTCCTGGGACCAGGCAGAAAATTTCATTGCCCTGTCCAGCACCACCCAGCCTCCAACGTGGGACCTAGAGATAGTATAAACCACCTTGAGAGACAGATGACCCTCTCCCACAATGGGTCAGACACAGGTCAGATCTGAGTGGCAGACTTGACAGGCAGCAAGCCAGGTGAGTCCAGATCTGATCTACCCTCCTCCTGTAGTAGGCCTGGGTCATCTGACCCATGCTGAAAGCAACCCTATTAGCTTATCCTGAGTGCAGAGGGGAGATGTTGGAGATCAGAGCAAAAAGGAAGCTGGACTTATAGGAACAACCTGAGAGCGAGTTTTTTGTTGTTTTTTTTGGGGGGTTGTTTTGCTCATTTTTTTGTTTTAGTTTTTTTCTCTTTTTCTTTCAGCTTTTGATAATGTTTTTTTACTTTGTTTCTGTTATTTAATTACTCTTTTTTTAGACTCCCTGTCTATGTATAGGTATTTTGAGGGAAGAGTGCATCAATAGGGGCTTTTTTGTTGGTATGTGTATTTGTATGATTGTATGTTTCAGGGTTTTTTTTGTACTCTTTTCTGTCTTTGTTTGTGTCTCTTTTCATTTGTTATTTAGTGCATCTGTCAGTTTCCCCTCTAACTCCTCTCTCTCCACCTTCCTCTCACCCCCTTTCTTCCTTTTTCCTCCTTTTCCTTATTTTTTAACTTAATTTTCTTTCAGGGACAAACATATACCCCCACTGCATACACAGATTATAAGGCTATAGCAAGTGGGTTCCAGGAACCCACACACCTGTCAGAGGATACTGAGATCTGCAGATAGACTCTGAAGCACAGCTCCTCCCTCAATTAAATCTCAAAACTGCAAAAAGTACAACCTCCCACCACAGTACAGCTTCAGAATTGAATAAAGTCAGAGAATCCACATAAGGAAGAGTATGAGATTGAGCAAACAGAAGGAAAAGCTACCCCCTCCATCGCTGAACAACAGAATTAAAGAAGATGGAAAAAAGGAGGGAGGAAAGCCAAAAGAAGAATCTGGGTCTCACACAGACCCCTGGGAGGTTAGACACTGAGAATACAGACTTTGGAACACAAATAAGGAAGAGCCCGCAGAATAACTGGTCTCAAACCACAAGCACAGATATCAAGACATTAATAGAGAGAATAAATATAACTAAGGAGAGGCAAGAGGAAGAATGAAGGAGTTGATAACTGAGATAACAGCAATAAAGAATACAGTGAATGAAATATAACAAACTAATAAGCATGGAAAGCAGAATTAACCAAGCAGAAGAAAGAATCTCAGAGCTTAAGGACCAAAATATGGACCTAACCCAAACTGTCAAAAACATAGGAAAGAAGCTTAAAAAGAGAACAAAAACTTCCTGAGGAAGAAAGAGAAACAGATACCACCCTAGAACAAACATTTCACGAAATTATCCAAGAAAAACTTTCCTCATCTCATCAGTGGCAAAACCATTCAAACACAAGAGATTCAGAGCACCCCTGCAAGACCACAAATGAGTAGACCATCTCCTAGACACATAGTAATTTGCCTACACAAACTAGATATAAAAGAAAAAAAATCCCAAAGGCAACAAGAGAAAAAAGTCAGACCACCTGCAGGGGAAAACCAATTAGAATAGCAGCAGACTTATCCACAGAAACACTTCAGGTAAGAAGAGAGTGGAGTCCAAACTTCAAAATTGCAAAGATAAATTATTTCAACCAAGAATTATCTACCCAGTTAAGCCAAGCTTCATCTGTGGTGGAGAATTAAAATCTTTCCCAGACATTCAATATCTTAGAGCTTATGCTGTCTCCAGACCAGCTCTACAAGAAACACATAAGACAGTATTAAACACAGAAGAAAGGAAAAAAGAATGACTATGCCCTTCACAAGAATGCATAAAAATGATTGAAAAGACAATGACTCAACCCCAAAATCAAAAGACAGAAAGAAAACGAACAGCAATAACAACAAACTCTGTAAGAACCTCATGACAGGGGTAAACTTTCACATTTCAATAATTAGCCTGAATGTGAATGAACTAAATGCACCATTGAAAAGACATAGAATGGCAAAATGGTTAAAATATCATGAGGCAGCAATACATTGTCTCCAAGAAACTCATCTCACCAGAAAGAGCACTCACAGACTCAAAGTAAGAGAATGTGAAACAAAATTTCAGGTGAATGCAGCGCAAAAGAAAGCAGGAGTCACAATCTTAATATCAAAAATTTAAAAAGATATGGAAGATCACTACATAATGACAAAAGGTTCAAGGCATCAACAAGATATATCTATCCTAAATATATATGCACCCAAAGTAGGAGCATCAACTTTCATAAAGCAGCTTCTAGATAAACTTAACAAAGATATTGTACTAACACTGTCATAGCTGGAGACTTAAATATCTCACACATGATCATAGACAGATCATCAAGACAAAAAATCAACAAGGACATCCAGGATTTCAATGTGACACTTCATTAAATGGACTTAATTGATACCTACAGAATATTCCACCCAACAACCACAGAATGTACATTCTACTCATCACCGCATGGAATATATTCTAAGATCGACCACATCCTTAGGCATAAATCAAGCATAAACAAAATTCACAAGATTGAAATCCTGCCACACACTTTCTCAAACCACAGTGGAATAAAAATAAATATCAACACCAACAAAGCTCCCCAAAAGCCCACAAAGACATGGACATTAACCATCATAATGCTAAACAACTCCCGGGTCAACATGGAAATCAAAACAGAGATTAAAAGACACTTAGAAACAAATGAAAATGAAGAAACATCTTGCAAAAGCCTCTGGGATGCCATAAAATCAGTACTAAGAGTATAAGAGGGAAATTCATATCTCTACAAACACACATGAAGAAAATAGAAAGATCACAAGTTAACAGCCTAACAAATCGCCTAAAGGATCTGGAAAAGCAAGACTACCAAAACCCTAACTTCAACAGAAAAATCCAGATCACCAAAATAAAAGCTCAAATTAGGGACATAGAAGACCAAAAGATAATACAAAAAACCAACAAAACAAAAAGCTGGTTCTTTGAAAGGATAAATAATATTGATTGTCCCCTAGCTATACTGACATAGAAAAAGAGAGGAAAAATTCCAAATGAAAACAATTAGAAATGCAAAAGTCAAGTCACATCTGACCCTGAAGAAATACAAAAGTTCATCAGAGACTACCATGTACACTTACATGGAAGCAAACTTGAAAACCAAAAGGAAATGGAGGACTTTCTGACATCACACGGCCTCCCCAAATTGAAACAAGAAGAAATCAAGACCCTAAAGAGAACAAAACAATCTGGAGAATTGACTATGACATAAGAAAATTACCTACAAAAATAACCCTGGACCAGATGACTTTCCGGTAGGATTCACAAAACATACAAGGAAGAATTGATACCAATCCTATTGAAACTATTCTGGGCAATTGAGAAAGATGGACCTCTTCCCAAATCATTTTATGAAGTTAACATCACATTGAAACCCAAGTCAGGTAAAAATCCAACAAAGAAAGAGAACTACAGGCCAATACCCTTGATGAACATTGATGCTAAAATTCTCAACAAGATCCTAGCAAATCGAATTCAACAACACTTCTCAAAAATTATTCACAATGACCAAGTAGGCTTAATCCCCAGGATGCAACATTCATAAGACCAAAAATGTAATTAAATACATCAATACATCAATAATTAAAAACAAAAACACATGATTATATCATTAGATACAGAAAACTCTTGATAAAATCCAGCATCCCTTTGGGATAAAAACTCTCAAACATCTAGGCATAAATGGAACATACCTCAAAATAGTAAGAGTCATCTACAAGAAACCCACAGCCAGCATAGTGCTAAACAGACAGAAACTGAAAACATTTCCCCTGAAAACTGGAACAAGACAAGGATGCCCATGCTCACCCCTCCTGTTCAACATAGTTTTGGAAGTCCTAGCTATAGCAATCAGGCAAGAGAAGAAGATCAGCGGTATCCAAATAGGAAAAGAGGAAGTCAAGTTATCACTCTTTGCAGATGACGTGATTTCATACCTTGAAAACCCCAGAGAATCTGTAAAAAAACCTCCTTGCACTGATAAAGGACTTTGGTAAAGTCTCAGGGTATCAAATCAATGTACAAAAGAGAGTCACATTTCTATACACTAAAGACAAACAGAAACCCAAATAAAAAGCACAATCCCATTCACAATGGCCATAAAAAAATCAAATACCTTGGCATCTTCCTAACCAGAGATGTGAAAGTCCTTTACAATGAAAACTACGAAACATTGTTTCAAGAAATCAAAGATGACACAAACAAATGGAAAAATATTCCATGCTCATGGACTGGAAGAATTAACATTGTTAAGATGTCCATCCTACCCAAGGCAATCTACAGCTTTAATGCAATAGACATTAAATGGCCAGCAGCGTTCTTCTCAGATCTGGAAATGACAATACAGGAATTCATATGGAAACATAAATGACCACAAATTGCCAAAACCATCCTCAGCAAAAAAAAAAAAAAAAAAACCCAAAGCATTAAGTATCACACTCTCAGAATTTAAACTCTATTATAAAGCTATAATAATAAAAACAGACTGGTATTGGTACAAGAACAGGCATGCATACCAATGGAACAGGGTAGAAATTCCAGAAGCAAAATCTCAATTTCTCAACCAACTCATCTTTGACAAAGCATCTGCCACCAACCACTGGGGAGAGGAGAACCTATTCAGTAAATGGTGCTGGGAAAACTGGTTGACCACATACAGAAGATTAAAACAAGATGCTTACCTATCACCATACACAAAAATCAACTATAAATGGATCAAAGACCTAAATGTAAAACCTCAAACTATTAGACCCTTAAAGAATGCAGGAGATACCCTTGTGGAAATTGGACCTGGCAACCAATTCCTGAGCAAAACCCCAAGCACCCATGACATAAGAGATAAGATAGATAAGTAGGACCTCATCAGACTGACAAGCTTCTGCAAAACCAAAAAAACATCAAGAGAGTGGAGAGACAGCCCACAGACTGGGAAAAAATATTTGCCAATTGTATGTCTGACAAAGGCCTAACATCTAGGATCTACAAGGAACTAAATGTGCCAAAAAGAAAAAAAATAAACAGTCCCATTACAAAGTGGGCAAAAGATATGTATAAACAGTTCTCAAAAGAAGATATACGAGCAGTCAACAGATAAATGAAAAAAATGTTCAGCCTCATTAGTCATCAAAGAAATGCAAATTAAAACTACACTGAGATACCAGTTTGCTATCCTCAATAACTCAAAAACAACAGATTCTGAAGAGGATTCAGTGAAAAGGGAACACTTCTACACTGTTGGTGGGAGTGTAAACTACTACAGCCTCTGAAAAACAGTGTGGTGATTCCTAATAGATCTAAAAATAAACCTTCCATATGACCCCACAATCCCTTACTGGGAATATACCTGGAAGAACTCACATTACTCTATAAAAAGACACCTGCACAAGTATGTTTATCCCACCATTGTTCAGAGTAACAAGAACATGAAACCAACTGTGCTCACCATCAAAAGAGGACAGGATTTAAAAAATGTGGTACATATACATGATGGAATAGTATGTAGCCATAAAGAAGAACAAATCACGAGCTTTGCAGCAACCTGTATGGACTGGAGTCTATAATGCTGAGTGATCTTTCACAGAAACAAAGAACTGAGTATCACATATTCTCACTCATATTTGGACCTTGAACAATTATCATAATACTATAAGAAAATTATTGGCAATAGTAGGAAACTACCAGGAGTTTTGCGGGGAAGTGGGATTGGCAGTAGTGGAAATCTGCTTGGGGAAGCGGGGTAACACTTCATTAACAAGGGTATCTGCATAATGAACATTTGTATACCTAACTCTGAATTGTACCCCACATCTTTAAAAAATTAAAATTAAAAATTAAAAAAAATTAAATATAAAATTAAAAATAAAAAGTAAGTCAACAACAAAAAAAGAGTATTAGCTAAGTAGATGAAATGAATGTTTCTGAAAATAAAACTTAAATTAAGAAACAATAAGAGAATTGTTTCCAGTGTGCTTAAACTAGTGGGAGGCACAAAAAATAACCAACTATTATAGTTATGAGGAGGATATCTGTTATGAAAATTTAAAACAAGACCACAATACAAAATTTACCAATAAAATAGGGGTTACCATGAGGAAGCTGGGAGAAGAGAGGAGGTTACAATGAAGCCAGTGTTGCATGGGAAGGGAAGGTTTCTAAAAAAGTACGCCTGTCTATCTGAAGAAATGACATGGAGAGAAGAATGTGTGAAAATAAGGGATTTATGTTTGGAAGACATTGAGAAGCATCCAGAAAATTTCCCCTTAGAGAGTAGCACAAAAAGAGGGTTGTTAATTGGCAAGAAATATCACAGTAAAAGGAACAGAATTAAAGTTGCAAAATTTCACAACCAAAGGTTGTTGAAACTTTGCTATTTTAAAAATTTGAAATATATCAGTGGTTACCAATTGAGACATCATAAATACTGTGGAAATCTAGCTGATCCAATTCATGTATTTAATATAAGAATTCTTTAACTACTTGAAGTTGAAGTTGAAAATACATCTTTTTAAGTTCAATATATTCAGGAAGGTCTTTTACAATGATAGATATCACCTGTGTCTTATTCACCTCAAAGGACTGCAGAGTAGCTGCTGCATACTGAAAAGGCTCCCCAAGACATCATCTATAGACTCAGTCGTTTTAGTTGGAAAAGCATTGGAGAAGCTCCAGGTTACTGAATACATTTTCCAATCTATCTTATTGCACTTCTATGATTAAATAAATAAATATTTGCCTGTGCAAAGTGTATATAATCATCATCAAGTAACCCAGGAATTAGACTTATCTAGTCCTTTGATGTCCAAGAACTTTCATGGTGTTTGGTGTGCCAAACCCTTCTTAGGTCTGCGTATAGAAGTAAAAGCCCAAGCATACGTTTATTTCAGTGAGAAAGAAAAGAAACTTTTAATCTGAGGAATGCAAGCCTCCTCTAAGTTATCAGGCCAACAGTAGCAAGGAAATGAGGTGAAGTCACACCCATGACCCCGCTTGAGCTAAGTAATCATTTTTTAAAAATCTGCATGACATTGCCTTTATTTCTTTTTAATTGCCATTTTATGGTGATGGATAAAGCAACTGCAGCAGTTACAAAATTTTGTCAAAAAAATTCTGAGAGATCAAAACATGGATCTGTATATTGATTGAATAAAAAGATACTCAATTAAGAGTACATGTTGTGTAATGTGAACAAACATTTTGGCTGGAATTTGTATGTAAGCCTTAATAGAGTTGTGATTCACAGAGACCAAAAGTAAAACCTCTTTTCCTTTACATTGTGGTGATGTGGTCTACATTTTCGCAAATGATTTACAAAGTACAAGAAATGTTACATGTTAGCACTAGGCATAAACTATTTCTTTTTTTTATAGAAGGAGCAGCAGGGGTATAGGAAACCCAGAGAACAACCCGCCACCACCTTTCACAAGGTGTACAGCCCCAAGAATGTCAGTGGATGCCTGGCAGCAAGCCATTCTCGTGATTCCTTTTGGTTGTTTAAAATGGAAGCACTTTGTGACATTCCCCTCCCTGGCCTGTGAGCCCCACCCCAACTCACCAGGATACAGCCCATGACCTCGTGCTTACTTTCCCCTTAGAGTTATTTACAGGACACCTACAGATACAGTACAAACTAGTATGAAATTAATGATAGTTTGCATTTCCAGAAATGCCTCCGTGGTTAAGTAAATATACCATGCCAATTCTGGAGAAGAGCTCCAAGTTAAGGTGACTCAGAAGCATTTGCATTCAAAGCCTTCTCACAAGCAGAAACAGACTTCTTCTCACTGACTGGAGCAGAGCCACCGACTCTGTCCTCAACAACAGCGGGGGTGTCACATCTGCAGTGAGTGAGGAGGCAGCCATCTGACTTTGCAGTAGTCATGACAGAGTCAGATGGTGGGCTGGCCGTGGGGAGAGGGAAGACAGCACCTCCCTTGAGCTAGCTGCAGGAGAGCCTTCTGAAACCAAAGCAAATGACAGGAGGATTTCAAAAGGCATGGGAAGAGATGCAATGCAAAAGAGGCTTCAGGGAGGCAAGGTAGGAAGAGGTGGCAAACCGGGGTTCATGGGTTCGTGGTAATCCAGCCCTTGGCATAGTGTGTGGTATGAAGAGGTTCAGGTTGGGCAGGCTGGGGAGGTTAGGTAGTCCTGCTGGCAAAGGCATCAGACCTGGTAATGTAGTAGCTGAGTTCACTGATGTCACAGAAGTTAGGGACTGTTTTACTTGTGGTGACAGTAATGGTACTGTTGGAACACCTGTATTATGAAAATTGCTGACAGCAGATGTTGAGCTAATAGAAAGTCCCGTGAGAACTTGTAGTTCCTGGGGGTGACAAAGATGGGGTATTAACTGAGGACAGTTGAACCCCTGTATATTCATCTTCAAGAGGCATAATAATAATGCCAGTAATTTGTCCTGGAAGAGACATTGTGTTTCCTTCTTCAAATGGGCAAGTAGGTATTTGATGAAAATAACCATATCCAATGCCACATTCTAGACTGTCTTCTCAACCACATGCAGAATTTGGTGTAAAAATGACTTCTCGACAGTATCAGTGTCTATATTGTACACATAAAATTTCAGTGGCTTTGCTTCCTGTGTTTCAATAAGTCTGAATAGATCTTCAAACTCATTTATGACTGTATCTACTCCAATGATATAGTCACTGTGAGGTTTAAAATCTGCTAGTGCTGTGGAAGAATTTGATTCTAACTTCCAACACATGCCAAACATTTTCACTTGCCCCATCAAAGCTGTAGAATGGAATGCTCACTCTCAGCAAGCTCCGGCCATACCACAGTTAACTTGGGGTGACAGGTCTCTTTCAGCTCCAGTGTTTTGCTTTTTTTTTTTTTTTTTTTGAGTCAAAGTCTTACTCTGTCACCCAGGCCAGGGTGCATGTGGCATGCTCATAACCACCGCAGCCTCGACCTGCTGGGCTCAGACAATCCTTATGCCTCAGCCTTCCAAGTAGTTGGAACTATAGGCATGCACCACCATGTCCTGATAATTTTTTGCTTTTTTGTAGAGACGAGGTCTCACTATGCTGCCCAGGCAGGTCTTGAACCTGCAGGCTCAGGCAATCCTCTTGCCTGCACTTCCCAGAGTGTTAAGATTGCAGGTATGAGTCACTGCTACCCACATGTTTTACTTCTATAGATCAGCATTTTTACAGGCCTTTCAACATTTGCTTTCAGTAGATCCTTAAGTGTGTCATCGTCTTTGTTTAATCTTGAACTGTTAATAGAAGCAATAAAATCAAAGAAAAACTCCAATCCAGCTCTGTGTCCTGGGGAATGTTCTTGTATCCACAGGATGTGATGGCTTTTGTTGCCCTCATTTGGAATCTCCATGCCCTGCAAGAAGCCCATGGTGATGGTTGATTGCTGTGACTTAGAGGTCTCTGCACTGCTCCCTCACCCACACATCCCCATCTGCCCTTCCTCATAGCTAAGTAATCATCTCTTGAAAGTGCTTGCTATGTGGACACTTTGCTGATTGCCACCACAAGTAGTCATATGTTAACCTTACAATGTCATATGCGGGACTCCATAACTCATAACCTATGATTCAATAATATGTAGCCAATTGCCAGTGTTATTTCTGTAAACCAATGAGAATTCCTGACAAACAACTTTGTACCAGTACACTCCTTGTCCCCTAGTTGCCTTTAAAAACCTGCTTATAACAAAGACTGAATGAAGCTCATATCTGAGGTACTTGGGTCTGAGTGTTCCAGGTAGCTGTCCTCATCTTGACTCAAGTAAATTATCAAAAATTATATTTTGTGTCTCAACTTCTTTCTTTATATTGACACTAGTCTTCCTTGGAAACTTACTTAAGTATTTAATAATCTCATTAGAGATTTGGGTTAAGTATCTAGTAATTTCATTAGAGATTTGGGTTTGCACTACCAAACAGACATACATTTCACAAGAGTATGCATGATATTGTGAAATATATATTTGGTCTTTGACCTTGCTCCTTCACAGAAAATTCCTAAAATCTTTAGAAACTCCAAAGTGATGTCTTTTTGTATGCTAATACATTGACTGATGACTGGCAGCCCCCTAAGTAGCTTCTGGATGGGAACTGGTCACTGGAAAGACCAAGAAAGGATTAGAGGGTTGGTACTTTCAGCTTAATCTTCAACCTCCAGTAAGAGTTAAGGAGACTGCTGTGGTTTGTATGTGGTCTATTTCACCCACCAAGTCTCAACATTTGATCACCAGTGTTGGAGATGGGGCCTTGTGGGAGGTGCTTGAATTGTGGGAACAGATCCCTCATGAACAGCTTGGTGCCATTCTCACAGGAGTGAGTGAATTCTGAATCTTAGCTTCCTTGAGAAGCAATTATTAAAAAGGACCCTGGGATTACCCCCAGTCTTCTCTCTCCTGATTTCTTTCTCTTGAATGCAATCCCTTCCTCCTTGAGAGTAAACTTCCTGAGGTCTTTACCAGAAGAAGATGCTGACATCATGCTTCTTGTACACCTGCAGAAGTGTGAAACAAATACATGTTTCTTTATTATCTAGCCCTAGGTATTCCTTAATAATAACACAAACAAACTAAAGTAGGGCGCAAGATTATGTTGATAGCCAATAGCCAATGATCCAATCAGTCATGACTGTGCAATGAAACGTCCATAAAAACCAGGGTGAGGCTCCACAGTATCATTCAACCCATGAAGATAATGATATGGATTGAGAACACTCAATTAGTTGTGAGTGAAAATATTTTTTTTTTTTTTGAGTTGGAGTCTCACTCACTCTGTCGCCCAGACTAGAGCGGCCACCGCAGCCTCGACCTGCTGGGCAACAGCGATCCTTCCACCTCAGCCTTCCGAGTAGCTGGAACTACAGGTGCATGCTACCATGCCCGGCTAATTTTTGATTTATTGTAGAGATGAGGTCTCGCCAAGTTGTCCAGGCAGGTCTTGAAAATCTTAATGATAAGAACAGAGTTCAAATCATTTCCTGTCTTCTTCCTGTGTAGCTGGTGTGAAAATACATGCTTGAACACTGCATGGTGTCCCTCCTCACCCTGTCTTGGAAAGTTCCATGTGAATGAATAGATACGGGACCACAGACCATAGCGCGGTCAGCTTAGGCTTATGCTTCTTGATCCTGGGTGCATAATACAATAACTTCAGAATGTTTTCTAAATCACCAATTCATCATGTTACATCTTTCTCTACTTCCAACCCTGAAGAAATTTCTATTTGATTGGCCTGAGTTGGCACTTTGCCAATGGCACTATTTTAATAAATATTTTTAAAACTTTTTTTTGTATTTTAAAGATGTGAGGAACAACTCAGGTTAGGTAATAAGTGATCACTGCACATGTAAATTTTGGGTACCCTTATTGATTTTATTGCCTCCCCCAGCAGTGTCCCACTACTGCCAATCCCTTTCTTATAGTGTTATGATAAATGTTCAAGGTGCACTTATGAATACATGTAGTACTCAGACCTTTGTTTCTGTGATAAGTCTCTAAGCATTGTAGACTCTAATTCCGTCCAAGTCACTACAAAATTCATAATTTTGTTTTCTTTGTGTCTGGGTAATATTCTATTTTGTATATATACTATATTTTCTTTATCCAATCCACTTTCAAGGGTAGTACGGTTGGTTTCATGTTTTTGCTTATGTGAATAATGCTGCAGTAAACATGTGTGTACAAGTATCTTTTCCATAGAGTGATTTGAGTTCCTCTGAGTGTATTTACAGAAGGGGGATTGTTGAGTCATATGGAAGGTTGATTTTTAGATCTTTTAGGAATTGCCACACTTTTTTCCACAGAGTTTGTACTAGTTTACACTTCCACCAATAATTTAGAAGTGCTCCCTTTTTCCTACATCCTCTCCACCATCTGTTGATTTTTGAGTTATTATTATGGGCATCCTGACTGGAATTCGTTTGTATGTCAATGTGGTTTTAGTTTGCATTTCTTTGGTAATTAGTGAGGCTGAACACTTTTTCATGTATCTGTTGGTTGCTCATATGTTTTCTTCTGAGAAGTGTCTATTCATATGTTTTGTCTACCTAACCAGAGAAGTGAAATGAAAACTTCAATACATTGCTCAAATAAAGCAAAGAAGACACAAGCAAATGGAAAAATATTCAATGCTCATGAATTGGAAGAATTAATACTGTTAAGAAATCAATCCAACCAAAGGCAATCTACAGATTTAATACAATACCCATTAAATTACCCATCATTCTTCTCAGACCTGGAAATGACAATGACAGAAATTCATATGGTAATATAAATGACCATGAATAGCCAAAGCAATCCACAGCAAAGGAGACAAAGTAGGAGGTATTACACTTCCAGACTTCAAACTCTACTACAAAGCTACAATTATCAAAACAGCCTGGTATTTGTACAAGAACAGGCAAAAAGATCCATGGAAAAGGATAAAGATTCTGGAAGCAAAATCTCAATTTCTCAATCTACTCATCACCAACAAAGCCTCCACCAACAATCACTAGGGAGAAGGGAACTTAGTAAAGAGCACTAAGAAAACTGGCTAACCAAACTGAAACAGGACTCTTGCCTATCACCCTACACAAAAATCAACTCTAAATGGATCAAAGACCTAAATGTAAGACCTCAAACTATAAGAATCCTAGAAGAAAACTTAGGAAACACCCTTATGGAAATTGGAACAGAAACCAAATCCTGATCAACTCTCCAAAAACGAATGCTATAAAAGATATGATAGATAAATGGTACCTCATCAAACTGAAAAGCTTCTGAAAAACAAAAGAAACCTTCAAGAAAATGGGGAGACACCCCACAGAAAGGGAAAAAAAATATTTGTCAGCTGTAAATACAACAAAGGTCTAATATCCAGGATCTACAAGGAACTAAAATGTGCTAAAAGGGAAAAAACAAGCAACCCTATTAATAAATCTTAAGGTGATTCAGTGGGTATTTGGAATTGATATAGAAGCAGGATTAATATATTAAACCAGATGAGAAACCAAATGAATATGGATGTTACAGTACTGTGTGGCATCACTGAGAATATGTATTTCTCAGCAAGGATAGGGAGGATTGTTACAGGATTGATTGGATGACCAAAAATTTAAAGATTTTTATATTCTCACTCAGTATGGTTTTAGATTAATTTTAAACTTTTTTGATAGTTGCGTTATAGAATTCTGCAGTTTTTTCTCCCTAATCCCACTCCCTCTGTCTGACTGCTCATTTTACCATGGCAAACAAAGGATGCTAAGAATTGGCCTAATTTTAAGGCAATAGGGACAAAATAGAGACTGTGTCTGTTAGGATTATCCATAGGGTTGAGAAAATAAGACAAATACACCATTTCCTTTCCATAAAGCTTGAAAGGCACCACACTTGAAGAAAGTAAGGATTCTGTTGCCACTGATTTGTCCTTGAGACAAATCCCATAAGGAAGTTCCCCTCTAAGCTTTAGGTGATAGTGCTTGTAAAGTTGCTGTTGTGGGAGCATTCTTCCTAGACAAATTTTCACTCCTAATCCATGGATCGTATAAAGGAGACCAAGATTTTCCTCCCATCATCAGAGACTTTCAGAAAAAAAGAAACATTTTCCATTTTATCTTAAGTGTTGTTGAACAACTTAAAACCCTCTATACTTTTGATTGTAATCACACATTTCAAGTTTATGGGACAGAGCACATGAGTGTACTATTAAACACTACTTTGTGTCTAGGCTAAGGCATCTGAAACTGAGAGAAAGCTAGAAAGAAGTATAAGGTAGAAATAAGCAATAGTATTATAAGTACTCAATGTCTTAAGCTTCCATCTCTCAATTTCTTCACGTTTTTAACTTTTGATAGACACACAGATGAAATAAGGACAGTTGTCATATGTGGGGTAACAATCTCACATGGAAATGACTAATTCTCTATAATGGGACAAGTGTTTATAAATTAACAATGAAAGTGTAAGTTAGGATAATGTCTTGATGGGCAATTTTCTGGAATAGTGGCCAGATTCTGATATCAGAGGAGACAGGAATTCACTGAGAGTCAAGGCATGCATTTCTGTATTTCAAATATTTAATGTAATTATCTGAGAGAAAGTCATAGATCAAGTACAAAGCTACTGCATTTAAATAATTAATAGAATTATTTGTGGGGGATCCAAAAAATCTGGAATTATCTTTTGGAGGGTAGGCCCTGTGTAGTACAGGCTTCCCCTGCTAGTTAAGTGTTTTAGGAATCCATCAGTTTTTTTTTTTAAATATAGAACACTTCACAAATTTTCGTGGACCTATCAGTTTTTATCTGGAAGTTTGAAAAAGGTTGTGTCATGATTTGTGGAAGAAATGACCTGGATTGTGACAAACAGGTTACTGGTTCTTCCAGCATGATAACTCACCTGCCCATACCACATTGAGTATTCAGCAGTTTCTGACCAAAAACAGCAAGGGCCCCATGCTCCATCCTCTCTATTCACCTAATCTCACCCCAAACAACTTTTTTTTTGTTTTCCTGGATAAAAAACATCCTTAAAGTGAAACAATTTGCTGATGTGGAAGAAGCAAAACAAAAAAACAATGCACTAAAAGGCATCAAAATTGATGAACTCAAAAACTGTTTTTGAGCAGTAGAAAAGTATGTTGGTAGGAAAATTGCTTCAAATGGAGAGTAATTTGAAGGTGACTAAAGCTTAAACATGTAAGAATAAATATCAGTTTTTAATAAATAACTTCAAGTTTTTGGGGGTTCTTCACCATAGGTTTATCATTCTGAGAGCATGATAGTGAATAGATTTTATCCAGGTAGAAAACGCATTTTTAATGACAGAGTCCTGTGTAACAAATTACTCCAAAATTTAGTGGTTTAAAACACCAAATGTGTATTATCTCACAATCTAGAAACTGTGGAGAAGCTTAGCTGGGTAGTTCTGCTCAAAGTCTCACATAGGTTACAGTGAAGCTGTTGGCTGAGACAGCAGCCATCTGAAGACTTGACTGTGACTGGAAAATCTGTTTAAGGGAAAGTTCATTACACGGTTGTTGATTAAAGACCTCGGTTCCTCATCGTGTGGATCTCTCCACTGAGCCACCTCTGTATTTTCAGGACACAGTAGCTGGCATTCCCCAGAACTAGTAATGAGTGAGTGAGAGAGAGGGTAAGGGAGAAAAACTGCAATGTTTTCTATGACCTAATCTTGGAAGTGACATACCATCACTTCTGCTGTTTTCAACTGATCACATAGGCCACTTTTGATATAGTGTAGGAGGCTACTACACAAGAGTATGATTATCAGCAGGGAGATTGGTCCAGAATTTTGATATGCAGAATTTCAGTTTCGTTAATTTTTTTATTAATGAGTGACAACATTTTATGTGTGCTTAATCCTGCCTAGTTACCTTGTATCTTTATTGTTTCCCATATAAAATAAAAGGATGACCTTGTTGGGTGTGTGGGCAATTATAACCTCCTGACACAGAATTTTTTTCCTCGACAAAAAGATACTTCTCTAATTCAACAGAGTATTAAAGACAATGTTAGTAGTTTTACTTATTATTACAGTTTTACTTAATTAGAGGTCTAATTAGTGTGCTAAAATTAAGCACACTGAACTCAAAGAACCAGAATGATGTGAATAAGAACATTAGGAACAATCTCTAATTCCTAGAGGAGAGTTTAGAACTTTCTCTTTCATATTTGTTAAGCAGAATTTTCAAAAAACATGAGATTGAAAAAAAGGTGGATGTGAGAAGGTCTAGATTTCAAGAGATGATAGAAAACAATTTACTTTTTTCTCACTGACAATCTGTATAATGTGTCATAAAGTAAGCTACGGGCTGTCTCCTTTTCAACCCAATGGAGGTAATTGATCCAACAAAGTCAGGCTAGAATGTATACCCTCAAAAACAACATTTTGAAAACTGTCTCTTCTTTTTATTATTACAATGTAAGTTACAGAAATATATCTTTAGAGGCATAGTTTTTTAATTTTAAAGATGTATGGTACAATTCAGGATTAGGTGCACAAGTGGACATTTTACAGGTAAAGGTTGGGCCTCCCTTTGGCTCCCACTTTGCCTGATTTGAGATCAGGTACTCTTTATTTATGTATTTATGTATTTATTTATTTTTGAGTCAGAGTCTCACTTTGTCAGCCAGACTGGAGTGCAGTGGCACCCTCCCAGCCACTGCAGCCTCTACCCACTGGGCTCCGGCAATCTTTCCGCCTCAGCCTTCTGAGTAGCCAGAATTACAGATGTGCACTACCATGCCCGGCTGATTTCTGATTTACTGTAGAGATGAGGTCTCGCCAAGTTGCCCAGTGCAGGTCTCGAACCCACGGGCTCAGGCAATCCACTCAACTCGGCCTCCCAAGGCGAGGGATTATAGGCTGAGCCACTGAGACCAGCCGAGACCAGGTGCTCTTATTGATGTTGTGTCTCCCCTCACCCACTGCAGTGCCCTTCTATTGCCAATCCCTTTCTTATATTATTATGGTAAATGTTTAGGGTTCACTTGTGAGTGAGAACAGGCAGTACTCTGTTCTTTTTTTCTGTGATAGATCACTGAGTATTATAGAGTCTCAATCTACCCAAGTTGTTGCAAATTCCAGATGTTTCTCCTTCTTTATGGCTGCAAAATATTCCATTGTGTATTTGTACCACATGTTTTATAACCAGTCCACTTTTGACGGATAGCATGGCTGGTTCCATGTTTTTGCTATTGTGAATAGTGCTACAATAAACATGTGTGTGCAGGTATCTTTTTTGTAGAATTGTTTGGATTCCTCTGGGTATATGCCCAGTAAGCGGATTGCTGGGTCATAAGAAAGGTCAATTTCTAGTTCTTTTAAAAATCACCATACTGTATTCCATCGAGGTTGAACTAGTTTGCATTCCCACAAGTTGTGTAGAAGCATTCTCTTTCATCAACATCCTCGCCAGCATCTGTGGTTGTTTTATTAATGATAGCCATTCTTACCAGGGTTAGGTCTCATCTCAATGTGGTTTTGATTTATATTTCTCTGATGATTAGTGATGCTGAGCACATTCTTATGTGTCTGTTGGCTGCCTGTATATCTTCTTTAGAAAAGTGTCTATTCATGTCTTATGCCCACTTTTTAATGGGACTTTTTTTGCCCTTTTGGCACATTTAAGTTCCTTGCAGATCCTGGATGTAAGTCTTTGTCAGATATACAGTTGGCAAATATTTTTTTTTCATATTATATGGACTGTCACCCTGTTCTTTTGATGATTTCTTTTGCTTTCCTGAAGTTTTTTGCTTGATGAGATCCCATTTGTCTACCTTATCTCTTATGGCATGGACATCTGGGGTTTTGATCAGGAATTGGTTGCCTACTCTGATTTCTGTAAGGGTGTCTCCTACATTTTCTAAGATTGTCATAGTTTGAGGTTGTACATTTAGGTCTTTGATCCATTTAGAGTTGATTTTTGTGTATGGTAATAGGTAGAGGTACTGTTCCAATCTTCTGCATGTGGTCAGCCAGTTTTCCCAGCACTATTTCCTGAACAGATTCTCCTCTCCCCAGCTGTTGTTGGTGGAGGATTTGTCAAAGATGAGTTGGTTGAGAAATTGAGTTTGTGCTTCCAGAATCTCTATCCTGTTCCACTGTTCCATATGCCTATCCTTGTATCAATACCAGACTGTTTAGATTATTGTAGCCTTACATTGAAGTTTAAAGTCTATGTGACACCTCCCACTGTGTAACTTTTGCTATTCATGGTCATTTATATTTCCATATAAATTTCTGTATTGTCATTTCCAGGTCCACTTCTAAGTGAGACCATCTGGTATTTGGTTTTCCATATCTGAGTTACTTAACTTCAAATAATGAACTCAAGTCCCATTCATGTTGCTAAAAAATACATAATTTTTTTCTACTTTATTGCTGAATGAGGGATGCAATGTTATATTCATTCATTTTCTGGAATACAGTATGCTAAAAATAACAAAACTTGTAAAAATATGGGTGTGATTGCTTGTGTTAGAAGGAAATTGGAGAAATGGTATATATGTGGAAATTAGAAAGCACATTCTTGAACAAACCCTGGGATATGAAGCAAATTATTAGAAAAGTTAGAAAATACTTGAGATGAACACAAATAAAATGGAAACTACTAAAACTTTTTGGTATTCACTGAAAACAGAGCTCAGAGGCCCATTTACAGTTGTGAACATCTACACTAAAAAAGAAAAAAAAATTTCAAAACAACACCCTACTTTGTTGCTTAAAACACTAAGAATAAAAAGATCAAAATAAACATAAAATAAGCATAAAGAAGTAAATAATATACTAGAGCAGAAATTAATAAAGAAAATAATAGAAAAATAGAGGATATTAATGAAAATAGAAGCTGATTTTCTGAAAATATCAATAAAACAGAAAACACTTAACTAAAATGAATCAGAAGACTCCAAACACTAGTTGGGAAAAAAATAGAAAATGTCACTAAAGAATTTATAAAAATAAAAAAGGATTATATGAACAATTGTGTGCTAAAAAAAATTAAACTCGATGAAATAGACAAATCTTAAAAGCAAAAGCCACCAAAATTACTCAAGAAAAATTAGAAAATATGCATATACCTATAATACAGAAAAAGTGTGTATCTTTAAATAAAAGAAAACAGACAAGGAAAAAACTTCCAACACAGAAAATCCCAGCCCACAAGTTTTCACTAGTGAATTTCAACAAAGAATTTTAGAAAATTAATACGACAATTCTCAAAACCAAAAGAAGGAAATGTTCCTAACTTGTACTCAGGTCAGTACTACTCTGATATCAAAACTAAGAAAAGTATAACAAGAAACCGACAGACAAATATCCTTTGTGAATACAGACGCAAAAATCTTTAACAAAATTCTAGAAAACTAAATTCAACAGATTGTTAATAGGAATAACATAAGTATATTTAAAAAAATGAAATTTTCTTTTGGAGAGTGGGCCCCTTATAGTACTGGCTTCCCTTGCTAGGTAAGTGTTCTGGGAACCTATTCGTTTTTATCTGGAAATTTTGGGAAGGTTGCATCATGATTTGTGGAAGACAGTCCTGAGTTGTAGCAAGCAAGTTACTAGTTCTTCCACCATTGTAATGCACCTGCCCACACTTCACTGAGTGTTCAGCAATTTTTGACCAAAAATGGCATGACCCATGTACTCTACACTCCCTACATTCACTAGCTCTCACACCGAGCAATTTTTTTTCCCCTGGATGAGAAAAGTCCTCAAAGGGAAACTTTTTGCTGTTGTGGAGGAGGTGAAACAAAAAACTGGCAGAAGCACTAAAAAGCATCAAAATTCAAAACTGTTCTGAGCAGTGGAAAAAGCATTTTGATAGATGTAATTCATCAAATGGAGATTGCTTTGGAGTTGACAGCTTTAAACATGTAAGAATAAATAGATAATTTATCATAAATAAATTCCAGATTTGGGGAGTCTTTCCTTAAATACATTCTGATCATGTGACATTTACCCCAAAGATACAAGGTTAGTTCAAAATGTATAAAACAAATTGATGTAATATACCTGCTATCTTAATAAAATTTAAAAACAAACAAAGATATCTCAACTTATTTAGTAAAAAAATGACAGAAATCAAACATTTTTTCCTGATTAAGAAAACACAAAAAAGTGGCAGAAGATGATCTATAAAAGAACACCTATGAGTATAACATTATATTTAATTTTAAAAGGCTTAAAATGTTCTCCCTAATTTCAGGAACAAAAAGATGTTCATTCTTACTGTTTCTAGTCAACATTTTATTGAAGGCTCTTCCAGAACATTTGGGCAGGAAAAATAAATAGCACGTCCAAGGGAAAAGTACAATTATTATCATATGCAGATAATATGATCTTATGTACAGAAAATCTCAAAGAACACACACACATGCAGACACACACACACCTACACACACCTAATAAACAAGTTCAGCAAAGTTGCACAATATAAAATCAAGACACAAAATTTATTTGTATTTCTACACACTAGCATTGAGCAATCCAAAAGTAAAATTAAGAAAAAAATTATCTTTCACTATCAACAAAATCATAAAATATTTAGGAATAAATATAATCAAGGAGCCAGGCTCGGTGGCTCAGCCTGTAATCCCTTTGGGAGGCTGAGGTGAGTGGATTGCCTGAACCGCAGGTTCGAGACCCGCTGGGCAACGAGACCTCATCTCTACAATAAATCAAAAAATCAGCCGGGCGTGGTAGCGCATGCCTGTAATTCCAGCTACTCAGAAGTCTGAGGCGGAAGGATAGCTGGAGCCCAGCAGGTGAGGCTGCGGTGGCTGGGAACAGCCACTGCACTCCAGTCTGGTCAACTGAGTGACACTCCAACTCAAAAATATATATATATAACCAAGGGATTATAAGTTTGTGTACCAAAAATTACAAACTATTGTTGGAAGAAAATAATGAAGAACTAGATAAATGGAAAGACATTCTCTGTGTGTGTATATATACACACATGTATATATAGAGACTGGAAAGCTTAACATTATTAAGATGGAAATACTACTCAAAGTAATCTACAAATTCAATGCAATCCTTGTCAAAATCCCAATCATGTTTTGTTAAAGAAATAGACAATCGGATCACCAAACTTATATGCAAGTGCACGAGAGCTCCCATAAGCAAAACAACCTTGAAAATGAAGAGCAAAGTAGGAAGACTCATGCTTCCCTGTTTCAAAACTACTGAAAAGCATTTGCAGTAATCAAGACACTGTGGTCCTGGCAAAAACATAAACATATAGGCTAGTAGAATTGAACTCAGAGTCCTGCTGTAAATGTATATATCTATGGTCAATTGATTTTCTACAAGGGGCATCAAACACCATTTGATGAGGGGAAAAAAGGATTTTCTACAAGTTGAAGGAAAATGAAGATCTACACGCAAATTATAAAGTTGGACTTTATCTTTCACTATCCTAAGAAGTTCAGTGAGCTACAAAAAAACACAGCAAGTAGACAACTCTACAATATCAGGAAATAATATATGAACAAAACACGTTCACAGAGATAGAAATCACTAAAAAGAGACAAATAGAAATACTGGAGTGGAAGAGTACAAAGACTGAATTGAAGCTGGACAATTAGAAAATTCACAAATACATGGAATTTACACAACACACTCATGAACAGGTAATAAGTCAGAGAAGAAATAAAAAGAAAAATGTATTAAATAATCTTTAGACAAACAATAATAGAAACACGACATGCCTAAACTTAAGAGACACAGCAAAAGCAATTCCAAGAGGTAAGATAATAGCAATAAATGCCTACACTAATTTTAAAAATCCCTCAAATTAAAAACCTGACTTTAACTGCAAAGAACTAGAAGAAAAAGTATAACTAGGAGCAAGGATAAGAATGAAATAATAAAGATCAGGGCAGAAATAAAGATTAGAAAAGCAATAAAAAGACAACTAAGAGTGTATTTTTTAAAGAATAAATAAAATAGATAATTCTTTAACTAGACTAGGAGAAAAGAAGACATAAAGGAATATACTTATAAATAAAAGTTTAATTAATCTAATACCTGATAATACTGCAGAAAAGAAAATGATTAAAGAAGAGTAATATGAACAAGTCTATGCTAGCAAATTGGATAACAGAAGAAATGGATAAACTTTTAGAAACATATAGCCTATCAATGCTTATAAAGAAGTAGAAAATCTGAACTGGCAAAATCAAGCAATGTCATTTAATTAGTAACCAAAAACTTCTCAATAAAGAAAAATCCCGTACAACAAGGCTAGACTGGTGAATCTTCCTAAACATTGAAGAAGAAAATTATTTGCAAATTCCTTCAATAAAATCCAGGGAAGGACATTTCTAAACTCATGTTATAAAGCCAACATTACCTTGCTATCAAAGCCAGATAAAGACACTATAAGAATAAAAAATTACACATCAGTGTCCAAGTGAACATTGATACAAAAATCCTCACAAGCCGGGCTCGGTGGCTCAGCCTGTAATCCCGTGCCTTTGGGAGGCTGAGGTGAGTGAATTGCCTGAGCCCACGGGTTCAAGACCCGCCTGGGCAGCGAGACCTCATCTCTACAATAAATCAAAAAATCAGCTGGGCGTGGTGGCGCATGCCTGTAATTCCGGCTACTCGGAAGGCTGAGGCGGAAGGATCGCCGGAGCCCAGCAGGCCCAGGCTGCGGTGGCCGGGAGCGGCCACTGCACTCCAGTCTGGGCGACAGAGTGAGACTCCAACTCAAAAAAAAAAAAAATTCTCACAAAATACTAGTAAGCCTAATCCAATAGCACATTAAAATAATCATATATCTTGATACAGTTTGATCTTCTCTGGGATAAAGGATAAGAATTTTTCAACATACATAAATCACTAAAAGTGATATACCATATTAACAAAATGAAGGTAACATTATGATAATATCAATAAAATAGAAAAAAATTCGTAAAATTCAACATTCTTTGATCATAAAATATCTGAACATATTAGTTATACAAGGAGTGTACATGACATAATAAAGGGTCTATACAACAAAGCCACAGCTAAATTATACTCAGTGGTAAAAAACTAAAAGGTGTATCTCTAAATGTCAGGAATAAGAACAGAATGCGCCATCTTGCAACTTATAGTGAACAAAATACTGAAAGTCCTAGCCAGATCAATTATGTAAGAAAAAGAAAAAACGGCATCAAATAAGAAAGGAATAAAAAATTGTGTCTGTTTTCAGGTAACATCTCGGTCGTAGAAAATGCTAAGGACTCCATGAAAAAACTGTTAAAACTAATAAATTCAGTAAAGTTGTAGGATTCAAACAAATAATACAAAAATTGGCAGTAATAAACTATTCAATTAAGAAAGAAATTTCATTTACATAGCATCAAAAAGGATAAAATAGTTAGAAATAAATTTAACCAAGAAGGTGAAAGATCTATACACATAAACTGTAAGACATTGATGAAAGTAACTAAAGATACAACTAAATGGAAATATATTTATTTCAGTGAATTGGAATAATTACTATTACTAAAGTGCCCACACTGCCAAAAAGACTATAGATTCAATGAGATCTCTATAAAAATTCAGTGGTGATTCTAATAGAACCATAAAAAAGAATCCTAAAGATTATTTGGAACCATGAAAGATTCCAGATAGCAAAAGCAATCAAGCAAGAAAAACAAGGTTTTAAACATCACTTTATGATTTCAAATTATACATTATAAATCTACAGTAATTGAATATACAGTAAATGAAATATTGCTATAAAAGCAGACACATAGAAAAGTGGAATAGAATAGAGTGGTCAGAAGTAAACATACACACATATACGATCATCTACTCTTTGGTGACAAGTATACCAAGAATACATAATGGAGAAGAGATAATTGCTTTAATAAGTAGTGTTGGGGAAACTGGATATGCACATGAAAAGGAGTAAAATTGAGTCCTTATCTTGCCATACACACAAAAATCAACTTGAACTTGTTTAAAGACTTAAAACCATAAAACCCTTAGTAGAAAACAGGAGGAAAAGCTCCTTGACGTTGGCATTGACAATGATTTTCTTTGATACGACACCAAAAGCACAGAAAAACAATCATGTGGAATGGCATCAGACTAAAAGCACCTACACAACAAATGAAATAATGAAAAAAATTAAAAAGATGGAAAACCATATATATTAGGAGAAAATGGTTAATAACCCATATATATAAGGAATTCTTGAAATTCAATAGCAAAAAAGACAAACTGATTAAAAAATAGGAAAAAGACCTGAACAGACATTTTTCCAAGAAGGCATACAAATAACTGATATATAAAAAGATCTTCAGCATCAAAAATCATAAGGGGACTGTATATCAAAATCTAACCTCACACTTATTAGATGGGTTATTATTTTTAAAACCCTAAAAGATTTAAAAAAGTTAGTGAGAATATGGAGATGTATGTCAATAAAAAAATATAAGGATACTGCTTTCTACTAATCAACAAAATGAAAAACACTTTAGTATAAGAAATTCTCCCAAAATTTGAGAAATAGATATTTCTTCAACAAAGAAGATAAGCAAGTGACCAATACAAGCATGAAAGAATGTTAAACACCATTAGTCGTCAGGGAAATGCAAATCAAAACCACATTGTAATACTACTTCACACCCACTTGGATGTCTATGTCCATCCTGGTATGCTGCTTTAAAAATATAAGAGATTAACAGGTATTGGAGAGTATGTGAGGAGACTAAAACTCTTACATATCTATCAGTTATGGGAATTTACAACACGAACGGACAGTTGGAAGTGTCTTAAAAAGGTGACTATGGAATTACCATATGATTCTGCAATTCTTCTTCAAGTTATAAGCCCAAGAGAATTAAAAGCATCTATTCCCAAAAAATGTGTACACAAATGTTCACAGGTTTTTTCAAAATGTCTTAAAAGTAGAAGTATTACAAATGTCCATCAGTGGATAAGAAAAAAAATATGGTGAATCTTCACAATAGCATATTATTCCACCATAAAAAAACAAATGAAATGTTCTAAAATATGTATGAACATATTGCCACATGAAATGTCAGATACAAAAGATGTATGATTCCATTTATATGATACATTCAGAATAGATAAGTGAAAAGACAGAAAATAAGTTAGTATTAGTCAAGAAATAAAGGGAGGAAGGAATTGGCAGTAATCGTTAACTGAATGTATATTTGGGGTAATGGACTGTTTTGTAACAATATTTTGGTGGTAGTTGCACAAATTGTAAATGTACCCAATGCCATGAAGTCAGAAGAGTAGTTACTCTTTTCAAGTGAGAAGAGGGGAAGTAATTGGTAAAAGAAACATAAGGACTAGAAGAAAATCCCTTGAACATGCACAGAATTTAAAAATCTGGTGGTCAGGCTCGGTGGCTCAGCCTGTAATCCCGCACCTTTGAGAGGCTGAGGTGAGTGGATTGCCTGAGCTGCAGGTTCAAGATCCGCCTGGGCAGCGAGACCTCATCTCTACAATAAATAAAAAAATCAGCCGGGCGTTGTAGCGCATGCCTGTAATTCTGGCTACTTGGAAGGCTGAGGTGGAAGGATCGCCAGAGCCCAACAGGTCGAGGCTGCGGTGGCTGGGAGCGGCCACTGCACTCCAGTCTGGGTGACAGAGTGAGACTCCAACTCAAAAAAAAAAAAAATTGATATATTTTTATCTTCATTTTTGGCATTCTCCCTAAATTTTTCCTCTGTCACTGAAGACATAGATAACTCTACTTGTTATTTTTCTATGTGCCAGAATTTTCAAGTTCTCATTTTAAAATTGCAAATATTTATAACCAACAGAATTACACAGAAAAAATCAACATTTCTTTAAAAAAAACTATTTACCCACAAAATCCATTTTATGATTGTGATATCTTTATATTTCATAAATATAATATAGAGTAGATATTGTGTAAGGCACTTGGGATAGAGCAATACAGAAAGATGACACAAATGTTTACCCTTAAGCAGTTTGCATTCTTGTGGAAAGAAGCTGACAATGAGCATTCAAATAAGTTAAATAAGGGTATACTAGATGATGATAAGTACTAGGGAGAAATAGAGTTGTAAATGTTTATAAGTGTTGAAGGGTGTCAACATTGAGCAAAGCTCTCTGTAAGTGTAAATTAAAACTTGAGATGGTGAACGGAAGAGTTGTGTGCAAAGTTGGAAAAAGAATATTAAGGCAGAGGAAGGCATCAGCATAAAGTAAAAGCTACTTTCAGTCATGGAAAACAAGGAGACTGTTTTGGCTAGAGCAGGTCCTCTATGAACCTATGGGTAGTTAGTTTGAGCTTAGGTCAGAGATTTAGTACCAGGGACTCCACTGAAGGGTCTCATAGACCAATATAAGGATTAGTAAGAGGATTTTATAGCAGAGTTTAGGTCCAATATAGTAGGCAAAGTTTAGACAGTCACCACATTTGGGGAAAATAGAGACCAGTATCAATTTTGAGCATCAGAAGAGCTGTCTTGGGGCAAGGAGACTGGGCTCAGTAAAGTTTTGGTGACAAGGAAAGAAACTCAGAGTCACTGCCTACTCCTTAAGAACACTGGTCTAATGTTACTGCTGTACATAAATTACCAAGTGAACAGACAAGTTCTCCCTCTTCTAGCACTAGTCAGTCAGTCTCACCGATAATGGTCTGTGTCAAAGGGGGAAAAAAAGACAAATATTGGTCTACCATTTATTAATTGATCTTTCTATCTACATGTGATTATTTGTACATGTATTCAAATGAGCAAATAAACCCCTGCAGCTAAAATATTGTTTTATGATCCTACGAGATCCAGAGTCCAGAGTCTCTTTTCCTACTCCTAGGTTAATTCCACATTCTGCCTAGCAACAGAGGTCAGAAGCAAGAAACCTGGTTTGTGGGACTGAAACTTCTCTCTGGTGTGGAAATATTGCTCTGGAGTAGTCCCTCTTTTCTGTACTTATAGAAAGAGCAGAAAGACACTTCAGGGTCCAGTCAACCCAGATTAGAACAAGGCTGAGAATTTCTTGTGAGCCAGGAGTGACAGAATTGAAATAAACTATTTCCTGAGTTGGTGACGCAGTCAATGGCTCAGTTTGTAATACCATCTGTGAAAATCAAGTATTCAAAAGCTGAGTTTTATTTTTCTTGCTGTGTTAATTGTATATGTGTGTGTAACAAGTCTATATGTCTAGTGTTTCTGAAAAACAAATTTGAACCACAGAGATAAAAAGCCTTGGAGCATACGACTTCTGAGTTGGATCTCTAACTTTTAGACCTGGACAGTCCATCTTCTCATTTCTCCTCATTCCTTAATGAGCTATCTACAAGGAGTGTTTAGATTATTAACATCTCTTCTATCATATATTGGTTTTTTTTCTCACTCTTTTTCTTCACTTTTCCCAGTGCTCTCTGATTTTATGATACTATCACAATTCCCACATTTCTTTTTTTTGTTTTCTGTGTTGCTCCTGAATTATATTTGTCATGCATATTCTGGAGCTTGTTTTCTGTACCCTAAACTTACCATTCAAACTTCTTGAGTGATCTCATTTCAGTCCATTCTTTTCTGTATGTCAATAAAAAGTTACTTATTTCAAAAATATAACCAGGAATTGTCACTTGAGAAGTGCAATATTTACATTCTAAAGAAATGAAAAATCACCTTATAGGGTTGAAAACCAACACTCTCACACTGCCTACTTTGCATAATAAATAACACCTATGAAAAATGAATTGATGTGGTGGATACTGTGCTTGTTGATGCAATGTAATGTGCACTATTTTTAATCAACATAGCAACTTCTGCCTGTTATATTTATGACTCCAATAAATTTATAAAGTGCTATTGCTTTCCCAAATTTAGGAACATTTCAAAATTTGTCTTACTCCATTTGAAATAATTTTAAAGATGAAAATTGACTTTAGTTTTACCAAATGAGAAGACACAGTAAAGAAAATTTTAAAAAGAGAAAAGATTTAGAAGCAGCAAACAATTATTAGGTGCCGGGAGCCGCAATCACTAGTAAAAGTAAGGTAAAAGGGACCTGAAAACAGGAAAAATGCCGGCTGGGAGCAAGGCCCCAGTAAAATGCAGCCATGATGGAGGCAAAGCCCCATGGATCCTGTTGACGGACCTTCCCTAACTTTGAAGGATTGCATGCATAGGCTTGAGAATATTCCCTCTTTAATTGAGATAATAGATGCACAAGTGGATGATGGCATGTGACAGCAAAAATTATACATAGGCATAATGGAGGTGAGATTGCAGCAAAACGGGTGCCCCTTAGAATGTGCAAGGATGTGGAATTAGCAATAAACCTATGTATAAAAATGTAAAAAGGGCTCAACAGCAAAAAATCTCCCCCCTGAAGGGACAAGGGAATGCAAATTCTGAAACCTTTAGCTAAAAGGAAAAGCAAGTACTTCCTCACATCCTTTATAAGTAACAACATTGACAGTTGTGATTGATGAGGAAGTGAGAAACTGAGACAGAGTATCTCCAAAAACAGGTGTTATCAGGAAAAACAAGTCACAGACATGCCTTTTGATTTAAGAAATATTATAGTTTAATTAGAGGATTAACATTAAAGTAAGGATTAGATAAATAGCAGTTATAATTCAAAGATAAATGTTTATTATAGACGTAGGTATTAATTAAATAGAAGGAATAGAAAATAATTAACTTTTAAGGTAAACTCAAAATTATATACACTTAATGCAGGTTTAAAATTAAATACATTTAGGATTAAAAGTAAGATTAATTTCATATATAAGTGTAGATTTAGACATAAATTTTGTTTAGAAATATAAAATGTAAAATGGGTAGAATTAAGAAAATAGATAGAACAGTGAAGGGAAGATATTCAGTTGGCCTAGAGGTCATAGGATGTGGCTGATAAATTCTTGGCAGCTGGTATTTTGTTACATCACCGGTAGCAGGAAGGAACAAAATGAAACTTGTAAAGGTCAACTTCCCCATAAACAAAAGAAAAAACATGATGTAAACATTTAATGTATAACATTTTGTGGGTAGGGGGGTCAGTAAAAAACTATATAAGCTTGTAAGAATTGAATAAAAACTGGCAGAGTCTTGAGCTCTCCCCAGGAAGAAGGATCCTATTGTTTTCGTCTTTTCTTTTTCGCCGCTTCCCGATTCCCCCGTCTCAAGCCTTGACTTTCTCCTGGTGCTGGACTCCAGCAATTAGGAGCCAAGAGATAGCCTTTTTAAGAAAGAAGGAATTACAAAAATGTGGTATATACTATCAAGAAGTCAATAATAGTAATGGCTAAAAGATAGTCAAGACTTCACTTGTGACCTTTACTGGAAAAAATATTTGTAGTTGTACTGGGGGAAATTGTAATGATCATATGTAATGAAATTTTATATATTTCATCTTTGAATTTTTTTTCACACAGATACTGACATTTATTGGTATCCCTCCATGAGCATGTATTCTAATTAAGAAATTTTATTATTTTTGTTTGTTGTTTGTTTGTGTAGAGGTCTCACTGTGTTACCCAGTCTGGAATAAACTGGCAGTACCAGGGCTCACTGCAATCTTCACATCCTGGACCTAGGCGGTATTTCTGCTTCAGCCTCCTGAATAGCTGGGACCCCAGGTGTATGCCACCATGTCTGGCTATTTTTTTTTTTTTTTTTGAAGTGTGTTCTAGCTGTGTTGCCTAGGCTGGTCTTGAAATACTGGACTCAAGCAATCCTCCCACCTCAGCCTCCCAAAAAATTGGAATCACAGGCATGAGCCACACACCATCCCCAATATTTACAGGGAATGTATAGAATTCTGTTAGGTTGTTCTGTTATTTGCCTTTAAGCATGTCATTAAATTGCAGATTAACCACTATAAATTGCCGTTTAAGCGAAAACTCCATGGTTACATAGTTAAATGGATTTTAAAACTTGAAATTTTTTTTATGTATTAATGTTTTTGATTTTGATATTGTGGGGTAGTTAAGGGTTAGGTATACAAATATGCTTCGTTCAGGCACCGTTGTGAAAATTTTTTTAGTCTATGCATTGATCTTGAATATACTGCTAGAAATGTAGCTTAAACTAAAAATGCAGTGTGCATTTTGTTTAGTAATGGAGATCTTGTTTTAACATTTGACATCTCATAAAGTATATAAAATGAATTGACATTACATACAATTCAAATGAAATTACATGCAGTCAAAATGATTTTAATGGTATATAAATTTTAAATAAATACCATTTTTGCTTGTAATTTTAAGTTATTTTCATTAAATATTATCAAATTTGCAGTAAAAGCTACTTTCTGAAATTATACTGTGTTTGGTAACAGTGATTGAAGGTGGTTCTTCTAAATCAGAAAGTTTGTAATCTTAGTATGGAACTAAAAATCATCCTGTTGGTAGGGTAAGTCAGGATATACAGATTTTATTCTATTTTCCTTATAATTAGATTTCATTTTTAAGTTTTATGTGTTATTTGCAACTAATAATTATATATATTTATGGGATACAATGTGATGCTTCCAAACATGTGTACATTATGAAATGTATAACAATCTAATTAACATAGTCATCATCTCAAATATTTATCATTTCTGTATAGTGAGAACATTTAAAATTTTCTCCTTTAGCTGTTTTGAACTATACAATAAATTCATTATTATTAACTATGGTACCATGGTATGCAATAGAATGCAAGAACATATTTCTACTATATAACTGATACTTTACCTGTTGATCAATGTCTCCCCTTTTTCTGTCTACCTATCTACAGCCTTTAGAAATCACTATTTCATTTTCTACTTCTATAATTCTATTTTTAGAATGCTCATGGTTATGTATACCATAATGAATAAAATTTACTATTAACACTGCTGGTTCAAGATAAATTTAAATACTTGAAATATATTTAATAAAGTACCACATAATGAACAATACAATGAATAATCTTACATTTTTATGAAATTGTACATTTACTGAACCAAGACATATTTTGCTCTGGTCCTTGGTTCTTATTTGATGAAAAATTATAAAATTATTTTATTATAATTAAATCTTCTTATTTATTAATGTTCTATTATGATTTTATATTTCTTCATGATTCAGTATTAGTTGGTTGTATGTTTCTAGGAAATTATTTCTTCTAGATTATCCAATTTGTTGGCATAAAACTGTCGTTGGTGGTCTCTTACTATCCTTCATATTTTTATGGTATTGGTTATAATATCTCCTTTTTTATTTTTGGTTTTATTTGCATCTATTCCCTCTCCCTCCCTCCTTCTCTCTCTCTCTCTCTTTCTCTCTCTCTCTTTCTCATCTTTTAGTTAATCTGGCTAAAGTTTGGTCAATTTTATTTATGTTTTCAAAAAACCACTCAGTTGATCTATCTTGTCTATTGTTTTATAGTATATATTTCATTTATTTTTGTGTGATCTTTATTACTTATTTCCTTGTACAGACTTTGAACTTGGTTTCTTTCTTTCTTTTAGTTTTTGATTCTTTGAGGTGCAATGATAGATTGCTTATATGACGTCTTTTCTTTTTGATATATGTGTTTTGGCTATAAATTTCCATTCTAGAAGTACTTTTGCTGCATTCCATAATTTTTGGTAAGCTGTGTTTCCATTTTCATGTGACTTAAAATAGCTTTTAATTTTCCTTTTATTTTATTTTTTACCCATTCATTATTCAGGAGCATCTTATTTAATTTCCACATATTTGTGACTTTTCCAACATTATTTCTCTTACAAACTTTCAGTTTTGTTCCACTATGTTTAGAAAAATACTTGATAATTTCAATCTTTTTAAGTTGTTAAGCCTTGTTTGTGACCTATCACATGATTTATCTTGGTTAATGTTTCATGTGCACTTGAGAAGAAGACAGCTATTGAATAACATTTTCTGTATATGTCTGTTATGTCCACTTGCTTAAAATGTGTTTCAAATCCAGTGTTTCCTTATTTATTTTCTCTCTGGATGATCTTTCTATTGTTGAAAATGGAAAATTGAAGTCCACTACCATTATCGTATTGAGTCTACATATTTGCTTTATATTTAGGTGTTCTGTTGTTGTGTACATATATATTTACAATTGCTATTTACTCTTTATTCTTTTACTATTTTGTTATTATATGACGACCTTTTTTGCCTCTTTTTATAGTTTGTGAGTCAAAGTATGTTTTTTCATATATAAATATAGCCACCTTTGCTCTCTTTTGGTTATAATTTTCATGGAATATCTTTTTCTATTCTTCACTCTCAGTCTGTGTGTCCTTGAGGCTCATGTGAGTCTGTCTCAGGCCTGCATTAACTGTGTTGAATCTTGTATGTGTGTTTAGTCCGTTCATCCACTCCTTGTCTTCTGATTAGAGGATTTAATCAATTTACACATGAAGTGATTATTGATAGACTAGAACTTACTACTGACATTTTGATAATTTTGCATCAACTGTTTTATAGTTCCTTTTTTCCTGTTATGACTGAAATGCAAGAAAGAAGAATTGCTAGCACATTGTGTTCAAATTTTGGGGTCCTTTAATAGCATGCAGTCAAGAGTAGGCTCACGCCAAGAAAGCTCTTGACACTCAGTGGAATCAGCAAGAAGCTTATATAGAAAAATTTTTCAAGTTGGCTACATAGTGGGGGTTGAGCAGAGGGCTGAGCAGGTGGGTGAAGGAACAAGGGACTAAAAACAACAGAGAACAAAATATGGGGGGGGAAACTACAGGAATGTGGCAAGGGGACTTCTGTAAAGAACAAGCTCTTGGCATGCAGTTAACAAAGCATATAATTACATGAAACTTGTTGCTAGGGAGTCTCTAAATGGTTAGGACAAATAGTTTAGGTTGGGACAAGGATGTGGGTCTGTGAGTACAAGGAACTTACAATAGTCTCAAGCAGGGAGGGCTATTTCTGGGTAGCAGGCAGCTAAAATGGAGAATTTAAAAACAAAATGAAGTTACTTATCTCAAGCAAGCTATCACAGGCTAGTATAAGCTTTACAGACATTTCATTCCCCCCTTTTACTTGTTCATGAGTCCATGCATTGGCTCATCAGTCACAGGTACACTACTGTACTGGAGTTGTGAGGATGACAATGTAGGGTCCCTTCCAGGCTGGGGTCAATCCTTCTTTCTGGAACTGTTTGACATAGACCAAGTATCCGGGCTGGAATGGATGACACAGCATGGAGGACAGAGTTGCCAAAATGGCCCAAACATTGGTATATATAATCTTCTGGATCTATAGAAGGGACTCAAGATACTTTAACAAAGATTGATTAGTAATTTTTTCTAGAATGGGATCCCGCAACTGGGATAACAGAGAAGGTAGTTTCCCAAACATGATTTCATATGGAGTAAATCTTGCCTTGTATGGGGTGCGTCTAGTCTGGAGAAGGACCAGAGGCAGAAGGCTTATTTATTTTTCACCGGTTTCTATTATTAATTTGGTTAAAGTAGTTTTTAAAATTTGGTTTGTGTTCCACCTGTCCAGAACTTTGTGGTCATTAAGCACAATACAATTTCCAGTTAATGTTTAGTGCCTTACTAACCAGTTGCACTATGGACTAGGTGAAGGCAGGACCATTGTCAGAGCCAAAAGAGAAGGGTAGCCCAAACCTAGGAATTATTTTATTTAATAAAAATCCTTGCAACCATCAGTGTGGTTTTATTTTTTGTGGCAAAGGCTTCTACCCATTCAGAAAAAGTATTTACAAACACCAGTAAATAGTTGTACTCTGCCTGTGGGGGTTTTATTTCAGTAAAGTCTACTTTTATTTTACACCAGGGCTTAATTTACAAGCCCTGACTCATGTTGGAGGCTTTGGCCCTCTTTGGGGGTTAGTGTGGGCACAAGCAGGGCACATTTTAGCCATTGAAGTGGTTCGGCTTTTTTAAGTCATTAATATGATAGAAATGATTTAACAGTTCAACCATCCTGGTGCTTCCCAAATGAGTGGTGGAGTAAACTTGTTTTATTAATGTACCTGTGAAGTCCACAGGTAAAATAATTCTGGAATTCTTAACCCACCAGCTGTCAGACCTTTTGTGAGCTCCTGCCAGGTCCGCCAACTTTTTTGTTCTCTTCGAGTATAGTTGGGCTGCTGTGGGAGAGGAGGAACTGGAAAACTTTTAGTTAGCAAGATAGTCAGGGGTTTAACTGGGAGCTCCACTGCCTCTTGAGCTGCCTGGTCTGCCAGATGGTTCCCAGTTCCTTCTGGAGTGACAGACTTCTGGTGTCCCCTGCAATGAATGACGGCTACCTTTTAGGGAGCCATATAGTCTCCAGGAGGGCTAAGACTTCTTCCCTGTTTTTATAGTCTTACCTGCTGTGGTAAGAAGTCCTCGTTCCTTGTAGATCATGACATGTGCATGGAATGTAGCAAAAGCATACTGGCTGCCAGTGAAGATGTCTACTCGCTTTCCTGTTCCCTAGTGCATGGCCTGAGTTAAAGCAAATAGCTCAGTGTTTTGAGCCAAGGTACCTTACTGGTGTTTCCAGATTATTATCTGGCAGCAGAGTGGTTGGATTGAGGCATTGAGTAGGAAAGAAAGTTAGTCTTGGTTGGTTAAGCAGAAGACTCTGATATTGTGTGATATGAACAATTGACATTCACCGGCCAAAGGCTCCTTAGAGTAAAGTTTCAATGGCATAGGGAACAGTCAAAGTCAGGTTTTGGTCAAAAGTTCATTTATCTGTTGTTTTTTAAAACTAGCATGGCTGTGGCCACAGTGGCCCAAAGACAGGAGGGCCAGTCAGAGGCTACTGGGTCTAGTCTTTTTGACAAGTAAGCCACCGGTCTTCTCCATAGTCCTAAGGTAACATCTGTGAGGGCTAGGGCCAGTGCTTGGGTCAGAGCTGTTTTTAACTGCTGGAACACCCGTTCCTCAGTAACAGTCCAGTTTAGGAGATGATCTCCTGCCATAACTGTGTAAAGGGGTTGGCAATTTCAGCAAATTCTGGGATTTACAGTTGGCAATACCCTACTACCCCCAGGAAATCCCATACCTGTTTCTTTGTGGATGATGTGGGAATTTGAAGAATGGCTTTTTTCAGGCCAAAGTTAGGGTTTACTTACCCTTTTTTAGTCAGTATCCCAGGTAGAAAACTTTTGTTTAGCAGAGTTGTGTCTTCTTTGCTGACACTCAATAACCCAGGTCTTGGAGAAGCTGTAATAGAGCCTTAGTACCTTGTAAACAAGTGTCCAAATCCACAGCTTCAAGTAAGAGATTATTTGCATACTGGAGTAAAGTACATTCAGGGTGTAAGCCATGAAACCCTGACAAATCCAGTTGCAAAACTTCCCCAAAAAGCGTTGGGAAGTTTTCGAAACCCTGTGGTAACCGGGTTCAAGTTAGCTGGCTGTTATCCTCTGAGTTAGGATCTGTTTATTTAAAAGCAAAAATAGGTTGGTCACCAGTAGAGGGCAGGACCAGATCTGACTTTGGGTTCTCTGTCTTTGGGTGGTGAGGTCAACTTTTTTTTATTTTTTCACCTAGTGACCAAGCTCTTTAAAATATGCACATTGACTCTTGGAGAGTAGATGCATTCAGTTTCTTTTTGTCTCTTTTTAGTTTCTCACTTTGTTTTATGTGCTGGTCACAAGCCAGGTTGGGAGGCCTGGATGGCAGCAACTAATTTTTTTGTTTGCCATTTTGTTGCTTTGTTTATTTTCTTGTCTTCCTGTTTCTGTTTCTCAGCATTTTGGTTATTAAAAACCCTTCTGAGCTACGTCGAGCAGCTGAGAAATGTATATTCCTGCGAAACCCTCAAGTCTCTCTAATTTTTTTTTTCCAGATGCCGGGAGCCACCTGAGCCACAAAATCCAAATTAATAGCTTTAGAAAGATTAATAGGTTTGGGCTGCTCCTCAAAAACCAGCTAACTGAATCCAGTGATAAGTATCTAATGCCCTGGATCTGGCCGAAGTGTTAGGGTCCCAGTCTGGATGAAAAAAAGGAAAAAACTTTATTTAAAACTTTCTGACTTTCTTCCTTGTACCAGCAGTTGAAGCTAGAACAGACTTTTTAGCCTCAATTCTGATACACTCTCGTTTTTTCAGGGGTTGAAAAAACATACATTAAGAAGGGTAGCTCAGCCTAATCTGCCCCCCGTGGAGGGTGCACTTCCTGAAGGGGAAGGAGAGGGGCTGGATTCATTCAGGATCAGAAGCCCAGAAGCCAGAGGCAGAGAGGATGGAGGGGAGGTAGCAATACTGGTCATGCATGCAGGGTTTAAAAACAAGATAAAAAAATGGTTTGGGGCTTTTGGTTTGTCCTTTTATTTCCTATTCTTGCCCATGGAAACATTCTTATGATTCTGGGAAAGGGGGTGAAGATTAATTTTTTGTAACTGCTTTGGGACATAGAGATGTCCCTACCTATCTATTTTTAAGGACATGAATAGGAAACTGCGGGACTTTAACCAAATACTATTTGGATTTAATAAAACATTGAGTGAAAGCACAGACAAAAATTATTAAACAATGATGGAAAAGGTTATTACCCAGAAACAATGCTGGAAAAGTGAAAGTAGTCCTGCAAACTACGTGCATGACCAGTCAAAGCCTCCAATTTATCAATGTAAATTGAAACATTTCCCTGCAAGACACAACCACCTAGAAAATTTCAAAGAAAAATTGAAAACATTAGAGATATGTAATCAGGCTTCAGCCCAAATTGCGAATTTAAAACAGATAACATTGGCAAGATATATTTTCACAGCGATTGATGAACCCAGGTTATTTTGGTATTTCTCCTGTGTTGGATTAATAATTCTTGTACCTAGAAGGAGATTTTAAAGTCCATTAACATCTTGGCAGTGAAAAGCATTATAGCTGATTACAAACCGCTGTCAGTGAAATTAATTTACCCACCCTGCAGGCAATTCAGAAGGGGGTGAAGTAAGTGTGGTCCTGAAGCTTGTTTCTTTTTTGTTTTTCCTCTGTTGTTTGAAGGAGAAAATTCTTTATTATACAGTCCAGGGGACTGGTTTTTATTATACAATCCAGGGGACTGACAGGTTGTGAATTCTGTGAACCCATATTAAATGACAAATAACAAAAAACACAATGACAAACAAGACATGTCTGGACAAAGTAAGAAAAGTTAAGGATTTCTGGCACAGCCTTAGGGTAGAAAATTACAGATCCCTGAAAAAACCTCAGGACAGAAAACCAGATGACTCTGTTCAGCCAACATCTTGGCTTAGTGACTAGTGTTCAAAGGGTGACCTCATCGGGCTGTAACTCCCTTAAACAGAAACTGTGGTCACAAGCAAACAAACAGAAAACCAAAATAAATTCTTACCTCCCAGAGACTGTAGACAGACTCAGGTTCTTTTGAGGCAGTAACTGCCAGCAGTCATTCCAACTCCCTCCAAGCCAGATGAGAAGCTACCCGGCCTGAAAATTTCAGGAGAAACCTCCCCCACAATCTGTCCCTCCAGCCGGGAAGAGCTGGAGTGAGGCAGCTGCTTGTGCTGGCATATTTTGCTGGGGCCTCCAAATATTATGACCAAACTTTGAGAAAGGAGACTCACCAGCACACCAGGCTTGAATTTTTTCAGTCCTTTAATAGCACATGGTCAAGAGTAGACTCATGCTAAGAAAGCTCTTGACACTTAGTGGAATCAGTAAGAAGTTTATATAAACAAAATCCGCAAGTTGACTACATAGCAGGGGAGTGAGCAGGGGGGTGAAGGAACAAGGAACTAAAAACAAAAGGGAACAAAATATGGGAACAAACTACAGGGATGTGACAAGGGGACTTCTATAAGGAACAAGCTCTTGATGTACATCTGATTTCAGTTAACAAAGCATACAATTACATGGATTATTGCTAGGGAGTCTCTAAATGGTTAGAACAAATAGTTCAGGGGATGACAAGGATGTGGATCTGTTAGTACAAGGAACTTAAACAGTCTCACATGGAGGGGCTATATCTGGGTAGCAAGCAGCTAAAATGGAGGATTTAAAGACAAAATGAAGTTACTTATCTCAAGCAAGCTCTTACAAGCTATTATAAGTTTTACAGACATTTTATTCCTTTTTTCCAATCTTATCCTCCTTAGTGATTTGTTGTATTTTCTTTTTTGAGTGATATGGCTTGATTACTCTCCTTTTGTCTTTTTTGCATCTAATAGAGATTTTTTTTCTTTGTGGTTACCATGAGGTTTGCATATGACATTTTATAGTTATAATATCCTAATTGAAGTTGATAATACCTTAACTTTAATACAATACAAAAGTCTACACTTTAATTTCTCACACTAATAGTTATGATATCAATGTATAATTTATGTCTACATATATTATGCATCTGTCAGTTAATTATTACAGTTACAATTATTTTTAATATATTTGTCTTTTAACTTTCATGAGTTATTACACACCACACCTTTATACTTATTCTGTTTGATTATATATATGCATATATATGTCTATACATACATATATATGTACGTATATATATGTGTATATATAACAGCCAAGCCAAAAATGTATACACATTGTAAGAGATGTTAACTATGTATCAGTTTTTGAAGTTGAATTGAACTACAGTAGCAGTGTAATTACAGAAATCAAATATGACTTATATTCATCTTTTTTTGTTGGTATATATTGAGTATTACAATTTTAATTAGTTTTTTCTTTCTTAAAATGTATTTTTTTGCATACTCTGTATTTTTTCCATTGAGTTTTATACTTGTTTATGTTTATATATTGGTACTTATTGTCCTTTCTTTGTTTAAATTCAAAGAACTCCTCTTAGCATTTCTTGTAAACCTGGTCTCATGGTGATAAATTCCCTCAACTTTCATTTTCTTGTAATTTCTTGATCTCTTCTTTGTTTTGATCCTTCTTTCTCTTATTCTGATACTTTCATAATTCATTTATTCATATGTGTGATAGTGTCTCATAAATGTTTTACGCTTTTAAAATATTTTTACATTTTTATTTTTTCTTCCAATTGGCTAATTTCAAATGACCTATCTTTGAGTTACTAATTCTTTCTACTGTCTTAGCAAATACACTGTTGAAACTATTGAGTTTTTCCATTCTGTACTGTATTTTTCATCTCCCAGATTCAGTTTGGTTACTTTTTGGTTTCTACTTCATCAAACTTCACATATTGTGCATGGATTGTTTTCCTAATTTTATTTAGCTGCCTAACTGCAATTTATCATATCTCATTATGCTTTTAAAGGGGATTATATTTGTTTATTTTCCAAGTAATCTGTACATCTCCATTCCTTTGCCTCAGTAATTGAACTTTTCGTAATTTTCTTTTCATGTTATCTTTGCCTGATTCTTTTTTTTTCTGTGTATTTTTGCATTGGTTTCTGTGAATTGTAGCACCAAACTCTTCCTTTAGTCTTTTTTTTTTAACTTTTAAATTTATTGTTTTACAGATATGGGGTAAAATTCAGGGTTAGGTATACAAATGTTTATTATGCAGGTACCTTTGTTGATGAGGTGAGGCCCCCTCCCCCAGTTTCCCTCAACTGCCAATCCCATACCTACTCTACTGGCAGTTTCCCACTACTGCCAGTCCCTTTTTTATTGTACTAGAATACAAGGTCCACTTATGTGTGAGAACATATGGTATTGTGTTCTTTGTTTCTGTGATAGATCACTGAGTATGATAGACTCTAAATCCATCCAAGTTGCTGCAAGCTTCATATGTTTGTTCTTCTTTTTGGCTGCATAATAATCTATTGTGTATATATACCACATTTTTTATTCAGTACAGTTTCAATGGGCAACATGGTTGGTTTCAATTTTTGCTATTTTGAATAGTGCTGCAATAAACATGCATGTGCAGGTATCTTTTAGGTAAAATGGTTTGAGTTTCTACAGGTATGTTACCAATAGGAGGATTGCTGGGTCATATGGAAGATCAATTTCTAGTTCTTTCAGGAATTGTCACACTGTTTTCCAAAGAGATTATACTATTTTACATTCTCACCAGCAGTGTAGAATCTTACCTTTTTCTCCACATCCTTACCGTCATCTGTTGTTGTTTGTTTTATTAATGATAGTCATTCTTACTGGGGTTATGTGATGTCTCAATGTGGCTTGGATTTTCATTTCTGTGATGATTAGTGAGACTGGGCACTTTATGTTTGTCTGTTGAGTGCCCATATATCTTCTTTTGAGAAGTTTCTATTCATGTCTTTTGCCCACTTTTTAACGGGACTGTTTGTTTTGTTTTGTTTTGTTTTCCTTTCAACCCATTTGAGTTCCTTGTAGATTCCAGATGTTAGACCTTTGTCAGATATACGGTTGGCAAACATCTTTCCCATTCTATGGGCTGTCTCCCTGCTCTCTTGATGGTTTCTTTTGCTTTGAAGAAGCTTTTCAGTTTTATGAGGCCTCACTTGACTATCTTGTCTCTTACCGCATAGGCACTTGGGGTTTGGAACAGTAATTGGTTGCCAGTTACAATTTCCATAAGAGTGCCTCCTGCATTTTGTAAGATTCTTATACTTGGGGGTTTTACATTTAGGTCTTAGATGCATTTAGAGTTAATTTTTGTGTATGATGATAGGTAGTGATTCTGTTTCAATTTTCTGCATGTGATCATCCAGTTTTCCCAGTACCATTTACTGAATAGATTCTTCTCTCCCCAGTAGTGTTGTTGGAGGCTTTGTTAAAGATGAGTTGGTTGAGAAATTGAGATTTTGCTTCCAAAATCTCTATCCTGTTCCATTGGTCTGTATGCCTGTTCATGTCCCAATACCAGAATGTTTTGATAATTGTAGGCTTATAGTAAAGTTTGGAGTCTGGAAGCATGATACTCCTGTTCTGTTTCTTTTGCTAAGGATTGTTTTGGCTATTCCTGGTCATTTATGTTTCCATATGAATTTCTGTATTGTCATTTCCAGGTCTGAGAAGAAAGATTTTGGTAATTTAATGGATGTTGCATTGAAACTGTAGATTACCTTTTGTTGAATAGATATCTTAACAATGTTGATTCTTCCTATCCATGAGCATGGAATATTTTCCCATTTGTTTATGTCTTCTTAGATTTCTTTGCGTAGTGTTTTGTAGTTCTCATTGTAAAGGCCTTTCACTTTTCAGGTTAATAAGATGCCAAGATATTTCTTTTCTTTTTCATGGCTATTGTGAATGTTATTGTGCTTCTTATTTGGTTTTTTGCCTATTTGTTTTTGGTGTATAAGAATACAGCTGTCTTTTGAACATTTATTTTTGTACCCCAAGACTTTGCCAAAGTCCTTTATCAGTGCAAACTGGTTTTTGACAGATTCTCTTGGATTTTCAAGGTATAAGATCATATCATCAGCAAAGAGGAGTAATTTAACTTCTTCTTTTCCTATTTTGATACCCCTGACTTCCTTCTCTTGTCTAAGTGCTTTAGCTGGGACTTCCAACCCAAGGTTTGACAAGAGGGATGAGAGTAGGCAGTCTTGTTGTGTTCCAGTTTTCAGGGGAAATGTTTCCAGTTTCTTTCCATTTAGCAATATGTAGTTGTGGGTTTATTTTATATGGTGCTTACTATTTTGATGTATGTTCCTATATACCTAGGTGTTTGAGGGTTTTTATCAAGAAGGGATGCTGGATTTTTTCAAAAGCTTTTTCTGCATCTAATGATATAATCATGTGTTTCATATTTTTACATCTGTTGATTTATTTAATTACATTTATGGTCTTGTGGATGTTGAATCAACCAGCATCCTAGGGTAAAAGGCTATTTGTTCATGGTAGATGATATTTGAGATGTGTTTTTGGATCTGATTTGATAGAATCTTGTTGAGGATTTTTGTATCTATGTTCATGATGGATATTGGCCTGGAGTTCTCCTTTTTGTTAGATCTTTACCCCTTTTGGGTATCAGTGTGATGTTAGCTTTTTAAAATGATTTGGGGAGAATTCCATCTTTCTCAACTGCCTGGAATAGTTTAATAGGATTAGTATCAGCTCCTCCTTGTACATTTTGTAGAACTCTGCTGGAAAGCTGTTTGGACCAGGTCTTTTTCTTGTAGGTAGTTTTTTTTGTTGTTGTTGTTGTTGTTTTATTTCAGAGTCAATTTTCTGTGTTGTTATTGATCTATTTAGTGTCTCAAGGTCTTCTTGTTTCAACCTTGAGAGGTGTGGTGTCTGAAAGTCCTCCATTTCATTTAGGTTATCAAGTTTGTTTCCACACAGGTGTGCATAGTAATCTCTGATAATCTTCTATATTTCTTCTGGGTCAGTTATGATGATCTTTTGTATTTCCAGTTGCATTTATTTGACCTTTTTCTCTCTTTTTCTTGGTCATTCTGACTAGGGGTCCATTGATCTTGTTAATTCTTTCTAAGAACCGTCTTTTTATTTTGGTGATATTTTATATGATATTTTTGTTTTCTATGGTCCATATTTGGGCTCTTGCTTTGGTGATCTGAATTTTTCTGTTAAAGTTAGTGTTTTGGTAGTCTTGTCTTTCCAACTCTCTTAGATGACTTGTTAGCTTGCTAACTTGTGATCTTTCAATTTTCTTGATGTGTTCGTAGAGACATAAATTCCCCTCGTAGAACTGTTTTCATAACATCCCAGAGGTTTGATAAGATGTTTCTTCATTTTCATTTGTTTCCAGAAATATTTTGATTTCTGTTTTGATTTCAGTGTTGACCCAGTAGTTGTTCAGCATCATGTTGTTTATTATCCATGTCTTTTGGACTTTGGAGAAGTTTTGTTGGCGTTGATATTTATTTTTATTCCACTGTGGTCTGAAAAGGTACATGGCAATATTTCAACCATATGAAATTTGTTTACACTTGATTTACAGCCAAGGATGTGATCAATCTTGGAGTATGTTCCATGTGGTGGTGAGTAGAATATATACTCTGTGGTTTTTGTGTGGAATGTTCTGTAGGTATCAATTAAGTATATTTGGTCAAGTGTCAAGTTGACTTTCTGGATATCATTGCTGAATTTTGCCTTGATGACCTATTAGGGCTGTTAGTTGGATATTCTTGTTCCAAGCTATAATAGTTTTAGAGTCAATATCTATTTTTAGTTTCTTTATAAATGGTGGTGCTCCAGTGTTGTGTGCATATATGTTTAGGATGGATATTTCCTGTTGATGGATTGAACCTTTTATCATTATGTAGTGTATTTTTGTATCTTTAAATTTTTTATAACTGAAAGTTTTTTTGTCTGATATTAAGACTCCTGCCCTCTTTTGTAATCCATTTGCCTAGCAACTGGTTTTCCTTCCTTTAATTTTGAATCTGTGTGCGTCTCTTGTGGTGAGATGATTTTCTTGGATGCAGCAAATAATTAGGTCATGGTTTCTTATCCAGTTTGCCATTCTGTGTCTTTTCAGTTAGCATTTTTTTCCATCCACATTCAGGCTGATTATTTAAATGTGATTTTTTATATCTGTCATGAGATTCTTATGTTTTTTTCTTTGTTTGCTTGTTTTCTTTTAACTTTGGGGTTGATATATGTTTGTTTTTTCAGGTTTGCTGTTGCAATGAATTCTCTATTGTTTCTGTGCTCTGAAATTCTCTTGGGAAGTATATGGCCATTCTTTTTTTCTTTCTTCTGTGCTTAATACCTTTTTAAGTGTCTCTTGTATAACTGGTCTGGAAGTTGCATAATCTCTTAGGAATTGGGTGTCTGGAAAGAATTTTAATTCTTAATTGCTAATGAAGCTGGACTTGTCTGTGTAGGAAATTTTTAGTTGAGACAGTTTATCTTTGAGGACATTGAACATTGGACTCCAGTCCCTTCTTGTTTGTAGTGTTTCTGCTTATAGGTCTGCTGCTATTCTGATTGTTTTTCCCCAAAAGGTAGCCTATCCTTTTTCTCTTGCTGCCTTTAGGATTTTTTCTTTTGTGCCTACTTTGTGTAGGCGAATTACTATGGGTCTAGGGGTTGGTCTTCTCATTTGATGTCTTGAGAGGTTCTCTGTATCTCTTGTGTTTGGCTGGTCACATCTCTGGTGAGATGGGGAAAGAGTTCTTGGAGAATGTCCTGGAATATTTGCTCCAAGGTATTCTCTGTTTCCCTTTATTGTTCAGGTATACCAATTAGGTTCAGCCTCTTGATATAATCTCACATCTCTTGTAGACTATATTCTTTCTTTCTGAGTTTTCTTTCTATGTTTTTTACAGATCATGCTAATTCCATGTTCTGGTCTTCAAGTTCTGAGATTCTTCTTTTGATTAATTCTACTTTCCATGTTTGTTATTTTGTTGTCTATTTCCTGGATGAAATTTTTTATGATCAAAATCTCTGTTGCATGTTCTTTCAATGTTGCATCTTGTCTTTCTTGAGTCTTATTCACTCTTTTCATTCATTTCCTAATCCGTGTTGTATTCTGGGACCAGTCTTTGGTGACTTCCATTGTTTGGGCTCTGAGGTCTGAAATTTCAGGAGTTTTCTCTTTGTTATGCTGGAAATTACCTGTGATCTTCCATTGTTTTTTCCTCATTTGTGACAGTTCTCTTTCTTTTCTCTTTAGTTCTGTTCTTCTGTGGCAGTAGGAGAGGCTTTCACTTCTGATGATTGCTCAATCCTCTATTCTTTCTTATCAGGGCTCTGGATTTGTTGTATTTTGAAACAAGACAGTGGGTTGGAAGCATTGTTGTCTCTTGTAGTTTTGAAAGTTGAATAAGGTATAGGATTGGGAACTAGGACTGAGAAACTACTTGCAAATCAGAATGTTCACTGGTTATGGTATGGGTTCCTTGACACCCACTCCCCATCAGCACTCTATATGGCAATGCAATGGGTATGTGAGTGTACCTTCTGAACCCAAGATACAGTAACAGCAATGAGGAGAACAGAAGGAACGGAGAAAAGTAGAATGAAATAAGATGAAAGAATTTTTTTTAATGACAGAAAAACAACAGGATAATGAAAGCAAAAACCAAAGCAAAAACAATTGAACACACACATACACAGACTCACACCCCCCAAAAAACAGATTGGAATAACAACTAAGCAAAACAAAATCAAAAACAACTACAGCAAAAATCCAGAAAAATCAAACATGCATACATACACACACATCCCAGCACAAAATGAATGGAGAAGAAAAACAGAAAGAACAGGGGAGAAAAAAACACAGAGAAAAAAAATAAGCATTCAGGTTGAAGCTTCACACATGTAGTCACACACACATTAAACTAAAAAAGAAAGAAAAACAAAGAGGAAAAACAAACCATCACCACCAAAAACAAAACAAAAAAAACCCTGAAAGATGAACACTCAAACATTCACATATACACATAAAAAGAAAACAAAAAACAAAAGAAGATAGAGAAAAAGAAAAAAAAATGGAGGGGGGATACATACCATTCATGCACAAAGGAAAAATATTAAAAAATTAGAAAAGCTAACAAAGTAGCAGGCAAAAAATTAACAAGTAAATAAAAATAAAACTTGCCCTCTTGTGACAGTTTGTGTAATTGTTCCTCTCAGCTTTCTCTCTGCTGTCTCCTACAGAGCTTCTGCCTCCTTCACGCTCTCCCCAAGGTCTGGACCAGGGAAGGAGGAGGGGCAGTGGAGGTGAGTGGGGCTGCAGCTGAAGTTCTCTCCTCCTTCTCTCCTATGGTCAGGGTGAACCCCTCCAGTGGGAGGTTTGGGATTGTCTCTTCTCCAATTACTCATTGGGGATGCCCCAGCCAGGCCTATGCTGGAGTGGAGACCACCTATCATAGCTGATGTCCAGTCTCTGCCTGGGTTCATCCCTCTCAGTCATGCCCCAGTCATCTGGGTCTGATGTTCAGAGGATTGCTTGGGAGAAGGGGGTTGTGTCAGCCCCAGACTCAACCCTGATCTCTTTGGTGTTCTTCCTCATCCTTTCATGTCTACACCTTTTGTTCCACAGCTGGATCAGGGTAAGGAGGTGGTGCTCCTGAGACTCAGCACTCAACAGGTCCCTCCAAAGTTTATGCTCTCAGTATATTTCCTCTGGGTCACAATCAACCCCTGACTAGTTGATCCACTGGCCACAGAGATTGAGTTTGTTGCTCTGTGGTGAGCAAGTCAGAGCACTTTCTGCTCCATTTTCAAAATTTTGGCAGTGTGCCTCTTTCATATTCTCTAGTAGAGGTCTGCATCTGGGCTCCCTTCTGCAGCCCTTGCTGCCAGTGTCAAGTCAGGCACTGCAGTGGTGAGGTAGAGTCTGGAGCCGGCAGTCTCTCTCACTGCAGTGGTGAAGCACAGCCTGGAACAGGTAGTCTCTTCCTGACACTTCTTCCCAGGAAGATTTTTGTCAGTTAAAAAAAAAATGGTGCTCAGGCTTCTGCAACCTGGGAAGCATTAGGAATCACGCAGAGCAGCTGCTGCACCAGTTGTTTCTCCAGGAGAGCCCTGGCCACTTGCTCACAAGTCCCTGCTTAGTCAGTCTCTTCCAGCATCTTCTTCCCAGGAAGGATTTTTTTTTAAAAGGCACTCTGTTTCTGCCTCCCAGAAATCACTAGGGCCAAGCCGAGCAGCTGTGGCATCCATCATTTCACCAGGAGAGCCCTGGTCACTTTCTCCCTAGCCCTCATTCAGTTAGCCACTCACATGCCCATTTACTCACTGACATGTACACAAAATTTTCCATATACTCACTCACTCTCACTGAGACTTCCATAGTCTGACTGTCTTGGCCACTGTCTTCCCACTCTCCCACTATATCTCCTTTAGTCTTTACAGACTAGTTTCAGTAAGTTGAGATCCTACTTTATTAGACTTTTGTGCATATGAGATTGCCTTTAGGATCAAACTTCAGTGGGGTTGCATTCTGGTCATGTAGCTGACACTGGATTCTCAGTGGAGTCAGGGGTAGATATAGATTCTGTCTAACTCCTGCATGAACTGAACTGCCTCAATTACCTTAGACTGTGAAACTGGTACTTGATGAGAATCTGCTTCAGTTTTTGCATTTGGTAGACCTGTTACCATGTGGTTGTTTTAGGGCCCACAGCCTAGCCTAGATCTTTAGGCCTACCTCTGCATATCTTTATGCTTTCATAGTTTAAAGGAATCACCCACTCTTTTTTATCTTTCCAAAACACTCTTGTTTCCTGCTTTGCTTGCTTGCTTTCTTGCTTTTTTTTTTTTCTTTTTGTTCAATTAAGTCAGGATTTTACTCCTGCCCAGGCTGGAGTGTAATAGCACAATCACAGCTCATTGCTGCACCACTGGGCTAGAGTGATCCTCTTGGCTCTGCCTCTTGAGTAGCTGGAACTACAGGTCCACACTACTTACCCAGCTTCTTTTTCTCTATATTTATTTTTTGTAGAGACAAGGTCTTGCTATGTTGCCCAAGCTGGTCTTGAACTACTAGACTCAAGAAATCCTTCCATCTCAACCTCCCAAAGTCCTGGGATTATGGACATGAGTCACTGCCCCTACTCTTGTCTTTATTTTATTTCTTATATATTCTAACCTACTATTATCTTCCAAATAATGATGATATCATAGTTAAGATTGTGGTGCAATAATGAGGATTAGACTAAAGGGAACTTGGTAATTTCCATCTAAAGTATTCAGGAAAATTTTCTCTTAATATTGGTTCTCTATCATTTTTTTGAGTGGTGTGCCTATTGTTGGGCAGATGATCCACAGCTTATCCATAACTGTAAGAGAATAGAAAATGAAGAAGTTGAGTTAAGCTTCACTTTCTGTAGGCCTTTTAAAATATGGATGTCAAAGTTCTTCATTGGTCAAGGAAAGTCTTAAGGCTTAATTTACCTTTAGAAATTTTATACATAATAGTATATGTTACATTGTAAAATTTTTAAATATAAATAAATATTTATAGTAGGTATGTTTTATGCAATATGTAATATTTTATATAATATTACACTCTATACTGCAAATAAATGTGATATTTTACATTTTAGATATATTTAACTATTTTTAGGTTTATTTAACTTGACCTTACTTACAGTTGTTCTTTCCAACTGTACTGATTATTTTCTTCTATTGCTCTTTTAACACACAAAAATATTAATCTTACAAATTGTTCTTCCTTTTGAATCGTTAAACCTGAAATTGTTCAATAAGAGCTAAATAGCTTACTACCTTTATTTTCTCTTTACATAATTTTAAAAACACAAACAGGCACTTGTGTATCAATTAGCAATTTTATATCATATTTATCTTTATTTTTTTTTAATCGAACTCTTCCAAATGGGTGAAACTTTATTCAGAAAGAAATGTACTGATATCTTCTACTCTTTTTAGGAGTGCTAAAAATGTCATGTATATATTTAAAAATTGATGTAAAATGATAGTAAGTTGAGAGTGTTTAATTATATATGATGGAATATTACACAGTCATAAGGAAGGACAAAATCATGGACTTCTCAGCAAATTGGATGGAATCGGAGACAATTATTCTTAGTATTCTATCACAGAAACAAAGAACTAAATGCCACACATAATCATTCATAAAGTGGGATTTTAATATTAATCACAATAGCACAAGGGAGGGATTGGCAGTTGTGATACACCGCCAGGGGAGTGGGGGGGCATGTTACAACACAAAGGGTACCTGATCCTAAATCGGGGAAGTGTGGACCAGTTGGGGGCTCAAACTTCATTTGCATATACTATACTTATGTACCTAATCCTGACTTTGTACCACACATCTTTATAATAAAATAAAATAAAAAGTAGATAAATTTTCTCTGAATCCTTTACTATCATATATATGTGTGTGTATTATATATATATATATATATATATACACACACATATATATACATTTTTTTTTTTTTTTTGAGTTGGAGTCTTACTCAGATTGGATTTCAGTGGCATGCTCCCAGCCACCACAACCTTGATCTTCTGGGTTCTGGCAATCCTTTTGCCTCAGACTTCCAAGTAGCTAGAACTACAGGTACGTGGTACCATGCCTAGCTTATTTTTTATTTATTGTAGAGACAAGGTCTTGCCAAGTTGCCTGGGCGGTTCTCGAACCCACGGGCTCAGGCAATCCACTTGTCTTGGCCTCCCAAAATGCTGGGGTTACAGGTTGAGCCACCAAGTCCGGCCTGTCATATCATTTTTAAATGACTAATTTTTTTTTGTTTCCTTTTGGGTTTTTTTGAGGGGGAGTGTCTTTCACGTTTCCTGACTTTTTAATCTGTGTCATATATTGGCTTTTGCTTATCTCAATGTCTACTTGTTTTCATCATTTTCAATTTCTTTCTTTTTTTATGGGAGGGGCTATGGATTTTACCCATATTATGTTTTCTTCTTTTCTGTTTCCACAATGTTTCATTCATTTTAATTACATGTTACTTTTAATTCTTGATTTCTTACAAACATTGGCTTCTACTTCCAGTTGCTTACCTAGTTTCATATTTAAGTTGGAGAGATAAACAAAATTAGATGAATACGCATATAGTTTTCATTTACTATATATTTCCTGGAACACTTACTTTAACATACTTTGGTGCCAAAGCTCATTACTATGCAAATGATACTTTCCCAAGCTTTGAAAGAGGAGAAAAGACTCCAAACTTGCTGTTATGAGCTCCTCCTCCATTTCTTGTCCTTCAAAGTCAGTGCACATTATGTTCCTTCACTGGTCAAGTGTGAGTTGAGGTTCTTATATTTTTAGATTTTATGGTTAGGTCTTTGATTCATTTAAAGTTTATTTTTATATGTGGTAATAGAGAGGTGTCCTGTTTCGGCATTGTGGTCAGCCAGTTTTTCCCGCACCATTTACTAAATAAGGTCTCCTCTCCCCAGTGGTTTTGGTTGATGGCTTTGACAAAGATGAGTTGGTTGAGAGGTCCAGTTTTTACTTCTGGAATCTCTGACCTGTTCCATTGGTCTATATTCCTCTTCTTGTAAGTACCAGGTTGTTTTAATTATGTAGCCTTATAGGAAAACTTAAAGTCAGAAGTGTGATACTTCCTGCTTTGCTGCTTTTGCTGAGGATTATTTTGGCCATTTGTGCTTTTTTGTTGCTGCTGTTTCCATAAGAATTTCTGTGTTGTCATTTCCAGGTCTCAGAAGAATGATGTTGGTAATTTTATGACTATTGCATTGAATTTGTTGATTGCCTTGGTAGGATGGACATCCTGACAATACTGATTCTTCCAATCCATGAGCATAGGCTGTTTTTTCCACTAATTTTTTAAAAGTATGTATTTATTTTAAAGATGTAGAGTACAATTCAAGACTATGTATACAAATGGTCATTGCACAGATAAAGGTTGAGCCTGAATTTGGTCCCTATATTGCCTTTGAGATCAGGTACTCTTTTTGATGAAATGTGCCTCCCCATCATCTGGCAGTGTCCTGCTACCGCCAATCTCTTTCTTATACTATTATGATAATGGTTCAGGACTTGATTATGAGTGAGAACATGTGGTACTCAGTTCTTTCTTTCTGTGATAGATCACTGAGTATTATAGACTCTAAGTCCATCCAAGTTGCTGTGAAGCTCATAATTTTTGTTTTTTATGCTTGTGTAATATTTCATCATGTATATGCACAATGTTACTTTTTATCCTATTTTTGATGGACACCACTGTTGATTTCATGTTTCTGCTATTGTGAATAGTGCTTCAATAAACATGAGTGCACACTATCTTTTTTGTAGAATGATTTGAGTTCCTGCAGGTATATTTAAAGAAGGGGTATTGCTGGGTCAAATGGTAGAAAAATTTCTAGATCTTTTAGAAATCACCACACTGCTTTCTCCAGAAGTTGTACTAGTTTATGCTCCTACCAATTATGTAGACGTGTTCCTTTTTCCCCACATCTTCTCAAGCATCTGTCATTTTTTGTTATTAATGATAGCCATCCTGACTGGAGTTAAGTGTGGTTTTAATTTGCACTTATTTAATGATTACTGCGGCTGAGAATTTTTTCATGTGTCTGTTGGCTGCTTTTGAGGATTGTCTATTCATATCATATGCCCACTTTTTAATAGGACTGTTTTTTTTTTTCTTTTTGGCCCATTTGAGTTCCTTGTAAATTCTAGATATTATGTCATTATCAGATATAATCAGATATACTGTTGGTAAACACTTTTTCCCAGTCTGTAGGCTTTCTTGTATCTCTTTTGATGGTTTCTTTTGCTTTGCAGAAATTTTCCAGTTTGATGAGGTTCCACTTGTCTATCTTATCTCTTATGACATCAGCTTTTGGGGTTTTCATCAGGAATTGATTGCCAGGTCCAATTTCCATAAGAGTATTTCCTGCATTTTCTAAGGCTCTTATAGTTGGAGGTTTTACATTTAGGTCTTTGATCCATTTAGAGCTGATTTCTGTGTATGGTGATGGGTAGGGGTCGTATTTTAATCTAGATGTGGTCAGTTTTTCTAGAACCATTTTCTGAATAAGTTCTCCTCTTCCCAGTGGATATTATTGAAGGCTTTGTTGAAGATGAGTTGTTTGAAAAATTGAGGTTTTCCTTCCAGAATCTCTATCCAGTTCCATTGGTCTATAAGTCTGCTCTTGTACCAATATCAGGCTGTTTTGATTACTTTAGCCTTACAGTAAAGTATAAAGTCTGGAAGCTTAAAGTCTAGAAACCTCCCACTTTGTTTCCATTGCTGAGGATTGCTTTGGTTATTTGTGGTCATTTATGTTTTTTATATGAATTTTTGCATTGTTGTCTTCAGGTCTGAGAAGAATTATGTTGGTAACTTAATGGGTATTGCATTGAATTTGTAAATTGTCTTTGGTTGTAAATTGTCTTAACAATGTTGATTATTCCTATCCATGAGCATGGAAAGTTTTTCCATTTGTTGTGTCTTCTGGATTTCTTTGAGCAGTGTTTTGTAGTTTTCATTATAAAGGTCTTTCACATTTCTGGTTAGGAAGATGCCAAAGTATTTCTTTTCTTTTTTTTATCTTTTTTCTTTTCTTTTCTTTTTTTGTGTGTGTGGCTATTGCAAATGGGATTATGCTTTTTATTTGGTTCTTTGCCTGTTTATTTTGGGCATAAGAATGCAACTGTCTTTTGCACATTTATTTTGTACCTGAGATTTTTCCAAAGTCCTTTATCAGGGCAAGGAGGGTTTTTTTGTTTGTTTATTTTGTTTTGTTTTGTTTTTGGAGTCTCACTCTGTCACCCAGACCGGAGTGCAGTGGCCGCTCCCGGCCACTGCAGCCTCGACCTACTGGGCTCCGACGATCCTTCCGCCTCAGCCTTCCAAGTAGCTGGAATTACACGTGCGTGCTACCACGCCTGGCTAATTTTTTTTTTTATTGTAGAGATGGGTCTCGCCAAGTTGCCCAGGTGGGTCTCGAACCCACGGAGTCAGGCAATCCACTCACCTCAGCCTCCCAAAGCATGGGATTACAGGCTGAGCCACCAAGCCTGACTGCAAGGAGGTTTTTGACAGATTCTCTTGGGTTTTCATGGAATATAATGATATTGTCAGCAAGGGATAACTTAACTTCCTCTTTTTCTATTTGGATATCCCTGATTTTCTTCTCTTGTCTAATTACTCTCGCTAGGACTTCCAACACAATTTTGAACAGGAGGGGTGAGTGGGTGCAACCTTTTCTTGTTCCAGTTTTCAACAGAAATGCTTCCAGTTTCTGTCTATTTAGCAATATGCTGACTGTGGGTTTATTGTAGATGTTGCTTACTATTTTGAGATATGTTCATTTATGACAGATTTCTTTCTTTTCTCTCTAGTTCTGTTATTCAGTGTCAGGGGGAGGGGCTCTCACTTCTGATGTTTACTCAGCCCTCTATTTTTCCCTGATCAGGGCTCTGAATTTATTCTATTTTGTAACAACATTGTGGGTGGGAAGCTTTGCTGTCTCTTGTAGTTTTGCAAGACAAATAAGGCAGAGGATGGGGAGCTAAGAGTCGTAAATTACTTGCAAATCACAGTGTTCACTGACTAGGGTATAGGTTCCCTGAGACCCACACCCCACCACCATTCTGCATAACAATGCAATGGGTATGTGTGTGTACCCCTGAGTCCGAGGTAAAGTAACAGCAATAAGGAGAACAGAGAAAAGCTTGAATGAAATAGGATGGACAAAAATTAAAAAAATAATAAAAAATAAACCAGAAAAATGATAGCTGAAGCCAAAGAAAGAAAACAATTACACACACACACACACACACACACATATACACACCCCAAAACAAACTGGAAAAAACAGAACAAAAAATCCAGGAAAACTGAACACAAACCACTCACACACTTAACATAACATTAAAGGAAAATTAAAAAAAAGAAGAGAAAGAGAAAAAAAAAAGGGACTGCAAATCAAACCTGAACACATACATTCACACACACACACATTAAACTAAAAAAGGAGAGCCAAAAAACCTGAAAGATGAACATTCAATCATTCACATACACACATAAACAGAAAATGAAAAATAAAGGAAGAAAGAAAAAAGAAAAAGAAAGAAAGGATCCCATGCTCAGTGGCTCATCCAGTAATCCCAGCACATTGGGAGACTGAGGCGAGTGAATTGCCTGAGCCTAAAGGGTTCAAGACCAGCCGAGGCTGCTTGGTGAGACCCTGTCTCTACAATAAATAAAAAATTAACTGGGCATGGTAGCGTGCAGCTGTAGTTCTGGCTACTTGGAAGGCTGAGGCAGAAGGATTGCTAGAGCCCAGCATTTCAATTCTGGGATGGTTGTTTGTGTGCCACTGCACTCTAGCCTGGGTGACAAAGTGAGACTTCAACTCAAAAAAAAAAAAAGTAATGCAAATCAAGTCTTCACACACACATTCATGCACAAAGAAAAAAAGAAAAAAGTTATAAAAGAAAAACCTGCCCTCTTGTGGCACGTTCTGTAATTGTTCCTATATTGCTCACAGGGAAGCCACATTCACAAACTCCCCAATAAACACTCCAGGGAAGGAGAAGGAGGTGGTGGAGGTGGATGGTGCTTCAGTCCTCCTCTCACACTGTTGTGTGGTCAGGGGGACCCCTCCAATTAGGATGTGCACGATTGTCTCCTCCCGAGATGCTTGCAGGGAGTGTCCCAACCAGGCTTATCCTGGAGTACAGTTGTTCTATCTTGGCTGCTGTTCAGTTTCTGTCTGGGTTCATCCCTCTCCATTGTGCCTTAGCTGTGTGGGTCTGATGTTCAGAGGATTGCTGGGGAGGAAGTGTTTGGGTTATCCCCAGACTCTCCACTGATCTCTTTGGGGATCTTCCTCATCCTTTTCTGGTCACATCCTTTGTCCCAAGCTGAATCATGATAGGAGCTAGGGAGTCTGAGGCTCAGCACTCATCTTGTCCCTCTAAAGCATACATTTTCAGGATATTACCTCTGATTCATGATCAATCCTCATTAGTTAACTCACTGGTCACAGAGATCAGGTCTATTGCTCCATGGTGAGCAAGCCAGAGCACTTCCCTGTCCAGTTTTCAAGATGGTGGTAGGGTGCCTGTTTTGTCTTCTCCAGTAGGGCTTTGCTTCTGGGCCCCTTGTTATTCTCCCTCTGTAACCCTTGCTGCCAGTGTCTGGCCAGGCACTGAGGTGATGAGGCAGAGCTTAGAGAGGCAGTTACTCCTGGCTGCTTCTTTCTGGGAGGTATTTTGCTGATTTTAGAAACGGCACTTGGCCTCTGTGCCCCAGGAACTGCGATAGGGTACAAGCACAGCCGCTGTAGCACCAGCCACTTCACCAGGAGAGCCTTGGCCACTTGCTCCTGTGTCCCTATCCATCAGTCACTCACATAACCACTTAATTATGGACACATATGCAAAATTGTCCAAAACTTCACACACTCACTCACACAGGGATTCACATAGTCTGACTGACTATACTGCCATCTTCCTCCACCCTCCATTAAATTTCAAGTAGCTGTTTCACATACACATGCTTTTTATTCTGAAACAAAAGAGAGGGCAAAAGAAGAACCAATGATCAATGTTTTTTACTCTATAGGAGTTATTTTTATATGTTCTCATATAGCATGATTTCCTACCTTAATTCCCTTTTCGTTAAGCAGTATGTGGAAGTACAACAATGATGCTGTATAGATTCTGATTGCTAAACTGTCCCTGGGAAACAAATTCTTCCAGTTCTCAGAAATACTGTGTAATTTGAACGAGAGTTAATTATGAAAGGTTACAAATTTTTGTCTTCCTTATTACTGACATCGCTCATTCACTTTTAATAGACTAGTTTCTTATTTTTATTTATATTTCATATGAGAGGGTTTATAAAAAGTTTTATCCCAAAATGTAATCAATCTGTGCCTAGTCATTGTTTATGTATTTCTTGTATCTTTACTTTTAAAGTTCAATGATTGTCTTCCTCAACTCCAACACACACTTATTTTTACATGATTTTTCTCCGTATTTTTTTCTCCTTCCCTAATATTGCCCCTTCTTTTTGCCCTTATGTTGCAATAAACGGAGACAAATATTTTAGTTACAATATATTTGCGATATTTTGGTACTTTTAAAGTTTTGATGTACAAGTTTTCTCCGAGAAGCCTCGGGTCATTTGACTGAGAACCTACTTCTATCTAATCTATTACTTTATTTTTCTTCTTATAAGTGATTTAGTTAAAATAAGGCTTCATTTTTGAATGAACTAATTCTTCCTTTTCTTTTTCAGATATGTTTAAATCTAATTTACTAATTTTTACAACTGAAATTTACTATCTTTATTTGTTATTCAATATCCACCCTTAGTGCTTTTTAAATTTTCTCTATTGTTTCAATCAATATAAATAAACCTTTCTGCCAGTAAATTTTACTCACCATACAGTTCAATAATATTGGCTTTTTCAAAGTGACTGATGTGTAAGCTCTGTCAAAGATATGCTCAGGTCATTTGATAGAGACTCTTTTAACTGCCATTTAATACTTTTTTAATCTTCCTTCATAGTATTTACTTATGATGAGTTACATTTATGCATGAGTTGTAAAGGAAACTCACATAATACAAGGTTAGGTATTCATAGGTTGACAGAATTCTCATGAATAGCGTGACCCAAAAAACTAACCCTGTATTTCCATAGAAGCAATAGTTTAGTATTTTCTAATATGATGTTTATGACTACTTTATAAAACATATATATTGCAACAAGAATTGATTCTATACATTTAGTAGCAACCAAATAACATTAAAGGTCAAAGACCAAAAACTAAAATCCTAAGCAATGTTTAAAGGGATGAATAATAATATTAAAAGGAAACCACAGACCTAATTTTCTCTTTTTTTTTCATGATTTGGTAAATACACCATTTTAAACTTCTTTCTATATCTGGACAAAAGTGAGTTTTCAACCACAGTGTGTGTTATGTCTGTGTGTGTATGTATGTACATGTGTGTATGCGTTGGCACCCAATGTGTTTTTCATGTGTACATCTGTGGTTTATCTGTCATTCTTCAACGACCTTTGAATGGTATACCCAATTGTTCCCATGGATAAATAAATAATACAAGATTATTCCTGGCTGATTTTTCTTTCCCGCCATAGTAAGCTTTTCTTTTTCTTCATATTTTTTTGATACAACTATCATTCTGGCAACTGATTTAATTTTTAAAATAATTTTGACTTTATTCCTTTTCTTTCCCATGATACTTCCATTGATGTTTCCATTTTATTCCCGGAAAAAAATTAAAGAAAATCAGTAAGTATTCTAAAAATTTATTATTTCAAAAAGTCATTAAAATTGCTGCTTTCTTTGTATCCTAATGCTTCCATGCCTTTTATCTATGTACCATCCTTTCTTTCCATTCTACTGGATGATTAATCTTCTAATTTCAATGTGTGGTTTTGTACTTCTGCAATATTAGCTTATGTCCCATTCAGTGTTCCTACTCCCAGAGTTTTCCATTTCTTTTTTTAAATTCTATATCACTTTTTCACTATAAGCACTGGCTTCTTCTGTTTTCCAGGACTTGCCACAGTTTCACTAAGAAGTTGACAAGATGAAGGGCATTAGACTGACAGGTACATGGTTTCCTTTCTATAAACATTTCTGGAAAATTTCTAGACAGAACATATGTCACTATTCTTGCCATAGTTTCACTGTGATGTTGGTATGATAAAGGATTTAGACTGCTAGGTACATGGTTTTAATACTGTGTATATTAAAAAAAAAAAAACGACAGGATCTCTGTCATATACTTCTACTTCAAGACCCAGTATTATGTTCTTGATATTCTCCAAACCTTAAGAGGTTAGAGAAGCCTGCATTTTGCTGAAATAAGTTACTTTAAAAGTTGTGTAAATTCTGATATTATTCATTGCTTAAATGTGAATTTAACATTATTATTTAACAATCATTAAACATATTACCCTAGTGTTCCCTTGGATGCAAATATGATACAATATTGGGGGTTTGGGGGGTTTTTTTGAGTTGGAGTCTCACTCTGTCACCCAGACTGGAGTTCAGTGGCCGCTCCCGGCCACTGCAGCCTCGACCTGCTGGGCTCTGGCGATCTTTCCGCCTCAGCCTTCCGAGTAGCCGGAATTACAGGCATGCGCTACCACGCCCGGCTGATTTTTTGATTTATTGTAGAGATGAGGTCTCGCTGCCCAGGCAGGTCTCGAACCTGCGGGCTCAGGCAATCCACTCACCTCAGCCTCCCAAAGGCGTGGGATTACAGGCTGAGCCACCGAGGCAGGCTATTATGATACAATATTAATCCTGACTTTTTTTTTAAATTTCTAGTCATAGTAAATTTTTTCTTTCACATTTTATTGACACAACAGCCATTTTGGCAACATGCAATTCATTTCATGTTTTTAGAAAGATTTCATTTCTTAAATGTTCAATGATCATTTATATCTCAATTTTGAATTTTATTTACAATAACATGAGAAGTGTTTACCCTAGGATGTTACCAAAAGACTGTTTCTTGCAACATTAAAATGGTCATTAAAAGTTAGGCCGAGTTTGGTGGCTCAGCCTGTAAGCCCAGCACTTTGGGAAGCCGAGACTAGTGGATTGCCTGAGCCTGCGAATTCGAGACCAGTCAGGCAACTTGGCGAGCCCTCGTTTTTACAATAAAATAAAAGGTAACCGAGCGTGAAGTGCGACCCTGTAGTTCTGGCTATGTGGAAGGCTGAAGCGGAAGGATCACCAGAGCCCTGCAGGTCAACGCTGGGGTGGCCTTGAGCGTGCCATGGCACTCCAGTCTGGTGGCAGAGAGAGACTCCAACTCAGAAAACAAACAAAAAAAAAGTTTAACACCTTCCTTTTCTTTTTAAATTTAGATTTAGAGGGTACACATACATTTTTGTTAAGTGAGCATATTGTATAGTGGTGAGAATTGGGTCTCGGGTGGTCCATCTTCAGATAGTGAATCATTGTGCCCCATAAGTGATTTCTGAACCCTAACCTGCCTCCCCCTGACCCCACCTTGGTGTTCCCAGTATCTATTATTTTCATCTTTGTGACCATTTAACTCCCATATAGGAGTGAAAATACGCAATGTTTAGTTTTCTGTTTCTTCATGCTCATTGCAGTACAATTCACAATTGCAAAGATATAGAATCAACCTAAATGCCTATCAACCAATCAATGAATAATGAAAATGTGGCATATATACACCATGGAATACTGTGCAATCATAAAAAAGGATGAAATCATGTCCTTTGCAGCAACATGGATGAAGCTGGTGAACACTTCCTTTTCTAATGACATTTGCAATTATAATTTTGTTTAAAAGATAATGGAATTTATATATTTACATATTTGAAATATATATAAATTATATATTTACATATTTTATATATTTGATTTGGTTGTTAATCTGTTGTCTAAGCTAGAGTGCAAGGGTACAATCATGGCCTCCCTCAGCCTTGACATCCTGAACTTAGGCAACCTTTCTGCCTCATCCTCCCGAGTAGCTGGGATTGCAAGTGCACGACACCATGCCTGACAAATTTTCAAAAATTTTTTGTATAGACGAGATCTTTCTAGACCGGCCAGGAATTCCTAGGCTCAAGCAATCCTTTTGCATAGGCCTCCAGAAGTGCTAAGATCACAGACATGAGCCTCTACAACTGACCTGAAAATATATTTCTTTAATGTATGAAGCAGATTTCATAAGACTGCTGCTAAGAATAGAGTTCTGGAGAAATAAATGCTTATACTTTTTGCTTCCTCAACCTTTTTTAAAAAATACTTCTTTTTATGGGTATGTGTTTGCAGTTTATTTAGAAAATGGTTGGAGGCCTAATGCAAAATCAGTGATTGACATTTTTTTCCCCAGAGGAAGTCCCCTACTATTTCTCTCATTGTTTTAATTCCAAATTAGATTCTTTTTGCATCAAGGAGTGGATGGAAGTAAAACTTTAAAAAAAGAGCTCATTGGTGAAATGGCCTTTGAACACTGTGACTCCAAGTCATGAACCTTTGTTGTAAGTTACAGTGTTCTGTATCCTCAACTCCAGCATATATACATTTTAACATAATTTCAACTCATCACTTTAGGCTTTCCAAATGAAGTTTACTATGTTTGTTTGCTATTAAATTATCTTACTATGACTTTTATTAAATTTTTTCTTGCCATTTTAATTGATTTGAGAGATTTTCTCTAAGTAAAATTTTTTATTAATTACCTGCCACTATATTTTTGACATTTTCAGGTACTTGATATGTTACTTCTGTGAAAGATATGCTCAGGCCATTTATTTAGAAACTCCTCACTTCCATCTTATACTGTATTTCCCTGAATTTCATTTGAATTAACTCATGCTATATTTAGACATAAATTAAAATAGAAATTGACATAAGCAGGATTAAGTATTCATCCGTTGTTAAAGATATCACTGGACCCATCCAACAACCTGATCATGCACTTCCTTTAGAAGCATTATTTCAGCATTCTCTCATTCAATGTTTGTGAGTAGTTTATACAACATAACTTCCACAGTAGTTGGTTATATGTGTTTGATATCACCCAAAGGACTTATTAAAGCTGACAAACTGAATACTTAAAGCCTAAATAGTGTTAAAATGAATCAAGACCGTATTCAAAAGGTAGTCATCAGAACAAGTAATTGTATATTGTTTCCCAATTCTGTAAATTAATCAATTTCCTTCTTTTCATCTCTGAACATTATTGTCTTAACCATACACAGCTGTAAGCCACTGTTGGTATGTGCATGCCTGTGCTAGAAGGCATGAGTATATATCTCTGTGCATTTACTCATCTGCTTTCTGATAGAGTTCATATTACATTTGTATTCTTATAGAAATGTCCTTATTGTTTGTTTTCCCCAACATTTGTAATAATCTCTCTACTGTATTTTTTCAGATTATCTTGTGCAAATAGTTGGTAAATTATCTCTGACAAATATGTATTCCCATAACTTCTATATATCACCTTTCTTCGTGTCTGTAACATTCCCGGCTTTTTACATGTATGCTATCTGTTGACTTCTCCTTTCTTGGGTCTCTACTGTGTATCTCCTAAATATCTGCCATTTCCATCCTAATTTTTGGATACAGACTTCTTTCATACTATGTTCTCTTCTTTTCTGCTTCCCTACATTCCATTTTTTCCAATTTTTCAGTCCATACCTGTTATTTTCTGTAATATCAACTTTTTCTGTGTTCCAGGCACTTCCTCATTTAATTCTGAATTTTCTAAGATGAGGGGTATTAGGCTGAAGGGCACATGTATCCCATCCTATCTATATTTTAAAAAAATGTTTATTAATTTAGGACATCTGTCATGTTTCAGTTCAAGGGACCATTACAATTGATTTTTCCCCAAACTTTATGAAATGAGAAAAGACACCACATATGCTGAAATAAGTTTCTCAATCCATTGTCTGGATTGTCTGGACAGATAGTGTATAAATGTAGATGCCATTCTTTGACCAATTGTGAGATTTTGGCTCATTCTTCCACTGCCTTTGATTATAATGACCACATGTTCCCAAGTATAGAAGTTGTAAACATTTTTTATGACTTTATGTCTTTCGAGTCATAGTAAAAAGATATTTTATATTTTTAATGAAAAAATTATTAAATTATTGAAGTGCAATTATTTTTAAATGCTAAGGAATTAATATTTTTTGAAAGGCCATGGTTATATATGTCTCAATTTTGAAATTTTCTGTGAATAAAATGAGAAGTGATTGTCCCACAGTAGCCCTAAAATGTTTTTCATAAACTCCTGTTATAATCTTGGAAAATTTAACATCATCATTTTAAAATAATATTTTTATTAAACATTTCTTTTCAAAGGTAATGTGATTTTCTAATATATCTCTACAAAATATGTCAAAGGCTTAATCAGTACTATCACACATGGTACTCTTACTTTGTACTGAATAATTTTGACTAAATTTCTCATAAAGTTACATTTATTTGCATTGTATTCTGAAAAAAACGAGAAAGAACAAAAACGACAAATGATTGAGTAGATATTCTGTAGAAATTTTTATTCTATTACATCTGCTGGTGTTACTTTCTAACATAATTCCTTTTGCACCAAGCTGAGGGTGGGTGTTGTAAACAACATTGCTGTGATATTCTTGGGAAACAGATTGTTTCAGTTCCTAGGCATATAAGTCAATTTGAACCACCAAATAAAATATGAAGTGCAGTAAATTTTAGTCCTTCTTTATTCTTGATATTCACCTTCATTTTGAATTCATTGTTTTCTTATTTCTTTTATTTTTCAGATATGAAAGAAGAAATCACAGGCAAGTTCCAATAATGTATTTCCTTCTGTATCTAATTATTGCTTTTGCCTATTTATTGTACTTATGTTTCTAAAGCTCAATCACCATATTCTTCAATTCCAAGACTCATATTTTTATATAACATTTTTTTATCTTGCCTTCCAAACTGAAGTTTAGCATCTTCACTTGTAATGCAAGATCTCCTATTATTACCTTTTCACTTGCTTTTGAGATATATACAATGAACACAGAACCTTTAGAGCAAAGAAACTTTATCAGTAGAATATTGGAGAAGCTTTAGAATTTTGAGTTTTGGATTTGGAAGTTTGTTTTCAAGAAAGGGTCGGATCATTTGATTTTGAACTTCTTCTCTGCAAAGTAATAGTTTGCGTCTCTTCCTTTCAAATGACTTAGATAAAATAAACTTCACCTCAGCATGGGTTAAAATGCAGTCTCAAAAGCAATAAGGTTACAGAGTAATTGGTGGATAAAAATGTTTGAATGCAGATGCTCAGGAAGCCAATTCTATACTTCTGTTAAGCACAATTGTTCAATGATTGCTAATTCAGTATTTGTGGGACTTAACAGAGCTGTTGAAATATTACAAGTGGCAGTTTATAGTTATTATAAGCCATAGAAAGAAATTAAGAAAGCTAACAAATATTACCCTATGTAATGTCAGATTAGATAAAGAAAGTTTTTAAAGGTAACCACCAGGACTAATATTCCTAAAATTTTCCCTCACTTCAGTAAATTCAGTTTCCATGTTTCTTTTCATTGTGTAGAGGATATTTTACACAAGTGTGCTCTCAGCCACTGATTTTGGGTGTGTGTGTCTTTATCTGCTTCCTGAGAGGTTGAATTTTTAAAAATTAAAAATTAAAATTTGCATTTCATGTAAATTGCTTTTTTTCATAATATTTACATTAATTTTTCTACTTTATTTTTTAGAACATCAGAAAACAGTTGGTAAATATTCTGACAGCATGCTTTTTCCTCAAATCCTTTAAAATGACCACTGTCTTGATGACTGTAGCATTTCTTGTCTTTTTACTTACATGCCATCCCTTGCCTCTCTCTTCTCTTAGATGTCTTCTCTTCCCACCTTACGTTTTTTAGTACAGATCTCTCCCATATTAGGTTCATTGCATTTAGTTTACCTGAATTCCATCCCTTCCTATTTTTTTCATTCCAAATCACTCACTCCCAGAAATATGTGCTCTTTCTGTCATATAAAATCTTGTCACAGTTTACAAAAAAGTGATTTTCATGAAAAATCCAATTTCAGGAACTCTATTTCTTACAAGTTCCAGGGTCCTTTACTATCTACTTGATACTTCATTTAAGCTTAATTGATAGAAGATTATTTCAAACTTGCTGAGTGATGTTTTCCATCCATTGTGTATTCAAAGACTTTGGAAATTTTGATGTCATTTTTCATTCAGGTGTGAACTTGAGGCTCATTCTTCCACTGACTTTGAACATATACTGCAAGTGATACATGTACAAATATTTACCTAAATTTCTGTGTTCATTTTTTAAAACTCTTCAAGTTTTTATTATTTCTAAGCTTTATTATTGACTCAATCTCAAAAAAAGTACACTGATAGTATATCTGTCAGATGTGAATATTTTTATGTCGTGACAACAGAAACATTTACACTAGAATGTTGCCAAAATATTTCTTCAGCAATACTGACATAATTGTTAAAATTAGTCTTTTTATTTTTGTTAACACTTTTCAATTTTGCTTTAGTTTTCAAAGGGAATGTATCATAGAAATATATCTCTTAAATATGTAGCAGAATTTCTATGACTGCTGATACAAAGTACTAAAGAAATAAGTCCTTTACCTGTTGCTTTTTCATCTATGTTTGAGTACCTCCCTTATGTACAGTTGTTAGTTTGCATTTCATTCTGCAAATGGTTGGAGTCCAATGCAAGTACATTGATAGTGTTTATCCCAGAGGAAGCTCAATTCTACCTCTTTAATTGTTTAGGTTATGATCATACTTCCTTTTGCACGAAGAGGTATCTGAAATTAAAACAACATTATCTCTCATGGTTGAGATAGCCATTGAAACAGTGGTTCAAATTCTCAAACGTATGGGTCACTTTGAACCACACAGAAAAAACAGAAGTGCTTCAAATTTTTGTGATCTTCCCTTCTTGATATTTTGTTCTCACTTTCAATGAATTGATTCCCTTTCATTGTATGGATAGTGTGAACAGAGAAAAGATAAATTCCATTAACGTACTTCAGTGTGGACGACCTTATTGTTTCATATACTCTGGGGCCTTTATCTTCAGCTCTCAATGTTTAGTCTCCTCAGTTCCACATATATTTTCACATGATTTTTTAAATTTATTTTTCTTTTGACCTGGGTATCCTCATTTACTCTTCAATGTTTAGTATTATTGCATCTTTGATTAGTCCTGCTATTTTAATCAATGTAGACAGATTCTTTATGTCAAGTAAATTTTATTAATCTTGTATCATTGCATGTTTGCCATTTTCTTTTCTTTTTAAAAATGAATTAATTAATTATTTTAATTTTTATTTTTATTATAAAGATGTGGGGGCCGGGCTCGGTGGCTCAGCCTGTAATCCCGCACCTTTGGGAGGCTGAGGTGAGTAGATTGCCTGAGCCCGCGGGTTCGAGACCCGCCTGGGTTGCAAGACCTCATCTCTACAATAAATAAAAAAGTCAGCCGAGTGTGGTAGCACATGCCTGTAATTCCGGCAACTCGGAAGGCTGAGGCGGAAGGATCACCGGAGCTCAGCAGGTTGAGGCTGCGGTGGCCAGGAGCGGCCACTGCACTCCAGTCTGGGTGACAGAGTGAGACTCCAACTCAAAAAAAATAAAATACATTTCAGGTTTAGATATTCAAACATTGATCATGCAGATGTCCTTCCTTCCTTCCCTTAGCAATTTCCCTCAACTGCAAATCCCACCCCACCCCTGGCAGTTTCCCACAACTGCCAATTGCTTTCTTATAGCATTATAATTGTTCAAGATCCACTTATGAGTGAGAACATATGGAACTCTGTTCTTTGTTTCTGTGATACATCTCTCAGTATGATTAACTCCAAATCCATCCAAGTTGTTCAAAGTCCATTTATTTGTCCTTCTTTATGGCTGCATAATATTCCATCATGTATATGTACCACATTTTTTTTATCCAGTCCAGCTTCAATAGGCAACATGGTTGGTTCCATGTTTTTGCTATTGTGAATACAGCTGCAACAAATATACGTGTGCAGGTATCTTTTTGGTAGAATGGTTTGAGTTCCTCCAAGTATATTCCCAATAGGGAAATTGCTGGGTCACAGGGAAGGTCAATTATTAGTTCTTTCAGGAAACACCACTTCTGTCTTCCAAAGAGGCTGCACCAGTTTGCATTCCCACCAGCAGTGCAGAAGAGTTCCTTTTTCTTCACATCCTTGCCAGCATCTATTGTTTGTTTTATTAATGATGGCCATTCTTACAGGGGTTAGGTGGTATCTCAGTGTGGTTTTGATTTGCATTTCTTTGATGATGAGTGAGGCTGAGCATTTTTTCATGTGTCTGTTGGTTGCCCATAAAGCTTCTTTTGAGAAGTGTCGATTCATGTCTTTTGCCCACTTTTTAAAGGGGCTGCTTGTTTTTTTTCCTTTTGGTGCATTTGAGTTCCTTGTAGATCCTAATGTTAGGCCTTAGTTGGATAAACAGTTGGCAAATATATTTTCCTATTCTGTGGGCTGTCTCCCTGCTCTCTTGATGGTTTATTTTGCTTTGCAGAAGTTCGTTAATTTGATGAGGTCCCACTTGTTTATTTTATTTCTTAAGGTATTGGCCTTTAGGGTTCTAAATAAGAATTGGTTCCCAGTTCCAAATTTCATAAGGATGTCTCCTGCGCTTTTTAAGATTCTTATAGTTTGAGGTTTTACATTCAGGTCTTTGATCCATTTAGAGTTAATTTTCGTGTATAGTGAGAGATAGAGGTCCTGTTTCAATCTTCTGCATGTGGTCAGTCAGTTTTCCCAGTACCATTTACTGAATAGGTTCTCCTCTCCCCAGTGATTGCTGTTGGAGGCTTTGTCAAAGATGAGTTCATTGAAGAATTGACGCTTTGCTTTTGGAGTCTCTATCCTGATTCATTGGTCTATATGCCTGTTTTTGTACCAATATCAGGCTGTTTGGATTACTGTAGCCTTATAGTAAAGTTTGAAGTCTGTAAGTGTGATACCTCCTGCTTTGTTTCTTTTGCTAAGGATTGTTTTAGCTTTTCATGGTCGTTTATGTTTCTATATGAATTTCTGTATCATCATTTCTAAGTCTGAAAAGAATGATGTTGGTAGCTTAATGGGTATTGCACTGAATCTGTAGATTGCCTTTGGTAGGATGGACATCTTAACAATGTTGATTCTTCCTATCCATAAACAAGGAAAATTTTTCCATTTGTTTGTGTCTTCTTGGATTTCTTTAAGCAGTGTTTTGTAATTTTCATTGTAAAGGTCTGTCTCGTCTCTGGTTAGAAAGATGCTGAGGCATTTCATTTTTTTGGTGGCTATTGTGAATAGGAATGTGCTTTTTATTTGGTTCTCTGCCTGCCTGTTGTTGGTGTATAGGAATGTAACTGTCTTTTGTACATTTATTTTGTACCCCGAGACCTTCCCAAAGTCCTTTTTAAGTGCAAGCATGTTTTTGACAGATTCTCTTGGATTTCCAAGGTATAGCATTATATCATCAGCAAAGAGGGATAACTTGACTTCCTCTTTTTCTGTTTGGATACCCCTGATTTCCTTTTCTTGTCTAATTGCCCGAGCTAGGACTTCCAACACAATATTGGACAAGAGGGGTGAGAGTGGGCAGTCTTGTCTTCTTCCAGTTTTCAAGGGAAATGTTTCCAGCTTCTGTCCATTTAGCAATATGTTAGCTGTGGGTTTATCGTAGATGGCACTTGCTATTTTGAGGTATATTCCTTCTTTACCTGGGTGTTTGATGGTTTTTATCAAGAAGTGATGATGGATTTTATCAAAAGTTTTTCTGCATCTAAGAGATACTCATATGGTTCTTGTTTTGACATCTGCTGATGTATTTAATGGCATTTATGGTCTTGTGAATGTTGAACCAGCCCTGCATCCTGGGAATGAAGCTGACTTGGTCATAGTGGATGATATTTGAGATGTGTTTTTCCATCCAATTTGCTAGAATCTTGTTGAGGATTTTTGCATCTATGTTCATGAGGGATATTGGCCTGTAGTTATCTTTCTTTGTTGGATCTTTACCTGGTTTGGGTATCAGTGTAATGTTAGCTTTGCAAAATGATTTGGGGAGAATTCCATCTTTCTCAATTGCCTGGAATACTTTCAACAGGATTCCACTCCTTGTACATTTTGTAGAATTCTGCTGGGAAGCCATCCAATCCAGGGTTTATTTTTATAGGTAATTTTTGTATGACATAGTCAATTTCCTGGGTTGTTATTGGTCATTTAGTGTCTCAGTGTCTTCTTGTTTTTACCTGGGGAGGTTGTGTGATGTCAGAAAGTCCTCCATTTCATCTAGGTTTTCAAGTTTGTTTCCATATAGGTGTACATTGTAATCTCTGATAATCTTTTGTATTTCTTCAGGGTCAGTTGTGATTTGATCTTTTGTATTTCTGATTGTGTTTATTCGGGCTTTTTCTCTCTTTTTCTTGGTCATTGTGGCTAGGGGCCCATCAATCTTATTAACTCTTTCAAAGAACCAACTTTTTGTTTTGTTGATGTTTTCTATGCTTTTTTTTTTCCTCTATGTCCCTTATTTGGGCTCTTATTTTTGTGATTTGGATTCTTCTGCTAAAGTTGGGGTTTTGGTGGTCTTTTCTTTCTATCTCTCATAGGTGATTTGTTAGACTCTCCACTTGTGATCGTTTCATTTTCTTGATGTGTGCTTGAAGAGATATAAACTCCCCTCCTAAAACTGATTTCATGGCATCCCACAGGTTTTGGTCAGATGTTTCTTCATTTTCATTTGTTTTTCCAGAATCTTTCAATTTCTTCTATTGTTTCAGTGTTGACCCAGTTGTTGTTCGGCATCATGCTGTTTAGTGTCCATGTCTTTGTGGGCTTTGGAGAAATGTTGTTGGTTTTGATATTTATTTTTATTCCACTGTGGTCTGAGAATGTGCATGACAAGATTTCAACCTTATGGAATTTGTTTATACTTAATTTATGTCTATGGATGTGATCAGTCTTGTAGTATACTCCATGTGGTGGTGAGTAGAATGTATATTCTGTGGTTGTTGGGTAGAATAATCTGTAGGTATCCACTAAGTCCATTTGGTCAAGTGTCAAGTTTAGATTCTGAATCTCCTTGTTGATTTTTTGCCTCAATGATCTGTCTAGGGCTGTCAGTGGAGTATTCAAGTCCCTGCTATAATAGTATTAGAGTTAATATCTTTTTTTTAGTTTATTTAGTAGTTGTTTTATAAATGCTGATGCTCCTGTGTCGGGTGCATATATTTTAGGAAGGATATCTCTTATTGATGGATTGAACCTTTTATCATTAGCAGTGCCCTTTTATATATTTTTTTAATTTTCAATAGCTTAAAGATTATTTTGTCTGATATTAAGATTGCAACTCCTGTCTTCTTTTGTGATTCACTTGCCTGGAAACTCATTTTCCATCTTTAACTTTGAGTCTGTTTGTGTCCCTTGTAATGATATGAGTCTCTGGATGCAGCAAATAATGGGGTCATGGTTTCTTATCCAGTCCATCATTTTGTGTCTTTTTAGTGGTGCATTTGGTCCACTTACATTCAGGCTAATTATTGAAATGTGGTGATTTTTCCCTGTCATGAGGTTCTTATAGAGTTGTTGTTGTTCCTGTTTCTTTGGTGTCTTTCCTTTGGTTTTTTGATTGATTCATGCGTGTTTTCCATCTTTTCCCTGTACTCTTGTGAAGAACATCGTCATTCTTTTCTGCTTTTCTTCTGTGTTTAATACTTTCTGAAGTGTTTCCTGTATAGGTGGTCTGGAGGCAGCATAAGTTCTTAGGGATTGGATGTCTGGGAAAGATTTTAATTCTCTCTCACTGATGAAGCTTAGTTTGGCTGTATAGAGTATTCTTGGTTGAAATTGTTCATCTTTGAAAACTTTGAAGATTGGGCTCCAAGCTCTCCTAGCCTGAAGGATTTCTGTAGATAAATCTGCTGCTATTCTAATTGGTCTTCCCTGGTAGGTAGTCTGACCTTTTTCTCTTGCTGCCTTTAGGACTTTTTCTTTTATACCTACTTTGTTTAGGCAAGTTATTATGTTTTGGGGAGTTGGTCTCTCATTTGTTGTCTTGCAGATGTTCTCTGAATCTCTTGTGTTTGATTTTTTGCATCACTGATGAGATAAGGGAAGGTTTCTTGAACAATTTTATGTAATGCTTGTTCCAGTGTGGTCTCTGTCTCTCATTCTGCCTCAGGAAGTCGAATTACTCTTAGGTTTGGTCTCTTGAAGTAATCATTCATCTCCTGAAGGTTTTATTCTGTCTTCTTAAACTTCTTTTCTATGTTTTTGACAGTTTGGGTTAGTTTTGTATTTTGGTCTTCAAGCTCTGAGATTCTTTCCTCTGCTTGGCTAATTCTGCTTTCCATGTTTATTAGTTTGTTATTTATTTCCATTACCAAATTCTTTACTGCTGCTATTTTTGTTATCAGATCCTTCCTATTTTCCTCTTTTCTCTCCTCAATTGTTTTTAATTCTCTCTATTAATGTTTTGATGTCTGAGTTTGTTGCATGTGACCAGTCATTCTGAGGGCTCTTCAGTGTTTGTGTTCCAAAGTCTGTTTTCTCAGTGTCAGGCCTCCCAGTGGTCTGTGTGAGAACTATATTCTTCTTTTGCTTTTCCTTCATTTGTGCAAATTTTTCCTCTCTACTTTTTCCTTCCCCCACCCATCTTCTTTAATTCTGTTGTTCAGATGTGGAGAGGTTGCTTTTACTTCTGTTTGTTCAATCTCCTATTCTTTCTTATATATATCCTCTTGCTTTGTTCAATTCTGGAGCTGGACTGTAGGTTGGGATGGTCCCTTTTGCAGTTTTGAGATTTAATTAAGGGAAGGGCTGTGATTCAAAATCTATCTGCAGATCCCAGTGTCTGCTGACAGGTGTTTGGATAATCTGGGACCCACTTCCCACTGCCTTGCAATCTGTCTGTGCAGTGGGGTTATAGATTCACTCCCTGAAAGCAAAATGAGGTTAAAAAAGGGAAAAGAATGGAGGAGGGAGTGAGGGAAAGAGGTAGATGGAGAGAAAGAGAATAATAAGAGGAAAACAGAAAAATATACTGACTAGCAAATAAGAAGAGACACAAAGAATGAAACAAGTAAAAAAGAAACACAACAAGAACAACAAACAAACCAACAGCCATACAAAAACATACAATCATGCAAGAATACAAGCTAACCAACCTCCTTATTGGTGTGCTATTCTTCTATACAAAGATGGGGCCTAAAGAGAGAGAGAAAAAGAATAGAATAAAGTCAGTAAACTAACAGAACCAAAGTAAGTACATAAAGCTTATTTATCAGAGTAAGAAGGGAGAGAAAACAAGATGGGTAAGACAAACAGACACAGAATAAAAAAAAAATTCAAACAGGGAACCAAGCATACTCTGAGACTTTTCCTTGAAGTCCAATGTCATTTTAGCTCTGATTTCTAGTTCTCTTTGCAGGCTAGTAGATTTGTTCACAGGGTCAGTTGCCCCTAGCCTGCTGTGGAGGGTTGTTCAGATCTGGGCTGCCTGCCAAATCTGCCACTCTGATCTGGCCTGTGTCTATTTAGCAAGGGGAAGGAGTTTCTGTCCTTCTCATTTTGGTGTTGTTACCTTGGATACCAAGCTGGTGGTGCTGGTCTCATCACTCCAGTTGATCTTTTTCTGCTGTAGCTGGAGACTGCCAGGCAATGCAAGCCAGACTGGGTGGAAGTCAGAGGCCACCGACGATGGGAGAGAGCAGGCAACAGTAGTGGTGGCAGCAGGCGCCACTTCACGGTGAGTGAAAGGAGCTCCACGAGCCTGCTCCAGGTAAGGGGTAGGGCATGACAGTGGCAGTGGCAGTGGCAGTTTCAGTAGAGCGTGCTTGGGGGAGGCTTCATGGTCCAGAGTCATGGGTCATCTCAGGCAGAGGCCAGGTGATGGCAGTGGCAGCAGCAGTGGCAGCCAGGCTACCCTGGCTAAGATGGCTGAGGTGGTTGAGGCAGTGGCCAAGCAGCGCTTAGAGAGGAGGCTGCCAACAATGGGAGCTGCAGCCCCCTAGGGGAGAATTAGAGGCTTTATGTGTTTTCTTTTTCATGGAGGCTCTCATGGACCAAACTGCCCCATCGCCATCTTGCCGGAAGTCCCATATTTCCCAATTTCAAGTGCCTGATAATATAGTTCTGTGGAAGGTATATTCAGGGCATGTGTTTTAGAAGCCCTTCCTCTACCATTTACTATTTAATTTCCCTACCTTTCATGTGATTTAATTTAGATGAGTATCATGTCATCATGATCAAAACAGAAAGCGACATAAAATATATCATGTATGCATCAGTTGTCAAAAACATAAATAAAAGCACCTAGAAACTTGACTCTAGAAGGAATAGTTCAGTATTCTGTAATTTAGTTATTGTACTTATTTATATCACATAACTACAGTAATAACAAAATTTTAGTATTTACACATTCATATAACTCATTAGCAAACTGAACAGTAAAAATCTACATAATGTAAAAATGACTCAAGGTTATTTTCAAAAGGTGACCACCAGGAAGAATATTCCTAACACACTTCCTTATTTTACTAAATTACTCATTTTCCCCTTTTCATTTCTGAACATTATTCTTTAGACGAAAGGTAGTTTTCAGTCATTGTTAGCCACATGTGTATATGCTGTTGCATGCATCCATATATGTGTCTGTGTATATTCATCTGAATTCTAACTGGTTTTATGACTTTTAAATTGTTTAGTAAATTTAACTCTTCTTTGAATTCATTTTCACAATATTAGTAATAATTTTCCCATTTATGTTTCAGGTGAACTTGTGACCACATTTGGTAAATATTCTCTGACAACCTGTAAATCCCATAATCCTCTAAACATATGCTTTTCTGGTGTCATTACCATTGTCTGACTTTGTATCCACATGTCAGTTGTTGTTTCTTCTTTCTCCTGAATGTCTACCCGCTTCTCTTCAATTTTTTTTATACAGACTTTTCCCATATTAACTCTTTGCTTTTCTTTTTCCCAACCTTCCATCTTTTCCCGTTTTTTCCCTCAATCCATTCATTTCACTGTAGGTAAGCATAGCTAGTTCCTTGTTCCTGATACTTACTAATTTCATTATAAATTTTGTGAGAAGATGGGAATAAGTTGAATGGGCAAATTATTTGTATAATGCATATATTTTGTCAAAAGTATCTGTTATGTTAGATATCTGTCATGTATCCAAGTTCAAGAAGTTTTTAGTTTGTCATTGTGAATTCCCCCAAAATTGAGATGAGAAAGATTCCAAACTTACTGAATCAAGTTTTTCCCCTGTTGTTCATTCAAAGACTGCTTGAGACTCACTCTTCCACCTTTCTGAATCACACTTTATACATTTTCCTAAATGCATACTTACATAAATATTTTGCAAATTGTCCTTTTTTTTTTTACTAGAGAAAATGTTTCTTATTTTGGATTAGTATTGATGCTATTATCTATTTCTCTATATGCAATTCTTTTTAAATTTGTTGAAAGATTTATGTCTTAAGGAAAAGTAATTGGCTACACCTCTCAATTTTACATTTTTTGGGGAAGAACATGAGAAGCTTATTATTTTCCAGAGATAAAGTTATATGATTTTCTTCACAGCACCCTTAATACAATCACTAAAAGATTGATATCTTCCATTTCTAATGATGTTTTAGATTATATTTTTTACATCAGGAATATTATTTAGGGAAATATTTCTTCAGTGTATGCCACAGACTTCATATGACTACTGCTGAAGATAAAGTTTTTGGAGATGAGTGTTTATGCTGCTGCTGTTTTCAGTCATGGTCTCACTCTGCCACCAAGGCTGGAGTGCAGTGGTGCAATCAGGGCTCACTGCAGTTTAGGCCTTCTGGACTGGGGCAATCCTTCCATCACAGCCTTTGGAGTAGCTGGGACTGCAGACACCCACCACTGCACCTTTTTTTTTTTTTTACTTTTTGTAGAGATAAGGTCTCACTAAGTTGCATGGGCTGTTCTTGAACTCCTGAACTTGAGCCATCCTCCTGCCATGGCCTCCCAAAGTGCTGAGATTACAAGCATGAATCACCACACCTGATCCTGATAACTACTTTTACGGTCTTCTTCCTCATCCATTTTTAATATTCTGTCTCATGTATGCATTCATCTTATTCTAAAAAAATAAAAAGAAAGAAAGGAAGATGGGAAGGAGGGAAGGAGAGAGGGGGAGAGGGAGAGAGAGTGAGAGAGGGAGAGAGAGAGAGAAAGAAAGAAAGAAAGAAAAAGAAAGAAAGAAAGAAAGAAAGAAAGAAAGAAAGAAAGAAAGAAAGAAAGAGATTGTCAATCATGCAAGGAATCCTACTCTACTTCCTCTCCTAGTGTCACTGTGCATAATAATTCTTTTTAAACTAAGGCATTGGAGCATGTAAAACAACAGTACTTCAGATTGGAGATATGGTTTTCAGAAATATAGGTAATTTGAATCACAGAGTAAACTAAGAAAGAGTTTCAAATTTCTGTCCTCCTCCCTTTCTAACATTGTAGTTCATGTTCAAGGAATTGCTCCATTATTTCTTTTATTTCAGATAAAATGCATCAGAAAGAAGTCATATCCCAGTATTGTATTTCATTCTATAACTATCCATTGTTCCATTTGTTTTTTGTTACTCTATCTTTGAAGCTCAGTGATCTCATTCCTCAGAAACAAAACTCACTTTTTTTACATTATTTTTTCCTCTTTATATAATTTCCTCTTTATATGGCCTTATAAATTTGCATCTTTACTTGACATTCAATTCTGTTCACTATTATGAATTTCATCTGCTTTCTACTTGTATTCAATGAACACAGATCCTTTATCACAAATAAATTTTCTTAATAACATACCCATAAACCTTTGTATTTTAATAGTTTCTGATGTGAAACTTTTCTCCAAAATAGTGCAGATTATTTGATTTAGAACTCTTTTATAGTCTGTGAAGTAATGTGTCATGCAATTTTCTTTCAGTTGATTTAGATAACATATGCTTCACTCAAACATGAGTTAAAAACAAAATCTAATCCAGTAAGGTTATATAGTTTTCAGTGCATAAGAATATTGTGAAAAGAGATGAAAACACATTGCCCTTTATTTTCTCTAGGCACAGTTGTTAATATTCACTTACTTGGTGTTTGTGTTGATATTATACAACATATCCACTGAAATAATCAAATAAACTATATAGTTTAGTAACTCTCAATGAAAACCAAATGCTAAATGTCTAAATAATGTCAAAAGGGACCAAGAACCTTCTTAAAAGTCAGACCTGAAAGCAATATTTCTGTAATTTTTGCTTAATTTTTTAATGCACTCTTTTAGGTCACTTCCCATGTTTTGTAGAATATACTTGAAAACAGTCACTTTTTGTTGAGGGTGTGTGTGTATACATATGTATTTGTGTTTGTGTATTTATCTACATCTAGACAAAATTAATTTTAAATAAAAAATTTTCAGTGAATATGAATTTTCTTTTTGCTTCTTTCCCATGATTGTTCCTTCCATTCTATTTTCAGGTGGACCAGTGAAAACACATGGCAAATTTTCTTACAGCCTGATACTACCTAATTCCTTTAAAATGACCACTTTCTTGGTACTTTTAATATTTCTCGCCCTTTTTGGCTTTAAATCAACTATTGGCTTTCCATTCTCTTGAAACTTCATATTCCCATTTCAAATTTGTTCATTTTGATCTCCTCACATGTTAAAAAAAAATCTCTTTCTATTTGTTTACCTCCATTCTTTCTCGTTTCTTTTCATTTCATATTTAGGCTAATGGACACATGATTTCATATATATGTATGTGTGTGCGTATGTTTGTGTGTTTGCGTGTGTGTATACATATATATGCATCTATGTATATATGTTTTTGAAAATTCAAACTCTGTCTCTTATTCAAAGTTCCAAAAAACATTACTTTGCAGTAAGATATTATACCAAATATCTAACAGATTGGACTGTGAGAGTCTTTGCAAAGGCAAGCGTCCATAAAGACTCTCGGAATAGGTGGGTGTGTGCCAGTGGGTGAGTGAAAGTTCACCTGAGGGGACACTTGGGTTCATGCACCTGGGACTCTCCTCCAGCAGTGACTACAACCCCATCATTGAGATTGGCACCCCACATGCACAGAATAAGCTGCTGCTCTCTGGATTTTCTTGAGAAAAGCCTGCTAATTTAGCTTATCCTTATCACCTGGAGCCTGACCCACACCATCACCTGTGACAGCAAAGTGACTGAAGCATGGGATCCATGGAGAAAGAAGCAGAGAAGAACTGGAGAGGAATCTAACTGCCAATAGGGGGTAAGGAAATGCAGCCAGAGATGTTTTCTCTGTACCAGAACCAGGCAGAGACCTGCATTGCCCCACCCAGCTCCACTGAGCCTCCTACTTGGGACCTAGACATAATCTCTTGAAACTTGGAGAGACAGATGCCCCTCCACCATGCTGGGTCAGATACAGATATGTCAGATATGAGTGGGAGACTTGATAGGCAGCAAGCCAGGTGAGTCCAGATCTGATCCATCCTTCTCCCACAGTAGGTCTGGGGCATTTGACTCACTCTGAGATCAACGCTATCAGCCTGCACTTAGAGCAGAGGGGAGGGACTGGAGATCAGAGCTGAAAGGAAGTTAGACTTGCAGGAACCACCTCAGAATGGGTTTGTTTGTTTGTCTGTTTTGCTTGTTTGATTGTTTTTAGTTTTAGGTTTTTTTTCTTTTTTTCTTTCTCTGTTTTTAATTGCATTTTCATACTTGTTTGATTCTGTTATTTAGTTGCTTTTTTAAAGAGGCTCTGTTTGTGTATGGGTATTTTTAAGGGAGAGTACACAAAGGGGCATCTCCGTCAGTTTGTGTGTTTGTATGATTGTCTGAATGTTCTACTTTTTAAAAATCTTTCCTGTCTTTGTGTCTCCTTTAATTTGTTAGTTGGTATGCCTGTCTGTCTTCCCTCTTATTCTCTCCTCGTTCCTCTCATCTCCTCCTTTCTTTTTCCATTATTTTCCTTTTTCTTACCTAATTTTACATTCAGGGAGCAAACTTACACCCCCAATGCATGAACAGATTGTAAGGCAGTGGGAAGTGGGTTCCTGGGGGCCCACACACCTGTCAGTGGATACTGGGATCTGAAAATACTTTCTGAATCACAACTAACTGCTCAAGTAAATAATAAAACTTCAAAAAGAACAGCCTGCCACCCACAGTCCAGCTTCAGAATTGAAAACAGCCAGAGGATACACATAAGGAAGAATAGGAGATTGACCAAACAGAAGTAAAAAACTATCCACCATCCCTGAATGACAGAAAAAAAAGAGAAGAGGTTAAAAAAAGGAGTGGGGGGAGGAAAATTGATGCAAATGAAGAAAAACCAAAAGAAGAATATGGGTCCCACAACACAGACCCCTGGAAAGTCAGCCACTGAGAATACAAAATTTGGAATACAAACAATGAAGAGCCCCCAGAATGACTGATGTCAAGTCACAAACCCAGCTATCAAGACATTAAGCGAGAATAAATAGAATTGAGGAGAAACAAGAGGAAAGAATGAACAAGCTGATAACTGAGATAACAGAAATAAAGAATACAGCTAATGAAATAAATAAACTGATGAGCATGGAAAGCAGAATATTTCAAGCAGAAGAAAGAATCTCATGTTTGAGAACCAAAATATGAAACTAACCCAAACTGTCAAAAATATTTAAAAAAGACAGAGCAAAACCTTCAAGATGTGATCAATTATTTCAAGAGACTGAACATAAGATTAGTTGGACTTCCTGAGGCAGAAAGAGAGACAGAGAGCATCCTGGAACAAAAATTCAATGAAATTATCCAAGAAAACTTCTCTCATCTCATCAGTGACAAAACCATTCAAGCACAAGAGATTCAGAGAACCACTGCAAGACAACAAATGAATAGACAAACTCCTAAACACATAGCAATTTGCCTACACAATTTAGGTATAAAAGAAAGAATTCTAAAAGCAACAAGAGAAAAAGGTCAGACTACCTACTGGGGAAAACCAATTAATATAGCAGCAGACTTATCTACAGAAACACTTCAGGTTAGGAGAACTTGGAGCTCAATTTTCAAAGTTCCCAAAGATAAAAAATTTCAACCAATAATTACCTACCCACCTAAAGAAAGCTTCATGAGTGATGGAGCATTAAATCTCCCCAGACATTTAATTCCTAAGAGCTTATGCTGCCTCCAGACCAGTTCTACAAGAAACGCTTTAAAAAATATTCAACACAGATGAAAGAAAAGAGAATGACAATGCCTTTCATGAAAATGCAGAAACAAAGATTGAAAACACACAGAAATCAACCTACAAATCAAAAGAAAGATAAAAACAACAGCAGCAAAAACAAACTTTATAAGAACTTCTTGACAGGGAGAAACACTCACATTTCAATAATTAACCTGAATGTAAATGGACAAAATGCATCACTGAAAATACATAGAATGGCAAAATGGATAAAACACATGAGGCAACAATATGTTGTCTTCAAGAGACTCATCACACCAGAAAGTATACTCACAGACTCAAAGTAAGAGGATGAGAGACAAAATTTCAAGTGAACAAAACACATTAAGAAAGCAGGAGTTGCAATCTTAATAACAGACAAAATACCCTTTAAGCTATCAACAATTTAAAAAGATACAGAAAGTCATTATACGATGATAAAATGTTCAATTTGTCAACAAGAAATATCCATCCTAAACATATATGCACCCAACATGGGAGCACCAGCTTTCATAAAGAGGCTTCTAGGTAAACTTAAAAAAGATATTGACTCTAACACTATCATAGCTGGGTACTTAAATACCCCACTCACAATGCTAGACAGATCTCCAAGACAAAGAATCAACAAGGAGATCTAGAACCTCAATGTGATACTTGTCCAAATTGACTTAATTGATACCTACAGAAAACTCCACCCAATAACTATGGAATATACATTCTACTCATCGCCACATGAAAGGTATTCTAAGATTGACCACATCCTTGGCAATAAATCAAGCATAAACAAATTTTACATGACTGAAATGCTACCATGCACCATCTCAGACCACAGTGGAATAAAAATAAATATCAACACCAACAAAATTCCCCCCAAACCCACAAAGGCATGGACACCAAACAGCATGATGCTAAGCAACTCCTGGGTCAACATGGAAATCAAAAGAGATTAAAAGATAACTGGAAACAAATGAAAATGAAAAAACATCGTACCAAAACCTTTGGAATGCCATGAAATGAGTAATAAGAGGGGAATGCATATCTCTATGAACACACATGATGAAAATGGAAAGATCACAAGGTAACAGTCAAAGAAATCACCCCAAATCACTTTATGAAGCTAACAGCACTTTGTACACAAACCAGATAAAGATCCAACAAAGAAAGAAAACTAAGGTCAATATTCTTGATGAACATAGATGATAAAGTTCGCAACAACATTCTAGCAAATTGGATCCTAGCAAATAAGGGAGCTGGAAAAGCAAGATTACCAAAACCCTAACTTCAGCAGAACACATATCACCAAAATAAAAGTACAAATTCAAGACATAGAAGACAAAAAGACAATACAAAAAAAATCAGCAAAACAAAAAACTTTTTATTTGAAAGGGTAAACAAGATTAATGGACCCCTAGGTAGACTGAGCAAGAAAAACGTAGTTTTGGAAGTCCTAACTGGAGCAATCAGACAATAGAAGGAAATCAGTTGTATCCAAATAGGAAAAGAGAAAATCAAGTTACTCTCTTTGCAGATGACATGATGCTATACCTCGAAAACCCAAGATAATCTGTTAAATACCTCCATGCACTGATAGAGGACTTTGGTAACGTCTCAGGGTATACAATCAATGTGCAAAAGATATTTGCATTTCTATACACCAACAATAAGCAAACAGAAACCCAAATTAAAAACACAATCCCATTTATAATAGGAAAAATCAAATAACTTGGCATCTTCCTAACCAGAGACATGAAAGTCCTTTGCAATGAAAACTACAAAACACTTCTCAAAGAAATCAAAGATGACACAAACAAATGCAAAAATAATCCATGCTAATGGAATGGAAGAGTCAATATAGTTAATATGCCCATGTTACCCAAAGCTACCTACAGATGTAAAACAATACCTATTAAATTAGCAGCAGCAATAGGAGAACTCCATTCCAGGATAGGCCTGGCTGGGGCACCCTGGTGAGAGTACATACCTGGGGAAGAGACAGTCCCAAACCTTCCCATGAGAGGTGATCTCCCTGACCATACTAGAGTGGGAGGGAAGGACTGCAACCCCACCCACCTCTACTGCCCCTCCTCCCTCCCTGCTTCATTCCCTGAGAAGAGAGTGAAAGTGGTGTCTCTGCAGGAGAGACCTAAGTAGAGGAACAATTACAGACTCTACAAAAAGAGGGCAGGTTTTTGTTGTTGTTGTTTTTAAATTTTCAATTATTTTTTAATTTTCAAAAATTTTTTGATGGTTTATTTGTTAGTTCATCTATTTTTAAAAATTTTTTCCTTTGTGCATGAATGTGTATGTAAGGGTTTAAGCTGCACCCCCCTCAATTTTTTATTTTTTCTCTTTTCTTTCTCTTTTTATTTGTCATTTTCTGTTTTTGTGCGTATGTGAATGATTGAGTGTTCATCTTTCAATTTTATTGTTGTTGTTAGTTTTTGTTCTTTTGTTCTTCTGGGCTTATTTAATATTCATTTTTTATAACTTAAGATGTTTGTCAATATATGTGTGAGGGTTCAAGCTGAATCCCCTTTTAAAAATTATTTTTTTAATTTTTATTTTCATCCAGTCTTTCTGTATTTCTTCACTATTCATTTTGTGCTGGGAATGTGTGTGTGTGTATGTTTGTGTGTGTTTAGTTTTCTTGTTTTTGTTTTGTTATTGTTTATTTTGTTTCCCTTTGTTGTTATTCTAGTTTGTTTTAGGGAGGGTGTGTATATGTTTAATGTTTTTTGCATGTGTTTCTGCTTTGCATCATTGTGTAAAATGGTGGAGGGGAGTGGGTTTCAGGGAACACATAATAAGTGAACACTGTAATTTACAAGTAGTCTCTGATTTCTAGAGTCCCATCACCTACTGTATTTGAATTTCAAAAACTAAAAGAGACAGCAAAGTTTCCCATCCACCATCCTATTTCAAAATAGAATAAATCCAGAGCCCAAATCAGGGAGGAATATAGGACTGACCAACCATCAGAAGAGAAAACCTCTCCTAGTGACACTGAATAACAGAACCAAGGAGAAAAACAAGAGATCTGTCACAATTAAGGAAAAATCAAAGGAAGGCCTCAGTCAATTTCAAGTGTGCCAAAGACAAAACTCCTGAAAAATCAAACCTTGGTGCCCAAACAGTGGAAGTCACCAATGACTGTCCCCAGAATATGACAGGGATCAGGGAATAGATGGAAAGAGTGAATAAGACAAAAGAAAGACAAGAAGCAACACTGAAATAACTTGTAACAGAGATTTTGGCAATTAAAAATTTCATCCAGGAAATGAATAGCAAGATGACAAGCATGGAAAGCAGAATTAATCTGGCTGAAGAAAGAATCTCAGAACTTGAAGACCACAACATAGAATTATCCCAATCTATAAAAACCATAGAAAGAAGACACAGAAAGAAAAAATAAAGCCTACAAGAGATGTGAGACTATATCAAGAGGCCAAACCCATGCCTGATTGATATCCCAGAAGAAGGGGAAAGGGAGAACACTTGGAGCAAGTATTCCAAGAGGTAATCCAAGAAAACTGTCCCCATCTCAACAAAGATGTGACCAGCCAAGCACAAGAGATACAGAGAACCCCCACAAGACATGAAATGAGAAGACCAACCCCTAGACACATAGTAATTCACCTATACAAAGTAGGCACAAAAGAAAAAATCCTAAAGGCAAGAGAAAAAGGTCAGACTACCTACCTGGGAAAACCAATCAGAACAGCAGCAGACATATTGGCAGAAACACTACAAGCAAGAAGGGGCTAGAGCCTTATAGTCAAAGTCCTCAAAGATAAATAATCTCAACCAAGAACTCCCTATCCTGCCAAGCTCAGCTTCATCTGTGATGGATAATTAAAATTCTTCCCCGACATCTAATTCCTAAGAGATTATTCAGCTTCCAGAATAGCTCCCCAGGAGACACTTTAAAAAGTATTAAGCACAGAAGAAATAAAAAAAAAGAATGACCACACACTTCCCAAGAGAACAGCAGAATACAAAATCAACAGAGAATACTGCAAAACAAGAAACTTGAAAACACAAACATACATTAGCCCCAAAGTCAAAAGAAAACAAGCAAACAAAGAAAAAACTTTATAAGAACCTCATGACAGGGAGAAACAATCACTTTTCAATAATTGGCCTGAATGTCAATGGACTAAATGCACAACTGAAAAGTCACAGAATAGCACATTGGAGAAGAAACCATGACCCAATTATTTGCTGCATCCAGGAGAATCACTACATCACAAGAATTGCGCACAGACTCAAAGTTAAAGAATGGAATATGAGATTCCAGGTAAATGAATCACAAAGGAAGGCAGAAGTTACCAGCTTAATATCAGACAAAACAACCTTTAAGCTAACAAAAATTTAAAACAATGCAAAAGGACACTACATAATGGTAAGAGGTTCGATCTATCAACAAGAAATAGTCATCCTAAACATATATGCACCAACACAGGAGCACCAACATTTATAAAGCAACTACTAAATAAACTAAAAAAAGATATTGACGCTAATATTGATTAAAATGGACTTAATAGATACCTACAGATTATTCCACCCAACAACCACAGAATATACATTTTACTCATCACCACATGGAACATACTCCAAGATCAATAACATCCTTCACCATAAGTCAAGCATAAACAAATTCCATAAGGTTGAAATCTTGCCATGCACATTCTCAGACCACAGTGAAATAAAATATATATATCATCAGCAACAATGATTCCCCCAAATCCACAAGGACATGGTCACTAAACAGCTGAACAACTATTGGGTCAACACAGAAACCAAAGCAGAAATTAAAAGATTCATGTGAACAAATAAAAATGAATAAACATCTTTCAAAACCTCTGGGATGCCATGAATGCAGTTCTAAGAGAGAAGTTTATATCTCTATGAGCATGAATCAAGAAAACAGAAAGATCATAAGTGGAAAGCCTAACAAATCACCAAAGGGAGCTAGAACAAAAAGACAGACAAAACCCCAACTTTAGCAGAAGAATCCAAAGCACCAAAATATGGGAAATAGAAGACAAAAATATCATAGAAAACATCAACAAAACCAAAAGCTGGTTCTTTGAAAGAATTAACAGATTGATGGATCCTTAGCCAGAATGAACAAGAAAAAGAGAGAAATAGCCCAAATAAGCACAATCAGAAATACAAAAGATCAAATCACAACGCACCCTGAAGAAATACAAAAGATTAAAAGAGATTACTATGTATGGAAAAAAACTTGATAATCTAAATGAAGTGGAGGACTTTTTGACATCACTCAACCTCCCCAGATTGAAACAAGAAGACCTCGAGACACTAAATAGACCAATAACAACCCAGGAAATTGACTCTGTCATAAGAAAACTACCTACAATAAAAGCCCTGGACTGGATGGATTTCCAGAAGAATTCTACAAAATGTCCAAGGAGGAGCTGATACCAAGCCAATTGAAAGTATTCCAAGCAATTGAGCAACATGGAATTCTCCCCAAATAATTTTACGAAGCTAACATCACACTGATACCCAAACTGAGTATAGATCCAACAAAAAAAAGAGAACTGCAGGCCAATATCCATTATGAATATAGATGCAAAAATCGTCAACAAGATTCTAGCAAATCAGATCCAAAACCACATCTCAAAAATTATCAACTATGACCAAGTAGGCTTTGTCCCCAGTATGCAGGGTTGGTTCAACATTTGCAAGACCATAAATGTCATTAAATACATAAACAGATGTAAAAACAAGAACCACATGATTATCTCATTAGATGCAGAAAAGGCTTTTGATAAGATTCAGCATCACTTCTTGATCAAAACCCTCAAACACCTAGGCATAGAAGGAATATACCTCAAAATAGTAAGTTCTATCTATGACAAACCCATAGCTAACATATTGCTAAATGGACAGAAACTAGAAACATTTCCTGTGAAAACTGGAACAAGACAAAGCTGTCCACTCTCACCCCTCTTGTTCAACATTGTGTTGGAAGTCCTAGCTCAGGCAATTGGACAAGAGAAGGAAATCAGGAGTATCCCAATAAGGAAAGAGGAAGTCAAGTTGTCCCTCTTTGCTGATGACATGATCCTATACCTTGAAAATCCAAGAGAATCTGTAAAAAAAAAAAACTGCTTGCACTGATAAAGGACATTGGCAAAGTCTCAGGGTGCAAAATAAACGTGCAAAAGATAGTTACATTCCTAGACACCAACAACAAGCAGGCAGAGACCCAAATAAAAAGCACAATCTCATTCACAACAGCCACAAAATAAACGAAATGCCTCAGCATCTTCCTAACCAGTTTAATGAAAGAGCTTTACAATGAAAATTCCAAAACACTCCTCAAGGAAATCCAAGAAGACACAAACAAATGAAAAAATATTCCATGCTCATTGATAGAATCAACATTGTTAAAATGTCCACCCTACCCAAGGCAATCTAAAGATAGAATGTAATTCCCATTAAGTTACCAACATCATTCTTCTCAGACCTGGAAATGACCATACAGAAATTCATTTGGAAGCATAAGTGACCATGAATAATCAAAACAATCCTCAGTAAAAGAAACAAAGCAGGAGCTATCTATCATACTTTCAGACTTCAAACTTTACTATAAGGCTACAGTAATCAAAACAGCCTGGTATTGGTATAAGAACAGGCACATTGGCCAATGGAACAGGATAGAGATTCCAGAAGCAAAGCCTCAATTCTTCAATGAACTCATCTTTGACAAAGCCTCCAACAACAACCACTGGAGGAAAAAGAAGCTATTCAGTAAATGGTGCTGGCAAAACTGGCTGACCACATGCAGAAGATTGAAACAGAACCATTACCTATGATCATATAATAAAATTAACTCTAAATGGATCAAAGACCTAAACATAAAACCTCAAACTATAAGAATCTTAGAAACACAGGAAACATCCTTATGGAAATCGTGTAACTCAAAAAATAACAGATGCTGGAGAGGATGTGGTGAAATGGGAACACTTCTACACTGATGGTGGAAGTGTAAACTAGTGCAACCTCTGTGGAAATCAGTGTGGTGATTCCTAAAAGCTCTAAAAATCTGCCTTCCATATGACCCCACAATCCCCCTACTGGGAATATACCCTAAAGAACTCAAATAACTCTATAAAAAAGAAACCTGCACACGTATGTTTATCGCAGCATTGTTCACAATAGCAAGATCATGGAACCAACCATGCTGTCCACCAAAAGAGGACTGGATTTAAAAAATGTGGTACATATACTCAGTGGAGTATTATGCAGCCAAAAAAAGAACAAAATCATGTATTTCGCAGCAAACTGGATGGAATTAGAGTTTATAATACTGAGTGATCTCTCACAGAAACAAAGATTTGAGTATCACATGTTCTCACTCATAAGTGGACCTTGAACAACTATCATAATACTATAAGAAAAGAATTGACAGTGGTGGGAAACTATTGGGGGACAGGGAGGGGAAAAAAGGTGGGATTAACGGTATTTGATATCTGTCTGGGGACGAGGGGCACACCTCATCAACAAGGGTACCTGCACAATGCATATTTGTATACCTAACCCTTAACTGTAAACCATAATTTTAAAATTAAAAATATGTTAAAAAAATGAAATAAGATAGGCAAGTGGACACTCATCAAACTAATAAGTTTCTGCAAAGCAAAAGAAACCATCAAAAGAGCAGGGAGATAGCCCACGGAATGGGAAAAGTATTTGTCAACTGTATATCTGACAAAGGCCTATCATCTAAGATCTACAAGGAACTCAAAAGCACTGAAAGAAAAAAAAAACAGCCCCATTAAAAAGTGTGCAAAAAGCCGGGCTCGGTGGCTCAGCCTGTAATCCCGCGCCTTTGGGAGGCTGAGGTGAGTGGATTGCCTGAGCCCGCGGGTTCGAGACCCGCCTGGGCAGCGAGACCTCATCTCTACAATAAATCAAAAAATCAGCCGGGTGTGATAGCGTGCACCTGTAATTCTGGCTACTTGGAAGGCTGAGGCGGGAGGATCACCGGAGCCCAGTAGGTCGAGGCTGCGGTGGCCAGGAGCGGCCACTGCACTCCAGTCTGGGCAATAGAGTGAGACTCCAACTCAAAAAAAAAAAAAAAAAGTGTGCAAAAGATGTGAATAGACACTTCTCAAAAGAAGATATGTGGGCAGCCAACAGACCTATGAAAAAGTGCTCAGCCTCACTCATCATCAGAGAAATGCAAATCCAAACCACATTGAGATGCCACCTAACCCCAGTGAGAATGGCCATCATTAAAAAAAAAAAAAACTGGTGCTGGTGAGGATACAGAGAAAAAAGGAATGCTTCTACACTGCTGGTGGGAATGCAAGCTACTGCAACCTCTCTAGAAGACAGTGTGACGATTTCTGAAAGAACTAGAAATTGATCTTTTATATGACCCCGCAATTCCCCTATTAGTAATATACCCAGATGAACTCAAACCAGTGTACAAAAAAGATACCTGCACACATATGTTTGCTGCAGTTCTATTCACAATAGCAAAAACATGGAACCAACCATGTTGTCATGGAAGCTTTACTGAACAAAGGAAATGTGGTACATATACACAATGGAATATTATGCAGTCATAAAGAAGGACAAACATATGGACTTTGTAACAACTTGGATGGATTTGAAGTCAATCATACTCAGTGATCTAACACAGAAACAAAGAACAGAGTTCCATTTATTCTCACTCATAAGCAGAACTTGAACAATTATAATACTATAAGAAAGGATTGGCAGTAGTGGGAAACTGTCAGAGGAGAGGGGTGGGATTGGCAATTGAGGGAAACTGCTAGGGGAGGCAGGGGCATATCCCATCAACAAGGGTACCTGCATAATTAGTGTTTGTATACATAACCCTGAATTGTACCCCTCATCTTTATAATAAATAAATAAATAATCAAAGCATCCTTCTCAGACCTGGAAATGACAATTCAGGAATTCATATGGAAACATAAATGGCCTTGAATAGCCAATATAATCCTCAGTAAAAAAAAATAATAAGTAAAAAATGCAGACATCATACTTTTAGACTTTAAACTTTATTACAGTGCTACAATAATCAAAAGCCTGATATTGGAACAAGAACAGGCATATAGGCCAATGGAACAGGAAAGAGATGCCAAAACCAAAACCTTCATTTTTCAACCAACTCATCTTCTACAAAGGCTTCACCACTGACAATTTGGGAGATGAGTAGTTATTCAGTAAATGGTGCTGAGAAAACTGGCTGACCACATGCAGAAGATTAAAACAAGACCCCTACCTATCACCATACACCAAAATTAACTCTAAATGGATCAAACACCTAAATGCAATACCTCAAACTATAAGAACCTTAGAAAACACAGACACCTTTATGAAAACTGGTTCTGTCAACCAATTCCTGATCAAAACCCCAAGTGCCAATGACATAAGAGATAAGATAGACAAGTGGGACCTCATCAAACTGGCAAGTTTATGCAAATCCAAAGAAACCATCAAAAGAGTAGGAAGAAAGCCCACAGACTGGGAAAAATTATCTGCCAACTGTATGTCTGACAAAGGCCTAACATCTAGTATCTACAAGGAACTCAAACGTGCTAAAAAAAAAAAAAAAAGCAACATCCCCATTACATAGTGGGTAAAAGATACGAAGAGACACTTCTCTTAAGAAGACATATGAGCAGCCAGCAGATACATGAAAAAATGCTCAGCCTCACTAGTCATCAAAGAAATGCTATTAAAACTACACAGAGATACGACCTAACTCCAGTCAGGATGGCCATTATCAATAACTCCAAAAACAACAGATGTTGGAGAGGATGTGGCAAAAATGGAACACTTCTACACAGTTGGTGGGAGTATAAACTAGTGCAGCCTCTGTGGAAAACAGTGTGATGATTTCTAAGAGATCTAGAAATCTATCTTCTATACAACCCCACAATCCCCCTACTGGGAATATATGGAAGGACTCAAATCACTCTTTTAAAAATACACCTGTGCATGTATGTTTATTGCAACAGTATTCACAATAGCAAGAACATGGAACCACATGTGCTGCCCAGAAAAAGATAACTAAAATAAATAAATATATATACACATATATAAAAATCTAAAATAAATAAATAAATAAATATATATGATACATATACACGATGGTATATTTCACAGCCATAAAGAAGAACAAAATCATGAACTTGACAGCAACCTGGATGGACCTAGGATCTATAATACTGAGTAATCTTTCACAGAAACAGTGAACTGAATATCACATGTACTCACTCATAAGCAGACCTTGAACAACTATCGTAATACTATTAGAAAAGGATTGGCAGTAGCCAGAAACTGTGGGGGGTTGGGGGGCAGGTAGGTGGGATTGGCAGTAGTGGGAATTCACCTGGGGAAGGGGGGCACACCTCATCAATAAGGGTCCTGAATAATGAACATTTGTATACCATATCTTTAAAATTTAAAAAGTTCAAAAAATGTATGTATATTTAATTCTAAAAATTAATTGTGAAGATATTTGAATTGTCTTTATGGTTCCTTTCCAAAATATTTACCCTTATTTCTCCATTTCATTTTTCAGGAGAACCTCAAGAAAACTTGAGAATATTGTCTATCAAGACATTACTTCTAAAACACTTTTAAATGATTATCTTCATAGTAACTTGCAATAGTCTCTCCTTTTTACTTGTATGTCATTTTTTGCCTCGCCCTTCTGCTGAATGTCAACTCTTCACACCTTAATAATTTTTTTAATTTTTATAGAGTTCTCTCATATGACATTGTCTCCATTCCAGTTTCTCTACTTCCCATTTCCCCTCTACTTTTTCCCATTTCCTTTCTTTATTATCCCAAAGCATTCATTCCTAAAATCTTTGACTTTTTCCCTTTTCCATAGCCTTGCCCCATTTTCACTAAAACACTGGTGAGATAAAGAGCATGGGGATGACAAGCACATGGTTTTTATTCTCTGTATACTTCTGAATAATCAAAACCTTGGATTTCTGTCTCTTATTCAGTTCTCTAGTCTATTATTATGCATGTGATATTTCATCCAACACTGAGTGACAAGATTCCAAAAATAATGAGTAATGTTTATCCATTCATTACCCTAACAAACTGTGTAAATTCTGATATGATCCATTGGTCAATCATGAACTTGAAGTTCATTGCTCCTCTGACCATGAAGATATTACCCAAGCATTCCCTGATACACAAATATTTTACCAGACAATTCCTGTCCTCATTTTCTTTTCAACGATTGTAATTTTTATTTGTCCTATTTATCTTTTTTTTTTAAAAAACCCACTATAATGTCAGCAAATCGCAATTCCTTTTAAATGCTTTAGATATAATTCTAAATCCAAACAAAATCTCAATGGCAATATATCTCCAATTCTGATTATTAACGTGAATAACAGAAATATTTAGTTTAGAATTTTGCCAATCAATTTTTTCAAGCAACACTAAAATAATATAATAAAAGTTTAACATTCTGTTTAAATGACATTTTCAACTACACTTTTGTTTCCAAGAACAATGGAAATTAGCAATACATCTCTTCAATATACAGAACAGATTTTATTTGACTGTTAAAAATATAGTATTGGAGAGGTGAATTTTTTTCCTTGCTTGTCTATTTTTAAGTGCCTCATTTGCATATGGGTGTGGGTTTGCATTTAATTCTCAAAAGAATAGGAGGCGCAATGCAACACCAATGGTTGATCCTATTTATACTGGAGTAGTCCTATTCTACTTATGTATTGGTTTTATAATCAATATTATCTCCTCTAGCACACTGAAATGTCTATCTGCAAAACCTATAATAGCCTGTAATAGCTTACTTGACATAAGTAACTCCATTTTATAACAAATCTTCCATCTTAACCTAGAAATGACCCCCTATGTAACCTTCCCGTAATCACACAACACACCCACATTCTTGTTCCCCTCCGTGCTTGGAAACCACCTAGTTGCAAATTCTGTAGCTATCTGTACTCTTTCACAAACCCAATGTTCTGCCAAAAAATGTAAACCAAACAGAACAGCTTATATAATTTCTACCTTTATATGCCGCCTGCTCACTCTGTTTGGGGTTGAGAGTTTTCCCGTCATAAGCCTACTCTTGACCGCCAACTATTAAAGGACTCATAATTATTTTTTTTTTGAGTTGGAGTCTCACTCCATCACCCAGACTGGAGTGCAGTGACTGCTCCCGCCCACCGCAACCTCGACCTGCAGGGCTCCGGCGATCCTTCCACCTCAGCCTTCCGAGTAGCTGGAACTACAGGCGCGTGCTACCACGCCCGGCTCATAATTTGACATTCAGCGTGCTGGTGTCTCCTTTCTCGCACTCTGGCTATAATATTTGGAGGCTCCAGCAGGATTCGCTAACCTCGGGAGGTGGCCTCACTCTGGTTCTCCCCGGCTCAGTGAAAGAGTTATAGGGGAGGCACCCCCTGAGTCATTTCAGGGCCCCATAACCTCTCATCTGACTCAGAGGGAGAAGCAACAACTGCTGATTTCCTCCTGCCTCAAAAAATTCCTGACTCTGTCGCATTCTCCTAGGAGGCAAAATCTGCTTAATCTGTTTAATCTGTATATGGCCACCACTCTGTTGAGGAGGATGGAGCCTGACAAGTCCACTCCTTAGACTCTGTTCATTGACCCAAGACATTGGTAGAACAGCATCTTGGTTTAGTATCTAACTTCTGTTTGGGTGCCCCTTTAACTTCTGTAAGCTTGTGTAACTTCTAGACCCCTGTCACCCTTGGCCCCTTTCCTTGTTTTGCCTGGTTGCTGTGCTTTTTGCTATGCCATGCCTTTAGATTGGTCATCAGTAGCCAAGCTTCTGTTAGCTATCTCAGATCTTCTTGTAATAGCAAGTTTAATTCTCATTAGGTCTCCTGTAATTTAATGGCTTTAGTAACATTGGTTCAAAGAATTCACAATTTGTCAGTTCTATGGACAGTATGTTAAAATTTCTGATCTCAGTTTTAGGCTGTCTCTAATAGAATCATGTTCAGTTTCTGATTTCAGTTTTAGGCTCTCTCTAATAGAGTCTCGATTCAGTTTCTGATTTCAGTGTTAGGCTCTTTCTAATTTTCTTTTATTTTCTCATTGATGCTGACAATATGGGGTCACAGGCTTCTCAATCCTACAGTTCCCTGGAATATATAATTTTAAAAAAACTATATTTTGGGAAACAAAAAACAGATAAAGACAAATTTTAGATGGTAAACTAAAAAAACAAGAAAAAAAATAATTTGAATATATGAGTATGTTGGAGTGAGGATATTGATCTGTGAGAGTTGAAGACAAAGGTACAGAATACATATGAAACAATCTTTCTATTCACAATTATTAATTAATAAAAGGAAGAAAGAACCAATTCACTGAAAATGAGGGTACAATAAGCAGAAAAGAATGAGCACAAAAAAATTCCAACACTTCCAGAGTTTTCTCTGTAATTCAAAGTGACCCATATTCCAAGAATTGGAGCCAGATGACTAAAAATCATTTTCATTAATGAGGGAGAAGATGTTATTTTACATTCATATACCTTGTTTTCTTCTGGTTTCCAAATACTTAACACTAATTTTATTAAGAATTTTGTGAGATTTGGTGGATGAGGCTGATGAACCCATAGTCTCCATTCTATGGACGTTTTCTGGAAATTATCCATTACCTTAGATCCTCTTTGATGTATTCCATGTTCAAGGATACATTATTATCCAACTGCTATTTACTCACAGTTTATATAATGAGGGAGAAATCTACTCTAGCTGAACCAAGTTTCTCCCTCAATTGTCAGTCAAAGGCAATATAAATTCTTATGTCATTCTCTTGTCTATTGAGAACTCCAGACTTGCTTGTCATTGTCCTTGATCACATGGCCCATGTTTTCTCAGGCATGCTAGTATTTTCATAATACTTTCTTGCTTTTGTTCTTTACTATTACAGTTAGTGCTTCTTAGTTTTCTGTATTATAGTGACATAATTATTGACTTTTCAAAAGTCTATTATTTTGCAATGTTGTAGAAGAACTTTATAGCTTGAGAAGCAGACTATAATGTGTCTCTCAATAATGATCTTTTATGTGATTGAAATGAAAAGCTGTTCTCCTAGAATATTTCTAAAGTAATTTCTCATAATTCTAATACAATCAATAAGGTTTTTTAGTACCTTCTTTTTCTAATAATATTACCTACATCAAAAATGTTAAATACTTCAATTGCTGGTTTGTTTTTAGAGGCAATGTAATGTAGGAATCGATTTCCCCAATATATGTGAAGGTTTCATATGACTATTGCTGCACATAGAGTTTTAAACAGATGGGTGCCTTTACTATCTGCTTCCTCATCATTTTTCAGTACCTGACTCATGTATGTGTGCTTGTTTAAATTTTATTCTGAAAAAAGGAGATGGGCTAATGAAAGATGAATGACAGACATTGTTTATCTCATATAAAGTTCTATCTTATATCTTCACTGTTTCCTTTTCTATTTAAAAACCCTTATATAAACATGTTCAGTTTCATAACACAACATTGCCTCTGAATGTAGAGAGGTACTCTGGGACTACATGGTCTCAAAGCTCAAAAACATTGATCATGCCGAGCCACGGAATCAAGTGTAGAACTGTGTCACATTTTTCTTGTGGATATATGTATGCCTCTCTTCTAAGTGACTCACACAGTTCATTTCCTTCACATAATGATTGGGGAAATTAATGAATCACCATAATAATACGTGAAAGCTAACATATACTAAGTATTTACTGTGTGCCAGTTCTGTTCTCAGAGCACTACACAGACTAGACATGGCAAAACTTGACTAGGTCCTTTGCCACTTTCAAAAATTATCTCCTATCCTCCTCCACCCCACTCTGCTCCATCCACCACAATGGCGTCCTCTACACTACTCTTCAAACACAACTAAGCTCAGTCCCCCCTTATAGCATTTGCCTGAGCCAATCTTTCTGCCAGGTGCATCCTTTCCCCAGATGTCCATGCGACTCAGCCCTACTCTTTTTCTCCCTCACCTCTTTGATCAGATACAACTTCCTCAGATATACCTTTCCTGACCAAGCCATTTAAGCTCCAGTACCTACAACACTGCCTAGTCCACAGCAGACAATAGAAATGGGTCCCCCAGGTCAGCCTCCTGAGATGTAGACATATTTAACAAATCTGAGGGAAGAGAATATAGAATTTCAAAGGAGATATGGACACAGAAAGGCAAAGTCCCTCAGATGACAACATGCTTGAGAATGATCAAGTCACAGATATGACTACAATTCAGCATAAGAGGGAAAACCCTTGTAGCCATGAAAGTTTGAGAGGACAGTTGCAAGCAGAAGATAAGAATAAAACTTTAGGGGAGTGGGGTTTTACTCTAGACCACAGGATTCAGACAGTACCTGACCTGAATTCTTAAGACATCACAAACTTTTGTTCTTCTGCCTTCCTTATGCTCTATTCTAATCTGGAATACGTTTTCCTATCGTTCTTGTTATTATTGATATGAGTAAGTAAGAAAAAAAACAAGTCCCATTAATATGCTTTCCTCTGTATCTACATGTTGTTACTTGTATTTCTTGTATCTTTTTTCACTCCTAATAATCATTTTTTCCTACTCCAACACACACAAAATTTTTGCTGATTTTGTCCCATTTTTTATGTCTCCTTCTGAAGATTGACATGTTCATTTGTTACTCAATTTCCCCATTTTTACTCTTTGTTTACCCTATCATGTCAATCAATGCAAACAGATATTCTCAGTAAGCAAATTGTATTAATGGAATCCTCTGATGTATTTGCATATTCTAAGTGGCTCATTTGTAATTTTGTTCAAGATGTTCTCAAGTCATTTGATATGAAATCTTCTTTGCAGAATAGTGCTTCCAGGGTGTTTATTTCAAGTGTTTTAATTAAGATGAGCTTCTTTTTTGGCATGAGTTACAAAACAGTTTTGTGTATTTGTCAGTTAATGAAAATGTCGTAAACCCTGTGACAGCTACCTGGCTCTGTAACTTCTCTAAAAGTAGTGATGTGTTAGTTTCTAAATTCATGTTCTTGACTACTTTACACAAGATAGCTACTGCAATAAGAAGTACTGACTATTTACATTTAATACCACCCAATAGCTTATTAAAGCCAACAATTTGAATAATAAAATTCCCCAAAATATCAAAATAAATGTTGAATAAAGTGAAAGGTAATCTCCAGACTAAATATAACATAACTATTCTTCAATTCAGTAAATTCTCTTATTTCCATCACTCTTATTATGGATCAATATTCTCAGGACAAAAGGGAGCTTCAGTCAAGATTGGCAGGCAGTTGTATGCTTGCTTGCTTGAGAGTGTTGGGTGTGTGTGTTTCTGTGTATTCAGATAAGTTTCAGATTGCATTTGAATTGTTACATAAATTTCAGTTTTCTTTGCTTTTTTTTCACAATGTTTACATAAAACTTTCCATGATCTTCTGAAAAAGTTGGGTAAGTATTACCTGACTCCCCTTTCTGCCCATAGCCCTATAAACTACTATTTTTTCTGCTGTCTTTAACATTTCTTGCCTTTACTCTTCTCATTCAAATTATTTTAGATTTCAACTTTCCTTATATTAAATGTCCATTTCTATTTTTCTAGGTTTCATCTGTTTCTTTTTTTTACATTTCATATCTTTTGTGTCTTATGTTAATTGTGTTTGTCCATCTTCAGAAATTGCCACAGTTTTAGTATGAAATTTGTGAGAATAAAGAAACATGGATGTTTTCACATGGTTTTGATTCTACTTGTATATTTTGTAGAAAATACCCATTACCATAGGTCCTATGCACATATTCTGATTTAAAATACCCACAACTATGCAATGAATACTTCCACAAACCTGAAAGTTGAGAGGAAACTCATACTATGCTAAGTAAAGTTTCTCTTCCACTGTCCTAGCTAAGAATGTGTAAATTTAAGTGTCTTTAATGGATTCAGTTGAAGTGGAGGTTTCCTCTTTTACTATCCTTGGTCGTATTACCCAATTGTTCCCAGGTATGCAAAAATTGTATGTAACTATTTCCTGGGCTTATTTTTTCATGTAGATGTAGATTTTTTTATTGTTTGCATGTGAATTGACAGAAATATTGATTTCACACAATGCACCTTTTAAAAAATCGTTGCCAAAGCACTTTGTATGTTTCAACTCCATTAGACCCTGGAGCAGGGCAGGGGGCTGAGGTGAAGTACTGCACCTGCCCTTGCTTTCCAGTCTCTCTGTGTTCAAAGAGTCCCCTGCTGGTTGTAGGATGTGGAGTAAAATGCAACCATAAAGAAGAACAAAAACCTGGAATTTGCAGCAAATTGAATGGAGTTGGAGACCTTTTACTTAGTGATTTATCACAGGAACAAAGAACTGAATACTGAATGTTCTCACTCATAAGTGGAACCTGAACCTTAATCGCAAGGGAGGGATTGGCAGTCAATGGGCACTGCCAGGGGATGGAGGGAAGGAGAGCCCATGTAGCATCACAAAGGGTACTTGGTCCTAAACCAGGGGACGTGATGGCCAGTTGGATGTCCAAACGTCGCCTACACTCAGCCTGCTTGTGTAACTAATCCTGACTTGTACTCTACATATCTATAATAAAGCTATAATAACAACAACAATAATAATAAACTCTCTGTATCTTAAGTAATGGTCATTGATAATATTTCTCTCAGTTTCGATCTTCTATGTGAATGATGTGAGGAAGTATTATCCTGGAACAATTCAAGAAGATTTTTAATAAAGCCCTCACATAATCAATGAATAGTTAGTTCCTCCTTCTCTAATTATATTTAGACATAACATATTTGTTTCAGAGTGAATTTAACTGAAGGAAATATCTTTTTAGTAACATTAGACTTTATAGGACTACTACTTCAAATGGGTGCTTCTACTGCCAGTTTTTGTCAATTTTAAGTAACTTCCTTGTGTAGGAGAAGCCTATTTGCATTTTTTTTTTCCTGAATAAAAGAATGTCCAAACAAGAACTCATTTTTTATATAGTGTATTCACAAGGACATCCTATTCTATCTCCTCTTATGGTTCTATACTTAACCTTAGTGTCTTTTATGCTCTGGGATTTGGCATGGAAACAAAACATTAACCTCTGATTGGAAACATGATTTTAATATTCAAAAATATGTCAATTTGAGCTCCTACAGAAAGTGTGAAATGATCTAAAATTACTGTCCCTTTTCCTTTCTAGTATGGTGTCTTCATGTCAATGAATTGCTTTTGTCTTCCTTTTATTTATTTATTTTAGTGAACTGGAAAAAAACGAGTCTCTATTTATTTTTGTTGCTAATCAGTTTCATCTGTTTTTGTACCTTTGTTTTCAACTCTCAGTTTTTATTCTTGTCAACTCAAAATATACAACTTTGGTACAGCAAGTTGTCTCATTATCATATTTTTCCATATGAGGTTTTTCTTCTTAATTTGTTTCTCAAATTTTCTCCTGTGCCTTATATCTTTTCCTCTATGGTTGAAAGCAGTGAAAAGAAAACCTTCTGGCAAATACAATTTATCAAAAATATATCTCTGGAGTTTTGAAATGTTTGAAGATTCTAATGTGTAAACTTTCCCCAAGGAAGTCTGTTTATTTGACTTACAATCTCCTCTGTCATTTAGAAATTAATGTTTCTTTTGTCATGTGATTCAGTTAAAATTCATTCAGACATAAGTTAAAGTAGAAACCCAAGTACAATAGCCTTAATGCAGTCTTTGGTAGACAAAAAGTTTGTCAACCCAGTTGCCCAAGAATTCAACCCTGTACTTCCACTACACACGGTGGTTTCTTTTTTGACAAGACACTCTTTACGGTGCCTTTGTGCAACGTAACTACCAAAGAGAACTTAGTGTACAAATTTGTATCAGCTAAAGACTTCTTACAATTACAAACTGAATAATAAAAGCTTAAAAATGTCAAAAGTGATCAAGAAAATTTTTAAAAGATAATAAACAGAAATAATATTTCTTAGATTTCCTGTCAATTCACTAAATTCACTCTTTGCAAGCCGTTTTTCATCTTTTTAAAAATATATGCTAGAAAAAATGACTTCTCAGCCACTCTGGGAGTGTTTATTTGCCGTCTGATAGGTTTAATTTCTAAAATGAATTTTAGATATTTATGAATTATTCTCACGTTTCTTTCCCATATTATTTACATTGATTTTTTAATTTTAATTTCTATGAGAACCTCATAAAAAGTTTGGTAAATTTTCTACCAACTAGACACTCCCCAAACCCTTCATAATATCTGCAATTTGGTGACTATAAGTAAATTCTGCTTTTACCTGTATGTCATCTTTGTCTAACCCTTCTCCTGAATATCCATTCTTCCCATCCCTTGTTTGGGGTATAAATCTCTGCCATATTGCACTACTTCTATTTGTTTTTCTACTTTCCATCTTTTCCCATTCTCTTTCATTTTCATTCTGTTCCATACATAGCCTATACACTTTTGCGTCCTCTGTCTCCCCGAGCTTACTCACAGTTCCACTAAGAGGTTGGTGTGATGCCAGGTCTGAGGGTGATTGACACATGGCTCGTATTCTAAGTGTATTTCTGAAAAATAAGATAAACATAGAAACTCTGTCTTTTATTTAGAGTTAAATGGTCCAGTACTATGCAGGTGATACCTCCCACAACCCTAACAGCTGACAGAAGATTCTAAAGTTGCTGCGTGATGTTTCTCCATTCATTGTCCTCACAAAGAATGCATAAATATATGCATAATAATCCATTGTTGGATTATTAAACTAAGGCTCATTTTCCACGGACTTTGAATAAGTAACCCCAGTATTGCTAGATATGCAAATATTTCGCATGATTATTCCCGTCTTCTTTTTCATTCTAACCACAGAAAGTTCTTTCTGTATTTTTTGTTATTTCTTTACACATTAATATTTTGATACACTACACCTCCAAACAAATGATTTCAGAGGAGTTTTATACCTCAAGGAAAGTTCAATGAGAATATATTTCTCAAACCTGAAGTTTTTTGTTACTGTTTTGTTGTGTTTGTTTGTTGGTTGGTTGGTTTGAGTTGGAGTTTCACTCTGTCTCCCAGGCAGTATCAGTGTCATGGCTACCCCAGCGTCGACCTGCTGGGCTCAGGTAATCTTTCTGCTGCAGCCTTCCAAGTAGCCAGAACTACGCCCAGCTAATCTTTTTGATTTATTGTAAAGATGAGATCTCACCAAGTTGGATCAGAAATCCTTTCACCTCGGCCTCCCAAAGTGCTGGGATTATAGGCTTGAGCCACCAGGCTGGCAACCTGAAGTTTTTATGTAATTAACAGAGAAGTTTTTATGCTAGGATGCTGCTTCTCCCTTGTTTCAAATAACACAAAATCATAGAATAAATGCTTAAAATCTTCCTTTTCTAATGATGTTTCCAATTACATTTTTGTTTTCATAAGAAGTGAAAAGGAGAAATATATATCTTTAATGTATGCTGCAGGCTTTATGAGATACTGTTAAAGATATGGTTTTGAAGAGATGGATACTTTTTGCTTTCTCACCTATTTTTTAAGGGTCCCTCTTGCATATGGGTGTGTGTTTGCATTTTATTCTCAAAAAAGTAGGAGGCCCAATGCAAGGTCAATGGCTGATCTTGTTTTTCTAGGGGAAGTCGTATTTTACCTTCATTTGTGGTTACATATTGATTCTTAGCTCCTCTTTCACCAAAGGGGTATATGAATATATGAAAGGAAAGTGACAACTTCTCTAATTAATGAAAAGACCTTTGAACCATTTGGTCCAATTTTCAGAAATAAGTGTCTATTTGAATCACAGAAGAAACTGTGGAAGTGTTGGACATTTCTAAGCCCATTTTTTCCCTACTATTTTGCTCTCATTTTCAAAGGATGATTTCTTCCTTCTTTTATTTAATAATAATTATAATCAGGGAAAATATTTGTTTCATCTGTCTTTTGTGCCTTTGTCTTCAACTCTTAAAGATCAATATTCTCAACTCCAACAAAACATATATTCATATTATTTTGTCTTGTTCTCTTATTTTACCATCTCAAACTTGGTGTCTTCATTTGCTTTTAATTTCCCAACTTATGGTGTCTTTGAATTATCCTGTCAGTTAAATTGTAGACAGGGTCTTTCTGTCAGGAAAATTTTATTAATCATGTAGCCATGTAAATTTTTAAAAAAATTTGCCATGTTAAATTAGCTGATTAATCATTAGTATTATCCAAGATATGCTCAGATAATTTGATTTAAAATACCATTCACGTCACTCAAGATTATTTTCTTCCTATTTGTAATTTAGTTAAGATAAATTTTCTTTGTACAAAATTTAAAATAGAAATTCACCTAAATATGTTTATGCATTTATCTCTTGACAAAAACATTGCATGAAGATGCCTAGCAATCCAGACCTTTTCTTCCTCTAGAAGAAATGACTCAATTATCTTTAATTTGATGTCTTTACTTTCCTCACACAGCTACTGCCATAATGAGCATGAACTATATATGTTTATTACCAAAGAACTCAGTAAAGTATCAAATTTAAAAGCCTAAATAATGTCAAAAGTACTCAGGAATATTTTCTAAAGGAAAGCAACAATACTAATTTTACTGAAAATGTTTTCTCAATTCATCAACTCACTCATTTTCTCCTTTTTCATATTAGAACAATGTCTCTGGACAAAAGGGAGTTCTCTTTTACTGTGTGTGTGTGTGTGTGTGTGTGTGTGTGTGTGAGAGAGAGAGAGAGAGAGAGAGAGAGAGAGAGAGAGAGACAGAGAGAAAGAGTGAGGGGGTGTGGGTGTGGTTACACAGGAGAGAGTATGTGTGTGTGTGTTTATTTGCATCCTGATAGATTTTTAAGTTATATTTTTCAGTATAACTTTTAAAGTTAAACATTTTGAATTTTCTTGGAGTATTTTTTTAATATTTACATTGGTCTTTCTGTTTTATTTTTCAGGTGGGCATCTGAAAAAAATAGGTAAAATTTCCCTAACAATCCTTTACTCCCATAATCTCTTTTTCACTGCTTTCATTATGGCTTTGATAGTCCCTGTGTTTGTATCTCTATGCTACTCATTGACTTGCTCTGATTCTGGAATAGACTCTTTCTTCCCTAATACTTGCATGTGGATCTTTTTTCATAGTTGCTTATATCCATTTTCATTTTCCCACCTTCTATCCTTTCCTATTTCTTCCTATTTCACCCCTTACATTACTACTTTAGTTTTTTCTGGCTTCCAAAAACTTAACATTAATTTCATTAAGAATTTTGTGAGATTTGGAGGATTAGGTTGATGAGTCCATGGACTCCATGCAGTGTACATTTTCTGAATTGTCCATTACCTTAGGTCATGTCACGTATTCTATGTTCAAGGGCCCATTACTATGCACTGCCACTTCCCCACAGTTTATGAGATGAGGAAGGACTCTCCACTCCAGCTCAGTAAAATGTCTCTCTCAGTTGTCTGTTAGACTGTGTAAATGTGAATGCCATTATTTGGTCTACTGACAACCCAAAGCTCCCCCTCCACTGCCCTTTATCACATGGTTCACATTTTCTTTGGCATGCACACGTTTTCATAATATTTTCTTGCTTTTGTTCTTTTCTGTCACAGTGTTTTTTAATTTTCTGTATTATATTCACATTTTTATTGATTTTTTGAAATGTCACTCTTTTACAGCGTTGGAGAAGGACTTTATAGTTTGAAAAGCAGTCATTGATAATGTATCTATTAATTATAATACTTTATGTGAATGACATGAAAGCTATTCTCCTAGAATATTTCTAAAAAATTGTTTTATATAATCCTAATACAATCAATAAAGATTTAGCATCATCCTTTTATAATAATATTATCTGCATCAAAAATTTTATATGCTTCAATTGTAAGTTTGATTTAAGAGAGAATGTAATTTAAGTATACAAGGAAGGACCCTAAAAATACAGGAACTGTTTTTTGGCAAGCAGGCTTCTTGTGGCACAAGCTTACCAAGCTAGGTAAAGTGTTTTATAAACCCATAAGCATCAGTGTACTAGCTAATGTTGTTGTCAGAGGCTGTGTTCAACTTAAGTGATATTTTTCTTTTAGATTCTTTCAACACACTTCACCATTTCATGATAGGTGATTTACAAATGCAACTGCTCACAGTCCGCTGAGGGTTCAGCAGTTTTTGACCAAAAACAGCATAATCTCTGTGCCCTAGCCTCCTATTCACCAAATCTAACTCGAAGTGACTTTTTGTTTGTCTCCTTGAATGGAAAATGTCCTCAGAGGGAAACATTTTTCCAGTATGGAAGAGGTGAAACAAAAAACAGCATACACACTAAAAGGCATCAAAATTGTTGGGTTCAAAACTGTTTAAGCAGTGAAAAAAGTGTCAAAATAGGAATATTGTACCAAACAAAGAATACTTTGAAGGTGACTGAGGTTTAAACATGTGAAGATACACAATTTTTTATAAATTAAATCCAGGATTCTTTGGGTCCTGCCCTCATATATCTCCTCAATGAGGCTTCATATGACTATTGTTTTACATGGAGTTTTGGACAGATGGGGGCTTTCACTACCTGCTTACCCATCATTTTTCAGCACCTGTCTCATGTAGGTGTGCTTGTTTGAGGTTTATTCTGAAAAATGGAAAATATTCAATTAAACATGAATGGTGGGCATTGTTTATTCCACAGAAACTTCTAGCTTAGGTCATCTCATCATGTATTTTTCTATATGAAAACCTTTATATAAAAGGGTTCCGTTTTATGACACATTATTACCTCTGAATGTAGGGAGGTACTCTGGGACTATGTGATCTCAATGCTTAAAAATATGGGTCAGTTTGAACCATAGATTTAACTGTAGAATTATGTCACATTTTTCCGATAGATATATGCCTCTATTTTAAATGACTCACACAGCTCATTTCCTTCCCATAAAGTTTGAGAAAAGTAATGAATCACAATAATAATGCATGAAGTTAACACATGCTAAGTGTTTACTTTGTGCTAGGTCCTGTTATCAGAAAATTACACAGACTAGATATGACACAACTTGACTGAGTCCTTTGCTGCTCTGAAACATTATCTCCCATCCATCTCCACCTTACTCTATTTCCCCACAGCGGCCTACTTCGGACCGCTTCTCAAGCACAACTAATTTCAGTTCCCTCTCACAACCTTTTCCTGATCCATTCTCCTTCCAGGTACACCTTTTTACCCAGATGCTCATGTGACTCACTCTTTCCTTGCTCCCCTCATTCCCTTGATGAGAAATTACTTCCTTAGGAAGACCTTCCCTGACCATGCCATTTAAGCTCCAGTGCTTACAACCATGTGTAGTCCACAGCAAGCAATAAATTTGGGTCCCCTAGGCCAGCTTCCTGAGCTGTTGACATATTTAGCAGACCTGTGGTAAATGGTTATAGAATTCCAAAAGAGATAAGAACATAGCAGAGAAAAGGCTTTCACGATATGCTTGAGAATAGTTGAATGACAAATGTGCATCTAAAAGTCAACATCGGAGGGGGAGCCCGTGTGGTCAGGAAGGTCTGAGAGGACAGATGGAGTCTGAGGTTAATGATGAGATATTGAAAGACCGGGGCTTTGCTTTAGACCACAGAATTCAGGCAGAACTTGACCTGACTTTTTAAGGTTTCTCAAATTTTTGTCCCTCTGCCTTCCTAATATTGTGCCCTCATTTTGAATAAATTGTTCTATCATTTTGTTGTTAAAAGTAAGCAGAGGAAAGGCAAGTCCCACTAATGTACCCTGCTCTGTATCTAGATATTATGTATGTTTTTGTACCTTTTAAAATTTCCAATAATTATCATTTCAACTCCAATACATGCATAATTTCACCCGATTTTGTCCTATTTTTTGTTATCTTTTCTTCTGAAGATTGACATATTTATTTGTTATTCACTTTGGCACTTCAATTAACGCAAACGTATTGTCACTCAAGTAAATTTTATTCATTATATCCTCTGAAGTATTTACCTATTTAAAGTGATTCATGTGCAATTTTGTCCAAGATGTTTTCAATTCATTTGTAACAAACTTCCTTCTCTGTACAATAATGTTCCCATTGTGTTTCTTTCACATGTTTAGTTAAGATAAGCTTCCTTTAGGCATGAATTAAAAAGCAGTTGTATGTATTCATCAGTAAATGAGAATATTGTAAAACCTATGCTCAGTCACTTCATCCTATACATCCTCCACAAGCAGTGGTTTGTTATTTTCTAAATCTGTGTTTATGATTGCTTTATGCAACATAGCTACTACAGTAAGAAGCATAGACTATTTACATCCAGTACCACCCAAGAACTTATTAAAGCTAAGAATTCAAATTATAAATATCAAAAAGAATGTTGAATAAATTTGAAAGGTAATCATCAGATGAATATGGCATAACTTTTCTTTAATTCTGTAAATTCACTTATTTCCCTCACTCTTATTATGGATTGATATTCTCAGGACAAAAGGTAATTCAACCAAGATTGGTGGGCTGTTGTATACTTGCTTGCTTGAGATGGTTGGGTGTGTGTGTTTCTGTGCATCCTGAGGGGTTTACTTATTTATTTTTTGAGTTGGAGTCTCACTCTGTCACCCAGGGTGGAGTGCAATGGCACACTCACTGCCACCCCACCATCAGCCTGCGGATCTTCAGTGATCCGTCTGCCTCAGTTGCAAGTGGCAGGAACTACAGGAGCAAATTACCATGTCCAGCTAATTTTTTATTTATTGTAGAGACGAGATCTTGCCAAGTTGCCCTGGCTGATCTTGAACCCGCGGTCTCAAGCAATCCACTCACCTCTGCTTCCCAAAGTGCTGGAATTACAGGCTGAACCACCAAGGCCCGCCTCTGATGGGTTTAAATTGCATTAGAATTGTTATTTAAATTTCTGATATCTTTGCTTTTTCTTCCATAATATTTACATAAAACTTTCCATTTTATGTTTCAGATGACCTTCTGAATAAATTAGGTAAACGTTCCCTGACAACTCTTTCTGCACATAACCCTCTAAATGACTGATTTCCTGCTGTCTGTTAACATTCCCTGTCTTTTAGTCTATATACTGTGGATTGGCTTGCCTTTCTGTTAAAGCTTAACTCTTGTCACCCAAATTATTTTAGATTACAACTTTCTTATATTAAGGTATCTACATATCTATTTTCCCAGCTTTTATCATCTCCTATTTCTTTCTTTCTTTTTTTTTTCATCCCATGCCTTTTGTGCCTTATACTCATTGTCTTCTTTCTTCAGGACTTGTCATAATTTTGGTATGAACTCTGTGAGACTAAGGGGATATTGCTGTTGGCACACGGTTTTGATTTTACTTCTATATTTTCTAGAAAATAACCATTAGCATAAGTTATGTACACACTCCAGTTTAAAGCAACATCACTGTACATTTGATACTTCCACAAGCATTAAAGTAGAGAGAAGAATCTTACCATGTTAAGCAAAGTTTATCCTCCATAGTCCTGCTGAAGAATGTCTAAATTAAGGTGTTGATCATGGATCAGATGTGAGTTGGCTCTCCCTCTTCCACTGCTCTTGATTATATTACCCAAGTGTTCCCAAATATATAAATATTTCACATAATTTTTCTGGTTGTATTTTTATTTTTCTTTTTCTTTTTTTTTTTTTTTTTTGAGTTGGAGTCTCACTCTGTCGCCCAGACTGGAGTGCAGTGGCAGCTCCCGGCCACCGCAGCCTCAACCTGCTGGGCTCCAGCGATCCTTCCGCCTCAGCCTTCCAAGTAGCTGGAACTACAGGCGTGCGCTACCACGCCCGGTTAATATTTTTATTTATTGTAGAGATGAGGTCTTGTCAAGTTGCCCAGGCGGGTCTCAAACCCGTGGGCTCAGGCAATCCACTCACCTCGGCCTCCCAAAGCGCTGGGATTACAGGCTGAGCCACCGAGCCCGGCCGTGAATGTATTTTTCTTAGCTAACAACTAAATGTTCTTTGGATTTAGCATGTTTATTGACAGAAATATTGATTTCACACAATGAACATTTTTAAGTGGTGAACAGAAAAAAGACAAGTGTTGTCTACGAAATGGTTATGGATAATATTTCTCTAAGTTTTGATTTTTTATGTGAATGGCATGAAATGCTAACATCCTAGAAAAATTCTAAAAGATTTTTCATAAAACCTTCACATTAGCAATGAATATTTGGCACCCTCTTTCTCAAATGATACTTAGGCATTTCATATTTGTTTCCAGAGAAAATGTAGCTAAAGGATATATGTCTCAATGGCATTGTCAAGGTTTCATGGGACTACTGTTGCAGATAGAATTTGGGGAAGATGGCTTCTACTGCCTGCTCCTTGTCAATTTTAAGTCTCTCTATTATATATGCTAGTCAGCTTGTGTTTTTTTAAATTTTTTTCATTTTTAATATGTGAGGTACAATTCAGGTTATACAAATGTTGATTTTGCATGTACCCTTGTTGATAAGGTGTGTCCTCCCACCCCTTCCCTGGCAGTTTCTCACTACTGTCAATCCCACCCACGCCCTCCCCTGGCAGTTTTTCACTCCTGCCAATCCCACTCGCACTCTCCCCTGGCGGTTTCCCACTACTGCCAATCCCTTTCATATGGTATTATGACAATTATTCACGGTCAACTTATGAGTGAGAACATGCGATATTCAGTTCTTTGCTTCTGTGATAGTTCACTCAGTATCATAGACTCTAAGCCCGTCCAAATTGCTGTGAAGTTCATAATTTTGTCCTTCTTTATGGCTACATAATATTCCATTGTGTATATGTACCATTTTTTTATCCAGCCCTCTTTTAATGAGCAGCAGGTTGGTTCCATTTGTTGCTATTGTAAATAATGCTGCAATAAACATGTGCGTACAGGTATCTTTTTTTCATAGAGTGACTTGAGTTCCTCTGGATATATACACAGTAGGGGGATTGCAGGGTTATATGGTAGGTCATATGATAGCCCTGCTGGGCTCAGGTGATCCTTCTGTCACAGCCTCCCAAGTAGTTCGAACTACAGGGGTGTGCTACCATGCCCGTCTAGAGATGAGGTCTCGCCAAGTTGCCCAGGTTGTTCTTGAACCTGTGAGCTCAGGCAACCCGCTAACCTTGGCCTCCCAAAGTGCTGGGATTACAGGTTTGAGTCACAATGCCTGGTCATTTTTAGATCTTTTAGGAATCATCAAACAGTTTTCCACAGGGGTTACACTAGTTTACACGCGCACCAACCTTTTCGCTGCATGTATTATTTTTTGTTATTGATGATGGCCATCCTCATTGGATTTCGGTGGTATCTCAGTGTGGTTTTATTTTGCATTTCTCTGATGACTAGTGAGGCTGAGCATTTTTTCATGTATCTGTTGGCTGCTAATATGTCTTCTTCTGAGAAGTGTCTATTCTTATCTTTTGCCCACTTTGTAATGGGACTGCTGTTTTTTGGCACATTTCAGTTCCTTGTAGATCCAAGATGTCAGCCTCTTTTAGATATACAATTGACAAATATTTTTTCCCAGTCTGTGGACTGTCTCCTTGCTCTCTTGATGGTTTCTTCGGCTTTGCAGAAACTTGACAGTTTGAGGGATCCCACTTGTCTATATTATCTATAATGGCGTGGGCACTTGGGGTTTTGATAGGAATTGTTTGTCAGTTCTACTTTCTATAAAGGTATCTCCTGCTTTTTCTAAGGTTCTTTTAGTTTGAGGATTTACTTTGAGGTCTTTGATCCATAGAGTTGATTTTTGTGTATGGTGATAGGTAGGGTTCTTGTTTTAATCTTCTGTATGTAGTCAGCCAGTTTTCCCAGCACCATTTACTGAATAGGCTCTCCTCTCCCCAGGAGGCTTTGTCAAAGATGAATTGGTTGAGAAAGTGAGGTTTTGCTTCTGGAATCTCTATCCTGTTCCATTGGTCTATATACTTGTACTTGTACCAATACCAGGCTATTTTGATTATTGTAGCTTTATAATAGAGTTTAAAGTCTCAGAGTGTGATACTGCCTACTTTTTTTTTGCTTAGGATTGTTTTCGCTATTTGTGGCTGTTTGTGATCCCATATGAAGTCCTGTATTGTCATTTCTAGTTCTGAGAAGAATGCTGCTGGCAATTTAATGGGTATTGCATTAAATCTATAGACTGCCTTAGGTCAGATGGACATCTTAACAATGTTGATACTTTCAATCCATGAACATGGAATATTTTTTCATTTGTGTCATCTTTGATTTTTTGAGGATTGTTTTACAGTTTTCATTGTAAAGATCTTTGACATCTCAGGTTAGAAAGATACCAAGTTACTTCATATATTCTGTGGCTGTTGTAAATGGGATTGTGCTTTTTATTTGAGTTTCTGTTTCCTTATTGTTCATGTATAGGAATGCGACTGTCTTTTGCACATTTATTATATACCCTACAGTTTCCCAAAGTCCTTTATCAGTGAATGGAGTTTTTGACAGATTCTTTTGAATTTGTGTGATGTAGAACAATGTTGTCTGCAAACAGGGATAACTTGACTTCCTCTTTTCCTATTTAGATACCCCTGATCTCCTTCTCTTGTCTAATTGCAGTAGCTAGTACTTCCAAAACTATGTTGAAAAGGAAGGATGAAAGTGGGCATCCTTGTCTTGTCCTGGTTTTCAGGAGTAATGGTTCAATTTCTCTCTGTGTAGCAGAAAGTTGTCCGTGTGTTTCTTGTAGATGACTTTTACTACTTGAGATATGTCCCATCTATGCCTAGATGTTCCAGGGTTTTTATCAAGAAGGGCTGCTGGATTTTATTAAAAGGATTTTATTAAAAGTTTTTCCACATCTAATGATATAATCATGTAGTTTTTGTCTTTCCATCTGTTGATGTATTTAATTATGTTTATGGTCTTGTGGATTTTGAACCAGTCTTGCATCCCTGGTATGAAACCCACTTTGTCACGGTGGATGATTTTTGAGATGTGTTGTTGAATCCAGCTTGATAGAATCTTGCTAGAGATTTGCTAGAGAATATTAGCATCCATGTTCATCAAGGATATCATAAAATGTTTTGGTGAGAGTTTCATCTTTCTCAATTGCCTGGAATACTTTTAATAGGATTGGTATCAATTCCTGCTTGTATGCTTTTTTTTTTTTAAAGGTAGTTTCCTATGACAGGTTTAATTTCATGAGTTGGTATTGGTCTATTTGGGTTCTCAATTTCCTCTTGTTACAACCTGGGGAGTTTGTGTGAAGTAATAAAGTCCTCCTTTTCAATTTTTTTCCATTCATGTGTACTTAGTAATCTCTGATAATGTTTTGTATTTCTTTGTGGTCAGTTGTGACTTGATCTTTTGCATTTCTGATTGTGTTTATTTGGGCTTTCTCTCTCTTTTTCTTAGTCAGTCTAGCTCAGGGTTCAGCAAAATTGTTTATCCTTTCTAAGAACCAGTTTTCTGTTTCATTGATTTTTTAAAATTTTATTTTTGTCTTCTATGTCCTGAATTTGGGTTTTTATTTTGGTATCTAGATTCTTCTGCTGAAGTTAAGGTTTTGGTAGTTTTGCTTTTCCAGCTTCCTTAGGGGGATCTGTTAGACTAACTTGCTATCTTTCCATTTTCTTCATGTGTGATTGTAGAGATACGAATTCCCCTGTTAGTACTGATTTCATGGCATCCCAGAGATTTGGGTAAGATGTTTCTTCATTTTCGTTTGTTTCCAGTTATCTTTTAATCTCTGTTTTGATTACTGTGTTGACCCAGGAGATTCTTTTAGCATCACACTCTTTAGTGTCCATGTCCTTGTGGGGTTTTGAGGAAGTTTGCTAGTGTCATTTATTTTTGTTCCAGAAGGTGCATGGCAGAATTACAGTCTTATGGAATTTGTTTATGTTTGATTTATGCCTGAGGATGTGATCTATCTTAGAGTACATTCCATGTTGTAATGAATAGACAGCATATCCCATGGTTGTTAGGTGGAGTGTTTTGTAGATATCAATTAAGTCTATTTGCTCTAGCATCATGTTGAGCTTCCGGATCTTTGTTGATTTTTTGTCATCAGGTTCTGTATGGGGTTGTTAGTAGAGTGTTTGAGTCCACAGCTATGACAGTGTTAGAGTCAATATCTTTTTTTTAGTTTACCTAGAAGCTGCTTTGTGAAAGTTGGTGCTCTTATATTGGATGAATACATGTTTAGGATGGATAGTTCTTATTGATGAATTGAATCTTTTATCATTATGTAGTGTTGTTCTGTGCTTTTTAAATTTTTGATAGTTTAAAAGTTACTTTATCTGATATTAATATTTCAACACTTGCTTTTTTGGTGTTCCATTCACCTGAAATTTTGTTTTCCACCCTCTTACTTTGAGTCCGTGCGTGTCATTTCTGGTGAGATGAGTCTTCTGGAGACCATGTATTATTGTATCATTATATTTTACCCAATTTACCATTCTATGTCTTTTCAGTGGTGCATGGAGTCCACTCACATTCAGGTTAATTATTGAGATGTGAGAGCTTATCCTTGTCATAAAGTTCTTATAGTTTGTTATTGCTTCTACTGTTTGTTTGTTTGTTGTCTTTATTTTGATTTTTGGGTTGATTCATATGTAGTTTCAATCTTTTTCCAGCATTCTTGTGAAGGGAATTGTTGTTCTTTTTTTTCCTTTCTTCTGTGTTTAATATTTTCTTAAGTATTTCTTGCACAACTGGTCTGGAGGCTGTGTAACCTCTTAGGGATTGAATGTCTGGGAAGAATTTTAATTCTCCATCACTGATGGAACTTAGCTTAGATGGGTAAGTTATTCTTGGTTGAAATTGTTTATCTTTGAGAACTTTGAAGATTGGGCTCCAAGCTCTCCTAGCCTGAAGTGTTTCTGCTGCTATTCTAATTCATCTTCCCTGGTAAGTAGTCTGTCCTTTCTCTCTTGCTGCCCTCAGGATTTTTTCTTTTATCCTACTTTGTGTAGGTCAATTATTATAGTTCTAGGAGATGGTCTCCTCATTTGTCATCTTGCAGGAGTTATCTCTTGTGTTTGAGTGGTCATATCACTGATGAGATAAGGGAAGTTTTCTTGGATAATTTCATGGAATGTTTATTCCAGGGTGGTCTCTGTCTATCTGTCTCAGAGATTCCAACTAACCTTGGTCCTCCAGCTCTGAGATCCTTTCTTCTGCTTGGTTAAATCTACTTTCCATGCATATCAGTTTGTTATTTATTTCATTCACTGTATTCTTTATTGCTTTTATATCAGTTATCAACTCCTTCATTCTTTCCTCTGGTGTCTCCTGATTTCTATTTATTCTATCTATTAATATCTTAATTTCTGGATTTGTGGCTTGAGACCAGTCATTCTGGGGGCACTTTGCTGTTTGAGTTCCAAAGTCTGTATTCTCAGTGTCTGACCTCCCAGGGGTCTGTGGGAGATTCATATTCTTCCTTTGGTTTTTCTTCATTTGTGTAAGTTTTCCTCCACCTTTGTTTTTAACCTCTTCTTAAATTCTATTGTTCAGTGATGGGGGATAGATTTCTTTCTGTTTGCTCAATCTCTTATTCTTCCTTATGTAGATTCCCTGACTTTGTTCATTTCTGAAGCTGAACTTGGTGTTGTGGTCTGTGCTTTTTGCAGTTTTGAGAATTAATTAAGGGGGGGAGCTGTGATTCAGAAGCTATCCACTGACAGGTGTATGACCGCCCCCCCCGCCATCCACTTCCTGCTGCCTTACTATGTGTCCATGCATGGGGGTATGTGTTTACCCCTGAAAGCAAAATGAGATTTTTAAAAAAGGAAAAGAATGGGAAAAGGATGGAGGAAGATGAAAAGGAAGTGAAGACAGAGAAGGAGAAGAGGGAAACAGACAGACCCACCAACTAATGAATAAACAGAGAAAAAAACAGCTATTTATTATAAATGCATTCTCCAAGATATGCTTTCAGTTAGTTTACATACTAATTTTCATTGAAGATAATTCTATAAGGACTTAGGTACAGAGTCATCCTCAAGACAAATTGTTCATTTTATTTGAGAGTTTTAACAAGAAAAATATTTTCTTATTGGTTTATAAACTGAATGAAATTATAGAAAGTGGCTGGTGAGGGTTCAATTACTGCTATTGTATGCAAATGTACACATTTCATGGGATGTTTTTCCTTAAATAAAGACAACCGCTGTCTGGAATTCATGAAACTCTCCACTTCTTCAAAGGATGACTTTGGTCCTCACTGGGCTCCCCTGGGACACCTATTATTTTAAAATCTCACTAGGACTATTCTTACTGATTACACTGTTTGATCCATTTTGATTCATTGTGTTTTGTCTACTGTATTGAACATCTACTTTCAAAATGATTGGACTTTTCAATCCTATCTTTGTCAGAGTCAGAGAAGACATACAGTTAATCTGTTACCGGTTCCCCAAGGCTGATACACAGAGTATAGGGATGAGATAGGTCTCATCCCATTGTTATTCTGTTGTGCATGTGTATATAGATGGGGATCATGTGACTAGAGAACAAATGACAGAGTACACAGGGAATACTGGACTGGTGAACGACACCACCAATGAGGGCAGATTGACCCTGCTGATACACAGAACCAGACCGTCAATTGATGGGAAATACTACTGCTTTTTTTAGCAAGATGGCTACTACAAGCAGACCAGTTGGGATCTGAAGGTGATATGTAAGGATTCTAGATAGATATTTTAGATTTAACATTTGTTCTTGCCACTTTAACATGCTAGTTCCTAAAAAAATTATCTGTAACTAAAATTTTCTTAATGCTCATTTGTTGTCAAATTTATATCAGGAATTCTCATAGATACTTAAAATCCATTAACTCAAGTGGGCCAAATTTAATTACTTGAGTGTAGAACTTGTATCCTTAAGTATCTATATAATGGATTATATAAAGAAAGAATCTGAGAATTTTACTCCATAATTTTGCATAGAACTCATTATTTCACAGTGTTTTTAAAATTTAGGGAAATTGTGTAGTTACTATAAAATGTAAAAATTTATAGACTAAACTAGATCCATGACCTAAACAAAAATAATAAAGATTGATGGTTTTGGCAGAGATGGAGAAAAAAGATAAATCACTTCCAGCCTCATGATTTGTCACTGTCTAGACTTGTGTTTTCAAAGGTTAGAAAATGCCATTGTAGACATCATCAAAAATCATGGATATTATTTCTATTTAGCTTGTATATTTTGAATATGAACGAATAAACCAATTTAAGAAGTATCCTAAGGAGGACATATTGAGAAGTTAGATGGTCTCCATTATAGTCTACCATTGGATGTAAATACTTGTATGATTTTTGATCTTTGAGAATATCCTCTCACTTTCTGATCTTTTCCATATGATCCATGGTCTGAACAAAGTAACTTCGTTCTCAGAAAAATGTTAAATTTAATATTGTATCTTACCTCTTAATTTGTTCCAAGATGATTTATGAATACAAAAAATAAAACTAAACTAACAAAACAAAACAAGAAAATGTGCCAGTCAACCTCATCCCTAAGTAACGTGTAATCCCCCTTAGGCTTTGTTCTCTTCCCCAAGTCCTCTGCATCTTCCTCTTCCTTCATGGTAAAATCACTGCCCATAGAACCATTTGAGGAGACTCTAGGCTTCAATTTCTTAATCTCTATCCCCAGGTCTAGATTCTTCCTCACTGATCACCTTGAAGGGGCTGATGGATGATGAAATGCAGTGGATGTGCTCTTCAAATAAATGGTTCCCATGACCTCACGTGCAGTTGATAGACACGGAAGGAAAGACAATACCACCATCTTCTGAAGCCATGACTCAAGGCAGCCATGGGTTGTTCTATGTGGAGATATTTCTATTGGCCATAAACATCTACATTATGAACATGACTTGTTCCATCAGCGTTTTCCTTTTGGTCAAGGAGAAAACAGCAACTTTTTCTTTCAGGTTGGCAATTCCATATATTCCTTCAATTTCAGGAAATAGCTATTAAAACCAACTCAGACTTACTCATTTTATTGCTCGTCTCTCTTTTTTAAAATATTTATCTTCTTCTCTTTGATGACATCTCCTGCAAAGCAGATTTTCAGGAAACTGAGAGATTTTACACTTCTGAGTTTCTCCCTGACATTCCTAACTAGATCCTAAAGCTACATTTATTGTTGGGTACACACTAAATTCTCATAAAAGACTTTGTTTTCACACTTCTAATGTAAAAACAATTGTATCACTTTGCTTTTTTTTTTTTCTCCCCTCATAGATTTTCTTCTGGATTCGAAGCTAATTGTCCTTAACACCAACTTTATGGCTATGGCTTGGGTAATTTTATCTTTTTTAGCCACCAAAGTCATTCCAGTGAGTGTGTGGTATAGTTGGATGTGAGAAGGGGGAAAAGTGTATGTGTGTGTGAATTATACAAGGAGCAAACACCAAATAAAACAAAAACTTTCAGCCTGTCCTCTGCTTCTACAAGGAGGAAAAGGTAAGACAGAAATTTTATGTCGACAGGTTGGTGAATTTTTTATAACCATATATAACCATGTTGAATATATATATTCAACAGGCCGCAGGAGGAGCTATAGATATTTATGAAGAGAAATCACACACATGACTGATAAACAAACAACAAAAGGCAGTATAATTAATTTTTCTAGATCAAAAGGTGAAGCATAGGACCCAAAGGAGCTTTGTGTGTATCCTCTGTAACTAGACAGAACCAGTTCATGGTCAGTGGTCATTTATCAGGAAAAAATGCTTTGTAAACTGGTATGCTATCCTGTGGAAACTTGGAAAGGGAGAGGAGTTTTTCTTTCTTTACAATGAATGTGACACTAGATCCAGATAGAGCTCACCCAAAACTTATTATTTCCAAGGGACACAAGGGTGAGCCCCAGAGACAATTTGGCAGGCAGATGTCTCACAGAGATTTGACTACCTGTTCTATGAGCTGGTCTAGAAGGAGCTCCTGTCAAGGAAGTGGTACTGAAAGGTGGAGGTTGAAGACAGAGCATGATGAGTCCCAGGGGTTACAAAAAGACAGTGTTATGAGGAAGAAAGTAATTTCTGTGTCACCTGAGACTGAGTTTCAGGCAATGAGGTGATATGGAAAGGAGAATTCAGCCAGCACCTGTTCAAGTCTCCTCTACCCTGGACAGATCAGAATCTTCCTCTCTGTGCTTCTAAATACATACATCTTCTTTTATAATATTACCAGCAAGTGCCCAACCACACCTTCCCCCATACTTTTTTTTTGACTCTGCACTCCCTCTTTATTCTTTGGTTCCCTGATGTAGGTTCTCTGGACATTTTCCTTGCACCCAGGAGAGCATCTTTAACACCTCCACATGAACTTTGGATCATGGAAATTAGGATGACACTGTGAATCCCAATCTTGTCTCATTTCCTCAACTGTTTGAAAGGAATTCAAATAATCACCAAGGTACTGAGTAAAAATTGCCTTATTCTACTCAGACTTCAAATTTGCTTGGAGACAGGTCACTTCAGAGATCTATCCTATCCCAGGTTCTGTGATATCTAGCTAATGATCACAATCTGAAATCTCACAATCAAGGATTAGTAGAAAATTCAATGGGAAATGTAATTTAACCTGAAGGGAGACATGAAAAAAAAATCAAGTACTTATTCATGTATTTAGGATGTTGATAGCTGTTCATGTAAACAGAACTTAGAAAACAACAAAAAAAGGAGTGACATAAGAGAAAATACAACTGAGCAGAATAATTAAAAATATGATCACTAAGCATAATCTTGGAAGTTATATAAAGTTCTGTGAAATCCTTACTATAGACTTTTTCAGAAAGTTATAGAGGAGGTAGAATGAGAGAAATGTCTAGAAATTTTAATCCAAAAATAAATTAACTATGTATCATGAATACAAAAATGTTAGTTTTATTTTTAGAACACAATTAAGCACATAATTTAAAATTAGTAGTTATAAAATGAATGGAAGCAATTATTGGAGCAAATAGTAAAAATATTTTAAATCATAATATGTTAAAGACATGAAAATACAAATAAGAGAAGAAAAATGTGAAAAAGAAAGGTTGGAAAAGGTCTTAATATGTTCTGAAGTGAAGGGAAAAAAAAATACCTGACAATGATCCTCTTCTTCCTGCAGGACAGTAGACATCACAGCAGTATCACTGTCCTTTATAGATCTTTCATCTACAGCATTCTAGAGCTACTTTCCAGAATACTTTACACACACAGTTGCCACCATAATGAGAATAGACTATATATATTTAATACCAAAGAAGTCAGTAAAATGGAAAATCAAATTAAAAACAAAAAATAATGTCAAAAGAATTCAAGAAGATTCTCAGAACATAATCAACACTAATAATTTTTCTCAAATATTTCAACAATTCATCAACTCACTTATATTCACTTATTTCAAATTAGAACAATATTCATGAAACAAAAAGGCAGTCATTTTCACTGTGTGGGGGGGTGACTGGGTGTTGGGGTTTTGGGGTTTATGGGAGGGATGGGAGTGAGTACATGGGTGAGAGTATATGTATGTGTTTATTTGTATGCTGATGCAGATAAACATCAGGTTGAGTATTTTAATTACATACAAATATTTTAATAAATTTGAACTTTCTTGAAATCTATTTCACAATATTATATTTACATTAATCTTCCTATTTTATTTTGCAGATGAGCCTCAGAAAAAAAGTAAATAAATTTTCTTTAACAACTCTTTATTCTCATAACCCTTGTTTGACAGCATCTTTGGTATCTTTAATCTTCCTTGCTTTTGTATCTTTCTGGCATCCAATGGCTTGCTTTGATACTGGAATCAACTTTCTTCCCTAACTTCTGGATATGACCTTTTCTCTTATATGTTTATTTCCGGTTTTTTTCCATATTTCATCCTTTCCGATTTCTTCATTTATCATCTCTTACCTAGCTTGACTTCTTCTGGCTTCCAAAGACTTAACATTAATTTCATTAAGGGTTTTGTAAGATTAGAAGATTAGGCTGATGGGCTCATAGACTTCATTCTACGTATATTTTCTGTAAAATACCCATTACCTTAGGTCCTCTGTCATATATTCCGTTTTCAAGGGTCCTTTACTATGGAACCAAAACTATCCTACGTCTTATGAGATGAAGAAGGACTCAAAACTTACTGCATAAAATTTTTCCCTCAATTGTCAAAGTCTATATAAATTCAGATGTCATTATTTGGTCTATTGAGAGCTGGAGGCTCACTCATCACTGCTTTTGATCACATGCCCCATTTTTCTACAGGTATGCAAATATTTTACATAATGTCTTTAGCTTTTTTCTGCCCAAATAAATGTTATTTATTATTTGTAGGTATATTGACACAATTTCTGACTTTGCAGAATGCCATATTTAAGTGTTATAGAGATACCTTATAGCTTATGAAGTCATCATTAATAATATATCCTTCAATTTTCCCCTTTAACATAAATGACTTGAGAAGCTATTTATTTTAGAATATTTCTAAAATATTTTTTCATAATTTCAAAATGCTTTCACTGTTAATTTTCTGCCTTTCCTGCCTTTTCATTTTTTAATAAATATGATTTTTTTCATATTTTGTTTATGAAATTTGCACTGGTCTTTCTATTTTATTATTAGATGAACTGAAACAAAAATGAGATATATTCTTATATCTCTTCGTTTCCAAAAAAAAATAAATTTGGAATAATTGCTTTGTTGGTGTCTTTAACATTTCCTGCCTTTTTTATCTGTATGCCATTCACTGACTCACCCTTCTCCTGGATGCCCTCCGTTGGTTCACTTATCCCATTCCAATTTTTTGGTGATAGATTTCTGATACTTATTAAGTTTGTTCATTATTATTTCCTACTTTCTATCCTATCTTATTTTTTCCTTTTCATACCATATTCTTCTTTCTCTATAAACACTAACTTCTGTCTTCCAGTCTTGTCATGGTTTTATTATAAAGTAATGTAAAAAAGGGCACAGATTAGAGTCTAGTGTGGCCCTGTGCTCTTTGAGCTATGGCTGTCCTCATGCTTCCTAGCTTTGGCCTTCTCTGCCATCTTGGGGAGGTGAATCTTTCTCTCTCTCTCTCTCTCTCTCTCTCTCTCTCTCTCTTTTACTTTTACTTTGAAATTAACTATATATTTTTTATTTTTTTTAAAAAAAGAAGACACAAAGCTAGCAGGTACATGGTTTCTATATTTGAAAATCATTTAAGCTTAAGCCTTCTGTCCTGTATTTCTAAGTTTAGATCATACTGCTGTGCAAATGATACTTCCCTCAAATTTTAAAAGATAAAGGAACACTCCAAACTGGCTAATTAAAGGTTTTTTCCAGTCCATTGCTGTTTCAGACTATAAATTGTGACATTATTCCTTGGGCAAGTGTGACTTTAAGCCTCAATTTTCCATTGCCCTTGAATATATTACCGAAGTTTTCCAAGCTATACAAATATTTGACATAACTTTCTTGGCTGTTTATCTTTTTCAGGCATAATAATTGTTTATTCTTTGGTAATACTGACATAATGATTAATTCAGCATACCACAATTTCTTTAAATTTTTAAAAAAGATTTTATATCTTAAGAAAAATTTGTAATAAGAACTCTCTCTATTCTGAATTTTCTATGTGAAAGACATAGAAAGTTATTGTTGTGCAATGAAGTCAAAATATTTTTATAAAAAACTAATGCAATTATTAAAAATTTACCATTATTTGCCAATTGGATGCCTTTCAGAACAAGTAGTTGCATGTATAATACCATTGTTTCTGATTGATGAGATTGTTATTGAAACTTCATGGCTCCTACTTTCCAAAAGGCGGATGTGTTTAATTCACAGAGAAAATATTGAAAACATTCCTAATATTCATTCTCCCTTTTTCACTGTGCGCCCTCATTTAGAATAAATGGGATTTTTAAATAATTTCTTTTCTGCTAAGTGCAAACAAGAAAAAGGCAAGTTCCATTCATGTATTTAACTCTGGACCTACGTATTATTTCATATATTACCTATGCCTATTTCTTCAACTCTCAATGATCATCTTCCTCAATACTGATATACACATATTTTTACATAGTTTTTTCTCATTATCTTATTTTCTAACTGATGTTTTCCATCTTCACTTCTTATTCAATTTTTCTTGTTATTCACAGTGTGATTTGCTCTGTAATTTTACTATATATGTAGTCAGGTTTTTTTTCACTATATATGTATGTGGTCAGATTTTTTTCTGTCAATTAAATGTTGTTATTGACACACTTCACAAGTTATGGTATTTTCAAATTGCCTGTTTTGTTAGGTTTGTCTCAGATAGGCTCAGTTGACATGATTAGAACTCACTTCACATGAATTTTAATAATTCACTTCCCTTTTCTGTTATTGCTTATCTGGAAATAATGAGATTTTTCTCACTGAAATGGATATGAAATAACAATATCCCCATTTTTTCATGAAGAAAATTGGGATAGAATGCACATAAATTCAGTAAGGTTATATTATGGAAGACGATTATTAATACAAATATGGTAAGTCTAGGGAAAATACCAATCTATAGAATAACCCCCAAAAAAGACTTTTTCTAAAATGTATATAGTAAAAAGCTTAAAGTCTATAAAATGCTAGAAATCCCAAGATACTGTATTTTTACAAAATGTGAATTCTAGAAATAAGGTCATCTCTTAAAATTTGCACATAAATATGGGAAGAAGCTTAATAAAGACTAGTCACACTATAAAAAAGAAAATAATAGCTTAAATCAGTATTCTAAAATCAGACAATTCTAGCATTTCTTTACCTCAATTAACTCATTTTTAGTTCTGTTTCTGCCAAAACATGAGTTTGTAATCAACATCAATTTTATTTTATTTATTTTTGGTTTATTTATAAAATACTTATGTGTTGAGAAACTATGCATGTACACATAAATTAGTGGTAATGAAAGAAATTTGATTAGAGCCATGACACTCTATGCTTTGAAATTCTTCTGAGGTAAATAATAAAACCAGAAAGGATGTGTTTATCAAAGTTAATCTTGAAAGTTTTAGCCACTGGCAACTTAACTAAAACCAATTGTAATCTTGTTAAATGAAAATTAGACATCTTTAGACTTGCAAAAGACTGGATCCAGACGTTATAGCTATTTGTTTTCTGAATGATTTGGATGTCTTCTAAAAAGACTTTTCAGGATTTTATGTTGATCACTAATAATACAAATTGCCTTTTTACTGAAAGACACCCTGTTTAAACTGACATGCATAGAAATATTTGCAAAAGTAAACATCACTATTGACACACAACTATCAAGATAACATTTGTTTTGAATTATTTTTATTATTTACTAAATATGTATTTTGGTGCAAATCTTTAAGCACCTGCATTCTTTAGGGATCAAGGTAGTTTATAACTTCTAAGAAAAACAGTATGGCAAGTTCTAAAGATCTAAAAATTGACCTGCCATACAACCCAGCAATCCTCCTTCTGGGAAAATACCTAGAGGAACACAGATCACTCTATGAAAAAGATACCTGCACACACATGTATATTGCAGCATTATTAGCAATTAAAAGAACATAGAAATAACTGTGCTGCCCATTTATTTTGGACTGGATAAAGAAAATATGGTACATATGCAGGGTGGAATATTTCACAGCCATAAAGAAAAACAACATTATGATCTTCACAGCAATTTGGATGGAACTAGAGTCCGTAATACTCAGTGATTTATCACAGAAACAAAGATCTGAGTACAACATGTATTCACTCATAAGTGGACCCTGAACACTTATCAGAGCACTTTAAGAAAGGAGTTGGCTGTAGGGGAGCACTGCGAAGGGAGTAGGGGTCACATAATATCAATATGGGTACCCAAACTTTACCTGTACAATGACCACTTATGTACGTAACTCTGAATTGAACTTCACATCTTTAAAATAAAAATAAAAAAGATCAAGCTATTCATAAAGAAATGCATATTTGATAAAATCCTAGTTTTTCTTTCTGCTGGCATCATCACTATTTTTTTCTTATTCATTCATTTGGGAAAATTTATTTTGTTTCTCATTTTTCTAAATTGACAAAAATGTGCCTCTTGTCAGTTTGGGACTTTTTTGTTCATTTGTTATTTCTAATTACAGTCATCCTATCGATGTACCGTACACTGAAAATTTTCAACTACTTTTTACATTATATGTTGGTTTCCCTTGACACTTACATGAGTTTTTTCGTTTTATTTTTCAGAACATTTTCAGAAACAAATTGTTAACTTTTTTCTGACACTTTATTATACTGATAAATTTCCTGGAATTTTCTTGTTGTTGTTTTCTGACTATTCAACTCTTTTTTATTACTATTATTTTTTTTACTTTAAAGATGTGGCAGTACAATTAAGTGTTAGGTGTAAAAACGTTGATTATGCAGTTACCCTTGTTGATGAGGTCTGCCCCTCCCTCCCCTAGCAGTTTCCCTCAACTGCCAACCTCACCCCCCTCCCCTGTCAGTTTCACACTACTGCCAATCCCTTTCTTGTAGTATTATGATAATTGTTCAAGGTCTGCTTATGAGTGAGAAAATATAGTATTCTATTCTTTGTTTCTGTGATAGATCACTGAATATGGTCGACATTAAATCCCTCCATTCCTGTGAAGTTCATATGTTTGTCCTTCTGTATGGCTGTATAATATTTCATTGTGTGTATGTGCCACGTTTTTTTAATCCAGTCCAGTTTTGATGGCAGCATGGTTGGTTTTTGCTATTGTGAATAGAGTTGCAACAAACATAGGTAACTTTTTTGTAGAATGATTTGAGTTCCTCCAGGTATATTCCCAATAGGAGAATTGCTGGGTCGTATGAAAGGTCAATTTCTAGTTCTTTCAGAAATTGCCACTTTGTCTTCCAAAGAGTTTACATTAGTTTGTATTTCCACCAGCAGAGTAAAAGTATTCCTTTATCTCCACATCCTCACCAGCATCTGTTGTAGTTTGTTTTATTAATGATGGCCATTCTTACTGAAGTTAGGTGGTATCTCAGTGTGGATTTGATTTGTATTTCTCTGATGATTAGTGAAGCTGAGCACTTTTTCATGTGTATGTTGGCTACCCATATATCTTCTTTTGAGAAGTGTCTATTCATGTCTTTGTCCACTTTTTAATGGGACTGTCTATTTCCTTTTGGGACATTTGTGTTCCTTGTAGATCCTAGATGTTAGGCCTCTGTCAGATACACAGATGACAAATATTTATTTTTCCCATTCTGTGTGCTGTCTCCCTGTTCTCTTGACGGTTTCTTTTGCTTTGCAGAAACTCATCAGTTTGATGAAGTTCCACTTACCTGATATCAATCCTATTGAAAGTATTCCAGTCAATTGAGAAAGATGCAATTCTCCCCAAATCATTTTAAGAAGCTAACATCACACTGATGCCCAAACTGTGTAAAGATTCAACAAAAAAAAACTACAGGCAAATATTCCTTATGAACAAAAATGCAAAAATCTTCAGCAAAATTCTAGCAAATTGGACCCAAAAACACATCTCGAAAATTATCCACCATCACCAAGTAGCCTTCATCCCCAGATATAGGACTGGTTCAACATTAGCAAGATGATAAATGTCATTAAATATATCAACAGCTATAAAAACAAGAACCACATGATTATATCATTAGATGCAGAAAAAGTTTTTAATAAAATACAGCATCGCTTCTTGATAAAATCCCTCAAGCATCTAGGTATATGAGGAACATATCTCAAAATAGTAAGTGGCATCTACAAAAAACCCACAGCTAACATATTGCTAAATGGACAGAAACTGGAAACCTTTCCCCTGAAAACTGGAACATGACAAGGCTGCCCACTCTCACTTCTCTTGTTCAACATTATGTTGGAAGTCTTAGCTCAGGCACTTAGACAAGACAAGGAAATCAGGAGTTTCCAAATAGGAAAAGAAGTCAAGAAATCCCTCTTTGCTGATGATATGATCCTATACTTTGAAAATCCAAAAGAGTCTGTCAAAAACCTGCTTGCACTGATGAAGGACTCTGGCAAAGTCTCAGGGTACAAAATAAATGTGCAAAAGACAATTGCATTCCTATACACCAAGCAAATGTGCAAAAGACAGTTGCATTCCTATACATCAATGTGCAAAAAACAGTTGCATTCCTATACAGCAAGCAGGCAGAGACCCAAATTAAAAGCACAATTCCATTCACAATAGCCAAAAAAAAAAAAATGAAATACCTCAGCATCTTCCTAACGAGAGAAATGAAAGACCTTTACAATGAGAACTACAAAACACTGTTCAAAGAATTCCAAGAAGGCACAAACAAATGGAAAAATATTCCATGCTCATATATAGGAAGAATCAATATTGTTAAAATGTCCATCCTACAATCTACAGATTCCATGCAATACCCATTAAATTACCAACATTATTTTTCTCATACCTGGAAATGAGAATACACAAATTCATATGAAAACATTATTGACCACGAATAGCCAAAACAATCTTAGCAAAAGAAACAGAGCAGGAGGTATCACACTTCCAGACTTCAAACTTTACTGTAAGGCTACAGTAATCAAAACAACCTGGTATTGGTACAAGTACAGGTATTTAGAGCAATGGAATAAGATAGAGATTCCAGAAGTAAAGTCTCAATTTCTCAATCAACTCATCTTTGACAAAGCCTCCAACAACAACCACTGGGGAGAGGAGAACCTATTCAGTAAATGGTACTGGGAAAACTGGCTGATCACATACAGATCATTGAAACAGGACCCCTACCTATCACCATACACAAAAATTAACTCTAAATGGATTGAAGACCTAAAGGTAAAACCTCAGACTATAAGAATCTTAGAAAATGCAGGAGACATCCTTATGGAAATTGGAATTGGCAATAAATTCCTGATCAGAACCCTAAGTGCCCATACCATAAGACTCTTCAGCTCTTATTCACTTTTACCTTTCTTCTTCCTTCTTGAAGATTTCCCATTCTTCTATCTTCTTTTGGTTTTCTTTTCTTTGCCCATATTAAGTTTTCCTCCCATCTTCACTCTCCCTTTTGAAATGAACAGTAGGAAATGTGAATAAGAGGAATGTGGCTAAGATGAATGTGGCTATTTGCATTCAGTAGGAAACTTTCTTTAACTTGCGTTCTCCAAAATGTCATCTGAGTCAGAATGACTGTACTTTTGCATGTGATAATGTCCTGCTTTTTCAGGGAAGGGATCAATTCCAAAGATGGTGAGTAAGATAAATTTCTCCTTTATTGGACTTTCACACACTTTGTATATACTCATGTCAAGTGTAATCTCGAGACTTGCTAGCCCATATCTCTTGTCCACATTTTCAAGTGATTCAATGTATATAAATATGTTGCATCATTTTGTCTAGTTATGCTATCTTTCCTGTCATAGTTACTGTTGTTCTTTCCTTTTTATTTTAATACATTCAAATATTAATTTAACAAATCACTGTTTTTTTCAAGGTCATTATATGTGTATTTTTCACTCAAATAGATTCAATTGAGACTATGTCTTTGAAATCAAAGGTTATCTTCCATGATATTTGCATACCTTTTTGATACCTCATTACAATTATTATTTAACTCCTTATGAACCTACATATCAGACTGTATTCTTCAAATGGTATAGAAGTTTTTAGATGAACAAAATGTACCTTAAAGATTTTTTCATTGTTTTGAAAATATGACAATGTTTTCAGACTTCTTTATGATGTCAGATTGCATCTCCTCTATGATGTTGAGAAAAATCCTCACGTGTGAGTTTGTAAATTTTTTCTTAGATAGCAGGCAGGTTCAATTCAAGTCTGGTGAGTAATGATTATTTCTCAGAAAACTTCCTTCGTCATCTTTTTTTGGTTCTGCCCCTATAGCAATAATATAAGATGCAAAAATAAATAAAAATGTCTATAGTAGTCAAGTAAACATTTGCAGAATTATCATTCTAAATTTCAGTAATTTTAATAGATTCTGTCTGAAGTGCTGACAGCACTTTATCACAGTCATCCTCCTCTCCACCTTCTTTCTTTCTTTTTCTTATTTTATGTTCCCTTCTTCCCACTCCTCCTTTGTTCCTCTCACCTTCTGTTGCTTATATATTTCTACCAGTCCTTCGTTTGACCATTTCTTTTTTAAATTTTAGATTCAAGAGGTACAAGTGCATGTTTGCATTATTGTGTAGTGGTGGGGATTGGGTCTCAGGTGGCCCATTCCCCAGAGAGTGAACATTGTACCCAACAGGTAATTTCTGAATACTAACACCCCTCCATGCCTCCCACATTATTGGTGTCCCCAGTGCTTATTAGCCTCACCTCTGTGGCCATTTTTCACTCATATATAAGTGAGAATATGCAATTCTGTTTCTGTATCTGTTTCTGAGTTAGTGCACTAAGGAAGATGTTCTCCAGCTCCATCCATGTTGCTGCAAAGGGAATTATTTCATTTTTCTTGACTTTCTAGTATTCCGTGGTGTACATATACCATTTTTTAAGCCTATCAATCATTTGTGAACACTTAGGTTTGTTCCATGATTTTGCAGTGAACATACAAGTACATATTTTTTAATATAACAATTTCTTTTCCTTTGTGTAAGTTCCTAGTAGTGAGACAGTTAGGTTAAATGATAATTCAATTTTTAGTTCTTTGAAAAATCTCCATACTTCTTTTAGTAGAGGCTGAACTAGTTTACAATCCTACCAAAGTGAATAAGTGTTCCCTTTTCTCTGCAGCCGTGCCAAAATCTGTTGTTCTTTGACTTTTATAATAGCCATTCTGACTGGTGCAAGGTAATATCTTATTGGGCTTTTAATCTGCATTTCTCTGATGATTGAGCATTTTTCATATGTTTTTTGGTAACTTGTGTGTCTTATTTTGAAAAATGCTTATTCATGTAATTTGCTCATTTTCTGAGGGGCTGTTTTTCATTGTTGAATTGTTTGAATTCCTTGTAGATTCTGGATATTAGCACTTTGTCTAAGACATTATTTGCATTTTTTTTATTGCATAGGTGTTCTGTTCACCCTGTTGATTATTTCTTTCGTTGTGCAGAACCTTTGAAGTTTCAATCCTATTTGTCTATTTTTGTTTTTGTTGCAATTGCTTATGGTCACGTCATCATAAATTCTTTGTGTAGGCCAATGTCCAGAAGAGTGTTCCATAGGTTTCTTCTAGGATTTTTATAACTTTGGACTTTAGGTTTAAGAATTTAATCTATCCTGAGTTAATTTTTTTATATGGTGAAAGGCAGGGGTCCAGTTTTATTCGCTTGAATATGGCTAGCCAGTTTTCCCAGTACCATTTATTGAATAGGTAATCCTTTCCCTTTTGTTTATTTTTGTTGGCTTTGCCAAAGACCAGTCAGTTGTAGGCATGTTGCTTTATTCTTGGGCTATTGATTCTGTTCCTTTGATCTATCTGTCTATTCTTACACCAGAATCATGCTGTTTTAGTGACTATAGACTTTTAGCATAAATTGAAGTCAGGCAATGTGATATCTCTGCATTTGTTATTTTTACTTAGGATTGCTTTGGCTATTTGAATTCCTTTTTCGTTTCTTATAAACTATAAGATTGGTTTTTTTTGGTTCTGTGAAAAATAATGTTGGTATTTTTATAGTAATCACATTGAATCTGCCGATTACTTTGGACAGTATGGTCATTTTAACAATATTGATTTTTTTTATACATGAGCTTGAGATGTTCTTTTATTTGTTTGTGTCATCTATGATTTATTTTATCAGTACTTTGTAGTTCTCCTTGTGGGTTTCTTTCACATCATTTTTTAGGTGTATTCCAGGTATTTTATATGTGCGGTTATTGTAAATGGAATTTAGCTCTTGATTTGATTCTCAACTTGAGTGTTACTGATGTATAGAAATGCTACAGACTTTTTATGTTGATTTTGTATCCTGAAACTTTACTGAAGTCATTTATCAAGTCTTGAAGTCACTTGGAGAAGTCTTTGGTGTTTTCTAGATATACAATTATGTCATCTGTGAAAAGGGATAGTTTGACTTTTTCCTTGCTGACATATAATGCCTTTACTTCTTTCTTTTGCCAGATTTCTCTTACTAGGACTTCCAGTACAATGCTGAATAAGCATGGTGAAAGTGGACATTTTTTCTTGTTTCAATTCTTAGGAGGAATGTTTTCAACTTTTCTCCATTAAGTATGATGTTGACTGTGGCTTTGTCATATATAGTTCTTATTATTTTGAGATAGTTTCCTTTAGTGCCTAGATAATTGAGGGTTTTGATCATGAAAGGATGTTGGATTTATTGAATGCCTTTTCTGCTCTATTGAGATGAACATAAAGTTTTTGTTTTTCTTCTTTTTATGTGGTGTATCACATTTATTGACTCACAGATATTAATCCATCCTTGCATCCCTGTCATAAAACCCATTTTGTTGTGATAGATTTGTTTTGTTATACTGTTCTTGAATTCGTCTTGCTAGTATTTTGTTAAGGATTTTTGTATCTATATTAATCAGAGATATTGGCCTGTGGTTTCTGTTCTTGTTGTTATTGTTGTTGTGTCCTTGTCAGATTTTGGTATCAGTGTGATACTGGTTTCACAGAATCAGTTAGGAAGGAGCTCCTCCCTCTTGATTTTAGAATAATTTCAATAAGATTGGTAGCAATTCTTCTTTTTACATCTGATAAAATTTAGCTGTGAATCCTTCTGGTCTTGGGGCCATTTTTTGGTTGAAAAATTTTTTATGACTGATTTAATTTTTTTGTTCATTATTGGTCTATTCAGGGTATGTAATTCATCCTAGTTCAGTCCTAGGATGTTGTATGTTTCCAGGAATTAGTTCATTTCTTCTATACTTTTTAGTTTGTTGCCATAGAGTTGTCATAGTAATCTCTGATTATCTTTTGTATTTCTGTGGTGTCAGTTGTTATGACACCTCTGTCATTTCTGATTGTATTATACTTATTTGAGCCTTCTGTTTGGTTTTTTTTCTTGGTTACTCTAACTAGTGATCTATTTTGTTTATACTCTTGAAGAACCAATTTTTCAATTCATTAATCCTTTGTATAGTTATTTTTATCTCAGTCTTATTTAGTTCTGATCTGATCTTTATTATTTATTTTCTTCTGCTATCTTTGGGTTTAAGTTGTTCTTCTTTTCCTATTTCCTTGAAGTACATGTTTAAGCTATTAATTTCAGAACTTTCTATCTTTGTGATGTAGACATTTAATGTTATAAACATTCCTCTCAGCACAACTTCTGTTTTATCCCAAAGATTTTGATAGGTTGTGTCCTTATTTTCATTTGTTTTGATTAATTTTTTTAAAATACCTGCCTCAATTTTTTTGTTGTTTACTCAAGGTCATTCGAAAGCAAGTTGTTCAGTTTCCCTAATTTAGAATAGTTTTGGGAGTTTTTCTTAGTATTGATTTCCAATTTTATTCCATAATGATCTGAGAAGATGTTTGGTATAATTTTGATATTTTTGAATTTATTTAGACTTACTTTATGACTAAGCATATAGTCTATTTTGGAGAATGTTTTGTATAGAGATGAGAAAATGTGTAGTCTACAGCTGTTAGATGGACAGTTCTATAGATGTCTGTTAGGTCCATTTGGTCTATAGTCCAGTTTAAGTCCAGTGCTTCCTTGTTTATTTGCTGCTTCAGTGATCTGTCTAGTGATGTCATCAGGTAGGAAGTTCCCTACTATTATTGCATTGTTATCAGTATGTTTTCTAAGGTCAAGTAGAGTTTGTTCATGAATTTTGTTGCTCTGGGGTTTGGTGCACATACATTTAAGACAGATAAATATCACTCTTCAATTGCACCATTCATCATTATATAATGCGCTTTTTTCTTTTCTTTTTTTCTTTTTTTTTTTTTTACTGTTGTTGATTTAAAGCCTGTGTTTTGAACAGGCTGGTCCTGCTTGTTTTTGTTTTATGTTTATGTGATTTTTTTCCCCACTAATTTACTTTTAGTTTATGGCTGCCTTTGTCCAGTTGGTGGGTCTTTTGTAGCCAGTAAATAGCTGGGTCTTGTTTTGTTTTTATCCATTTGTTGCTCTGTATCTTTTAAGTGAAGCATGTAAATCATCCTCATTCAGGGTTAGTACTGATATGTGAAGTCCTGATGCCTGAGGCGATGCCTGGGCAAAGAGCAGTGAAACCCCCTCACCTTAGCAGGATCTCTGCACAGAAAACGTGAGAAATCTTAGTCTTCTGATCTAGGTGAGTCACTGCTCCATGTGCCTTGAGATGTTTCTGGGCATGGGGAAGAGTAAGTTGCTCTACACCATTTTCCTTGACCACAAGACCTGCTATCTATGAGAGACCATGGCTATCACAACTCACTGATCAAGTTTCAAATTAAAGAACACAAGAATGGTGGTCATCTACTATGCTTCTGTCATTTTGCCTGCTATTCTGGGTGTTCTTCAGTGTTGCTGGGGCCCCTTACTGGCTCTGCTTAGAGGGAAAGGATAGACTGTCCAACCATGACATACACAGTCTCTGGCTGCCAATCTCTCTTTCTGGGGGAAAAAAAGAAACATGACTTCAGTGGCTATCCTGGCACTGTAGGCATGAGGCTAGAATTAGCCCAATCCTGAACCCAGATCCTGGGGAATTCTTTTCATTTGAGCTCCACCTTACTCTGGCTATGAGATCTACTACCTCCACTTCAGAGCAAGTACTTTTCTTTCTGAGCTAAAATCAAAATGCCTGTAGTGGTTGTGTTTGTCAAGTTACTGGACTCAGATCAATATCTTCCTCATAGATCCAAATTTGAATACTTATGGCTTTACCAGTATAATTCCCTCCTACCAATTCTCAGAGTCCCTCCAAATTTGCTCTGGGTCCTGGAAGAAACTGGATGTTCTCCCATGGTTTGAGTTAAGCAGAGCTTGGGTTACAGGTATGTTTCTGAGGGGAGTTTTCTGTCCAGGCTTGTGTACCAGGGCTGAACTCACTTTCTCTGCTGGACACTGTCACAGGGACTGTTGACCCTTCCTTCTCCTTTCTGTTATCTGGGATGTCATTGATCATTCTGATGAAAACCCATTTTCCTTCTTGAATTGGGGCTCACTGTTTTGATCTTTCCACATTGTTTTGGTATGTTAAGGAGGATGAGGCATGACAAAAATCCATCTCATGAAAAAAAGGAAAGTCACCTGAACATTTCTATGATTGTTTGAAAAAATAAAATATGACAGTACATGTAGGACAGAAAGAAGTTCAAAGAATTCACAAGAAGAAATGAAATGGGAAACAGAGAGAAATGGAAAAGACAATGAGAGAAAATAAAGAACAATAAAAGTAGAGGATTGCTTTTTTCTTTTTTAGCCTGGAATAAATTAGAATTATATGCTGGTGAGTAACATGGACTATGATTAGGAAAATACTGTTATCAAAAAGATGTAGGTGAATGCCTACTGTGTACAAAGCAACATACTGAAAATTGAAGTAAATACAAAGCATCCATTCTTTGAGCTAGATATATTACTAAATATTTAAGGATAATGATATGTTTGAAACATTAAATTTTAAATGTTTTATTATATTATAATTTTCATCTCAAATTATGTTTCAAAAACAGATAGAGTGGTTATTAGTCATTAAAATCTGAGGAAACCAAAGCAGTAATTAGTTATCTGGCTAGAATGACCATAAATCTTATTTCCTCTCCATATCTAAATATATTATGGGCAGTTTTCTTGTGGAAATGTCAGATTAGGAGAGCATAGAGATGAGTCAGAACTTCAAGTCAGACAAAATTTAAGAGACTGTAAAAAGAGATGCAAGCATATGAAAGAGTATTTTCTATGGTTGCTATCATTCATTAATTAATCCTTGGGAATCTACTGAGTATTCTAGGCAAACTTATCTATTAGATGGTGAGTTTTTATGTTCATGAAGATTGGTGAAAAGAAGAGTTCCAAACTGGTGTATAGAAAGACTCTTCTCTTTGGGGGCTAGTCTCAAGGGAAGACAGGTGGAGGAAAGCTGATCTACTTCAGGTCAGAGAGATTATCACAGAAGGGCACAGCTCTGGTCCTGGCTTACTGAAACCTTTCCTAGGAACATGATGGAAATTAACTTGTCTTTGCAGCAAATGTGACCCTGGATGCATCCTGCCCATCCTGCCCTCTTCCTGTCTGAAAATAAGAAGCAATCTGACAAGAAAAGTGTCAAGATATACCCAGCTCCACACAGAGATTTTACTCCCTTCGTCGTGTACTGGATCTGCTTAAAACAACCTCCGAAAGACGATTCTGGGAAGTGGACATTGATGGCTCAGGTTCCTGGTACCTGGAAATTTTCAGGAATTATGTAACTAGGAAAGGGAAGGTCACAATGTCACCATGGAATGGTTTCTGGGCTACCAGTTTCTATAAGGAGGAATGCTGGGCCCTCACTGCACCCCCCCCCGAAACTCTAAGAGAAGTCCCTAAGTATGTGGAATATTCCTGGATTATGAGGCTGGAGATTAACCATTCTATAACATGTCAAATGAATCCCACATATTTACCCTTCACCAAAGCACATTCTCTGGTACCTTATTTTCAGGCTTTGGTCTTCTGACTCAGGCTCCTTGATTACCAAGTAAAAGAGAACAGCCTGATGTAATTCACATATGTACTCCTTTCATTAGTAATGATGATTTTGTGTTCCAATGATGATTATAAGTTTCACCATAATGATTTTGTGCTATAATGATGATTATAAGTTTCACCATAAGACATAAATTGATTTTTTTTTCTTCCTCCTTATTGGCTCATTCTCAGGATGATGCTCTGGACACAGACTGATGGCTTCTCCTTATATCAGTTCTCCCTTCTTCCTCTGGTATGTATTCATCCTTCTGATTAGCTTGCCTAATGACAGGCTAATATAAAGATTAGATTTACAAACCTCTGCTGCTACATGTGGCTAAATGTTGCCAAGTATATTATAAATTGAATCATTCTGTATGATTTATAGAAAATTGTACTTAAAGGAACATTTTATTCCTCTTTTTTTCTCTTTTTTTTTCGACTGACTGCATTGTGGCATTATGAATAGAATGCAAAGAGCATCTGTGAACATGTAATATGACATAGATTGAAGAAAAGATAGAACAAATGTGGACTTTTGGCAACTTCTTGGAATTGCCCTATTCCTCAATTCCAGAATTATTTTTTGTGAGAAATAAACTTCATGTATCTAAGGCATTTATATGTTGTATTCTGATAACTAATGAATGCACTCTCCCACAAGGATGGCAGCATATTAAATCCACAATTGATTATTTAGATAAAATAGGAAGTTTCAAATCCTATAGTTGCTTGCATAGCTATTCCAACTCCTTGAGTACTTCAGTTTTATTAGTGCCTCTCACTTTTTCCTGACTCATCAGAGCCTCCTGACTTCACTTTCTATCCATTCTTATTTCAGTATCACGGATAATTGTTTTATATATTTTCTTACTAATAAATGAAAATCTCAGGACATATTGTTCTTCTGTCACATCTTCCAGACAAATATTTGAAACCGATGAATCCTAATATCCATTTCTCACCCTGGAAATCTAAACAAGTACTAAAAATTAACACATGAGCAGATTTGCATAGCTCTACATGTGTAGTCATCTGTCACAACCTGGAGACCAACATTATCTCCTAATCCTCCATGTGATTCTTTAGCCATATGCATTTTCCTACCTTTGCACTGTCAATCCTGTAAAACTTACACTTTCTTTAAGCCTTCAACTCTACTCCCCCTTTATTCTTAATGTTAATGTGTTTTCACTTTGGAAAATGATAATAATATTATTCAAACCACTTGTGCCCCTAAAGCTATTGAAATAACAACAAAAAAGAAATACCCATCCAGTTCAGATATTCAGTTGATACTTGAATCTTCATTTTCTGTTATAACATAATAATATTAAATGAAAATGATAAAAATAAAAAATATATAAACAACATTTGCAGCATGTTTTTATTCATAACTACATTGTCAAAAGAATCTGAAAATATCACGGTGTGTTAACAATGGAGGGGTTACAGGGAATTTTTGTTTTGTTTATTTGCATTTTATATATTTTCTAAAATAATAATCTATGTTCACAGAGTCTCACTCTGTCACCCAGACTGGAGTGCAGTGGCCACTCCCGGCCACTGCAGCCTCTACCTGCTGGGCTCCGGTGATCCTTCTGCCTCAGCCTTCCAAGTAGCTGGAACTACAGGCATGCACTACCACACCCGGGTGATTTTTTAATTTTTTTATTGTAGAGATGAGGTCTCACCAACTTGCCCAGGCAGGTCTCGAGCCCGCGGGCTCAGGCAATCCACTCACCTCAGACTCCCAAAGCGTGGGATTACAGGCTGAGCCATCGAGCCCGGCTTAAGTTCATCTTAATAGACCAAATAAATCCATTAGAAGGAAATTCTCATCTTTATACTAACAGATATGATAAATCTAAAGGTGTCCTATTACTCTTCCTAATGTGTTAACTTAAGAGAAGTAATATAACTGTAAGAATATTCCAATAAATGGGATACTATTCTATTCTATTCACCCATTCTGTGCTATCCTCTAGGATACTGGAATACATCAATTACTCCTTCTAGTCATTCTATTAGCTCCTTCCCATGAAAGCTGAAATTTTCCAAATTTTGCCTATCTTAAAATCAAAACAATACAACTTTCTATCAATTCTGCATCTTCCTATATACTCTCCTAACTCTCTTTTTTCTTTCATAATTAAACTTCTCAAGATAGTTATCTAATACTCTGTTTATATATTCCCATTTTCTTCTCAGTACATACAGGTTGAACATACCCAAATTCATATGCTAAAGTCCTAATCTCCAGTACTTTAGAATATGACTTTATTTAGAAGTAGAGTAGTTGCAGATATAATTAGTTAAGATGAAACCATACTATAATAGGGTGAGCTCCTATACAATATTACTAGCATTCTTATAGGTAGGAGAAACTTGGGTACAGACACACACAGAGGGAGAATGCCATGTAAAGACAGGAACTTTGCTGTAACAAGCTGAAATGTATTCAAACCACCAAGATCTAGGAATAGATACTTCCCTATTATATCCAGTGGGGAGTATGGCCCGCCAAGACTTTGATCTCATACTTCTAGCCTGCAAACCTGTTAGACAATAAATTCCTGTTGCTAAGCCATTCAGTATTTGCTACTTTTTATTTGCAGTAGTCCCAGCAAACTGATACACTTGATTTTTATCTCAATAATTCCTCTGAATTATTCTCAGTAAATTCACTATTCTCAAAGTGGGTCAGTAGGTGCAATGGCAGTGATGTAAACTACATTTTCCTCAGTATACCCAGATTTATCTGAAGAGACAGTTTTGTAAGTTTGTTATTTTGTGGGGTCAATTAAATAGTTCTTCCTCAATTGAAAATACCAGGTATTAAGAAGTCAAGCTATACAACTACAAAGTCTCATCAATGTTTCTAAAACAGTTTGCTAAAATGTAATGCCAACATTTCTATTCAAAAGCAATCTTTAAACCAAGACCATCATTCAAAATATATCTTCCTGTTTTATAATTAATCTTCTGGAGGCTTCTTACAACTTAAGAGATTCCAAGCCAGATTCTAAGGAAAGAAAATGTATCCATATAAAGAGGCAGATTTTAAATGGGAGCCTAAATCTCAAAGAAGTAATTTTCTGTGGGTCATCTACCTTGTATCATACAAACTCATCATTCAATTGTTGCTTCATTGAATGGACAAGTTTTTCACAAGGAGTCCTACCTCAAGAGTGGTATTGTTCCTTCTCTGTTTTGCTATGGAAAAACCCTAATTCATGTTATATCACAAATGATCACAGTTCAAACATAATTTTGGTGGTATAGAGACCTGAAGTATGCTAACGATGAAGGATCTATTTACAGATGCATTTTGAACACCAAAAGCTTTGCAATGCTTCCTGGGCCTAGCACCCTCCTGGACACCATCACACAAATCCCATTGTTTGTATACTAGCAAGTCACAGAGGTACTTTTTTGCATATTTCATATGTGTCTGCCTCACCAGTATTTCCCAGATGACTTGAGAGTCTGTGGTTATTATGAATACCATCTCATTCCTTACTTTAGAAGAGGTGCTCAGGATTCAGATTATGAAGCCCTTTGAAGGCCCTAATTTTAAGATACCTGAATAAACATCTCTCAAAAACAAGACAAATGAGTGGCTAACAGATACATGAAACAATGCTCAACACAACTAATTATTAGAAAGATGCAAATTTAAACCACAATGAGATATTACCTCACCCTTGTTAGAATGGCTACTCACAGAAAGATGAAAGATAATAAGTGCTGGCAAATTAGAGAAAAAAGAGATCCCTTGTGCACTGTTGGTGAGAATATAAATTAGTACAGTCATTATAAAAAAGAGTATGGAGTCAAAAAACTAAAAATAGAATCACCATATGATCCAGTAATCTCACTTTTTGCTATACATCCAGAAAGAATTGAGTCAATATGTCAATGAGATCTCTGCACTACCACGTTCATTACAGTATTATTCACAACAGTCATGTTATGGAGTTAATCAGAGTGTCCATCAGTGGGTAAATAGATAAAGAAAATGTGGTAGGTATATATATACACAATGGAATACTAACCAGTCTTAAAAAAGAAAGAAATTCTATCAGTGCAACAGCATGAATGGAATTAGAAAACATTATGCTAAATTAAATAAGTCAAACAGAAAGACAAATACTGCGTACTCTTCACTTATGTATTTGAACTCTAAAACAGTGGACTTCAAAGAAACAAAGAGTACAGTGGTAGTTATCAGAGGCTAGGGTAGGGGGAATGAGAAATGATAGTCAAAAGGTACAAAGCCATACTTAAATAGAAGGAATGCTTGATTTTCTTGAGATCTATTGTATAACATGATGAATATAGCTAATAATTGAGCACTATAACTTTCAAAACTGTTAACAAAGAAAATTTCAAATGTTTTCATTACAAAAAATGTTAAGTATTTGAGTGATGTATATGTTAATCAGCCTGATTTAATCATTTAACATTGTACTAAAAAATCATAGCATTATTTTTTATCCCATAAATGTATACAACTATAATATGTCAAAATATAATAAAAAGTCTCAATCTTTGTTTTTCAGTACACCTAGGAAGTTTAAATCTGGAACAATAATGATTGGCTAAGAAGAAATGGGTGGGGGAAACAGATGAAGAAATCTCATGAATTTGGTTTGTTCTTCCTTTTATCATTTACTGTTTTGTTTTTAAAAGCAATACCAATTTGTACCTGAGCTTGGAGTAATTATATCTCCTGTTCGTCATTGATTTGACATTGTATTCTCCTGAAGTGTGATTATTTGTCTTGCTGAGGAGGCAAGTAACTCAAGATAATCCAGAAGATAGTGCCTCCATACCACCATCATATTTCTGTGCTCTTTTAAGAGAATCCAGAGTGTGTTTCCTGCTAAGATCAAGATGACACTGGATAAGGGAGGAAGAGACAATAAAGGCTCACACCAAGGAGCACTCAGAGCTGTTTCCTGATAGCTAACTCTCATATCACTTCCATGTCTAGCAATTCTGAAGGCTGGGGAGAGTGGTTCATAGCTGAAATTCCAGTGCTTTGGGAGGCTGAGATGGCTGAATTGTTTGATGTCAGGAGTTTGAGACCCACCTGTGCAGTGCAGTGATATTCCATCTCCACGAAAAACTTAAAACGCTGGACGCAATGGTGTGCACCTCTAGTCTTAACTATTCAAGAGGCTAAAGAGGGGGATTGCTTGAGCCTAGGAAATGGAAATTACAGGGAGTCACAATCTATTGACTCAGATATATCACGAAGAGGCCTCCAATACAATCATAGACGTAGATAATTTGTTTTTATCCCTACAGGACCTGAGCTGATCCCCAGACTATTACTATCTTGGGGCACACCAAATCCTGAAGGGAGAATGTTGTTGATCTGCCTCTGGTTAGTCAACTGGACTGTCCTCCTGTGTCCATAGCCCCATCTAGGATCTGCTTCCACCCCTTACTAAGCTTGTAAAGGCCAACCTGAACCCATCACTTCTAGCTCAAATACTGCCTTAAAGGGAGAGAATCATTCTCCTCTCAAAACTGTCTATATGCTATGTTATGTTAGAAAAATACTTTTGCAAAAGGAATAAATCCAATAAATATTGTTTCAAACAATAATTTAGAGCCTCGACTTCTTTTAAACAACAATCAAGAGTCAGATTTTCTTATCTACAGACATTCATGTGGATAAAAGGTAATGATTGTAAAGGGATGTAAGAAATGGGATCCCTTCTCAAGGTGCTGAGTGAACTGTGGTCACACTTTGAAGGAAAGGCCTCTGTCCATCCGTTAGCATCACCTTCCCCTCAACGCCTTCAGGAATGCCAGGTCCACAACTCAGCACCTGGATGGGCCTCTCAGGGTTCCTGCCAGTGCTTTCTCCCCTCAGGTCAAAAAACAAATCAAGTGATTTGGAGGATGACATAGTGTCTTTTTTCCTTTCCCTGAGGGAATCTACATTTATAAGTCCCATTGCTGGGGGCACCACAAAATAAGTTTTCTTTCTGGTGAGTTGATTCAACAACTCTCAAAAAAGGTTTCCACTAAGACCCAATACTTGAAGCTGATTATTATCACCTAAATTTCTCTGTATTCATAGCAAGAATCTTGGCATCCCCTTGGATTAGTATTATTGTTTTCTTATTCTTGTTTCTTAACTTCTCTATATTTCTACCTACCACTTTCCAAGACACTCCACTCCCAGTAACCACACTAAATCTAAATACGGATTTTGTGTCATGATTATATTCTCATTCTGTCTTTGTAACCATATTTTAATTTTATCTAAAGTAAAACTTGCCCAAATGTATAGTGAATGTAGAATCAAAAGCCCAGGCATTCTAAGATTAGGACTAGTTCTTTCATCTACTGGTTGAGGGCATCATAAATGTGGGACACACAACAGCCACTTTCTGGAAGGAAGAAATAGCTCTGTGAATCCTGTTTTGAGGCAAAGCCCTTTAAAACAAAGACTTAAGTAAGCACATCTCTGCTGCTTCCTGGTGGTCAGTTCTATCCATTATTCCACTTCCTTTTTGGTCTCCCTCCCCTGTCCACTCAGGCACTTGTTTTATCCCGAGTGCTGTGAGCATTTTTGGTTTGATTCCTTGCCTCTCCCAGATGTGGATTCCAATTGGAATGGCAAAGAGATTGTGGTTTTCCTCTTCAACATACCAACATAACTCTACTAATTACCTTTCATAATAGGTAGCATAACTTAGAAGTTCTTATTTTGAAACAAATGAATTCTATGAAAAAGATACCTACACATAGATGTTTATTGCAGCATTAGCCACAAAAGCAAAAAAAAAAAAAAAAATGGAACCAACTGTGCTGCCATTGAAAGAGGACTGGATTGAAAAATGCGGTACATATAATGATGGAATATTACACAGCCATAAAGAAGGACAAAATTATAAACGTCACAGCAAGTTAGATGGACTTCCAGTCTATCATACTGAGTGATCTATCACAGAAACAAAGAACTGAGTACCACATGTTCTCACTCATAAGCAGACCTTGAAGAATTATTGTAATACTATAAGAAAGGCATTGACAGTAATGGGAAACTGGGGTGGGGGGCAAGACTGGCAGTAGTGGGAACGTGCCGGGGAGGTGGGGCACACCTCATCAACAAGGGTACCTGCATAATGAACATTTGCATACCTAGCCCTGAATTGGATCCCACATCTTTAAAATAAAAACAATTAAAAAAGGATTTGAGAAAGCAAATGCAAAAGTTTTGTGAGAAAATGTTTAAACAGAATTTTAAACAGTCAATTGGTGCTAGTGTGATTGACTATAAACAAAAATTTGAAGATGAATACTAAGACTTCTGGAAGAATTCCAACACTGTGGACCATCAAGGTAAAACAGAATTTGTGCAAAGGATAGCATTTTTTCACATCACAAATTCAGGCATAAGAAATAAATCTATGTGTCATACTATTACAGACTACAATTTTTATGTCAAACACTATCACATCTTGTAGCAGACAAGTTCACTTGGCAATTTCTAGATAAGTCTGCCATAATTAAGCTGAAAGCAAACCTCTCCAAAGTGCACAGAGAGCAGAAAGCAATGACAGGCGCAGGTGCCCCACCACCAGCCCTGGCCCAGGCTCAACAAAGGAGAGGAGCGAGTGTTTCTAAAACATTATCAATCAGTTCACCTCCACCCAGCCATGTGCAAACCTTTGGTCCCACGTTGGAAGAGTCCTGGTTTGGTGGGGGAGGGGAGTAGGGGGGGGGCTGGGAATTGGAGCCCAGTGAAATGGGGGACGAAACCCACCCACCAGCTGCTGCTGTGGCAGCTAGCAGCCAGAGAAAAACAACCAAACAATCAAACAAACTAAATAAGCAAACAAAAAAACACCTGCAGAGTGAATCTAACTGGCATGTCTACTGCCAGTAGCTAGAGGAGAAACAGATGTCAATAGATCATTTACCATCACATTTTTTCGCTGTACACCTCCAGCTACTGCTTCTCAGTCCCTAAGTTTAGAAGGATAAACACCTCATTACATGAATGGAGAAGTGATAAATGAAAGAATCTTGTTGGTCCATTTTCAAAATTCTTCAGAAGGGTCGAAGCCAAGATGGTGATGGAATAGGTCAGAGTATGAGTCTCCACAAAAGCTAGTGTCCATAAAGACTCTCTGTGTGAGTGAGTGTGTACAGTGGGTGAGTGAAAGTCCATCTGAAGGGAGACATGGGTTCATGCAACTGGGTCTCTTTTCTGGAGGTGACTGCAGATGCCTTGAGATTGGAGTCCCCGGTGCACAGGATTGCCTGCTATTCTCGGGGCTTTCTTGAGAGGAGGCAGCAGAGAACAGCTTTTCATCCCCTAGCACCTGTGCCACATCATTACCTGTGGCAGCAAATCGAAGGCAGGGTGTAGAAATCTGGAACAGAGCCTGACTGCCATCTTCTCAGTGTTGGATGGGGCAGAGACCTGCACTGCCCCACCCAGCTCTGTCCAGACTCCAACCTGGGACACAGAGGCTATCCACTACCAGGCTTGGAGAGACATATGCCCCTCTCCATTCTGGAACAGGCACAGATACATCAGATCATGACAGCAGCAGCTGTGGCAACAGCCAAAAGGAAACTGGAGTACAGAAATGGCTACAGAGTAAGATTTTTTGTTTTGTTTTGTTTAACTTATTTTTGTTTTGTTTTAGTTTTAGTGATTTTTTTCTCTGTTTCTTTCTGTGTCTGTTTACATTTTCCAACTTCCTTTATTTCTGTTATGTCAATGTCATTTTTTAGAGTTTCTGTTGGTGTATGGGTATTTTTGAAGGATAGTACATCAACAGGGGACTTTTGTTTTTTGTTTGTATGATTGTCTATATGTTTCTGCTTGGTTTTTTTTTTTTTTCCTCTTTTTTTTGTTTGTTTGTTTCTCTGTTTATTTGTTACTTGGTACTCCTGCTAATTTTCCCTCCTCTCTCTCCACCTTCCTTGCATCCCTCTCCTTCCTTTTTCTATTATTTTCCTTCTTTATCTCATTTTTCTCTCAGGCATGAACATACAACCCCATTTCATGCACAAATTGTAAGGCAATGGGAAGTGGGTTCCAGGAAGCCCATACACCTCTCAGCAGATACTGGGATCTGCAGATAGCTTTGGAATCACAGCTTCCCTCTTAATTAAATCTCAAAACTTCAAAAAGCACGGTCCCCCACCCCCAGTCTCACTTCGAATTGAAAAAAAACAGAGATCTATATAAGGAAGAATAGGACATTGAGCAAACAGAAGTAGAAGCTGTGTATGCCCTCATCACTGAACAACAGAATTAAAGATGATGTTTTTAAAAAGGAAAGGAAAACCTACACAAATGAAGAAAAACCAAAGGAAGAATATGATTGTTGGCACATGGTTTTGATTTTACTTGTATGATATCTTGAAAATAATCATTAGCATAGGTTATATACATATCCCAATCTAAAAGAATGTCACTGTGCAACTGATGCTCCACAAACCTTAAAGTAGACAGACGAATCTCACAATGCTAAACGAAGTTTCTCCTCCACAGTAGTTTCAAATAATGTGTATATTCAGGTGTCTATCATGGATCAAGTGTGAGTTGCAGCCTTCCTCTTCCACTGCTCTTGATCATATTATCTAAGTGTACCCAAGTATACAGATATTTTACATAATTTTTCTGACTTTATTTTTCTTAGATAACAGCTAAATGTTTTTTGGTTTTTGCACATTTATTGACACAAATATTGTTTTCACATGATGCACCTTTTTAATACTGTAAAAGTGCTTAAGGAATGGTCATTAATAGTACTTCTCTAAGTTTTGATATTTTATGTGAGTGGCATGAGAAGCTATTATCCTAGACTATTTCTAAAATAATTTTTTATGAAACCCTCACACAAACAATAAATATTTAGCATCCTCCTTCTCTAATGGTAGTTAAACATTTCATATTTATTTTCAGAGGGAATGTAACTGAAGACTATATCACCTCAATGGTGTTTGTCTAGGCTTCATATGATTACTGCTACTACTTTTGGAGCAATGGGTGCTTCCACTGCCTCCTCCTTGTCAATTTTAAGTCCCTCTTTCATATAAACAAGCTAGTTTGTAGTTCTCTTCTGCATTAAAGAGAAAGCCCAAGGAATAATCCATTCTTGATATAGTTTATACCACAGAAGGTCCTATTCTACCTCCTCTGATGGGTTTGCTGTATATTTTACCCTCAGGTGTTTGGCATGTAATAAAAATTACCTCTGATTGAAAACTTATGACTCAAATACTAAAAAATATGGACCAATTAGAGCTGTGATATGAAGCATGAGATGATTTAACTTTTCTTTTTTGTTTTGTTTTGTTTTTGAGTTGGAGTCTCTCTCTGTCACCCAGACTGGAGTGCAGTGGCCGCTCCTGGTCACTGTAGCCTCGACCTGCTGGGCTCCAGCGATCCTTCCGCCTCAGCCTTCCAAGTAGCTGGAACTACAGGCGCGTGCTACCACGCCCGGCTAATTTTTTTATTTATTGTAGAGATGAGGTAACTTTTCTATCTTACTTCCTTTATGGCATGGTGTCTTCATTTAAATGAATTGCCTCTTTTTCCTTTTTATTTTTCAGATAAGAGTGAACAGAAAAAAGGCAAGACTCAACAACTTATTTCTTTCTGTTCCTAATCTTTGTTTCTGTTATTTTGGTACTTTTGTCTTCAACTCTCAATGTTTATCCTGCTCAACTCAAAATACATACTTTTGTACAGTAATTTGTCACATCATCTTTCTTTTTCCATATGAAGATTTTCTTCTTCATTTATTTCACAAATTTTTATCTGTGCTTTATATATTTTATACTATAGTAGTAACCAATGAAAAGAGATCCTTCTGGCAAATACATTTGATCAGTAATATACCTCTGAAATTTTGAGTTGTTTGAAGTTTCTCATGTGTACACTCTCTCCAAGAAAGACTGTTTATTTGATTTACAATCTCCTTCTCTGCCATTTAATAATTCATGTTTCTTTGTTTACATGTTTCTTTAAGATAAGATTCATTCAGGCATGAGTTAAAATAGAAACCCAAGTACATTAGCCTTAATATAGTCAGTGGACAAAAAAGTTGTGAACCCATGTGCCCATGAATCCAACCCTGTATTTCCAATAGGCACAGTAGTCCATTTTTTAAAATCAGGATTTATTGAGAGGACAGAAAAGCTCCGACAGTGGGAGGGGAACTGAAAGGGTTGCCCAGTAGTTCATTTTTGACAAGACAGTGCTTGTGATGACATTGTTAAACATGTCTACCAAAATGAAGAAAATTTACTGTACATGTTTGTACCAGCTAAAGTATTTTTACAATTAAAAACCGAATAATAAAAGTTTAAAAATGTCAGAAGAGAGCAAAAACATTTTTTAAAAGTAACCACCAGAAAAAGAAATTTCTTAAATTTTCTCTCAATTCAGTAAATTCACTCCTTTTATGACTCTTTTCATGTTATGAAGGATTTTGCTAGACAAAAGCAACGTTTCAGTCACCCTCTATGCATGATTATTTGCATCCTGATAGATTTAATTTTAAAAATTAACTTCAGAGATTTGTGAATTATCCTTATGTTTCCTTCTCATAGTATTTTCATTGATCTCCCCATTTCAATTTTCACACAACCCTTGTAAAAACTTTGATAATTTTTCTGCCAACCAGTCACACCCTAAACCTTTTACAATGACTGCTTTTTGGTGACTATAATGTTCCCTCCTTTTACCTGTAAGTCCTCTTCACCTAGCTCTTTCTACTGGGTATTCACTTTTTCCATTCCATGTTTTTGACTATGGCTATTGACCATATTATGTTCATTTCATTTCAGTTCTTCTGTTTTCTTTTTCTATTCCCTTTCATTTTCATTCTGGTCCACTCATAGCCTATACACATTTATTTTCTGTCTTCCCAAGCGTACTCAATATTTTGCTAAGAAGTTGATGTGATGCCAGGTTTGAAGGTGCTTGGCATATGGTTTACATTCTAAGTGTACTGACAAAATGCAAACTTGGGAACTCTGCCCATTTCTTCAGGGTTAAAGGTCCTGTAACTATGCAGGTGATACTTTATTCAACCCTAACAGTTGGCAGAAGATTCTGAAATTGCTAAATGATGCTTCTCCATCTATTATCCCCACAAAATCTATGTCAATCTTGTTAATCCATTTTCAATTATTTATTAAACTCAGGCTCATCTCCCATTGACTTTAAACAAACAACCCAAGTATTACTAATTATACAAATATTTCACATAATTATTCCTGTCTTCTTTTTCTTTCCAACCATCAAAATTTATCTTCTTCCTTTTTGTTATTTCTTACATATTCATCATTTTGACACACTGCACCTTCTAATAAAAAATTTCAGAGGAATTCTATATCTCAAGAAAGAGTCAATGATGATATATTTCTTGATTCTGAAGTTTTCACGTGAACAATAGGAGAAACATTTACTCAAGGATGATGTTGCTCAATTATTTAGAATAACACATTTGCAATCAGCGAATAAATGCTTAGAATCCTTTCTAATGACATTACCAATTATATTTTTGTTTTTGTTTTTATAAGTAATGAAAAGTAGGAATAAACCCCTTTGATGTATATCGCAGGCTTCATGTGACTACTGTACAGATACAGTTTTGAAGATATAGATACTTTTTGCCTCCTCATCTATTTTTCAGTGTCTCAGCTGCACATGAGTGGATGTTTGCATTTAATTCTCAAAAAAGTAGAAGGCCCAGTGCAAGGCCAACGGCTTGTCTTATTTGTTTAAAGAAAGTCCTATTCTACATTTTTTATAGTTACATATTGAGTCTTAGTTACTCTTGCACCAAAGTGGTACATGAATATAAGAAAATAAAATGACATTTCCCCTTGTTAATGAAAAGAACTTTGGCCAATTTAGTTCCAATTTTTAGTAATAAGAGTAATTTTGAATATCAGAGGAAAATGTAAGAGTGCTATAAATGTCTGTGCTCATTCTTTGCTGCTATTGTACCCTCATTTTCAATGATTAGGTTCTTCCTCCTTTTATTTAATTGATATTCATGAACAGAGAAATTATTTAGGCTGTCTATTGTATCTTTGTCGTCAACTCTCAATGATCAAAATTCCCAACTCCAACATACACATATTTTCAAATTAGTATTTCTTGTTCTCTTAGCTTACCATCTAGAATGTGTCTTCATTTGCTTTCAATTTCCCAACCTATCGTGTTTTTGAATCATCTGTCATTCAGTTGCTAGAGACAGATCCTTCCTGTCAGAGGAATTTTATTAATCATATAACAAAAAATTGCCATTTTAAAATTTGCTGATTTATTACTGTTGGCTAAGATATCCTCAGGTCATTTTATTTAAAAACATTGTTCACTCCCATGCAAGACTTTATTCCCTTCCTTCTGGCAATCTAGTCAAGATAAGCTTTCTTCATGCCCAATTTAAAGTAAAAAAAAAAATGGTTTTGTATTTATCTGTAGATAAAAATGTTGCACAAGGGGCCAAGCAAACTAGACCTTTGTCTTCTCTAGAAGCAGTGGGTTGATCATCTTTAATTCAGTGTTTGCTGCTACTTTTCACACATAGCTACCACCAAAATGAAAATGAACTATATATATTTAGTATCAAATAACTCATTAAAGTGACAGATCAAATTTAAAAGCCTAAGAACTGTCAAAGGGACTCAAGAAATTCTCAAAAAATAACCAGTAGTACTAATTTTCCTGAAAATGTTTCCTCAATTTATCAAACACATTTTCTCCTTTTTCATATTATACTAATATTCTCTGGACAAAATGTAGCTTTCATTCAGTTTTGGATGTGTGTCTGTGTGAGAATGAGAGAGAAAGAGAGAGAAAGAGAGAGAGAACATAGACGTGGCTGTTGGTGCACAGGTGAGAGTGTGTATATGCTTGTTTGCATCCTGATAGTTTTTTAAATTGCACTTAAATATTTCAATAAACACATTTGAATATTTTGGAGTATTTTTCATAATATTTACATTGGTCTTTATGTTTTATTTTTCAGATGAGCTTCTGAAAAAATTAGATAAATGTTCTCTAACAATAATTTACTCCCATGATCCTTTTTGTACAGTATTCTCGGTATCTTTAATATTCCTTATGTTTATACCTCTATGCTATCTGTTGGCTTGCTCTGATCCTAGAATCTACTCTCTTTCCTAACTTTTGGATGTGGATTTTTCTTTTTATATTCTCTTATCTCCATGTCTATTTCTCTACCTTCCATTCTTTCCTATTTGTTCCTATTCAATTTTTACCTTCCTCCCTTGGTTTCTTCAGCTTTGGCTTTAAGTTTATTATTACTTTATTATTATTATTAATATAATAAGTAGAATAAACATATTTCAAGGAAAAGTCATTGATTACACCTCTAATTTTTGAATTTTATGAGAAATACATGAGAAATTATTTTATAGATCTACTCTTAAAAGATTTGTTATATAACACCCTTAATAAAATCACTAAAATATTCACATCTTCCACTTCTGACAAGTTTTTAATTAATCTTTCCATATATAATTTCTCTCACAGATATATTTCTTTATTGTATACCATAGACTTTGTATAACTACTGGTACTGGTAGTTTTGGACTGAAGAGTGCATTTATGGTCTTCTTCCTCATCACTTTATAATTACCTGCCTCATGTATGCATACATGCTTGCATTTTAATCTGAAAAAGAAGTCCCCCCAAAAGACAAATGATTGTGAATCACATAGGAAGTCTTACTCTGCTTCCTCTCATGGTGTCATTTTATATATCCATTTGTTTTGCAACAGGATATTAGGGCATGTAAAACAACAATGCCTCTGACTGGTGTGATCACTTTTAGAAACCTATGATTCAATAGCCAGAAAGATAGATAATTTGAGTCACAGAGTAAATTTCTGTCCTCCTCCTTTCCTGACATTGTGGTTCAAGTTTGCCATCCACATTTGATATTTAAAATTTCCAGTATTTCCTCTTTCATTTGATTTCTAGCTATACTCAATCATGACAAATCCTTTATGTCAAAACTTTTGTTAATAATATACTCAAGACATTTACCTATTTTAAGAGTTTCTCCTGCACAAGTTTTATTCCAGAAAGGCTCAGGTCATTTAATTTACAATTTTTTTTCATATGGTTAATGTATAGGTACCAACAACTCTGGACTACAGTTTGAAGGGTGCAGGAAGCGACCAGAGGGGCAACTCCCGAAATGGCACCAAGCATGGTGAGGACACACTAGACAACAAAGACCCTAGGTCCCAGCTTCTGTGTGCACAATTTCCTGCACATGTGAAGTTCAAACCTGCAAGCCTCCAATCCTTAGCCAGCTTTGTTATGCGTCCAATAGGACTATAACACGGCATCGGCCCCACCCTGCTCCCATGCCACTCCTCCAATAAGAACCTAGCACAGCCCCTTCCGGCCTCTGTCAGGCTAGTAAATATAGCCCTCTCCCTGCATCTCTCTCTCTCTCTCAGTCTCTCTTTCTCTCTCTCTCTGTCACTCTCTCCCTCTCTGCAGCTCTCTCCCCACCTCTCTCCCACTTCCTCTCTCTCTCTCCTCAGACCCTTTCCCTTTTTCCCTTGTAACCGCCGCTTTAATAAATCTCTTGGCCTTAAACTGGTGAGGGGTCGTTACTGGCGCCGAACTTCTTTCATTGGTGCCGTGACTAGGATCGGGTGCTCCCTCATCTTTGTGTGGGTGTATTCCCATAGGCAGAATCCCCAACCCGGTGCCAGTGGCCACTCCAGCCCTCCCCGGACCTTCCCCACCATTTTGAACGTGTGAACTGCATTCACTAGCGACTGTTGGATAGGTGAGTTCCCCAGACACGGAAGCCTGAAACTTGCCCGGGATCCCCAGGGGGAACTGACCTTTGATCGTCCGGCAGCACCTCCAGCCCCAGGGGGAGGGGGAACGCACCCCGCCTCAGACTTCATGGCCACAGCAGACCCTAAAGTCTTCTTCTTCTCTTTCATCTCTCTTAAACCTTAAAACTCCCATGGCTGCTGGGCTGCAGTGGGCCCCAGGGGTCCCACGTCTGCTAACCCACTGCGGCTTCCATAAAACTCCCTCTCTCTCTTTCCCCCCATCCCTAAGGAATCCCATGGCTGTTGGGCCACAGCGGATCCCGAGGGTCCCACGTCTGCTGGCCCACAGCGGATTCTGGAGGGCTCCCATGTCAAAAACTCTGTTCGACCAGCAGTGAACACACTCCCACCCGCCACCCGGTCAAGTGCTTTCTGTCTGGTCCAAAAATCCTTGCGCTAGGTGCCTTGACCCCCTCGGTTCTCCAGGAGAGCCCTGGTTGTGCCAAACTCCTGTGACAACAGGCTTTACCACAGCCACACTTCTCGGAAAGTCGACTCTTCGGGGGATGTCCCGTTTAGCCCACCTGTCCTGTTATGGGAGGTTCATCATCCCTGCGGCCGACTCCCCTCTTAAATGCCTTTTAAACAATCTCACTATCCTTTCTCTGTCCCCTGATATTAAACCCAAATGCCTAATTCACCTCTGCACACAGGACTGGCCAACATATCCCTTAGACAACCAAAATCAGTGGCCTATATAATTTCTGTGAGCATTCAAAATGGTGGGTAGAGATTCCCTATGTGTTGGGAGCCAGCCTTGGAGGCCCACCTGATTGACAGGGTCCGGGTGGGCCGAAGACCCCGGGCCGCAGGGCGAGCCCAGGAAGCTGAGGCCCTTCTGTCCTTCACCTTTGCTATTTGATACCACCGAAGAATTCTGTGCAGTCGTGGAAGAAGAAAATGGCATGTTTATGTGAAGTACTCACAGCTAACCTGGAAATATCATGGTTTATTTTTCCATTTTTCCCACTTTGCCACTTGGCCTTTTGTAACATATGCAAGGGTTAAACTCTGAAACACATCAAGAATGCTTTCTTTCACTTGGTTATAAGTTACTAGATATTGCTTAAGTATAAATGATATAAGTATATCCACTTCTTATTTGATTTAGGACTATGCAGTTTAGTGTTTAGACATAAGGATTTTTAGAAGCACAAGTTTATAATGAGTTCATTATGAATTCATTATAAGTTCTAACACTTATCTAGGAGTTATGTAGGTGATTTATAACACTGTTTTCACTAACTTAGGATAAAGATTAATGTTAAGGTTTTTACTTAATTCTATAGTTAAAACTCTAAGCTAACATTTATAGAGTAGGTTTTCACTGAACTCATATTATAATAATTAGACAATTTTATGACAGATCAGCTAAAACAGAAAGTAACCTTGAGGGGCCTGGGAAACATTACTAAAAGCTTCTTTTGAGTTCTCTTTAGAAACAAGCACTGCAAGATAAGAGAAAAGTAACGAGGACATCTGGACAAGGGAGGCGATCACAGGACTCTGAAGAACATAAGAGCCTAAGATGAGAATATTCCTGACACATAAAGAAATATACACTTAAAGAAACTTTCTTGAAATATTTGTAATTTGGAACATTGGACTGAGAGTGTCATTGTTGGCTTTATGAATAGGACTTGTCTAATGCCTATGAGATTCCTGGCTTATTTGCTACTAAAGCCTATGGGAATCTTGGTTTGTTTGCTACTAAGACCACTAGCTTGTAACTTTTAAAAGATATGTACGTGAAAGAGTTTTCTTTGTCTTGCCCCTTCACAAATGATATAAAAGCTCTGTACTAACTAGCATTAAATTGTCATCTGTTCAAGAAGCAGGTGTCCAGTATATGATCGTCATCGTCACCTATCTGTCTCTCCTTCAACATATCTCACGACCCTTGTGGGGCAGGACCCCGCACCTATGCTCAGTCTTTTTCTCTCCTCCATAAACATCCTCACCTGTGTCTCAATGGTAACCCCTCTAACTTCCACTCTCAACTCATGCTAGCTTCTACTGCTTCTCCTACAACTTCTCTTTCTCCCATTATTCCACACACGTGTGAGCCTCCTCCTTTAAGTTCCCCTCCCCCAACTGCAAACACTGTAAGTCCCCTCCCTTCTTTCCCATCTCAGACTTCAATCCGGCAGAGGAGCCCCCTCCTTCCTCTTCAGCTCCACCCACTTCTCCAGCAATTCAATCTCTGTGCCCTCCCATTTTCAATCATTCCCCAGTATAGCCCTCCCGTAACCCAATCCAAGGTTGCACTGGTTGTCCTTGCTCCCCTCCGCAAAGTAGTGGGCACAAAGGATATTGTTCAGGTGCACCTCCCCTTCTCTATCTCAGACCTCTCACAAATTAAAAAAAAAAGTCTTAGATCATACACAACTAATCCTGCCACCTCCCTCTATTTCTAACTTCAACCCAGCAGATAAACCTCCTACAGTCTGCTTTTGCTATTCCACTCACCATCAGTTTCTCCTCCTTCTCACCCTCCACCTTTATCTGAGAAGGAAGGGCTGGCATCTCCAGCCGGGTCACCTGACCCCTGTCTCCAGCCTGTCTCTTTTGTCTTTGAGGAAGGGCCGGTGCCAAAGACCATGGTGCCTAATCCCGAACTCCAGCCTTTTCACCCCCTCCCCTCACTGCTTGATAACCCCCCTATAGCAGCCCTACCAGCTGCAACAAGTCTTTGTTGTTTCCTTATAATAAATTTCCCTCAAGTTATATCTAAACTGGGACTATATCAACCTTTTTCCCAGACAAAAATAAAGAGATCATGTAAATAAATCCTGTTAGCTAACTACAAGAAGGTGTTAATAAACAGGCTAACTAGGACAGAATAAAAGAGCTTTTTCAAAGACCAGATAAAAATCCAACAATGTTTCTAAGTCGCCTCTCTAAAACATTGCAGCAGTTTACTAACATTGATTTAAACTCTGTAGAGGAACAAACTCTTTTGGCTATGTATTTTACCTCCCAGTCAGCACTGAATATTAGGCACAAACCCACAAGGGTCGTGGGAAGTGTTGAAGGAGAGACGGATAGGCAAACGACGATCATATACCGGACACCTGCTTCTTGAACAGATGACAATTTAATGCTAGTTAATACAGAGCTTTTATACCATTTGTGAAGGGGCAAGACAAAGAAAACTCTTTCACGTACATATCTTTTAAAAGTTACAAGCTAGTGGTCTTAGTAGCAAGCAAACCAAGATTCCCATAGGCTTTAGTAGCAAACAAACCAAGATTCTCATAGGCATTTAGGCAACGTCTTATTCATAAAGCCAACAATGACACTCTCAGTCCAATGTCCCAAATTACAAATGTTTCAAGAAAGTTTCTTTAAGTGTATATTTCTTTATGTGTCAGGAATATTCTCATCTTAGGCTCTTATGTTCTTCAGAGTCCTGTGATCGCCCCCCTTGTCCAGATGTCCTCGTTACTTTTCTCTTATCTTGCAGTGCTTGTTTCTAAAGAGAACTCAAAAGAAGCTTTTAGTAATGTTTCCCAGGCCCCTCAAGGTTACTTTCTGTTTTAGCTGATCTGTCATAAAATTGTCTAATTATTATAATATGAGTTCAGTGAAAACCTACTCTATAAATGTTAGCTTAGGGTTTTAACTATAGAATTAAGTAAAAACCTTAACATTAATCTTTATCCTAAGTTAGTGAAAACAGTGTTATAAATCACCTACATAACTCCTAGATAAGTGTTAGAACTTATAATGAATTCATAATGAACTCATTATAAACTTGTGCTTCTAAAAATCCTTATGTCTAAACACTAAACTGCATAGTCCTAAATCAAATAAGAAGTGGATATACTTATATCATTTATACTTAAGCAATATCTAGTAGCTTATAACCAAGTGAAAGAAAGCATTCTTGATGTGCTTCAGAGTTTAACCCTTGCATATGTTACAAAAGGCCAAGTGGCATAGTGGGAAAAATGGAAAAATAAACCATGATATTTCCAGGTTACCTGTGATTCTTCGCATAAGCATGCCATCTTCTTCTTCCACGACTGCACAGAATTTCTTCAGCTGTATCAACAGCAAAGACGGAAGACAGAAGGGCCTCAGCTGCCCGGACTCGCTTTGCAGCCAGGGGGTCCTCAGTGCACCTGGACTTTGTCATTAGGCGGGCCTCCAAGGCTGGCTCCCAACAGGCTATGTATTTTATCTCCCAGTCAGCACCGAGTATTAGGCACAAACTCCAAAAATTTAAAAAGGGTCCACAAATCCCTCAATTATAGCTATTGGACACGGCCTTTAAAATCTTTAACAACCAAAAGGAGGAAGAAATACAGGACCACCAACATAAGCGGAAAGCACTTCAGCTTTTATCTACCACTTTAACAAAAAAAGCCACCACTGATAATCTTCCACCCCAGATGGTCAATAGCAGAATGGGTACACAGCCCCCTTCCCAGGTTTGTTTCTGATGCTGTCAAAATGGGCATATGGCCAAAGACTGTCAAGCCCTGTCCACCAGCAAAACCCTGTCCCAAATGCAAACAGCATGGACATTGGGCTCATGATTGCCTCATTTGCCCAGAAGGAAGAAAGCACATGGCCCAGAGGCTTGCTGCAATTAAGGGACACCAGGCATCTTACACAATCTCAAAAGGGGATCTCTTGGGCTTGCTCCAGTCAGATTGACTTGCCCCTAACTTGGTAGCCCCAATGTCTTTGGAACAAACCATTAAACCAACCGAGCCTAGGGTGGAAATATCAGTAGCTGCCAGGGTTATATCATTTGTTATTAATACGGAGGCTACATGCTCAGATCTACTTACATTTCCTGGTCCACTCCTTCCTTCACCCCTTTTGGTTGTGGGGGCACAGGGCATTATATCCAGGCCCCTCACTACACCATTACTTCCATGTGTTCTGGGAGATAAAATATTTCAACACTCTTTCCTTATTATGCCAACGTGTCCAAGCTTCATTATTGGGAAGGGACATTATGACAAAAATTAAAACTCACACCACTGTACTTTTTGGGTGCCTTTTGTATAGCTTTGGATTTCCCTAATAGTTCCACATTGGATCCTATCTTAGCCCTTCCACTACATATAAACTTATTACTTTGGTTAGAGCACTGAGGTTAGGAAAAATGTAAAGAAAGTTGTTGGTGTAGGTATTTTTTAGTAAGAAAGGATAAAGAAAAGATAAATAATTGTATAGGAAAGAATCTTGTATGGTACATTTTGTTCTATAGTAGAATGACTGGTTAAAGAAAGCATAGAGCAAAAATAGAAGGTTTAAGCATGTCAAAGAATGGTATGAGTTTATCGAACATGTTAGGTGAAAGTTAGTGGAAAAAAGTAAAAGAAATTCTGTAAACACTCGAGGCTACAAAAAAGGTTCCATAAATTTACCATTAATATCAATTACACTAATGCTAGGCCAACATGCCACTCGAAGGCCAGAACATGAGCTTCTTAATTAACAATCTCCAAAAAACTTTCTTCTTTAAATAACAGAGGGGAGAAAAAAGAGACAAATTCAATTAGCCCTCCCCCCCCCCCCACTGTCTTTGTTACAAAAGAGCGAGATTTCTTTCTTTTCAAGACCATTGCACTATTATTTTGGCTAAATAAGTAACCTTTACAATAACTACTGTGATTTTGTGTTATAACATGCTTTTAAAAACTTTAGTCAATATTACAAACCTCCATAAAACAGACAGTCAAATTCACCCCATTTTCCTGGCTCTCAATAGTCCAACAGGGAGGCACTTGCCTCTTTCTAATTTGCGTTTTTGTTTAATAGCCCCATATTTCTTTAAATTTCTCCAACAATGCTTAACTAAACTCTCAAATCAAAACCTCAACCTCCTATTACTCAATAATTATCAACCTGTCCCAATAGAGGAGTCAACACCTTGTCCCTAAACATCACTTAATTTTTCTTTTAGTTATGCTCTCTTCCAGGTTCTCTATTTACCTCCACAGTCTACTCCAAGACAGCTGGTTACTACCGCCCTTGGACCCACTGGAAGACTGGCCGGAAAAAGTCGCTGTTCTACACTTACAAGGAACCTTCATGGAACTCTCACCTGCAGAAATCTACACCTTCAGTGCCTACCTTTGGGCCCTGCACTGACTGGTTCTGCACCCTTCCACCACCTTACCCCCACAACGTCCCCGACCAGCAGGAAGTAGCCAGAAAGAGTAACAACGCCCCTCCCCATAAAAACAGAAAAGGTGGGAATGAAGGGTGCAGGAAGCGACCAGAGGGGCAGCTCCCGAAGTGGCGCCAAGCATGGTGAGGACACACCAGACAACAAAGGCCCTAGGTCCCGGCTTCTGTGAGCACAATTTCCCGCATGCGCAAAGTTCAAACCTACAAGCCTCCAATCCTTAGCCAGCTTTGTTATGCGTCCAATAGGACTATAACACAGCATTGGCCCCACCCCCCTCCCATGCCACTCCTCCAATAAGTACCTAGCACAGCCCTTTTCGGCCCCTGTCAGGCTAGTAAATACAGCCCTCTCCCTGCATATATCTCTCTCTCTCTCTCTCTCTCTCTCTCTCTCTCTCTCTCTCTCTCTCTCTCTCTCTCTCGGTCTCTCTTTCTCTCTCTCTCTGTTGCTCTCTCCCTCTCTGCAGCTCTCTCCCCACCTCTCTCCCACTTCCTCTCTCTCTCTGTCTCCACAGACCCTTTCCCTTTTTCCCTTGTAACCGCCACTTTAATAAATCTCTTGGCCTTAAACTGGTGAGGAGTCCTTACTGTTGCCAAACTTCTTTCACAGTTCATTTTTATGAAGTGAAAATTAATACCCCAAGTCACTTCAAGTAATTTTATAAACTTCACTCAAGCATAAGTTGAAATATAAATTTATACACAATGACTCTTATGTAGTAATCAGCGGACAACATATTATAAAAAGTGATACCCAGGAACATAACCCTACCCTTTCTCTAGATGCAGTGTTTCTCAGTATTTGTGAGGGCTTTATGCAACATAGTTGCAAAATAAAGATACTTGACTGTGCACGTTTAGTAACACCCATAGAACTTACTAAGGTAAACATACTGAATAATAAAAGTCTAAATACTGTCCAAGTACATTGAGAATATTTTTTTAAAGTAACCACTAAAACTGATATTTCTAAAACCTATTCTCAGCTGGGCTTGGTGACTCAGACTGTAATCCCAGCACTTTGGGGGCCAAGGTGAGTGGATAGCCTGAGTCTGCGGGTTCGAGACCTCATCTCTACAATAAATCAAAAACTAGCCAGGCATGGTAGTGTGTGCCTATAGTTCTGGCTACTTGGAAGGCTGAGGCAGAAAGATCACCGGAGCCCAGCAGGTCGAGGCTGCGGTGGCCGGGAGTGTGCCACTGCCCTCCAGCCTGGGTGACAGAGTGAGACTCCAACTCAAAAAAATAATAATAATAATAAAACCTGTTCTCAATTCTTTCATTCACACTTTTTGTTTGTTTTTTTCATTTTATGTAGTTTATACCTAACAAAATTAAGCTCTCAATCATTTTGTGTGTGCAAGTACAGGTATATGTTTGTGTGTATATGTTTATCTGCATTCTGATAGAATAGTTATCAATAGAAATGATTCAGTGAGTATTAATTTTCTCCTTGTTTCTTCCGCATGATATTTACATTGTTTTTTCCATCCTGTTTTCAGATGGACTTACACTTGGTAAATCTTCTTATAACCTGTTACTCCCAAATGACTTCATAATTATTATTTTCTGAATGTCTTTAATATATCCTTCCCTTTTTGCTAAATACTACCTATTGGCTTTTCATTTTTCTTGGTGTCTAATACTTCCACCTGAAATATATTTGTTTTGATTTTCTCGCTATTAAGAAATGTCTATTACTGTTTCTTTATCTTCATCATTCCCCCATTTCTTCTTTTTGCCTTTCATATCTTTCTTTCTCTATAAACTTTGGCTTCTCTGTTTTTCAGAGCCTTACCTAAGTTTGGCTAAGCAGTTGGTGACATGAAGGTCCTTAAGCTGAGGGGCACATGGTTTGCATGGTAAAAAGACAAAATCAAAACAATTACAGTTTTGTATATTTTAAATGGATTAAAAATAGATGCATTATTTTTCATGTTTCCATGGTGCATGTGATATTTTTGTACATGAATACAATGTGTAATGATCAATTCAGAGTAATTTGAATGTTCATCACATCAAAAATTTACCATTTACTTGTGGTTGGAACATTCTAAATCTTTTTTTCTAGCTATTCTGAGTAATTCAATAATTCTTGTTAACTATAGTCACTCTGCTGGGCTATGGAATACTAGAACTCATTCCTTCTATCTAACTGCATTTGTTTTTACCCATTAACCAATTTCATCTCTCCATTCCTTCATCCCTTCATTCCTCCTTACCTGTCTACCCCTTCCAGTCTTAGATAGTCATCATTCTACTCTCTACCTTCATGAGCTCATCTTTTTTCTCTTTAATCTCCATCATATAAGTGAGAACGGGTGATATTCATATTTTTGTATCTGGCTAATTTCACTTAGCAAAATGTCCTCCATTTCTATCCATGTTGCCGCAAGTGACAAGATTTTATTCTTTTTCATGGCTAAATACTATTCCATTTTGTATATGTACTACATTTTCATTATCCATTCATCCACTGATAGACACTTAGGCTGATTCCATATCTTGACTATCGTGAACAGTGTTGCTTTAAACATAGAGTGTATATATGTCTTCAATACACTGATATGTTTCTTTTGGGTATATACCCAGCAATAGGATTGCTGAATCATATGCCAGTTCTGTTTTTAGTTTTTTTTTAGAAGCCTCAATACACTCAATACTGTTTTCCATAATGGTTATACTAATTTACATTCCCACAGACAGTGTCTAAGCATTCTCATTTCGGCACTTATGTTTTGTTTTTGATAATAGACAGTATAATAGGTAAAAGATAATATCCCCTTTGGTTTTACTTTGCATTTACCTGATGGTTATTACTTTTGAGCATTTGTTCATGCACCTATAGGCTATTTGAATGTAGTCTATTGAGAAATATCTATTCATGTATTTTGCTCCTTCAAAAAATCAAATTATTTGTTCTTTTGTTGTTTAGTTATTTGAATTCCTTATATTCTGGTTTTAAATTTGCCTTTAAATAAATAGTGTGTGAATATATTCTCCCATTCGGTACATTGTCTCTACACTATGTTGATTGTTTCCTTTGTTATGCAGCAGCTTTTTAGCTTAATGCAATCCCACGTGTCTATTTTTGTTTTGTTGCTTCTGCTTTATAGATCTTATCCAAGAAATAATTTTCAGGACTAATATCCTACAGAATTTTCCAATTGTCTTCTTGCAGTAGTTTCATAGTTTTAAGTACTAGACCTAAGTATTTAACCCATTTTGACTTGATTTTTGTATATGAAGAGAGATAGGGGTCCAGATGTATTCTTCTGTATATTGATATACAGTTTTTTTCAGCACCATTTATTGAAGAGATTGTTCATTCCTCAATAAATGTTCTTGGTGACTCAAAAATGAGTTGAATGTAAATATATGGATTTATTTCCAAGTTTTCTATTTTATTTCATAGGTTTCTACATGTGATTTTATTCCAGTGCCATGTTATTTGGTTACCATGTCTTTGTAGTATATTTTGAAGCCAGTAGTGCCATAGCTTTTCCTTTTTGCTCAGGGTTTCTTTGTCTACTCAAGGTCTTTTGTAGTTCCATACTAATTTTAGTATTGTTTTTCAATTTCTGTGAAAAAATATATGGTATTTTTATATAAATAGCTTTGACTATATAGATTATTTATTGATTATATACCTTAGGTGGCAAGGATATTTTAGCAATATCAGTTTTGTAATGCATGAGCATAGATGTCTAATTTTTATGTGTCTGCTTCAATTTTTTCATGAGTGTTTAAATGGGATTGCTGTCTTTGTTTCTTTTGGGGAGTGTTTGCTGTTGGTGTATATAAATGATACTAATTTTTGCATATTGATATTGTGCACTGCAACTTTACTGATTTTGTTTATCAGTTCTAAAATATTTTGTTACTATACTTAAAATTTTTTAAATATGAGATTATATCCTCCATGAGCAAGGATAATTTGAATTTTTTTCTTTTCAACTGAGATGCCCTTTATTTATTTCTCTTGCCTAAGTGAACTGGCTAAGTCTTTCAGTACTATGTTGATTAAAAGTGGTAATAGCTTATCTTGACTTGTACCTCACATCTCTCTAAATTTTTTTTTAAAGAGAGAAATATTTGTGGTTAAAGGGTAACTTAGTGAGATGATGAATATGGAAATTTACTCAACAATAGTAACCATTTCACTATGTAAAGATATTGGCATATTTTAAACATCATCTTGTACTTTCTAAATATGTACAATAAAAACTAAAATGAAAAAAAGCCAAAAAAAGTGGTGATATTGTGGCAGAAATTTTCACAGAGAGAGATGGGACACCGAGGCTTCTTTGTGAGGAATCAGTGTTTACTGTGCCAGCACCAGCTCAGCAGATTCACATACAAAGTCTGAGTCCTGAGCACAGTGGGGCATTGCCTTATATACTTTCTGCTTCCCTTTGTTTACATTTTAGTTTCTTTGTCCCCCTTATAAGGCAACATGTTGGCAATATACATTTTGATTGGGTATTTCAAAGCTCAAGGTTGCAGAAGGGTTATATATGAACACTGTGACCTATGCCACATTCCTTTCTCTCTAACACGTTCATTTTTCTATTCTAGGAAGGCCCTTATCTCTTTGTTTTAGAAGGGTCCCTACTCTATTCTCTCCTTTGATGCTGGGGTCCTTTTAGGGCCAAAGAACATCACTTTGACTTAAGAGCTGGTATTTCCATAACATCATTACCTGTGCTGTCATTTTTCTTTTGATTGTGACCTCAACATGGTTGGAGGCAGATCCTATGATTAAGGAGGCTAGACAAGGTAGAATTAGACACATTCCCAAAATTATAAGTACAATGCCTATGAGGGTTTTAAATTCACCAAAATCTGAGAATCCCCCAGTTTCCCAGGATTCCAACCTTTCCAGGTCTGAACTGGGGCATGAGTTTTCTCATGAAATTGCTGGGGTTTTTTTCTATGACCTTTCCTTCATCATTTATTTGTAAGCAGCAGTTGCTTAGGTTAAATTTTTCACAAACTCCTCCTTCAGAAGCAAATAGTCTAAGGCTAGTTTGTTTTGATAAATAGCATTTCACATTTTAGTTTGCTGCTTGGCTAGTATGTTACAGGCCATTGCAGTTTCTTTATATTTTTAACAAACACCTGTAATAGAATTATGTAGTTTAGCATGTAATGGGGGTCTGATATCCCCAAGACCCATCCTCTGCCCAAGTAACTGGGCCATAGTATTGGATAATACTTCAGGGAGCCATTCATCATCTTTCCAGTTGCCAATTTGTAAAGCATGCCATTTTTTTCTGACCATCCCAGTTCTCATATACTAAGACTCCCAAGTGTTCCCCTCTGGCAAGTGGAAGCAAGAAGAAGGAGGGTGGGATAGACCCTAACACACAAGATTCTGACCAGTTTGGGGAAAGTACAGTATAGGCTACTTTCTCACTTATACAATATAATCCATTTGGGGTATGCCATTCGAGGTTTTCTTCAACAGTGTCCCATGTCGTTGGAGGCAGGAGAAATTAGACAAAGAGTGAGGGTTTTTCTCAAGATGGTTTGGAGACCCCCCACCATTAGGTTTCCTTGGTTATGGTGATATAGAACCTTCAGTCCAAGCATGTTAAGCCTCCAACAGGGGAGTTAAATTATTTTCCCATTGGGCAAGACAGTTTTCCCCTATAATTGAGGTTTTAAGTAGACATACTCCATTGACAGGGCTAGGGTACCTGTTTCATTACAGGGCTTCTGGAGGTCCATCTGTCTAGCTTCCCATGGCCATTGATCTCCTATATTCGTTCCTCAACACGCATAACAAGAGGGGATTTTAGAGACTGAATGATAGTCTCTGCCAAGGCTAGAAACAGATTTTTTAGTGTAACAGAGATGGGAAGGGGACTACTTTCTATTTCTTCATAAGATAACTAAAAGACCTCATGTGAGAAGGTTTGGAGTGGAATTGTGACCCTTTTGAAGTATAGTATAGTATAGTATAGTATAGTGTAGTGTAGTGTAGTGTAGTGTAGTGTAGTGTAGTGTAGTGTAGTATAGTATTGTATAGTATAGTATAATCCCAGGGTCAAAACCTAGCCCATGGATACGTATGCCAGTCTAACAGCCTGTTTTCCACCCAAGATGTTCCAGGTTAAGGATGGCAAAATTACCCAGGTTACAGGCTCCTGATTTACAACCAGAGGTGGCAACACCCTTTTGAAGGAGAGCAACTTTATCTTGGCCTTTTCAAGTGGCCCATGAAATACAACTCCAATAAGGACAAAAGAATTCAACATAATTAGTACATGGAGGCCACATTCCATTTGCAGACCTGTACCCATATATTTATCATTGAGCTTATACTGGTTTTCCAGGTTAAGTTCCCACATGATATAGTACCAGTACTGTGAGTTGTGGCATACCTCCAGGTTCCGTTCATGATCATACAGGCATCAAAAAGCACTGACACTGGCCAGTGGGAGTTGGTGATCAGAGTTTGGTTAATTAAATATCCTCCCTCCTTGGTGCAACAGACCTCCAACCATTCTTCATTTGGGGAGTACTGTGGGTTGAAACAAGCGTATAGATTCCCTTGTTGACAAACAGAATAAGCAGTCTTTTTATGTATGCAAGTCCATGAAATTGTTCCCAGGCGAGAAAAATGGGTTTGGTAAAGGAGAGTTTGAGTAACTCCCTGACCTGATCGAGTTATGTGGATACACAGATCACAAGGAGAAGATTCAGAAATTCAAAAGGGGAACCAGATTAATAACAATAAACAGTGGCTATACACCCTGTCCAGAAGAGGTAAATGAACACCAAGGTAACTTTTCATGAGGAATTCAGTTATCTGGAGCAACCTGTGCCAAACCTATGTTGAAATCTAAGGCAAGAACTATAGTAACAGACACTAACAAGGGATGACACTGCATTACAATAAGAGAGCTAATATATTTAAAATAGTCTGTTTGTTTGTCTGATCGTTGATTCCTCAGGCTTCTGCCATGCATAGTTTAGTCAACTTCTAAATGACAGTGAATGGATCTCTCCAAAGGGGCTTTAGGGGTTGGATGTCCCGTTCCTTTACCCATACATCTTCTGGCTTAAAAGGATGAGCATCTGTGGTTAAGTGCACAGGTATCTTCTCCCTAACCCAATGATGTACACTGGTAAGGGTCTAGCCTAGAGCTTACATTTGCTGTCTTAGAGAAAGATTGCCCACCTTCTTTAAATATCCTTTTATTCTCTTAATAATGGGGAAGAAGCTGGGCTTGGTGGCTCAGCCTGTAATCTCGCGCCTTTGGGAGGCTGAGGTAAGTGGATTGCCTGAGCCCGCGATTTCGAGACCCGCCTGGGCAGTGAGACCTCATCATCTCTACAGTAAATCAAAAAATCACCTGGGCGTGGTTGCGCATGCCTGTAATTACGGCTACTCGGAAGGCTGAGGTGGAAGGATCGCTGGAGCCCAGCAGGCGAGGCTGTGGTGGCCGGGAGCGGCCACTGCACTCCAGTCTGGGCGACAGAGTGAGACCCCAACTCAAAAATAAATAAATAAATAAAAATAATAATAATAATGGGGGAAGGGAGCCCATAAAGAATTTCCAAAGAGAAGAACCCTATCTGCTTAGTGGGGCCAGACCTGATTCTTAGCAAAGCAATTGGCAACAGCGGATCTCAGAGTAGGTGGATTTCTGACACAATTTACTTAGTTGCAATTTTAGAGTTCAGTTCATTTGTTCCACCTTTACAGAACTCTGAGGCAATATGCGTGTGTAATTTCCACGTGATTCCCAAAACCCTTACCACTGGTTTTATTACTTCAGCTACAAATGCTTGTCCACTGTTTGATCCTATAGTGATTGGGATTCCAAATCAGGGAATGATTTCTTTTAAATGAGGTTGGGTTACTTCATGGGGTTTTTTGGGGGTTTTGTTGTTGTTGTTGTTGTTGTTGTTGTTGTTGTTTGATGTGAGTAGGAAAGTCCTCTACCCAGCCCAAGAAAGTGTATACAAAAACTAACAGATATTTGCAGCCTTGGACTCAAGGAAGCACAGTGAAGTCCAGAATTATGTTTTCAAGTGAGGCCCCTACAACACTCTGCACTCCTGGAGAGATCTTAGGCCCCTGCCATGGGTTATTTCAGGCACATACTTTGCATTGTCCACATATTGCAAGGCCTATGCTGGAGAGTTGGAGAATGTAAAAATGCCATCCTAAGGTGGTCTTGAAAGCTGTTTGGTCAAGTATGGGTTTCTTGATGGAACTGTTTGACAAAGGTTGGGGCCAAAGCCTGCAGGACAACGACTTATCCATCTTTAAATTTCCACCATCCTCCCAAGAGAGTTTCCATCTTCCGTTTTGAACTAAGTTTGCTCGTGTTGTGAATAATTAGGGTCCTATTCCACCAACGTACATAACAGCAATGTGGCAGCCAGTGCTGACAGCTCTATCATTCCCTGGGAGACTGCAAGCTTTGCCTCCTGGTCCACCTTGTGGTTTCCTTGAGCAACCACTGTGTCCCCCCTCTGGTGTCTTCAGCAATGCATAACTGCTACCCTCTTAGGGGATTATACAGCTTTCTAAGAGTTCACGGATTTCTTTACCATATTTTATGTCTTTTTCTCCCAAGTTGATTAAGCCCTTCTCTTTATATAAACCCTGTGAGCATGGAGGGTGGTGAAGGCATATTTAGATTCGGTGTATATATTGACATTTATTTCTGCTGCTAGCTGGAGGGTTTGGGTTAGAGCAGTTAACTCTGCCTTTTGTGCTGAAGTTCCTTTAGACTGAGACTTTGCCTCACTGGTGAAACTCAGAGTGACTACAGAGTATGTTGCAAAGCATTTTTCCTGCCTTCCAAAGCTGCTGCCATTGGTGAAATATTCAACATCAGGGTTCCTGAGAGACTGGTAAATTAAGTCCGACCAGTTGGAAAATACCTCATCCGTGACCTCGAGGCAATCATGACAGGGCTGACCCAGCCCAACAGGCAGCAAAGTTGCAGGGTTGAAAGTCTGCACCACTTCTACGTGAATGTGTAGGTTTTCACATAACATTCCCTGATATTTGACGATCTGGGCATTAGTTAGCCAGTGTTACCCCTTATATTCCATTAATATCAGTACTGAGTGTGGCACTCAGACTGCTAATTCTTGTCCCATAGTCAATTTGTCAGCTTCTGCCACTAGAAGGGCCATAATAGTGAGTGACCATAGGCAGGGCGGTCAGCCTTGGGCAACAGAGTCAAACTTCTTGGAAAGGTATGCTACCAGACAGTGTCAGGATTCCATCATCTGGGTCAGAACTCCCACTGAAATTTCAGTATGCTAGTGTACATACAAGAAAAAAGGGTTTAGGTATATCAGGGAGCCCCAGGCTGGATGCGCTAATAAGGACTTAATTAATCTCCTCAAAGGCCTTTGTTGTGCTTGCTCCTATAACAAAGTCCTTCATTCTCTCCCCTTTGTGGCCTTATAAAGAGGTTTTGCCAGTACTGACAAATTAGATATCCAAATTTTACAGAACCCTGCAGTCTCAAGAAATTCATGAACCTGGCATCTGGTAATTGGACTTGGAATTGAGCAGATAACTTGCTTTCTTTCTGGGCCAAGCTGACACTGCCCCTGGGATAAATGGAAGCTGAGGTATTTTACCTTCTCTTGGCAGATCTAGGCCTTTTTCCCTGAAACTATATAGCCAGCCTTCCATAAGAGGGTGAGGAGCTGCTGCATTCCCTCCATATAGTACTCCAGTGTTCATCTGGCCAGCAGCAAATCATCTACATATTAGAGTAGCATGCAGCTGCACTGGCCCGCTGGAAAGTCTTTTAAATCAGAGACTCCTGGGGACCTAGGAAAATAGAGTCCTGTCTGTCCTAGTCTTCCCCATAGTTCTCCATGGCAGCTAGGCTAATTAAATTATTCTTGGGGGCCACATATGGTTGGGGTGCAAGCTAGTATTCTGCCTGAACCACCTGGCCTCTCCCTCTTCCCTGGGGAGTTGGACAAAAATTTCCAGCTCTGGACATTCATTTTTCCAGTGCTCTTCTTGGAAAAAGCATGCAAATTGGTTTCATCCCAATCTCATCATCAAGTGAGATGATCCTTCCTGTTGACCCCTTGCCTGGCCTTGGCCTCAGCTTCAGCTTTGTCCCGAGGGAGCAGCTCCCTGAGTGTGCCCTGACCATTCCACCAAGGTGGCAGCAAGCAGATCTATCTTATTTTTCATTTTACACTCTGTTTCCCTTCTGGCCTCTTGGTCTCAGTTGATGAATTGCAACCTCTATGAGCTGGCTAGCATTCATCCCAGCAAAGCCCCCTAGCTTTTGTAATTATCATCAGATGTCTCCCTGAGCTTGACCAACAAAGGCTGCATTAATCATTTATTAATTTTCTGCTGCCTCTGGGTTGAAGTCAGTGTAGAGACAAAATGCCTCACATAGCCTCTCAAAAAACTGATTTGGGCTTTCTTCAGTTCCTTAGAGCACCTCTGAGGTTTTGCTCATGTTCCTAGCCTTTTTCTCTCCTTCCTTAATACCACCTACAAGAGCCTCTTGATAATGCTTGAGCATTTAAAATTTATGGCCCCCATAAATTAGGCTCCCATTGAGGTGTTTCCTTGGGGAACTAATTCTGGATGTAGGCTTGTGCATTCAGTGTCCCTGAAGGAGCGTGCTCCTCCTCTAACCACTTTAAAGCAGCTTGAATGATTCAGTGGCATTCTTCAGTGCTAAACAGAGTTAAGAGAAGCTAGTGGCAATCAGTCCAAGTAGACCTGGATTATGGACTGCATTAGATCAATCATGCCATGAGGCTTCTCAGTAAATGAAGGGATATGATTTTTCCAGTTCAGGAGATTAGTAGTGGCAAAGGGCTGATATGTAAAAGTATGTTTTCCCCCTTGTACTGTAGTAGAGGGGTCCCCTGGTTTCTCTAAGTGGCAGTTGTGCTTCCCTGTTGGGGTGTATGGAGCACCTGCAGTTCTGGAGAAGCTGCTGCCAGGGACGTCTCAGGCGACTTCAGGAAAGTGGCGGATTTTGAGGTGAGGACAAATTCTGGCATGACTCCGGCTGCAATATGTGCAAGAAGTACAGGTGAAGGGCACTGTGGTGCATAAGGTGGGGGGGTTCTCCTTAGGCTCTCCCAGTTCTGGTTGGCACTTTGAGAGAGCTGTCATTTGGCCAGCATGATTTTACTCTTCTCAACAAACTTATCCAAGGTGGTTGAGAGAAAACTATATCTTGCCAACAGTCAATGTAGGGAAATTTGTCAGGGTGGTCAGGATCTTGCACAATGACCTTAATCACCTTACTAACTAGTTCTTTTTCTAGTGACCATTCGGAGGACCAGCCAACCCTGAATGAAGGCCAAACTATTTCACAGAGTGTCTGGAGTTTTCTGGGAGTCAACTTAATACCATAATCCCCTGAATATTCCTTTTTGAAATTCTTTACCATACACTCTAGGGGGTTAGCTTGCTCTGTTTGCCACCCATTTCCTCCCACTAAAACATGACAATCACACACAAGAAAGGGAAGGGAAGGAGTAGAACACTCATTTTGTCTGTCTCCAACTATTCCCCTTATGGAGATTTCAGGTACCTCCTAGCAATTGGCGAGTCAGTATAAACCTCCTACCAGATTTTGATTCAGGATATTTCTGAATCTACTCTTGCCCTAAGCTACATAAGATCATCACCAGAACATGACTCCACACTTGCTTTGCCACTAGGTAGCAACTCATTCACTTGTGTTCACACAATATCTCCAACCCACCAGCCCATATCTTAGAGTTACGGTTTGCTCCCCATGGGACTACTCAGGAAACTCTGGGAGGTGATCAGCCTCCCCTTCTGCCTCTCAGGGAAAGGCTTTACCAAATCAAGCCCAGGTTCTTACCAGTCTGATGGGCAGTGCTGCCTTGGCTGGTTCCTGGGCCTCACTGGGTTTCTTTGTGCTCCCAGGATCCTTACCCCAGCACACTTATAGGGCTTGTCTCCTATGGATCAAGTGGTCCACTGGCACCAAGCAAGGTCACTTCTTCTGGTGTCCCAGGAGTTGTACCCTGGTGACAAGGGAGGTGAAAACACCATCGCCACCTCCCAATTCCTGGCCAATGCACCAGAGATGTGGCAGGAATTTTCAGAGAGAGACAGGACAATGAGGCTTCTTTTTCAGGAAGCGGAATTTAGTTGTGCCACCACAGCTCAGTGGATTCACAACCAAAGCCTGAGCCCCAAGAACAATGGGACATTGCCTTATATACTTTCTGTTTCCCTTTCTTTACATCTTAGTTTCTTTGTCTCCCTTATAAGGCAACATATTGGCAATATAAATTTCGATTGGGTATTTCATAGGTCAAGGTTGCAACAGGCTTACACATGTGCATTATGACTTATGCCACATTCCTTTCTCTCTAACACATTCTATTTCCTATTCTGGGAAGGCCTTTATCTCTGTTTTAGAAAGAGACATCTGCTTCATGATGGAATCTTTGTTTTATTTCAAATCATAGGGAAAATATTCCATTTTTTCCATTCATTATGATACCAGATTTTGATTGTTAAACATGGCCTCTTTTTTTTTTTTTTTTTTTTTTGAGGTGTGCTTTTTCTGTTTTTTGTGTCCACACTTTGTTGACAGGGTTTTTTTTAGGAGGGGGGGTTGGTAATAAATGGCTGCTGAATTGTATTGAATCCTTCTCAATATTTATTTAAAAAATCATGGACTGTTAATATGAAGAACATGTTTATTGATTTGTGTATGTTGAACCATTGATTGCATCCTTGGAATTAATCTCACTTAATCACGATGAATATTTTTTTATTGTGTTGTTGGATTCAGTTTGCCAGTATTTTATTGAGAATTTTTGCTTTACGGAAATCATTGACATTGGTCCATTCATTTTCTTTTAGGCCATGTCTTTGTCTGGTTTGGATATCAGAATAATTCTGACCTCATAAAATAAGTTTGCAAATATTCCTGCTTCTTCAATACTTTAGAATAGTTTGAGTAAAAATGGTATTATTTTTGCTTTAAATCTTTGGCAGAATTTAGCAGTGAAGCCACTGATCATATGCTTTTCTTTAATGGAAGATTTTTTTTACTGTTTAGATTTTGTTTCTCGTTATCACTCTGTATAGATTTTCGGTTACTTTATGATTCAGTGTTTATAGATTGTATGTGTCCACAAATTTATCCACTTCTATGATTTCCAATTTGTTGGTGTATATAATAGTATTTTATCTTTTATATTTCTGTGGTTTCTATTGTAAAGTCTCATTTTTTGCTTCTGTTTTTATATATTTGGTTCTTCTCTGTTTTCCTTGTTCTAGCTAAAGATTTGTTGGTCTTGAATAGCTTTTCAAACCAAATTACTGTTTCATAAAAATTTTGGTTTTTGTCTCAGTTGTCTTTATTTCTGGTCTTATTGTTAATTTTTCTCTACTTTTACTAATTTTAGGTTTGGTTTCTTCTTGTTCTTCTAGTTCCTATGAAGCTTTGTTATATTATTTATTTCAAGTCTTCTTACTCTTGTTTATCCATAAACTCCTTTATTTTTATACCAATATACTTTAGTTTTTCAGTAATTTGCTATTAGATTTTTTTAGTCTTTCTTTTTTAAAAATTTATTTTGTTTAACTGTAAAAGTGTGGGGTACAAGTCAGGATTATGCTTCATGCAGGTGAAGTTTGGGCCCCCTGCTGGTCTTCACTTTCCCTGTCTGGGGCGAGGTACCCTTTATATTGTCACATGCCCCTCCCCACAGCAGTGTCCACTGACTGTCAATCCCTCATTATTGCTAATATTATTAATGTAGGAGCTTGATGTTGTAAACTTCCCCGTTATTACTGATTTTGCCATTCTCCACAGGCTTAGTAAGCTGTTGTTCCAAAGCATGTTGCTTGATTTCCATGTATATATAGAATTTCCAATGTTCCTCTTGTTATAACTTTCTAGTTTGCATTCAATGTGGTTAGAAAAGATAGTTGATATATGGTGTATGACAAATAGGTTCATAAATCATCCTAGAAAAAGTGCTGCATAACTAATTTCTGAATATCACTATGATCACTTTCAAATTACCTCCTTTGGGAAGCTATGTACTGATGTCAGTGCCTAGTCCACCTGTCAAAGCAATTTTCAAATTCTTTTTCTGGAATGGCCATCATAACTGTCATTGTCGTTTCTTGAGGTCTGACAATTAAGTTTTTTAAACTTGCAACTGTGTGCTCTGTTGGCAACATTGCATAAATACCTGCACTGGAACACTCACACTAAGAGAAATATTAAAAGAAAGACATTTGATAACATTTAGAGCATCAAAGGATATATGATGACAGCTCTAATGACCATTCAAGAAAGAGTTCCAAAATAGTTTTAATGGGTAGACTCAGCACTGGTGTCAGTACATAGCTTCTAAAAGGGAGTACTTAGAATATGACCATAGTGATATTTAGCAATGAGGTATGTAGCACTGTTTCTAGGATGAGTTTGTGAACCTAACTATTGCTCCTCGTAATTGCTTCTTAGTTGAGTTTGTTGAGTTATTCATGGCCTAACATATAATTTATTCTTGAGAATGTTCCATATGTGGATAAGAAGAATGTAAATTCTGCAGAATTTAGAACCATTTGCTTGATCTAGAATGTAGTTTTTTGTTTTTTGTTTTTTGTCCTATTGAATGATCTGTCCATTACTAAAAGAGGAATGTTAAAGATACCTACTATTATTGTATTACAGTCTCTCTTACTTTGATCCATCAATATTTATTTTGTATATTTGGTGTGCCAGGGTCAGATGCATATAGTTATATATGTGATATCATTTTGTTGAATTGATCCCTCTATTGTCATGTAATGACTTCCTTTCCTTTTTATAGTATTTGACTTAAAGTCTATTTTATCTGACACAAGTACTGCTACTCCTGCTCTCTATGATTTTTATTTATGTGAAACACCTTTTTATCTCTCTTTACTTTCAGTCTTTGTGTGTCTTTAAAGGTGAAGTGTGACCAGTAAATTGGTCACAGTATTTAAATTGGTCACTTTTTAAATCCATTCAGGAACTTCTGGCAAGATGGCGACAGTGCAGCCTGGTCTATGAAACCCTCTGCAAAGGAGAACACAGAGGGTCTCTGGCTCTCTCCCCAGGGGCTGCAGATTCCAATGTCGGCAGCCTGTTCTTCACACAGAGCTCGACGTTTGCCACCGCTGGGGCATCACAACAGTCTGGACAGCCACTGCAGCCACAGACACAGCAGCCGCTGGCACGGCTGGGCCTCCGGGACAGCCGTATTGCATCCCACCACCCGTGCCTGAGAAGATCCACGACTTCAGTCCTTGAAGCCCCTGAAGGCAAGATCTGCTGGGATTGCTGCCACCTCTGCTGCCACCATGATGTCCTGCCGGCTGTGGGTCTCTTCCCATGTGCCCTGACACAGGCTCCCATCTCCGGCCTCTGCCCAATGCCTGTCCGGGGCAAGCAGCTCCTCTGGGGCGAGCAGCTGAGATAGCATCACCTGCTGGCGATTCAAGGTAACAACACCAAAACGGAAAAAAGCTTGAAAAACAGACACAGCCCAGATTTGAGTGGTGAACTCAGTGTAATCTGAACTGTCCTTCACAGCAGGCCAGGGACAACTGACCCTGACTGTGAACTAATTTACCAGCTTGAAAAGGCAGCTAGAAATCAAAGCTGAAAGGACATTGGACTTAAATGAAAAGTCTCAGAGTGTGCTCAATTGGTTCTGTTAGTTTAATTACTTAATTCTATTCCTACTGTTTTGTTCCTTTTTTTTCTTTTCCTCATCCTTTTCTTCTCTTTTCTCCTCTCTGTAAACCATATCTTTTTATAGTGGAACAGCACACCAATAAGGTGGTTGGTTAGCTTGTATGTTAGCATCATTGTATGTTTTAGTTTTTTTTAGATGGGAGTTGGTTAGTCTGTAGCTGTGGTCTATTGTGTTTATCTGTTTCAGTTTAGGTCTCTCTCACTATTTGTTGGTACACTCGTCTGTTTCCCCCCACCACTCCTCTCTCTCCACCCACCTCTTCCCCCCACTGTATGCTCCATTCTCTTCCCTCTGCTAACCACATTTTATTTCAGGGAGTAAAGCCACTGCATGGACAGATTCCAAGGCAGTGGGAAGTGGGTTTCAGATTATCCATACATCTGTCAGAGAATACCAGGACCTGCAGATAGATTTTGAATCACAGCTCCCTGCTTGAGTAAATCTCAAAACTACCAAAAGGACCACCCCCAACATACAATGCAACTCCAGAATTGAACAAAGTAAGAGGGCATACATAAAGAAGAATAGGAGATTGAACAAACAAGTAAAAGCAATCCCTCTACCCAGGAATAACAGAATTAAAGAAGATGGTGATGTGGAGGGAAGGAAAAAGTAGGGGGGGGGAACTGCACAAATGAAGAAAAAGCAAAAGAAGAATATAGGTCTCACACAGACCCCTGGGAGATCAGACACTGAGGAAACAGATTCTGGAACACAAACAATGAAGAGCCCCCAGAATGACTGGTCACATGCAACAAACCCAGACATCAAGACATTAATAGAGAGAATTTAAAAAAATTGAGGAGAGACAAGAGGAAGCTAGGAAGGAGCTGATGTCAGAAATAATAGCAGTAAAGAATACAGTAATGGAAATAAATAGCAAACTAATAAGCATGGAAAGCAGAATTAGCCTAGCAGAAGAAAATCTCAGAGCTCGAAGACCAAAACACAGAATTAACCCAAACTGTCAAAAGCATAAAAAAGAAGCTCAAAAAGACAGAACAAAACCATCAAGAGATGAATGATCACTTCAAGAGACCGAACCTAAGAGTAATTAGCCTTCTTGAGGCAGAGAGAGAAACAGAGGCCACACTGGAGCAAACATTTCATGAAATCATTCAAGAAAACTTCCCTCATCTCATCAAGGATGAAAAAATTCAAACACAAGAGATTCAGAGAACCCCTGCAAGACAACAAATGAGAAGACCAACTCCCAGACATATAATAATTTGCCTAAACAAAGTAAGTATAAAAGAAAAAATCCTAAAGACTACAAGAGAAAAAGGTCAGATTACGCACCAGGGAAAACCAATTCAAATAGCAGCAGATTTATCTACAGAAACCCTCCAGTCTAGTATAGCCTGGAGCCCTATCTTCAAAGTTCTAAAAGATAAACAATTTCAACTGATAATAACCTACCCAGCCAGGCTAAGCTTCATCTGTGAGGGAGAATTGAAATCTTTCCCAGATATTCAATCCCTAAGTACCTACACTGCCACAAGACCACCTCTACAAGAAACACTTAAGAAAATATTGAACACAAAAGAAAAGGAAAAAAGAACAACGAAGTTCTTCACAAGAATACAGGCAAAAGATTAAAAACACATATGATCCAACTCTAAAACCAAAGAAAGACAAACACAAACAGGAAGAATAACAACTCTGTAAGAACATTATGATAGGGATCAGCTCTCACATTTCGATAATTAGTTTGAATGTGAATGGACTAAATGCACCACTGAAAAGACATAGAATGGCAAAATGGATAAAATATCACCAGGCAATAATCTATTGCCTTCAAGAGACTCACCTCACTAGAAAGGACACTCACAGACTCAAAGTAAGAGGATGGGAAACAAATTTTCAGGCGAATGGAACACAAAAGAAAGGAGGAGCATGATCTTAGTATCAGACAAAATACCCTTTAAACTATCAAAAATTAAAAAAGATACAGAAGGCTACTACATAATGATAAATGGTTCAATCCATCAACAAGAAATATCCATCCTAAACATATATGCACCAAACATAGGAGCACCAACTTTCATAAAGCAGCTCCTAGGTAAACTAAAAAAAGATATCAACTCCAAACCATTATAGCTGGGAACTTTAATACCCCACTCACAACCCAAGACAGATCATCAGGACAAAAAATCAGCAATGAGATATGAAACCTCAATGTGACTCTTGATCAAATGGACTTAATTGATACCTACAGAACCCTCCTTCCAAAGAACACAGAATATGCATTCTATCCATCCCCACATGGAATGTACTCTAAGATCGACCACATACTTGGCCATAAATCAAGCATAAGCAAATTTGAAAGGACTGAAATTTTGCCATGCAACTTCTCAGACCACAGTGGAATAAAAATAAACATTAACACCAACAAGCTGCCCCCAAAACCCACAAAGACATGGACAGTATGATGCTAAACAACTCCTGGGTCAATGATGAAATCAAAACAGAGATTAAAAGATACCTGGAAACAACTGAAAATGAAGAAACATCTTACAAAAATATCTGGGACACCAAAAAGCTGTAGTAAGAGGGGAATTTATATCCCTACAAACGCACATGAAGAAAATGGAAGGATCACAAATTAACAGCCTAAGAAGCCACCTAAAAAAGCTGGAAAAGCAAGACCACAAAAATCCTAATTTCAGCAGAAGAATCCAGATCACCAAAATAAAAGCCCAAATCCAGGACATAGAAGACAAAAAGATAATACAAAAAAATCAATGAAACAAAAAGCTGGTTCTTCGAAAGGATAAACAAGATCGATGGTCCTCTAGCTGGACTGACCAAGAAAAATAGAGAAAAAGCCCAAATAAACACAATCAGAAACACAAAAGATGAAGTCACATCTGATCCTGAAGAAATACAAAAGATCATTAGAGACCACTATGTACACTTGTATAGAAACAAACTTGAAAACCTTTCAGAAATGGAGGACTTTCTGTCATCACACAACCTGCATAGATTGAAACAAGAAGAAATTGAGACCCTAAATAGACCAATAACAATCAAGGAAATTGACTCAATAATAAGAAAACTACCTACAAAAAAAAGCCTTGAAATAGATGGCTTTCCAGCAGAATTCTACAAGACATTTAAGGAGGAGTTGATACCAATCCTACTGAAGGTATTCCAGGCTATTGAGAAAGATGGAACTCTCCCCAAATCATTTTATGAAGCTAACATCACAATGATACCTAAGCCAGGTAAAGACCCAACAAAGAAAGAGAACTATAGGCCAATATCTTTGATGAACATAGATGCTAAAATTCTCCACAAGATCCAAGTGAACCGGATAAAACAATACATCTCAAAAATCATCCATCCTTACTGAATAGGCTTCATACCTGGGATGCAAGTCTAGTTCAACATTCATAAAGCCATGAATGTAATTAAATACATCAACAGATGTCAAAACAAAAACCACATGATTATATCATTAGATGCAGAAAAAGCTTTTGATAAAATCCAGCACCCCTTCTTGATAAAAACCCTCAAACATCTAGGCATATGGGGAACATACCTCAAAAATAGTAAAAGCATCTATGAGAAACCCACAGCCAGTATACTCTTAAACAGACAAAAAATTGAACCATTTCCCCTGAAAACTAGAACAAGACAAGGATGTCCACTCTCATCCCTCCTGTTCAATGTAGTATTGGAAGTCCTGACTAGAGCAATCAGAGAAGAGAAGGCAATCAGGGATTATTCAAATAGGAAAAGAGGAAGTCAAGCTATCTCTCTTGCAGATGACATGATCGTGTATCTTGAAAACCCAAGAGAATCTGTCAAAACCCTCCTTACACTGATAAAGACTTTGGCAAAGTCTCAGGATATAAAATAAATGTGCAAAAGACAATCACATTTCTTTACACCAGCAATTAACAAACAGAAACCCAAATAAAAAGCACAATTCCATTTACAATAGCCACACAAAAAAATGAAATACCTTGGCATCTTCCTAACCAGAAATGTGAAAGACCTTTACAATGAAAACTACAAAGCACTGCTCAAAGAAATCAAAGATGACACAAACGAGTGGAAAAATTTCCCATGCTCATGGATTGGAAGAATCAACATTATGAAGATGTCCATCTTACCTAAGGCAATCTACAGATTCAGTGCAATACCCATCAAATTACCAGCAACATTCTTCTCAGACCTAGAAAAAAAAAACACAAGAATTCATATGGAAACACAAACAACCAAGAATAACCAGAACAATTCTCAGCAAAAAGAAAACAAATCAGGTGGTATCACATTACCAGACTTCAAACTTTACTATAAAGCTGCAATAATCAAAACAGCTTTGTACTGGTACAGGAACAGGCATATAGACCAATGGAATAGAATTGAGATTCCAGAAGCAAAGCCTCAACTTCTCAACCAGCTCATCTTTGACAAAGCCTCCACCACCTACCACTGGGGAGAGGAGAACCTATTCAGTAAATGGTGCTGGGAAAACTGGCTGACCACATGCAGAAGATTGAAACAGGTCCCCTATCTATCCCCATACACAAAAATTAACTCTAAATGGATCAGAGACGTAAATGTAAAACCTCAAACCATAGAACCTTAGAAAATGCAGGACATACCCCCATGGAAATTGGAACTGGCATCCAATTGCTGAGCAAAACCCAAAACTCACAGGCCATAAGAGATAAGATAGATAAGTGGGACCTCATTAAACTGACAAGCTTCTGCAAAGCCAAATAAACCATCAAGAGAGCAGGGAAAACGTATTTGCCAACTCCAGGTCTGACAAAGGCTTAATATCTTGGATCTACAAGGAACTCAAATGTGCTGAAAAGGAAAAAACAAACAACCCATTATAAAATGGGCAAAAGACATGAACAGACACTTCTCAAAGGAAGACATCTGAGCATCCAACAGACACATGAAAAAATGTTCAACCTCACTAATCATCAGGGAGATGCAAATCAAAACCACACTGAGATACCACCTAACTCCAGTCAGAATGGCAATAATCAATAATAAAAAATAACAGTTGCTGGAGAGGTGTGGCAATAAGGAACACTTCTACACTGTTGGTGGGAGTGCAAACTAGTGCAACCTCTGTGGAAAACAGTATGGCGTTTCCAAAAGCTCTAAATATTGAACTCCCATATGACTCCTCAGTCCCTCTACTGGGAATATACCCTGAAGAACTCAAATCACTCTATCAAAAAGATTCCTGCACATGTATGTTTATTGCAGCATTGTTCACAATAGCAAGAACCTGGAAGCAACCATGCTGCCCATCAAAAGAGGACTGGATTTTAAAAATGTGGTACATATACATGATGGAATACTATGCAGCTATAAAAAAGAACAAAATCATGAATTTTGCAGCAACCTGGATGGAACTAGAGTCTATAATACTGAGTGATCTCTCACAGAAACAAAGATCTGAGTATCACATGTTTTCGCTCATATAGTGGAACTTGAACATCCAATGTAATACTATAAGAAAATGACTGACAGTCGTGGGAAACTATGCGGGGCTAGGGGGTGGGAGACAGTATTAACAGTAGTAAATATCTGTCTGGGGATGGGGAGACACCCCTTATCAACAAGGGTACCTGAACAAAGCATATTTGTATACCTAACCCTTAACTGTACCCCACAATATCATAATAAAAAATATTGATTTAAAAAAATCCATTCAGCTGCTCTTTGCATTTTAATTGGAGAATTGATATTATTTATATTAAATGTTATTATCAATAAATGGGAAATTATGCTGCTACCAATTTTTTTTACTTGTTTTCTGGTTGTTTTCTATCTCCTCCTTTTTCTCTTACTATATTTTTTGTGGTTAAGTGATTTTTTGGGTGGTAGCATATTTTTCTTTTAGTTTTGCTTTTTTATTATTAGTGTGTCTATTATTAATTTTTCCTTTGGAGTTAGCATAAGGTTTACAAAAACATATAATAGTTACACTAATTTATAGTGAATGAATGATAGCTTAACTATGATCACAAATAAAATAAAAGCTAATAACAAGGAACAAACTGAATATCTTTATGCATTGACATTATGCTCTCACGTTTTACTTTTGCTGTCTCAGTTTTTATCATTTAATATTTTCTGTCTCTTTATATATGCTGTTTGTACTTGGATATAGTTGCCTTTTAGTATTCATGTCAGAGATATTAGTTTGCGCAGCAATTACAGTATTAGAGTATTTTATTTTATGTGTGTATATCTTTTATCAATACATTTGATACCTTAAGATGATCCCCCTGTTGCACATTAGCAAATATTTTTTCAGACTGAAGAATTCCCTTTAGCATTTTTTGTAGATAGGTCTTTTGTGACAAATTCCCTCAGCTTTTGTTGTCTGGGGTATTCTTTATTTTGTCTTTATGTTTGAAGAGTAGTTTTGCTGGGTACAGTATACTAAGTTGGCAGAGATTTTTTTTTTTTTTACTTCTTAATTTTTCTTTTTTCTATCTGTAGTTTGAATATGTCATCCTATTACCTGCTGGTCTGTAGGATACCCACAGAGATGTCTGTAGCCAGACAAATCAGAGTTCATTTTTATGTTATTTGTTTATTTTATTTTGCTGATTTTAGAATCTCCTCTTTGTTCTTAACCTTTGAGATTTTATTATATGCCTGTTGTAGTCTTATTTAGTTTGAATTTGATTCTTTATCTTTTACCTTCTTGTGACTGGATATTTTGTATCTTTGAAACATATTTGCTATTATTCCTTTAAATGAGCTTTCTACATTTTACTTTTCTCAACTCCCTCTTGAAGACCAATCACTAAGATATGGTGCTTTTGTGTTTCTTGGTTTCATTTTCTCCAATCACTGGGTATTTTTAAATGGCTTGACTTTGAACTCATGGATTCTTTCTAATTATAAAAGATCAAGCAGAAACACTAGAACTGAGAAATACGTATTTCTCAGTTCTAGTGTTTCTGCTTGATCTTTTATAACTATTTCAGTATCTTCCTTTTTATAAATTATAAAGATATGGGGTACAGTTCAGGGTTAGGTATACAAATGTTGATTATGCAGGTGTCCTTGCTGATGAGGTATGCCACTCTCTCCCCTAGAAGTTTCCATCAAATGTCAATACCATCCGCCCCCTGACAGTTTCCTACTACTGTCAATCACTTTCTTATAGTATTATAATTGTTCAAGGTCCACATATGAGTGAGAACATATAGTACACTAATCTTTGTTTCTGTGATAGATCACTGAGTATGATCGACTCTAAATCCATCGAAGTTGCTGAGAAGTCTATGTTTGTCCTTCTTTATGGCTACATAATATTACATTGTTTATATGTACCATTTATTTTTAATTCAGTCCAGCTTCGATGGGTAACATGGTTGGTTCCATGTTTTTGCTGTTGTGAATAGAGCTGCAACAAACATACATGTACAGGAATCTTTTCTGTAGAATGATTTGAGTTCCTCTGAGTATATTCCCATAGGGGAATTGCTGGGTCATATGGAAGATCAATTTCTAGTTCTTTCAGAAATCGTCACACTGTCTTCCAAAGAAGTTGCACTAGTTTGCATTTCCACCAGCATTATAAAAGCATTTCTTTTTCTCCAAAACCTTGCCAGCATCTGTTGTTGTTTGTTATGTTAATGATGACCATTCTAACTGGAGTTACGTTGTATCTTGATGTGGTTTTGATTTGTATTTCTCTGATGATGAGTGAGGCTGAGCACTTTTTCATGTGTCTGTTGGCTGTCCATATATCTTCTTTTGAGAATGTCTATTCATGTATTTTGCCCAATATTTAATGGGGCTGTTTGTTTTTATCTTTTCGGTGCATTTGAGTTCCCTGTAGATCCTAGACATTAGGTCTTTGTCAGATACACAGTTGGCAAATATTTTTTCCCCTTCTGTGGGCTGTCTCCCTGCTCTCCTGATGTTTTCTTTTGTTTTGCAGAAGCTCATTAGTTTGATGAGGTTTCACTTGTCTATCTTATTTCTTAAGGTATGGGGCATTTAGGTTCTGAATAGGAATTGGTTGCCAGTTCCAATTTCCATAAGGGTTTCTCCTGCATTTTCTAAGATTCTTATAGTTGGAGGTTTTATGTTAGGTTTGATCTATTTAGAATAATTTTTGTGTATGGTGATAGGTACGGGTCCCGGTTCAATATTCTGCATGTTATCAGTTTTTCCAGCATCATTTACTAAATGTTCTCCTCTCCCCAGTGGTTGTTGTTGGAGGCTTTGTCAAAGATGAGTTGGTTGAGGCATTGAGACTTTGCTTCCAGAATCTCTATCCTGTTCCTTTGGTCTACATGCCTGTTCTTGTATCAATACCAGGATGTTTTGATTATTGTAGGCTTAGAGTAAAGTTTGAGGTCTGAAAGTGTGACACCTCCTGCTTTGTTTCTTTTCCTGATGATTGTTTTGGCTATTTGTGGTTGTTTATATTTCCATATGATTTCTGTATTGTCATTTCCAGGTCAGAGAAGAACGATGATGATAATTTAATGGGTATTGCTTTGAATCTGTTGATTGCCTTTGGTAGGATAGACATTTTAACAATGTTGATTCTTCCTGTCTATGAGAGTGGAATATTTTTCCATTTGTTTGTGTCTTCTTTGAGCAGTGTTTTGTAGTTCTCATTGTAATGGTCTTCAATTCTCTGGTTACGAAGATGCCTAGGTATTTCTTTTTGTGTGTGGCTATTATGAATGGGATTGTGCTTTTAATTTGGGTCTCTGCCTGCTTGTTGTTGGTGTATAGGTATGCAACTGTCTTTGCACATTTATTTTGTACCCTGATAATTTGCCAAAGTTTTTTACCAGTGCAAGCAGGTTTTTGACAGATTCTCTTGGGTTTTCAAGGTATAGGATCATGTCATCAGCAAAGAGGAATAACTTGACTTCCTCTTTTCCTATTTGGATGCCCCTGATTTCCTATTCTTTTCTAATTCAAGCTAGGACTTCAACACAATGTTGAACAAGAGGGCTGAGAGCAGGCAGGTTTGTCTTATTCCAGTTTTCAGGGAAAATGTTCCCAGTTGCTGTCCATTTAGCAATATGTTTGTTGTGAGTTTATCATAGATGGGACTTACTATTTTGAGGTATGTTCCTTCTATAGTTAGGTGTTTGAGGGTTTTTATCAAGAAGGGATGCTGTATTTTATCAATAGTTTTTTGCATCTCATGATATAACCATGTGGTTCTTGTTTTTAAATCTGTTGATGTATTTAATTACATTATGGTCTTGCAAATGTTGAACCAGTCCTGCATCCTGAGGATGAAGCCAACTTGTTCATGGTAGATAATTCTTGAGATGTGTTTTTGGATCCAATTTGCCAGAATCTTGTTGAGGATTATTGCATCTATGTTCATAAGGGATATTGCCTTTAGTTCTCTTTTTTGGTTGGGTCTTACCCAGTTTGGGTATCAGTGTGATGTTAGCTGCATAAAATTATTAGGGAGAAATTCATCTTTCTCAATTGCCCAGAATGCTTTTAAAAGAACTGGTATTAGCTACTCCTTGTACATTTTCCATAATTCTGGTGGAAAGACATCCGGTCCAGGGCATTTTTTTTTAGCATAGTTTTTGTATGACATAGTCAATTTTCTGGATTATTGCTGGTCTATTTAGTGTCTCAATGTCTTCTTGTTTCAATGTGGGGAGGTTGTGTGATGTCAGAGAGTTATACGTGTCATTTAGGTTATCAAGTTTGTTTCCGCATAGATGTACATAGTAATCTCTGATAACCTTTTTATTTTTTCGGGGTCAGTTGTGATTTGATTTTTTGTATTTCTGATTGTGTTTATTTGGGTTTATTCTCCCTCTCTTTTTTGGGTTGGTCATGCTGGCTGTGGGTTCAGGGTCCTTCAATCTTGTTAATTCTTTCAAAGAACAAGCTTTTTGTTTTGTTGGTGTCTTTTCTTTGTTTGTTTGTTTGAGTTGGAGTCTCACTCTGTCGCCCAGACTGGAGTGCTGTGGCCGCTCCTGGCCACCGCAGCCTCAACCTGCTGGAGTCCGGAGATCCTTCCGCCTCAGCCTTCCACGTAGCTGGAACTACAGACGTGCGCTACCACACCTGGCTAATTTTTTGACTTATTGTAGAGATGAGGTCTCGCCTGCCCAGGTGGGTCTCGAACCCGCGGGCTCAGGCAATTCACTCACCTCAGCCTCCCAAAGGCACGGGATTACAGGCTGAGCCACTGAGCCCGGATGTTTTGTTGGTGTTTTCTATGATATTTCTTTCTTCTATGTCCCTTATTTGGGCTCTTATTTTGGTGATTTGGATTCTTCTGTTAAGGTTGGAAATTTGGTGGTCTTCTCTTTCCAGCTTCCTTGGGTGATTTGTTAGGCTCTCCACTTGTGATCTTTCTGTTTTCTTGATGTGTGCTCTTAGAGACATAAATTCTTCTCTTAGAACAGATTTCATAACATCCCAGAAGTTTTGGTAAGATGTTTTTTCATTTTTCTTTGTTTCCAGGAATCTTTTAGTTTCTGCTTTGATTTCAGTGTTGATGCAGTGGTTGTTCAGCATCATGCTATTTAGTGTCCATATCTTTGTTGGCTTTAGGGAAACGTTGTTGGTGTTGATATTTATTTTTATTTCACTGTGGTCTGAGAGTGTGCATGGCAAGATTTCAACATTATGGAATTTGTTTATGCTTGATTTATGGCCAAGGATGTGATTTATCTTGGAGTGTGTTCCATGTGGTGATGAGTAGAATGTATATTATGTGGTTGTTGGGTGGAATGATTTGTAGGTATCTCCTAAGCCCATTTGGTTGAGTGTCAGGTTTAGATTCTGGATCTCCTTGTTGATTTTTTGCCTCAATGATCTATCTAGGGCTGTGAGTGGGGTATTCAAGACCACTGCTATAATAGTGTTAGGGTCAGTATCTTTTTTTAGTTTACTTAGTAGTTGCTTTATAAATGCTTGTGCCCCTGTGTTGGGTGCATATATGTTTAGAATGGATATTTCTTCTTGATGGATTGAACTTTTTATCATTATATATTGTCCTTTTGGATATTTTTACAATTTTGATAGCTTAAAGATTATTTTCTCTGATAATAAGATTGCAACTCTTGTATTCTCTTGTGATCCATTTGCCTGGAAATCCATTTTCCATTCATTAGCACTGAGTCTGTATGCATCCCGTGTAGTGAGATGAGTCCCCTAGATGCAGCAAATAATTGGGTCATGGTTTCTTATCCAGTTTACCATCTGTGACTTTTCAGTGGTATATTTAGCCCATTCACATTCAGGCTGATTATTGAAACCTGATTGTTTATTGCTGTCATGAGGTTCTTAAAACTTTTTTTTATTTGTTTGTTTTCTTTGTCTTTGGGGTTAATGTATGTGTGTGTTTTCAAGTTTAATGTTTGTGCTGTATTCTCTGTTGATTCTGTGCTCTTGGGAAGTGTGTGGTCATCCTTTTTTTTTTTTTTTTTCCTTTCTTCTGTGCTTAATATCTTTTTAAGTGTCTCCTTTAGAGCTGGTTTGGAAGCTGCATAATCTCTTAGGGATTGGATGTGTAGGAAGGATTATAATTCTCCATCACTGATGAAGCTGAGCTTGGCTAGATAGGAAATTCTTGGTTGAAATTGTTTATCTTTGAGGACTTTGAATATAGGGCTCCAGTTCCTTCTCACTTGTAGTGTTTCTGCATATAGGTCTACTGCTATCCTGATTGGTTTTCCCTGGTAGATAGCATGACGTTTCCATCTATGCCTTTAGGATTTTTTGTGTGTGTCTACTTTGTGTAGGTGAATTACTATGTGTCTAGGGGTTGGTCTCTTCATTTGATGTCTGGAGGACATTATCTGTATCTCTTGTGCTGGGCTGGTCACATCTTTAGTGAGATGGGGAAAATTTTCTTAAATTACCTCCTGGAATACCTGTTCCAAGTTGTTTTCTGTTTCCCTTTTTTCTTAAGGGAAAGATACTGAAAAATGTCATGACTCCCATGAGGTTAGTTTTAAGTTGAAAATGCTTAGTTTCTAAACTTCCATGAGGTTACTTTTAAACTGAGGCTACAAAAGTGGAATCACAGTAACATGACTGGATCCATGTTTGTCACACTTTCCTTCAAGATCTAATTAATTTGGCATCTTCCTATTAAAGTTGCACATAAAGAAGATGGATAAAATGGGTCTATGCATAACTTGTTAGGTGGCATCAATTGAAAAGTTTTACTCTAAGATAGGTCTAACATATCCAAAGAAGAAGGGCATCACAATTGAAAAAAACTATGTTTGTCTTAGCAGAAAGTCTAAATCTCTAGAAATTGAAATAGTATGATACTGTGAAGGAAATGAACAAATAAATCACCAAAACCACATAAAGAATTTTAGAATTTTTTTAGACTGAAAAATATAGTTTATTTAGAAAGTAAATTAGAGAGAGACAAGATTCATCACTTCAAGGTAGGGGAGGGGGACCAAAACTAGAAAACATGGCAGCCATAGCTCAAAGAGCCACATCGACACATAAGAGTTTAACAAAGCAATGGCCTACATAGAGAATTTAGAATTTACTTTGGTATCAATGAGAAGTTTATAGAAAATAATGCATTTGAAAATTGGGGAATATGATTTTCTGCATTATTCACTACAGTATATAAATAAATGAATATATATTGCAAAAAGGTTTTAAGCATTACATACTATACTAAAATGACATTTTTGTAGATTAAATTTCTAAATGTAAAAAGTAAAACAATAAAAAGGGATAGAAATAAATTGCAACTATATTCAATTAACTACATTAAAAAATCTCACAAACATAAAGTTATGCTTAAAAAGGCAGAAATCAAAAGTTCGTGTTTGTGAAATTCAAAATAAGCAAAACTAATTTTTGAGGTTAGAAATCAGAATAGCCGCCAGCCTTGAGGAAATAGTAACTGAAAGAGAAAAACAGATTTTTCTTGATTCTAATTAATTTCTGCATTCTGATATGGGTGTTAGTTTTGTAGGTTTATTCATGTCTAAAAATATGTGGATTAGTACATTTAAAATCAGTAATAAATTCCCTATTTAGGTTACATTTCAACATATTTTAGAAAACAAATGTATTAGGAGAAAGTACATCTTGCTCTGTGTTGGTTTAGAAGGACATGTCTAAGTATGCCTTAAAAATAAGACACAACGGACTCTGAGGGGGCCAATCACCAGGAGTGAATCTGTGGAATAAAGCCCAAAGCGAAAAGAATGTTAGCATGACATGCCTGAGCATTTTAGTGCATATCAACAGTACTGACCCAGCAGAATACCATAGTCAATCCATAATCACACAATTATTCTCAGTCTATTCCAAACTTTTACACTGGACCCTCTCTTCAGAGCCTTTTATTTCCCAAAAAGTCACTCAGTTTAATGGTTTTATCAAATCCTGCTTCACTTAGTTACTGAACGTTGATTATTTTCAGACCTTAACAGTCTGCAGATTCATTTTTTCTGCAATATTATTCCACCATGTCACAACCTTTGTAGTCACTTCCTACAAACAATGCAATCAGGACCCCACTATCAATGCTTGCAGTGGAGTCTCTGTTCACCAAAGAAACAAGCAAGGGCACGGTGTGGACTCTGAGAGTAAAGATACAGTTTGGTAATCAGGTGCTTACCTTCAATATGAATAGGAAAAACATGAGTGGAAAACAAATTATTTATTTTGATAATAGATATTTATAGAAGTGGTTCAGTTTTAAAATACAGCATAAATAAATGCATAGATAGATCACGAGCATCTGGCATCAAATCCAGTGTCTAGGATGTTGACCAACTCCATGCATACCTGCCCCTTTGTCTCTCCTGTTTACCATCATCCTTCTCCAAAAATCAAACAGAACACTACCATTTCCTCACGAGTGATATATATTCTCAGATAATTACACACCTATCACCTTTAGCTCTAAAATGGCTTCTTCAAAATCATTGTCTTTTTAAAAATAACACTTGTATATTCCATAGTCTAAGACCCAGAGATGGTGGATTCTCACAACTACTCTTCCCTCGGAGATGTAATCTTTCACCAACTTAACTCTCCCTTTGAAACTGGTTAGCTGTTCTGCCAGCTCTTTTCCATCCTGATACATATACACAGCCTCTGAGAACTGGGAGTGGAACCACCGCAACTCCATGTTCTCCATACTCATGTCTGGGAACACACAACAGGGCAGCACTGTATCCATACCCAGCATGGCCATAATGGGCTCTGAGGGGCCAATCACCATGAATGAATCTGTGGAATAATGTCCAAAGTGAAAAGAATGTTAGCATGACTTGCCTGGCCATTTTAGAGCACAACATTGAGCCCCACAGACAATCCCTCATTCACACAATTATTTATAACCTTCATTCAGGCTGAGGATGCTACGGTAAACTAGACAAACAGGACTTCTACACTCATGGAGCTTATAACCAATAAGGTAATCTCATATTAAGCAAATTTTAAAATTTGATTTAGTTTTTAGAATTGATTTTTTAATTGCAATGGTGGTAAATTTTATGAAAGAGGAAGGAAGAGTGCTGAGAAATCATAAAGCTAAAGTTTTTAATCAGGTCTTGGTCATTAGAAAAATGCATTCCTCATGAAGTCAAGACCCAAATAAATTAGAAGGTACTAGTAAAATAATTCTACCTGGTCATTCTCTCCAAAATTACATATAATGATTTATTTGCCCATACATGAAAGCAAATAAATTATTAATCCAAATAGAGGATTTAGAATTAACCCAGGTATATATGAGAAGTGATAAAGTGATTCAATCTTTCTATTCAGAGAACAAGAGAACCCAGGTATGTAAAACATAAAATATTCTCATCTGAGCCCCACATGAACACCTGGAGAAGTAGGACACCAAAGAAGTCTCTTGGTTGAGAGAAATTCTGGCAACCTTCCATCTTTCTCAGACCAGGGAACAGTCTGAAACAGAGGGAGGTCTTAAAAATAGCTGGAATAAAGACAAGAATGGAACTCACAGGAAAATAGATTATAGTTAAGTTGTTTCCCCAGGTTTCCAAGAAATGACCTCCTGGAGCTCTCAAATAACGGCAGTGTCTCTTCCAAGAAACACCAGAGAAGACTTTAACATTAACGCACAAATTGTTTCTCTTCTCCAGAGAAATAGTGCTCACCTCAAAGGTCATGTCCAGCAGAAATAAATCTGCCCACAATCTCTCTAAACTCTTCTCTTATTCAAGAAGAACATCTCATCTCAGAGACAGCAAAATGGAGGAGAAGCAGCACAGCACTGACAGAGGCTTTAACACAACTGTGTGCTAGCCTCAGTAAATTTTCTTCCCATTCGTTCCTATATAATGAAGGAGCAGACATAATCTGGCCTGTTTTCTGTCAACTCCCAGGATCCTACCCATATTCTCTTACTTTCCTAACATTTGCCCATCACCCACAAAATACTCATGCAACACTCACATCTTTTAAGTTCTTCTCAGAGAGATGAAGGCATACTGGAACTTATTCTCACTGCTGTAGTCACCAGGAATATAGAGATGCACCCTGCCATTCCTCCTGTTTCCCCCTTGGCTTCCCATGGGTCTCTTGTGTGATTCTTGCTCCAAGGTGGCAAGGGGATAGGAGACTTCAGAAAACTTGGGACCCTGGAGGAAGCTGTCGGCACTCTTTTAGTGGGATTCAGAAAACAGGAGACAAGAAAGTTCCCACACAGGAACCTCTTGGCAACAAGCTCATGAATCACCCTGACATACCCAGAACTGAAAGTATAATACAGTAAGAAAAGAGAATTTTGGACTGGCAAGGATAATAAATTTATCTAACAATTACACACTTACAAGGTACAGAGAGAATAAAAAATAACATTTATTTATTTCTGAAAGATATATTATACAGCTTAATAGCAAAGATAGTAGAACTTTGCCTAAGTTAAGGACCTGATGAGGGAATTTACAAGTTTTTTAAATTATTATTTTGAAGCAAGTTATGCAACCTTTCTTTGTCTTGATCTCCTTATCTAGCAATGGGTTTGATAATACTGCCTATCTTAAATTTTGTGTGAGAGCTATGCAAATTAATATATGTAAAGTACTTTAAAAAGCATCAATGACACATAAATTTTGTATGTGTTAACTATTTTTATTTTGATGGCCTGCTCAATTCACCTGAATATATCTGTCACTCTGGTGATAAAGTTTTAATCCTTTAGACAGAAAATTGAAAAGACACAGACACATTTCAGCTTTCCAACTCTCCTCCACAGAAATTTTCTTCTCAGTATTAACAGTCCCAACAAAGTTTCCAGATCCTTTCATCTTACTTCCATGATGTGAACCTGAGAAGAAGTAAAGATGAGATTGCAGTCCTTTGTTTATATAATTCATTTTTGTTTTTTGTTTTTTGTGGTTTTTTTTGAGTTGGAGTCTCACTCTGTTGCCCAGACTGGAGTGCAGTGGCCGCTTCCGGCCACCGCAGCCTCGCCTGCGGGCTCCGGCGATCCTTCCGCTTCCGCCTTCCGAGTAGCAGGAATTACAGGCATGCGCTACCACGCCCGGCTAATTTTTTTTTTTTTTTATTGTAGAGATGAGGTCTCGCTGCCCAGGCGGGTCTCGAACCCGCGGGCTCAGGCAATCCACTCACCTCAGCCTCCCAAAGGCGCGGGATTACAGGCTGAGCCACCGAGCCCGGCTTCATTTTTGTTTTGAAGATCCTTCAAGTCCTATAACTTCAAAACTCTTTGTTATTCTTTCTTAGAATGACAGAAAAAGCCTGAAAGAATCAAGAAAGCTCTAGTTTACATCTTCAAAATTTTGAGCTAAAATGAAACATGCGTATGTAATTTATAAGAGACATAGCAAAATAAAATTTTAACAAATATAAACCAGGTATATTCTAACAAAATTGTACATAAGGCAACATTTTTAAAATAAAAATAACAGTCAGAGAAAAATCATTCAAAGAAACAAGATTACTCCTTCAAATAGTAATATTCATTAAAACATACAACTTTCGAGGATTGCATGGTGCTAACAATATACAGCAAAAGATTAAAATGCAAAATCGGCCGGGCTCGGTGGCTCAGCCTGTAATCCCACGCTTTGGGAGGTCGAGGTGAGTGAATTGTCTGAGCCCACGGGTTCGAGGCCTGCCTGGGCAGCGAGACCTCATCTCTACAATAAAAATCAAAAAATCAGCCGGGCGTGGTAGCGCGCGCCTGTAATTCCAGCCACTTGGAAGGCTGAGGTGGAAGGATTGCGGGAGCTCAGCAGGTGGAGGCTGCGGTGGCCGGGAGTGGCCACTGCACTCCAGCCTAGGCGACAGAGTGAGACTCCAACTCGGAAAAAAAAATAGGAAATAAATAAAAATAAATAAAATGCAAAATCAGTTGGAATTTCAAACATAAATGTAAAATCATAATTAATCTAAACTGCATAGAACCATTAGAAAACACGAAAATGAAGTGATAGAGGTATTTTTAATCTTAAACATGTGAGATACAATTCAGGGTTACATAAACAAATGATCACTGTACAGGTAACGTTTGGGCCTCACTTTGTCCCCACTTTACCTGGCTTGAGATCAGGTACCCTTATTGATGAAGTGTGCCCCTTCGCCTCCTCGGCAGTTTCCCACTACTGCCAATCCCTTTCTTATAGTATTGTGATAATTGTTCAGGGTCCACTTATGAGTGAGAACATGTGGTACTCAGTTCTTTCTTTCTGTGATAGATCACTGAGTTTTAAAGATTGTAAGTCCATCCAAGTTGGTGTGAAGTTCATAACTTTTCCTTCTTTATGGCTGCATAATATTCCATCATGTATATATACCCTATTTTTTTATCCAGTTCAGTTTTGATAGGCAGCTTGGGTTGGTTCCATGTTTTTGCTATTGTGAATAATGCTGCAATAAACATGTGTGTGCAGATATCTTTTTTATAGAGTGATTTGAGTTCCTCCAGGTATATTCCCAAAAGGGGGACTGCTGGGTCATATAGAAGTTCAATTTTTATAGCTTTTAGAAAGTGCCACACTGTTTTCTGCAGAGGTTGTATTAGTTTATATTTCCACCAACAGTGTAGAAGTGTTCCCTTTTCCCCATATCCTCTCCAGCATCTGTTATTTATTGAGTTATTGATGATGGCCATCCTGACTGGGGTTAGGTGGTATCTCACTGTGATTTTACTTTGCATTTCTTTGATGATTAGTGAGGCCAAACATTTTTTCATGTGTCTGTTGGCTGCTTGTATGTTTTCTTTAAATAATATAACAACAATGTTATATCAAGTATTTTGCTTTGGGATTTGGTAAGATGTAACAGTTTCTTAAAGTTTTTTATTAGCCGGATTCTTTATAAGGCAATTAAAATGAATTAGTTTGACAAGTATCAGCGTGACAAGTATCTGATGTAATCCATGTGCTTGAGGTGCCAAACCTTTCCCAAGTCTGCCAATATAAGTAAACACCAAAATGTTTGCTTATTCCAAGTGTTTCTTTTGAAACTTGCTTAAATATCTAATCTCACCAAATTTACATTTCCCATGCCAGTAGGTCATTTATTATGGATATAAATGATGCTGTCATCTTTTGAGGAACAATTTAGACTTATAAGTAAGTCACCACCACAGGGAAACTACACAGTGTCTCTGTAGACAATTCTATTGGAAGAGTATACCAGAAAAAGAAGAAAACAGATCAAACCAGCACATGTCCCATCTGCTCCTGGGTGGCTATCTTCAACAGATAATGCCTATCAAATTTCCTATCCTTCCATCTTACTCCAAATCATACCAGAGATCACTCAAGGTACGAATAAACAGAGCATGGGTTGTTTCTCAGAAGTACCTATATCTTTTCTTCCTCTGAAAACCTACAACCTTCACTCTATACAAGAGAAATATTGTAAGGGGAAAGCAAGTTCCTTGCTTGTGCAGAACTTTCTTTCTTTTGCCCACACATTTAAATGTTAGTTTTGTTGTTCACATAATTCTAGTTTCCATTCAGAAATGCAAAGATTAGGTTTCATTGCTTTCTCTTCTAATTTTTTTTTTTTTAATTCTGAAAATCCTATTAGGTGAATGTTGACATTCTAGATGTGTTGTGCTGAACTTAACTTATGTTTCCTAAACTTGCTGCTTTGATATTATATTATAGGAATTTCTGCTCAATATTTTGATGTTGGGTAGTATTCACTCAGATATTTGACACTTTCATTTGTTTTCAATTTTAAGCCAATTTTTTTTATATCCAGGAATGCTGGTTGCTATCCCAATCCTGTATTCCCTACAAAGAAATCCTTTCAATTATGCTTCATATTTTTATTTTAAAAATCTTTTGAACACATTATTCTTTGCTTTTTATATTATAAAAGTTTGAAAATTAGTAAGAAGGAAAAAATATATGTAGAAACACCCATATATGCACCTCTCAGAAATAAATACCCTGTCACTTTTTGTTGTGATTTTATCATTAACTTTCCATCTTCTCTTCCTGGTATTAAGCTTTCATTCTCAATGAATTGATTTTGGCTTATGTCTTTTATGGATAGCTGTGAACAGAAGAGTCAAGTTCATTAATGTATTTTAAAGCATGTATGTATGTGTATGCATGTGTCAGTATGACTGTGTGTCTGTGTCTGATTATCTGCAACATGGTTGATTAAATATTACATTTAAGTTGTTCAAAATTTTGACTATTCTTTGCATTCATTTTCCACAATATTTACAATAATTTTTCCATCTCATATATCAGATGATTTGGTGAACATGTTTGACAAATTTTCTCTTTATCCTGTTAATTCCATATTCCATTTAAAATATGCTTTTTCTGGTGTCATTAACATTGTTTGCCTTTCAATCTACATGCCATTTATCATTTCTTCCTTCTCCTCAATGTCTATTCCTCCCTCTTCAGTTTTTCAATATAGACTTTCCCCACATTAACTGTCTGCATTCTCTTTTCCTTACATTTCGGTCTTATCACATTACTTTTTTCTCAATACATTCCTTTCTCTTCACATAAGCTTGGGTTAGTTTCTTCTTCCAGGGACTTACACTAATTTCAATATGAATTTTGAGAAAAAATGTGGAATAAAGCTGATGTGCAAATGACTTGTATTCTGTACATATTTTCTAAAAATTGTTTGCTACATTAAGTCATATGCCATATATTCCATGTACAAGAAGAAGTTGTTACTATGTAATTCAGAAGTCCTCAAACATCAAGATGAAAGAAGATTCCAAACTTGCTGAATCTAGTTCCTTTCCCACTATTCATTCAAAGACTAGATATTTAATTTACTCTTCTGTCTCACTGACTCATCATATACAAGTTTTCCCAGATACACAGATACTTTGCAAAATTGTCCTGTCATTTTTATAAAATAGTAAATGTTCTTTCTTTTTTTGCATTTGTATTAATACCTTATTTCTTACTGTTCAAAAATGTAATTCTTTTTAAACTTATAGAACAAATTTATGTCTTAAACAAAAATCATTGACTACACTCCTAAATTTTACATTTTATAGAAGGATATCAGAAGCTTATTGTTTGCCAGAGACAATACCAAAATATGTTTTCATAACACAGTATAATTATTAAAAGGTTCACATCCTACATTTCTAATGATGCTTTTAATATTTCTTTTACATCAAGAATATCACTTAGGGATATATCTCTTCAATGTATATCACAGATTTCATATGGTTACTGCTACAGTTGGAATTTTGGTGAGAAGAGTGCATTTATGGTCTTTTTCCTCATCGATTTTTAATGATTCATCTCATGTATGCGTGCTTGTTTGCATTTTATTCTTTAAAAAACAGAGAAAGCCCAAAGGGAAACAAATGATTGTTGATTATACAGGGATTCTTTTTCTACTTTCTTTCTAGGTATCACTGCAAATCTTAATTCCTTTTGCACCAAGAGGTTGGGGCTTGTAAAACGACAATGTCTCTGAGTGTTGAGATAGCTTTCAGAAATATATGGCTTCAACAGCCAGAAATATAGTTAATTTGAGTCCCAGGGTAAACTAAAAAAGGATTTCTAACTTCTGTCCTCTTCTCTTTCTGGTATTGTGATTCATGTTCAACTAATTTTTTTATTCTTTTATTTTTCAGATAAAAAAAGATCAGAAAAAAGTTGTCTCAGTAATGCATTTCATTCTGTACCTAGCCATTGTTTCATGTGTTTCTTTTTACTCTGTCCTCAAAGCTCAAAGATTATGTTCCTCAGCTTGTACACTCACTTATTTTTACATAAATTTTTCTTCATATTATTCTCCTTATATGGTTTTCTCCTTTTTGTGGTCCAATAAGTTTGCATGGCTGCTTGATATTCAATTCTCCCCACTAGAACCTATTTCATCTCTCTTATGGTTACATTCAATTAAAATGAATCTTTTGTCTCTCATAGATTTTATTAATAATATACTCAGGAAGTCTTGGTATTTTAAAAATTTATAATGTGGAAGTTTTCTCCAATAGAGTAAAGGTCATTTGATTTAGAACTCTCTTTTTCTGAAAAGTAATACTTTATGTGATTTCCTTTCAGTTGATTTAGACAGTATATGCTTCACTCAAACATAAGGTAAAAACCAAAATCTAATCCAATAATGCTATGTACCATTCATTGGAGAAATATATTGTGAAGAGACAGCAGATATATAATATTTTATTTTTTCTAGATACAGTTGTTAATATTCATTTACTTGGTGTTTGTGATGACCTTATACCATATACCACCTGAAATAATGAAAATAAACTATGTAGGTATAGTGGCACCCAAAGAAATTATTAAAACAAGCAAACTGAATAGTAAATGCCTAAATAATGTCAAATGAGACCAAGAACCTTTTAAAAAGATAAACGTGAAACTCATAATTCTGTCATTTCTGCTTAATTCTTTTACACACCTTTTAGGTCTCTTTTCATATTTTGTAGAATATACTGGAAAAATTAGCTCTCTGCCACTTTTTGTCAGTGTGTATGCGTGTATGTGTGTGTTTGTATATTTATGTGCATCCATATAAAATTGATTTTAAATGGAAGATTTTCTGAATAAGAATTTTATTTTTGTTTGTTTCTCATTATATTTACCTTGTTCTTTTTATTTTTGGGTGGGCTTCCGAAAAAAACACTAGAAAATTTTTAGACATCCTCTTACTACCAAACTTACCAAAAGCTTCCAGAGTTTTGGCATAGGTACACTAAGAAGTTGGTGAGAAAATGGTCACTAGGCTGGAGAGCACATGATATCCATTCCATACATATTTCTGCAAAAAATCCAAACTTAAGAACTCAGTCTCTTTTGCAAGATTTCAGATGTCATTACTCTGCCATAGATACATTACCAATATTTTAGAAGATTTCAGTCATAGTGAAGAAAGTTTCTTCCCCTCATTATCTGATCACAGAATGTAAAAATTCAGATATCATTCTGTGGTCAAAGGTGAGTTTTTGGCACACTCTTCCGATCATACTGATCATGTCTTCACTAATATACAAATCAGTGATCATACTGTTCATGTCTTCACTAATATACAAATACCTTATTTAATTACCATAAATTTCTCAATTTTAGTAAATTTATCTGCTTTCATTTTTATTGACACAGTAACTGCCTTTGCTATATAGAATTCATTTTTTTTACTATTTAACATTATTTATTTAACTTTTTTATTTTTATTTTATTTTGTTTATTATAGAGATGTGGGGCACAATTCAGATACTCTTGTTGATGAGGTATGCCCCTCACTCTCCTAGCAGTTTCCCTCAACTCCCAATACCCCCCTCCCATAACTGTTTTCCACTACTGCCAATCACTTTCTTATAGCATTATAATTGTTCAAGGTCCATTTATGAGTGAGAACATATGGAATTCAGTTCTTTGTTTCTGTGATAAATCAATGAGTATGATTGACTCTAAATCCATCCAAGTTGCTGCAAAGTCCATATCTTTGTCCGTCTTTATGACTCATAATATTCCATTGTGCATATGTACCACATTTTTTTATCCAGTCCAGCTCAATGGACAACACGGTTGGTTGCATGTTTTTGCTATTATGAATAGAGCTGCAACAACATATGTATGTGGGTATCTTTGTCATAGAATGATTTGAGTTCCACTGGGTATATTCCCAATAGGGAAATTGCTGGGTCATATGGAAGGTCAATTTCTAGTTCTTTCAGAAATCGCCACACTGTCTTCCAAAGAGGTTGCACTAGTCTGCATTCCCACCAGCAATGTAGAAGCGTTCCTTTTTCTCCACATTCTCGCCAGCATCTGTCGTTGTTTATTTTATTAATAATGGCCATTCTTACAGGGGTTAGGAGGTATCTCAATGTGGTTTTGATTTGCATTTCTCTGATGATGAGTGAGACTGAGCATTTTTTCATATGTCTTTTTTTTTGAGTTGGAGTCTCACTTGGTCGCCCAGACTGGAGTGCAGTGGCCGCTCTCGGCCACCGCAGCCTCTCCTGCTGGGCTCCGGCAATTCTTCCACCTCAGCCTTCCGAGTAGCCAGAATTATAGGCATGTGCTACCACAGCCGGCTGATTTTTTTGATTTATTGTAGAGATGAGGTCTCGCTGCCCAGGCGAGTCTCAAACCCGCGGGCTCAGTCATGTGTCTTTTGGCTGCCCGTATATCTTCTTTTGAGAAGTGTCTATTAGTGTCTTTTGCCCACTTTTTAAAGGGGCTGTTAGTTTTTTTTTTTTTTCCTGTTGGTGTGTTTGAGTTCCGTGTAGATCTTAGATGTTAGGCCTTTGTCAGATATACAGTTGACAAATATTTTTTCCCATTCTGTGGGCTGTCTCCTTGCTCTCTTGATGATTTCCTTTACTTTGGAGAAGCTCATTAATTTGATGAGGTCCCACTTGTCCATCTTGTTTCTTAAGGTATTGGCCTTTAGAGTTCTGGATAGGAATTCGTTGCCAGTTCCAATTTCCATAAGGGTGTCTCCTGCGTTTTCTAAGATTCTTATTGTTTGAGGTTTTACCTTTAGATCTTTGATCCATTTAGAGTTAATTTTTGTATATGGTGATAGGTAGGGGTCCTGTTTCAGTCTTCTGCATGTGATCAGCCAGTTTTCCCCGCACCATTTATTCAATAGGTTTTCCTCTGTCCAGTAGTTTTTGTTGGAGGCTTTGTCAAAGATGAGTTGGTCGAGGAATTGAGGCTTTGCTTCCAGAATCCTTTTTCCATTGGTCTATGTGCCTGTTTTTATACCAATACCAAGCTGTTTTGATTACTATAGCTTTATAGAAGAGTTTGAAGTCTGGAAGTGTGATATCTCCTGCTTTGTTTCTCTTTCTAAGGATTGTTTTGGCTACTCGTGGTCATTTATGTCTCCATATGAATTTCTGTATTGTTGTTTCCAGGTCTGAGAAGAATGATGCTGGTACCTTAATGGGTATTGCATTGAATTTGCAAATTGCCTTTGGCAGGATGGACAACTTAACAATATTGATTCTTCCTATCTATGAGCATGGTATATTTTTTCATTTGTTTACGTCTTCTTGGATTTCTTTGAGCAGTGACTTGTAATTCTCATTGTAAAGGTCTTTCACGTCTCTGATTAGAAAGATACTAAGGTATTTCTTTTTTTTGTGGCTATTGTGAATGGGATTATGCTTTTTATTTGGGTCTCTGCCTGCTTGTTGTTGTTATATAGGAATGCAACTGACTTTTGCATGTTTATTTTGTACCTGAGACTTTGCCAAAGTCTGTTATCAGTGTTAACAGGTTTTTGACAGATTCTCTTGGATTTTCAAGGTATAGGATCATATCATCAAAGAGAGGGATAGCTTGACTTCCTCTTTTCACATTTGGATACTCTTGATTTCCTTCTCTTTTCTAACTGTCTGAGCTAGGACTTCCAACACAGTATTGAACAAGAGGGGTGAGAGTGGGCAGCCTTGTCTTGTTCCAGTTTTCACGGGAAATGTTTCTAGTTTCTGTCCATCTGGCAATATGTTAGCTGTGGGTTTGTCATAGATGGCACTTACTATTTTGAGGTATGTTCCTTCTATGCCTAGGTGTTTGAGGGTTTTTATCAAGAAAGGATGCTGAATTTTATCAAAAGCTTTTTCTGCATCTAATGAGATAATCATGTGGTTCTTGTTTTTACATCTGTTGATGTATTTAATTACATTTATAGCCTTGTGAATGTTGAACCAGCCCTATATCATAGAGATGAAGCCTACTTGGTCATGGTGGATGATTTTTGAGATGTGCTTTTGGATCCGATTTGCTAGAATTTTGTTGAGGATTTTTGCATCTATGTTCATTAGGGATATTGGCCTATAGTTCCCTATCTTTGTTGCATTTTTACCCAGTTTGGGAATTAGTGTAATGTTAGCTTCATAAAATGATTTGGGGAGAATTCCACTTTTCTCAATTGCCTGGAATACTTTCAATAGGATTGGTATCAGCTCTTCCTTTTATGTTTTGTAGAATTCTACTGGAAAGTCATCTGGTCCAGGGTTTCTTATTGTAGGTAGTTTTTGTATGACAGAGTCAATTTCATGGGTTGTTATTTGTTACTCAGTGTCTCGATGTCTTCTTGTTTCAACTTGGGAAGGTTGTGTGATGTCAGAAAGTCTTCCATTTCATCTAGGTTTTAGAGTTTATTTTCATATAGGTGTACATAGTAATCTCTGGTAATCTTTTGTATTTCTTCGGGGTCAGTTGTGATTTGATCTTTGTATTTCTGATTGTGTATATTTGGACTTTTTCTCTCTTTTTCTTGGTTAGTCTGGCTAGAGGCCCAACAATCTTGTTAATTCTTTTTAAAAACCAGCTTTTTGTTTTGTTGATATTTTCTGTGATATTTTTGTCTTCTGTGTCCTGTATTAGTGCTCTTATTTTTGTGTTTTGGATTCTTCTGCTAAAGTTGGGGTTTTGGTGGTCTTCTCTTTCCAGCTCCCTTAGGTGGTTTACTAGACTCTCCATTGTGATATTTCCATTTTTTTGATGTGTGCTCATAGAGATATACATTCTCCTCTTAAAACTGATTTCATGGCATCCCAGAGATTTTGGTAAGATGTTTGTTAATTTTCATTTGTTTCCAGGAATCTTTCCATTTCTTCTTTGATTTCAGTGTTGACTCAGTGGTTGTTCAGCATCATGCTGTTTAGTGACCATGTCTTTGCAGGTTTGGGGGAAATTTTGTTGGTGTTGATATTCATTTTTATTCCCCTGTGGTCTGAAAAGGTGCATGACAAGATTTCAGTCTAATGAAATTTGTTTGTCTTTGATATGTACAATGATGTGGTCAATCTTAGAGTACATTCCATTTGGTGGTGAGTAGAATGTATATTCTGCCAGGCTCAGTGGCTCAGCCTATAATCCCACTCCTTTGGGAGGCTGAGGTGAGTGGATTGCCTGAGCCCGTGGGTTCAAGACCCACCTGGGCAGCAAGACCTCATCTCTACAATAAATCAAAAAATCAGCTGGGCATGGTAGCGCATGCCTATAATTCCGGCTGCTCCCGGCCACTGCACTCCAGTCTGGGCGACAGAGTGAGACTCCAACTCAAAAAACAAAAAAGAATGTATATTCTGTGGTCTTTGGGTGGAGTGTTCTGTAAGTATCAATTAAGTCTATTTGTTCAAGCGTCTCATTGAGGTTCTGGGTCCCCTTGCTGATTTTTTTTGTCTTATGATCTGTCCAGGGTTGTGAGTGGGGTATTAAAGTCCCCTGCTATGATAGTGTTAGAGTCAATCTCTTTTTTAAGTTTGCTAAAAGCTGCTTTCCGAAAATTGGTGCTCTTATGTTTGGTGCATATATGATTAGGATGGATATATCTTGTTGATGGATTGAAACTTTTATCATTATATAGTGACCTTCTTCATCTTTTTCGATTTTTGATAGCTTAAAGAGTATTTTGTCTGAGATTAAGATTGCAACTCCAGCTTTATTTTGTGTTCCATTTACCTGAAAATTTGTTTCTCATCCTCTTACTTTGAGTCTGTGAGTGTCCTTTCTAGTGAGTGAGTCTCTTGGAGGCAATATTTTGTTGCCTCATGATATTTTATCCATTTTGCCATTCTGTGTCTTTTCAGTGCCATTCTGTGTCTTTTCAGTCCATTCACATTCAGGCTAATTACTGAAATCTGAGGGTTTATTTTTGTCATGATGTTCTTATAGAGTTATTGTTGTACTTGTTTGTTTGTTGTCTTTCTTTTGGTTTTTTGGGTTGGTTCATGTGTGTTTTCAATCTTTTTCCTGCACTCTTGTAAAGAACATTGTTGTTCCTTTTCCCTTTTCTTCTGTGTTTAATACTTTCTTAAGAGTTTCTTGTAGGGTTGGTCTGGAGGCAGCATAAGTTCTTAGGAATTGGATGTCTGGGAAGTATGTTAATTCTCCCTCACTGATGAAGCTTAGCTTTGCTGGGTAGGTTATTCTTGGTCAAAATTGTTTATATTTGAGAACTTTGAATATTGGACTCCAAGTTCTCATAGCCTGAAGTGTTTCTGTAGATAAATCTGCTATTCTGATTGGTCTTCCCTGGTAGGTAGTCTGACCCTTTTCTCTTGCTGCTTTTAGGATTTTTTTATTTCATACCTACTTTGTTCAGGTGGATTATTATGTGCCTAGTAGTTGGTCTACTCATTTGTTGTCTTGCTAGGGTTCCCTGAATTTCTTGTGGTTGAATTTTCACATCATTAATGAGGTAAGGGAAGTTTTCTTTAATAATTCCTTGAAATGTTTGTTCCAGTGTAGTCACTATCTCTCTTTCTGCCTCAGGAAGGCCAATTACTCTTAGATTCATTCTCTTGGATTAATCACTCATCTCTTGAAGGTTTTGTTGTGTCTTTTTAATCTTCTTTTTTATGTTTTTGACAGTTTGGTTTAGTTCTATATTTTGATCTTCAGGTTCTGAGATCCTGTCTTCTGCTTGGTTAAGTCTGCTTTCCATGCTTATTCCATGCTTATTTGTTTGTTATTTATTTCAATCACAGAATTCTTTATTACTGTTATCTCATTTATCAACTCCTTCCTTTTGACTCTTGTCTTTCCTCAATGCTTTTTATTCTCTCTATTAATGTCTTGATGTCTGGGTTTGTAGTATGTGACCAGTCATTCTGGGGGCTCTTCATTGTTTGCATTCCAAAGTCTGTTTTCTCAATATCTGATCTCCCAGGGGTCTTTGTGAGACCTGTATTCTTCTTTTGATTTTTCTTCATTTGTGTAGATTTACCTCCCCACTTTTTCCTTTTTATTTTTTTCTCCCTCTGTCTTCTTTAAATCTGTTGTTCAGGGTGGCGGGGTTGTTTTCTCCTTCTGTTTGCTCAATCTCCTATTCTTCCTTATGTGAATCTTCTGGCTTTGCTCGATTCTGAGGTTGGACTGTAGGTTGAGGGTTATACCATTTGCAGCTTTGAGATTTATTTGAGGGGTGCACTGTGATTCAAAGTTTATCTGCAGATCCCAATATCCACTGACAGGTGTATGGATATGCTGGATCCTGCTTCCCACTGCCTTGTAATCTGTTCATGAAGTGGGGGTTTTGGTTTGCTCCCAGGAAGTAAAATGTTGTCAGAAAAGGGAAAGAAATGGAACAGCGAGAGGGGGAAGTGGAAAGTGGAGACAGGAGAGTAAAAGGGAGAACAGACAGAGGTACCCACTAATAAATGAAAATAGATCTGAAGACACATAAGAGTAAGAGAAAACAAAAATAAAAACAATCAAAAAAACAAAAAACAGTGGACAACAAACACAGACATATAATCATACAGACCCACAAACTGACCAACTTCCTTAAGATGTACTATGTCCTGACACAACCATGCGGTCTTAGTTCCCAAGTTGGAGGCTAGGCAGAGCTGGGTGGGTGAGTCACTGCAGGTCTCTGCCTGGTCACAAGGCTCCAGCTATTCTCTGGTCCCACTGTAGTCAGGAGTGAGTTGGGGGAGGTGTAGTATGAAACTGCTGGACATTGCTGGTCAGCATAGTGGTCAGGGTGGCTAGAGGCCAGGGTGGTGTGGCCACCAAGGGAACCCAGAACTCCTTGGGGAAGGAGCCTTGGACCACCCTGGGTGGTGGAGGCTTGGGGCCTGGTGGGGTGTTTCAGTCAGAGGGGAAGTCTGCAGCTCTGAGCGGTGGGCACGTAGGGACTCTGCAGCCAGTGGCAGATCAAGGCAGAGTTGGGCGCTTCAGCCAGGGTGGGGACCTGGAGCCCAGAAGCCCCTGGATAGGTGCCTGGAGTTCCATGGGTGCCTGGGTGCAGATGCCAAGGGCCGCCACTGGGGTGGTGGCTCAAGGTGGGGCTTGGTGCTTCAGTCCAGGCAGGGGCCCAGAGTTCCGAGGCACAGGCACTGGGGGCCTCTGTGGGGATGACGGCTCAAGGTGGGGCTGGGTGCTTCAGCCTGGGCAGGGGCACAGAGCTCTGAGGTGTGGCTGCTGGGGCCTGCATGGGCATCAGCGGCTTTGGGCCTGGTGGGGTGTCCCAGGGAGGGATGGAGCCCACAACTCCAAGCATTGAGCACCATGGCCACCCTGGGCGATGGCAGCTTGAGATGGAGCTGGGCACCTCACCCAGGCAAGGGACCAGAACTCTGAGGGGTGAGCACCATCCGTGGCTTTGGGCCACGCATGGGGTGTTTCAGCCAGTGATGGAGCCTGTTGTTCTGAGGGGTGGATATGGAGCGCCTCCACAGGCTGCCATGTCCTGAGATTGGGCTGGGTGCCCAGTCAGGGAGACAGCTAGCAGCAACTGGCTGCCAGGCAGATCAATGTAACCAGCAAGGGAACCCAGATCTCCACAAGGCAGTATCCGAGGGCCTCCACGGCGGGTGGCATGGGGCCGGGTGAGATGGCGTAGCCAGGGCGGAAGCTAGGAGCTCCATGCAGCCAGGGCCACCTGGGGCATAGCAGCAGCGGCAGAGGGGCCACAGTAGCTGGCCGTACATGGGACTGAGAGTCTCCAGGCCTTGGACCGATGCAGCTGGTGATGGTCAGGAGGCAGAGGGAGGAAAGCAAGAGTCTTTATGGGAACTCACTTTCAAAGAATCTCACAGTTCCACCTGTGCCGTCGCCATCTTACTGGAACCGAATTCTTTTTTTTTTTTTTTTTTTTGAGTTGGAGTCTCACTCTGCCTCCCAGACTGGAGTGCAGTGGCCTCTCCCGGCCACCACAGCCTCGACCTGCTGGGCTCCGGCAATCCTTCTGCCTCAGCCTTCCAAGTAGCCGGAATTACAGGCATGCGCTACCACGTCTGACTGATTTTTTGATTTATTGTAGAGATGAGGTCTCGCTGCCCAGGCGGGTCTCGAACCCGTGGGCTCAGGCAATCCACTCACCTCAGCCTCCCAAAGGTGCAGGATTACAGGCTGAGCCACTGAGCCCGGCTCAGAATTCATTTTTAAGTAGGAAAAATAATTTATATTTTGAGGAATGTTATTAATAGTTTATCTCTAAATTTTGAAACTTTGTGTGAATGAAAGGAGAAACTAACATCAAAAATATTTAAATATTTTATAAAACAATATTCTTGCTAAAAGTTTCACATCTTTTGTTTCTAATGATATTTTTCAATTACATTTTTGTTTTCAGTAAGAATGAATAACATATGACTCTTTCATGTATGTCACAGGCCTTGCAATGCTAGTGCTACAGATAGAGTTTTGGGTATATGGGAACTTTTACTTCTTTCTTTCTTGTTATATTTTAAGTATATTTCTTCTGTTTTAATGCTGGTTTGAATTTTAATCTGAAACGGTAAGTCCCAAAGAAAGACAAATTATTACTTTTGTTTATCTGAGAGAAAATCTATTTCTATCTCCTAACAGTATTATTTCCAATTTTAGTTCATCCTGCACCAAGGTGTTGGACCATAATAACCAACGTTCCTTGTTTGGGAAGATATTTTTTTCAAAGTACATGGTTCCAAATGTTTGAATTATATATTAATTTTAGTCATAGAGTGAACAATAATAAGGTTTCAAGTTTATTTTCTTGTCCATTCTTCATATGGTGCTCTCATTTTCAGCAAATTGTTTTTTCTTATCTTTTTTTTAGATACGAGCAATCAGCAAAAAGGCATGTTTTACTGATGTATTTTCCTCTGTACCTTATCATTCTCTCATGTTTCCCTTTTAAAAAAAATTTTTTTTAATTTATTTTAAAGTTATGTGGCACAATTCAAGATTAGGTATATAAATATTCATCATGCAGGTACCCTTGTTGATGAGGTGTACCCCCCCATCCCCAGGCAGCTTCCCATGACTGCTAATCCCACCTCCCTGCCCCCTCCCCACATCCCCAAGTTTCCCGCTACAGTCAATCCTTTTCTTATAGTATTATGATTGTTATTCAAATTCTACTTATGAGTGAGAACATGTAACACTCAGTTCTTTGTTTCTGTGAAAGATCACTCAGTATTATAGACCCTAAGTCCATCCAGTTTGCTGCAAAGTTCATGATTTTATTCTTCTTTATGACTGCATAATATTCCACATTTTTTTATCCAGTCCTCTTTTGATGAGCAGCATGGTTGGTTCCACGCTCTTGCTACTGTGAACAATGCTGTGATAAACATAAGTGTGCAGGTATCTTTTTTATAGAGTGATTTGAGTTCTTCCAGGTATATTCCCAGTAGGGGGATTGTGGAGTCATATGGAAGGCTGATTTTTAGAACATTTAGGAATCACCACATGATTTTCCACAGAGGTTGTACCAGTTCACACTCCCACCAACAGTGTAGAAGTGCTCCCTTTTCACCACATCCTCTCCAGGATCTGTTGTTTTTTGAATTATTGATGATAGCCATCCTGACTGGAGTTAGGTGATATCTCAGTGTAGTTTTAATTTGCATTTCTTTGATGACTAGTGAGGCTGAGCATTTTTTCATGTATCTGTTGACTGCTCATATGTCTTCTTTTGAGAACTGTATATCCACACCTTTTGACCACTTTGTAATGGGACTATTTTTTTTTCTTTTCAGCATGTTTGAGTTCCCAGTGTATCCTAGATGTTAGGCCTTTGTCAGACATACAATTGCCAATATTTTTTCCTAGTCTATGGGCTGTCTTCCCACTCTCTTGATGGTTTCTTTGGCTTTGAAGAAACTTGTCAGTTTGATGAGGTCCCACTTACCTTTTATCTCTTATGTCACTGGCACTTGTGGTTCTGATCAGGAATTGCTTGCCAGTTCCAATTTCCATAAGGGTGTCTTCTGCATTTTATAAGGTTCTTATGATTTGAAATCTTATATTTAGGTCTTTGATTCATTTAGAGTTGATTTTTGTATATGGTGATAGGTAGGGATCTTGTTTTAATCTTTTGCATGTGGTCAGCTGGTTTTCCCAGCACCATTTACTGAATGGATTTTCCTCTCTCCAGTCATTGGTGGTGGAGGGTTTGTCAAAGATGAGTTGGTTGAGAAATAAGGTTTCACTTCTTGAATCTCTATCCTGTTCCATTGGTTTACATGCCACTTTTTCTACCAATACCAGGCTGTCTTGATTATTGTAGTATTATAATAGAGTTTAAGATCTGGGAGTATAACATCTCCTGCTTTTTTGCTGCTGTTGTTTTGCTGAGGATTGTTTTGGCGATTCATGGTCATTTAAGTTTCCATATGAAGTCCTGTATTGCCGTTTCCACTTCTGAGAAAAATGATCTGAGAAGAATGTTGCTGGTAATTTAATGAGTATTGCATAAAATCTATAGATTGCCTTGGGTAGCATGGACATCTTAATAATATTGATTTGTCCAACCCATTAGATGGAATATTTTTCCACTTGATTGTGTCATCTTTGATTTCTCTGAGCAGTTTTATAGTTTTCATTGCAAAGGTCTTTCACATCTCTGGTTAGGAAGATGCAAAAATATTTGATTTTTTTTCTGGCTATTGTGAATGGGATTGTGCTTTTTATTTGGGTTTCTGTTTGTTTATTTTTGGTGCATAGAAATGTGACTGTCTTTTGCACATTGATTTTATACCCTAAGACTTTGCCAAAGTCCTTTATCAGTGCAAGAAGGTTTTTGACAGATTTTTTTGGGTATTTGAAGTATAGAAACATGTTGTCTACAAAGAAGGATAACTTGATTTTCTCTTTTCCTATTTGGATATTCCTGATCACCTTCCCTTCTCTGAGTGCTGTAGCTAGGACTTCCAAAACTATGTTGAAAAGGAGAAGTGAGAGTGGGCACTATTGTCTTGTTCCGGTTTTCAAGGGAAATGGTTCCAATTTCTGTCTGTTTAGCAATATTCTGGCTGTGGGTTTCTCATAGATGGTGCTTACCATTTTGAGGTATGTTCCATCTAATACTAGACATTTGAGGGTTTTTATCAAGAAAGGGTGCAGGATTTTGTCAAGTCTTTTCTGTGTCTTATGATATAATCATGTGGTTTTTATATTTTTATCTTTTGATGTATTTAATTACATTTATGGTCTTATGAATGTTGAACCAGCTTTGAGTCATGGGGAAGAAGTTTACTTGGTGGTGGTGATGATTTTTGAGATGTGTTGTTGAATAAATTTTCAAGGATCTTGTTGAGAATTTTAGCATCTATGTTCATCAAGGATATTGGCCTGTAGTTCTTTTTCTTTGATGTTAGCTTTGTAAAATGATTTGGGGAGAGTTCTATCTTTCTCAATTGCCTGGAATACTATCAGCAAGACTAGTACCAGTTCCTCCTTGTATGTTTTGTAGAATTCTGCTGGAAAGCCATTGGTTAGGTTTTTTTTGTTTTTGTTTTTGTTTTTTGTAGGTAGTTTTCTTATGACATATTCAATTTACTGGTTTGTTATTGGCTTATTTGGGGTCTCAATTTCTTCTTGTTTCTACCTGGGGAGGTTGTGTGATTTTCACCCATCTGCACCTTGTCATCCTCCCCCTTATGAATCTCCAGTGTCCATTATGCCATTTTATATGCCTTTAGAGATCCTTAGTTTAGCTCTCACTTATAAGTGAGAGCATGCAGTAGTTGGTTTTGAGTGTTCTTCGAGTTGATTTCTAGTTTTTATTCCACTGTGGTCTGAGAGTGTGCTTGTTATGATTTCAATTTTTTGAATGTATTGAGACTTGATTTGCGGCCTATCAAATGGTCTATCCTGAATTATGTTTCATGCACTGATGAGGGAAAAAAGTATATTTTGTGGCTTAGGGGATGAAATGTTCTGTAAATGCCTGTTAGGTCCATTTGTTCTAGAATCCAATCTATCTCCAATGTTTCTTTGTTGACTTTCTACCTTAATAATCTGTCTAATGCTTTCAGTAGTGTGTTGAATTATCCCATTATTATTGTGTCACTGACTATCTTTTTTCTTAGGTCTAGTAGAATTTGTTTATAAGCTGGGACCTGTGGTGTTGGGTGCATACATATTTAAAACTTATATTGTCCTGTTGAATTGATGCTTTATTATTACAAAATAACCTTCTTTGTCTTTTTTTCACTGTTGTTAATTTAAAGTTTTTTATCTAATATAAGAATGGCTACTCTTTTTTATTTTTTTGTTTGTTTCCATTTGCATGGAATACTTCCCTTAGCACTTTTTTAACTTGAATCTATAAGGAGTCTTTCTGTGATAACCATGTATCTTGAAGGCAGAAGATATTTGGATTGTGTGTTTTTTTTAAATCAATTCTTCCAATCCTTATATTTTAAGTTAGGCATTGAGACTATTTGCATTCAGGGTTAATAATGATATGGAAGGTACTATGTCATTCATCATGTTGCTATTGGGTTGGTGTTCTATAAATCCTGTGAGCTTTATAATTTCCAATTTTTTTTTTCTGCTGGTTTACTTTGACCTTTTGCTTCAATATTTAGAAATCCTTTGAGAACTTCTTGTAGAGAAAATCTAGTGGTAACAAATTCCCTCAGTGTTTGCTTGCCTGAGAAAGACTTTATTTATCCTTCATTTATAAAATTTAATTTTGTTGGGTATGAAATCTTTGGCTGATAGTTTCTTTGAGTTCATTGAAGATAAGATCCCAATTCCTTCTGGTTTGTAATATTTCCAAAGGGAAGTCTGCTGTTAGTCTGATATGTTTGCCATTATAAGTTATTTTATGTCTCACTGCTTTTAGAATTTCTTTCTTCATATTAACTTTATATAACCTGAGACTATATGCTTTGGGGATAACTCTTTTTTTTGCAATGAATCTTCCAGGAGTTATTTGGATTTCTTGCATCTGATATTTAAATATTTGGCAAGGTCAGAGGAATTTTTCTCAATTATCGCCTCAAATAGGTTTTCCAAAGGTGTTACTTTCTCTTCTTCCTCAGGAACACCTATTATTCATAGATTTGAACATTTTACATAACCCCACATTTCTTGAATTCTTTGCTTGGTTCTCTTGATTCTTCTTATGTCATTAATTTTTGATTAGGTTAATTCAAAACCTTGTTTTCAAGTTATGAGATACTTTCTTTTACTTAGTCTAGTCTAATTTTAAAACTTTCCACTACATGTTAATTCTTTTCTAAAAAATCTTTCATTTACAGAAGTTCAGTTTATTTTTAAGTGTATATCTCTTTGGATAGTTTTTATTCATGTTCTAAATAAATTTGTTTTTTTGTTTTTTTGTTTTTTTGTTAGTTTTTAAGCTTCTGTTGGATCTTATTGAGCAATTTTATAATCAACTTTTTGATTTCTATCTCTGGAAAGTTCTGGAATGTAAAAAATTCCATTTTGGTTATGGTCCGTTGCTGAATAGTTGATGTTGGTGTTCTATAAGCCCTGTGACCCTTTTAATTTTCTCTATTTTTCCACTGATGTATTTTGAACTTTTGTTTCAATATTTAGAACTCCACTAAGTATTTCTTGTAGAGCCAGTCTATTTGTCTTTTGGGCATGTCAAACTTTTCTTTTTTTTTCATATTGCCGGAATTATTTTTCTGGTTCCCTCTTAATGGATACATTATTTCTCCTTATTATTGTTAAGTTTGTTTTTTATTCAATTTCCCCTCTCCCTTTGAGATATGATTTTACTATGCATAATTCATAGTCATCTGTCATTGTCTTTTAGTAGTATAAGCTCTGTTTAAGTTTATAGAGAATCTTTGTGCAGTAGCCTTCTCAGATGCTGCCTGTAGTAGCAATTGGAGTGTGTGTGTGTGTGTGTGTGTGTGTGTGTGTGTGTGTGTGTGTGTGTGTGTGTGTGTGTGGTGTGTGTGTGTGTGTGTGTGTGTGTGTGTGTGTGTGTGTATGTGTGTGTTCACTGTCTCTTGTGGGGTTGGAATGCTAGAGGGCGCCCAAAGCTTATCTTGTTCCCCAAGATGTGGTACGCTCCCAACAGTATTTTTTTCTCTGTGGTAAACCATTCAGTCTTCAGGCTGCTAGGAGTCAACCAGGGTGAAAAGTTGTTGAAGCTGAAGCAGGTGGCTATATGCAATACTTCTGTAGTCAGCTTAAGTTTCAGCCCTGATCAATGCAGTTGGGGAGTCTTTCAGTGAAGTGCACTGGGTCTTTACCAGGGTTTTAGGAGAGCCACCTCAGCTCCACTACTAGGCTGGAGGGAAAGTGATCCACTATACCATTATTTACCTGTCCTTTTCCAAATTTTCAAATAAGACATGCACCTCTGTCCATTTGTAGGAACCATGGAGTTTCTTGCAAAGAGGGAGTATGATTCCACTCCTTGTGCTAGCCTGAGCCTAAAAGGACCACCTCCTGTGGGATTGCCATTAGCCAAGAATGCTATTGAAAAGACACTGACAGGTGCATTTGTACAAAGCACCTTCTAGAGAAGCAAATGTCTGTGGCTGTGGGCATGGTGGTGGGGAACATCCTTTATCATAACCCTTCACAGGCACCAGTGCTGCTCAGCACCCAGGACAGAGCCATAACCTTTCCTCACTGAGCTCAGCTATGTCTAAGTCTCTGCTCAAGGAAATTTTCCTTGAGTCAGGAGATCTGTGGCACAAACAGGCCTGCATTCTGGATTCATTTATTTGTTCAAAAGGGTGTTTGCCTAATGTGGTGCACTCCTCCTTCCCCTGGGAGTGGTAATCTGTGAGGACCCAATGTCTGTGAATCCTGCTGTTTTTCTGGGCCTTGCTGTCCTATGGGATGATGACAAAATTCAGGCTAATGCTGGGGAGTGCTTGCAAGGGATCTGGTATAAAGATGCAGGTGCTGCGTTCTGAAGATAATTGATTACTGACGTCACTGGAGGGCCCTCTGGAGAAGCTCATTGATGCCTCAGACTACAGATAAGTCTGAAAGATATGCAAGGACATGAGATTTGTTCTTATCTTCTAGGGTGAGGGAGTGATGTTAGGTAGAGTTGAACTGGACTGACTCATCCTGGATTTCACAGTGGCAGGTACATGTAACCTTGGTGTGGCAGATATCTCAATTACCAGCTGTGGCATTGCTGTGCTGGACATATGCAAAGGTTTAGGACATCCTCTGTGGCTGCAGTGGCTACAATAATAGTGTTAGCTGACGTCTAGGATCAGACCTTCACAAGAGTTGTGGTATTATATTAGATGCAGTGGGATATACCAATTAACCTCTGGCCAGGAGATAGTGTTTCTGGAAAGTGCTAGCTTCAAGCTGTGAGCTTTTTATTTGGCCTATATTGCCCCAGAAAGTACACAGAAGATCTAGGCTATGGGTGGGGACCTGAGGGCTACCAAAGTTCCCTGTCCCTACAGGGCTCTTTGAGGGAGGAAGAAGTGCTTCACCTCCCCAACTATGTGTACAACTGACTACCTCAGAGTGGATTCAGAAGGAATCCCCCAGTCGTTAGAGTAACACCACTATGTTGGCTGTTCTTGGGGAAAGGGTCATGAAAATATTTTTTCAGACACATCCTTTCAGTGTATATGAGGAAACATACATTTTTTAAGCTTGTCAAATTAGGAACAAATTTACTTTCTGAGTTCCAGTTCCCATTAGACAGCCATAGGAAGAATTGGAGACTTGGGGATGATGCCCCCAGTCACTGGAACAGTAACTGTGGCTGATGGATTAATAATTGGGTTGGCCCCTCAAGAATGAGGTTCCTTCCCACTAATGTATAGATGGCTGGATGTAGTTATGTAAAACAAGGAAACTCACAGAACAGATATACAGACTGGCTGGATCTCAGTTTCAGGGAGAGGACAAGAGGAAGACAGAAAGAATAATTTGTTAAATTCCAGGTTTTATTTATTCCTTATGTTTCAGTACAACATAAATTCCATGAAGTTAATGATTTTTTCTTTTTTTGTGTATCTCCACAACTTAGAATAGTGTCGTACATTGGTAGATTAATAAACATTTGTGAAACGCATGAATAAGTTCATAAAGTGGGTATTTCTTGACTATCCTATCTGTTGAATGCAAAGGGAACCAGGACATCAAGGTATAATTCTTAATAAGATATAATTCTTTCTCTCAGGCATTTCCTTATTCTAAAGAAGCCACTTTTTAAATGACTTATTGTACCCTCATAAACTTTACTCAAAACAGGATTGCCTAAGTAGTATACCAGTAAATAGTTAATTAATGTAGCCAGGTGGTGAATTCACTTTGCCAAAACATACACACTTTTGTATCCTACTCTGCTTATTAATTAAAGCTGCAGATAAAAATAAGATGAATGATGTTATTTCTGACACTTTTTACAACTCTGATTGCAATATACCATCTACTTTTACTTTTTTTTTTAATTGTCCACCTCCAACCACTGCTCCCCAATCCCTAAGCTTAGAATGACAAATACCAATCAAAATGAGTGAAGATGTGGCAAATGAAAGACTTTTGTTCTAGAAGAAAATATGAATTTAGGTCACGCAGAAGAGATACTAAAATCTAATTTTGAGCCTCATGATGAATGTGTAAGAAGAGTGTGTAAGAAGAGTAAAACATCTAAACCTAAACCCATTATTCATCTTGTTTTGTATCCCAGGTGCACTTTCCTTTGCTCCTGTTTTGTTGCTATCCCAGTGTAGAAGGTTCTCATGTTCAGAAATCCCTTCTCATCCATCACGTCTGTTTGATTATGCCCAATAATATTTTCCCACCATTTTAAATCCCTTTTCTGTCTTAATTATTTTTTGATGACTTATATAGGCCCAACTTTAGTGTCAGTGCAGTTAAGATTGTGAACTCTAAGTTAATTCTTCCCGGCTTTAAATATTGACTTTGCCACTGAATGATTGTAAGCCAAGGGAATTTCACCAGTAGACAAATCTTGCAAGTGAAGATATTCAAATAACTTGTGGTTTAAGGATCTGACAATGGTATAGAAAAACTAAGTGGATCTCTTTTGTCATCAGGAAGAGAGCATTCATTTAACAGAAGAAGCTCATATTTTTATCCTTGAAAACATAAACTTGGTGATAAACAGTTGAATAACATTTAGATGCAATGAGGACAAGGAAATCCAGGTGGATAGAGCAGGTCAGAAAGAAAAAAATGCTAATATTAGCAAAAAATATCTCCATGAAGGGTACAGATGTTCCTTCATTCCTACTCTTCTGTTTCTCTCTGAAAGCATAAACTGCAACACCAATTTCTTTTTCATTTAAATTCTCACATAAGACATAATTCTGCACTTGCTGATCAGTGACAAATTTTAAAATTAAAAAAAAAGGAAAAAGCTCTTTCTTCCCAGAAGGCTTAGGCTCCTCGTCCAATGGTTCACAATTATGTATCAGACTTCTCCACTTATTGACAAATTCCAAGATCAGAAATCAATGGGACATTAGAGTTGGAAGAATGAATAGGCTGAGATAATAATATTCAAAGTACTTGACCAGAATTCTGTGCAGTCATACCAGCGGTAATACATAGTAAGAATTCACTCAGCTATGACCCTTTGTTTCATTTTAATAGCAAAAAAGTAAAAAGAGAGATTTTTCCCTTTAAGTAGCTCTTTAAAATTATTTACTTCAACACACTCAGCAAAAGAACAGACAAAGCCCTTATGCTTTTTTAAAGTTTTCCTGTGACAAATTGTTGCTACCCACAAAGAGACCATATTTCCCCAATGGTAACACTAGAGGAAATTTCCCTGGACATTTTAAAGTTCTTCCATTTCTCTTCCTGCCTCTACCTCTTTGAAAGAGGCTACAATTTCACCTAATAAAACTGACCCACTCTCCACCCAAGGACAGATGCTTCTGGAGAAAATACCTATAAAATACGTCAAAGGAGACAGTAGAGGTGACAATACTTTTCTTCTTACTGCGGTAACATAGTACAAGCTTCCTGGAGGACATCAGTATCACAACCACTTATAGGAGTTACAGAGGTCTTTGGAGAAGAATCAGGACAATTTTCTCTATGATCTGAAGCTAAGTAGTTAGTCTCAGATGTGCCAGGACTCTGAAAGCTAGTATAAGGCTGCAATGTCCCAAAGCAGGTGATTCCTGTAAAGGAATGGATGTGGAACTCATCAACCATGTTAAGAAAAACATATCCCCAACCTCCCAGTCAAGAAAAACCCCTATCCTGTGAGGGCACTACCACAGTAGCAACAGAGTTTCTGACTTGGAGTTGAGAGCTATGACTCTCCCTTCCTTGCATGTCACCACCAAGATATTCTTCTTTGGACTTTCTATAAACCACCCCTCTCTCTTTCACTATATCCGAGCAAACACTGAGAGCCTATCTAGTTCCTGGTCCAACTTCTGTCTCAACATTTACTTTTACCTCCTTATGATCTCCATGTAGTAAAGCAAGTCTGACCCAGAACACTGAAGATGGTTTCTGACTCCCCTTGTCCTTGGTAAGTAAGGGCATCACAGTTCAAAGGAACATTCTCTATTGTAGAAAAGAGTCTTCTACTCTCAGATAGGATGAGGTAGGTATAAGCTGTGTCTGGATTCAGAGAAACACCCACTGCCTGAGTAGGGGATATATATATATTATATATAATGAATATATATATTCATTATTGAGACTAGTTGCTCTTAGGGAAGATGCAAATACTGGATAAGGACAATGTGAGAAAACAAGGAAGATAAATGGAAAAGTAGGTAAAACAATTTTTGTTCTATTTTGTGCCCATTCCTCAGAGACACATGATAAGTCATAGAAGGTCAAGGATGGACAGGTCTTTCAGTAACCTTCTGTTCCAAATAGGCTGAGACTGTCTAGCCAGGATGGCTATCACATCTTAAAATCCTCAGAGTTAGGTATTTCAGGATGGAGTCTCCCTAGTCTTTGAACACCTGTTACTTTATTGCTTGGTCTTAATAATTAAATCATTTTATATCTCCTAGCATGATATGACTACTTTTGCCTTAAAAGTAGTTTTCTGTGACAGCATGTAATAATGAAGTCATACACTTCTTATACTCACTTGTTATATTGCTAATGGTTGGCATCCAAGTCTCCGTAGTCAGAAATATCTGAATTTTGATAATCTCCCTGTCCTTTGTAGCTGCAATCTTCATGAAGTTACTTTGCTTCTTTCAGACACACTTCACTCTCATGATGATATACATAATTATGATACTTCAGCCTAGGACTAGTGTGAAAAATAAATGAGAGATAGTGTGTAAACAAATAATATGTCATATCTATGTGGAACACTTGGTAAATTTTTGCTTCTAGTTGTTATAGTAACTTTTAATATCAATAGTGAGAATAGCAATAGTACTAATACTAACAGCATTAATCTGCTTCTTGCCAAACCAAACATCCTCAGTAATTATGTTTTTTAATAAGAATTTGTATATGGGAAATATGATGCATTTGAACTTTTTTTTTTTTTTGAGTTGGAGTCTCACTTAGTCGCCCAGACTGGAGTACAGTGGCCGCTCCCGGCCACCACAACCTCGCCTGCTGGGCTCCGGCGATCCTTCTGCCTCAGCCTTCTGAGTAGCTGGAATTACAGGCATGTGCTACCACGCCCGGCAGATTTTTTTATTTATTATAGAGATGAGGTCTCGTTGCCCAGGTGGGTCTCAAACCCGCGGGCTCAGGCAATCCACTCACCTCAGCCTCCCAAAGGCGCGGGATTACAGGCTGAGCCACAGAGCCCGGCTTGTATTTGAATTTTTGAAGAATTAAATTAATTAGAAAATATTTGTGGGAGCAAGGATTGTCAATGTAAATGAACATGCACTACAAATTGATAGGACTCAATTCTGGAAAGATCCCTAAGATGGTCAAGGGCCATTTTCAACTTCACTGATATGTAGCAAGCTTTTCTCTGTATCAGACTGGCTATGCTTAGGTAACTTTGACAGAAAATATTATTGGCAGGAATAAATTCATCATGTTGTTCACAACTCAGCTTATATATCAGTTCCTCAGAGGGAATTTCTTTAATCTACTATCTTCTCTCTTGACCATCTTTTATTCCTTCATAACATCTATCACATATTTTATGTGTCTTTTCCAGTAATGCCAGAAATCCAGTCTGTCTTATTTATTTGACACCAAAAGAAAATGTTTGCATATATTTATCATTTGTGCTGAATGAATGAACGGTCTCAGAATGTAACAAATATGTCAATATTTCTGCATTTTATTGAGACTGAGAGCAAAAGACATGGAATGATTTATCAACATACAAATACAGGAATTTCTCATTTTTATGGAAGAGATTATGTATAACAAACTAATAAACTCATTTATCCACTTTACATGATTTTCTTTTGTCAAAAGCAGCAACAACAAAAATTCACATGGAAAATATGCCAAGAATATGTGTTATGAACTAGTGGGATGTATACTTCCTACCCTGAATCTTTCTGGACTCACAATTTTAGAATAACATCACCAAAAGATCACACTTCTCTGGAAAATGCCCTGGAAATGCCTTATGAAAAGCTAGGGTGATTGAAGTTACAGGATAACTGTAGTTACTCACAAGAATATAAATTTGTTTTTTTCCAGTCTGAAAGAAAGCAAAAGAGTTACATTCTCTCAGTCACAGGACCTTCACTTCACAGTATGAAATTATTGAGACCACGTAAAATCTGAAGGTTTATGAGAGTGCTATATTTCTTTGTTCATTGTCTTTTAATAATTATTGGGTCTTGCTGATACAGTTTCTTCCTTCTGACAGAAAAAGGAAGAGCGTCTGTGAGATGCCAAGTACATAGCATGAAGTAAAGACTTGACTTCCTATAAAAGGGCAAAGAAAATGAAGAACTTACCAAGCTCTTTTCTGAGTGATTCTATAGAGGAAAAACAAATAAAACAGAATTTACGGAAAAAAGTCCAAGGTTTATATTAAAAAGTTTAAGTTATTAGACCCAGATTCTGAATGTCATTTTCATGTAACTATATCAAGAAATTCACCATAATTGAGAATTACATTAATTTTTCCTTAACTCCATGTTTATAGCAGTGAACCTTCTTTTCCCACTAGATTCTATTATAATACTTTTCTCATAAGGGTCCTTGGAGTTCTAACTTAGCTCTAGACATGTCTCTGTGTTCCAAGAGATGTCACCCCTATGCTCAGTCACACTAAAAAAAATTCACAAGTTCAGAAATGCTAGAATGTCTGATTCATAGATTTATCTTTGCCTTTACTTGTTTTTCTTCCTTGACATCATCTATTCTTCATTTTTCCTGTTTTTCCTTCCATGACAAAAATACAAGAGCATTCATACAAATCACATGGGTATGAGGAAAGTCACAGTAAATGCTTTCTTCTGAGGAGAGGTCCCTGGGGATGAAAGGCTCTGACTAGGACCCCCAAAACCTCATAAAAAATGGTGTACCAAACAATCCTATTCCATCCCAATTCACAAACATCCCCTCCTTACTCTTGTCCTGTACCAGAATGAGCATCTCTGACCTGTGATAGAAATGGCTTCCAACTCCTCTTGTCCAAAAAAGGGATCCTCATGAAGCAGAACATTTTGCTCTTTGGGCTCCCTCTCACTATGAGGGATGTCCATAATAGGAAAACCCATAATCTTCCTGGGTCTCATCTGCAGAAAAAGACATTATCATGTCTTTCCAGTATACCACATATTGGGGAAGCCATCCCTTGCTTTGGTGTATAAGCCTTATTCCTTTATCTTCTGAATCCGCCATAAGAGTTTGAGGATCAAAAACCAGAAAGTAATTAACCTGGCCACTTTTGTCCAGAAATCCATAATATCACAGAGAGGACCAGCATGGAAGATGAAAAAGACACCACAGTTTCTGGTGGGAGGAGAGAGTTTCTTTCTTTCTTCCATGAGAGAATTGGGTATCTGAGGTTTCTAAAATCATAGCAGACTTGAAACTGATACTAAGACATATACTGGGACCTGTCACATATTATTTTCCCAAAGATAAAGGAGAAAATAAGAAAAAGGCAGAGTAAAATTTGTCAGTGTTGAATTATTTCAGAAAAAAAATCCCTATATCTACTTATATCTAAATCTGTCTAGCTATCCATTCCATTTATTGGAGTCTCAAGGAAAATAATATTTCTGAGCTTATAATATGACTACTGATGGCCAAATCTTTAAATAATCTTCTTTTGTAATTTTTTTTCAATTTTCTTTCTTCCTCTTAGCATAGATTATCTAAAAGATGAAAGTAGTCAGGTAACATTGGTCCATGAAGAAACCAAGATTAATTTTTTTTTAATTTTTTTTCTCTCATTCAATTCCACCACTTCTCCTCCTCTTCAACTCATCACTTGCTGAGGCTACTAATAGATTCATGTAACCAGCACATACATCAAAACCACATTACTAGGATGGTAGAAAAATCCATTATGTCTTAAAGAATAATGACCATACTGACTTCAAAGATTATATATTATTCTGACACTTTTGAATCTGATATCACATAGAATGGACCCTCTTATACCTGACTCAGTCCTACTTCAGTTCTTCAGGTGTAGAAAATGTATTAATAGAATCAGCTACATCATTTCTTTTTAGCTAAAATATATACCACAGCTAATGTTTATTACAAAATCCTGACCTGCTATGCAGGACACTTTTTTGGAAAAGAAAAGAAACTCTGAGAACCAATATATCATCTTAGAATTTCCTCAGGAAGCTGACAACTTTCTTAAGCAAAAGAAGTTAATATTTGAGTGCAAATGGTCCTAAGTAAAATGGAGTAGATCAAAGTCTAGGAAGCAAGAACTTACAATAGACTAAATTGCATCTCCTGGAAGGCTATAGTCATTGAAGTCTCAACCTGAAATAAGTAGACAAATGCTATACCTGTGCTGAGAAAGAGCAGAAAGGGATGTCCATTCCTAATCACAGAAGTGGCTGTACAAGGCAAAGGTTAACTGAATGGAAGATACGTACAGGCTAGGAAAAAAGCAAAATCAATCGTAACAGCTTGCAATATAAATTCAATCAAGAACAGTTTTCCAGACTAAACTCTAGGCCTAACTCCCTCTTGCCTTTAAATTATTGGCCATAAAATCAGGTCAAATCATGTCCTTTCCCCATAATCCAACATCACTTATACGGAAACAATTGTCACCAAATAAACAATTCTAGGAATATACTTCCTAGCTCCACGGGACCATACCAGGCAAACAAAATAGACAATTCTAGGAATAAACCTTGCTAGCACCATGGGATTTCCTGCTGTTAAAAATGTTGTTTAGTCAATGGAATAGCTAAGGACTAAATTTGACATTTTTCTCAAACTCAAATTCTAACTGAAGGCTTTGGAAGTTACTGCCTAATAAAAACTCACTAAAATGGTTTATTACACTACTATTGTATGTGCTAACTTTAATTGCCAACATAACATAACATCATATGCAAATTTTTAAAACAGAATATGTTTTGTAAAAGAACATATGGCAAATTCAAAATATTATCTAAAAATCTAAAATGTCAACATAACCAAAAAACCTCACGTCATGTCAGTGGTCATATATCAAGAATTATTAATGTCGATCTGGATACATGCTAAAACTACACATAGGCATTAAACTTGGTAAGTAAAAAACTATAAATTTGGGGTATAAATACTAAAATTCTGCTTCAAAACAAATTATGGGAACATCTCAATATAAGCTAAGGAATGCAACAGTAACAACTACTTAAATACCTATAGCAGGTGTTAAACTCACTGGGATAATTATTTATAAATATTTTACCAGACATCAAAGACTTACTATGTCATAATGCTAAGTATACTCCCTGCCTGCTAGTCCATTAGCTTATGTCTCGACATCCTTTCCACTTATACTAAACAGGCAGGAACTTCTCTACATCCCAATTCAGCAGGAAGCACTTACAGAAAAGTAAACTTCATTCCTATTCACAGCATGAAATAAGAATACTTCAAAACAAGAGAAGGAAGTGAAAGAACAAAAAGCCAAAATGAAGTTACTTGGCCTTTGTGGGCAAGTAGCTAGGCATTGGCTCATATTTTTGTCTTGTCATAACTGACAATTAATGCTATGTTCTAATAAATAATGTTTTCCAAGATAAAATAGACCATTATAATGACTTCAGCCCTTCTACAATTTTCCCAAGAATGTTTTTCTTCCCCAGCTTTCCTGCTATCTTCTTCATGGACAATAAACTCCCAGTGGGATGCCTTTTTGTTCCCTAAATCCAAGGACATTTGAAAATTAATGTTTGTGTCTTGAAACTTTGTTTTACAGACCTTTTACTAATTTCCCTGTCTATGTAATCAATTATCTAAAATTCTGGCTACTGCTGTTCTGAATAGCTCATTGATATGGCAACAACAATCCCTCTCCCACAGTTACATTTCACAGAAAGGCCTTTTGTAAAGCAACCCATCTCCATTTCCAGGAAGTTTATTAGAAAAGAAAAGAAAATTTTAAAAAAAGCAACTCCTAGCTTTCACCTCCAGGCATTCTTTAATCATCTGACCCTCTCTAATTTTGAAAAATTGGATCCACCCTTATTCTCTGATCTACCCTTTAAATAAACTTTAACCTACTCTTTGTGCAATTCTTTGCATTTTTTTCCATGACACCGACACACTGACCTAACAAATACCCTGCACTTCATCAAGTCATCTATTACAGGAATGTGGGGTGTGTTGTGTGTGTGTGTGTGTGTGTGTGTGTGTGTGTGTGTGTGTGTGTTTGTGTGTTCACAAGCATACTAACTAACTTTAAGTGAGCTCAAGTATACTTTTCCATCCACAAAGGAGTTTTTGAGGAAAATCAGGATAAAAAAAAATCCCAATCTTTGCCAGAGTCTAGTGTGACACTTTTGTTAAAGGTAAGGGCCTCAAGAAAGTCAGAGGTAACTCTGCCTTCTGAGAAAGACACATCTTTGAGCTCTGCCCTTCTGAGTCAGAGCCCTTTTTGCCTATGGCAGTAAATATGTTGATGTGCCAGAAATGTTAACTAGCAGAGTTTGTTAGCTATAGATCAGGAAGTCAAGACAGTGTTTGGGTCTGGTTGACACGTCTGTGTCCCTCAAGTAAATTGTAGGGGAAGTGTCACTCCTCTGAGTTCTCTGAGATAGCTTGACTAACCTGTTAGTACCCCAGCACACAAAATGTTGTTCCTCAGTTGTGCTGAGTTCTGAGACCAAGGTGGAAAGATGGAGCTTCTCTTTGTTCTGTGCTAGGTGAAGAATGAGGGCTGTGTCCACAAGAGCTTTGAGGGTGAGCTGTGGTGACTGAAGAGACCAGGAGCTTCACAGCCACCTCTGTATTATCCTCATGAATTAGAGGCTTACAGGAAGGACTCCCTGTCAAAGGCCACTGAAATACACAGCTCTCTAAAGAAGTTCTGAGTCAGGAAATCCAGTTCCTACTATGGCAAGTTATATTATATGTTTATGAACATATGAATAATTATTTGAAATATTAATTTTGTGCCACACACTATGCTAAATGTGTTTTAGGTCTTATTTTATTTTTTTACTATAATTATAAAAATTAATTGATTTATTCGCATTTTACAGTTAGGAAATAATCTTATATGTGGTTTAATAAAAACCACTAAGAATTCATTCTGTTTGCTTTCTAATCTATGTTCATCCAATTTCAAGATTGTAAATTCATAACAATTTACGTGCAATTTTGTCAAATCATTAACTTCTATTATTCTCATCTTTAAAATGAGCAGATTACATCAACCTCTAATACAGTGTCTATTTCTAAAAGATTAGATAGTAACACAGTGTAACAATATATTTAAAGATTGAGATAACCCCTCAATTGGATATGCTGAAAGAGAATTGAATGGCACGATGATAAAAGTATCTAGTTTTAAGGGATTAGTGTATAATTCAGTGTACTTCATACTCCAGAAGGGATTTAATTTTTTTGTGGATATTCAAAAGGTATTTCAGAAACATACATCCAATACTCAAAAACAAAATAAAATATTAAATGTGAGCAAAAACTGTATGTGAAACTGTGTACAGACCCACAGAGGAAAGGAAGATTATGTAGAGCTGCTCTCAAGGAGTTTGTATTCATCAGTAATTAACAAATAGGGCTCCATGATTTTTCTAGCACTTTAAATGTTATATTTACCTGATTTCAAAAAAATCAGGAGTTTCATATATCTGTAATAGACCCATTTATTAAATCTCAGTGTTTGCAGTTTTTCTTTTAGTCTTAATTGAAATCAATAAAATAATAAAGTCATTTTTGGTGCTTAATTACCTATGTCTAGCAGAACAACTCGTTTTCAAATTTATGTGTGCCACAACTCATGGTCAGGGGAGAAAATCTTCATATGGGTAAAAGAGATGAAGAAACAGTCTGCTTTATTAATTTCCTGTAAGACATATAGGTGGAGAAATAGAAGCAAACTAATCTTAGTTAATTTTCTTTTTTTTTTTAATCAATATTTTTTTATTTTGATATTGTGGGGTACAGTTAAGCGTTAGGTACACAAATATGCTTCATTCAGACTCCCTTGTTGATAACAGGTGTCTCCCCATCCCCAGACAGATGTTTACTACCACAAGTCCCATTCCTCCCCCATAGTTTCCCACCACTGTCAGTCATTTTCTCATGGCAGTGCGTTAGATGATCAAGGTCCACTATATGAGTGAGAATATGTGATACTCAGATGTTTGTTTCTGTGAGAGGTCACTCAGTATTATAGACTCTAGCTCCATCCAGGTTGCTATGAAATTCATGATTTTGTTCTTTTTTATGGCTGCATAGTATTCCATCGTATATATGTACCACATTTTTGTAATCCAGTCCTCTTTTGATGGGCAATGTGGTTGGTTCCAGGTTCTTGCTATTGTGAACAATGCTGTGATAAACATTCGTGTGCAGGTATCTTTTAAATAGAGTGATTTGAGTTCTTCAGGGTATATTCCCAGTAGGGGGACTGCAGGGTCATATGGGAGGCTGATGTTTAGAACTTTTAGGAATCGCCACACTGCTTTCCACAGAGGTTGCACTAGTTTGCACTCCCACCAACAGTGTAGGAGTGTTCCCTTTTCACCACACCCTCTCCAACATCTATTATTTTCTGAGTTATTGATAATAACCATTCTGACTGGAGTTAGGTGGTATCTCAGTGTGGTTTTGATTTGCATCTCCCTGATGATTAGTGAGGTTGAGCATTTCTTCATGTATCTGTTGGCTGCTTGGATGTCTTCCTTTGTGAAGTGTCTGTTCATATCTTTTGCCCATTTTATAATGGGGTTGTTTGTTTTTTTCTTTTCAGCATGTTTGAGTTCCTTGTAGATCCAAGATGTTAAGCCTTTGTCAGATATGGAGTGGGCAAATACTTTTCCCCAGTCTGTAGGCTGTCTCCCTGCTCTCTTGATGGTTTCTTTGGCTTTGCAGAAGCTAGTCAGTTTAATGAGGTCCCACATGTCTATCTTATCCCTTATGGCCTATGGGTTTCGAGTTTTGTTCAGGAATTGGATGCCAGTTCCAATTTCCATGAGGGTATGGCCTTCATTTTCTAAGGTTCTTATGGTTTGAGGTTTTGCATTTAGGTCTCTGATCCATTTGGAGTTAATTTTTGTGTATGGGGATAGATAGGGGACCTGTTTCAATCTTCTGCATGTGGTCAGCCAGTTTTCTGAGAACCATTTACTGAATAGGTTCTCCTCTACCCAGTGATAGGTGGTGGAAGGTTTGTCGAAGATGAGTTGGTTGAGAAATTGAGGTTTTGCTTCTGTGATCTCAATTCTATTCCATTGATCTATATGCCTGTTCCTATACCAATACCAAGCTGTTTTGATGATTGTAGCTTTATAGTAAAGTTTGAAGTCTAGCAATATGGTACCACCTGCTTTGTTTTTTTTGCTGAGGATTGTTCTGGCAATTCTTGGTCATTTGTGTTTCCATATTAATTCCTGTGTTGTTTTTTATAGGTCTGAGAAGAATGTTGCTGGTAATTTGATAGATATTGCATTGAATCTGTAGATTGCCTTAGGTAAGATGGACATCTTCACAATGTTGATTCTTCCGATCCATGAGCATGGGATATTTTCCACTTGTTTGTGTCATCTTTGATTTTTGAGCAGAGTTTTGTAGTTTTCATTGTAAAGGTCTTTCACGTCTCTGGTTAGGAAGATGCTAAGGTATTTCATTTTTTTGTGGCTATTGTGAATGGAATTGTGCTCCTTATTTGGGTTTCTGTTTATTATTGGAGTAGAAAAATGCGATTGTCTTTTGCACATTTATTTTATATTCTGAGACTTTGCCGAAGGCCTTTATCAGTGTAAGGAGGGTTTTGACAGATTCTCTTGGGTTTCCAAGGTACACGATCATGTCATCTGCAAAGAGAGATACTTTGACTTCCTCTTTCCTATTTGGATACCCCTGACTGCCTTCTCTTCTCTGGTTGCCCTAGCCAGGACTTCCAGTACTATATTGAACAGGAGGGGTGAGAGTGGGCATCCTTGTCTTGTTCTAGTTTTCAGGGGAAATGATTCCAATTTTTGTCCATTTAGGAGTATGCTGGCTGTGGGTTTCTCATAGATGTCTTTTACTACTTTGAGGTATGTTCCCTGTATGCCTAGATGTTCGAGGGTTTTTATCAAGAAGGGGTGCTGGATTTTATCAAAAGCTTTTTCTGCTTCTAATGATATAATGATGTGGTTTTTGTTTTGACATATGTTGATGTATTTAATTACATTTATTGTTTTACGAATGTTGAACCAGCCCTGCATCCCAAGGATGAAGCTTACTTGGTCATGATGGATGATTTTTGAGATGTGTTGTTGGATCCGGTTTGCTAGGATCTTGTTGAGAATTTTAGCATCTATGTTCATCAAAGATATTGACCTGTAGTTCTCTTTTTTTGTTGGATCTTTACCTGGCTTGAGTAACAATGTGATGTTGGCTTCATAAAATGATTTGGGGAGTGTTCCATCCTTCTCAATCGCCTGAAATAACTTCAGTAGGATTGGAATCAGTTCCTCCTTAAATATCTTATAGAATTCTGCTGGAAAGCCATCTGGTCCAGCTTTTTTTGTGTAGGTAGTTTTCTTATAAGATAGTCAATTTCCTTGATTGTTATTGGTCTATTTAGAGTCTCAATTTCTTCTTGTTTCAACCTAGGTAGGTTGTGTGATGACAGAAAGTCCTCCATTTCATTGAGGTTGTCAAGTTTGCTTCCATACAAGTGTACATAGTAGTCTCTGATGATCTTTCGTATTTCTTCAGGGTCAGATGTGACTTCATCTTTTGTGTTTCTGATTGTGCTTATTTGGGTTTTCTTTCTTTTTCTTGGTCAGTCTAGCTAGGGGACCATCGATCTTGTTTATCCTTTCGAAGAACCAGCTTTTTGTTTCGTTGATTTTTTGTATTATCTTTTTGTCTTCTATGTCCTGTATTTGGGTTTTATTTTGGTGATCTGGATTCTTCTGCTGAAATTAGAGTTTTTGTGGTCTTGCTTTTCCAACTTCCTTAGGTGGCTTGTTAGGCTGTTAATTTGTGCTCCTCCCATTTTCTTCATGTGTGTTTGTAGGGATATAAATTCCCCTCTTCCTACAGCTTTTATGACACCCCAGAGATTTTGGTAAGATGTTTCTTCATTTTCATTTGTTTCCAGGTATCTTTCGATCTCTGTTTTGATTTCATCTTTGACCCAGGAGTTGTTTAGCATCATGCTGTTTAGTGACCATGTCTTTGTGGGTTTTGGGGGAACCTTGTTGGTGTTAATGTTTATTTTTATTCCACTGTGGTCCAAGAAGGTGCATGGCAAATTTCGATCCTTTTAAATTTGCTTATGCTTGATTTATGGCCGATTATGTGGTCAATCTTGGAATACGTTCCATGCAGTGATAAGTAGAATGTGTATTCTGTGGTCTTTGGATGGAGTGTTCTGTAGGTATCAATTAAGTCCATTTGTTCCAGAGTCACATTGAGGTTCTAGATCTCATTGCTGATTTTTTGTCCTGATGATCTGTCTAGGGTTGTGAGTGGGGTATTAAAGTCCCCAGATATGATGGTGTTAGAGTCAATATCTTTCTTTAGTTTTTCTAGGAGTTGCTTTATAAAAGTTGGTGCACCTATATTAGGTGCATATATGTTTAGAATAGATATTTCTTGTTGATGGAGTGAATCTTTTATCATTATTTAGTGACCCTCTGTATCTTTTTTAATTTAATTTTGGATAGTTTAATGGTATTTTGTCTGAAATTAGGATCACAACTCCTCCTTTCTTTTTGTTCCATTTGCTTGAAAATTTGTTTCCCATCCTCTTACTTTGAGTCTGTGCATGTCCTTTCTAGTGAGATGGGTCTCTTGAAGGCAGTATATTGTTGTCTGGTGATATTTTATCCATTTTGCCATTCTATATCTTTTCAGTGGTGCATTTAGTCCATTCATGTTCAGGCTAATTATTGAAATGTGAGAGTTCGTCCCTATCATAGAGTTTTTATAGAGTTGTACTTCCACTTGGTTTATTGTCTTTCTTTTGTTTTGGGGGTTGGTTCATGTGTATTTTATTCTTTTTCCTATACTCTTGTGAAGAACGTTGTTCTTTTTTTCCCCTTTTCTTCTGTGTTTAGTACTTTCTTAAGTGTTTCATGTAGAGGTGGTTTGGTGGCAGTGTAAGTTCTTAGGGATTGGATACCTGGGAAAGATTTTAATTCTCCCTCACTGATGAAGCTTAATCTGGCAGGGTAGGTTATTCTTGGTTGAAATTGTTTAACTTTTAGGACTTTGAAGATAGGGCTCCAAGCTCTCCTAGCCTGCAGAGTTTCTGTAGATAAATCTTCTGCTATTCTAATTGGTTTTCCCTGGTAGGTGATCTGGCCTTTTTCTCTTGCTGCTTTTAGGATTTTTTCTTTTATGCCTACTTTGTTTAGGTGAATTATTATGTGTCTAGGAGTTGGTTTTCTCATTTGTTGTCTTGCAGGGGTTCTCTGAATCTCTTGTGTTTGAGTTTTTGCATCATTGATTAGATAAGGGAAGTTTTCTTGAATGATTTCATGGAAGGTTTGTTCCAGTGTGGTCTCTGTCTCTCTTTCTGCCTCAGGAAGTCCAATTACTCTTAGATTCTGTCTCTTGAAGTAATCACTCATCTCTTGAAGGTTTTTTTTTTTTCTGTCTTTTTGAACTTGTTTTCTGTGTTTTTGAGAGTTTGGTTTAGTTCTATATTTTGGTCCTCAAGCTCTGAGATTCTTTCTTCTGCTTGGGTAATTCTGCTTTCCATTCTTATCAGTTTGTTATTTACTTCATTCACAGTATTCTTTATTACTGTTATCTCAGATATCAGCTCCTTTCTAGTTTCTTCTTGAGTCTCCTAAATACTTTTTAATCTCTCCATTAATGTCTTGATATGTATGTTTGTAGCTTGAGTCATTCTGAGGGCTCTTCATTATTTACATTCTGAAGTCAGTTTTCTCAGTGTCTGCCCTCCCAGAGTCTGGGAGAGACCCATATTCTCCTCTTGGTTTTTCTTCATTTGTGTAGATTTTTCTCTTGTCTCTTAGTGGATAAAGTTCCTTGAGCTCTAATCTCCACCTCTTCCCTCTGTTTTTGTTGCAGGCAGCTAGCCTGCTGCCTGGGAGATCTGTGACACTGGTCTCTATTCAGTGTAGGGGAGGGGCTTTGTCTCCTATTTAACAGTGTCACCACGGGAGCCGTGGTGGAGGCTCTGATAGGTGGGCAGGGAGTTGCAATGTAAATATGCCTTGAAAATGGCAGAGGTGGTAGTTTTACTTTCACTTTTAGGGATGCTCATGTGGGTCTCTAGGCGGGGCCAGCTGCACAGCTGGGCACTGGATCTGGGGTGCCACCAGCAGGCTGGGGTGGAGGAGAGGGTCAGGCATTCCCTCCTCTGGAACTGGAAGTGTCTGATTGGCACCTTACACCAGCTTGGGGTTCTGCACCCTTACACAGACTTATGGTCACACACTGAGTGCCTCAGCCAGGATGTGCCCGGGGCTTCAGATCTCCAAAACTCCAGAGGGCAGGTGGTGGCTCTGGGTTTCTCACAGGGCACTTCAGTCAGAAATGGGACCAGTATCTCTGAGTGGCGGATGCCCAAAGCCTCCCTGGGTGACCGGCAGTTTGGTGCTGGGTGCTAGTCGTGGCAATGTAGCCAGGGAGGGAGCTGGGATTCGGGATTTCGGATTCCCCAGCCGGCCAGAATCACATATAGTAGAGCAATATCTGGCCGCAATATCTGGCCCCACGTGGGACCAAATGTCCCCAGGCCTCATACTAGTGCAGCTGGCAGTGGGCCAGGGGGTGCAGGAAGAAAAGTAAGAGTCTTTTTGGGAACCCACGTTTGGAAAGTCTCATGGATCCATCATGCCATCACCAGCTTCGCTTTTTTTCCCCCTTAATTAATTTTCAAACTCCTACATTTATCTTCAGATTTCAACAGATACAAGCATACCTCAGAGATATTGCAGGTCCAGTTCCAGTTTACTGAAATTAAAGGAGTATCACAATAAAGCAGTAAGAATTTTTGGTTTTCCAGTTCATATAAAAGTTATGTTGTACTAATCTGTACTCTATTAAGTGTGTAATAGCATTATGTCTAAAAAATGTACATTCCTACATTTTAAAATACTTTCTTGTAAAAAATGTTAACAATCATCCAAGTGTTCAACAAGTCATAATCTTTTTGCTAGTGAAAGGTCTTGCCTCAATGTTGATGACTACTGATTAATAGGGTGGTGATTATTGAAGTTTCCAATGACTGTGGCAATATCTTAAAAGAAGACAATAATAAATGTTGCTGCATTAATTAAGTCTTTTTTCATGCAAGATTTATTTGTGGTCTGCAACATTTTTAGATAGCATTTTACCCACAATATAATTTGAAATCAAATTTCTCAAATCCTACCACTGCTTTCTTAATTCGGTTTACAAGGGAGGACCCCAATAAAACAATTTATTTATTAAAATTGTGTATTTATTCTTACATGTTTAGACTCCAATCATCTTTAAAGTAATCACTGCTTGATGCAATACACCTAATAAGAAGTTTTTTCCACTGCTCAAAACAGTTTTTCAGCTGGGCTTGGTGGTTCAGCCTGTAATCCCAGCACTCTAGGAGGCTGAAGTGAGTGGGTTGCCTGAGTCCGTGGGTTCAAGACCAACCCAGGCAACTTGATGAGACCTCATCTCTACAATAAATAAACAATTAGCCAGGAGTGATAGTGCACATGTGTAGTTCTAGTTACTTGGAAGGTGGACACGGGAGTATTACGGGAGCACAGCAGTTTGGTTGACACTGGGTGGCTATGAATGTGCTACTGCACTCCAGCATGGGTGACAGAGTGAGACACCAACTCAAAAAAAAAATTTTTTTAATTTAATTTAATTTAAAAAATACAGTTCTTCAATGCATCAATTTTGATGCCTTTTATTGCTTCTGCTGTTTTTTGCTTCATCTCTTCCACATTGGCAAAACTGTTCCCTTTGAGGAATTTTTCAAATCTGGGAAACAAAAAAAAAAATGTTCAGGATGAGATCAGGTGAATAGGGAGGGCGGGGCACAGGGGTCATGCCATTTTTGGTCGAAAACTGCTGAACACTCAGCATAATGTGGGCAGATTGTTAATGTAAATTATTGATCATGAAATGGGAAAACATGATGAAGAAATCTCCAAAAAAAAATTTTACTGAAACTGACTGCTGGCTCTCACAACAACACTAACTGGTACACTAATGCCAATGAACTCCTAAAACACTTACCTAGCAGAGGGAAGCCTGCAGTACAAGGGGCCCATCATCCAGACACTAATTCCATTTTTTGGGTGTCCCCCAGTATGCAATATTCTAATTCTTTTTTTTTTTTTTTGTCATTTCAGCAATGTTCACAGCATCTCTCTTGGGAGTATATTTTATCTCAAAAAACCACTTTATTTGCTCATCCATAAGAAGCAATTATGCGTTCATTGAAGTTTGATCATGAGATTGTGACAATTCAGTTAAATCTTCAGACTTCACTTCTAATTCTCTGTTTCTACCACACTGACAATTCCTCCTTCTACTGTAGTTTTGAACTCCCTCAAAGTCATTCATGAGGGTTGAAATCAACTTCTTTTGAACTCTTTTAAGTGTTGATATTTTGATGTCTTCCCGTAAATCACAAATATTTTCATCTAACATGATGATATAATAGCATTGAAAATGAATTCCTTTCTCACACTCCTCAAAGGAATCATTATCTACAGCAGTTATAGCCTTACAAAATATATTTCTTAATAATAAGAAGTGAAGATTGATATTACTCCTTGATCCAGAGGCTGCAGACAGGATGTTGTGTTAGAAGGCATTTGAAAACAGCTTTCATTTCTTTGTATATTTTCATCAGAGCTTTTTGATGACTAGGTGTATTGTCAATGAATAATAGTATTTTTAGAGGAATCTTTTTGTCTGAACAGAGATTTCAACAGAGGCTTCAAATATTGTAAACCACACTGTAAACAGAAGTGGTGTCACCCAGGCTTTGTTCTTTCATTTATAAAGCATAGGAAGAAGAATATATTTAACTCTTAGACACCCAAGGATTCTCAGAAATTTACCAGCTGAACCACCATCTGATAGAAGAGTTAGCCTATTTTTTGAAACTTGGAAGTCAACCATTGACCTCTATAGCTATGAAGGTCCTAAATAACATATTCTTCCAATAAAATGCTGCTTTGTCTATATTGGAAATCTGATGTTTTGTGTAGTTACCTGTGTCAGTTACTTTTAGCTGGATCTTCTAGATAACTTGCTTTAGCTTCTACATCAGCATTTGTTACTTCACCTTTTATGCTGTGTGATGATTTCTTTCCTTAAATCTCATAAACCAATCTCTTCTAGCTTCATACTTTTCTACTGCAACTTCCTCACCTCTCTCTCAACCTTTGAAGAATTGAAGAGCACTTGGGCCTTGCTCTGGATTATGCTTTGGCTTAAGAAGATATTGCAGCTGGATTCATTTTCTATCCAGACCACTATAACTTTTTCCATATCAGCAATAAGGCTATTTTTATACTTCTTTGTTCACCGGAGTAGCAGTTTTGATTTTCTTCAAGAACTTTTCCAGGGAGTGCCCAGAAGATGGTGGCAGAGCCAGAAAGACTGTGCAAGATTCTGTGTAAGTGAGTGAGTATATGGATGAATTTGTGTGGGTGTCTGTGTGAAAGTGGGTGTGTGAGTGGCTGACTGAGTAGTAACTGAGGAGCTAGTGACTAGAGCTCTTCTGGTGAAGCGGCTGGTGCTGCAGCTGCTCTGCTTCCCAGGGCACAAAAGCTGAGCACCATTTTCTAAATCAGCAAAGCCCTTCCTGGGAAGGAACTGCTAGGAGCAAATGTGAGTTTCCAGCTCTGCCCCACCACATAGTGCCAGACCAGACACTGGCAGTGAGAACTGTGGAAGGAGCACAGTAAAGGAGTCAGAGGCAGAGTCCCATTGGAGAAGACAAAATAGACATCCCACAAGGGAGGTTAATAGCCAACTGGGAAGGAAGTGCTCCGGCATGTTTACCTTGGAGCAACAGACCTGCTTCTTGTGACTGGTGGGTTAATGACTCATCACTCTGGGGTTGATTATGAACCAGAGGGAATATCCCAAAAGCACAAACTTCAGAGGGACAGGATAAGTGCAGAGTCTCAGGTGCCACACACCCTACCCTGACCCAGCCATGAGACAAAGAATGCAACCAGAAAAGGACAAGGAAGAATCAGCCATAGGAGAACAGTGGTGAGCGCTGGGTTGATCAAACTCCCCCCACCCCCAGCAATCCTCTGAATGTCAGACCTACACAATACACAATTGGGACACAGCTGAGAAGGATGAAGCCAGGTGGAGCCTGGATGGGAGCCACAATAAGAAGACTTACTCTGGGAAAAGCCTAGCTGGTGTATCTACCACCAGCACCTGGGGAAGAGACAATCTTGCACCTCCCAAGTGGAGGAGATCCCTGACAATACAAAGAGTGAGGGGAAAGGATTGACACCACATTCCACCCACTACTATCCCCAACCTACTGTGGCTGCACGCTGAAGAGATTGTGAACAAACACATAACTCCAAGCCCCCAGCGAAAGACATAAGACATAACTGGACCACATAAGCAAGTGACTTTCCTGTGAGCAGATGAGAGGAATAATTACTGAACCTGCCACAAGTGGGTGCTCACTACCCAGAATTTTTTTCTTTTTCCTTTTTCTTTTTTTTTGTTTTCTAGGTATTTAGGTGAGTGTTTGAGTGTTTGTTTTCTGGTTTCTCTTTTTCATTCTTCTTTTGTTTTTGTTTAGTGTGTGTGTGTGTTGTGTGTGTGTGGTTTTGATTTTCACCCCCCCTTTTTTCTTTTTCTTCTTTCATGTGTGTGTGTGTGTGTGTGTGTGTGTGTGTGTGTGTATGTGTGTGTGTTTTGTTTTTTCTGTTTTTGTTTTCTTTCTGGGTTTGGGGTTTTTTTGGTTCTTTTCATTGTTTATCTTTGTTTGCTTTTTGTTTTTTGTTCTTGTTTTTTTCTGTGGGTTTTTAATATTACTGTTATTGTTGTTATTATTATTTTGTCTGTTCTATTTCACTCTACTTTTATCCTCATTGCTGCCACTTTATCTTGAACTCAGGGGGTACACATACATTGCATCATTATATAGGGTGGGGGGAAGTGGGTTTTAGGGGTACCACACCACCTTAGTGAACATTGCAACTTGCAAGTAGTTTCTAGATCCTAGTTCCCCACTTTCCACTGTATTTGACTCTCAAAACTACAGAGGACAACATAAATTCCCACCCCCATTCCTGTTTCAAAATAAAACAAATGTGGAGGACCTGAGCAGGGAAGGATAGAGACTGAGCAAATACAGAAATGAAAGCTTCTCCAACTACCACTAAATAATGGAATTAAAGAGAAAGTAAAGAGATCTGTCACAAATGAGGAAAAATCAATAGAACACAGGTAACCACCAGAGTACCAAAGAGATAATACTCCACAAAAAAATCACACCTTAGAATTCAAATAATGGAAAACACCAGTGAATGGCCCCAGAATGCAACAAGGATTAGGAAATGGATGGAAAGAATGAATAAGACTCAAGAAAGACAAGGTGTAACACTGAAAGAACTTGCAAAAGAGATTTTGGTCATAAAAAACTTAGTCCAAGAAATAAATAACAAACTGACAATCATGGAAAGCAGACTTAACCAAGCAGAAGAAAGAATCTCAGAGTCTGAACACCAAAATGTGGAGTTAACCCACATTCTATGCTAAAAACATAGAAAACAGAAAGAAAGAACAGAGCCTCCAAGAGATGTTTGATTATATCAAGAGACCCAACTTACACCATATCAGTATCCTAGAAGAAGAAAGAGAAATGAAGAACACCTTGAAACAGTATTCCAGGAGGTTATACAAGAAAACTTTCCCAATCTCAACAGAGATATGATCAATCAAACACAAGAGATTCAGAGAACCTCAGCAAGACATCAAATGAGAAGACCTGCACCTAAACACATAGTAATTCATCTATGCAAAGTAGGTATAAAAAAATCCTAAAGAGAGTGAGAGAGAAAAGTCAGACTACTTACCAGGGAAGTTCAATCAGAAGAGATTTATTGGCAGAAACAAGACAATCTAGAAGAAATTTTCAATTTTCAAAGACGAAGAAAAGGAGGAGGAGAAAAAGAATGACCATACACTTCACAAGAGTAAAAGAAAACACAGAGCCAACAGAGCATACAACATACCTTCAAAATTGAAAACACACAGATAAATCAACACAAAAGTTAAAAGAAAACAGAACAGTCTTATAACAGCTGCATGAAAGGGATTAAAATCTCACATTTCTATGTCGGGAAGATGGTGACTGAGCCAGTCGGACTATGTGGGTCCCAATGTGAGTGAGTGAGTGTATGGAAAATTTTGTGTATGTGCTGGTAAGCAAGTGGGCATGAGAGTGGCTGACTGAGTGAGGGCTAGGGAGCTAGCGGCTAGGACTCTTTTGGTGCAGTGACTGGTGCCACAGCTGCTGGGCTTGTACCCTATTGATTCCAGGATGCAGAAGCCTAGTGCCATTTTTTTCTTTTTTTTTTTAATCAACAAAGCCCTTCTGGGAAAAAAATCCTGGGAAAGACTGTCTAAGTGGCAGCTCATGAACAAGTGGTCAGGACCCTGATACAACAGCTGTTGCTGCAGCTTCTTTGCTTGGTTCCTAGCTCTTTCCAGGTCACAGAAACCAAGTACCATTTTTTTTAATGGCAAAAGTTTTCCTGTGAAAAAGCAGCAGGGAGAGACAATCACAGCAGGCTCTGCCTCACCGCTGAAGCAAGAGAGACTGTCGGCTTCAGGCTTTGCTTCACCACTTCAGTGCCTGGCAGGAAACTGGCAGTAGGGATTTCAAAGGTAATCAAGAGCCAAAGTCCTACAGAAGAGAACAAGAGAGGCAACATCTTGAAGGCAGGGCAGGAAAGTGCTTCGACTTGCTCACCACAGAGCAACAGACCCAATCTCTATGACTGGTGGATCAACTACTCAGGGATTGATCATGACCCAGAGGGAATATCCTGAAAGCACAAATTTCAAAGGGACCTGATGAGTGCTGAGTTCCAGGTGCCCTTCCCCTACACTGATCCAAACATGGGACAAAGAGTGTGGACAGAAAAGGACTAGGAAGGACTCCAAAGAGATCAGTGGTGAGTCACAGGCTGACCCAAACCCTCTCCTCCCCAGCAATCCACTGACTATCAAACCCAGATAGCTGAGCCATGACTGAGAGGGGCAAACCCAGGAGGAGCCTGGACAGCAGTCGCAATAGGAGAACTCCATTCCAGGATAGGCCTGGCTTGGGCACCCTCTGAGAGTATAAGCCTGGGGAAGAGATAATCCTGCACCTCCCCACTGGAGATCTCCCTGACCATACAAGAGTGGGAGGGGAGGACTGCAGCCCTACCCACTTCCACTGCCCTCCTCCTTCCCTGACCCGGACACTGCAGAGAAAGTGAAAGATATGACCCTACAGGAGATAACTGATTACAGAGCCTGCCCCAGAGGACAGACTTTGTTTTGTTTTTTTTTTAATTTTTAATTTTTTAATTTTTTTAAATTTTTTGACTGCTTGTTAGTTCATCTATTTATAAGATATGTTTCCTCTGTGCATGAATGTATATGTGAGGAATTGATCTGCAACCCCCCCCATTTTTTCTTTTCTTTTTCTGTTTCTTTCTTCTTTCATTTGTTGTTTTGTGTGTGTGTGTGTGTGTGTGTGTGTGTGTGTGTGTTTAATTTTATTGTTTTGTGTTGTTGTTTGTTTTGTTTTACTTTGTTGTTATTCCAGTTTGTTTTGAGGTGTCTAAGTATGTCTTTTTGTATGTGTTCAATTATTTTTTGCATTGGTTTCAGCTTTGCATCATCATATAGAGTGGTGGTGGGGAGTAGATCTCCAGGAACACATACCACAATAAGTGAATTGTGTACTTGTAATTCGCAAGTAGTTTCTAAATCCTAGTGCCTCATCCCCTACTTTATCCCAATTTCAAAAACTACAAGAGACAGTAAAGCTTCCCATTCACCATCCTATTTCAAAATAGAACAAATCCAGAGCCCAGATCAGAGAAGAATAGAGGACTAACGAAACATCAGAAGGAAAAGCCTCTCCCACTGACACTGAATAACAGAACTAAAGAGAAAAAACAAGAGATCTGTCACAAATGAGGAATAACCAAAGGAAGACAACAGGCAATTTCAAGTGTACCAAAGACAAAACTCCTGAAAAATCAGCCTTGGTGCCCAAACAATGGAAGTCACCAACCAACGGCCACAGAATAAGAGAGGGATTAGGAAATGGATGGAAAGAGTGAATAACACTCAAGAAAGACAAGATACAACACCAAAAGAACTTGTAACAGAAATTTTGGCAATACAAAATTTAATCCAGGAAATAGAAAACAAGATGACAAACATGGAAAGCAGAAGTAATCCAGCTGAAGAAAGAATCTCAGAACTTGAAGACCAGAACATGGAATTAACTTGATCTGTAAGAAACATAAAAAGAAGACTCAGAAAGAAAGAACAAAGTCTACAAGAAATGTGTGATTATATCAAGAGCCTGAACCTATGCATAACTGGTATCCCAGAAAAAGAAAAGGAAATGGAAAACAACTTGGAGGACATATTCCTGGAGGTAATCCAATAAAACTTTCCCCATCTCACCAAAGATGTGACTAGCCAGCATAAGAGATCAAATGAGAAGAACCCACACAAGACAATCAAGTGAGAAGACCAACCCCTAGTCACAGAGTAATTTGCCAATACAAAGTAGGTGCAAAAAAAAAAAATCCTAAAGGCAGCAAGAGAGAAAGGTCAGACTACCTACTGGGGAAAACCAATAAGAGTAGCAATAGACCTATCAGCAGAAACACTACAAGCAAGAGAGGCCTGGAGCCCTGTTTTCAGTCCTCAAAGATAAACAATTTCAACCAAGAATTTCCTATCCAGCCAAGCCCAGCTCCATCAGTGATGGAAAATTAAAATCCTTCCCAGACATCCAATCTCTAAGAAGTTATGCAGCCTCCAGACCAGCTCTACAGGAGACACTTATAAAGGTATTTAGCACAGAGAGAGAAAAAAGAATGACCACACACTTACCAAGAGAATAGGAGAGTACAGAATCAACGGAGAATGCAGCATAACAAGATACTTGAAAACTCACATATACATCAACACCAAAGTCAAAAAAATAAGCAAAGAAAAAAGTTTATAAGAACCTCATGACACAGATAAACAATCATTGATTTAACAAAATTGATGGACCGCTAGTGACAATGACTAAGAAAAAGTCCAAAGAAACACAATCAGAAATAAAAAAGTTTACAACCCAACTGAATCCAAAGAAATAAAAAAGATTATTAGAGATTAATATGTACACCTATATGGAAACAAACTTGATAACCTAAATGAAATGGAGGACTTTCTGACATCACACAACCTCCCCAGGTTGAAACAAGAAGACATTTGGACATTAAATAGACCAATAACAACCCAGGAAATTTACTCTGTCATATGAAAACTACCTACAAAAAGAAAAAGCCCTGGGCCAGATGGTTTCCAAAAGAATTCTACAAAATGTACATGGAGGAGCTGATACCAATCCTATTGAAAGTATTCCAGGCAATTGAGAAAAATGGAATTTTCCCCAAATTTTTTATGAAGCTAACATCACACTGATACCCAAACCAGGCAAAGATCCAACAGAAAAAGAGAACCATAGGCCTATTTCCCTTATGAACATAGATGAAAAAAACCTCAACAAGATTCTCCCAAATTGAATTCAAAAACACATCTCAAAAATCATACACCACTAAGTTGACTTCATCCCCAGGATGCAGGGTTGCTTCAACATTTGCAAGACCGTAAATGTAATTAAATACATCAACAGATGTAAAAGCAAGAACCACATGATTATATCATTAGATGTAGAAAGCTTTCGATAAAATCCAGCATCACTTCTTAGCAACCCTCAAACACTTAGGTATAGAAGGAACATACCTCAAAACAATAAGTGCCATTTATGATAAACCCACAGCTAACATATTGCTAAATGGACAGAAACATTTCTCCTGAAACTGGAATAAGACAAGGCTGCCCACTCTCACTCTTCATGTTTAACATTGTGTTTGAAGTCCTAGCTCAGGCAATTAGATAAGAAAGGGAAATCAGGAGTATCCAAATAAGAAAAGAGGGAGTCAAGTTATTCTCCTCTTTGCTGATGATATGATCCTATACCCAGAAAATCCAAGATAATCTGTCAAAAACCAGCTTGCACTGAAAAAGGACTTTGGCAAAATGGTACAAAATAAATGAGTAAAATACAGTTGCATTCTTATACACCAATAACAAGCAGGCATAGACCCAAATTAAAAGCATGATACCATTCACAATAGCCACAAATAAAATGAAATATCTTGTCATCTTCCTAACCAGAGACATGAAAGACCTTTATTCTGAGAACTACAAAACACTGCTCAAAGAAATCCAAGAAGACATAAACAAATGGAAAAATGTTCTATGCTCATGGATAGGAAGAATTAACATTTTTTAAAACGTCCATCCTACCAAAGGCAATCTACAGATTCAAAGCAATATCCATCATGTTACCAACATCATTCTTCCAAGACCAGGAAATGACAATATAGAAATTCATATGGAAACATCAATGACCACAAATTGCCAAAACAATCCTTGGCAAAAGAAACAAAGCAGGTCATATCACACTTCCAGACTTCAAACTTTCCTGTAAGGCTACAGTAATCAAAACAGCCTAGTACTGGTATAAGAACCAATATATAGACCAATGGAACATGATAGAGACTCCAGAAGCAAAGCCTCAATTTCTCAACAAACTCATTTTTTGATAAAGCCTCCACTACCACCACTGAGGAGGGGAGAACCTATTCAGTAAATGGTGCTGGGAAAACTGACTGATCACATGCAGAGAATTAAAACAGGACCCTTACCTTCCACCATACACAAAAATTAACTCTAAATGGATCAAAGACCTAAATGTAAAACCTCAAACTATAAGAATCTTAGAAAACGCAGGAGACACCATATGGAAATTGGAACTAGCAACCAATTCTTATTCAGAACCCTAAATGTCCATATATTAAAAATAAGATAGACAAGTGGGACCTCATCAAACAAATGAGCTTCTACAAAACAAAAGAAACCATCAAGAGAGCAGAGAGACAGCCCACAGAATGGGAATAAGTATTTGCCAACTGTAAATCTGACAAAGGCCTAACATCTAGGATCTACAAGGAATTCAAACGCACCAAAAGGGAAAAAATAAGAAAAACAGCCCCATTAAAAAGTGGACAAAAGGCATGAATAGACACTTCTCAAAAGAAGATATATGGGCAACCAACAGACACATGAAAAAGTGCTCAGCAACACTCATCATCAGAGAAATGCCAATCAAAACCACATTGAGATACCACCTAACTCCAGTAGGAATGGCCATCATTAATAAAACAAACAACAGATGCTGGTGAGGATGCAGAGCAAAAGGAATGCTTCTACATTTTTGGTGGGAATGCAACTACTGCAACCTCTCTGGAAGACAGTGTGGTGATTTCTGAAAGAACTAGAAATTGACCTTCCATGTGATCCAGCAATTCCCCTATTGGAAATATACCTGGAGGAATTCAGATCATTCTACAAAAAAGATACCAGCACATGCATGTTTGTTGCAGCTCTATTCACAATGGCAAAAACTTGGAACCAACCATGTTGCCCTTCAAAGCTGGACTGGATTTTTAAAATGTGGTACATATACACAATGGAATACTATGCATCCATAAAGGAGAACAAACATGGACTTAGCAAAAACTTGGATGGATTTGGAGTCAATCATGTTCAGTGATCTATCACAGAACCAAAGAACAGAGTACCATATGTTCTCACTCATAAGTGGACCTTGAACAATTATAATACTATAAGACAGGGACTGGCAGTAATGGGAAACTGTCACGGGAGGGGGGTGTGATTGGCAGTTGAGGAAAACTGCTAGGGGAGGGAAGTGCACCTCAACAACAAAGATACCTGCATAATCAATGTTTGTATACCTAACCCTGATTTGTACTCCACATGTTTATAATAAAAAGAAGAAAAAAATTTTAAAGCCTCACATTTCAATAATCAGTCTAAAATCAATGTATTAAATGCAGCACTGAAAAGACCTAGAATGGCAAATTGGATTTTAAAAAAAAGCACAACCCGATAGTATGTTACCTCCAGGAAACATATTTCACTACAAAGAATGCCCATAGACTTAAAGTTAGAGGATGGAATATAAAATGTCAGGTGAATAGAAAAAGAAAAAAAAGCAAAAATCATGATTTTACCATCAGATATAACAACCTTCAAGCTATCAAAAAATTAAAAGATATCAAATAACAATACATAATGATAAAAAGTTCAATTCATCTGCAAGAATATCCATCCTAAACATAAATGCATCCAATATAGGAGCACCAGGATTTATAAAGCAGCTACTAAGTAACCTAAAAGAGGATATTTACTCTAACAATTTCATAACTGGGGCATAAATACCCTACTAACAACCCTAGATAGATCATTGAGGCAAAAAACCAATAAGAGATCCAGAACTTCAACTTGAGGCTTGACCAAATGAACTTAATAGATACCTGCAGAACACTCCACCCAACAACCATGGAATGTACATTCTACTCATCTCCACATGGAATATACTCCAAATCAACCACATCCTAAGCCACAAATCAAGCATAAACAAATTCCATGACACTTAAATAACACCATGCATCTTCTCAGACCACAATGCAATAAAAATTAATATCACCACCAAGATCCACAAAGACATGGACACTAAATAGCACCCTAATGAATGCTCCTGAGTAAAACAGAAATCAAGGACAGAAATTAAAAGATTCCTAAAAGCAAATGAAAACAAAGTACATTTTACCAGAATCTCTGGGATGCCTCGAAAGCAGTAATAAGAGGGAAATTCATGCATATGTATATTAAAAAAGCAGAAGCCGGGCTCGGTGGCTCAGCCTGTAATCCCGTGCCTTTGGGAGGCTGAGGTGAGTGGATTGCCTGAGCCGCGGGTTCAAGACCCTCCTGGGCAGTGAGACCTCATCTCTACAATAAATCAAAAATCAGCCGGGCGTGGTAGCGCACGCTTGTAATTCTGGCTACTCGGAAGGCTGAGGTAGAAGGATCGCCGGAGCCCAGTAGGTCAAGGCTGCGGTGGCTGGGAGCGGCCACTGCACTCCAGTCTGGGTGACAGAGTGAGACTCCAACTCAAAACAAACAAACAAACAAACAAAAAAGCAGAAAGATCACAAATAAAAAGAGAAACATCACACCTAAAACTAGAGAGACAATATTAATTCAACAGAAGATGCCAGATTACCAAAATATTAATTCAACAGAAGATGCCAGATTACCAAACTAAAACTCTAACTACAGGACATAGAAGACAAAAGTATCATAGAAAAAAGTAAAGAAAACAAAAAGTTGTTTTTTGAGAGAATAAGCAAGATAGATGAACCCATAACCAGACTGACTATGAAAAAGTTCAAATGAGCACATTTAGAAATGCAAAAGATGAAGTTACAAGTGATCCCAAAGAAATTCAAAAGATTGCCTGAGATTATTGTGAACACCTGTATGGAAACATACTCAAAAATGTAAGTAAAATGGAGGAATTTCTGACAACATAAAACCTCCCAAGGTTGAAATAAGAAAAAACTGAAATCCTAAATAGACCAATAACAACCAAGGAAATTAACTTCATCATAAGAAAACTATACACACACAAAAAAAGAAAAAAGAAACTCTGGACAAAATGAATTCCCATCAGAATTCTACAAACATACAAGGAGGAGCTGATACCAATCCTATCAAAAGTTTTCCAGGTAATCAAGAAAGATGGAATCTTCCTCAAATTGTTTTATGTGGCTAACATCACACTAATACCCCAAACTGGCAAAGATTCAACAAGGAAAAAGAATGCAAACCAAGCTCCTTGATGAACATAGACACAAAAGTTTCCAACAACATTCTAGGAAATCAGATCCAACAACACATCTCAAGAATTATCCACCATGACCAAGTAGGCTTCATTCAAAGGATACAGGGCTTGTTCAACATCTGCAAGGCCATAAATGTAACTTGACACATCAACAGATTTAAAAACAATAGCCACATGATTATATTATTAGATGTAGAAAAAGTTTTTGGCAAAATCCAGCATCCCTTCTTGATAAAAACCCTTGAGCAGCTAGGCATAGAAAGAACATTTCTCAAAATAATAAGAGCCATCTATGATAAACCCACAACCAATATATTGTTCAATGAACAGAATTTGAAATATTTCCCCTGAAAATGAAAACAATGCAAGTTTGCCTACTCACCCCTCCTGTTCAACATAATGTTGGAAGTCCTAGGTAGAGCAATTAGGCAAGAGAAAAAAAATCAGGGGTATACAAATAGGAAAATAGGAAGTAAAGTTATTCCTCTTTGCAGACAATATGATCCTATTCCTTGAAAACCTAACAGAATATGTCAAAAACCTCCTTGCACTGAAATAATGACTTTGGTAAAGTCTCAGATACAAAATAATGTGTAAAAGACAGTCACATTTCTCTATATCAACAATAAACTGGCAAATAATCAAGTAAAGAACATAATTCCATTCATAATAGCCACAAAAAATGAAATACCTTGGCATCTTTCTAACCAGAGAAATGAAAGACCTGTACAACAAAAACTACAAAACACTGCTTAAAGAGTTCAAAGTTGAAAGAAACAAATGGAAAAAAAATTCCACGCTCATGGATTGGAAGAATCAATACTTTTTTTTATTAGCTGTATTTGAATAACTGGCACACAGCAAGTCATACATATTTTAATTATACAATTTGCTAAGTTTTAATATATGTATATGCACATTAATTCTCACCAAAGACAAATTAATAACCATAGCATCACCCCAAAAGTTTCCTTTTCCATCTAGCCTACGGCAATCTACAGATTTAGCATAATATCCCATCAAACTACCAACATCATCCTTCTCAGATTTGTAAATGACAATACAGAAATTCATATGGAAACAAAAAAGATCATGAATAGCCAAAACAATTCTAAGCAATAGAAACAAAACAAGAGGTATGACAATCCCAGAATTTAAAATTTACTATAAGGCTACAATAATCAAAACAGCCTGGTACTGGTACAAGAACAGGCATATAGGCCAATGGAACAGGATGGAGATTTCAGAAGCCAAAACTCATCTCTCAACCAATTCATCTTTGACAAAGTCATCAACAACAACCACTGGGGACAGGAGACCTTATTTGTCAAACTGTGCTGGGAAAACTGGCTGATCACATGCCAAAGAATGAAACAGGACCCCTACCTATTACCACACACATAAAACAATTATAAATGAATCAAAGACCTCAACGTAAAACCTCAAATTATAAGAATCTTAGAAGAAAATGTGGGAAACACTTTTATGCATATTGAAATAGGCAACCAATTCCTGATCATAACCTCAACAGTATATGCCATAAAAGCATATACCATTAGAGACACACTAGACAAATGGGGCCTCATCAAACTGAAAAATGATTTCACAGCAAAAGAAACCATCAAGAGAGTGGAAAGACAACACACATAATGGGGGGAAAAATTGCTGTGTATATGACAAAGGCCTAATATCCAGGAATATAGTGAAGGAAAACAGGTTGAAAAGAAAAAGCAAACAACCCAATTAAAAAGTGGGCAAAAGACATGAATAGACACTTCTCAAAAGAAGACAAACCAACAATCAACAAACATATGAAAAACACTCAGTCTCACTAATCTTCAGAGAAATGCAAATCAAGACCACACTGAGATACCATCTAACTCCAGTAAGAATGACCATAATTAACAAAACAAAAAATAACAGTTGCTATCGAGGATGTGGAGAAAGAGAATGCTTCTACAATGATGGTATGCTGGTAGGAGTGCAAACTGGTTCAACCTCTATGGAAAACAGTGTGATGATGCTTAAAGATCTAGAAATTTACCTTCCATATGACCCAACAATTCCCTTCTGAGAATATATCCAAAGGAACTCAAATCATTCTACAAAAAAGATACTTGCACATACATATTTATTGTAGCCCTATTCACAAAAGCAAAAACATGGACCAACCCTGTTGCCCATCCAAAGTAGACTGGATAAAGAAAATGTGGTACACATACATGATGGAGTGCTACACACCCATAAAGAAGGGCAAACATATGGAATTTGCAGCAACTTGGGTGGATATACAGTCCATCTTACTCAGTGATCTATCGCAGAAACAAAGAACTGATTACCACATGTTCTCAACTGTAAGTGATCAGAAGTAGCAAGATACTGCCAGGGAAAAGAGGGATGGGGAGCACATGGCATCACTAAGGGTGCCTGACCCTAAACCAGGGGAAGTAAGGACTACTTGGGTGCTCAAACTTCACCTACACATAAACTACTTATGTACCTAATCCTGACTTGCACCTCACATTTTTACAATTAAAAAAATAGTTGAAGCTTGAACCAAGACAAAAAAAAAAACTTTGCCTTTGCATTCATAGCTTGGCCAATTGTTTGGCACAAGAGGACTAGCTTTTGGCCTCTGTTCTAAGTAATCATAACATATGAACACATTCTTCTCATGAGATAGATACTTTCATGAGACAGACTCTCAATTGATGACTCTCAATTTGTAATAGAGAAATGACTTTCAATTTGTAATGGAGAAAATTGGCATGGCCAGGCCTTAAGAGAATTGAAAGTATAATAATGATTAGATCGAGAAAAGCCCTCAGAATTTTTTTTCTCATTTTCTACAATTGGAAGATCAGACTACTCTTGTACACTCATCATTGTTTCATGTTTTTTCTCTGTAACTAAAATTTTCTTAATGCCCATTTGTTGTCAAATTTATATCAGGAACTCTCATAGATACTTAAAATCCATTAATTCAAATGGAACAAATTTAATTATCTGGGTGTAGAACTTGTATCCTTCCCAGTATCTCCATAGATGACTATATATAAAGAAAAATCTGAGAATTTTACTCCATAACTTTGCATAGGACTCATTATTACACAGTGTGTTATTAAGATTTGGGGAAAATGTGTAGTTACTATAAAGGGCAAAAATTTAAAGACTAAACTAGATCTATGACTTGAACAATAATCATAATGATTGATGGTTTTGGCAGAGACGGAGAAAAAAGGTAAATCACTCCCAGCATCATGACTTGCCACTGTCTATACCTGTGGGAATTGCTTTTCCAAGGTTAGAAAATGCCACTGAAGAAATAATTCAAAATCCTGGATATTATTTATATTCTTTCATATATTTTAAATATAAACTAATAAACATAGGAAATATACTCATGAGCACATATTGAGGAGTTAAATGGTCTCCATTATATTCTACCATTGGATATAAATGTTTATATGATTTTGATCTTTGAGAATATCCTCTTACCCTTTTTTTCCTGTCCATATTATCCATGCCCTGAACAAAATAACTCTGTTCTTATAAACTGGAAAAGAAATGTTAAATTTGGAATTGTACCTTACCCTTTAATTTGTCCCAAGATGATTTATGAATACAAAAAATAAAAATAAGCAAACAAGACAAAACAAAAAAATGTTCCAGCCAACCTCATCCCAAAATAAAGTGTAATCCTCCTTCAGCTTTATTCTCTTCCCTAAGTCCTCTGCATCCCCTGTTTTTTCAGGATAGGGCATTGCCTGGAGAACTATTTGAAGAGACTCTAGGCTTTGGCTTCTTGATCTTTATTCCCAGGTCTGAATTCTTCCCCACTGGTCACCATGGAGGGGCTGAAGGATGGAGAAATTCAGCTGATGTGCTCTTCAAATAAATGGTTCCTACGACTTTATTTACAGTGGTGGGACATGACAGGAATATAATACCACCATCTTCTGAGACCATGATTCAAGGCAGACGTGTATTGTTCCATGTGGAGACATTTCTATTGTCCACAAACATCTATATTGTGAACATGACTTGTTCCATCTGCATCTTCCTTTTGGGCAAGGAGAAAATAACAACTTTTTCTTTCAGGTTGGCAAATCTATATATTCCTTCAGTTTTGGAAATAGCTATTATAACCAACTCAGACTTACGCATTTTATTGCTCTTCTCTCTTTTTAAAATTATTTATCTTCTTCTCTTTGATAAGGTATCCTGCAAAACAGGTTTTCAGGAAACTCAAGGATTCTACTTTCTGAGTTTCTCTCTGACATCTCTAACCAGAGCCTGAAGTTATATTTATTGTTGGATACACATTTATTTCTTATAATAGGTTTTGTCTTCACACTTTTTCTAATGTAAAAACAATTGCATTACTTTGTTATTTTTTTCCCTCATAGTAGATTTTCTTCTAGACTAGAAGCTAATTTTCCTTAACACCATCTTTATTGCTATGGCTTGAGTAATTTTATCTTTCTGCCATCCAAGTCATTCCAGGGATTGTGTGATATACAAGAGAAACGGGGAAAAGAATGTGTGCCTGTGTGTGTGAGTTATGAGAGGAGCAAACACCAAAGAAATCACAAACTTTCAGCCTCTACTCTGCTTCTACAAGGAGGAAAGAGTAAGACAGGAGTTTTAAGTCAAACACATTGGTTGATTATACATATTCAATAGGCCACAGGAGAAGCTATAGATACTCATGAAGAGGGGTCACACACATGACTAGTAAGAAAATAGCAAAATGCAGTACAATTAGGCTTTCTAGGTCAAATGATGAAACATAGGACACAAAAAAATTTTGTGTATAACCTCGGTAAACTGGCCAGAACCAGTTCATGGTCAGTGGTCATTGATCATGAAGAAATGCTTTGTAAACTGGTAAAGCTGTCCCGTGGACATTGTGAAAACTGTGAGAATTCTGGTACCGTATCAGGGAGTTGTTTGACTTCTGCCTTTCTTCCTTTGATTTTCAAAGCTAGTTTCTGCTCATTTTTTTTAAATTTTATTTTTATTATTTTTTATTATCAAGTTGTGGGGTACAATTCAGGGTTAGGTATACAAACGTTGATTATGCAGGTATCTTTGTTGATGAGGTATGCTCCTCCCTCCCCTAGCAGTTTCCCTCAACTGTAAATCCCACAGCACCCCCCCACCAATCCCTTTCTTATACTATTATAATTGTTCAAGGTTCGCTTATGAGTGAGAACACATGGTACTCTGTTCTTTGTTTCTGTGATAGATCACTGAGTCACTGAGTATGATCGAATCCAAATACATCCAAGTTGCTGCAAAGTTCATATGTTTGTCTTTCTTTATGGCTGCATAATATTCCACTGTGTACATGTACCACATTTTTTTATCCAGCCCAGCTGCGATGAGCAGTATGGTTGGTTCCATGTTTTTGCTATTGTGAATAGAGCTGCAACAAACATATATGTGCAGGTATCTTTTTTGTAGAATGATTTGAGTTCCTCTGAGTATATTCCCAATAGGAGAATTTACTGGGCCATATGGAAGGTCAATTTCTAGTTCTTTCAGAAATTGCTACACTGTCTTCCAGAGACAGTGCATTCCCACCAGCAGTGTAGAAGCGTTCCTATTTCTCTGCATCCTCACCAGTATCTGTTGTTTGTTTTATTTATGATGGCCATTCCTACTGAGTTTAGGTGGTATCTCAATGTGGTTTTGATTTGCATTTCTCTGATGATTAGTGAGGCTGAGCATTTTTTCATGTGTTTATTGGCTGCCTGTATATCCTTTTTTGAGAAGTGTCTATTCATGTCTTTTGCCCACTTTTTAATGGAGGCTTTTTTTTGTTTTGGTTTTGTTTTTTCCCTTTAGGCACATTTGAGTCCTTTGTAGAACCTAGATGTTAGGCCTCATCAGATATACAGTTGGCAGATATTTTTTCCCATTCTGTGGACTATCTCCCTGCTCTCTTGAGAGTTTCTTTTGCTTTGAAGAAGCTCATTAGTTTCATGAGGTCCCACTTGTCTATCTTATTTCTTAAGCTATTGGCCTTTAGGGTTCTGAATAGGAATTGGCTGTCAGTTCCAATTTCCATAGAGTGTCTCTTGTATTTTCTAAGATTCTTACAGTTTGAGGTTTTACATTTAGGTCTTTGATCCACTTAGAGTTAATTTTTTGTATGGTGATGGGTAGCGGTCCTATTTCAATCTCTGTATGTGGTCAACCAGTTTTCCCAGTACCATTTACTGAATAGGTTCTCCTCTCCACAGTGGCTGTTTTTGGAGGCTTTGTCAAAGATGAGTTGGTTGAGGAATTCAGCTTTGTTTTCAGACTCTTTATCCTGTTCCATTGGTCTATGTGCCTGTTCTTATACCAATACCAGGCTGTTTTGATTACTGTAGCCTTATAGTTAGGTTTGAAGTCTGGACGTGTGATGCCTCCTGCTTTATTTCTTTTGCTAATGATTGTTTTGGCTATCCGTGGTTGTTTATGTTTCCATATGAATTTCTTTATTGTCATTTCCAGGTCTGAGAAGAATGATGTTGGTAACTTAATGGGTATTGCACTGAATCTCTAGATTGCCTTTGGTAGAATGGACATTTTAGCAATATTGATTCTTTCAATCCATGAGTATGGAATATTTTCCATTTGTTTGTGTCTTCTTGGATTTCTTTGAGCAGTGTTTTATAGTTCTTCTTGTAAAGGTCTTTCACTTCTCTCGTTAGGAAGATGTCGAGATATTTCATTTTTTATGGCTATTGTGAATAGATTGTGCTTTTAATTTAGGTCTCTGCTTGCTTGTGGTGGTGTATAGGAAATCTGCTCATTTCTTAAGGAGAAAAGTCTGGTGATGTTTAGTGAGAAAGTGGGTGTAATGAGACATGACCAACTTCCTGTCTTGTCATGGCTAGGAAAGAGTTTTAAACGTTTTTCTGGAGTTTCCTTATCCCTGAAGAGTCTTTTCAGTCTATTGAGGGTGCTTATAATTTTATTTTTATTCCACTTTTGTTTGAAAGTGAATAGCATAAAATTAATACATATCAATATTGATTATCAGAATATATTTTCTTTCTTTATAGTGAATGTGGTGCTGGTTCCAAATACTCCTTATCCAACACTGATTCTTTTCAAGGTACACAAGGATGTGACTCCTAGACATGTGGGCAGCCAGACGTCTCACAGAGATATAACTACCTGCTCTATGAGCTGGGCCAGAAGCAGCTCCTTTCAAGGTAGAGGTACTGAGAAGTGGTGGTTGGGGGCAGAGCATGATGAGCCCCAGGAGTTGCAAAAGAGTGTCATGAGGAAGAAAATCATCTCTGTGTTACCTGAGAATGAGCTTTAGACAACGGGTTGCTATGGAAAGAAATATTTGAACAGCATCTGTTCTCCAAGCCTCCTCTCCCTGAAGGTGGACCCTGGACAAGTTAGAATCTTCCTAACTGCTTCTAAATATTTCTTCTTTTATAACATGGCCATCAAATGCCCAACCACATCTTCCTCAAATCTTTCTTTTTCTGGGACTATACACTCCCTCTTCACTCTTTGGTTTCCTGATGTAGGTTCTCTGGACATTTTTCTTGCATGCAGGAGAGCATCTTTAACATCTCCAAGGAAAACATAAACTTAGGATTCTGGAAACTAGGATGATACTGTGAATCCTGATCTTGTCTCTTTTCTTTAACTGTTTGAAGGAGAATCACATGATCATCAGGATACCAAATTAAAAATCCTTTAATTCTACTCAGAATTCAAATTTATTTGGAGAATGGTCTCTTTAGACACCTATCCTATCCCAGGTTCTCTGATATCTGGCCTACTGTTAATAATCTAATGTGTCATAACCAAGGATCATTAGAAAATTCAATGGAAAATGCAATGTAGCCTAAAAGAAGAAATGGAAACAAAATCAAGAATTGATTCATGTATTTAAGATGGTGACAGTTTTTCATGTAAGCAGAACTTAGGAAAAAAAAGTAGTGACTTAGAAAATACAGCTGAATAGAAGAATTAAAAATATGATCACTAAGAATAATTTTGGAAGTCTTATGAAGTGTTGTGAAATCCTCACTACAGACCTTTTTAAAAAGGTATAGAAGAGGAAGAGTTAGAAAAATGTTTAGAAATTCTAATCCAATTAAAATTCTAACTATGTATCATGCATATGAAAACGCCAGTTTTATTTTTAGAACAAGTTTAAGTACATAATTTAAAATTAATAATTATAAAATGAGCATTAACAATTATTGGAACACATAGTAAAAATATATTTTAAAGTTATAATGTGTTAAAGACATGAAAATACATGTGGGAGAAGAAAGAATGTGAAAAAGAAAGACTATTGGAAAGAGTCTAAATATTTTATGAAGTGAGAAAGAAGAATACCTAATAATGACCTTTTGCTGACTCTAGGAGAACAGACATCACAGAGTTATCACTGTTCTGTATAGATCTTGCATCTACAGCACTCTGGAGCTTCTCTTTTGGGTTATAATTTTTCTGTTTTTGAACTCACAAAATTTTGCTTAAAATTATGTATTCTTCTGCCACAAGTGTTTACACATTTATTTAATAATTGTTAAACATTTTTAATTTTTGTAAAATGTACATAATATAAAATTCATCATTTTAATAATCTTAAAATGTGCAATTCAGTGCATTCATGTTGTCATCCAATCATCATTACTATCCAGTTTAAGATGTGTTTATAGTCTCAAAAGGAAACTCCATGCCTATTAGGCAATTACTACCCATTTTTTCCTCCTTGCTGCCCCTGCAACCTGCTTTCGGTTTCTATGAAATTTTCTCATATGGATGCTTCATATAAATGGAAGCATAAAATATCTGTGTGAAGGGTGATTTAATTTACTTAGCATAGTATTTTCAAATTTTATCTGTTTTGTAGCATATACCAGTTCCTCATTCCTTTTTTTAATTAACAAACTTCATTTTAAAAAATTTTTTTGCACCTTATTACTTACTTTTATTAATTATTTCATTTTACTTTAAAGATGTGGGATACAATTCAGGATTAGGTACTTAAGTGGTCATCACACAGGTGAAGTTTGGGCCTCTCTTTGGTCCCCACTTCACTTGGTTTGGGATCAGGTACCCTTCTTGATATGTTATGCCCCCCCATCCCCAGGTAGTGTACCACTATTGCCAATTCCTTTTTTATAGTATTATGATAAACTTATAAGTTACACTTATAAGTGAGAACATGTGGTACCCAGTTCTTTGTTTCTGTGATAGATCACTGAGTATGATACACTTCAAATTCATCCAAGTTGCTGTAAAGTCCATAATTTTGTCCTTCCTTATGCCTGCATAATATCCCATTGTGTATATGTACTTAAAAGAACTAGAAAGAGACCTTCTTGACCAGCAATCGCCCTCCCGGGGATATACCCAAAGGAACTCAAATCATTATACAAAAAAGATACCCGCGCACGCATGTTTATTGCAGTACTATTCACTGCAGCAAAAATATGGAACTGATGGTGCTGCCCATAGAAAGTGGACTGGATTCTTTTTTTAAAAAAAAAATTTCATTTTTAAGAGCAATTTTAGCTTTATGGCAAAATTAAGTGTAAATTCCATAAGTGCCGCTATCCTTCCTTCTCTCCTCCATAGTTTCCTCTATTATTGGCATCTTGTATTAGTGTGCTATATTTGTTATAATTGGTGAACTGATGCTGACAGATTTTCTTCAACTAAAGTCCATAGTTTGTGTTAGGGTTCACATTTTGTGTTGTACATTCTATGGAGTTTAACAAATGATTTGCATATTTACATATAGAGCCTTTATATGTATAAAGGCAAGTTATTAGTAAACATGCTAGCTTTACCTGAAAATATTTTTAACTTATTTTGATTTAATGTAAAAAAAGTTATTTGATAATGCCTGAAGATTAATTTATTTTTCCTTTATTTTTGAATCTTCTTTCCTAATTAATCTAGCTATTTGCTTGTTAATCTGTACTTATACAGGCTCAATAAATAAATATATAAGTTTTTGTGAGGAAAATTCTCATGAAAATGTTTTTTTTAAAAGTCAATCACACTGTCTCACTATATATTAACAAACATATGTTTATTTAGCTTTCAATATTAGTGATGAATTCACTTTCTCAGTTCCAATTTCAGTTAGAAAAGCTTCAGAAAGGAGAAGGATTTGTATCTGAGGGTGATTCCCCTAGTCACTGGAACAGTCACTGTGGCTCATGGCTCATAATTGAATTGGCCCCTGAAGATGTGGTTTCCTCCCACTCTTCATGTATAGTATATAGACAGCTGAGTGTAGTCATACTAAGTAGGGAAGCTCTCAGAATTGCTGTGTGGACTGACTGGTCTCAGGTTCAGGGAGAGGACAGGAAGAAGCCAGAAAGACCACATTTGTTAACCTTCCTGCCTGCCTTTTTCCTCATTTGTCAGTACAATACAAATCTATGAGGACAAGGATTTTTTTGTTCCTTTTATGTATCCCAAAGCCTAGAAAAGTAGTATATATTGATTAATCAATACACATATGTGAAATTCATTAATAGATTCATAATGTAGGTATTTATTGAATATTTTGTCTGTGGAATTATCTGTGCTAGAGCCAGAGATACGATCCTTAATAAGACATAATTCCTGCCTTCAGATATGTTTTCATTCTGGTGGAGTCACTTTATTTTTTGAATGTTTTATAATACCTGTATAAACTTTGCTCAAAATGGAACTGCCTAAGTCGTCCAGCAGTAATGAATTAATTGATGGAGCTAGATTGCAAATTCACTTTGCCCAAAAATACAGGATTACTATAGATCCTACACTGCTTATTGGTTTATGCAAAGCTGCAGATGAAGATAAGATGGTAAGATGAATGTTGTTATCCCTGATACTTCCATAGCTCTGATGCCAATAGAACCATCTACCTTCACGTTTTCTTTCATGGTCCACCTTCAACTACTGGTCCTCAGTCCCTTAGCTTAGAAGGATAAACACTCATTTAAACAAATGGAGAAAATGACAAAGGAAGGAACTTTACTGTAGAATACAATATGAATTTAAGTCCTGAAGGAGAGATACTAAAAATTCATTTGGAAACCTCATGCTGAACGTCCTAAGTGTGTAACATAAATAAAATATTAAAAGTTGAACCAAAGCCAGGCTCGGTGGCTCAGCCTGTAATCCCGCGCCTTTGGGAGGCTGAGGTGAGTGGATTGCCTGAGCCCGCGGGTTGGAGACCCGCCTGGGCAGCGAGACATCATCTCTACAATAAATCAAAAAATCAGCTGGGCGTGGTAGCGCGCGCCTGTAATTCCGGCTACTCGGAAGGCTGAGGCGGAAGGATCGCCAGAGCCCAGCAGGTCGAGGCTGCGGTGCCCGGGAGCGGCCACTGCACTCCAGTCTGGGCAACAGAGTGAGACTCCAACTTAAAAAAAAAAAAAAGTTGAACCATTATTCTTCTTGTTATATGTTATAATTCCACTGTCATTTTTCCTGTCTTGTTGTTGCCCCCCTACACAACCCCAGTGTATATGGGATGAAAACATGTCCAAAAATTCCTTCTCACCCACCATGTCTAATTGATTATACCTAGTAATTCTCCACCATTTATTTACCTGTCTCTGCTTCCATTATTTCCTGTAAGAATTATGTAGATACTCCCTCCTATGTCAGTGGAATTAAGATTTCTGGTCCCTGAATGAATTGTCCCTAGGTTCAAATACTGATCACTTAGTGACTGTGTGTCTGGGAAATTTCACCAAGGGACTACATCTTGCAGGAGAAGTTGTTAAAGAAAAGTGGGGCTTAGAGGTCTAACAGTGTATAAACGCAGTATTAGTGGATCTCTTTCATCGTCAGGAAGAAAGTGTTCATTTAATAGGAGAAGCTCATATTTTATATCCTTGAAGATATAAACTTGGCGATAAACATCTGGAGAAGGTGTAGATGTAAGGAAATTCTCAAAAGTGGGAAGAATAGAACAGGAAGAAAAAAAGGCTAATGTTAACAATGACTCTCTCCACGAAGGCTACAGCGGCCTCCTCATTCCAGCTCAGCTATTTTCTCTCTGAAATCATACACTGCAATATTAATCTGTTTGTCTTTAATATCCTCACATAGGAAACAATTCTGGACTTGCTGACCAGTGAGAACTTGTTAAATCAAAAAGGTTCTTTCCTCCTAAAAGGCTACTCATCAGACTTTTCCACCCTTTGACAAAGTCTAAGATTAGAAATCAATGGGACACTAGAGCCTGAAGACTGGACAAGTTGAGCTGTCAACTTTAAAAGGACTTGAGCAGATTTCTGTGCAGCCCCAATAACAGTAACATATAGTAAGAATGCCCTCAACTTTGAACCTTCCCTTCAAACATTATCCCTCTAACATATTTGATACAAAAAAGATTTTGTATTTAAATATAACTTTAAAATTATTTACTTCCACTCACTCAGCATGAGTACAGACCAGAGACCCAAGTACTTTTTTGAAGTTTCTTGGGATAAATTGTTGCTACCCATGAAAAGACTGTTATTTTCCCAATAGTAACACTAAAGGAAATTCCCCTGGACCTTTTCCAGTTATCTCATTTCTCTTTCTGCCTCTCCCTCTTTGAAAGAGACTGAAATCAAGCCTAGTGAAAGACACTCATTCTCCACCCAAGGACAGCTTTCCTGGAGAACATACATATAAGGCAATTTAGTGGAGGCAGCAGAGGTGCCAATAACTGGCTTCTTATGGAGCTAATAGGGCATTTGCTTCCTGGGCAACATCTGTATCACTACTTCTTAAACGAGTTACAGAGGTCTTTGGAGAAGAATCAGGACAATTTTCACTGTGCTCTGAGGCTAAGCAGATGGTCAGAGAAGTATCAGTATTTTGAAGGCTAAAATAAGGGCAGATATTCCCACAGAAGGTGACTCCGGTAAAGGAGTAGATATGGGACCCATCCTCCATGTTGTAAAAGGACACATCTCCAGCCTCCCAATCCAAGAAAACTCCTATCCTGTGGGGGAACCCCTGCAGCTTCAGAGTCTCTGGCTTGGAGGTAAGAGCGATGAATTGCCCTTCCTTGCATGCCACCACCCAGAAATTCTTCTCTGGACTTTCTACAAACCACCCCTCTCTCATCACTGTCGCTGAACAAACACCCAGAGCCCATCTAGTTCCTGGTCTAACCTCTGTCCCCTTATTTACTTCTACCTCCCAACAATGTCTCCCTACGGTAAAGCAATTCTGACCCAGAACACTGAAGGTTTCAGATTCCCCTTGCCCTTGGTGTGTGGGGGCATCATGGTTCTGAGGAATATTCTCTCTCGTAGAAATCTTTCTTCTATTCTCAGATAAGATGAGGTTGGGATGAGCTGTGTCTGGATCCAGAGAAATAACCACTGTAGGTGTAGAGGAAAAAAATAGATTCATGATTAGTCCATTATAGACTTTTTGACCTTAGGAAAGATGCAAATCCTGAATAAATACAATGGATAAAGACAAGAGAGAGAACTGGAAAAGTAGGTAAAAGCAATCTATGCTTTATTCTGTGTTAATTCCTAGGAGATATATAATGAGTAAGTCATAGAAGGCCAGGGTTGGACCAGACCTTCAGTAATCATCTGATCCAGGCAGCTGAGACCATCTACCCAGGATAACTGTGTCACTGAAAACCTCCAGGGATGAGTATTTCAGGATAGGGTCTCTGTATCCTTCTTCAAATTTCTATTATTTTTCTTCTTGCTCTTAACAATTTGATCCTATCATATTTCAATCACAGTGTTTTTACTTTCATTTAAGCCTCGTCAGTATCATTTTTCTGAGGGCTTTTGTATTAACTAAGCCATCCTTTTCTCAGATATCCATATAATATTTCTAATGATTGAAATCCCGGTCTTTGCAGTCAATAAGATCTCAACCTTGATAATCTCTTTGTCCTTAATAGCTGTGATCCTGGTGAAGTTACTTTGCTTCTATAGACACAAAACTCTCATGATGATGTACAAAATTATGATATCTCAGTGTAGTCTATTAAGAACAATAAATAATAGTGTGTAGAGAACTAAATACTATGTCTTGTACATGACAAATGCTTGGTAAATTTTAGCTTCCAATAGATATGGTAATGTTTAAAATCAGTAGTGATAGTAGCAATAGCACTAACACTGGTACTAATTAATCTGCTTTTTGTCAAAACAAACATCCTCAATAACTAAAGTTTATCTCATAAAAATTTGTATATAAGCATGAAAATGAATTTGAATTATTGGAGGATTAAATTTATTAGGGAATGTTTGTATGTGGAATGAAATTCTAAGTAAAATAGCATGCACTAGAAGTTGATAAGCTGCCACTCTGGAAAAATTCTAAGAAGGTCTGGATCATTTTTCACTTTATAGAGTTGCAAGAACCTCTTCTCTATCTCAAGCTACCTCCTGGCTACCTCTCAATGGAACTACCATTTTAATGTTATTCAAGTGAATTCACCACATTCCTTCAGTCTCAGTTTAAATATAAATTCCTTGGGGGGAACTCCTTTAATCCAATATTTTCTGCTTGGCAATCTATTATTCCTTCATAACATTCATCACAATTTGAACTTTCTCAAGAATTCAGAGATCCAGTCTGCTTTATTTATTTGATACTGTATAAATGGTGGTATACCTTCACGCTGAATGAACGAATGAGTAAATGGTCTCAGAACACTACAAAGGCTGCTAACATTTCAGCATGTGATTGAGAGATAGTGAAAGCCATGGAATGAATAACCAATATACAAATGCAAGAGTGACTCATTTGTATAGAAGAGATAATTTGGAATAAAATAATAAGGTCACATACCTGGTTCAAAATGTTCTTTTCTCCAGTCTAAAAACAGCAACAACAACAAAAATTTTAAAAAATCAAATGGTAAAATATGCCATGAATATGTCTTATGAAGTAGTGTAATGTACTCTCCCCCATCTATCTTTCTGGGCTCCCAACTGAAAAATAAAGTCTCCAGAAGATAGTGCCTCTCTGGAAAATGCCCTGAAAATGTCTCATGAAAACTTGGGGCAATTGAAGACAAAAGACAACACCAGAGTTACTTACCAGCATACAACTTTGCTTTACTCCAGTCTAAAATAAAACAAAGGAATTACATTCTCTCATTTACAGAACCTTCACTTCAGAGCATGAAATTATAGAAACCACATGAAATGTGAAGGTTTATGATAGTACTATAGTTCTATGTTCTAATGACATTTCTACAGTATTTGATTTCTATTCTCCTATTCTATTCCTATCTCCTATTTCATTCTCATATTTCCACATTTCCACAACACATTGGCGTTGAAACAGGAGGATCCAATTCTTACAGGAGAAGGATAAACCAGGCTTGAATTGTATAGATATGCTGTAAAGACTAAACTTTCCTGAACTGCCTCCACATCTTTGAGTCTCACATGACTCCAAATGCTTAACCAAGCATTCCCCAGCTCTCACCAGATATGCTCTCACCAAGCAGGAAAGCTCCCCACCTATATAATTCCCCTATTAATCAAGTCAGCTGAACCCTCCTAACCATGGTCTTTAAACTAATGGGCTTCATTTCCCTGTCAGCCTGCAACAGTTTCCAAACAAGCCAATCACATACGTTTTCATAACAGAAAGTTAAAAGAGAAGGCACCTCAACCTCTTGTTACTATAGTGTTTGCCTCCTACAGCCCTTGCTGGTTTACTCTACTCCCAAGTGCAATCCCCACGGTCCTGCATGATGTGCAGTGCCTTCCTCCTCCAGGCCCTGAGTGTATGTGACTGATACAGTTCTGTTCATCTCACCTGTCCCATGTTGGGTGTCATGGATTGGACCACCTTACATTATTTAGGGTGGGGATCTCTCCCTCATCAGCAAGGTAAGTAGGAAGCAATCAAAAATGGGGGATGATGAGATAATTGACTCAACATTACCTCAACAGAACTTACCTTGGTGATATAATTTCTTCCTTTTGGCTGAAAAGGAAGAACAGCCAATAAGATGCCAAGTACACAATATAAAGTAAGGACTCAACTTCCTCTATAAGAACAAAGGGAATGGAGAACTTACCAAGTTCTTTTCTGAGTGATTCTATAAAGAAAAAAATAATAATAAAACAGATTCTTTAGAAAAAAGTTCAAGTTTATTTTCTAGTTTGAGTTACTAAGCTCAGATCCTAAATACCACTTCTTTATAACTAGATCAAGAAATTTAATTAAATTGAAACTTACTGTGATTATTATTTTCCAATTTCATGTTTATTTCAGTGAGTTTTCTCTCTATATTAGATCCATTGGACCTTTATTTTCTCCTACAGGCCCTGGATTCCATCATTTATTCAGGGCTTGAAGTTCTAATTCAGTCATATGCTTGTCTCTATGTTTAACAGATGCAACCCATATACACAACTATGCTAACAAACCCATAAATTCACAAACCCATCATCTATGATTCATAGATTTACCTTTGGCTTCACTTTCTTTTGATTTCTCTTCCCTGGTGTATTTTACTCTTTGCTTTTCTTGTTTGTTCTTCCAGGTCAAACATACAACAGCACTCAAGCAAATTACAAGTATGGTAAAAGTCACAGCAAATGCTGCTTTCCAAGGCGATGTCCTAGGGAAGAAGGGCTCTGACACAAAGTCCCAAAACCCCATTAAAAACATGCACCAAGAAAGCCTATTCCATCCCAGGTCCAAAATACCCCCTTACTGTTTTCCTGTCCCCAAAATGAGCAACACTGACCTGGGATTGAAATGGTTTCCACCTGCTCTTGTCCAAAGAAGGGGTTCTTCATGGAGCAGGACACCTTGTTCTTTGAGCTTTCTCTTACTATGAGGGATGACTCTATCTGAAACAACCCATCATCATCTTGGGTCTCGTCCTCAGAGAGAGATGATATCTTGTCTCCCCTTGAGTCTTTCCATTGTACCTCAGGCTGGGGAAACCATCCCTTGCCTGTGCATGTCAGTTTTATTCCTTCATCTTCTGGACCCACCATAAGGATGTGAGGACCAGATCCCAGACCTGGAGAGGAAAGTCATTCATCTGAAACCTGGCCACTTTTGTTCAGAAATTCCTGATATTACAAGTAGGATCAGTATGTAAAGATGACAAAGCACCATACTTTTGGATGAGAGGAAATAATTTATTTCCTTTTCATGAGAGAAAAGGTTATTTAAGGTTCAAAAATCACAGCAGATATGAAGCTGATATTAAGACTTATACCAATGCATGTCACACATTCTCTACACAAGCAAATCTACAATTAGGTCATAGAGAGATAAAGAATAGAGGTGGAGTAAAATTTACAAATGCTGGATTTTTTCTAAAAAAGAAATCCATATTTCTATATCTCTTTTCCATCTATTCCATTTATTGCAGTCTCAAGGAAGACTACTTTTCTGAGCTTAAAATGAGATTTCTGTTCATCATTTCCTTAAGCAGTCTGTCTTTGCAATTTTTCCAAATATTATCTCTTCTTCTAAGCAGAGATTTTCAAAAAGATAAAGGTAACCAAGTAAAATAAACCAATGAAAGAGTTAAGGTCTGTTTTCTTCTTTTACACTCATCCCTGTCTTTTCCCTTTCCACCACCTCTCCTCTTCTTCAACTCATCACAAGATGTGTCTATTAGTGGATTAGTGTAACCAGCACTTACATCAAAACATGACATTACATAATGCTGGAAGAACCCATTACACATTTTAGAATAATGATCTTCCTGATTTCTAAGACTATATATTATTTTACCATTTTGAACCTCATATCATACAGTATGGATCCTCTTATATCTGGCTCCCTCCGGCTGCAGTTCCATAGATGTCAGAAATATATTCAGAACTTCAGCTACATCATCTTTTTTTGTTATAAAATAAAACACAACTAATATTTACTACCACAATCTGATCTGATACAGAGAACACATGAAAGGAATCTGAAAGACAATCCATCTTCTCATAATTGCCAGAGGGAGCCAAGCAAAGGAGATGAATATGTGAGTGAAATCAGTGCTGAGAAATATGCAGCAGACCAAAGACCAAAATGCATCTCCTAGAAGAATATAGCCATTGAAGTCCCAACTTGAAGAAATGAGTAAACAAAAGCTATACCTATGTTGAGAGAGAAGAACGGGAAGGGATACCCATTCCTGAGCACAGAAGTGACTATACTAGGCAAACATTAACTGAATGAAAGATAAGTGTAGATATATAATTAACCAACTGTTTCTAAATGTCAAACTTGTCTTTATATCTGTGAGTCAATGAAGTGATAAGGGAAAGATACTGAAAAATATCATAACTTGATTTTGAAACTGAAAATCTGACCTCTTACTGAGAGGCTACTAAAGTGGAATCACAGTACATAACTGGAAGAGTTTGTCACTCTTTCCTTCAAGATCTAATTAATTTGGCATTTTCCTATTAAAGTTACACATAAGAAGATGGACGAAATGAGTCTATGGATATCTTGTTAGATAGCATCAATTGAGAAGTATTACTCTAAGACAGGTCTAACATATTCAAAGAAGAAGGGTATCACAATTGAAAACCAACAAGTTTGTCTTAGCAGAAAGTATAAACCTCCAGAAACTGAAATAGTATGATACTGTGAAAGAAATGAACCAATAAATTACCAAAACCACATAAAGAATTTAGAATGTACTTTGGTACATATAAGAAGTTTATAGAAAATAATGTATTTGTAAATTGGTGAAGATGATTTTCTGCATTACTCACTACAGTATAAAAATAAGTGAATATAGCCAGGCTTGGTGGTTCAGCCTGTAATCCTGCACCTTTGGGAGGCTGAGGTAAGTGGATTGCCTGAGCCCGCGGGTTCAAGACCTGCCTGGGCGGTAAGACCTCATCTCTACAATAAATAAATAAATAAAATCAGCTGGGTGTGGTAGCACATGCCTGTAATTACGGCTACTCGGAAGGCTGAGGCGGAAGGATCGCCGGAGCCCAGCAGGTCGAGGCTGCGGTGGCCAGGAGCGGCCACTGCACTCCAGGCTGGGCGACAGAGTGAGACTCCAACTCAAAAAAAAAAAAAAATAATAAGTGAATATACATTGGAATTGAAAAAATATTTTAAGTACTACATATTATACTCAAATAACATTTTTGAAGCTTAAATTTATAAATGTAAAAATAAAACATTGAAAAGAGATAGAAATAAATTGCAACTATATTCAATTAACTACATAGAAAAATTTCACAAGCATAATATAAAAAGACAGGCATTAAACGTTCATGTATGTGAAATTCAAAACAAGCAAAACTAATCTATGAAGTTAGAAATTAGAATAATCACCAACCTTGAGAAAATAGTGACTGGAAGAGAAAAATAGATTTTTCTGGATTCTAATTAAGTTCTTCATTCTAATCCGGGTGCTAGTTATTTAGTTTTATTCATTTTTTAAAATATATGGAATGGTACATTTTAAATTAGGAATAAATTCTCTATGTTACATTTCTACATATTTTACAAAATGAAAGCATTAGGAGAAAGTGAAATTTTATTCTGTGTTGGCATAGAAGGACATGTCAAAGTGTGCCATAAAAATAAGAAGACACAAGCCGGGCTCGGTGGCTCAGCCTGTAATCCCGCACCTTTGGGAGGCTGAGGTGAGTGGATTGCCTGAGCCCGCGGGTTCGAGACCCGCCTGGGCAGCGAGACCTCATCTCTACAATAAAGCAAAAAAAAAAAAAAATCAGCCGGGAGTGGTAGCGCATGCCTTAATTACGGCTACTTGGAAGGCTGAGGCGGAAGGATCTCCGGAGTCCAGCAGGTCGACGCTGCGGTGGCCGGGAGCGGCCACTGCACTCCAGTCTGGGCGACAGAGTGAGACTCCAACTCAAAAAAAATAAATAAATAAGAAGACACAATGGGCTCTGAGGGGGACATTCTGTGTGATAGAACCCAAAAGCAAAAAGAATGTTGTCATGACCTGCCTGAGCATTTTTGTGCACATTATCACTACTGACCCAGTAGAGTCCTGTAGACAATTCCTGACACACAGTTATTCTCAGTCTATTCCAGACTTTCACACTGGCTCCTCTCTTCAGAGTCTTTTATTTCCCAAAAACCATTCAGTTTAATGTTGTTTTCCAATCTTGCTTCACTTAATTGCTGAACGTTGATTATTTTCAGACCTCAGTATTCCACTCATACATTTTTTTCTTCAATATTAATCGCACTTGTCACAACGTTTGTAGTCATTTCCTATAAATGATGCAATCAGGACCCCACCATCAATGCTCCCAGTGGAGTCTCTGTTCACCAAATAAGACAAGCAGGGTGTGGACTCTGAGAGAAAAGACACAGTTTGATAATCATGGTGTTTTCCTTCAATATGAATGGGGAGAGACATGAGTGGAAAACAAACTACCTATTTTGATAATAGATATTTATAGAAGTGGCTCAATTTTAAAATAAATGCATAGAAAGACCAAGAGCATTTGGGGTGAAATCCAGTATCTAGGATGTTGGCCAACTCCATGCATACCTGCCTCTGTCTCTCCTGTGTACCATCATCCTCCAAAAATCAAAAACAAAATGCTTTCATTTCACTGCAAGTGACATATATTCTCAGATAATTACTCACCTATCACCTTTAGCTCTAAAATGGCTTCTTCAAAATCACTGCCTTTTTTAAAAAAACACTTGTATATTCCATTGTCTGAGACCCGGAGACTGTGGATTCTCACAGCTACTCTTCCATCAGAGATGTAATCTTTCACCAACTCTGCTCTCCCTTTGAAATCAACGAGCTGTTCTCCGGCCTGCTCCTGTCCATCCTGGTACACGAACACAGCCTCTGAGAATTGGGAGCGGAACCACCGCAGCTCCATGTTCTTCACACTCATGGCTGGGGACACATGACAAGGCAGCACTGTATCCGCACCCAGCATGGCCACAATGGGCTCTGAGGGGCCGATCACCACAAATGAATCTGTGGAATAAGGCTCAACGTGAAAAGATTGTCAACAGAACTTGATTGGCTATTTTAGAGCACAACACTGAGACTCACAGACAATCCCTCATACACTCAATTATTTACAGCACAAATTCAGGCTGAAATGTGGTGGTGAACCAGGCAAAGAGGATTTCTACACTCATGCAACTTACAATCAATAAGGTGATCTCACATTAGGCAAATTTTTATATTTGATTTAATCGTTAAAATTTGATTTTGTTATTGCAGTGATAGTAAATTTTATCAAGGAGATAGGAAGAATGCTGAGAAATCATAAAACTAATGTTTTTAATCAGGTCTTGGTCATCAGAAAAAAGTATTCCTCATGAAGCCGAGACCTCAGTGAATTAGAAGGTATTAATAAAATAATTCTACCTCATCATTACCTCTAAAATAATCATATAATGATTTATTTGCCTGTACATGAAGAGAATTTAGAATTAATCCAGGTATATATGAGAAGAAACAAAGTGATTCAATCCTTCTATTTAAAGAATAAGATTACTCAAGCATAGAAAATATAAAATATTCTCACCTGAGCCCCACATGGATGACTGGAGAATTAGGATACAGAAGAGGTCTCTTAGCAGAGAGAAATTCAGACAGCCTATCATCTTTCTCAGAGCAGAGAACAGACTGACACAGAGGGAGATCTTAAAAATAGCTGAAATAAAGACATGAATGGGACCCACAGTTAAATAGATTATAGCTAAGGTGCTTCCCCGGTCTTTCAAGAAATGGTCTCCGGGAGCTCTCAGATAACTGCAGTTCTCTCCCAGGAAACACCAGAGAAGCTTTGACACTCACAAAAAAACTGTTTTGTTTCCCTTCTCCAGACAAATAGTCCTCACCTCAACAGTCATGTTCAGCAGAAATAAATCTGCCCACAATCTCCTTAAACCTTTCTCTTTTTCAAAAAGAACACTTTTTCCAATGGACAGCAAGATGGAGGGAGGCAACACAGTGCTGAGTGAGGCTTTAATTCAAACATGCGCTGTCCTTGATGAATTTTCTCCGCACACTTTCCTATATGATGAAGGAGCAAACATAACCTGGCCTGTCTTCTGTCAACCCCCGGGAAATCTGTCCAGATTCTCTCAATGCCCCAGTACTTACTTGCCCATGACCCACAACATATTCACGCAGCACTCACATCTTTTAAGTTCTTCTTAAAGAGATGAAGGCATCCCGGAACTTATTCTCACTGCTGTAGACACCAAGGATAGAAAAAGCCACCGGTTCATTCCTCCAGTTCCCCTCTTGGCTGCCTGCAGGTCTTTCCTATGAGTCTTGATGGTAAGGGGATACGAGACTTCGGAAAACTTGGTGCCTTTGAGGGGTAAAGAAATTCAGAAAACAGGAGAAAAAAAAACTCCCACACAGGAGCCCGTTGGCAAAAGCTTAACAGTCACCTTGACATACTCAAAACTGAAAGTATAATAAAACAAGAAAAGAGAACTTTGAACTGGCAGAAATAATAAATCTACCTAATAATTACATACTTAAAAGATACAGAGAGAATAAAAAACAACTAATTTATTTCTTTCTGAAATATATATTACACTGGTAAATCACAGAAATATTAGAATTTAACTGCCTATGTTAAGATTCTGGTGAAGATATTTACGAGTTTATGATTTTGGGGCAAGTTACACAACTTTTCTATGTCTCAATCTCCTCAACTAACGATGGATTTGATAATACTACATACTCTTAAGTTTTGTGTGTAAAGTACTTGGAAGAGCATCAGTAGCACATAATTTTGTGTTAACAATTTTTATTTTAATGTCCTGCTCAATTCACCTGAATATATCTTTCATTCTTATGATAAATTTCATTCCTTTAGATAGATAACTGAAAAAACACAGACACATTTCAACTTTCTGACACTCCTCCATAGAAAGTTCCTTCACTGACACTAGGTTAAATCCATCTTGACCAAGATGAAATAGAAGCAGTATCGACAATCCCAAAGTGAGTCTCCCTGCCCTTTTCTTACTTCCATGCTGTGACTATGAGAAGAAGTAAAGATGAGATTTCTGTCCTTTGTTTATGAAATCCATTTTTGCTTTTTTTTGTTTTTGTTTTTGTTTTTAATATTTAATCAATATTTTTTTATTATGGTTTTGTGGGGTACAGTTAAGGATTAGGTGTACAATTACGTTTCATTCAGGCATCCCGTTGATAAGAGGTGTTTCCCCACCCCAGACAGATATTTGCTACTGTTAATCCCATCCTCCTCCCAACCCATAGTTTCCCAGTACCGTCAGTCATTTTCTTATAGTATTACGTTGGATGTTCAAGGTCCATTATATGAGTGAGAACATGTGATACTTGGATCTTTGTTTCTGTGAGAAGTCACTCGGTATTATAGACTCTAGTTCCATCCACGTTGCTGCAAAATTCATGATTTTGTTCTTTTTTATGGCTGCGTAGTATTCCATCGTGTATATGTGCCACATTTTTTTAATCCAGTCCCCTTTTGATGGGCAGCATGGTTATTTCCAGGTTCTTGCTATTGTGAACAACACTGCGATAAACATACGTGTGCAGGTATCTTTTTTATAGAGTGATTTGAGTTCTTCAGGGTATATTCCCAGTAGGGGGATTGCGGGGTCATATGGAAGGTCAATTTTTAGAGCTTTTAGGAATCGCCACACTGCTTTCCACAGAGGTTGCACTAGTTTACACTCCCACAAACAGTCTAGAAGTGTTCCCTTTTTACCACACCCTCTCCAGCATCTGTTATTTTTTGAATTGTTGATAATTGCCAATCTGACTGGAGTTAGGTGGTATCTCATTGCGGTTTTCATTTGCATCTCCCTGATGATTAGTGAGGTTGAGCATTTCTTCATGTGTTTGTTGGCTGCTCAGATGTCTTCTTTTGTGAAGTGTCTTTTTGCCCATTTTATAATGGGGTTGTTTGTTTTTTTCTTTTCAGCACGTTTGAGTTCTTTGTAGATCCAGGATGTTAAGCCTTTGTCAGACCTGGAGTTGGCAAATACTTTTTCCCAGTCTGTAGGCTGTCTCCCTGCTCTCTTGATAGTTTCTTTGGCTTTGCAGAAGCTTGTCAGTTTAATAAGGTCCCACTTGTCTATCTTCTCTCTTATGACCTGTCGGTTTTGGGTTTTGTTCAGGAATTGGATGCCAGTTCTGATTTCCATGAGGGTATTTCCTTCCTTTTTGAAGGTTCTTATGGTTTGAGGTTTTACATTTAGGTCTCTGATCCATTTGGAGTTAACCTTTGTGCATGGGGATAGATAGGGGTCCTGTTTCAATCTTCTGCATGTGGTCAGCCAGTTTTCCCAGCACCATTTACTGAATAGGTTCTCCTCTCCCCAGTGGTAGATGGTGGGGGCTTTGTCGAAGATGAGTTGGTTGAGAAATTGAGGTTTTGCTTCTGGAATCTCAATTTTATTCCATTGATCTATATGCCTGCTCCTATACCAGTACCAAGCTGTTTTGATGATTGTAGCTTTATAGTAAAGTTTGAAGTCTGGTAATGTGATACCACCTGCTTTGTTTTTTTTTTTTACTGAGGATTGTTCTGGCTATTCTTGGACATTTGTGTTTCCATATGAATTCCTGTGTTGTTTTTTCTAGGTCTGAGAAGAATGTTGCTGGTAATTTGATGGGTATTGCATTGAATTTGTAGATTGCCTTAGGTAAGATGGACATCTTCACAATGTTGATTCTTCCAATCCATGAGCATGGGATATTTTTCCACTTGTTTGTGTCATCTTTGATTTCTTTGAGCAGTGTTTTGTAATTTTCATTGTAAAGGTCTTTCACATCTCTGGTTAGGAAGATGCCAAGGTATTTCTTTTTTTTGTGGCTATTGTGAATGGAATTGTGTTTTTTATTTGGGTTTCTTTTTATTTATTATTGGTGTAAAAAAATGTGATTTTGTACATTTATTTTATATTCTGAGACTTTGCCAAAGGCCTTTATCAATGTAAGGAGGCTTTTGACAGATTCTCTTGGGTTTTCAAGGCATACAATAATATCATCTGCAAAGAGAGATACCTTGACTTCCTCTTTTCCTATTTGGATACCCCTGATTGCCTCCTCTTCTCTGATTGCTCTAGCCAGGACTTCCAATACTATGTTGAACAGGAGGGGTGAGAGTGGGCATCCTTGTCTAGTCCCAGTTTTCAGGGGAATTGGTTCCAATTTTTGTCCATTTAGGAGTATGCTGGCTGTGGGTTTCTCGTAGATGGCTTTTACTATTTTGAGGTATGTTCCCCGTATGCCTAGATGTTCAAGGGTTTTTATCAAGAAGGGGTGCAGGATTATATCAAAAGCTTTTTCTGCATCTAATGATATGATCATGTGGTTTTTGTTTTGACATCTGTTGATGTATTTAATTACATTTATGGTTTTACATCTGTTGAACGAGCCTTGCATCCCAAGAATGAAGCCTACTTGGTGATGGTGGATGATTTTTGAGATGTATTACTGAATTCGGTTTGTTAGGATCTTGTTGAGAATTTTAGCATCTATGTTCATCAAAGATATTGACCTGTAGTTCTCTTTCTTTGTTGGATCTTTACCTGGCTTGGATATCGATGTGATGTTGGCTTCATAAAATGATTTGGGGAGAGTTCCATCTTTTTCAATAGCCTGGAATACCCTCAGTAGGATTGGTATCAGCTTCTCCTTAAATGTTGTAGAATTCTGCAGGAAAGCCATCTGGACCAGAGCTTTTTATTTAGAAAGTTTTCTTATTATGTAGTCGATTTCCTTGATTGTTATTGGTCTATTTAGGGTCTCAATTTCTTCTTGTTCCAACCTAGGTAGGTTGTGTGATGTCAGAAAGTCCTCCATTTCCTTAAGGTTTTCAAGTTTGTTTCCATACAAGTGTACGTAGTAGTCTCTAATGATCTTTTGTATTTCTTCAGGGTCAGATGTGACTTCATCTTTTGTGTTTCTGATTGTGCTTATTTGGATTTTTTCTTGCTTTTTCTTGGTCAATCTAGCTAGGGGACCACCGATCTTGTTTATCCTTTCGAAGAACCAGCTTTTTGTTTCATGGATTTTTTGTATTATCTTTTTATCTTCTATGTCCTGGATTTGGGCTTTTATTTTGGTGATCTGGATTCTTCTGCTGAAATTAGGGTTTTTGTGGTCTTGTTTTTCCAGCTTCTTTAGGTGGCTTGTTAGGTTGTGAATTTCTGTTCCTTCCATTTTCTTCATGTGTGTTTGTAGGGATATAAATTCCCCTCTTACTACAGCTTTCAGGGCATCCCAGAGATTTTGGTAAGATGTTTCTTCATTTTCATTTGTTTCCAGGTATCTTTTGATCTCTGCTTTGATTTCATCATTGACCCAGGAGTTGTTTAGCATCATGCTGTTTAGTGTTCATGTCTTTGTGGGTTTTGGGGAGACTTTGTTAGTGTCAATGTTTATTTTTATTCCACTGTGGTCCGAGAAGGTACATGGTAGAATTTCGGTCCTTTTAAATTTGCTTATGCTTGATTTATGGCCGAGTATGTGGTCGATCTTAGAATATGTTCCATGTGGTGATGAGTAGAATGTGTATTCTGTGGTCTTTGGATGGAGTATTCTGTAAGTATCAATTAAGTCCATTTGGTCCAAAGTCACATTGAGGTTCCAGATTTCCTTGCTGGTTTTTTGTCCTGATGATCTGCCTAGGGTTGTGAGTGGGATATTAAAGTCCCCAGTATGATGGTATTAGAGTCAATATCTTTCTTTACTTTTCTTAGAAGTTGCTTTATGAAAGTTGGCGTACCTATGTTGGGTGCATGTATGTTTAGGATAGATATTTCTTGTTGATGGATTGAGCCTTTTATCATTATGTAGTGGCCTTCTGTATCTTTTTTGATTTTTAATAGCTTGAAGGGTATTTTGTCTGAAATTAAGATCGCTACTCCTCCTTTCTTCTGTATTCCATTAACCTGAAAGTTTGTTTCCCATCCTCTTACTTTGAGTCTGTGAGTGTCCTTTCTAGTGAGGTGAGTCTCTTAAAGGCAATAGATTGTTGCCTGATGATATTTTATCCATTTTGTCTTTTTGTGTCTTTTCAGTGGTGCATTTAGTCCATTCACATTTAGGCTAATAATTGAAATGCAAGAGTTTTCCCTGTCATATGGTTCTTACAGAGTTGTTCCTGTTTGTTTGTTGTCTTTCCTTGGGTTTTGGAGTTGGTTCATGTGTGTTTGAAATCTTTTGCCTGTACTCTTGTGAAGAATGTTGTTTTTCTTTTTTCTTTTTCTTCTCTGTTCAGTACTTTCTAAAGTGTTTCTTGTAGAGGTGGTCTGGTGGCAGCGTAGGTTCTTAGGGATTGGATATCTGGAAAAGATTTCAATTCTCCTCACTAATGAAGCTTTGTTTGGCTGGGTAGGTTATTCTTGGTTGAAATTGTTTCAAGAACTTTGAAGATAGGGCTCCAGGCTCTCCTAGCCCGAAGGGTTTCTGTGGATAAAACTGCTGCTATTCTAATTGGTTTTCCCTGTTAGGAAGTCTGGCCTTTTTCTCTTGCTGCCTTTAGGATTTTTTCTTTTATAGCTACTTTGTTTAGGTGAATTATTATGTGTCTGGGAGTTGGTCTTCTCATTTGTTGTCTTGTAGGGGTTCTCCGAATCTCTTGTGTATGGATTTTTTTCATCCTTGATGAGATGAGGGAAGTTTTCTTGAATGATTTCATGAAATGTTAGTTCCAGTGTGGCTTCCGTTTCTCTCTCTGCCTCAGGAAGCCCAATTACTCTTAGGTTTGGTCTCTTGAAGTGATCATTCATCTCTTGCAGGTTTTGTTCTGTCTTTTTGAGCTTCTTTTCTATGCTTTTGACAGTTTGGGTTAGTTCTGTGTTTTGGTCTTCGAGCTCTGAGATTCTTTCTTCTGCTTGGCTAATTCTGCTTTCCATGATTATTAGTCTGTTATTCATTTCCATCACAGTATTCTTTACTGCTGTCATTTCTGACATCAGCTCCTTCCTATTTTCCTCTTGTCTCTCCTCAATTTTTTTAATTCTCTCCATTAATGCCTTGATTCCTCGGTTTGTTGCATGTAACCGGTCATTCTGGGGGTTCTTCATTGTTTGTGTTCCAGAATCTGTTTCCTCGGTGTCTGATCTCCCAGGGATCTGTGTGAGGCCTATATTCTTCTTTTGGTTTTTCTTCATTTGTGTGGTTTTTCCCCCTCCCTACTTTTTCCTTCCCTCCACATCACCGTCTTCTTTAATTCTGTTATTCAGGGGTAAAGGGATGGTTTTACTTCTGTTTGTTCAATCTCCTATTCTTTATGTATGCTCTCTTACTTTGTTCAATTCTGGAGTTGCACTGTAGGTTGGGGGTGGTCCTTTTTGCAGTTTTGAGATTTACTTAAGTGGGGGCTGTGATTCAAAATCTATCTGCAGGTCCTGGTATTCACTGACAGGTGTGTGGATAATCTGGAACCCACTTCCCACTGCCTTGGAGTCTGTCTGTGCAGTGGGTCTGTAGGTTTACTCCCTGAAATAAAATGTGGTTAACAGAGGGGAGAGAATGGAGCAGACAGTGGGTTGAAGAGGGGGGTGGAGAGATAGAGGAGTAAGGGGGGAAACAAATGAGTGTGCCAACAAATAAAGAGGCCTATACTGAAACAGATAAAAACAACAGACTACAGCTACAGATGAACCAACTCTCATACAAAAAAAATAATAAAAAAAATATAGTGATGCTAACATACAAGCTAACCAACCACCTTATTAGTGTGCTGTTCCTCTATACAAAGATATGGTTTACAGAGAGAAGAAAAGGAAGAGGAAAAAAGAAAAAAGGAACAATACAGTAGGAATATAATTAAGTCATTAAACTAACAGAATCAATGAAGCACACTCTAAGTCATTTCATTTAAGTCCAATGTCCTTTCAGTTCTGATTTCTAGCTTTTCTTTCAATGTGGTAAATTAGTTTGCAGTTAGGGTCAGTTGCCCCTGGTCTGCTGTGAAGGACAGTTCAGATCACCCTTCGTTCACCACTCTGGCCTATGTCTTTATCAAGCTTGTTTCTCCCGTTTCGATGTTGTTACCTTGAATTGCCAGCAGGTGGTGCTAGATCAACTGCTCTCCCCAGAGGGGGGGGGTCGGACAGGAATGGCAAAGGCTGAAGATGGCTGCCTGCCTCAGGACAGACAGCCAGAGACTTACGGCGGGCAGGACATCTCGGTCGCAGGAGAGGTGGCAGTGATCCCAGCAGATCTTCTGTGAAGGGGCTTGAAGGACTGAAGTGGATCGCCTCCGGCCCAAGTGGTGTGATGTGCTACAGCTGTGGCTGTGGCAGTGGCGGCGGCAGTGGCAGCAGGAGCGGCTGCGGCGGTGGTAGTGGGGGGGCTGCGGCAGCGCCGTTTGTGCTGCAATGACTCTCCAGTCCACTGCGATGCCCCAGTGGTGGCAATGGCTGAGCTCCGTATGAAGAGCGGCTGCGATGTTGGGATCCGTAGCCCCTGGGGCAAGAGTCAGAGACCCACTGCAGATCTCCTTTGCAGAGGGTTTCACAGTCCGGGTTGCCCCGTCGCCATCTTGCCGCTTCTCCTCCATTTTTGTTTTAAAGATGCTTCAAGTTCCATGAATTCTAAGTGAATTGTTTGTCTTGTTTAGAATGACAGAAAAAGCCTGAAGAATCAAAAAAGATCTAATCTACATTTTCAAAATTTTGGATCTAAAATGGAACATGTATATGTAGTTAATAAGAGACATAGCAAACCAAAAATTCAACAAATAAAAGCCAGACATATCCTAACAAAATTGTATATAAGACAACAGTAACTTTAAAATAAAATGAGGGCAAAAATATTCAAAAAAACAAGATTTCCCCTTCAAAGTTAAATATTCATGAAAACACATAACTTTCTTTTTTTAATGCCTTATACACAATCCTGTTTATTAAAGCATCTTACATTTCCATATCCTAAATAAATATTCCAAGTTTCACTGTATGTTCATGACCAAAAACAGATTATAAACATTCAAGAAACATTTGTTCTTCTAGACTGATATATGTAAGAACAGCTTTCTTCAGTTTTCAAAACTTAATCTAAGTATTTACTAAGTAAAAACATACAATATATTCCTTTTAAGAGAGCAATTATCTTTTGTCTGATGCCTAGGAAAATACCTGTATGCATACTATATCAACTTACACTTAGGGTTGTTAAGTATTGATACTATGAGATGCAGCAAGATATCAATGATCTGGCCTCATTTTTTCCTTACTATGTAAATGGTAAGGGAACTGACTTCTAATACTGTCAATGTTTCTTTGTCACTCATTCCAGTGACATAAAATGTTATCTTGAGCACCCACCTCAGGTGGAACATACAACAATTCTCACTGCAAGCCCCAAGAAACCTCACCAATTAGACCTTTCAGTGCATATTACTGTATCAATGTTCTTTAGTATCCACAGAAAACTGGAGATGACTGCTGCTCACCTAGTATAGAAGAGTCATCATAGATATAACGTAGCAACAACTGACCACATGATTTTACATAAACACTGGAAACAAAGTGATACCATCATGTGAGGTGAATCACATCAATACATTTTACTTTTCAAAATATCCTCAAATTCTGTCAATGTGAAAATAAATGTTTACATGGAATATACTTATGTTCTCCTTTTAAATAAAAAGCCCATTTTATAATGCTATTCTATATCTGATGTTTATTTCAACTTGACTTGTAATTAAATAAGTTTCCACATATATTGGATCTGTAAAGTTTTCAGTCTGAATACCCTAGTGTTTCTAAAGAAAGGCCAGTCTGCATTCTTTCAATTGGTAGAATCTCTACAATGAGTCTAATGTCAAACTTTTAGCTGGTTAGCAGCTTTAGAAATTTTTACATTAGTACTTTCAAAAGATCTGTGATATAAGTAAAGGCAAGGGTACTTATATTACTAAAGCTTCTCACCATGTTCTCTATAGTTTATATTTTGATATGATTTTCCAGTCATTACAGACATAGAAAATGTACAGAGTGTGAATATAGATACTCCTATGTCAGTAAACCAGTATTGAAAGAGAACAAAAGGCTTTGTCACATTCCTCTCATTTGCATGTTTTCTCCTCAGTATGGATTCTCCTATGTCCAGCAAGTCCTATAAGAGAGCAAATGGTTTTGCCACATTTTCATTTCTAAGGTTTCCCTCTACTATGAATTCCTTGGAGTTGAGTAAGATTTGAATACTCATTACAGACTTTTTCACATTCTTCTCTATTGTAGGGTTTCTTTCCAGTATGGATGTTTCTATGTTGAACAACTACTGAATTCTTTACATTTTATCTCCAGTATGCATATTAATGTGTTAAGCATGCAAGTAATTGGAACAAAAGGTTTTGTCACATTCTTTACACTTGTAGCGTTTCACTCCAGTATGGATTCTCTGATGTTTAGTGAGGTATGAGTGAAAAGCAAAGGCTTAATCACATTCCTCACATTTTTAGGGTTTCTTTCCAGTATGAACCTTCCTGTGTTGAGAGAGTCCTGAATGATAGGTAAAGGCCTTGTCATATTCTTTACATTTGTAGGGTCTCTCTTCAGTATCGGTGTTCATATGTGCAACAAGTTCTGTATAAGTGCAAAAGGCTTTGCCACAATCTGCACATTTGTAGGGTTTCTCCCCAGTATGTACCTTAATGTGTTGAGCATGGCTTGAAGAGAAGCAAAAGCCTTTGCCACATTCTTCACATTTGTAAGGTTTCTCTCCAGTATGGATGTTCCTATGATGGATAAGTCCTGGATGAGAGCTAAAGGCTTTGTCACATTCTTCACATTTGTAGGGTTTCTCTCCAGTATGGATATTCATATGTGCAGCAAGTGCTGAATAAGAGTAAAACGCTTTGTCACATTCTTTACATCTGTAGGTTTTTCTCTGGTATGACTCTTCATATACCTTGTAAGTTCTGGGTGTCTGGCCAATGTGCTGTGTCTCCAGGGTTCCTTATTTTGCTCCAGACAAATGATCAGGTCTGGCTTAGAGACAGCAAGGCCCAAAAACACCAGATTGCTCTGGTTCTCTAACATCACCTTCTTGTACAAAAATCATTGAGCAAGGTCTAGGCATTCCCACTCTTCTGGAGAAAATTCTATGGCCACATCTGTGAATGTCAGCCCCTGGGAACCAGCCATTTTTGCCTCTTCTTCCTCCTCCTCCAGCATTTCTTTTCAGATGAGATTATCTGGACAAGTCACATCATTTCCTGACTTTCAGGCATCCCAGTATCCTCCCTACAGCCTCCCAAGATCTGCATGTCAGAGGACAAAAAAAGAAGAAGCAAAGACACACGGTTCTCTCCAAGATGACCCAGCACTTCCACAGGCACAGGATCTGGAAACCCGCCCCCTCACTCTAGGCTTCTGTCTGATTTAGCAGTTTCCGAGCTAGCATCTGCTGACTGAACAAGGCCACCACACTTCTGATCTTGAGTGATGGCAGATGTGATCAGAAAAGGCTGGAGGAGGCAAGAAAGAGAAGCACGTTTTTGCTTGTAGCATTTTGAGGTTGGGTTGCTTCCTTGCACCGAAATTTGGGGGGGAGGAACAGGATGTCAAAACACATAATTTCAAGTATTGCATGCTGTTAACAATATGCAACAGAATATTAAAATACAAAATCAGTCAGGAACTCAAAAAGAAATTTAAAATCATAATTAACCTAGAATGAACAGAAGCATTACAGAACATGTGAATGAAGTTATAGAGGTTTCAAATATATTATTACTATGCTATATAAAATATTTTGTTTAATGATTGGGTAAGATGCAACAGTTTCTCATAGTTTTTGGTTAATAGAAGCCCTTATAAAGCAATAAGATGCATTAGCATGGCAAGTATCAGTGTGATAAGTATACAATTTAATCCCTGTGCTTGAGGTACCAAACCTTTTCCACATCTGCCAATATAAGTAAATACCAAAATATTTGTTTATTCCAAGAGTTTCTTCTGAAGCTTGCTTAAATATCTAATTTCACCAAATTTACATTTCCCAAACCTAGTAATTTTATATGGATATAAATGATGCTATCATCTTTCTGGGAAATAATTTAGACTTATGAATAAGTCACCATCACAGGAAAGCTACACAATCTCCCTGTAGACAACTCTATTGGAAGAGGATATCAGAAAAAGAAGAAAACAGGTCAAGCCAGCACATATCCCCTGTTCCTAGGTACTAACTTCAATAGATAATGCCTATCAAATCTCCTATCCTTCCACCTTACTCCAAATTTAATACCAGTGACCATACAAGATAGAATTAAATGGAGCATGGGCTGTATCACAGAAGTATCTATATCTTTCCTCCTTCGAAACCTGCATTCAAAACCTGAAACTACTCTTTATATAAGAGGAATTTTGTGAGGGAAAAGCAAGTTCCTTGCTAATGCAGAACTTTCTTTCTTTTGCCACCACACTTAAATGTCAGTTGTGTTGCACACATAATTCTAGTTTCCATTCAGGAATGAAAAGACTATTCCACAGTTTTCTACCTCTAATTTTCTTCTCTCCATTCTGGAAATCCTATTAGACGAATGTGTTGTGCTAAATTCAACTTACGTTTCCTAAAAATTATCTCTTTGATTTAATAGACCATATTCCAGAAGAATCTGCCCAAAATGTTGATATTTAGTAGTAGCTACTCAGATATTTGACCCTTTCATTCTATTTTAAACCATTTTTTCATATCCAAGAAGGCTGATTGTTTTGCCAATCCTGTGTCCTCTACAAATGAATCCTTTATATTATACTTCACATTTTTACTTTAAAAATATTTTTGCGCACATTATTTTTTACGAAACAAATCTTTTTTATATTTTATTTTAAAGATTTGGGGTACAATTCAGAATTAGGTATATAAGTAGACCTCATACAGAAGTTTGAAAATCAGAGAGAATCAAAAATTATAGGTAGAAACACCCATATTTGCACTCCTCAGAAATAAATTCCCTATTATTATTTAATGTGGTTTTATGACTATCCTTCCATATTTCTTAAACAGGATTACACTGCTTATACTGTTTCAAAAACTGCTTTTTGAAATCAATAATACTTTGCAAATACATTTCCGTCTCTCTTTTCTCCCACGTGTTTCTCTCTTAAACACAAATACTGGATAAATATGTATTCATTGTAATCCCCTCAAAGCGTTCTACACAGATTGCTTTATTCAAGCAACTCTCTATTATTGGGAAAAATATCTACACTGAATAGAACCATTACATGATTTTTTTCAAATTTATTTTTCTTTGTTGGTAATATATATTAATCTGTTTACATTTTAGAATAGAACACACAGAGAGACACGAATCATAAATTCCAAAGGGGAAAAAAAGGCAAATAGTGTCTTCAACCTTTTGCTTTTCTCTTCCAGTTTTCCCTTCCCATTTTCTAATATTCCAGACTTAAACCCTTTGATAGGTGTCTAGAGCCCAAGTGAGACAGTGAAGGCCTCACAGTGAAGCACTGACTAGCATGACATGAAAGGACTTAAGTGGAGTGAGAAGAGTATGAAAATAAGTAAGTAAAATTTAAAAGCTGGTGAAACCCCAAAACACTTTAAGCCTTCAGAGAGATGTGACTGTGCTCTGAGTCACATATGACTACTACTTTATTTCTCAGATTTTAGATTAACTCTTTTATTTTTCTTGTTCTAGACAATGACTAGAGATAATTAAAGAGTATCAGAGACAAAAACCTTCTTCCTGCATTCTTAATTAACAACCCTTGATAAAGATTAATATCCCCTGCTTGTCCTGCTTTGCTTAGACCAGATGACAGAGAACTCATGACCATTATACCCTCTGAAAAATGTTGCATGTCTTTTTCATAAGAAGCAACATTTTCTGAAGCCAATCAAATTGCTATTAGCTATGCACCAATCTTATATGAAAAATGTTGTATTCCTGCTCATTACTCCTTTGTATATGCCTGTATAACTGAAACCTTAGCATTCCTGCTTTGGAACACTGACATTATTCCTTGCAATTGGTGTTTATGACTGCTATTCTTAAACTTTGCACCTTAATAAAATTCCTTTAAATTAGATTCTGACTTTTTAAATTATTTTAGATTGACAAGGGTATGCATGAAGTGGGGAGGAAGTCCTGAAGAGAACCACAGAATAAATGGCAGTATATTCATCAATACAATAACTATGAAGCAATAAAAATAAACAAATTATTGATTCATAAGGTGATTGAATCTCAGAAAACATTTTGTTTAGTCAAAAAAGTCAAATAAAAAAGCGTGTATAGTGTATGATTTTTTTTGTTAATTTTGATGTTTTAGAATATGCAAGATTAAGCTATCATGACTTAATTGTATCAGAATATTTTTGTCATTCCTGCGATGGATTGGCTCATAATAAACATCAGGGAAATTTTCAAGAGATGGAAATGTTCCATGTTTTGATAAAAAGTGGTAGTTACATTAATATAAGCATTCTCAAAACCTCTTTGAAATGTACATTTCAAAGTCATGCATTTCATTGTATACAAATTATGTCTAAATTTGATTTCTTACAAAGCTGAGTGCATCTCACTAGGTCTACAGAAAATTTATGTATCTCTTTGATCAATTTTTTAGTGGTTCCAGTACTAATATTTATGCAATTGTTATCTATGCTCCTGACTATTAGTAAACCATATTTCATGGAGAAATAGGAATTAGACTTGAGAAGAATGTGAAATGGAAAGAAAACTCCATTCAAGCACATTCTATATCTGATACTGTATAATTATGTTATAATTTCTATAATACTATTGGAAACCCTTGATTTCATGGAGCACAGAGTGTTCCATTTGTGAGCTCTGATTATTTCCTACAGGTCTGCATATGCCCTCCAATGTCATCTATGGTGTGATAGGAAGAAGTATGCTTCTCTTGGCTTTATTTTCTAATAAGGTTAACTTTGTGAGTTGAACACTGTGATGACCACAGTCCTAAATATTGTATAGGAAGATGATTTTCTCTCCATGAATAAAGTGTCTCAGTCCTTGACAAGTGGGGAAGGGAGCTACAATGAGCATTTTCAGCAAAAGCTCACATTAGAATTCCTATAATTCTACACCTCAACCCAGTCCAAAGTCTCCTGGGGTGACCTTTACTACTCCCAATTTCAAAATTACTGAAGACCTATAGGTAGGCTGTGATTTTCTTTTTAGACTCACTCTAGAATAAGCATTTCAAACCCTGTGATTCTTGGCAGCCCCGTTTTTCTCTTTTCCCAAGAATATTTTCCTAATCCACTGATGAGCTGGTAACCTGCTACCTCCAGCTCCCGCCACCACACTCTTGGATGATGAACACAAGTACATCCAGGTGCAAACTATCTCTGGATGCAGACCTACAAAAGGTGCACACAGGAGACCAGGGGCTTCCAGGAATCCACCAGCTCAATCCGGAGAAATATATGGTGATGTGCTGGTGGGACTGTGGGTGGCATGGGGACTGAAAACAGAGGAGCTAGAGCTCTGAGCCATGTCATAAGGAAACTTTTTTAATGTTAAGCCACAACTATTTATGATAAATAAATAAATGAACAAATGCAAGCATATTGAAGACAGATTGCCTGAAGGGAGTGGACTAGTTATTTGTCTGACTTTATTTCATAGCATAGAACTCAGGGTTCTTAATTTTTGATAAGAAGATGAATCTCCAGATAAGTAAGAAAGACCACAGAGCATAAAAGAGTTTATAGTTTTCTATACTTACTGGGGAACTGTTGGTTTTCTGCGGAAACAGAAGGAAAATCCTCTGGAGAGAGCAGTTGATGGTATTGATCTTAAGGTCTCTGAGGGACAAACAGCAAAAAAGAAAAATGATGTTAAATATTTGAACAGGGTTTTGTTGTTTTGTTTGTTGTTTTCCTAAGACTTTTCACTCTGCCGCCCTCACACTACATTTTCCTATAGATCACTCCATGGTCAGAGCAAACATTTGAATCTGTCATGAGAAAAATGTTGAGATTTCTTGACTTCTCTGCAGTTAGCTTTCCCGTCCCTCTTCTTCTCCGGGTGTTCACTTGGTGTTCAGCAGATCAGTGTTCTGCCCCATGCTTTTTATTTGTTAGCTTGCTTCCAATGTCTCCTCTTATATAAATGAAAACACTTGGTCATCCATCAGCCAAGAAAACTCATCACCACCTACTCCTTTGGGTAGATTGTATAAAATTCATAGCTGTAATGTTTATCTAAGTCTTCACTGAGTATAGATGATTTCTGTCTGCTTACTTGTGATGTTACTGTTAAAATGTACCACATAATGTTACACTTCCTGGAAAACCTAAATTTGAAAAGAAAGAATTATTAAATTCTTTTTTTCTATGATTGTGGACAAATCACTTATTCTCTCTGGCACATGGGCCCCAACTTCATAAAAGGAGAGGAACTCTCAGGATGAAATTTTCAGACTCCAGGTTTGGAGAAAAACTGGGTAGGAGATCACAAGAATGATATTTTGTTATCATCTTCTTAATTTGATGAGGTGATGAGTATAACATTTTAATGTCCATGCATGTTGACTCAGCAATTCGACAAGATGTCCTGCAGAAATGCTCTCATTTGTAGCATAGTGTAGGCAGTGCTAAAATCAATCAAATATAACTGACTATATGTACTAAAATAGTTGAATGTCCATAGTTTGAAATTGATATATAATAATCCTATCTATGTGCAATGATTTTTTGTACTACATTGTTGTTACACAAAATGTCAAATACCTTTTCTAAATGAAATTGATTGTATAATATGTATGACCAACATCTCAGTATCATGCAGCTAAAAACATCTACCCCTTGAGTTACAAGGGTGCCCTGGGTTTTATGCATAAATGAAGAAGAGGGGAAGGGCATGGTCTTAGACTAGCACAACGGCCAAACGTCATGATTCTTGCCCAGGATGGCCTGATCCATACTCTCTGGGACAAGCTCACTTGCGTTACTTCCTGTAAGCTCATGCGCCTTTGCCTTTTGTATTCAGTCTTCCTAGGCACCAACAAAGATATCCCTTTCTGAACTCTTCTCACTGAAGAATCACCACATTTGGGAGACCCTTAAGTCCTGATCATTCACAGCATCCACATTGTCCTGGGTCTCTGGCAATGCAAGTTTTGCCCAGGAGCACTAATCACCTTTTAGTTTTCCTAGGTTTTTATAGTAAAATAATTTTCAAGCAGATGACTGTAAGTGACTTGATGAAGGAGCATATTTTGTAACTCAGAGTTGTCACTGTGGCCTGTATAATCCTCCTTCCCTGCCCTGGGAAATCTAACCATCCTCTCTGGTTAGGGCTAATTTGATTCTTTTTTTTATTTATTTTTTTTTATTTTAAAGATGTGGGGTACAATTCAGGTTTACATGTACAAACGTTCATTATACAGGTACCCTTGTTGATGAGGTATGCCCTCCCCTCCCCTGACAGATTCCCACTACTGTCAATCCCGCATCCCCCCACCCCTGGCAGTTTCCCACTACTGCCAATCTTTTTCTTATAGTATTAAAATAATTGTTCAAGGTCCACTTATGAGTGAGAGCATGTGATAATCAGTTCTTTGTTTCTGTGATAGATCACTCAGTATTATGGACTCTAAATCCTTCCAGGTTGCTGTGAAGTTCATGAGTTTGTCATTCTTTATGGCTGTATAATATTCCATCATGTATATGAACCACATCTTTTTAATCCAGTCCTCTTTCTATGGGCAGCATAGTTGATTCCATGTTCTTACTATTGTAAATAATGCTGCAATAAACATGTGTGCAGGAATATTTTTCATAGAGTGATTTGAGTACCTCTGAGTACATTGCAGTAGAGGGATTGCAGGATCATGTGGAAAGTTAATTTACAGGTAGAGGCCACAGGTCTCCAAGTCCCACATTCCTCTCAGGAACATGATTTTATAAAAAACAAAATTCTAAGACTTCACAGTTATTCAAAAAGAAACAAAAAGGCCTACCTCACTTTATGACTCCACTTTTCATCTTGTGATAAAACACTATTATGCCCACACCCCCACTTCAAACACACAGCATCCTAAATCTCAAGGTCAAATGTGAACTTACCCTTTCGGAGCAGAGTGCTGGGAGACAAAGTGATGAATGAGGAGAGAAGCGTCTGCCACCACCAACCCAAACATAGTTGCTTAATAAGTTACTTTGCCACATTTAATTCTCAATAAATCTCTTACATAACTTACACATAAATTCCACTTGAAAATTCATTAAAAAATGTCTTTTTAACTGGTAAACTATCAACAGTTATTACTTCTGGAGAAATGAATGTAATCTTTTGGTAAGGGGTAAGGGAAATACAGCTAAAAATGATAATATATATAAAATATATAAAGAATTTATATATAGTGATAAAATTTTATACATAGAATCTATACACATATACAAAATTTGTATGCCTATATACACACATATGTACACATGTGTACATATGAACACGTGTGTATATATCTATATTTTTAATAATTTCAAAACATTTATTACTTTTTTGGAAAATAATGTGAATTAAAATATGTTTGGGTCCTTAAATAAGGAATGGAGATGGGTTTTTCTCATCTCCTAACTCATTCCCCACTTTATTTGATTTTCACAGTGCCCAGGTTTTCTGTGAAGGGACCAGCTGAGCCCACCGTGGTCCTGCTCCGGGAAGATGCCACTCTACCCTATCAGTTGTTCCTGGAGCAGAATACAGTCCATATGTGCATCAGATGGTACTGAGTCCAGCTCTCCCCTGCTATGCTGGTTTTTCAGAATGAACAGGACCAAAGCAACGAGCAAATGCTAGAGAACCGGTGCGGGGCTGAGTTGGTGAAAGACTCCCTTGGCAAGAGGATGGTAGCCCTGCAGATACAATGCGTCTGGACCTCTGACGATAGCCAGTACCAGTGTTATCTTACAGATGGTGATCTCTCCCAAGAAGCTATTGTGGATCTGCATGCTATAGGTGTGCTAAACTGTCATATGATGTAAAGCAAAGAGAAGGCAAGGACCTCTGGATTCCTAAACTGTCATCGCTCCTGATCATCCATATATTGATGTTCTTCTTTCCCCCTGCAGAATGCCAATGACCTAAGTTGCACAATGACTGCATACTGTTTTCGCTTTGAATACCAAAGACTTTAAATACCTGAAGATGTTTTCACATTCTAAAACACCCCAGAAAATTAATTCAGCACTATTATTTGTTCACATAAGTAGTGACATCCCAGACATTAACTTTTGCCCAATCAGAAATGGAACTAGTAGAATTAAACTCATTTTCTACTTGCAATTGTCCCTGCTATTTTCTCTTCCTTGAATGACCACAAAGCTTTCTCAGTCCAAGTACCAGTGCAAAGTAAGTAAGTTAATTTCAAAACTGAACCATAGGTCAGCCTAATGTTGACCTCTGAGGTCCAGTTTACTCAACACTCTAGTGAAGAATAGTTTGGCCTTTAGCCTCAGGGACTCTGAGCTATAAGAACCACCAGCTTCAGGTACCTGCCTTCTCTCCCTAGGCTTTGGCTCTGATCTTCATGTTCTCATGACGGGACCTGAGGAAGGTGGGATCAGAATGCTGTGTTCCTCAGCTGGCTGGTTCTCAAAACCCAATGTACAGTGGAAAGACACAGCAAGAGCAGAGCTACTATCTCTCCCTGAGTCTCAGACCCAAGATGGAGATGGGTTCTTTCATGTGGAGGCATCTCTTTGTATAAGGACAGCTCCCTAGGCAACGTTACTTGCTCCATCCAGAATCCCTGTCTAGCCAGGAGAAAGTATCAACTATCTCCCTTCCAGGTCAGTGAGGCACAAACCCCAGGAGGGTATGATGAAAGAAGGCAGACAGAGTCAAGCTGAAAGGAGACTTGAAAAGAGGGTAAGACTTCCTCCAGGTCAGTCTCTGACTGTGTCTCCATATGGTCCTGTCAGAGCCCTTCTTCCCCAGGGTGTCTCCATGGAAGGAAGCCCTGGCTGGCACAGTCCTTGTTCTGGGACTTCTCCTCACTGGAATCAGCTACATTGGCTGGAGAGAAAATCAAGCAAAAGAGAGAGAAATAAAGAGAAGGAAACAAGAATCTCATGAAACAGAACAGATGAGAATAAAAAAAGAAGTGGCACTTCAGGAAATTGCTAAATTGGATTAGCAGGGCAAATCAAAGATTTATAGAAAATTTGGGGATACACATTGTGTCAGGTGGATGGAGAAATCAAATATTGCCAAAGGGCTCAGGAGAACATAGGATGCCAAGCATTCTACAGAGCCAAATATTCTGTGGAGAGGAAAAAATTATGTGGAAAGCTAGAAGATGAGTGGACAGTGGTCATGAGGCCTTTAAAGTACATCTCCTCAATCCACACCATGCTTTTTCATGTCTTTGGCCCAACTGCTGTTTCTTCTTATTCATATGTCTTCCACTAAGTTGTCTTCTTATCCATCCTTCAAGGACAAGCAAATAAGCTTCATACAGAAGAAAATAAAAGGAGCTTCTAATAATCCAAGTTTCCAACCAAGATTAGTAAGATAAATACATGAAATAAAATAGCTAGGGAATTTTAGCACTTTAACAATTCAGATGCAATATCTTGTGCTAGAAAGTAAATAATTCTGGAACAGAATATCTCAGACCTCCATGTGAGGTGTTTCCTCCCATCTATGAGCAAAACATTGCCAGTTCTCTGTAAAATCATTTATTATAAATTGTCAAAATTTTTCCCGTTTTGGGGGGGTAGGACTATCCCTATCCATGTTTTTCAGCCATAATTTTTTTTCAAAAAATTAAATGGTTCTGAATCTTTTTTTAAGTATAGGCTTAAGAAACATCTAAGAAATTGTAAACTCTCACAGAGCTTGGACATTTCTTCCTCTGTGATCCCCAGCACCTCTGTGTGATTTCTCTTAGCACTTGTCATTTTAGACTTGGCATCCATGTTTATTAATCTTTTTCACCTACTTAACTATGGGACACTTAAGGAAAAGACAAACTTACTTTATTTAGCTACTCTCCAATTCAGAGACAGTCAGAAATCAATTTGATAGATTTTATATCTCCTCCTCTTTCAGAGAACATCAAGGCAGAGTTTGGTGAGTCTTATTTCTTATACCCTATAAGGAGTGTTTGTCCCTTTGACACCTATGTGGGTCTCTCACTGAATGCTGTTTTTTTTTCAAAACAGCAAAAGGCATTGTACTACAAAGAAAAGAGACTCTGGGTTTCCTAAACAACTTGATGTTCTGTTGCCCAAAATGATCTAAGCTTTGCTCTTTAGAGGAAAAACAATTAGTGGTAACTAGTGGGAAAAAAATAAGAGGAAGTAGAGGAATGTAAGGCCACAGACTAATATCTCATTTGTCTTACTTGGGTTTGTTCTGTTTTAGATTGGGAGAAAGCCTTGCTATATCCTGGTAAGCACCTTTCTGACCTTAAAATCTTGCCAAGTACCTCTGCATTATGAGCAAAATTAAGTAGGGATATAAACACACACACACACACACACACACACACACACACACACACACACACACACCTGTTCACTTGCAAAGTATGAATACTTATTTTGTATCAATGTATAGTACTTTGTATTTGGAGACTCAAATAACTAATTGTTTACCAAGAATTGTTACTAAGAATAAAGGAGAAATAACTTCTAGTTGGTAAACTCTACAACAGTACTGGAGTAGAACTCAGCATGAACTGTTAACCCATCCACTTTGGAGACAGAAGGGACAGAACTCAGAAATTTCGATGAAATTTGGGAAGAATAAAGAAAATCTGTTATGTTATCATTATCAAAAAAAGTTTAATGGAGCAGATAATATACTTTATGCCTGGAAAAATATGTTAAATATGATTTTACTTACTTTATCTATTTAAAATATAGTGCTTTATAGGGACATAAATGTCAAAAGATAAAAAACAACCTTTCAAAATATTTTATCATTTGTAAAAATATGGGGGTTTTAGTGGTAGAGAGAACAGGCTATTTTTAATATTCTTCTAATATCTGTTATCTATGTATTGTATCTTGTGAGTCTGTGTTTGTGTATGTTCATGTGTAATATAGAGTTGGACCTCATAATCAAGCTAGTTCATTCCTTAAGCATATACTTGTGTGGTTTTTTTGTGGGGGGCAAGCCCCTGCAGATATTGGGGGTCCCTGGTAGGAAAGATGGCATGGGCGATTAAACTGGAGGGATAGATACTAAAAGAAAGAAAGATGGAGGGATAGATATAAAGAGAAAGAAAGAGACTGGAATTCTGTCTAGTGCAGAAGCCATTTAATGGGACAAACCATAAGTCTTTTATCCCAAATTTTCACAGGTTAAATCACAAGACTTTCACATGAACACAATGCCAGGTGGATGAGGGGTGTCCCCCACCCACCAGGTGTTTCCTCAAGCATGAGGAAGGACAATCCCAAAATTATCTCACTGTTCCTTATGCTTGGTTAATGTTCCTCAAAAGCAATACAACAATTCTAACATCATAATATTCTAATAATCAATAACGTCTAAAGCTTATGCATACACAACACCTAATGACTAACTTAAATCCTAATACCTTTCTACTCTGTGCTAATTCTACCTACACTATAGAAATTCTTAATTATAGCTCAAACCGGTCCCTAAAGATTGTGGCCCAGTCCAAAGATCATGCTGGGCCCTTTCTAGGAACAATTGATTACAATCTCTTAACAAAATGACTATTCTAAAATCCTATTTATCTATTTTAACTTCTATAAAAGTTTCTAATTTCTAATCCTAATATATAAAGCTGATCATCAGCAATAAAGCTTCTAAAATAAAACCCAAATATAAACCGTAAATTGTACTAAAACCAAAACTACAATTAGTAGAAAATGGGAACAAAGAAATTTCTAAAGTTAGCTATATTCTTATTAAACCCCAAAATATCATGTTTGATCATGCTCGAACTAACATAATTCCTTGACGTTAGCATGACCTATTCTACAACACTTTCTATGAGTAGAATAAATTCAGCTTCTACAATAAGTAGAAAAACCCTACACTAATTGTAGCTAAAACAGGTCTAAAAGAATGCAGCCCAGTCCAAAGTACACGCTGGGCCCTTAGGAATGTGGCCCAGTCCAGAGTTCATCCTGGGCCATTTCTGGTAACTCTAGATAATCATCTCTACCATCTAAAGCTTAAAACAGCTCTCCATATGTATATACTAATTCTGAAAATATACTTTTAAATCTTATAAAGAAGATTGTACTGTATAGAAGGCTCCCAAGTGTGACCTGAGTTTTAATGATATCTAATACCTAAGTCAAAACCGCAGTTCATGGGAAACAGGAACAATGAGTTTCTAGAGTTAGCTATGCCTATCACAGTCTCAGAGCCTTCAGCTTACGTCAGCAGAGTTCCTTCTGATGAGATGTGCCAAACAGCAAAAAAGGGAAGAGGAAGTGGGCCAACAGCTCCTGAACACATCCTAGTGGTCTCAGGGTCCACAGCCCACCTTTATCCCTAACGTTCAGGTGGGCCTCCGTGACTGGCTCCCAACAGTTTTTTATATGCCAGACCTTGAGTGAGACATTGGTGTCATAAGTCATTAATCTCTGACTCTGTAGAACTTAAAGTTCATGGAAGAAGAAAGCTAGGAACCAGGACACTACACAGTCTGGTAAGTGCTTTAATAGGGAGGCCAGAGGAGCTCCTCCCATGGGTAAAACTGATTAAACAGTTTCTATTGAGAGTTTTATTTTATGGGCTACTTAGAAGTTCTAATGTGAACACTTCCAGAGAAGAAAATCAAGTGCTAAGGATGAGGACACATGATTTTAGTTCCAACTCTACCAATTATAGCTGAAGAATTAAATCACTTTCTCTTTCTTGACCTCAGTCGTCTTGACTATAAGATGAAAAGGGCAGAATGCATGTCCTTCTTGGATCATACATTCACAGGTTCTGCACATTAGAGTGCTAAATTTCTTATGGGAGGGAAGTTCAGTGAGGTACCATAGTGCTGCTCCTGTCAAGAATTAAGGATAAGTCTTTATCTGCCTATTCTTCCAAGACTCTGTGCTAATATCTAAAATCTAAATAAAATTACCAGCCCACTTATGAGGCAAGTGAAGAAAATGCAGTTCTATTTTCATGAGGAATCTAACTCTGGAGAAAAATATTAAAAATCTGACTACAGGAGACAAAATAATAAGGAAGAGTCTAAAATCCCTCAGCCATAAGCTTAAACCCTACTCTAAGGAGGTCATAGTATAGAAAGAAATTCCAGAATAAATAGCTAATAATTACTAAATAATCAGGAATATGTCACAACACGAAGATATTATTGGGAGGTGGATGCTGGAGACATTGATGAGTGGACTCTAGGTATAAGTAGAATAAATGGACATTATATAGCTTTAGTTCTCAGAGGAGGACCATACAGGTCTCAAGAGCCAAGTGTAGGGGCATCTTGAGCATCAAGCATCTGCTCCAGATGTGCTCCAAGTCTGGCTCAGGCTGGAGACACCTACTTCTCCAGCACCAGGCTGAATTAAGGCATAGTTCTTAACCTGAGATAGAGAATAGAAAGCATACCACTTTGTCCTGTGGTTTCTGGATACTACCAGAGTTTGAGAGGCCTATCAAAGAAGTGAGGAGAGTTGGGAAGATACTGTAATAATGCAGGAAAGAAACTGCCTTTTCCTTTTCATTCCCTGGATATGTTTCCGTTCTGGTCTCAACTTGTATTACTCTTTTTCAAATTGGAGAAAGGAACAGTTCCAGCCTGGTAAGTCATTTTGTTTATCTCTTGGTTCCCTTCCAACCTGTACTCTTGTATTTTATTTCCTCTTCCTAACACCATCCTAAGTCGAAAAGACAGATGCACCATTATTCTGGTTAAGAGAGAGAAGGACATGAAGATTATTCAATGTTAGCCTGAGCTGGGAGTTTCTGCTAGGATTAGCTACCCTGGTTGTATTTCCACCTGTACAGACTGATGCAGCTTTCTTGCCTATCTGGTCCACTTGGTTCTAAAAGCAGTAATCAACTTATCCCTTTGGCTGAGGAGACTCTTAACTAAGTAAAAAGTGTTCAAAATGGTAAGAGCACTCAGATGCTCTTTTTGAAGAGGCCAGCCTATACGAGATATGTTGCTAATTGAAGAACATGCTTCCAATTTTTAAAGAATATGTAATGAACAGTATTCTCAAGTAAACATTACAAGTTCACCCTGGCATTCTGCTCAGACATAGATATTAGTATAGATAAGGTAAAATGAGACAAGTAGCATAGTGTCCATGGAGAAAACACATGCCATTCCTCACCAAACATTCAGAGGGGAGATTTTATTTTATTACCATCTCCACCACTTCCTTGTTTCCTTAAGATTTTGCCTGTACAATAGTGCTCTGAAATATACAATGGTGAAACTCTTTTTTTTTTTCTTCTAGCCCTGGTGACTCTAAAGCAATAAATACATCATCAGGACAATTCTGACCCCAAAAGAAGAGAGAACTGCAGAGAGGAAATACAGGATTCATCTCTTAGTAATACGCAAAGTGACAGCAAACTTATCACACATAATCAGGAAGGCTTCACATCAGGGAGATATTAATGGGAGCTGGATGTGAAGGTCATTGATGAGTGGACTCTAGGTATTTATGAGAAGCACACAGATTAAAGTGAATCACTTGAAGAACTATCAAAGAAGAAACTCAGAATCTTAGAGAAGAAAAGATTTTAATATAGTGTTCTTGGCTGTTGTTCCCAAGAAGTTTTTCTAGAAGAACCTCTCCTAATAGAAAAGTGTCCACAAAAGTTTGTCATTTTCTTGGATTATGAGAACAGTGACATTTCATTCTATGGTGTGAATGATGGTACCCACATCTTTTCTTTCACCCAACCCAACTTCTCTGGATCACTTCATCCTTACTTCAACCTAAATCCATGGAAATCTTTCCACCTCCAACATTAAGTAACTTAGAGGAAGACTTTATACAATAAATACATTAGCCTATTATCTGTAAACTCCAGGACTTTAGTCTTGTTTGTTGACCTTGGTCACCATTGATTACGGGACTTCAGTCTAAGATACCATGAATCTTGCTAAGCAAAATTTCTGATCACATTGAACAGTGTTTATCAAATAATCTGCAAAGGAGAATCAGTGGGATTTTGCTGTTGTTATTATTGTAAATGTGGTTACTTGCTTTATATCCAACATATCACAGACTGGTTATTTTCTAAAATACATAACTAGAATAATAGCATGAATAGAGAGAATATGCAGTTACAAGTAACTGGTAACTATTTTACTATTAGAGTTGAAATATTTAAAATTGTTCTGTCAGTTTGCTGTAAACATTTGCAACACTCTATCCTTGTACTTGATTCACTTATCTGGGAAGAAATAATTTATGTATAACCACTGGTCTTTGGACCACATTATGTGTAGCACTACTAAAGCAATGTTCAAAGAAATAAAAATGAAATTGAATTCACATTTCTCAATAGCCAAATGGCAAAACTGAATAAAAATTACATTAGAGTGCTATTCTCAAATTTAGGAGAACAAAGCTTAAACTCCACTTTGATAACAAGAGAAGCTATATCTTAAGTGCAAAGGTAATTTTAAGAAAGGAAAACTAAATATGAATCACAAACCTATTCCAACAAATGTAATGATGTCTCATAATGGATACTTAGGGAAATCAGAATGATATAAAAGCATATTGAGATATTCATCTTATTTTATTGGGAAATGTTATTGCTTAACCTAAGATATTAAAAAGATATTTATTTTATTATTATAAAGATGTGGGATACAATTCAGGGTTAAGTATACAAACATTGAAAATACAGGTACCCTTGTTGATGAGGTATGACCCTCCCTCCCCCAGCAATTCCCCTCAACTGCCAATCCCACTCCCCCTCCCCTGACAGTTCCCACTACTGCCAATCCCTTTCTTATAGTATTATAAATGTTCAAGTTTCACTTATGAGTGAGAATATATGGTAATCTGTTCTTTGTTTCTGTGACAGATCACTGAGAATGATCCAATCTAAATCCATCCAAGTTGCTGCGAAATCTATTTGCTTGTCCTTCTTTACGGCTGCATAATATTCCATGGTGTATATGTATCACTTTTTTTATCCAGTCCAGCTTCAACAGGCAACGTGGTTGGTTCCATGTTTTTGCTATTGTGAATAGAGCTGCAACAAACATTCGTGTGCAGGTATCTTTTTTGTAGAATGATCTGAGTTCCTCCGGGTATATTCCCAGTAGGGGAATGGCTGGGTCATATGAAAGGTCAATTTCTAGTTCTTTCAAAAACTGTCTTCCAGAGAGGTTGCATTAGTTTGCATTCCTACCAGCAGTGTAGAAGCATTCCATTATCTCCACATCCTTGCCAGCATCTGTTCTTGTTTGTCTTATTAATGATGACCATTCTTGCTGGGGTTAGGTGGTATCTCATGGTGGTTTTGATTTGCATTTCTCTGATGATGAGTGAGGCTGAGCACTTTTTCATGTATCTGTTGGTTGCCCATATCTCTTCTTTTGAGAAATGTTTACTCATGTCTTTTGCCCATTTTTTAATAGGGCTGTTTGCTTTTTTCCTTTCAGTGCATTTGAGTTCTTTGTAGATCCTAGATGTTCGTTAGTTTGATGAGGTCCCACATATCTACCTTATTTCTTAAGGTACAGACCTTTAGGGTTCTGAATAGGAATCGGTTGTCAGTTCCAATTTCCATGAGGGTGTCTGCTGGATTTCCTAAGATTCTTACAGCTTGAGGTTCTATGTTTAGGTCTTTGATCCATTTAGCTAATTTTTGTGTATGGTGATAGGCAAGGGTCCTGTTTCAATCTTCTGCATGTGATCAGTACCATTTACTGAATAGGTTCTCCTTTCCCCAGTGGTTGTTGTTGGAGATTTTGTCAAAGATGAGTTGGTTGAGATATTGAGGCTTTGCTTCCGGAATCTGTGTCCTGTTCCAGTGGTCTATGTTCCTGTTATGTATCAATACCAGGCTGTTTTCATTACTGTATACTAAAGTTAGAAGTCTGGAAGTGTGATACCTCCTGCTTTGTTTCCTTTGCTAAGGACTGTTTTGGCTATTTGTGGTTGTCTATGTTTCCATATGAATTTCTGTATTGTCATTTCTGAGTCTGAGAAGAATGATGTTGGTAACTTAATGAGTATTGCATTGAATCTGTAGATTTTCTTTGGTAGGATGGACATCTTAACAATGTTGAGTCTTCCTATCCATGAGCATGGTATATTCTTCCATTTGTTTGTGTCTTCTTGGATTTCTTTGATCAGCGTTTTGTAGTTCTCATTGTAAATGTCTTTCACTTCTCTGGTTAGGAAGATGCCAAAGTACTTCATTTTTATGTGGCTATTGTGAATGGGATTGTGTGTTTAATTTGGATCTCTACCTGTTTGTTGTTGGTGTATAGGAATGCAACTAACTGTCTTTTCCACATTTATTTTGTATCCTGAGACTTTGCCAAAGTCCTCTATGTGCAAGCAGGTTTTTGACAGATTCTCCTGGATTTTCAAGATACAGGATCATATCATCAGAAAAGAGGGATAACTTGACTGCCTCTTTTCCTGTTTGGATACCTCTGACTTCTCTCTCTTGACTAATTGACCAAGCTAGGACTTCCAGCACAATGTTGAACAAGAGGGGTGAGAGTGGGCAGCCTTGTCTTATTCCAGTTTTCAGGGGGAAATATTTATAGTTCCTGTCCATTGAGCAATATGTTAGCAGTGGGCTTGTCATAGATGGCACTTACTATTTTGAAGTATATTCCTTCTATACCTAGGTGTTTGTGGGTTTTTTATTAAGAAACGATGCTGAATTTTATCAAAATTTTATCTGCACCTAATGAAATAATCATGTGGTTCTTGTTTTTACATCTGTTGACATATTTAATGACATTTATGGTCTTGTGAATGTTGAACCAGCCCTGCATTCTGGGGATGAAGCCTATTTGATCATGGTGGATGATTTTTGAGATGTGTTTTTGGATCTGATTTGCTAGAATCTTGTTGAGGATTTTTGCATCTATGTTCATAAGGGATATTGGCCTGTAGTTCTCTTTTTTGGTTGGAATTTTACCTTGTTTGGGTATTAGTGTGCTGTTAGCTTTGTAAAATAATTTGGGGAGATTGGGGAGAATTCCATCTTTCTCAATTGCCTGGAATACTTTCAAGAGGATTGGTATCAACTCTTCCTTGTACATTTTGTACTGGAAAGTCATCCAATCCAGTGCTTTTTTTGTAGTAGTAGTAGTAGTTTTCGTATGAGAAAGTCAAATTTCTGGTTTATTACTAGTCTATTTCATGTCTCAGTGTCTTCTTGTTTCAACCTAGGGAGGTTGTGTGATGTCAGAAAATCCTCCATTTCATTTAGGTTGTCAAATTTGTTCCTTATATGTGTACATAGTAATCTCTGATAATATTCTGCATTTTGTTGGGGTCAGTTGTGATTTGATCTTTTGTATTTTTGATTGTGTTTATTTGGGCTTTTTCTTGATCATTCTGGCTAGGGTCCCATCAATCTTCTAAATTCTTATAAAGAACCACCTTTTTGTGTTGTTGGTGTTTTCTATGATATTTTTGTCTTTTATGTCTTGTATTTGGACTCTAATTTTGGTGATTTGGATTCTTCTGTAAAGTTGGGGTTTTGGTGCTCTTCTCTTTTAGCTCCCTTAGGTGATTTGCTAGGCTCTCCACTTGTGATCTTTCTGTGTTCTTGATGTGTGCTCATAGAGATATAAATTTCCCTCTGAAAACTGTTTTCATGGCATCCCAGAGGTTTTGGTAAAATGTTTCTTCATTTTCATTTGTTTCCAGGAATCTTTCAATTTCTGCTTTAATTTCAGTGTTAACCCAGTAGTTGTTCAGCTGTTCAGCATCATGCTGTTTAGTGTCCATGTCTTTGTGGGCTTTGAGGTAATGTTGCTGGTGTTGACATTTATTTTTTTCCACTATGGTCTAAGAATGTGCATGGCAATATATCAACCTTATGAAATTTGTTTATGTTTAATTTATGGCCAAAGATGTGATCAATCTTGGAGCATGTTCCATGCAGTGATGAGTAGAACGTATATTCTGTGGTTGTTGGGTGGAATAATCTGTAGGTATCTATTAAGTCCATTTGGTCAAGTGTCAAGTTTAGGTTCTGGATCAACTTGTTGATTTTTTGCCTCAGTGATCTGTCTAGGGCTGTTAGTGGGGTATTCACATCTCCTGCTATAATAGTGTTAGAGTCAATATCTTTTTTTAGTTTACTTAGTAGTTGCTTTATAAATGCTGGTTCTCCTGTATTGAGAGCATATATGTTTAGGAAGGATATGTCTTGCTGATGGATTGAACCTTTTATCATCATGTAGTGTCCTTTTGCATCTTTTTAAATTTTTGATAGCTTAAATGTTGTTTTTTCTATTATTAAAATAACAACTCCTGCCTTCTTTTGTGATTCATTTGCCTGGAAACTCATTTTCATCTTTTAACTTTGAGTCTGTGTATGTCCCTGGTAGTGAGGTAATTAACTGGGTCATGGTTTCTTATCCAGTTTGCCATTCTGTGTCCTTTCAGTGGTGCAGTTAGTCCATTCACATTCAGGCTGATTATTGAAATGTGATGGTTTATCCCTGTCATGATGTTCTTATGAAGTTTTTTTCTTTGTCTGCTTGTTTTCTTTTGACTTTGGGCTTAAAGTGTTTGTGTGTTTTCAAGTTTCTTATTGTGCTGTATTCTCTGTTGATTCTGAGCACTGCTGTTCTTTTTGGAAGTTTGTTGTTTTTTTTTTTTTACTTCTGTGGTTAATACCTTTTTAAATGATTTCTCTAGAGCTTTTCTGGAAGTTGCATAATTTCTTAGGAATTGGATGTCTGGGAAGGACTTTAATTCTCCATCACTGATGAAGCTGAGCTTTGCTGGATAGGAAATTCTTAATTGAAATTGTTTATCTTTGTGACTTTGAATATAGGGCTCTAGTCCCTTCTTGCCTGTGGTGTTCTGCTGATGGGTTGCTGCTATTCTGACTGGTTTTCCTCAGTGGATAGTCTGACCTTTCTCTCTTGCTGCCTTTAGGATTTTTTCTTTTGTGCCTGCTTTGTGAATTACCATGTGTCTAAGGGTTGGTCTTCTCCTTTGATGTCTTGTAGGGTTTCTCTGTATCTGTATCTCTTGTGCTTGGTTGGTCATATCTCTAGTGATATGGGGAAAGTTTTCTTGGATTTCCTCCTGGAATACTTGCTCCAAGTTGTTCTCCATTTCCCTTTCTTCTTCTGGGATACCAATCAGGTGTAGTTTTGACCTCTTGATATAATCACACATCTCTTGTAGGCTTTGCTCTTTCTTTCTGAGTCTTCTTTATATGTTCTTTACAGATTGGGTTAATTCCATGTGCTGGTCTTCAAGTCTGAGATTCTTTCTTCAGCTAGATTAATTCTGCTTTCCATTCTTGTCATCTTGTTATTTATTTCCTGGATGAAATTTTTTATTGCCAAAATCTCTGTTACAAACTATTTCAGTGTTGCATCTTGTCTTTCTTGAGTCTTATTCACTCTTTCCATCCATTCCTTAATCCCTGTCATATTCTGGGGCCAGTCGGTGGTGACTTCCATTGTTTGAGCACCAAGGTCTGATTTTTTAGGAAGTTTCTCTTTGGTATACTTGAAATTTCCTGAAGTTTTTCCTCATTTGTGACAGATCTCTTATTTTTCTATTCAGTTATTTTATTCCTTGTCAGTGGGAGAGGCTTTCACTTCTGATGTTTGCTCAGTCCTCTATTCTCCTCTGATCTGGGTTCTGGATTTGTTGTATTTTGAGATAGGATGATGGATGGGAATCTTTGCTCTCTCTTGTAGTTTTTGTAATTCAAATAAGGTAGGGGATGAGGTGCTAGGATACAGAAACTACTTGCAAATTACAATATTCACTTATTGTGGTATGTGTTCCCTGAGACCCACTCCCTGCCACCACACTATATGACAAGGCAAAACAGAAACCATTGCAAAAATAACTGAACACACACACATACAGACATACACACTCCTTAAAAATGGAATACCAACAAAGTGAAATCAACAAAAAAAATCCAAGAAAACTAACCACACACACACTCACACACACACACACACACCACACACACATGCCTAGCACAAAGTGGCTAGAGAAGAAAAACAGAAAGACCAGAGGAAGAAAAAAAAAAACAAAATTGGAATTCAGGTTGAACACTCACCCATGTATTGGCACACACCTTAAACTATAAAAAATGAAAATAAAAAAACCCAGAACAAAAGAGCAAAAACAAACCAACAGCAACAAAACTGAAAACTTAACACTCAATCATTCACATACACACAAAACAAAAATGACAAATAAAAGAAACAGAAAAAGAAAAGGAAAAAAACTGGGGGCATTGCAGATCAAACTCTCACATACATATTCATCTACAAAGGAAAAATATTTTTAAAATACATGAACTAACCGTCAAAAATTTTAAAATATAAAAAAAAAAATTGAAAAAGAAAAAAACCTGCCTTCTTGTGGCAGGCTCTTAATTGTTCCTCTAATCAGGTCTCTTCTCCAGAGCCTCCTCTTTCACTCTCTCCTCAGTGTCTGAAGCAGGGAAGAAGGAGGGGTAGTGGAGGTGTGGGGGTCTGCAGTCCTCCCCTCCCACTCTCCTATGGTCAGGGAGATCTCCTCCGGTGGGGAGGCACTGGATTGTCTCTTCCCCAGGTATGTACTCACAGTGGGTGACCCAGCCTGGCCTACACTGGAATGGAGTTCTTCTATTGTGCATGATGTCCAGGCTCTACCTGGGTTTGTCCCTCTCAGTCATGGCTCAGCTGTGTGGGTCTAATGTCCAGAGGATAGCTAAGGGGGGGTTGGGTCAGCCCTGGACTCACCACTGATCTCTTTGGAGTTCTTCCTTTTCCTTTTCTGGCCACACCCTTTGTCCCACAACTGGATCAGGGTAGAGGGTGGGCCTCCTGGAACTCAGCACTCGTAATGTCTCTCCAAAGTTTGTGCTCTCAGGATGTTCCCTCTGGGTCACGATCAATCCCTGAGTAGTTGATCCACTAGTAACAGAGATTTGGTCTATTGTTCCCTGGTGAGCAAGTCAGAGTACTTTCCTGCCCCACCTTCAAGATGGCAGTGGGGTGCTTCTCTTGTCCTCTTCCGTGGGACTTTGCCTCTGCACTCCCTCCACAACCCCTGTTTCCAGTGCCCTGCCAGGTGCTGAAGTAATGAGACAAAGCCAGGAACTGGCACTCTCTCTCCTACTACAATAGTGAGGGAGAGCCTGGGGTGATAGTTTCTCCCTGATGCTCTTTCACGGAAAAACTTTTGTCTCTTTAAAAAAAAATGGTGCTCGGCTTCTGTGACTTGGGAAGAGCCAGGGATGAAGCAGAGAAGCTGTAGCATCAGCCGTTGTACCAGGGGCCTGGCTACTTGCTCACTAGCCCCCACTTAGACAGTCTCTTCCAGGATTTTCTTCCCAGGGAGGGTTTGTTGATTAAAAAAAGAAGATAGCAAAAGAAAATGGTGCTCAGCTTCCGCACCCCAGGATTCACTAAAGTACAAGCTAAGCAGCTGTGGCACCAGCCACTGCACCAGGAGAGCCCTGGCCACTAGCTCCCTAGCCCTCACTCCATCAGCCACTCACTCGCCCATTCACTCACCAGCACGTACACAAAATTTTCCATACACTCACACAGGGACTCACATACTCTGGCTGTGCTGACATCTTCCTGACCTCCTCAACAACTGCTTTATATTCTTAGGAATTCTAAGTGTTTCACCATCATTTAAAGGAAAGACCTCTCTTCTTCTCCCTTCAATCAAATCTACTATATCGAAATAAAACAATTAGAGGAAACAGTAGTCATTATTCAAACATGGGTTAGGAATATTGTATGCTTCTATCAGCTAAGCTAGAAAATTTTGAAAATCCAGTGGATAGTGGCTACTCAGACACTGGGACAGTGGATATTATAAAAATCTTGTTTCAGTAGATGAAAATAATTAGTACTAGACTAAAAACTGATCCAGTCCTGATGAAAAAATATTAAAATCAAAACCCCCAAAACCTTAATTTGTTTACAAATATATTACTTTTACAAAAGAACAAAGCTCAACAAGTTAAAATTTGTAATGTCTGACATCTAATCTAAAATTACCAGGCATGCAAAGAAGCAGAAAAAACATAATTTATAATGAAAAATCAATGAGCTAAAATTGATGGGAAACTGATATAGATGTTAGAATTAACAGATTAAAGCATCAAAATAGAAGATATAACTGTATTTCAGATGTTCAGAAAGTTCATTAGAGATATGAATTTATAAGGAAGAACCTAACTGAATTTCTAGAGATGAAAACTGTAACATAGATAGGTCTGAAGATATAGAAAAAAACTCAAGTGCTTTTTCTTTTCTCTCACTCAACATTCAAAATACAGAAACTTCTGACACCAGATGTGTGGGAGGGTGGGGGTACTTCTCCACATATAAAGCAACCACTCAATTCTGCAGTGGACACAAACTAGGTTTTCTCTAATTCAGTTCAATTCGTGCACTGTCTAGCTGAGTATAGCAGCAGATCGCAGGTTGAGGGCTCAGTTCTACAACACTGTCCCCCATGTCTTTTGCAAATCCCATGTTGTTTTTCCTGTGCTTCTGACCAACTGACTATAAATTAGGCCTCCATCATCTCCTTCCTCAGGCTTGATTAATTTGCTAGAGTAGTTCACAGAAATCAGGAAAATACTATGTTTATCAATTTACTATAAAAGATACAAGGGGGACCCCCAAAAACAGAGAATTATGTTTGGAAGGTGAGACTTCTTATAATACAGGCTTCCTCCACTAGGTAATTGTTCTAGGAACCCAGCAGTTTTTTATATGGGAGTTTTGAGAAAGTTATACCACAACGTGAAGAAAAAATGTCCTGAGTTACGGCAGACAGGTGACTGGTTCTTTCACCATGATAACACACCTGCCCACACTATGTTGTATATTCTGAAGTTTTTATTCAAAATGGCATGGCCCCATACCCTACACTCCCTATTTACCTGATTTCATCCCAAGTCACTTATTTTGTTGTTGTTTCTCCTGTTGAAAAAGTCCTCAGAGGGAAACCTTTTGCCATTGTGAAAGAAGTAAAACAAAAAATGGCAGAAGTATCAAAATTGGTGAGTTCAAAAACTACTGAGCAGTGGGAAAAGCAACTCAGTAGGAGTATTGCATCAAACAGAGAGTGCTTTGAAAGTAGCTGAAGTTTAAACATGTAAGAATAAATACACAATTTTTAAATAAATAAATTCTGGAGTTTTTTGGGTCCCTCCTCATATTACAAAAGATACAACTGAAGAGATGCATACATTAAGTTGTGAGGGTGTGGAGCTTTCATGTCCTCACTGGTGTGCCACCTTCCAAGCACCCCCACAGGTTCAGCTCTTCAAATACAGTACTTCGGGCTTTTATGGAAGCTTCATTACATAGGTATGGTTGATTGCATCATTGGTTATTGGTAATCAAATTAACCTTTAGCCACTCTACTCTCCCCAGAGGTTGGGGAAAAGTGTTGAAAATCTCAACCCTCAAATTATGCCTTAGTCTTTCTGTAAACCAGTTTCCATTCTGAAGCTACCAGGGATTGCCAGACATCAGTCAACTCATGCACGTATGTATCTCTTTAGAGACTCCAAAGACTTGGGAGTTGTATGCCAGGAAATGAGGACAAAGATAAAATATATATTTCACATTATCACAATAGGAGTCACAACAGATTAGCCACTGCAGAAAAAAAAAAAGAACTTGAAAGCATAGCTATAGAAACTATCCAAAATAAAACACACCATACGTGCGCGTGCGCACACCACACACACACACACACACACACACAAACAGAAGACCATCCGTGAAATGTGTGAAAGCATGAAAAAGTCTAATACACAGATAATTAGAGTCCCTTAAGTGGAAGATGGGACAAAATAAATATATGAGGAAATAGAAGCCAAAAATTTAATTATTATAAACCCCACATTTCCAAAATTCATTGAACTTGAAGCGTGCGTGCAAACACACACACACACACACACACACACACACACACACACACACATAAAACCACCATGGCATATACAAATACAATTTTTCTTAATATTGTTAAAATGTCTATAGATTCGATGCAACCCCTAATAAAATACCAATGACATTAATTAAAGACACATGAGATTATAGCAAGATTAAAATGCTTTTGTTCAGCAAAAAATACAGTCAACTATGTGAAGAAATGATCTACAGAATAGGAGAAAATATTTGCAAACTACCCATTCAGCAAGAGATTAATAACCAGATATATAAGGAACTAAACCAACTCACTAGCTAAAAGCCAAATAATCTAATTTTTAAATGGGCAAAAGAACTGTAGAGACATTTCTCAAGAGAAGACATACAAATGGCCAACTAGGAGTTGAACAAAATATTCAGCATCACTAATCATCAGGGAAATGCAAATCAAAACCACAATAAGATATCATCTCACTCCAGTTAGAATGACTATTATTTTTTAAAAAATACTGGTGAGAAGGTAGAGGTAGGAGACGACTCATACAATGTTTATGAGAATGTAAAGTAGTACAGTCATTATGGAAATATCATGGCATTGCCTCAAAAAACTAAGCATATAATACAGCAATCCCATTGTTGAGTATATACCCAAATTTTAAAAAGCATGATATTGAAGAGATATCTGCATCCCCATGTTTATTGTGGCACTATTCACAATAGTCAAAGTAAGGAGTCAATCTGTGTGCTCATCAATAGATAAATGGATACAGAAAATGTGGTTTTTATACACAATTAAATATTTTTCAGTCATAAAAATAATATTCTGTCATTTACAGAAATAAGAATGTAACTGGAGTTTATTATGTTAAGTGAAATAAGCCAGGCACAGAAAGACGAATACTGCATGTTCTCACTTACATGTGGAAGCCAAAAAAAAGTGGATCTCATGGAAATAGAAGGCAGAATTGTGGTTACCAAAGTCTGGGCAGGGAAGTCCGGAAAGGAGGATGAAGAAAATTTGGTTAGGAAATGAAAAAATATAGTTAGACTGAAGAAATCACTTCTAGTATATGATTGTAAAGTAGGGAAATTATAGTTAAGAATAATTCATTGTAAATTTCAAAATAACTGGAAGAGAATTTCAATGCTACCAACACAAAGCAAAGACAAAGGTTTAAGGTGAAAGATATTCCAATTATACTGATTTTCTCATTGCACATTGTACACAGGAATCAAAATATCAATTTTCTCAGCCGGGCTCGGTGGCTCAACCTGTAACCCTGCGCCTTTGGGAGGCTGAGGTGAGTGGATTTCCTGAGCCCGCGGGTTCGAGACCAGCCTGGGCAGGCGAGACCTCATCTCTACAATAAATCAAAAAATTAGCCGGGCGAGGTAGCGTGCGCCTGTAGTTCTGGCTACTTGGAAGGCTGAGGCGGAAGGATCACCGGAGCCCACGGGTCGAGGCTGCAGTGGCCGGGAGCGGCCACTGCACTCCAGTCTGGGTGACAGAGTGAGACTCCAACTCAAAATATATATACATATCAATTTTCTTCCAAACTATGTACAAATATAATGTGTCAATAATAAAATCAAATGTCTAAACATCAAAGGTTTATTATTGCATTTTATTTTATTTTTTTAGATTCAAGTAATACATGTGCAGATATGTTACATAGGTATATTTTGTGTTGGTGAAGTTTGGGATTCTGTTGCACCCATCACCCACGTGGTGGGCATGGTACACAGTAGCTGGTTTTTCAAATTTTACCTCCTCCGTTCCCCCTCTTTAAGGAGTCTCCAGTGTTTTTTTCCCCTGTTATTATGCCCATGTGTGCCCAGTGTTTAGCTCCCACTTACAAGTGAGAATAATTGTATTTGGTTTTCTATTTCTGTGATATTTGACTTAGAATGGTGGTCTCCAGCTGCATCCATTTTGCTACAAAGAGCATGATTTGGTTCTTTTTTATGGTTGCATAGTAATCCATGTGTATTTATCATATGTACCACATTTTCTTATTCATTCCACTAATGATAGGCACACGGTTTGGTTTCATATTTTTGCTATCGTGGGTAGTGCTGTGTCCTTTTGGTGGAATAATGTATGTACCTCTAGGTATATACTCAGTAGTGTAATTACTGGATTGAAAAGTAAATCTATTTTTAGTTATTTGAGAAATATCTTTCCACAGGTGCTGAACCAACTTACATTCCCACCAACAATGTAAGAGCATTCCCTTTTTTCTGCAACCTCACCAACATCTGATGTTTTACGACTTTTTAAATAATAGACATTCTTACTGCTGTGAGATGATATCTCATTGTGGTTTTGATTTGTGTTTCTCTGATGATTAGTGAAGTTGAACATTTTTTACATGTTTGTGAGTCACTTGTAAGTCTTCCTTTTATAAGTGTCTGTTCATGTCCTTTTCCCATTTTTTAATGGGGTTTTTTTTCTGTCTATTTGTTTAGCTCTTTATAGATTCTGGACATTAGTCCCTTGTCAGATGCATAGTTTACAAATATTTACTCCCATTTTATAGGTTTTCTATTTACTCTTGATTTTATTTTATTATTTTGCTGTACAACAACCTACAGAATGGGAGAAGATATTTACAAACTATACATCTGACAAAAGACCAATACTCAGATTCTACAAAGAACTCAAACAAATCAACAAGAAATAAGCAAATAACCCCATTTAAAAGTGGGCAAATGACATGAATAGACATCTCTCAAAGAGCTATGCAGACGGACCAAAAAACATATGAAAAACGCTCAACATGATTAATTGCCAGGACATGCAAGTCAAAACCACAATGAGATGCCACCTTACACTAGTCAGAACTGTCATTAAAAAGTCAAAAAACAGTAGATGCTGGCATAGATGCAGAGAAAAGGGAACACTTATACAGTGTTGGCAGGAATGTAAATTAGTAAAACCTCTATGGAAACTGGTATGGAGACTTCTCAAAGAACTAAAAATAAATCTACCATTTGATCCAGCAATCCCACTACTAAGTATCTATCCAAAGGAACAGAGGTAATTATATAAAAAAGACACCTGCACCCTCATATTCAACACAGCACAGTTCACAATTGCAAATATGTGGAATTAACCCAAATGCCCATTAACCATGGCATTATCCAATGCCATGGATAATGAAAATATAGTATATATACACTATGGAATACTATTCAGCTATGAAAAGAATGAAATAATGTATTTTGCAGGAACTTGGATGTAATTGGAGAACATCATTCTAAGTGAACTAACTCAGAAATAGAAAACCAAATACCACATGCTCTCACTTTTATGTGGGAGCTAAACTAAGGATCTGCAAAGATATAGACCATGGTATAATGGACTCTGAAAATTCAAAAGGTTGAGGGAGATTGTCTGGAGATATGAAAAATCACCTATTGGGTACAATGTGCACAGGTGGGGGTGGTGGGTATGATATGATATGATATAATATAATATAACATCACAAATGTATATAACATCACAAATATATATAACATCACAAATATATGTAATATCACAAATATATAATATCACAAAATATATATAATACCACAAAATATATATACCACAAAATACATATAATATAATGTATAAATTGATTTATATCTTATTTCACATTTACTAAACTTTCTTTCTTTCTTTCTTTTTTTTTTTTTTTTTTTGAGTTGGAGTCTCACTCCGTCGCCCAGACTGGAGTGCAGTGGCCGCTCCCGGCCACCGCAGCCTCGACCTGCTGGGCTCCAGGGATCCTTCCACCTCAACCTTCCAAGTAGCTGAAACTACAGGCGCATGCTACCTCGCCCGGCTAATTTTTTTGATTTATTGTAGAGATGAGGTCTCGCCAAGTTGCCCAGGTGGGTCTCGAACCCGCGGGCTCAGGCAATTCACTCACCTCAGCCTCCCAAAGTGCGGGATTACAAGCTGAGCCACCGAGCCCGGCTACTAAATTGTATTTCTTATCCCTTTTTCCTCTTCCTGCCTTACATTAAATTTTGGTCTGTTGATTTGAAAAAAAAAAAAAAGATTACAGAACCCTGGTCATTAAGATTGACATCCCTAGGGTTGTACAGTGCACCTTCTGTACAGCTATACAAGGTCTACCTAATTGTTGAAAATTTTATATCTTGCCAAAATTGTTTATTTCTTTAGGCTTTTTTTACTTAGCCCTTTATTTATATTAGATATACTTGCCTCATCTGTATGAGCTCATTGTTTCTTTTTAAAATTAATATAATTACTTATAATAAGAAAATGTGGTCCACATTATTTCAATTCATTCATTTTTTATATGGTCTCTTTTTTCTATCAAAAAGCTCTATTCAAGAAAGACTAAAATTAATACTTGTCAATTATTCCTCTAGCCATAGTTAGGCACACTACAGTGATTCTTACATAAATGAAAGTACATAAAAAATACTGTAAAAGGTGATTGTGTATTAGTTTTTTGTGATCTTTGATATACATGTGTACAATATCTGATTTTAGATTTGCCTGGTCTGAATGACTTCTTCTAAGAACATGAGACAAATACAGGAGCTTACTAAAATAATTTTTTCCTATATTTTGTTATAAAGATGTGGGGTACACGTCAGGATTAGGTACATAAATAGTATACATGCAAGTGATTTGGGGCCTTCAACTGGTCCTAACTTTGTCTGTTTCGGATTAGGTACCCTTAGTGATATTACATGCACCCCCCTGCCCTGGCAGCGTCCCACTACTGCTGATCCCTCTCTTGTTGTATTTTGATAAATATTCAGGGCCTACTTAAAAGTGAGAACATATGGTATTCAGTTTTTTATTTCTGTGATAGATTACTGAGTATGATGGACCCTAAATTCATCCAAGTTGCAGCAAAGTTCATTATTTTGTACTTTATAACTGCATGATACTCAATCATGTATATGTACCACATTTTCTTTATCCAGTCTACTCCTGATGGGCAGCACAGTTGGTTCCATGTTTTTGCTATTATGAATAGGGTTGCAATAAACATGAGTAAGTATCTTTTTTTTGTAGAAGGATTTGCCTTCCTCTGGGTATATTCCCAGAAGGAGGATTGCTGGTCCACAAGGAAAGTCTATTTCTAGTTCTTTTAAAAATCACCATACTGTTTTCCATAGAGGTCAAACTAGTTTGCATTCCCACCAACAGTGTAGAAACATTCCTAATGATGGGCATCCTTCCTGGAATTAGGTGGTATCTCAATGTGGTTTTGGTTTGCATTTCTCTGATGATTAGTGAGGTTGAGCATTTGTTCATGTATCTGTTGGTTGCTTGTGTGTCTTCTTTTGAGAACTGACTATGCATGTCTTTTGCCCATTGTCTAATTGGGCTGTTTGTATTTTTCCTTTTGGCTCATTTGAGTTCCCTGTAGATCCTGGATGTTCGGCTTTTGTCTGATATACAGTTAGCAAACATTTTTTTCCCATTCTGTGGGTTGCCACTCCACTCTTAATGATTTCTTTTGCTGTGCAAAAATTTTTCAGTTTGATGAAGTCCCATTTGTCTATCTTATCTTTTATGGTGTATGCTTTTGGGGTTATGATCAAGAATTGGTGGGCTACTCCAATGTACATAAGAGTGTCTCCAGTGTTTTCTTCTAATATTTCTATAGTTTCAGGTTTTATGTTTAGGTCTTTGATCCATTTAGAGTTAAGCAAACAATTTTTTTTTTCTGAAGAGGATTATTAAGGGACTTGACATGAGCCCAAACACCAAGTCTCATAAATAAAACTAAATTACAATATAGAGTTACATAAATTCTTGAGAGCTAAGGGACAGAAGGAATTGGTTTGAATCACTGCTAAAAATATTTTCTATACTTCCAATAAGCTAAGACACAGTGAATACACTTTCATTTATTTATTGTTTTACATATTTGTATGTTTTATTTAATTATTTTAGAAAGAGTAAGCTTTTAAGAAAGATATTGAATGTTATGAAAGTAAGAATTCGATAGAGACCAATTAGAGCACATTATCTGATGGATTTTTGTGTTACTTTTCTAAAATACTCTACTTCATTTTCTACTAAAGCAACAATTAGTGTAAAGCAGGTCTTTTATAAATAGCAAATTTTCTACATATCATGAGACCCATACAATAATAATGGGTATATATTCCTGGAATAATGGAAAATTTTGGAATAGTCTGGTGCTATTAATAACAATTTTAAATCAGGCATTTGAAAGGTGAGTACTAGAAGATGCATCAATATTAGTCCAAGAAAAAAGGAAAAGAGAAAACAGCACTAGATCCTCTCTAGGGCAGAAGGATAAACAGTCTCCATAAGAGCACACAAGAAAGAGAAGAAGACAGTGGAATGTAAGCAATGCTGTTTTGATCAAAAAATAAGGTTTATATTACATACTATAGTCAGTGTAAAAGAAGAGTAGACCAAGAATTTTGCAACACTTCATAACTGATGCTTTTCTATTCCTATATCTTAAAATGAATATGTTTTGTATTTGTATACTCAGTACACTTTTTTAGTTTTTCTCATTAGAGAACTTCAAAGGTCTTTTAAGGAATCATACTTTATTGTTTTTACTACATGAATGATGAATGAGGCCCAAACCCAGGACTATGAGTGAAACAGATGAGACCTAGCCAGTTGATGTAACAAAGTTCTTAGCCACAATAATTGCTTTGAGAATAAACATGCTAACAGAGTTGATCTATTCAGAGATAATCTCTAGAATTAAGGGTGAGATAATACAAAAATTGAAAGCTCAGTATCTTTTGCTGGCCTTAAATCTGTTAAGATATAAGCCTGATACCACTTAAGACATAGCCAGACTTCTTTTTTTTAATTTTAAAGATACGGGGTACAAGTCAGGATTGAGTACATAAGTGATCTCTGTACAGATAAAGTTTGGGTCTTCCATTAGACCTTATTTCGCCTGGGTTAGGATCAGGCATCCTTATTGATGTTATATGCCCCCCCACACACATACAAACTCTACTTTTATTTGAAGCCAACTTGATGGAGAGAAGAGTGAAAAGATGGAGACACGGTTCTGACATCATGTCATACTGGAAGCCAGTCAACTTTAACATTTTTTAAATCATAGAAGACATTAAATTCCCTTTCATTTTTGATTAGGTTTTCCATAACTTTAAAAAAGTTATAGCTAGGTGCAGTGGAAAGTCAAGGGGAGGTGGTTACCTGAGCCCAGGCGTTCGAGACCCACCTAGGCAACTTGGTGAGACCTCGTCTCTCTACAATAAATGAAAAAATTAGCCAAACGTAGTAGCACATGCCAGTAGTTCCAGCTACTTGGAAGGTTGAGGTGGAAGGATTGCCTGAGGCCAGCAGGTCAATGCTGGGGTGGCTGTGCGAGCATGCCACCACATTCCAGCCTCGGCAGTTGAATGAGACTCCAACTCAAAAAAAAAAAGAGAGAGATTGTCCTGCTCTTTAAAAAAATTATAACATGTATATAAATGTTATTTATTATTGTTGTTAAAGACTTAATATACAAGAAATTGACTTTGGTAACTGCAAAGATTTTTATTTTTCTCCTAAATTTTTCAGGCAGCTTATGCTATTGCTTATGGCAAATAAACCTTGTTATACGATATAGACCTAGACTTTCTGAAATTAATTCTGTGTTCCATAACTCACATGCATGGTCATTCTGTTGTCCCCTTGCATTTTATACACCAAGATTATAATCTTTGCACATCTAAGGCAGGACTTTTCTGACCAAAGATAACTTCTCCTTTTTTTTATAGAAATGTCTCTGTGAGCTCACAGGCAGATACAAAAAGGAAATTAAAATATTCAGCAGCTTGTATTTCATATATGGAAATACCCACTTGACAAAGACTGGTCTAACAGCAGCGGACAAAAAAAGTCCAACCTTAAAAATCCCAAAATGATGATGAAGAGATAAATTTTAGTGGTAATTAATAGATCTGAGATCATGAGAAGGTTTTTTTTCCTAAAGTTTGCAAGTTGAGATTTTTAAAAAAACTAGAAAACTCAATATACTGAGCTTCCCAGAATATTTCAAGTTAGAAACAGTGAAGGTAGCAGAAAACACTTATAAAACTCAAGTAAGAGAAAAGGATGTTCCCAAAATTTCTCCAGAATTGACTCATAAATTTACATGCTAGAGTGACACATAGAGCCCACCATTCTCTAACTTTATCTAGAAAAAAATTTTAACAGGCCTAGGCTGATAGCTCAATGCTACCCATCCCTTATCCACCAGCTCATGCTGAGCCTTTCAAGGCACAGTGAGGAGCTAGCCATGCATTGCTTAAGGTCTGTCTTATCACATCACTCACAGCAAAGGCAGCAAATATTTTCAACTCTGTTATTCTCATTAAGAATTTACTCACAACTAATTGTGTGATTAATAATATAACAAATTTAAGGAGCTCTGGACTGATTTTTCTACACTGGCTTGTCTTACATATTTTTTTGAAGTCAGATTATTTAAAAATTAACAAAATTAAAAACACATTAAAGATGGAATCAAAGGACACTGCCATAAGTTTACTCCAAGACCAATTATATTTCACCCTCATGACTTTTAGTGGCATACACTAAATGAGATGGGCGAGGCATCATTATACCCATGAAGATAATGATACTATTCAAGAAGACTCAATTAGTTTTGAGCGAAACTCTTAATGAGAAAAGCAGAGTTCAAAATATTTCCTGCCTTTCCCTCTGTGAATGGTGTGATAAGAAAGACCTTGAACATTGTGCAGCCTCCATCCTCACCCTTCCTTGGAAGTTTTCAGTGTGAACCAATAGATAAGGCATTGAGGGCATGAAGCCATCAGAGAAGACTTGTGCTTATTGATCCTGAGTCCAAACCACAGTCACCGGAGAATACTTTTTTTAAAATCACTGATTTCTATTTGATGAATCTCAGATGGGACCTTGGCACTGATACTTTTTACAAAGTACGTCAAGTGATTCCAATAGGTAGTTGGAGTCATGAACTGCTGCTCTATAAGTAGGGTTCATATTTCAAACCAGTCGAGCAGTCTAAAGGATTTTAATGCCCAATGTATATTTTTCAACAAAGACAATAAAGATTAGTACATGGCTGGCTGGATTGCCAAAAAGTTGAAGATTTTTAAATTTTCACTAAACAGGGTAAGAATTACTTTTATAGTTTTTTATGCAATTCTTTCCCTAACGCCAGCAACTGGAGGATTTTTTTTTTTTAAGGTTCATTACATGGCTTTTGACTGGAGGTCTCAGTTCCTCACCATGTGGGCCTCTCAACTGAATCACTTGAGTGTCTTCAAGATATGGCAGGTGGCTTTCTTCAGAACAAGTGATGAGGGTGGGGGAAGGTTGGGGAGAGAGACAGAGAGAGAAGCTGCAATGTCTTTTGTTATCTAATCTTGGAGGTGACAGACCATCATTTCTGTTGTTTTCAATTGGTCAGACAGACAACTCCTGATACAGTATAGAAAAAGCTACACAAAAGTGTGATTACCAATAAAGAGAATGATTCAGGGTTTTAGCATGCTGGCCTTTACTCTGGTTGAATTGATGAGTGACAGTGTTTTTATGTTTGTTTAACCCTGCCTATGTACTCCCATCCCTTTCTTCCATTTCTCATATAAGAGATTGACATATTTTTCTTTTTTATATATAATTATTTTATTTTATTTTTAAAATGCAGGATGCAAAAGAGGGTTAGGTACATACATGGTCACCATACAAATAAAGTGTGGGTACCCTTATTGATGTTAGGTGCCACGCTCCCAACTCTCCTGGCAATGTCCCACTACTGCCAATCCCTTTCTTATAGTGTTATGATAAATGTTCAGGATCCACTTATGAGTGAGTACATGTGGTACTCAGATCTTTGTTTATCTGTGATAAATCACTGAGTATTATACACTCTAATTCCGTCCAAGTTGCTGCAAAGTTCATAATTTTGTTTTTCTGGGTTTTTTTAATTTTAATTGTAAAGATGTGGGATACAAACATCGATCATGCAGGCACCCCTGTTAATGGGGTATGACCCTCCCTCCCCTAGCAGTTTCCCTCAACTGCCAATCCCACCCATCCCCCCAACAGTTTTCCATTACTGCCAATTGCTTTCTTATAGTATTATAATTGTTCAAGGTCTTCTTACAAGTGAGAACATATGGAACTCTGGTTTTTGTTTCTGTGATAAATCACTGAGTATGATCGACTCCAAATCCATCCAGATTGCTGCAAAGATCATGTATTTGTCGTTCTTTATGGCTGCATAATATTCCATTGTGTATATGTACTACTTTTTTTTATCCAGTCCAGCTTCGATGGGCAACATTGTTGGTTCCATGTTCTTGCTATTGTGAATAGAGCTGCAATAAACATATGTGTGCAGATATCTTCTTTGTAGAATAATTTGAGTTACTCCGGGTATATTCCCAATAGGGGAATTGCTGGGTCATATAAAAGGTCAATTTCTAGTTCTTTCAGAAATCTCCAGACTATTTTCCAGAGAGGTTGTACAAGCTTGCATCCCCATCAGCAGTGTAGAAGCATTCCTTTTTCTCTGCATCCTCACCAGCATCTGTTGTTGTTTGTTTTATTAATGATGGCCATTCTTACTGGAGTTAGGTGGTATCTCAATGTGGTTTTGATTTGCATTTCTCTGATTATGAGTGAGGCTGAGCACTTTTTCATGTGTCTGTTGGCTGCCCGTGTATCTTCTTTTGACAAGAGTCTACTCACATCTTTTGCCCACTTTTTAAAGGGGCTGTTTGTTTTTTTCATTCAGTGCATTTGAGTCCCTTGTAGATCCTAGATGTTAAGCCTATGTCAGATACACAGCTGGCAAATATTTTTTCCAATTCTGTGGACTGTCCCCCTGCTCTCTTGGTGGTTTCTTTTGCTTTGCAGAAGCTCTTTAACTTGATGAAGTCTCACTTATCTATCTTATCATATTGGCCTTTAGAGTTCTGAGTAGGCATTGGTTGCCAGTTCCAATTTCCATAAGGGTGTCTCCTGTGTTTTATAAGATTCTTATAGTTTGAGATTTTACATTTAGGTTTTTGATCCATTTAGAGTTAATTTTTGTGTATGGTGATAAGTAGAGATCCTGTTTTAGTCTTCTGCATATGGTCAGTTTTCCCAGCACCATTTACTGAATAGGTTTTTCTCTCCCCAGTAGTTGTTGTTTGAGGCTTTGTCAAAGATGAGTTGGTTGAGGAATTGAGGCTTTGCTTCTGGATTTTCAATCCTGTTCTATTGGTCTATGTGCCTGTTTTTATACCAATACCAGATTCTTTTGATTACTGTAGATTTATAGTGGAATTTGAAGTCTGAAAGTGTGATACCTCCTGCTTTGTTTCTCTTGCTAAGGATTGTTTTGGCTATTCGTGGCCATTTATGTTTTCATATGAATTTCTGTATTGTCATTTCCAGGTCTGAGAAGAATGATGTTTTTAGTTTAATCAGTATTGAGTTGAATCTGTAGGTTGCCTTTGGTAGGATGGACATCTTAACAACGTTGATTCTTCCTATCCATGAACATGATATATTTTTCCGTTTGTTGTGTCTTCTTGGATTTCTTTGAGCAGTGTTTTGTAATTCTCATTGTAAAGGTCTTTCTTTTTTCTGGTTAGGAAGATGCCTAGGTATTTCTTTTTTTGTGTGTGTGTGGCTATTGTGAATGAGATTGTGCTTTTTATTTGGGTCTCTGCCTGCTTGTTGTTGGTATATAGGAATGCAACTGACTTTTTCATGTTCATTCTGTACCTTGAGACTTTGCCAAAGTCCTTTATCAATGCCAGCAGGTTTTTGACAGATCCTCTTGGGTTTTCAAGGTATAGGGCCATATCATCAGCAAAGAGGGATAGCTTGACTTCCTCTTTTCCTATTTGGATACCCCTGATTTCCTTCTCCTGTCTAATTGCATGGGCTAGGACATCCAACACAATATTGAACAAGAGGGATGAGAGTGGGCAACCTTGTCTTGTTCCAGTTTTCAAGGGAAATATTTATAGTTTTGATCCATTTAGCAATATGTTAACTGTAGGTTTGTCATAGATGACACTTACTATTTTGAGGTATGTTCCTTCTATGCCTAGGGGTTTGGGGGTTTTTATCAAGAAGCAATGCTGAATTTTATCAAAAGCTTTTTCTGCATCTAATGAGATAATCATGTGGTTCTTGTTTTTATATCTGTTGATGTATTTAATGACATTTATCGTCTGGTGAATTTTGAACCAGCCCTGCATCCTGGGGATGAAGCCTACTTGGTCACAGTGGATGATTTTTGAGATGTGATTTTGGATCTGATTTGCTAGAATATTGTTGAGGATTTTTGCATCTATGTTCATAAGGAATATTGGCCTGTAGTTCTTTCTTTGTTGCGTCTTTACCCAGTTTGGGTATCAGTGTAAAGTTAGCTTCATAAAATGATTTGGAGAGATTCATCTTTCTCAATTGCCTGGAATACTTTCAATTGGATTGGTATCTGCTCTTCCTTGTATGTTTTGTAGAATTCTGCTGGAAAGCCATTAAGTCCAGGGCTTTTTTTCGTAGGAAGTTTTTGTATGACAGAGTCAACTTCCTGGGTTGTTATTGGTCTATTCAGTGTCTCAATGTCTTCTTGTTTCATCTTGACTAGGTTGTGTGATGCCAGAAAGTCTTCCATTTCATCTAGGTTATCTAGTTTTTTTCCATATAGGTATACATAGTAATCTCTGATAATCTTTTGTATTTCTTCAGGATCAGTTGTGATTTGATCTTTTGTATTTCTGATTGTGTTTATTTGGGCTTTTTCTCTCTTTTTCTTGGTCACACTGGCTAGGGGCCCATCAATCTTGTTAATTCTTTCAAAGAACCAGCTTTTTGTTTTATTGGTGTTTTCTATGATATTTTTGTATTCTATGTCCCATATTTGGGCTCTTATTTTTGTGATTTGGATTCTTCTGCTAAAGTTGGGGTTTTGGTGGTCTTATCTTTCCAGCTCCCTTAGATGGTTTGTTAGGCTCTCCACTTGTGATCTTTCCATTTTCTTGATGTGTGCTCATAGAGATATAAATTCCCCTCTTAAAACTGATTTCATGGCATCCCAGAAGTTTTGGTAAGATGTTTCTTCATTATCATTTGTTTCCAGGGATCTTTCAATTTCTTCTTTGATTTCAGTTTTGACCCATTCGTTGTTCAGCATCATGCTGTTTAGTGACCATGTCTTTGTGGGCTTTGGGGAAATTTTGTTGGTGTTGACATTTATTTTTATTCCACTGTGGTCTGAAAAGATGCATGGCAAAATACCATCTTATGAAATTTGTTTGTGTTTGATTTATGGCCAACAGTGTGGTCAATCTTGGAGTTTGTTCCATATGGTGGTGAGTAGAATGTATATTCTGTGGTCATTGGGTGGAACATTCTATAAGTATCAGTTAAGTCCATTTGTTCAAGAGTCTCATTGAGGTTCTGGGTGTCCTGGCTGATTTTTTGTGCTGATAATCTGTCTAGGGTAGTGAGTGGGGTATTAAAGTCCCAAGCTATGATAGTGTTAGAGTCAATCTCTTTTTAAAGTTTGCCTAGAAGCTTCTTTACAAACATTGGTGCTCCTATATTCAGGCATATATGTTTAGGATAGATATTTCTTATTGATGAATTGAAACTTTTATCATTTTATAGTAGCCTTTTTCATCTTTTTTGATTTTTGATAGCTTAAAGGGTATTTTTTTCTGAGATTAAGATTGCAACTCCAGCTTTCTTTTGTGTTCCATTCGCCTGAAAATTTGTTTTCCATTCTCTTACTTGGAGTCTGTGAGTGTCCTTTCTGGTGAGATGAGTCTCGGAGAGAATATATTGTTGACTCATGATATTTTATCCATTTTGCCATTTTGTGCCTTTTCAGTGGTGCATTTATTCCATTCACATTCAGGTTGAATATTGAAATGTGAGGGTTTATCTGTGTCATGAGGTTCTTATAGAATTGTTGCTGTACTTGCTTGTTTGTTGTCTTTCTTTTGGTTTATGTGTATTTGGATTGGTTTATGTGTATTGTCAATCTTTTTCCTACACTCTTGTGAAGAACATTTTTGTTCTTTTTCCATATTCTTCTGTGTTTAATACTTTCTTAAGAGTTTCTTGTAGGGTTAGTCTGGAGGCAGCATAAGTTCTTAGGGATTGGATTCTGGGAAAGATTTTAATTCTCCCTCACTGATGAAGGTTAGCTTGGCTGGGTAGGTTATTCTTGGTTGAAATTGTTTATGTTTGAGAACTTTGAATATTGGACTCCAAGCTCTCCTAGCCTGAAGGGTTTCTGTAGATAAATCTGCTGTTATTCTGATTGGTCTTCCCTTGTAGGTAGTCTGACCTTTTTCTCTTGCTGATTTTAGGATTTTTTCTATTATACCTACTTTGTTTAGGCATATTATTATGTGTCTAGGAGTTAGTCTTCTCATTTGTTTTCTTTCTGGAGTTCTCTGAATTTCTTGTGTTTGAATTTTCAGATCACTAAGAGATGAGAGCAGTCTTCTTGAATAATTTCATGGAATGTTTGTTCCAGGATGGTCTCTGCTTCTCTTTCTGCCTCAGGAAGGCCAATTACTCTTAGGTTCTTTCTTTTGAAGTAATCACTCATGTCTTGAAGGTTTTCTTCTGTCTTTTTAAGCTTCTTTTCTATGTTTTTGACAGTTTGGTTTAATTCTATATTTTGGTCTTCAAGTTCTGAGATTCTGTCTTCTGCTCGGCTAATTCTGCTTTCCATACTTGTTAGTTTATCATTTATTTCAACCACAGTATTCTTTACTGCTGTGATCTCAGTTATCAACTCCTTCCTATATTCCTCTTATCTCTCCTCCATTCTTTTTATTCTCTCTATTAATGTCTTGATATCTGGGTTTGTAGTTTGTAGCCAGTCATAATGGGGCCTCTTCTTTATTTGCATGCCACAGTCTGTTTTCTCAATATCTAATCTCTCAGGGGTCTGTATGAGACCTATATTCTTTTGATTTTTCTTCATTTGTGTAGATTTGCCTCCCACTTTTTCCTCTTTTTTTCTCTCCATCTTCTTTAAATCTGTTGTTCATGGGTGGCAGGGTTGCTTTTTGCTTCTGTTTGCTCAATCACCTATTCTTCCTTATGTGAATCTTCTGGCTTTGTTCGATTCCGAGGCTGGACTGTAGGTTGAGGGTTATACCTTTTGCAGTTTTGAGATTTATTTGAGGGGGGCACTGTGATTCAAAATTTATCTGCAGATTCCGGTATCCACTGACAAGTATATGGATATGCTGGATCCTGCTTCCCACTGCCTTGTAATCTGTTCATGTAGTGGGGGTATTGATTTGCTTCCTGAAAGTAAAATGATGTTTGAAAAGGGAAATCAATGGAACAGGGAGAGGGGAAAGCAGAAGGTGGAGACAAGAGAGTGAAAGGGAGGACAGACAGAGGTACCCACTAATAAATGAAAATAAACCCAAAGACATATAAGAGTAAGAAAAAACAAAAATAAAAACAAAATAATCAAACAACAACAAAAAAACAACAGCGACAACAACAAACAAACTAGGACATACAATCATACAGACACACAAGCTGACCAAGCTCCTTAAGATGTACTGTTCCCTTAAACAACCATGATGTCTTAGCTCCCAAGTTGGAGGTTAGGCAAAGCTGGGTGGATGAGTCACTGCAGGTCTCTGCCTGGTCACAGGGGTCCAGATGATCCCAGGTTCTACTGCCACCAGATCTAGTGGAGGGGTTGGGACAGAGTGTGAGACAGCCAGGTGCTGTACGTCAGCATGTCAAAAGACATCAAAATTGACGAGTTCAAAAACTGTTTTGAGCAGTAGAAAAAGCATCTCCATAGGTGTATTGCATCATACAAAGAGCACTTTGTAGGTGACTGAAGTTTAAACATGTAAGAATAATTATACAAATAAATTCCAGGATTTGGGGGATCCTCCAGGCAGCTTGGACCTCTTTTTCTTTTTTTATTTTTAGGTCCCAGGCCAGAGGATGCACAGAGCTGAGTGGAGCTTATGGGGCAATGCAGATCTCTGCCTGGTCTCTAGCTCCTGCTGTTCTCTGGTCTCAGGTGGTCAGGGGTGAGTTGGGGGAGGTGGAGTGTGAGCCTGCTGGGCATTGCTGGTCAGCATAGTGGTCAGGGTGCCTAGGGTGTGGGGTGGTGTAGCCAACAAGGGAGCTCAGAGCTCTATGAGGAAGGAGCATTGGGCTTCCCTGGGTGGAAGAGGCTTGGGGTTGGGCTGGGTGTTACAGCTAGGGAGGGAGCCCGGAGTTCCATGGGTGGCAGCAGCTTGGGGCAAGGGGGTGCTTAGGTCCGGGAGGGAGCCTGGAGCTGTGGGGGTATATGCCGAGGGCCTCCGTGTGCAGGCGACAGTGGCTTGAGATGGGGTTGGGTACTTCTGCCAGGGAGGTGGCCTGGAGCTCCGAGGGGTGACACTGAGGGGGGACCTCTGCAGGTGGCAGCAGTTTAGGGCCTGGTGGGGAGCTTCAGTCAGGGATTGGAGCCCGTTGCTCCGAGGGGTGGGCACCGAGGGCCTCCCTGCGGATGGTGGCTTGAGGTGGGGCTGGGTGCTTCAGCCCAGGAGGGGATCTGGAGCGCTGAGATGCGGGCGCGAGGGCCTCCACCAGGGCAGCAGTGTGAGGCGGGGCTGGGTGCTTCAGCCAGCTAGGGATCCCAGAGTTCTGATGTGTGGAGCCAAGGGTCTGCATGGGTGGTAGGAGTTTTGGGCCTGGTGGGGCGCTTCAGTCGGGGGGAGGTCCATAGCTCCGATGGCTGGGTGCCTAGGGAGTCCACGGGCAGCAGGAGCTTGAAGTGGGGCTGGGCACTTCAGCTCTGGCAGGGGCCTGGAGCTCATCTGGTCTTGCCCAATAAACTTTGTTTTGTTTTCCTAGATGTTTTGTTTTCCTGATCTTGCCAATGTGGAAGAGATGAAACAAAAAACAGCCGAAGCACTAAAAGGCATCAAAATTGACGAGTTCAAAAACTGTTTTGAGCAGTAGAAAAGCGTCTCCATAGGTGTATTGCATTATACAAAGAGTGCTTTGTAGGTGACTGAAGTTTAAACATGTAAGAATAATTATACAAATAAATTCCAGGATTTTGGGGATTCTCCTAGATAGATGATAGATATAGATAGATAGATAGATAGACAGATAGATGATAGAAGCAATATATATGTCAGATAAAATTTTAATATCCAAATAATCTTAAGAAGACAAGAAAAAAAGAATGGAAAATCACAATGTAGAGGTGTCAGGCAGAAAATAGACAATTTGAGTTTAACCATCTCAATAAGTATATTAAATACTAATGAACTAAACAAGCCAATTAAAAGTAGAGTTTATCAGAATACAAATTCAGAGCCCAAAATATATATTGCCTACAAAATACAAATGTTAAATAGAAAAATGCAAATAAGTCAAAAGTAAATGAATATGGAAATTAAAAAACAATAAAAATTATATTCATAGAAAGGCTGAAGGCCCTAACACTACCACCAAATATTACAATAAATGAAATTACAGATAAATATTTTTCCTGATTATAGCCACAGCAATCTTTAATGAAATAATCATAAAATATATCATCAATAAACATAAAAGATAATGCATTTTAACCAAGCAGTTTTTATCTTAAGGATGCAAAATTGGCTTAATATTTGAAAATCAACCAATATAATTTACCATACTAATACAACAGAATAAAAACCAGTCATATGATCTTTGCAACAGATGTAGTTAAAAATTGAAAAATGCAACACCTATTCATGATTTTTTAAAATCTCTTAGAAAACTCATATTATACAAAAATTTCTCAATTCAATAAGGAAGATCTATAGAAACCTGCTAATAACATACTTTTTCTATAAAATGGGAGAAAAGGCAAAGTTTCCTACCTTCAAAAACTACATTGGATATCTTAGCCATAGCAATAAGCTAAAAAATAAAATGCAAATCTGAGAGGAAGAAGTAATATTATCTATCTTTGTAAAATATATTGATTATTTATTTAGAAAATTATAAGAAATCCATAATACAACTACTAGAACTATTAAAGGATGTATCTCGTTAACATGACTCTAGCCCTCCCCCGTGAGCAATCCAGACCACACAGGGATTCAGAAGGAGACATGTTTTTCATTGCCCCCAGAAAAAGGCCCACAGCCCTATCAAAATTCCAACAGTGCTTTTTACAGAAATAGAAAAAAACAGTTCTTAAATTTGTATAAAATCACAAAGGTCTCCACATAGCAAAAGCAATCTTGAGAAAGAACAAAGCTAGTGTCATCACATTACCTGGTCTCAAAACTCACTACAAACACATACTAATCAAAACAGTATAGTACTGGCATAAAAGTGACATATAGTCCTATAGAAAATAATAGAAGCCCAGACAATGGAATATTATGCAGCCATAAAAAAGGACAAACATATGAACTTCATAGCAACTTGGATAGATTTTGAGTCTATCATGCTCAGTGATCTATCACAGAAACAAAGAACAGAGTACCATATGTTCTCACTCATAAGTGGACTTTGAACAATTATCATAATACTATAAGAAAGGGATTGGCAGTAGTGGGAAACTACCAGGGGAGGGGGAGTGAGATTGACAGTTAAGGAAAACTGCCAGGAAGTGAAGAGCACACCTCATCAACATGGGTACCTGCATAATGAACATTTGTGTACCTAACACTAAATTGTACCCCACATCTTTAAAATAAAATAAATTAAATAATAGAAGCTCAGAAAAAAAAACTCGCACATAGCATTCTTATATGGTCAACTAATCATTGACAAGGACACCAAGAATACACAATGGGAAAAGCATAGTCTCTTCACCAAATGATGTTGAGAAAACAATATCCGCAGGCAGAAAAATGAAATTGGACACTTCTTGCTCACTATACACAAAGATTAACTAAAAATGTATTAAAGATTTGAATACATGATCCAAAACTACAGAATTACTTGAATAATACATAGGGGGAAAGTCTCCTTGATATTGGTGTTGGCAGTGATTTTTTTGCATACGACTCCTAAAAGCAACAAAAGAAAACAGTGGTATTGCATCAAATTACAAAAGGGCTTCTGCACCACTAGAAAACCAATCAACAAAATAAAAAGGCAGTCTATAAAATAGGAGAAAATATTTTCAAATCATATATTGGATTATTTGTTTTCTTGCTATTGAGTTGTCTAAAATGTACAACCCAATAGCAAGAAAACAACTCAATTTAAAAAATGAGGAAAGAATCTGAACACACATTTTTTAAATAAACTATACAAATGGCCAACAGTTATATGAGAGGTACTCAACATCACTAATTATAAGAGAAATGCAAATCAAAACCACCATGAGATGCTACCTCACACCTATTAGGATGGCTATTATCAAAAAGACAAAAGATAAGTGTTGGTGAGGGTGTAGAGAAAAAGAATACCTGATAATCTGTTTTTAGAAACACATGGCAGTGTAACCATTATATTAAACAGTACAGAAGTTATTTTAAAAATTAAAAATAGAACTACCAAATGAACTGCGAGGAATCCCACTACTGAATATGTATCCAAAGAAAATAAAATTAGTGGCTGGAAGAGACATTTGCACTATCATGTTCATTATAGCATTAATCACAATAGCCAAGATATAAAAACAACTTAAGTGTCCATCCACAAATGAATGAACAAAGAAAATGTGGTGTATGTACACATATACATATGTGTACATACACAAAAGGGCTATTCAGTCTTTTAAAAAAGAACAAGGAAATTCTTTCATTTGTACCAATATGGATGAACCTGAGTGATATTATGCTAAGGGAAATAAGTTAGACATAGAAAGACAAGTACTGCATAATCTCACTTATATGTCGAATCTAAAAAAGTTGGGCTCATAAAATCAGAGTAGAATGGTGGTTTTCAGGGCATTGAGTTAGGGAAAATGGGAAGTTGTTGGCTGAAGCATATAAAGTTTCAGTTACGAGATGGATAAGTTCTGAAGATCTGATATATGACATGGTGACTATAGTTAACAATACAGTATTGCATTGTTGAAAATTGATAAGAGAGTAGATCTTAAGTGTTCTAACCACACACACACGTGAACACACACACACACACGCACACAAATGTTAAGTGCATTAGGTAGGTGATGGATGTGCTCATTAGTTTATTGTAATGATTTCACAAATGTATACATATATCAAATCATCACATTATACACCTTAAATATATACAATTTTTATTTGTCATCTATATCTCAATCACATTGGAAAAAATATTATTTCAGAATAAGTCATAGACATAAAAGCAATTAAATACCCAAACAAAAAACTAGAACCATAGCAACTTTACATTAATATGTTAGAATAGTGTCTTCCTTCATAAGTTAGACAAATGTACTCACAAGTCCCAAATATAAAAACTCACAAAAGAAAAGTTGATGAAGTAAACTTCATAAAAATTACAACTTTTCTTCATCAAAAGACACAATTTAAAGTGAATAGGGAAGTCACAGATTGGAAGATTGATAAAAGGCTTATAGCGTAGGCATTAAAAGAATTTCTAAAACTCATTTATATTTAAAAAAGATCACTTTATAAAAATGACCAAAATTTTTTTAAAAACATTCAAAATTAAAATATTCAAATGGCAAATGTGCACATAAAATTGTGTTCAACATTGTTGGTTGTGTAAGAAATACAAATTAAAAGCAGAATAAAACACTACTATGCAATCATCAAAATTACTAAAGTTTAAAAGACTAACAACATCATGTATTGGTTAAAAAATATACATATGTGTATGATAACCAGAAACACCATACATTGTTGATGAGAATGTAATATGGCACTCTGGAAAAAGTTACTTTTATAAAAAAAGGTATTTTGCTTTTAAGTTATCCATAAATCTAAACTCTAACTAAGCAATTCCAATTCTGGATGATTCTAATTTTAAAAAAAATAGATATCTACAAAAAAGTATGAGAACTGATTATATGCTTTGCTTGTCAAGTTAGCTTTTGTCAATGTCACAATTGATGGCTTGAAATTGACCATGGTTGAAGTATTTGCACCATAAACATCAGTAGATACTGCAAATCAGAGCTGTTTTTTCTCAGTGAGTCAGCTGTTAAAAATTCATTAGCATATACCCAGTTAAGGATTTGGTATTTATGTATTTGCAAACTTCATACTTGTTTAGAGTTACTTCCAATTCCCTCATCTTTTCATCTTCTGGCAAGTATTCGCTTATTTTCTGTCTTTATGCATTTGTCTATTCTAAGGACTTTATATAAATAAAATCATACAGTTCGATATACAGTATTTTGTGTCTGACTTATTTCATTTATCATAATGTTTTCTTTTTTTTTTTTTTTGAGTTGGAGTCTCACTCTGTCGCCCAGACTGGAGTGCAGTGGCCGCTCCCGGCCACCACAGCCTCGACTTGCTGGGCTCCGGCGATCCTCCCGCCTCAGCCTTCCGAGTAGCTGGAATTACAGGCATGCGCTACCACGCCCGGCTGATTTTTTGATTTATTGTAGAGATGAGGTCTCGCTGCCCAGGCGGGTCTCAACCCCGCAGGCTCAGGCAATCCACTCACCTCAGCCTGCCAAAGGTGAGGAATTACAGGCTGAGCCACCGAGCCCGGCACTATAATGTTTTCAAAGTTCATACATGTTTTGGCGTATATCAGAATCACATTCCTTCCATGGTGGAACAATATGCCATTTTATGAATGTATCACTATTTGTTTGACCTTTCATCCATTTATGAATATTGAGTAGCTTGCATTTTTTTACCACTATGAAAAATGTTGCTGTGAACATTTGGCACACACATTTTTGTGTGAACATATGCTTTCAATTCTCTTAGGTATATAACTTGAAGTGTATTTACAGAGTCATATGGTAATTCTATATTTGACTTTTGGGGAAAGTTCCAAACTATTTTACACAATAAACTGCATCATTTTTTATTCCTCCCAGCAATACATGTGAGTTCAAATTTTTCCAAGTTCTCTCCACATTTATATTCCCTTTCTCAGAATGGATGTGAAGTGGTATTACCCTGTTTTTGATTTACATTTTCTTTGACCAATGATGTTAGTCATCTTTTTGTGTGATTGTTGTCCATTTATATATCTTCTTTCAAAAAACAGTTATTCAAATCCTTTGCTCATTTTAATATTTTTTTTTAGCTTTATTGTGGTGGAATTCCATATACTTGATGTATACAATTTTGTGAATTTGGACATACGCATATACTCAAATTACCATCTCTAAAATCAAGGTTTTAACCAGCCCAGGCAACTTGGCCAGACCTTGTCTCTACAATAAATCAATATTTAGCTGGGCATGGTAGCATGTGCCTGTAGTTCCTGCTTTTGGAAGGTTGAGGCGGTAGGATCACAGGAGCCTAGCAAGTCAATGCTTGGGTGGCTGTGAGCATACCACTGCATCCAACCTGGACAACAGAGAGAGACTCCAACTCAAAATAAAGTAGACTCAAATTTCTACATTTAAACAGTTTATGTTTTCATGGAGGAACAGAGACAACACACATTTAAATAAATCAAATACAAATACGTTAAATAAATTAAATATGAAATATGGTGTTAAGTACTAGAAAGAAATTAGGCTTCTTTTCTATCTTTTTTTACTTCTCTTCCTGCTTCACCCTCCTTCTCTTCCTTCAAACAATGTTCTTTAAAATTCTTTTAAAAAAGAAAGAAAAGAAATTAGAGTAATGCAGGATTGAAGGAGGGTGACAACTTTAGGCAACTTATCAAGGGAAAGTCTCGGTGTAAAGGTGAATAAAGATTTGAAATCTGAAGGAGGGAGTCATGTGAACATCTGGAGAAAGAATGCTCAAGGCAGAGAAAAAAGTAAGTACAAAGCACATGGAGTATTTATTCATGGAATAGCAAGAGGCTGATTAGGCTAGAGCAGGTATCAAATGGTAAGTAGTGTGAGATGAGGTCAAAGACGGAGCCCTGGGGACTCTATCAAAGAGCCTGGTAGGCCAGTGTGAAGATTTAAAAGATTAAAAGAGGACCTCATGGCAGAATCTAGGTCCAACATGGCAGGGAGTGTTGAGAAGGTTAATGAATCTGAGGAGGATAGGGGCCAGTACTGAAACTTATTAAAACTGCAGAAGAGCAGTCTTCGAAAAGAAGACTGGAATCGGTGGATATAGTTCTGTGGAAAGAGGAGAGGAACTCAGAACCAATTGCTTACTCTGTAGCAACACTGGTTTAGGTTTATTGGTCTATGTAAATTATCAAGTGAACATAAAACTTATCCCCCTTTGAGCACTAGGCAGTCTCACGGAGGATGATTTTGCCCAAAGAGGAAAAGAACCCAGAAATCTGGTCTGCCATTTGTCAATTGATCTTTTTGTGTGTGCATGTGATTATTTGTGCACATATTCAAATGAGTAAATGAACACCTGCAACTAAAATATTGCTTTATGATCCTGTGAGGTACAGAGTTCAGTGTCATTTCCTGCTTCTGAGTTAATTCCAGAAAAATGACCTAGCTACAGAGCTTGATAGCAAGAAATCTGTTTTGTGTGACTGACTCCTCTCTGACCGGAGATATTGCTCAGGATAGTGTAGTATCTCCCCTCTGTTCTCCTATAGGGATCTCAAATACATTTCAGACTCCTGCCAGCACAGAGCAAAACGGAACCGGGAATTTCCTTTAGACCAGGAGTGACAGACGTAAAACAAAATCCTTCCTGAGATGATAACTCTCCCAACAGATCACTATAGAAAATTACTTATGAAGCATGAGAGACATGAAGGTGAGTTTTGTTTTTGTTGCTGCTAGTATTGTTTGTGTTTGCGTATAGGTACCTAATAGCCTACTTGTCTAGTGCCTTTGAGAAAAGTGTTTGAGCCTCAATGATAGGGCAGTCCCCAGGGTACAAGACCTAAGTGTTGGTTGTATTACTCTCAGGCCTGGTCAGTCTTACTTCATATTTCTTCTCATTCCCTAATTAGCTGCCTCAAAGAAATTCTCAGTTCACAAACTTCTCTCCTGTTAGATATCGCTTTCTCTTGCACCTCATTCTCCTTCCTCACTTCTGCCAGTGCAATCTAATTTTTGCATACTATGTCTTTCTCTATACTTTTTCTCTTCCTATCCGTGATAGTCCTAGGTTATATGCTTCCTGCGTATTCTGAATTTTGTTATTTTCTCTACTACAACTTCTTTGTTTTTTGGTTTTTGTTTTTTGTTTTTTTTAGTCAAGTCTCACTCTGTTGCCCAGGCTGGAGTGCCACGGCAGCATCATGGTTCACCTCAGCCTTGAACTCCTGGGCTCAAGCAATTTCCCACCTCAGCCTCCTGAAGAGCTGGGACTATAGGCATGCACCACCATGTCCAGCTAAAATTTTTATTATTTTTTGCAGAGATGAGATGTCATTATGTTGCCCAGGCTGGTGTCAAACTCCTCAGTTCAAGTGATCCTCCTGCCTCAGCCTCCAAAGGGCTGAGATACAGGCATGAACCACCATAGCTGGCCTACTCCAATTTCTTCTGAGACTCCAGGAGTGGTCTCACTTTAATTCATTCTTTTATGTATGTCATTAGAAAATATTATACTTATCAACCATTTATTTCTAAAATATAACCAGAAGTTGGCACTTGAAAAGTGTGGTGATGATCCTGTAGGAGTGAAAGTTGACATTTTCATACCTGCTGCATACATGCGTGGCAAAGAAATCAAAGCTTCTTTTAAAGAACATGTGGCTATGGAATTCTAAAAGTTATTAATATTTTTTTAAATATTAAAGCTATTAAGACATTTTATTGTTCACTAATTGGATTTTTAAGAAATGGAGTAGAGCTCTAATCTCTAGTGACTATGGTTCTAATTCATATAAGTACTGAAAAAAATGATGCCTGAAACAGTAAAGAAATGAAAAACCTTTTTTATCAAACAAATCATTTGACCAGATTTACAGGTCACTGAGGTCTACCATGCAGACAGAAAACGAGGCAGACTTCTTTCTAACCACCAAAGGGGCAGCATTCAAATTTCCCTTATGTAAGATATATTCACTTTTTTCCTCAATAGAGATATGATTTTCATTCTGGACTACTTATGGTCTTACAACTCCACTGGGAGTACACACACTGGCTCCACTCACTCTTGTCCAAATGAAATCACATGGTCAGTGATCATTGTCTGCCCAGGATGGAAGGCCCTCACCACTCCATCAAATCATATTCAATTCACCAAAGCTGTTCAAAGAATCATCTGTTTCCTTTCCCTATAGAGAGATGGGTGTTCTCTGATCTCTGGAGGAGACCTGAGCTTATCTGAGTGTATAGAGTCTTCTTGAAAGGAATGAACAAAAAATCAGCACCAAGTATGGCCTTTGAGTCAGTCATAAACATGATATTCAGATATCACCTTGGAATAAAGAAATTGTGCAAAAGCAGTCTAGCCACATATTGCAATTCTAATAATAATTATTTGCTATTGTTTCATCTCTAATGAATCATATAAAATTATAAGCCAAAGTTGTCTATGTGACCTTAAGGGACCTTCCCCCTCCTTGAAACATTTCACCATTGTGTTGAGAACAATGATGAACATATGAGGACTAACAATTAAGTTCATGAACTCATCCTAGAAAAAAATACGTTACATACCTCATTGCTGAGTATCACTCTGGTCACCTTTGAAGCACTCCCCATGGGAGGCTATGCGCAGATGCCAGTACCTAGTCCATCCATCAAAGCAATTTTGAAACTTTTTTCTGGAATGGCCATTAGAGCTGTTGTCATTATTTGTAGAGATCTGACAGTTGAATTCATGAATGTGCCAACAAGCAACTATGTTGGCAGCATTATACAAACAACTATTGAAACACTGTCCCTACTCATCTGATCTAGTCCCCAATGACTTTTTTCTTTACCAGAAGATAAAGGAAATAGTGAAAAGCATTTGATAGCATTTAGACATCAAGAATAACATGACGATGGCTCGGATGGTCACACCAGAAAAAGAGTTACAAAATTGCTTTGACAGGTAGACTAGGTGCTGTCATCAGTGCATAGCTTCCCAAGGAGAGTACTTCGAAGATGATCATAGTGAAATCCAGCAATAAAGTATGTAGCATTTTTTCCAGGATGAGTTCATGAACTTAATTGTTGGTTTTTGCATAAAGACCTCTGTTCCTTTAGGTAGATTCCTAGTAGCGGTATTGCTGGATTGAATGGTAAATATACTTTTAGTTATTTGAGAAATCTTCATATTGATTTCCATAGAGGTTGTATTAATTTGCACTCAAACCAAAAGTGTATAAACATTTCCTTTTCACTGCATCCATGTCAGTATCTATCATTTTTTTATTTTTTAATAAATGTTTTTTTATATTTTAATAATGACCATTCTCACAGTGTAAGGTGGTATTTCCTTGTTGTTTTAATTTGCATTTCTCTGGTAATTATTGAAGTTGAGCATTTTTATATGTTTGTTAGCCATTTGTATACCTTCTTTTGAGAAATGCCTATTCATGACATTTGCTCACTTTTTAATGAGATTATGGTTTTTCTTGCTGATTTGTTTAGTTCTTTGTAGATTCTTCATATTAGTCCTTTGTCGGATATATAGTTTGCAAATATCTTCTTTCATGCTGTAGGTTGCTTATTTACTGTTGACTACTTCTTTTGCCATGCAGAAACCTTTTAGTTTAATTAAGTCCCACTTAATTATTTTTGTTTTTGTTGCATTTGCTATTGGGGTATTAGTCATAAATGTTTTGCCTAGGCCAATGTCCAGAAGAGTTTTTCCTCAGGTTTCTTTTAGGATTTTTATTGTTTCAGATCTGTCTTTTGACTTTTTAATCCATCTTGAGTTAATTTTTGTAGATTATGAGAGATAGGGATCAAGTTTTCTTTTTCTGCATGTAGCCGTCCCATTTTCCCAGCACCAATTGTTCCATGGAGTGTCTTTTTCAGTGTATGTTTTTGTCTACTTTGTTGAAAATCAGTTGGTTGTAGGTATTTGGATTTGTTTCTGGTTTCTCTATTCTGTTCCACTGATCCATGTGTCTGTTCTTGTACCAGTTCCATGCTGTTTACCATAGCCTTGTAGAATAATTTAAAGTAATATGATGTTCTATTGCTTAAGATTGTTTTGGTCATTCTGGCTCTGAGGTTCCATATGACTTTTAGGAGTTTTTTCCTAATTTTATTAAAAAATGACATTGGCAGTTCGATATGGATTGCATTGAATATGTCGATTACTTTGGGTATATGGACATTTTTTAAATGTTATTTTCAATCTATGAGCATAGGATGTTTTACAATTTGTGTCATCTACAATTTCTGCCATCAGTGTTTTGCAGATTTCCTTGTAGTGATTTTGTGCATCCTTGGATAAATATGCGCCTAGATAGTTTAGCTTTTGGTAACTGTTTTAAGTGGAACTGATGCTAGTGATTTGTGTGTGTTGATTTTGCATCCTGAAATTTTATTGAATTCATTTATCAAGTTCAAAAATCTTTCACAGGAGTCTTTAGGTTACTCTAGGTATAAGATCACATCATCAGAATACATGGATAGTTTGTCTTCTTATTTTCCAATTTGAATATTTTGTTTCTTTCTCTTGCCTGATTGCTCCAGCTAGGACTTCCAGTATTACATAGAACAGGAATGGTGAATGTGGGCAACATTGCCTTGCTTCAGTTCTGAGGGCCATTGCATTCAACTGTTCTCCATTCAGTATGACATTGACTGTGGGTTTATCATATATGGCTTTTATTATTTTGAGGTCTGTACCTTCTATGCCTATTTTGCTGATGGTTTTTATTTTGAAAGGATGCTGGATTTTTATCAAATTCTTTTTCTGTGTTTATAAAAATATAGCTATTAAAATGATCATACGATTTTTGCTTATAATTCTCTTTATTTGGAAGACCACATTTCTTAAATTGCATGTATTAAACCATCCTTGTATCCCTGGGATAAAACCCACTTGATTGTGATAGATTATTTTTTATGTGCTGTGGAATTAGACTTGATAGTATTTTGTTGAGAATTTTTACATCTATGTTCACCAGAGATATTGATCCATAATTTTCTTTTGTTATTGTTGTTGTATTTTTTCCTGCCTTGGTGTTACAGTGATGCTCTCTTTGTAGAATGAGTTAGGGAGAATTCTCTTCTTTTCATTCTAGTGAAATAGCTTCTATAAAATTGGTACTAGTTCTTTGAGTGTCTGGTAAAATTTGTCTGTGAGTCTGTTAGGTCCTGGGCTATTTTGTTGGGAGACTTTTACTGTTTCAATTTCACTAGTTGTTAATGGTCTACTCGGGGTTTCTATTTCATCTTAATTGAAGGTTGTGCACTTATGTTTCCAAGAATGTATCCATTTATTCTTGATTGTCTAGTTAGTCTGCATAGCAATAATAATAACCTTGGATGGTCTTTTGTGTTTTTGTCATATCAGTTGTAATGTCTCTATTTTCTTTTCTAATTGAGCTAATTTGAATCTTCTGTCTTCATTTATTAATTAATCTAGCAAGTGGTCAATCAATTTTGTTTATCTTGCCAAAGAACTAACTTTCTGCTTCATAGATCTTTTGGGTTTTTCTTGTTTGTTTGCTTCTATTTTATTTAGTTTTGCTCTGATCTTTGTTATTTATTTTTGGTTTGTGGTTTTCTAGTTCCTTGTGGTGCAACATTAGGTTGTCAATATGTGATCTCTCAGTCTTTTAAATATAGGCCCTAAGTGCTTTAACTTTTTCTCTGTGCACAGTTTTGGCTGTGTCCCAGAGGTTTTGATAACCTACATCATTGTTGGGTCATTTATTTCAAGGATTTCTTTGTTGACCTAAAGATCACTCAGTAGCAAATTATTTAATTTCCATATATTTGTTGGTTTCATAAGTTCTTTTGGTAGTAAATTTCTAGGTTTATTCTACTGTGGTCTTCTTGAGAAGCTGCTTGATATGATTTTGATTTTTTTGAACTTGAGACTTGATTTGCATATTATCAGATGGTCTATCTCGAAGAATATTCCATGTGCTGATGAGAAAGATGTATATTCTGTAGTTTTGGGTGGAATGTTGTCTCTTTTATGACTTTCTGCTTTATCTATTGTTGCCAGTAGAGTGTTGAAGTCTCTCACTACTATTGTATTGCTGTCTATCTCTTTTTTAGATCTAGTAGAATTTATTTTATAAAGCTTAGAGCTCTGGTTTTAGGTGCTTATATATTTAAAGATGTTATATCTTCTTGTTGGATTGATCCTTTTATTGTTATAAAATTACTTTTGTTCTCAATTTTTCTTTCTTTTTTAAAGATGTGGAATACAATTCAGGGTTAGGTATACAAATGATCATTATGCAGTTACCCTTATTGATGAGTTGTGCCCTCCCTCCCCTGGCAGTTTCCCTCAACTGCCAATCCCACCTCCCCTCCTCTGGCAATTTCCCACTACTGCCAATTCCTTTCTTATAGTATTATGATAATTGTTCAAGGTCCACTTCTGAGAGAAAACATATGGTACTCTGTTCTTTGTTTCTGTGATAGACCACTGAGTATGATAGACTCTAATTCCATCCAAGTCACTTGCAGAAAATTGAAACAGGATGCCTACCTATCACCATACACAAAAATTAACTCCAAATGGATCAAAGACCTAAAAATAAAACCTCAACCTATAAAAATCTTAGAAAATGCAGGAGGCACCCTTATGGAAACTGGAACTAGCAACCAATTCCTGATCAAAACCCTAAGTGCATACCATAAGAAATAAGATAGACCAGTGGGATCTCATCACACTTGTTTTCACTTTTTACTGTTTTTATCTGATATGAGAATGGCTATTCCTCATCTTTGGTCTATGTTTGCATGGATTATTTTTTCTACTCCTTTAGTCTATAGTAGTCTTTGTGTGCTGAGCAGGTCTCTTGAAGGCAACAGATATTTGGATTGTACTTTTTGCCCATTCTGCAAGTCTATGTTTTTGAAGTAGAGCATTGATATTATAGTCAGGGTTACTAATGATACATAAAGTACTATTTCATATATCATGTTAGTTGTTACCTGGTTCCTTTTCTCCCTCTCTATTGGGTTGGGGCTCTATAATCCCTGTGAAATTTATAATTTCCAATGTTTTTCTAGTGGTACATTTTTGTTTATTTTTTATTTTTTTTGAGTTGGAGTCTCACTCTGTCACCCAGACTGGAGTGCAGTGGCCGCTCCCGGCCACCGCAGCCTCGACCTGCTGGGCTCCAGCGATCCTTCCGCCTCAGCCTTCCAAGTAGCCGGAATTACAGGCATGCGTACCACGCCCGGCTGATTTTTGATTTATTGTAGAGATGAGGTCTCGCTGCCCAGGCAGGTCTCGAACCCACGGGCTCAGGCAAACCACTCATCTCAGCCTCCCAAAGGCGCGGGATTACAGGCTGAGCCACCGAGCCCGGCTTCTAGTGGTACATTTTAAACTTTTTGCTTCAGTATTCAGAACTCCTTTGAGTATTTCTTGGAGAGCCAGTCTGGTGGTGACAAATTTCCTCCCATTTGCCTGTGGAATAAAGACTTCATTTCTCCTTTATTTAGGAAACTTAGTTTTGTGGGATACAAGATCCTTTTGTTATGTTATTTGAGGAGATTGAAGCTAGGGTGCCAGTTCCTTCTGGTTCATAGGGTTTCTGCTGAGAAGTCTGCTGTTAGTGCAATAGGTTTACCTTTGTAAGTAATTTAATGTTTTTTGTCTCACTGCTCTTATAATTATTTCCTTCACATTAACTGTGCATAACCTGATGACTATATGCCTTGGAGATAACCTTTTTGCAATGAATTCTGGGGTTCTTTATACTTCTTGTATCTGCATGTTTAAATCTCTGGCAAGACTAGAGAAGTTTCTTTCAAATATCATCTCAAATAGGTTTCTCAAACCTGTTGCTTTCTTTTCTTCCTTGGGAACATCTATAGTTCTTAGGTTTGGACATTTTACATAAACCTATGTTTCTTGGATACATTGTCCAATTTTCTTGATTCTTTTTTCTTTATTGTTTTCCGATTGTGTTAATTCAAAAGCCTTGTCTTAAAGTTCTGAGATTCTTTCTTCTACATACTCTAGTCTACTGTTTAAACTTTCTCGTGCATGTTGTACTTTCTTAAATAAGTATTTTATTTCCAGAAGTTCAGCTTGTTTTATTATTGCTGTTGTTGTTGTTTTTAAGGGTCTATCTCTTTGGAGAACTTGTCATTTATGTCTAGAGTAGTTTTTCGATTTTGTTTTTGTATTTTTTTTTTTTACTTTTAATTTATTTTAAAATTGTGGGGTACAATTCAGGGTTAGGTACACAAATATTCATTATGCAAGTACCCTTGATGATGAGGTGTGTCCCGCTTCCCCAGGAAGATTCCCACTACTGCCAATCCCACCTCCTCCCCCACCCCCACAGTTTCCTACTACTGTCAATCCTTTTCTTATAGTATTACAATAGTTGTTCAAGGTCCACTTATGAGTGAGAACATGTGATACTCAGTTCTTTGTTTCTGTGAAAGATCACTCAGTATTATACACTCTAAATCCATCCAGGTTCCTGCAAAGTTCATGAGCTTGTTCTTCTTTATGACTGGGTAATATTCCATTGTGTATATGTACCACATTTTTTAAATCCAGTCCTCTTTTGATGGGCAGCATGGTTGGTTCCATGTTCTTACTATTATGAGCAATACTGTGATAAACATATGTGTGCAGGTATCTTTTTTATAGAGTGATTTGAGTACTTCTGAGTATGTTCCCAGTAGGGGGACTGTGGGGTCATATGGAAGGTTGATTTTTAGAACTTTTAGGAATTGCCTTTTAGGAATAGATGGTTTTCAACTTTCCCCATGATCTCATTGAGAATTTTACAATCAACCTTTTGACTTCTAATTCTAGAATTTCATAGAATTCATTTTGGTTAGGGTTCATTGCTGAGGAGTTAGTGTGGTCTTTGGAACTTTTGAAGAACTCTATTTGTTCATATTTCCAGAATTATTTTTCTGGTTCCTTCTCATTTTGGTTGTCTATTGTTTCTTATTTGTGGTCAGCAGGATGCTGATGTAGGCACTGTAGAGATCCCTTGGCTATATATATACTTGATGTGGCAAGCTTCTCAATTGCCAGCTGTAGTGGTCCTGTGATGGATATCTGCACAGGCTCAAGGCATCCTGAGTGGCTGATGAAACTTGGATAGCAGTGTTAGCTGGGGTCTGGGTTCAGACTTTCCCCAAAGCTGAGAAGTTTTATCAGATGAGATGTTGTATCAGATGTTTTAAGCTGTGCCTGTTGACCTCTAGCCAGGAGGTGGTGTTTGCAAGAGAGTGCCTGCTGTGATGATGACTATAGACTTTCTGCCCAGTCTGTATTTCCTCAAGTAGGTACCCAGCCAACCTAGGCAATGAGTGAGACTGTGGAGAATACACAAGTTCTCTGTCTGTTTTGAACCTTTGAAGGGAATGTGGAGGGAAAAGTGCTCAAGTTCCTCACCAGTGTGCACTATTGGTTACCCCAGTAGAGATTGAAAAGGAGTTCCCAGCCACTAGGATAACGCTACTGAATCCTGCAGAAGCTACACAAAAGAGTTTGCATGGGAAATGAACGTTTTTGGGGGCAATGAGTCCCACCCACCTCCCCTGCCTTAGCCTGAGGCAGTATGCATTTAGAATGTAAAAGTGCAGCAGGACCACATCAGGAGCCCACCTCAACCAGGAACTGTTTGCAGCAGCAGAATTTGCTCTTTGAGCAAGTAAAAGCATCAGATTTTCCCATTCTAACTCACGATGTCTAGAAGCATTCACCACAAAAGGTTGAGTTCCCAAGAATGGCTTCTGGAGCTGCTCAGGACTTTTTTTCTTTCAGTGTTCTACATGGTTTTCAGCAGAGCAAAGCTATTGTAAGGCAGTTTCATGAGGAACTGGAATTCCATGAGGTTCAGGGTGCTTTAAAAGTACATAACAGGAGCACATAGCTCCTGAATTGTCTTCACTCAACTCCTTTGCTGTTTTTAGAGACTCCTCATGGTTTGTGTGGTGATTCAGGTGAGTATGTCTAGTTCCAGCCCAAACTGTTAGATTTTTCTCTTCTTTGTGCTCTATGCATCTTATCACTTCTCAATTTTTTCCTATTGCTCAATTTTCTTATTCTTGCTCTTTGGGAGGTTTTATTCATGAGAGCTACATTTATCTCACTAAAGAAAATTTCAGATTTTGCCTTCCATATATTAAAGTAGTGGCATATATTTTCTTTAATTTCCAGGAAATATAATAGAAAATATAGATAATTATTTTATTACTCTATGAACAAAATTCTATTGAATTCTTTGCCAAATTGAAATCTCCGTTAATTCATCTACTAATCTCTATGAGTTTTCAGGTAGATGTTTTAAATATTGAAGTAATCTTTTTCAAATTATCTCTAATGATGACTTTTAAAATTTTTTAATGCATTTCCAAATTTTAGGTATTTTTATAGGTACCTCCTTTATTTTGAAACCAGTTTTGAGATTATCATTCTATAAACCATGATAGGTACTGACTAGATAATGGTTTCTAGCTGTCTTCCTGAAAGCAGAAATGCATTAGAATCTGAGGGAGGACTTATTTAAAGAAGGCAGTGGTAGCTATGTGGTGAATGCTCCAGAGAGGCCACAAAAATGGACTTTGTAATAAAATACACATGATTCAACCACTAGGAAGTCACTGATGTCTGATGTCCATTTCTGTAATATCTCATGCAAAGTCCTTAATTTACCTATTCCTGAGATTAAAGATTTGTTAAATGACTCCCATCTTTAAAGATCTGTCTATGTTAAATCAGGTTAAGTAGCCCGGCTCGGTGGCTCAGCCTGTAATCCCATGCCTTTGGGAGGGTGAGGTGAGTTGATTGCCTGAGCCCGCGGGTTTGAGACCCGCCTGGGCAGCGAGACCTCATCTCTACAATAAATCAAGAAATCAGCCGGGCGTGGTAGCACATGCCTGTAATTCTGGCTACCCCGAAGGCTGAGGAGGAAGGATCGCTGGAGCCCAGCAGGTCGAGGCTGCGGTGGCCGGAAGCGGCCACTGCACTCCAGTCTGGGCGACGGAGTGAGACTCCAACTCAAAAAAAAAAAATCAGGTTAAGTATATAAACAACCTAACCCTGTGTCATAACACAAAGTAATCAGAAATGTTTTGTGAAGAGAATATCAATGACAATGGGTGATATTGCACATAAACTAAGATGTGCAAAATTTATTTGCAAATATATATTAAAGCTGATCTATCTGGTTACAACTTAAAAATTCTAAATCTGTAGTAAGAATTATACTAGATATTGCATTTATCAGAAAAAAGTTTAGATTATCATAGTGAATTCATTCTTTATTTTCAAGAGAATTTTTCTGTCCTTTTGTTTGTAATCTTCTGGTAACACCACAGCAAAATTATTTTATGCTTATCCTAATGGTATTTCTGAATCTTTAATTTATACTTTTCAAAACAACATTAGAAAAAACTCTGTTAACAATTTATCTGTTTGCAAGAAATATCACACCAATGTGCATTCCTTTGAATCTCCTTTCTTTTCATTCTCCAAATATTTTATTCCATCTTGTTCTTTCAATTTCCTCTGCATTTATTATACATTTACTAGAGCCAATTTCCTGGGCATAAGACATGTGCAGCTGCACAGACTTCCACCCTAAGTAAAGCCCTCCACTTAGTTTATTGCTCCCCAGTTACTGTCTGGAAATTCTTTATATGTATATACACACATTATATATAATTTTTATAGTTTTAGGGGATACAAGAGCAAATTTTTTACATGCCTATGTTGCATAATGGTGAATTCTGGGCTTATAGTACACCTATCACCTGAATAGTGAACACAGTACCCAATAGGTAATTTTTCTACCCTCACTCACCTCCTATCCTCCCACCTTTTGGAGTGTTCAATGTTTATATTTTCACTCTAGACATCCCTGTGTGCCCTTTGTATATCTCTCCCACTTAAAAGTGAGAACATGTAGTATTTGACTTTCTGTTGTTGGGCTATTTTACTTAGGATAATGTCTTCTGGCTCCATCCACATTGCCGTGAATTTCATAATTTCATTATTTTTATGACTGAGAAGCATTCCATGGTGTGTGTGGGGATGTGTGGTGATTCATTATTGTATATCATATTGTATATCACATTTTCTTTATCCAGTCATCGACTGATGAACATGTATGTTTATTCCATATCTTTGTAATTGTGAATACTGCTGTGATAAACATACAAGTGCAGTGTTTTTGTGATATAATTTTTTTTTAGATATATACCCAGTAGTGGCATTGTTGGACCAAAGAGTAATCCTATTTGTAGTTCTTTGATAAATTTCCATGTTGTTTCCCATAAAGACTTACTAATTTATAAACCAACAGTGTATAGCATTCTCTTCTCCACATCATACCTACATCTTTTGTTTTCTTACTTTTTAATAGTAGTCATTCTGACTAGCATATGATGGTATCTCACTGGGGTTTTAATTTGCATTTTTCTGATGGTTAGTGATATTGAATATTTTTTCATATGTTTGTTGGCTGAGTCTATGTTTTCTTTTGAAAAATGTCTGCTCTTGTTTTATGCCCATTTTTATGAGATTATTTGTTTTCATCTTGTTGAGTTGTTTCTTGTAAATTCTATATATTATCCCTTTGTTGCATGCATAGCCTGCATTTTTTTTTTTTTTTGCCGTTTTGTAGGTTATCTGTTTCTCTGTTGACTGTTTCTTTTACTGTGCCAAAGATTTGTAGTTTAAGTCCCATTTATCTATGTTTTGTTTTGTTCATTTTTTTTTATGTGGTAATATTATTTGCTTAGGCCAATGTCCAGAGACATTTTTCCAAGGTTTCCTTTTAGGATTTTTATAATGCCAGGTCTTATATTTTAATCTTTAGTCTATTTTGAGTTAATTTTGTATCTGGTGAGAGACAGAGGTTCAGTTTCATTGTTCTGCATATGGATCTCCATTTTTCCAGCACTATTTATTTAATAGGATGTCCTTTCCCCAGTGTATGTTTTTGTTGGCTTTATCAAAGATCAGTTGGTCATAGACATGCGGTTCTATTTCTGGGTTCTCTATTCTGTTTCATTGGTCTATGTGTTTATATTTAAACCAGTAACATGCTATTTTGATTACTAGTCTTACAGTATCTTGCTTGATTACTCTGGCTAGTACTTCCATTACAGTGTTGAATAGGAGTGGTAAGTGTGGGCATCCTTGTCTTGTTCCATGTCCTTAGAGAAAATGCTTACAACTTTTTCCCATTCGGTACAATGTTGGCTGGGGTTTTGTCATATGTGGCTTTTATTATTGTAATGTATGTTCCTTCAATGCCTAGTTAGTTGAGGTTTATCATAAAGAAATGCTGAATCTTATTGAATGCTTTTTCTGCATTTACTGAAATTAGCAGTTTTTGTTTTTAATTCTGTTTATATGATGAATCATATTTATTAATTTGCATATGTTGAACCATCATTACATCCCTGGAATAAAACCACTAGATCATGGTGTATTATATTTTCGATGTGCTGTTGGATTCAGTTTGCTAATATTTTGTTTATAATTTTTTGTCTATGTTCAACAGAGATAATGGCCTATATTTTTCCTTTTTTGTTAAGTCCTCAGCCAGTTTTCGTGTCAGGGTAATACTGACTTCATAGAATGAGTTTGGGAGGGTCTTTCCTCTTCCACTTTTTGCAGAAGTTTCAGTAGCATTGGTATCAATACTTTGTACATGTGGTAGAATTCCATTGTGAAACCATCTGATTCTGTGATTTTTAATAACTGTTTCAATTTCACTACTTGTTATTAGTATTTTCAGGACCTCTACTCCTTCCTAGTTCAATCTTAGAAGGGTGTATATTTTCAGAAATGTATTTATTTACTTTAAGCTTCCTAGTTTATGCACTTGACGTTCATAGGAGTCTCTGAAAATCTTTTGTATTTCAGTAGTGTCAATTGTAATGCCACCTTTATCCTTTCTGCTTGTGCTTATTTTAATCCTCTTTTTTTTTTTTTTTTTTTTTTTGGTTACTCTGGCTAGCGTTCTGAAATTCTTAATAATTTTGAACAAAGGACCTTACATTTTCATTTTGAACTGAGCTTCACAAATTGTGTAACTTGTCTTGCATCCACCCCACATTTTGGGGGACTGTTCTCTGGCTTCTTTCTATTTAATCCCACACCCCCTGTTTCTTCCTTTCCTTTTTTAGCTTATTTCTTCAGTCTCCTTTCTGCCTTTAGGGTGCATATCATATATCGTTTTTAAAATTTTGAGAAAAATGGAATTGAAAGATGAATCTAAACTTGAAAGCCATATATCTGATCCTTCTTCACGTAAACTGCCCTTCCTGCCATTCTTCTTTGGGAAATAACTATAAATAGTCTTTTCACCAGGTGTCATTGTTTTCAGTCACAAATGATCCATTAATAGCTGAAAGGGAAGAGAAGAGTACCTTTCCAAAGATACTTGATACTAGAGGGCCAATGACCCTGAAAAAGGCAGATCTAAAAGCTATGCCTGAGCAAATAGAATACTAATCATCTCAGATATTACATTATCTTCCTCTGGAATGTGGATAAAGAACCAAGAAAAGTAGTTGCCAGTCTACTCCAAGAATGATGGTAATGTATACACAGAGGGATGGAGCTTTAAAGGGTGGCTGGTGGCCGGGCTTGGTGGCTCAGCCTGTAATCCTGCGCCTTTGGGAGTCTAAGGTGAGTGGATTGCCTAAGCCCACGGGTTCGAGACCCGCCTGGGCAGGCAAGACCTCATCTCTACAATAAAATCAAAAAATTAGTCGGAAGTGATAGCGCGCACCTGTAATTCCCGGCTACTTGGAAGGCTGAGGCGGAAGGATCGCCGGAGCCCAGTAGGTTGAGGCTGCGGTGGCTGGGAGCGGCCACTGCACTCCAGTCTAGGGGACAGAGTAAGACTCCGACTCAAAAAAAAAGTGGCTGGTGAGCCGGGCTCGGTGGCTCAGCCTGTAATCCCGCGCCTTTGAGAGGCCGAGGTGAGTGGATTGCCTGAGCCCGCGGGTTCGAGACCCGCCTGGGCAGCGAGACCTCATCTCTACAATAAATCAAAAATCAGCAGGGCGTGGTAGCGCATGCCTGTAATTCCAGCTACTTGGAAGGCTGAGGCGGAAAGATCGCTGGAACCCAGCAGTTCGAGGCTGCGGTGGCCGGGAGCGCTCACTGCACTCCAGTCTGGGGAACAGTAAGACTCCAACTCAAAAAAAAAAAAAAAAAAGTGGCTGGTGGAGATGGCAGTCACTTAAGTTGGCAGACATCTGGTTCAATGCTGAATAGGCAAAAAGACACCAGAATTCCTGGAGAAATTTTGATTCTGAGTGATCCTCTAGTTATGACTTCTGTGAGGCCTGGCTGTCCTCTTCTCCTGTCCTTTCTAAGAGACTGGTCAGTTCCTGTGATCTTCTCAAATGATGTGTCCATAATTATAACCGAAATCCACAGGCTTTATTCCAAATATTTAAATTACATATTTTTTAACCACAATAAAAATTACATATGTTTTAACCACAATAAAAGATCAAATTGTTACTTGCAAAGGCATTTTTTGCAAAATCATTTTCTATATTTTTTTCTTTTACTAGCATTTACTTCATGTGTGTGACTTTGTGTGTGTGTGTGTGTCTTTTGCAAAAGGATTTCAGATCCAGATTGAATGTATTGTTATTCTCTTCACTCTCTTTTCTAAATATTCATTATTAGAGTTTAGCTGACAGTTTGTGCCAATAAATTTCTTGTCAGACATCTGCCGCTGAGGTGGTCACTAGCATATAGGTATAAGTCACTCTTCTTTAGACACAACTTTAAAATTTATTATCTACACTTTATTATTTTGCAAGTAATTTTCCCTTTTCTTGCTTTTCTTTGAATTTTTTTATTTTTGTATATTCATTTTACATTTATAGTTCAACAGATGAAATGTAAGTAAATACAAAATACTTTCTTACTAAATACTTCCTTTAAAATATTTTTTGTCTTTTTTGATATATCCATACTGGATAAAAAATGTCATATCTGCTCTCTGTATCACTCAAAAATAAAAAAGAATGGGCTGTATTATCATTTAATTCTATAATGATAATCATGGCAAACTGTAGAAAACTCATTATGCTTAATTTCTGTTCATGTCTTCTTTATATACAGATAACGTAACTTGATTATAGTTGAATGGATCTCATTGTTAATCTATTCCAACTTTATTTTACTTGGAGCTAAATAAGTCCTAATAAGAAATAATCTGTTTAATAACAGAAGTCAGTGAGAAAAACTCAGAACTTGAAGTCGTGTCATTTGTCTTTGCTCCCGTGTGTGTCTGTGTGTTTTCTTTCTGTTATTATGAAGAATAAATAAAAATAGTCTACTTTTCTATCTTTTCAGAGGGTCAATTTCACTAATCCTCAGGAGTATGGGACTATTTTTCTCCTCTTCCAAGATTGAGTCAGATAACAAATTTCCCTTCTATAAGGATTGTTAGTTTCATGAACAGATGTTTGGTATAAAAAGACTTTTAAAATGTATTTTAGAATGTAAATTTTTTTACTTAGTAAGTAGTTATTAAGATATTAAAACTTAAAATTGACTATATTCTGCTGATTCTAGAGGAAAAATTATTTGCCATTTTTCACTATTTATATCAGGTTCTTTCCAGACAGCAATACATAAACATCTCTCTGTTTAACTAGGAAGGACACTTAAGCAATTTGAGATCACTGGTCTAAAGAGTTGGGTTAAAGCTTTCTGTAAAATAGTCCAAATGTGATTACATTATTTTAACCACTTTGCCATCATTCTACATTTTTGGCATATTACTAATGATAATACTTCAGTAGACACTTTCCAAATTTGTATTTATCACATAGAATTGAACTGCTAAATTTGGGGGTATGGATGTCAGGAATGCCATGTTATGCCATGGATCATAGTAAACAGTTCATGCAGAGTAAATCCCTGTAGAAGACAATCCTTTGTATTAAGATTATAGAAGTGAAAATATTGACACCTGAGTATTAGTATGCATATTCAGATGCAAGAGAATGACAAGGAATTATCTAAATGCCTCTCACGCAAATCCTTCCAGAACAGAGCCATCAATTCTGTTAGTACTAATAATGTCTCTCTCCTCAGCCTATAGTAGAGCAGTCACGCATCAGCAGTCCCCAGTTGCACAATTTCTAAGTAGTAGAAAATGTCTGCACAATTTCTTTCTTTTGACTTGAGAATAATGAAGACACCGAAATATGTTGGGTCTAGGAAATCATTCAAATCTCCTGGTTGAAATGTAGAAAACTTTAGGACTAAACACAAAATAGGTCATGAGTACTTGTCCAGATGCACTGAAAGTGGGAGGAAGTGCTTTCCATATAAGAAAACAAGAAGTGTGCACTAAAATCAGGCTACAGATTCAGAACTTAGGGTAAGAGTGGAGGTCAGGCATGATGACTTATGCCTGTAATTCCAGAACTTTGGAAGACTAAGGCAGAAGGATTGTTTGAACCCAGGAGTTCGAAACCAGCCTAGGCAACATAGCAAGACTTCATCTCTACAAACATTTTTAAAAGTTAACTGGGCATGGTAGCACTCATCCATAGTCCCAGCTAAGAAGGCTGAAGCTGAGGCAAGAGGATCACCTAAGCCCAGAAGGCTGAGGTTGTTGTGAGCCATGATTGTGCCACTGCATTCCAACCTGTGTGACAGAGTAAAACTCCTAGCCAAAAATAAAAAAGAATAGATAGAAAATAGAATTTCTGACCAGGTTCGGTGGCTCAGCCTATAATCACAGCACTATGGGAGGCCGAGGCGAGTGGATTGCCTGAGCCAACTGGTTTGGGTCAGTCAAGCAACTTGGTGAGACCTTGTCTCTATAATAAATCAAAAATTATCCAGGTGCCATAGCACGCACCTGTAGTTACAGCTACTTGGAAGGTTGAAGTGGAAGGATCGCCTGAGCTCAGCAGGTCGACGCTGGGGTGGTCATGAGCGTTCTACTGCACTCCAGCCTGGGCAACAGAGTGAGACTCCAACTCAAAAAACAAAAAGAAAATAGAATTTCTTAAGCAATTGCCTAGAGAACTAATTAGCATTTCAGTTTATTTCTGTGGTTGATTTACAACTTAATAGACAAATTTAGTGTTTAATTTCAAAAAGAGAAAATGATTCTTTTTTTATTTTATAAAAATATTTTCCTTTATTTTAGTTTTAAGATGTGCAGTATAAGTCAGGATTAGGCACATAAGTGGTCTAAATATGGGTGAAGTTTGAGCCTCCCACTGGTTCTCATTTCTCCTGGTTTAGGATCAGGTACCCTTCGTGATGTTATTTTTTAAATGATCCTATATAAACATGTCTCTCTGGAGCACCAATAATATGACCCATTTAAAATTATACCCTTTACTACACTAATATCTAAGTACTCCTGGATGGTGTGGGTGTGCCTGAGGTTCCTCATAAAGCAATGAGATGGGCCTAGAAGATGACTAGTCCTGGCTGAGCTGGAATGGATATGGAATGTTGGGTCTTACATGGGAGTTAGCTTCATGGTAGCTGTAGATCGCAAGTATTGCAGGTACAGTTAAAAATAACAATTTTAAAAAGTGCTAAGTGTGCCAAAGCAAAAAGAAGACCCAAATGGGCAGTGGCCAAAAACAGTATTGAGAATCTATGCTACTCACCCAGCCTCATTAACACTCTAGAAGGAAACGGCACTTTATTACCATTGATTAGGCCTCTGCTGACAGCACAATGCCAGATAGAGTGAGGGCCACCTCACTGCTGCTCTCTGTGTCTCTCTGTGTTGAAAGGGGCTTGTTGGCCTTGCTACTGCTGGCTAAGCATGAAAGTTCCAGCTCTACTTTGCCTTCACTGATACCAGCCCATCAGAGAAAGGAGTGCCTGCTTACAGTGCAAAATACATTTCTAGGGTTCTCACTCATTATTTGCTGAATAGTAGAACTATAACCTCAATTTTTTCTGTGGTGTTTGGAATAGGAGAGTTATTGTCTACAAGTTTCCATTTTGATAGGCTTCCCCTTTCCCAGAACTTTGGCTACACAAGGAGGCTTTCCTTGGGTTATTGTCTACAAGTTTCCATTTTGCTAGGCTTCTCCTTTCCCAGAACTTTGGCTGCACAAGAAGGCTTTCTTTGCACACTGGAATTTGGGATCACTGGCTTCTCCAGGACCTAGTTGGTGATAAATTAGCCAAAATAAAACATTAACAACTCACTTTTGCTATCTACCAACTGTCAACTGTTCAACTCTGTCATTATAATATAAACGCAGCCATGCAACATACATAAAAGAACAAGTGTGGTTGAGTTTTATAGATACTGAACTTTGAATTTAATATGATTTTTACATATTATTTTTATTTTTTAACTATTTAAAAATGTAAAACCCATTCTGAAATTACAGGCCTTCCAAAAATAGATATTAGACATGATTTGGCCTTTATGCCTCAGTTTGCTAGTACCTGCTCTAGATCGTGTTTGACTTTCCAGGGAACAACAAAGTGATAAGACCACCAGGAAGCTTGCAGAAATTCCCTCACTGTGAGGTACCTACACTCAGAAATTCAACACAATCCATGGGAGAACCATCTCCTTACCCTGGCCTACTCTGAAGTATTTAATCCCATTGTGTCCCCTGAATGGCTGCTGGAATCCATCACTGTAGTATTTGAGAGCCATAGGATTCCTCAATCTATCTCTGAAGAGCCAAACTTGTTCATAGGTCTGCAGTTCATTTGAAGTATTGAATAAAACTTCTAAAGTATAAACAGAAAAATGGCTAGTCCGGATATTAATTAATAAAGAACTCTGATGTTCATTTTTTTCAGAATCTCATCTCACAATAAACCATGTAGACACAATCACTGCGGCTACCCTTATTCGATGCTTGGTGTTATTCTTTAGTATTTATGTGTACAGAAAAGAACATTACAAAAATGGTAAGTTAATAAGTATATAAAGTTATGATGTTTTAAGAAAACTTTTACTACTCTGATGAATATTGACATAGTTTCTGAATGATGATAATAACAGAGAGAAGTAGGATTTTAGTTTCCTATTAAAGAAGCAGAATTGAAGGTAAAAGATAAGATAGTCTCACCCTGTTATTTGCTGTTTACTTTCAGTAGGAACTCATTTATTTAGTTCCAAGAAACACCAAGAGGTATTTTGACAAACTGTAATCTGACAAGTAAACACTTCTCAAAATTGTAAAAGTTCTGAAAATAAATATTATAAATAATATGTTTAACAGGCAAAAGCACAATATTTGAGGTTTTTATGAAACTTCTCCACTACTTAGCAAATTCAGAGAAATCTCTATCTTTATCTCTCTCTCTTTGACACTCTCTCTCTCTCTCTCTCTCTCTCTCTCTCCTTTTTCAGTTATTTGAGCTGTTAGGATCATAAATAACAGCTTGAAGTTGTAAAAAGTAATATTTGACCTCTATCTTAAAGCTGTTTTATATAAAAAAGCTGTTATATATATGAAAGCTACTGTTATATTTTAATGACATGAACTGTCTCAATATCAAATGTGCCTACAACAAAAGCTATGAGTTCACTACCACTGAAAGCATTCAATCAGTCATGTAGAACTGTTTTCCTTATACTGAGAATATATTTCTAAATTAGATGCAAGTTGGATAATAATATATTTTATCATAAAGAATGTGCAAATGTAAAACTAGAAGAAATCCTAAATTCTCATGCAAGATTTATGGGGAAATGTTAAGAAATTTCTACCCCAAAGTTTTTATAAGATTTTTAAGTTGCTTTGTAGGGAAATATACTTTATCTCCTTAGAAAAATATAATATGCAGCACCTATAGTTCAAAAATCCTGTATTTGTAGAAATATTCAAATAAATATATTGGAACTTTTCTTTATAGATTTATAAAAGGCAGCAAGAATTGCCTCCCCTGTGTGGCACAGTCAGGAGGAAGCTGCTCAATTACCAGTTTACTCCTCAGGATGGAAGGAAAAGAAGAACTTGTTTGCAATGTTCTGGCTTGCCTGAGCTTCTCTTTCTTTCTCAACTAGTTCAAAGCAGTGATAGAAATAGTGGCATGATTCTGATATCAAGAAGGAGGTTACTGAAAGTAGTGGTAGGAACCATGACATGTGAGAGTGCAGGGTACTGTAGATCCATGGTGCCTGAGAGAAGAGATTATGGGCAGAAGAATGCAATAGAACATCTAAGACTCTGGGAAGAAAAACAGGTGAGTTTTTTAGGCAGACTAATACATTTAAAAACAGTTGTGTACATGGAGGAACAGGAAAAAAAGCACATGCACAGGACCAGGGAAGATACATACTCAGAAAAAAACTTAAGAAGACCTTCAGCCAACATGATGGTCTGATTAATGAAGGGCTGTCCCTGCACAGAGTCTGTCTGCAAAAACAGTTCTTTAGCTGCCCATTTCAACAAAGAATCACAAGGCACAAAAGAAGCAGCAAAACACAGGCCATTCAAAGGAACAAAACAAATCTATAGAAGCTGACTATAGACAAACAGGTTCTGATTCAGTTCACAAAGACTGCAAAATTGTCTCAAACATGCTCAGTGAACTAATATAGACATGAACAGAGAACTAAGTGAGAGGAGTAATACTACATTTGAGCAAAATGAGAAAGTCAGCAAAGAGATAGATATTATAATAGAATCAAAAATTCTGGAGTTAAAAAATACAATAATTGAATACAAAATATGTAGAGGTTCAACAGACAAAAAGAAAATTATTGAACTTGAAGAAAGGCCATTTGGAATTATCAACTCTAAAAGCACAAAGAAAAAACTAAATAAATAAAGATGAACAGAGCCCAAGGTACTATTGGACACCATAAAGTGGTATAATATGCACGTTATAGAAGTCCCAGACAAAGAAGAGAGGAGGAAGAGAGCATATTTGAAGAAATTATGACCAAAAACTTTTCAAATTTGAGAAAATAAATGAATATACGAATACAAGAAGCTCAGTAAATGCCAAATAGTATAAAACAAGAGATTCACACTGAGATACATTATGATCAAACTGTTAAAAGTAAAAGAGAAAAGGAAAACTTGAAAGCAGCAAGAGATAAGCAACTAGTCATGTATAATGTATCACACAATCTTTAGCTAGATTGACTAAGATTTAAAAAAAAAGAAAATGCAAATAAGCCAGACATAATTAGTTCCTTAGCCAGCATGAGGTTACATTGCTATAGAATACAGCAACATATCTCAGAGTTGTTATTAGGCCTTAGAGTGTTCAGTTTTTAAATCTCAGTAATATAGATACTCCCTTCAATGTAAAAACAACAGAAATGCTTGCAAAGATTACACTTTTTTATTTATTTATTGTTTATCTTGCTTTATGATTGTTTCTTTCCCTTCAATTCTTTTTCCTTAAGTTACCTTTCCTTTTTGTATATCTCATGCCACCTTGCCTAACACCTTATTTAATCTTTCTCACTTTAGTTTATTTCCACATGATGGTCATCTGTGTTAATTATGATCATTGTGTTTGGTGAGAACAAAACTTTGAAACAAAGAAGCAATTGAGAATAAATAATTAGAGTAAAATTCTATGATGAATCACACTAGTTCACTATAACCAAAAATAAAAACGTGAACATCTATCTGAGAAACTGGAAACATATTTTAAAATGAATTTGAGTGAAGGCAGGGAGAGTTATAAAGAAGGATGGAATAAAAGAAGTAAAAAGAACAAAATCTTTTCAATATCATCCAGTTCCTTGGACTTTCTTCCTAGTTAAATGTATATAGTTATTTCTTTCTAAAATATTAATATTATTTGTGATTAATCAGCTTACAATTCAGTGGGATCTCCTTGCAATATTTTTCAAAGGAGGAAAGAAAAAACTAAAAACCACCGAACTTGAAAACTATTTATATGTGTTGATTGGAGTTACTCATTTTCTCAATTCTTATGATGCATACCAAGATAATTTACCAAAAGTTATTAATTACATTTTTTTTTTACTTTGGAAATATTGTACCTGAACATTTAAATAAACGAAACTAGGTAGACATTGTGGCTCCTGCCTATAATCCCAGCACGCTGGGTGTCTGAGAATGGAGGATTGCTTGAGCCCAGGAGTCCAAGACCAGCCTTGGCAATATAGTGAGATCTTGTTTATACAAAAAAAATAGCCAAGCTTGGTGACACATGCCAGTAGTCCCAGCACTCGGGAGGATGATGTGTGAAGATCACCTAAGCCCAGAAGATCAAGGCTGCAGTGAGCCATGATCCCACCACTGCACTCCACCTGAGTGGCAGAGTGAGACTCTGACTCAAAAATACATACACACATACATACAACCTCTTCTACTTTCTAATCTAACTAAAAGCATATAAAATAAAAATGTTTTGTGTTAAAATTTTATTTTTATAGGGTAATTATTTCCATTTATTTTTTTAAATTGAGTTACATTACCAAAGATGTGTGTATGTATATATTTTTTTTTTTTAATTTTAAAGATGTGGGGTACAATTCAGGGTTAGGTATACAAATGTTCTTTATGCAGATACCCTTGTTGATGAGGTGTGACCCTCCCTCCCCTGGCAGTGCCTCTCAGCTGTCAATCCCACCTCATCTCCCCTGGAAGTTTCCCACTATTGCCAATCCCTTTCTTATAGTATTATAATTGTTCAAGGTCCGCTTATGAGTGAGAACATATGGTACTCTGTTCTTTGTTTCTGTGATAGATCACTGAATACGATCGACTCTAAATCCATGCAAGTTACTGCAACATCCATGTTTGTCCTTCTTTATGGCTGCATAATATTCCATTGTGCATATGTACTGCATTTTTTTTATCCAGTCCAACTTCGATGGACGGCATGGCTGGTTCCCTGTTTTTTCTATTGTGAATAAAGGTGCAACAAACATGCATGTGCAGGTATCTTTTGTGTGGAATGATTTCAGTTCCTCAGTCCCTAATGGGGGAATTGCTGGGTCATGTGGAAGGTCAATTTCTAGTTCTTTCAGAAATCACCACACTGTCTTTCAATGTTTGCATTCTCACCAGCAGTGTAGAAACGTTCCTTTTTCTCCGCATCCTTGCCAGCATCTGTTGTTGTTTTATTAATGATGGCCATTCTTACTGGAGTTAGGTGGTACCTCAATGTGGTTTTGATTTGCATTTCTCTGATGATTACTGAGGCTGAGCACTTTTTCATTTGTCTGTTGGTTGCCTATATATCTTTTTTTGAGACGTGTCTATTTATGTCTTTTGCCCAATTTTAATGGGGCTGTTTGTTTTTTTCCTTTCGGCACTTTTGAGTTTCTTGTAGATCCTAGATGTTAGGCCTGTATCAGATATACAGTTGGCAAATATTTTTCCCATTCTGTGGACTATCTCCTTGCTCTCATGATGGTTTCTTTTGCTTTGCAGAATCTCGTTAGTTTGATGAGATCCAACTTGTTCATATTACTTCTTAAGATATGGGTCTTTGGTTCTCAATAGGAATTGGTTGCCAGTTCCAATTTCCACAAGGGTGTTTCCTGCGTTTTCGAAGATTCTTATTGTTTGAGGTTTTATATTTAGCTCTTTGATCCAATTAGAGTTAATTTTTGTGTATGGTGATAGGTAGGTGTCTTGTTGCAATCTTCTGCTTGTGATCAGTCAGTTTTCCCAACACCATTTACTGAATAGGTTCTTCTCTCTCCAGTGGTTGTTGTTGGAAGCCCAAGATGTATATTTACTTCTAAATTTTATAACAATGTATCTTGTAGACCAGTGAGTATCATAATTCACTCTTCTACTTGTATTCTCATACCTTTGCCAATCATCATTCCTAGTAGAATGATCATTGAAAGAAAAGTACTAATATAATTTTTTAAAATAAATGCATTGTGTCTATTTAAAGTATGCAACATGATTTTATGAAATGCATGTGAATAGTAAAATGATTGCTAGAGTTAAGTCATCATATTAATCATTTCATAGTTACCCTTTTTTTTTCTTTTTGTGGTAAGAGCAACTAAACTCAACTCATTTAGCCCAAAGTCCCAAACACAATACAATACCTGTAACCCTCATATATACCTATAACCCTCATGTTGCACATTAGATCACTAGATTTGCTCATCTTACATGCCTGCCATGTTGTATCCTTTGGCCTACATCTCCTCATTTCCTCTCCTCTATTTCTCCGAACTCCCATGACCACTGCTTTATTTTCTATTGTCTCATATGTAACTGAGTTTTTTGGGGTAATTTCCACATATAAGTGAGATTATGCAATATTTTTATTTCTTTGTCTAGCTGATTTCACTTAGCATACTTCCCTCTAGTTTCATTCATGTTGCAGCAAGTGGCAGGATATTCTCTTTAAAAGCTGAATAACAAAATTATATTAATTTTGTCCACTAACACCCATGTCTTATCTTAGTGGTAGAATGTGCCAGGTCCAAACTCTACACAACACATCCACAGCTCTCTTTGCTAAAGTCACACGAGTCTGGTTTCAATTTCTCAAGTATCCTATGCATATTTTCAATTGCCTCTACAAATTTTCATACTCTAGTTGTACTTTTTATTTTGCCACCTTGCCACTCACATTTCAGGGGGGCCTTCTCTGAACAACCAGGCCAGGATAATTTTTCTAAATCTCTCCTAGGGTCTTTTGCAACCAATCTACTTTGCAGCTAATATGTATTTCCATTCTTAGTCTGTAAATGCAATAAAGACAGAGGCAGCTGTCTGTGCTATTTACCAATAGTCTCCCCTTCCTAGTTCCATGACTTTTACCTAGCTACACAATAAAAGTATGGGGTAAACAAATTAACAATGTGACAATCCTAACCAATAAAAACCTTTTTAAAGAGAGAGATAATTTACATTAGAAAGAAAAACTGAAGTTCACAACAAGATCAATACCGAAAGCTGCAAATATAATCAGGTCTGTTTTTAAAAAAGATAGCTCCAGGCCAAAGTAAAATGGAAGTAAGTGTCTATTTTGTTGACTAAATTCCTTTCGTTTAATGAATGAAGCAAGAATGTGTTCTGTAGGTTTTCTTTGGCCCATCCAGCACCCTGGGAAGACTGTCACAGTTTCAGTGATAAAAATCTACTGCCTAGAGATCCTTAAATATATGACTGAGTGGACGATAAATTTTTAAAGAATGTTTTAGAAATCAGAAGTTTATGCCAAAGACATTGTTTGTTTTAGAAACCCTACTTTGAGTCCAGAATTGTAGGGTCTAACACTGAGCTCAACTTCAGGGTGATGAGAGACAATGTCTAAGTCCTGAGGAAAGAATCCTAATCAGAGATTCCCCTCATAAAATTGGGAAGCATGAAAAAGTGATATGCAAAGTGATAGCCTCACTGGCTAAAGTAGACACAAAGCTCCTAGCACATCTCTTCCCTTTTTAAAATCCTCCTATGCCTTCCCTCACATTCAGATGAAAGTGCAAACTCCTCCAAAGGGAACACAACCATGTAGACTGTAGCCTGAGTTCCAACTCATCAACTCATGCACGCTTATCCTCACCCACCTCACTCGGCCACATTGACCTTTTGGCTTCCATTGAAAATTTCAAGTTTATTTTCACCTTAAAGTTGATGCAATTCTTTTCCTTCTTCCTGGAATGCTCTTTCTTGGAATCATCCCATGATTCTTTCCATCACTTCATTCTGGTATCTAATTAAATGTATTCCCCTAAAAAGAATGTTTACAGTAATATATCACATACTCCTTTGCATTTAAGCCAGATTTATTTTTCTTCACAACACGTATCGATTATCTTTTCATTTCATACCATTATATTACATTGCATTATATTATTTGTATATTTATTCATTATTCTACTTTGCAGCATATGGTAGAAACTTTATCTTGTATCTCCTATTACAATTAATTGTTTGCCATGCAGGTGGTACTCCATAAGTATTTACTGAATGACTGGGGAAAAAATGATAATTTATAAATTATTTTATATTTATTTATAAAAAATAATTTATAACTATTTTTGAATCTGAAATTCAAAAAATTCAAAATTTTTGGTTGAATCTGAAATATTCATGAATATTTGAAAATTTTTGAAAGTTTAATTTCAAATAACTGTCAATATGTAAATCAGATATTTATATGTACTACATACTTTATACTATATGTACATAAGACCATGAATGTGATTGGTGAGAATATATGATTCTATGTTTAAAAAAAAAAAAAAAAAAAAATATATATATATATATATGTATACATGCTTACACAGACTCACTGGAGGCAAAGAACATATTTAAAGATAGCAAACCAAATAATACAAGCCTAAATAAAGTAAAAGAGATGAAGAATATTATAAAAATATAACAACATGCAAATAATCAGCAAAACTAATGGCCATCCTTTATTCTCTTGGTTTAGTAAATTCATCATTCTCTCCTTCCCTTTCATTTACTGGAGAATAATATTTAGAATAAATGTGAGATCTGACATAAGCCATTGATATTCATGTGTGTGTGTGTGCATGCGCGCGCACATGCACTTATCAGCCTCCTGCTAGCTTAAATTTATATTACTATTTTCAATAAATGTAAATGTACTTGATATACATTTCTCTATATATTTATAATGCATTTTCTGCTTTATTTTTCAGAAGAATTTCAGAAAAAAAATGGTAAATACTCTCTGACAACACTTTACCCTTGTTCCGTAATGCCTCTTCCCCTTGACAATTCCTGTGTCTTCAATTGCATGCCATCTTTTTGTTGTCTTTTCCTGAATATCTTCAGCTCTGTACAATTTTATATTAACCCATTCACTTACCTTCTCAACTGAAGAACATATCCTTCATTTTATTTCCTTATACCACATGATTTTCTTTTATTTTTTCAATTATTTCAACCTATGAAGACAGATCATTTTCTGTCAGGTAAATTTTATAACCTATGGAATTAGGGAATTTACATGTGGAAGATGAATGTTTTCTCCCAACATATGATCCAGTTATTTGATTTACAACCCACTTCACATGCCATTGACTAATTCATTTCCTTACCTTCATTTAATTTACTTTACATATTCTTCTGTGTACATAGCTATAGTGCTGTTGACTGTGAAATAAATCTTAATGAGTCAACAGTTTTTAACTAATAAGGTGTACTTTAAAAGAAACACACATCAAACAAGGGTTTGGACTGATTGATGAAAAGTTAACCAAAGGCTCAGAGAAAACGAATTCTGCATTTTCAGTGGGATCAGTGTTCAAATGTTCTCTAATTCAGTGTTTTCAGGGACCTTATAGAACATGGCTACTATGACATTGAGAACTAATGATGGAAAACAAAGAAAATATTACACCTAATAAACCAAATAATAAAGCCTCATGTGCCATAAAAGAAACCAAAAACATTTTTATAAGCAAAATGCTAAAAATGATACTAGTCAAATTTTTCTCAATTCAGTACACTTATTTCTTCTTTTTCTTTTACATTTTCTGCAGAATACTATTTTTAAAATAAGTGATATTTCTATCGGGTTTTGTGTGTGTATGTGAAAACTGACAATGTTAATATTACATGTGCATGTTTCAATATTTTCAACTGACTTTGTGTTTTTTCCCATTATATTTACATTGTACTTCCTATTTTATTTTTCAGAAGAACTTCAGAAAAAAACTGGTAAATTGTTGCTGACAACCTGTCATTTCTGCCACTTTAAAATGACTGGTCTTTTATGTCTTTAATATTGTATGATTGTCTATCTTGTTCTCTTCCTCTCCCTTTCTGTCTGTCTACATTTTCTTCCCCATTTTCTCCCTTTGATTATGAACTTATTCCATATTAAGTTCTTTCCGTTCCTGTGTCCCTATGTCTTTCGTCTCTTTCCAGCCCTTGATTTTCTTCCTACATGCTCACGCTTTCTTATAACATTGGCTTTTTCTGACTTCCAGAGTCTTACTATAGTTTCATAATGAACTTGCTGACACTGAGGATTAGGATAACAGGCATAACATTTTCACTGATTTTTTTTAAGCTTTCTTAACTTGGGACCTTTGTTACATATGATGAGTTTACTACCCATTACAGTGCCTGGGATACTTCTCTAATCCTTAAGAAATAAAGCAAGACTCTAAAGTTGTTGAGTTAAATTTCTCCATTCATTATCTTTTCGAGTATTGTGCATATTTTCTGATTTTACTTATATTTCTAGTGTGAGGTTGGTGTTCACTTTTTGTTTCCCATGATAATATTACTCAAGTGCTTCCTGGGATATGAACATTTTACACAAGTTTTCCTTTTTTTTCTTTCAAACCTAGCAATTATATTTATTCTATTGCATCTTATTCACACAATAATTAATTTTGTGAAATGTTCTTCCTTTCATATACTTATTTGTACGGGGAATTTATTTGTTAAGGTAATACTTCCATGAATTCTGGATATCTCATGTGTGTGAAACAGAAGATAGGATATCCTCAGTCAATATTTTCATAGTACAACTAAACAGTCACTAAAGGTTTCTAAAAACAAACAAAAAGTTTTTCTTATAGAAATAGAACAGAGGGCACTAGAGACTGAGAAATGTAGGGGAAGGAGGGGATAGGGAAATTTTTGTTAACAAATACAAAATTACAGCTAGAAAGGAGGACCAAATTCTAGTGTTCTATAACACTGTAGGATGCTTATAGTTAACAACAATATATTATATAGTTTCTAATAGCTAAATAGAGAATTTGAAATGTTTCCAACACAATGAAATGATAAACATTTCAAATGATGGTTAAGCTAATCATGCTGATCTGATGACTACACATTATATATATCACATGAATCCAATAAATATGTACAATTATGTGAATTAAAATTTGTAGTGAAAAATTCAAAAATTAATTTTCCTCTTTGCATAGTTAAATTTTTTTACATTTTATTATGTTTTCAAAGGAATGGAATTGAAAATGATGCCTCCTTATTTTCCACAGCAGGAATGATTTGAGTGATACTAAAGATACAGTTCTTGGCAGGTGCTACCTTTACAGGGTGCTTCCTCATCACTTTGGGAGACATGTCTCATGTATATGCACTTGTGTGATTGGATTTCATTTGCAAAATAGTAGAAGGCCAACTGCAAGACCAATGTTCCACATTGTTTTTCTCTTAGAAAGCCCTCTTCCACCTTTTCTCACGGGATCATTTCATTATCTACTCTAGTTCCTTTCACAAGAAGAGATATATTATAAAATGATATTACTACAGTTGGTGAGAAATTCTTTGGCATCTTATCTTTCCAGTTCTCAGAAATGTGTCAGTTTTAGATACAGGGAATACTCTGAATGTTCTTTGCTTTTATCTTACTTTCCTATATTGTCCTTAAATTTTCTGTTAATAGATATTTCTTCCTTTCATTTTTAAGATAGTTGTGAACAAGAAGAAAACACGGACTATTTTTTTCTTTTATTTTAAAGATATGGAGTACAATTCAGGGTTAGGTATACAGATGTTGATCATGCAGTTACCTTTGTTGATGAGGTGTGCCCCTCCCTCCCCTAGCAGTTGCCCTCAATTGCCAATCCCACCACCCCTCCCCTGGCAGTTTTCCACTACTGCCAAACCCTTTCTTATAGTATTATGATAATTGTTCAAGGTCCTCTCATGAGTGAGAACATGTACTCTGTTCTTTGTTTCCGTGATAGATCACTGAGTATGATCGACTCTAAATCGATCCAAGTTGCAACAAAGTTCATATATTTGCCCTTCTTTATGGCTGCATAATAGTCCATTGTGCATATGTACGACATTTTTTATCCAGTCCAGCTTCAATGGGCAGCATCGTTGGTTCCATGTTTTTGCTAAATGAACTATTAATGTTCTTCACATGTGTACTTTGTCATTTTTTTAATGTTTTTTATGTGCTTTAGTTTGCATTCCCACCCGCATTGAAGTGGTAGATGTGTAAGTTTTCTCCCAAAATGTGTTCAAGTGACTGATTTTCAACGCATGTCACACCCCACTGAACACTTCATTTTATTACTTTTATGTAATTTAGTTTACATGCTTCCTGGACACATAACTATAATGCTGTTTGCTGTTAAATAAATCTTAATGAATCAACAATTTTTATTAAATAAGGTATCTTTAGAAAGAAACACACATCAAACAAGGGTTCCGACTGATAACTTGATGAAAATGTGACCAAGGGCTCAGAGGAACCTAACCTTACATTTCCTATGGGATCAGTGTTTATATATTCTCTAGTTCAGTATTTGCAGAGACCTTATAGAATATGACTACTGTGGCAAAGAAAACTTACTCTTTGGTGGTAGGGAAAGAACATATTACAGCAATTAAACCAAATTGTTAGAGTCCGTGTAACATAAAAAGAAACTAAGAACATTTTTGTAAGGAAAATGCCAGGTACAATATCAGTCAAATTTTTCTCAATTTAATACATACATTCTATGGTTTTCTTTTATATTCTATAGAATACTATTTAAGAAATAAATATTTTCACTACAGTTTGTGAGTTTTCTTTTTTGTGTGTTTATCTGAAAACAATTAATTTTATATTTGTATATTTTAGTATTTTAAATTGCCTTTATGTTTTCTGTTCTATGATATTTACATTAAACTTTCTATTTTGTTTTTCAGAAGAACTTCAGGAAAAACTTGGTAAATTTTCTCTGACAGTCTTTCCTGCCAGATCACATTTAAATGACTGAATTTTTGTATCTTTAACACTTTCTATTAATTCATCTATTTCCTTTTTGCCTCTTCCTTACCGAATGTCTATACATTCCTCCTCTTTTTCCCTTTGATTATGGACTAGTTCCATATTAAATTCTCTTCATTTCTGTCTCCCTATAGCTTCCATGTTTTTTCAGTTCTTGGTTTTGTCACTGCACACTCATTATTGCCTATACCATCAGCATTTTCTGACTTCCAGATTCTTACTATAGTATAATTATGAACTTGGTGACATTAAGAGAATAAGGACAACATTTTCTTTTTAAAAACACATTTTTTCAACTTGAGACCTCTATCAAATATTTTAAATTTGATACCTGTTACACTGCCAGGCTATATCTTCAATCTTTAAAATAAAAGGCTCCAAAGTTGCAGTTAAAGTTCTCCATGCATTATCCTTTCAGACCCTGTATAGATATTCTTAAATCACTCATTTTTCTTTTTTTTTTAGATTAGAAAATGTAATTTATTTAGAAAGTAAATTAGGAAGGGGAGATGGGGTTCACCTTCCCAAGGTAGGGGAGTAGGGGCTAAAGCCAGGAAACATGGCAACAACCATAGCTCAAGGAGCACATGGCCACACCAGAGTCTGGTGAGGCAATGGCAGCAACATCTTGGCGGTGGCCACAATGGCCTGGCAATGGCAGTATATCACTTATTTTTCAAGAATAAGAAAAGTCTCAGTCTTCTCATGATTGTATTAATTATGTATCTCCTGGCATATGAATGTTTTATAATAAATTTCCCTTGCTTTGGTATTTCAGACCTAGCAATTATCTCTTATTCTTTTGCATTTCTATTTGCACAATAATTAATTCTGCAAACTGTTCTTTTGTTCATTATTTGTACAAGGAATTTATTTGTTAAGCAAATATCAAAGATAATATATCACTAAAGAATAAATACTTATGTGTGTGACACGGAAAATATTGTACTAGTTTATTCACTGTCAATATTTTCATAGTTCAAGAAAATAATCACTTAAGTTTTTATCTTTGTCTTTTCATCTTTTTTATTGTTTTCAAAGGAATAGAAGCAAAATACTCTACTCCTTATTTTCCATAGCAGCCATGATTTGAATGATGCAAAAGTCACAGTTATCGGCAGCTACTGCCTTTACTGAGTGCTTCCTCATCACTTTGGAGGACATGACTCATATACATGCATGTGTATGGGATTGCATTTATTTGCAAAACAGCAGAAGGCCCAATACCAAATCAATACCAATGATCCACATTGTTTCTTTTTTGTTTAATATACTAAAATGTTATTACTGGGCTATATACATGATATTAAAATTGTTTCCAATGAAACATATGACATGAAAATCTTTATTAAAGAAAAATATTTTCACATCACATGTATCTGATGAAAATTTATATAGTAGTTTAAGCAATGTTTCTTGTCCTCATTTTTTTTTAAATTTATGATGGTTCTCACTATTTTGCCCAGCTGGTATCGAACTCCTGGATTCAAGTAGTCCTCCTACTTAGGGCTCCCAAGTGCTAGGATTACAGATGCGAGCTGCCACACCTGGCCTTCTTGTCCTCTTCAACTAAATTTTAAGCAGATTTTGCCAATGAAAACCAGTGTTACTGAGTTTTACATATTCTTTCATGGTTTTGTTGTCTATTTTCATGTCTTTTACTAGAAGGGAGAGATACAAAATGATATTACCTAAAGTTGGTGAGGTATTTGGTACTTATCTTTCCAATCCTCAGAAATGTGAGATAATTTTAAAGACAGAACACCCTGAAAGTTGTTTAAATTTTTCCTCTTACTTTCCTAATAGTGCCCCTTCATCTTCATTTTCTATTAACAGATCATTTTTTAAAGATAATTGTGAGCAAGAAGAAAATATGAGCTATTAATGTTTTTCACATGTGTACTTTGCCATTATTTAATGTTTTCTGTGTACTTTGTCTTCAGCTCTCCAATTTAAGTCTTCTGCAACCCAAGATAAATATAATATCAAATAACTTTTTCTCATAATCTATATTTTCAACATAAACTTGTGTTCATTTTATTTTCTTTCCTCACATTATTATTTTGTGTTTTGTTCCATTATTTCAATTTAACTAAATTAATCCTTCCTGTGAAGTAAGTTTTTTTAATTTTTTATTTTAAAGATGTGGGGTACAATTCAAGGTTAGGTATACAAATGTTCATTATGCAGGTACCCCTGTTGATGAGGTGTGCCCCTCCCTCCCCTGGCAGTTTCCCACTACCACCAATCTCTTTCTTACAGTATTATGACAATTGTCCAAGGTCTGCTTATGGGAGAGAACATATGACTGTGTTATTTGTTTCTGTGATAGATCACTAAGTATGATAGACTCTAAATCCATCCAAGTTGCTGTGAAATCCATATGCTTGTCTTTCTTTATGACTGCATAATATTCCATTGTGTATATGGACATTATGCACATTTTTTTATCCAGTCCAGCTTCGATGGGCAGCATAGTTGGTTCCATGTTTTTCTATTGTGAATAGAGCTGCTGAAGTAAGTTTTAAACCCCATGTAGTTGTGAAATTTATAAAGTAGCAAATGTACAAGTTTTCTCTCAAAATGTGCTTATGTTATTTTCTTTTCAACTCCTGTCACATACCATTGAATACATCATTTTGTTGCTTTTATGAGATTTAGTTAACATATGCTTCTTGTAAGCATGACTAGTGCTTTTGGCTGTGGATTCAATCTTAATGAATCAATAGTATTTTCAAATAAGGCATCTTTAAACAGGAACACATATCAACAATGATTTGGATTGATCACTTGATGAACTTGTAACCAGACTTAGAAGAACATAACGCTGCATTTCTTGTGGGATCAGTATTTGAATATTCTCTAATTCACTGTTTTAGGGAACCTTATAGAACATGAATACCATGACAATAAGAATTGATTATGTGGTGGGAAGCAAATAAAATATTAAAGCTAATAAAGCAAATAGTAAAAGTCCATGTAACGTAAAAAGAAACCAAGAACATGTTTATGAGAGAAAAGTCAGAAATAATACTAGTCACATATTTCCCAATTAGCTCAACATACTTTCTTCTTTTTTACATTCTCTGTAGAATACAATTTAGGGGGAAAAGCGGTATTTCCATTACAGTTTTTGTGTGTGTGTCTGAAAATCTACTGTTAATTTTACATTTGCTTATTTCAATATTTTCAATTGTCTATGTTTTTCCCATAATAATTGACAATGAACTGTCCATTTCATTTTTCAGATGGAATTCAGAAAAATATTGGTAAGTTTTATCTGACACCCTTTCCTTCTATATTGCTTTTAAAGAAATGACTAGTGTTTATACCTTTCACATTTTCTGTTAGTTTGTCTATCTCATTCCTTGCATCGTTCTTCCTGGATATCTACACTTTCCTCCCCCCACTTTTCCTTTTGACTGTGGACTTGTTCTTCATTAAATTATTATAATTTCTGTATTCCTATCTTTTCCATGTTTTCACAGTCCTTTTTCATCTAATTTTTGTCTCTCCCAGGTCATTATTGCCTATGACACTGGCTTTTTCTGACTTCCAGAGGATTACCATAGTGTAATTATGAACCTGGTAATTACAGGTTATTTTAATACTTTGAGAGGATTAAAATAACAGGCACAACATTGTCTTTCAATTTATATTGTTTGGTCAACTTTCTTAACATGGACTTCTATCATGCATTCCAAGTTTGGTGCTCATTATAATGTCTACCATCTTTAAGAAATAACACACAGCTCCCAAGTTCCTGAGCTAAACTCCTCTATTCATCATACTTTCCAGCACTTGTGTGTCTAATCCAATATTACTCACTTTTGAAGTGTGAGATTGAACTTCACCCTTTGTTTCCCATCATCATTTCACTCAAGCGTTATTTAGTATATGAATATTTTTTCACAATTTCTTTTTTTCTTTTAACCCCGTAATTATCTCTTATTCTTTTGTATTTTTACTCACACAATAGTTACTTCTGCAAAATGTTCTTTCCTTTATATTTTAGTAGAAGACACTTATTTGTTAAGCAAGCTTCAAAGATAATATTTCCCTAAATTATGAATACTTTATGTGAGTAGCAACAAAGATATTGTCCTAGTATATTCACTCACAGTTGGCATTTTAATAGAACAATAAGAAAATCACTTAGAGTTTCATACCTCTCCTTATTATTTAATTTATTAAATTTTATCATGTTTTCAAAGGCATGAAATTGAAAATTTCATCTCTTTATTTTCCATAGCAGATATGATTTGAATGATATTAAATATACACTCCTTGGCAGGTGCTGCCTTTCTGTTTCCTCATCACTTTGGGAGATATGTCTCATGTACATGCATGTGTGTGTGGTTAGATTTCATCAGCAAAACAGTGGAAGGTCAAATGCAAGACCAGTGTTCCACATTGTTTCTCCCTTAGGGAAGTCCTCTTCCACCATCTCTCATGTGTTCATTGTCTACTCTAATGTCTTTCACAAGACGGGAGAGATATAAAATGATATTATCTGTAGTTGGTGAGAAAGATTGGCAACTTATCATTCCAATTCTCAGAAATGTAAGTCAATTTTAAAAACAGAACACCCCGAAATTTCTTTAATTTTTTTCCTCTTTTGTAATATTCTCCCTTCATTTTTCATTAATAGATCTTTCTTCCTTTTATTATTAAGATAATTGTGAACAAGAAGAAAACATGTACTATTAATGTTCTTCATAGTGTACTTTGTCATTTTTTAATGTTTTCTGTGTACTTTATCTTCAACTCTCGTATAGGTCATCTGCAGCCCAAGATAAATATCATATCACATAATTTTTTCTCATAAGTTATGTTTTCAACATAAGATTGTATTCTTTACTTTATTTCCTTTTTCACATTGTTTCACATTTTTTCTCATTATTTCAACTAAAGTAATCAGATTCTTACTGTCAAGTAAGGTTTAAAATTTCTACAATTAAGGAGTGGATCAAATGGCAGATGTATAAGTTTTTTCCTAATATATGCTCAATTTACTTAATTTTTAACCTATTTTTCATGCTATTAAATACTTTATTTCAGTGCTTTCATGTAATTTAATTTACATGTGCTTTTTGTAGGCAAGACTATAGTGCTATTGGGTATGAAATCAATTTTAGTGAATCAACAGCATTAATTAAATAAGGTGTCTTTAAACAGAAACAAACATCAAACAAAGGTTTGAATTGATCAGTTGACGAAAATGTAACAGTGGCTCAAAGAAAACTAACCCTGTGTTTTTTCAGGGAACAGTGTTTGAATATTATCTATTTCCATGTTTGTAGGGACCTTTTAGCACATGACTACCACGACATTAAGAATTGACTTTTTGGTGGGAGGCAAAGAACATATTCAAAGGTAACTACCAAATAGTGAAAATTCATGTCACATAAAAGAAAAAAAAGAAGCATACTTTTAAAAGGAAACAGAAGAAGCAATACAGGTCAAACTTTTCTCAATTCAGTACATACATTCCTTTTTTTTAAAATGTATTTTCTGAATAATATTATTAGGAAAAACATGACATGTCCTCCACAGTGAGCGAGTGTGTGTGTGTGGGGTGTGTGTGTGTGTGTGTGTGTGTGTGTGTGTGTGTGTGTGTGTGTGTCTGGATCTGAGAATGTCACTTTTACCTTTGCATTTTTTTCAATACATCTGAATTTTCTTTTTGTGATTTTTTCAGTCATAATATTTACATTTATGTTTTCATTTTATTTTTCAGATCTTCTGGAAAGACTTGGTAAATTTTCTCCAGGAACTTTTCTCACATACCACTTTGAAATGTCTTCTTTTATGTGTTTTTAACATTTTCTGTTGATACATTCCTCCCTTGCCTCTCTGCTTTTGGTCTACACTTACTGCTCTACTTTCTTTGACTATGAATTTGTCCCATATTATTTCCATTTCAGTTTCCCCATCTCTTTCCTGCTTATTCAATCCTTTTTTATTAAAAAAATTACTTCATTCCCATTATTCCTCATAATATTGGCTTTTTCCGACTTTCAGAGGTTTATCATTGTTCATTATGAGCAAGCAAAATAGAGATGATTAGGATAACTGGTACAACATATATCCTTAATTTATATATTTTTTAAAACTTCCTTTAGCATAGGACCTCTATCATGTCTTCCAAGATTGGTGCCTTATTATCCTGCCCAGAATTTGTCTCCAATCCTTAAAAAAGTAAGACAAGGCTCAAAAGTTGCTAGGTTAAATTATTCCATTCATTGTCCTTTCAAACTGTGTGTCTATTCTGACATCACTCTTCTTTAGAGTGTGAGTTTGAGGCGCACTCTTTGCTTCCCGTGATCACATTATTCAAGCATTCCCTAGTATGTAGGCACTTTACACAAATTTTTCTTCCTTGCACTCAACCATTGTAATTATTCTTTATTTTTTTCATTTTTATTTCAACAATAACTAATCCTGCAAACTATTCTTCCCTTCAAATTATTGTATACAGATTTTGTATTTTAAGCAAATAGCAAAGATAATACAACAATGAATTCTGAATACTTAATGTGAGTAGACATAAAGGATATAACACACTAAAATTACCAAAGTTTTATATCCCACTTTGCATAGATTATTTATTTCAATTTTTAAAAAATTTTTATTTCAAAGATATGGGGTACAACTCAGAGTTAGGTATACAAATGTTCATATTGCAGGTACCATTGTTGATGAGGTGCCCCTTCCCGGCTGTTTCCCACTACTGCCTGTCCAGCCCCTTAAAATAAAATGAAATTTAGGATTATGTCTCCTTATTTTCTATACCAGGCATGACTTGATTAATGCTACAGATACAGTCTGTGGCAGGTTCTGCCTTTACTGAATGCTTCCTCAACACTTTGGAAGACATGTCTCATGTATACATGTGTGTTTTTATTTTATTTCCAAAATGTAGAAAGTCCAATGCTGCACATTATTTATCTCTACATCCTTGTATGGTTTCTTTTTCCACGTTAGTACCCTTCACATGAAAAGACCAATATAAAATAAAATTACTTATACTTGGTGACAAGGCCTTCTCAATTCTCAGAAATGTGGGTCTGTTTAAACCATAGAAAAAACTATGCAAGTGATTATAATATTTACTTCGTTCTCATTTTCTGATATTAAGGTTCCATTTTAATAAACTGATTCTCCCTCCTATTTTTAAGTAATTATAAAAAAGATAAAGGCAAGTTCTATTAATATACTTTACTTGGTGTGTCTTGTCATTATTTCATTGTTTCTTGCACTTCTGCTTTATCTCTCAGTGTAAGTATTTCTCAATTTTAAGATAAATACAATTTTGTATAACTTTCTCCCAGTCTTTTATCTTTTCAACCAAAAATTTTTTCTTCATTTAAATTTCTTAAATGATTATTTTGCCATATATTATTACTTTAATCAATGTAGATAAAATCACTTCCATCATTAAATGTTGTAATCATGAAATTATGAAATTTTTCAAGTGGTATGTATACTAGTTTCTTCCGAGCATACACACTTTTTGAAATTTGCTCTCACTTCACATATTATTTCATACTTCATTTCACTTGCTTTCATGTAATTTGGTTTAGATATTCTTCTTGCAGGCACAAGTTAAATTGCTGTTTTCTGATAATTCAACATTAATGAGTTATCTGTCTATTACCTATTACTAACTCTCTCTGTATATATCTATATTCATACCTGTATGTCTATACATTTATACCTACCTATTTACCTTATTATCTTTATAGATATAAGTATAATTAATAAGGAGTTTTTTCATAAAAGTTCAAGTAAGCAAGGTTATATTTGATTCCAATGATAAAAATTTTTGTGAACAGAGACTCTCAGGAACATAACCTTGTATTTTCTTTAGGAGCAGTGATTCAATATTCTCCAATTAATTGTGTGGTTATGCTACAGAACATAACTAGCACAAAAATGATAGTTTACTGTTGATAGTAGACAAAGAACATTTAAACTTAATAAACCAATAAAAGAAGTCATGCAATTTTAAAAGGAAACAATCACATTAATATTATAAACACTCAAGTTTATATTTATTAACTTTATTTTCAACTTAGTAAAAATATTTATTTTCTTTCCTTTTAAAGTTTTAAATTATTTTCAGCAAGCATAAGATTTCTGGTACTGTGTTTGTGTGTGTGTTTCTCTCTGTGTATATTTGTGCAAGTGTTGGCCTGGATCCTGAGATTAACTATACATTTTTATTTTTCAATAAATTTTAATTGTTTTATTCTTTCCAATGATATTTACACAGATATTTCCACTTTACTGGCAGAAGAACTTCAAAAAAAACTTGGTAAATATTTTCTGAAACTTCCCTCCCAACTACTTTTAAATGATTGTCTTTTGTGCATATTTAACATTTTCTGTCAATTCACCTATTTCAACCCTTACTATCTCTTCTCCTGGATTTTTATTTTTCTCCACAATTTTATGTTGTATATTTGACCTTTGTTGAATTTTTTGCATTTCTATGTTGTACTTTTTCTATTTTCTTTCCATTTTTTTCATGCGATGTTCTTCCAAATAAGCATTTTTTTTTCTTCTTAATCTAAGTGCTTAGCATAGTGTCACCTTGAAGTTGATGGAATGAGGGAATTTTATTTAGGCACATGGTTTTTGTTTAATTTTTTTTTTTGAAAGCTTACTCATCTTTACACTTCTTCCATGTATTAGAAGGGCACATACCCATTATTATACACAAGGTACTTCCCCAACCCTTAAGAGATTATAGAAGACTCCAAAGTGACTGTGTTAAGTTACTCTATCTGTTCAAATCTACATTAATTGTGATGTTATTAATTGTTCAAGTTTGATCTTGAGCATCACTTTTCTACTGCCCTTAATCATATTACCCAAGTCCCCAGATATGTAAAGATTTTACATAATTTCCTCCCTTTTTTCTTTTAACCAAAGTAATTATTTTATTATTTGTGTCACACATGTATTAATTCTGCAAGCCTTTTTAAAAATCTTTTCATTATAATATTGTTTCTTAAGAAAATTCTGTTCTTCAAGTATCTTTCAATTCTGAAATTTTTAGTTGAGTGACATGAGAAGTTATTTTTCTTAATTGTTTCCACAGAATTTTTATGTACTATCCTAAAACATTCACTTAAAGTCTATAAAGTATAAAATCTCCCAAGATGTTACTTTTTAAAACATGCCTGTGAATTCTGGAGTATGAGCTCATCTTTGAAAATTATATGTAAGGTTTGTAAGAGAGTTTAATGAAGACAAAAGTAACATATTAGAAAAGAGATCAAATAGGATAGTTTGAAGCACAATCTCCAAACATTTTGCTTGTGTAATTCTTAAAATAATTTTGAAAAACCAGATCTTCCTTACACAACTTAAAGAGGACTTCAAAGTTTTTCATATAGGCTTCTTGGTGAATTATTCAAATGTATCTCTTTAAAATAAAGCTGTAGGTTAAAAAAAAACTGTAGGTTTTTTATTTTAAGCACACTGTAATTAATTTTAAAATACATAGACCTATATTTCCATATTAGTCAGAAATTGTATAACATTCCCTCAGCTTAATTAATGTTTTATTATATTTCCCCATATATAGAGTAAGTGATCAGCATAAATTGTATATCATTTATTATTGTTTGTGTATAAAAGATATAATGAGTGAAAAGTGTATTCTTATCTCTGAGTTGATAGGAAGAGAAGGAATTCCTTAAAGCATGTTATTCAATTATTTGAACTTCTTATAAAGCAAATGCTAAAGCCACAGAGTAAATGTTTATCAAAGCTAATTTTGAAAGGTGTCTCGGGTTAAAGATGTCTGACTAGATGCAGCCAGTACTCACCTCTTCCATGACAGGGAACCAAAATAGTGACTAAATAGTCACACATTAATGGATCATGTAAGGGAGAAAATTGGAGTTCAACAGAGAAGCAATGGGAAGCACCAAAGCAAAGAAGAGGGAAGTAAAGCAAACTGCTTGGCCAGTATCACTGGGAGGTGGGAAAAGCACCCGGACACGTTAAAAGTGTAAGTGAGAGACTTCTGGGGCTATAAATTCCCACCATGGACTTCTGCAACCCTAGCCCCAGGAGAGCACCTTGATCTTTGCAGTCCTAGAGACTAACACAGAAAGCTGCCTGGAGATTGTGCAGAGGTATTACTCAAACTCACATAAAGTCACACAGGATTCCAAGCCCTGAGTAACTGCCTCCTGGACCCCACAGCCCTATGTCCTGCCTTGGAGCTACTGTTGCTTCCACCAACTGTCAGGCCAAGAAGGGCGAGCAGAGGATGAGTGCTTTTACATGCCCAAAGGACATCATCACTGCAGCTTCTGTGAGCTGCTGTGGAACCAAGGCATGAGGCACGTGCCTTAAAGCTGCCTGTCTCCCTTGTAGCTGCCTTCCTACAGTTCCTATTGAGAGAAGCTTGCCATTCATCACGGCAGGTCTGCAGCTCAGCCACTGCTGCCAACACCTGAGCATTCTGCCAGCAGTCTAGAGACCAGTCACCACTCCCTATCACAGCCAGCACCTGGACCCATGAGTCCTGAGGATAAGTCCACTGACTCGATTCCTTCTTCCCAGGGCTCGTGCAAATCATCCATGGCCTGGGGACGCTATTTGTTATCTAATATCGAGTGGGGAGGATTCTCATGGTCAGAATTAAGAGAGGAGAGTGGCATAGGTCCATTCTGTGGTACAGGAATTGGGAGCAAGCCCCTTCATGGGATCAGACCAGAAAGGGTGTGACCTGAAGCCATTGTTTTGTCCAGGAAAAAGAGTCTCACAGCCTGGGACAATTTTGTGACTTGAGAACAGACTACTTGGGGCTCGGTTGTCTGTTTTGACTGACTGTCAGTGATGGGCCATTGGTAGGAGATTTGTCAGGTCTAGTGTGTAAGAGCTACATGAGTGCCTCTGTTACCTGGTAGGCTGTTGAGGCTGTGCTGGCCCTCTTTCCCCATGTGGATTCTTTGATGTGATACAGGCAACTTTTTCTCCTCCCTGGAACATTGCCCCAGTGACCTGAGAACTACCATCCATCCTCATCAGGGCTAACACTTGCACCTGCCATTGGAGCGCCTGAACACATAGGCTTACCCCAGCCCCACTTGGCTTTGCCCTCCCCTAACTGCCTTTGTAGCAGAACAAGGGACAGGGAGCACTGAGAGTTCCACCGCCCTAACCATCACCTAGGACATCCAAATATTTCCCCTGGTTAAAAAAAGGCCAATTATAAACCCCAAGGTCACCATCACAGCTGCCTCTTTCCTGAAAGCACCACCTACTAGCTGTACAGTCAACCTGCACGGCCCATTCCAACATCTGCTGACTCAATTACACAGTGCTCAGGTAGGAGACTAAACATGCTACTTTAGTTACCAGTGTCCCCCACAACACCCAGGCCACTGAGCACCCCACACACTAACTAACTGCCTGATATACAAAAGAGCTTATCTTGATAAACAAATACCAAGCATAAACTTTTCAGCTAACGCCACAGCCAGCTTTTACATGTAAGTGACACATACTGCACTGGAGATCAAACTGTACAACCCAATACAAAATCTGCTGAAAGCAAGTGCATTGTGCTTTGGAATGAGATAAGCTTCTCCACACCAAGGCTTTCCCAGCTCTGCAGGAGACAGGGAGGCTGCTCACATTCCCAGTATATCACTACCATAACTGACATTTGAGAAAGTAACCATACTAAGGCTATCTATAACCGTAGAACACATTGGAGTCTTTGCTGCTGAAAGCACCCAGAACCAAAGATAAACGGCCCTACAAAATATACATTATAGTCAAATCCTCAAGGGGAAAAAAAGAATCTTGCCCAAACAAAAGTAAATTCAAAAATAAAAAGAGGTAGTTTATTCAGATGGGAAGAAACCAGTGAATCAATTTTGGAAAAATGAAAAAGAAAGAGTATTACAACATGCCTAAACATTTTAGGTTGTGAATTTCAAAATTACCAAAGAGATACATTTTTAAAAATCAGAATTTCTGGAAATGGAAAAATTTATTAAGGAATTACAAAATGCAGTTGAAATCCTTAACAATAGACTAGACCAAGCAAAAGGAAGAATCATAGAGCTTGAAGATAGGTCTTTGAAAAAAAATCTAGTCACACAAAATTGGAGAAAAAACTCTTTTAATAAAAGAACGAAGTCTTTGAGAAGTATGGGATTATGTAAAACATTTGACCTATGACTATAGGTATTCCTGAGGGAGAAGAAAAATATAATCATTTGGAAAAGCTATTTAAGGAAATAGTTGAGGAAAATTTCCCTAGTTATGCCAGAGATTTAGACACCCATATACAAAAGACTCATAGAACTTCAGAAAGATACATTGCAAGATGAACTTTACCAAGACATAATTACTAGACTATCTAAAGTAAATGTGAAGGAAAAACCCTAAAATTAGAGAGAAAAGTGTCTAATTACTTGCAAAAGAAATCTCATCAGATTAACAGTAAAACTCAGCAGAAACTTTACAAGTAAGAAGAGATTGAGGTCTTTCAACCTGCTGAAAGAAAAATAAGCCAATCACAAATTTTGTATCCTCCTAGAATAAGCTTTTATAAGTGAAGAAGAAATAAAGTATTTCCCAGGCAAGCAAATTCCAGCAGAATTCATCACCAGACTGCCCATAAAAGAAATGCTCAAGGGAGTTCTAAACATAAAAACAAAAGGCTAATAATCTTCTTCAGTAAAGCATACATAAGTATAAAATTTGCACAAATAAGATTACAAAACAACTAGATAACAATTAAGATTGCAACAGGAACAAAAATCACATATCAATATTACCTTTGAACATAAAGGGGTTAAATGCTCACTTAAAGGACAAAAAATAAATTAAATTGAAAAAACACATGATCCAACCAAATGCTTTTTGAAAAACAAACCTACCTAGCTGGTAAAGACACATACAGAATGAAGGTAAAGACATCCCATAGAAAGGGAAACCAAAAACAAGCAGGAATAGCTTTACACATGTCAGGTAAAGCAGACTTTACATCAACAACTGTTAAAAAAAAAAAAGACAAGAAAAGTAATTATATGATAATAAATGGATCAATTCAGCAAGAATATATAACAATCCTAAAGATATATGCACCCAACACCAGAGTACTCAGATTTGCAAAGAAAATACTACTGGACTTCAAAAGGAGATACACAGCAATAGAGTAATAGTGAGAAACTTTAACACCACACTGACTGCACTAGGCAGATCATGAAGACAGAAAATTAACAAAGAAAACACTGGATTTAAATTAGAGTTTAGGTCAGGTGTGGTGGCTCAAGCCTATAATGCCAGTACTTTGGGAGGATGAGGCAAGAGGATTGTCTGAGCCCGTGGGTTCAAGACCAGCCTGAGCAACATGGTGAGACCTCATCTCTACAATAAATTTTTTAAAAAATTAGCTGGGCATGGCAGCGCACACCTGTAGTTCCAGCTACTTAGAAGGCTGAGACGAAAGGATCGACTGAGACCAGCAGGTTGAGGCTGTAGTAGCTGGGATGCCATTGCACTCCAACCTGGGCAAGAGAGTGAGACTCAACTCGAAAAAAAAAAAAAAAAACAGAATTTAAGTCAAATATACCTAACAATCATTTACAGAACATTCTACCCAAAAACCACAGAATACACATTCTTCTCACAGTGCATGAAACATTCCTTAAGATAGACACAAAGCAGGACACAGGACACAAAGCAATTCTTAATAATTTTCTTTTGACTTTTTTTCTTTTTCTTTTAAAGTTGTGGGGGTACAATTCAGGATTAGGTAGATAAGTGGTCATTGTACAGGTAAAGTTTGGTTTTCCTTTTGGTTCCCACTTCACCTGTTCAATAAATTTTTAAAAATGAAATGTATGCCTGTAATCCCAGCACTTTGGGAGGCAAAGGTGAGGGGATTTCCTGAGTCCAGGGGTTCGAGACCAGTCTGGGCAACTTGGTGAGACCTTGTCTTTACAACAAATCAGAAAATTAGCTTGGTGTAGTGGTTCCAGCTACTTGGAAGGCTGAGGTGGAAGGATCAACACAGCCCAGCAGGTAGAGGCTGTGGTGGGTGTGAGCGTGCCACTGCACTGCAGCCTGAGCAACAGAATGAGACTCCAACTAAAAATAAAATAAAATAAAAATCATGTCAAGGATCATCTTGCAACATAGTGGAACAAAACTAGAAATCAGTTTCAAAAGGAATTCTCAAAACTTTAATACACAAATACATAGAAACTAAACAACTTTCTCCTGAATTATCTTTGAATGAAACTAAGATGAAATTAAAACCGAAACTTAAAAATTTTATTGAAATGAATGAAAACAGAGACACAATATACCAAAACATCTGGAATACAGAAAAGGCAATGCTAAGAGGGAAGTTTATATATTTAAATTTTTAATCAAAAAAATAGAGAACACAAATTAACATATCAACTAAAGAAACTAGAAAATAAGAAGAAACCAAACTCAAAGCTAGCATAATTTTAAATAATTACAAAGATCAGAGTGGAATAAATACAATTGAGACCAAAAATCCCCATAAAAGATCAACTAAGTGAAAAGTTGGTTCTTTGAAGAGATAAACAAAACTGACAGATTAATAGCTAGACTAACCAAGAAAAGAAAAGAGAAGATTCAAATAAGCATAATTAGAAACTAAAAAGAAGCCATTGCAACTGATACCACAGAAATACAAAATATCAGAGACTTCTACAAAATCTCTGTGCTCACAAATTGGAAAACCTAGAGGAAATGGGCAAATTCCTTAAAATATACAAACACTCAAGAATGAAACAGGAAGAAAGTCTGAATAGAGCAATATGAGTAGTGAGTTTGAATTAGTAATAAAAATTCTCCAAGTCCACAAAAAAAGGGCATTATAGATTCACAACCTAATCTACCAAATGTAAAAGGAAAACTGGTACCAATTCTACTGAAACAGTTTCAAAAAATTGTGGCTAAGAGAATTCTGCCAATTTATTTCTATGAAGCCAGTATCACCCTAATACCAAAGCCAGGCAAGGACTCTACAAAAGAAAAGAAAAGAAAAAAAAAAACTATAGCCAATATCCTTAATTAAGATAAATACAAAATCCTCAACAAAATACTAGCAAACCAAATCCAATAGCACATGAAAAATATAATACACAATGACCAATTAAGCTTTCTTCCAGGACTGCAATGATGCTACAAAATATGTAAATCAATGAATGCAATCTAGTACATAAATAGAATCAGAAACCAAAAACATGTCATTATCTCAAAAGATGCAGAAATAACATTTGATAAAAGTCATCATTGATTCATGATTTTTAAAAAACCCTCAACAAACTAGGTATGAAAGAAACATACCTCAAAATAATAAAATCTGTAAATGATAGACTATCAGCCAAAATCATACTGAATGGGGAAGAGTTGAAAGCATTCCTCTTAAGAACTGGAACAAGACAAAAATGCCCACTTTCACCACTCTTATTCAACATGGTACTGGAAATCCTAGCCAGAGCATTAGGCAAGAGAAAGAAACTAAAGTTATCCAAATTGAAAAATAGAAACTCAAATTATCTGTTTGCCGATTATATAATCCTAAACCTAAAAAAGCAAAAGGACTCTACAAGAGACACCTGTATTTGCTAAATTAATTACATAAATTTCAGGATACAAGATTAATGTACAAAAATCAGTAGCATTTCTATATACCAATAACAATAAAGCTAAGAATCAAATCAAAAAGCAAGTTCATTTAAAATAGATACAAATAAGCCAGGTGCTGTGGCTCAAGTCTGTAATCACAGCACTTTGGGAGGCTGAGGTGAAAGGATTCCCTGAGTCCAGGGGTTCGAGACCAGCCTGGGCAACTTGGTGAGACCCCATCTCTACAATAAATTGAAAAATTAGCTGGGCATGGTGGTGTGCACCTATAGTTCCAACTGTTTGGAAAGCTGAAGCAGAAGGTTCATCTTGAGCCCAGAAGCATGAGGCTGCAGTAGCCATGAGCATGCCACTGCACTCCAGCCTGGGCAACAGAGTGAGACTTTGACTCAAAAAAATAGATGATAGATAGATAGATAGACAGACAGACAGACAGATAGATAGATAAGCTACAAATAGAATAAAACATCTGGAAATGAATTTAGCCAAAAGGTGAAAGGTCTCTATACAGAAAACTAGACGACTGATGAAAAAAATTCTAGATGATGCCAACACATGGAAAAACCTTCCATGCTCATGAAATGGAAGAATCAACATCATTAAATGACAATACAGTTCAAAGCAGTCTATAGATTCAATGCAATTTCTATCAAAACATCAACATAATTTTTCACAGAATTAGAAAGCAAGTCCTGGAATTCATATGGAACCAAACTGAGCCTGAATAGCCAAAGCAATCATAAGTAAAAGAAACAAAGTTGGAGGTATCACATTGCCTGACTTCAAACTATACTTCAAGGATGTAGTAACCAAAACATCATGATATTAGTACAAAAATGGACATATAGATCAATGAAACAGAATAGAGAACCCAGAAATAAAGTCACAAACCTACAGCCAACTTTTGATACCACCAACAAAAACTTACACTGGGGAAAGGACATCCTATTCAAGCAGTGCTGGAAAAATTAAATAGCCATATACAGAAGAATAAAACGACCCCTTCCTCTCACTAGATATAAAAATTAACTCAAGATGGATTAAAGATTAAATGTAAGACCTGAAAACTATAAAAATCCCAGAAGAAAATCTGGGAAAACTCTTTTGGACATTGGCCTAAGCAAAAAATGTGATGACAATGTCCTCAAAAGAAGATGTAACAATAACATAAATGGAAAATGAAATTTAATTTAGCTAGAAAGCTTCTGCAAAGCAAAATAAATAATCAATACAGTGACGAACAACCTATAGAATGGAAAAACACATTTGCAAGCTAAGCATCCAACAAAGATCTGATCCAGAATTTACTATAACCCAAACAACTCAACAAGACAAAACAAATAACCCATTAAATAGTGGGCAAGGTCATGAACAGACATTTTGAAAAAGAAAACATATAATGTTAATGTTACTACCAAAATGAGATTTGTTATAAAATTATTTTATTATTTTAATAATTACCTATTTTCGTACAAATGTTGAATTACTTATATAGTGCAAACTAACCATAATGGAAATATGTACGAGACAAAATCTTAATTGGTCTTTTTGTCCCCATCTTCAACAGTATTTTTTTATTCAATCATTTTGAAATTTCTTTGCTTTTCCCTTCTTTCTAAGTTAAAATTTTGCTTCTGTGCCATTTTAAATTACTTGCTTTGGTTTTAATACTGTTCAATTTACAATGTGATGGCAGTTTCCAACTTCCAACTCCTTTTTTTTTTTTTTTTTGAGTCAGAGTCTCACTCTGTCGCCCAGGCTGGAATGCAGTGGCAGTCTCACGGCAACCACGGCCTCGACCTGCTAGGTTCAGGAGATCCTTCCGCCTCAGCCTACCAAGTAACTGGAACTACAGGCATGCACCACCATGCCCGGCTAATTTTTTTTTTTATTTATTTGTAGAGATGAGGTCTTGCCAAGTTACCCAGCCCGGTCTGGAACTCAGGCGATTCTCTCACCTTGGTCTCTCAAAGTGCTGGGATTATAGACATGAGCAACCATGCCAGGCCTCCTTTTTATTTTCTTTGTTGGTTTCCCTTGATATTCACATAAGCCTTTCCATTGTATCTTTTAGGCGATCTTCAGGAACAAATGGGTAAATTTTTTCTCACATTTGTTGGTACTGAGGTATTTATTGAATATATTTCTTTTTTTTTTTTTTTTGTCTTTTTCTGACACTTAACCCCTTGCTACCTCCTGCCTTTCCTCTTTCTTCCTGTGAATTTCAAAATATTGTATCCATTTTATTTTTCGCTTCCTGGGCTTTTTTTATATTATACTCTCTAACTATTCCTTCCTTCAGCTTTTCTTTATTTCCTTTTCTTCTGCTACTATATTCCTAGGCTTCCTTTAACTTCCAGATGATTACCATAGTTTTATTATAAAGTCGGTGAGTTATAGAGAATTAGGCTAAGAAGATTGTGAAGTTTCTAATAGAAAACTTTTTATTAACCTGAATTTTCAAGAGGTCCTCTGAATTGTAGTACATATTGCTTTGCACATGATATATTAACGCAGCACATTTTAGCACCCCCTTAGAAGAATTATTTAAAAGTATGTCCCTTTACATCAGATTATAGTCTTCAAGTTGTAGGAAAGCTTTCAGATTAAATCAACCTTAGAAATTTGTTTTATTAAACTGCTGGGAAGGGGGATAGGGAGGTGGGATTGGCAGTAGTGGGAATCTGCCAGGGGAGGGGGGCACACCTCATCAACAAGGGTACCTTTATAATGAACATTTGTATACCTAACTCTGAATTGTGCCTCACATTTTAAAATTTATAAAAGAAATTTATTTTATTGTTTTTGAAATGAATAACACCATAAAGAGAAAACTTGTCTCATATATGTTTGTTTGTATATTTTCTCTCAGATAGGAGGAAGTCTCAATACAAGTCTGGTGAGTGATGATTGTCTTTCAGGAAACTCCATTCCTCTTGCTCTCTTGAGTTCTTGCCCCATAGCAGTGAAATAAGACAAAAAATGCAACAAAAGTGTTAATAGTTACCAAATAAAAAGCATTTGCCTGATTATATTTCTAAATTTTAATATTTTCAGTAGGTTTTCTGTGAAATCTCAAAAACACGTGATTCAATATGTTCTTCTGTTCCTTCTTCCTTATTTCTTTTCTTCATGTTATGCTTTCTCCTTTCCAATCCTTCTCCTTCCTTCCCACCTTTTGCTTCTGTATTTCTACCTGGCTTATGCCTGACCATTTTTATCAACATGTCTGAAAAATATAGAATACAAGGATATAATATGGAAAGAGAAAGTCTAAAGAATTCAGAAGTAAAAATAGAATAGGACAAGCACAGGGTGAAATGGAAAAGACAATGAAAGAAAATAAGATAGAAAAAAGTGAAGAGTTTTCTATTTTGTTCTTTTGCAGTCTGGAGGAATGCACCATTGTATGCTGGTGAGTTACACGAACTCTGATGAAGAAAATTCTATTATAAAAGATATTTTAAACAAACCCCTTCTATGTGTGAAATATTATGCTGAAAATCAAAGAAAATTCAAAGCATATATTCGAAGAACTCAATATATTATTTCATATTTTTATGGATAATAGTGTGTTTGAAATACTACATTTTAGAAATTGTATTACTTTTTTAATTTGTATATCACTTTATGCTTTGAGGTATAATAGAGTGGTTATTATTTGGTATAAATCTATGGAAATCATGGTGGAAAAAAGATTCTTTGGTCAGATTGACTATATTTCCTATTTCTTCTCCAACACCTTAAATAGATTATAGATGTAGCCATATGTCCCATAGCCTGTGGTAATGTTAGATGAAGACAGCAGAGATCTCCAAATCATAAATAATTTAGCAGTATATAAAACAAGGTACAAGTATATGAAAGAGAATTTTCTTTGTTCAATATCAGCCTTGAATTAATTCTAAGAAAGTTATGCTGAGAATATTCTGGGCAAGCAAGGAGATCTATTTGTAAGATAGTGGGTTCTCACATTTACATGTTCCTTGCAGATTGGAGAAAAGAAGAATTTCAAGCTGGTGAGTCTCTGATGGTCCAGGAGGCAACATGCTCATTGTGGAATACTCTCCTCTGGGAAAGATGGGTAGAGGAGAGCTGAATCCCCCCAAGGTCAGAAAAGACCTCACAGAATAACGAATTTCTGGGCCAGGGATACTAATACCCTTTCCAGGGACATGATGGCCCATTTTTTTTTTTTTGTAGTGAATATGACCCTGGATGCAGCCACCTCCCATCATGCTCTTTTCCTGTCTGAAAATGGGAGACAAGTAACCTGGCAAGAAAGTGTTCAAAATCTACCCAGCTCTGCACAGAGATTTGACTCCCTTTCTTGTGTGCTTGGTCAGCTGAAAATCACCTCGGGAAGATATTTCTGGGAGGTGGAAGTTGGGAACACAGGTTCTTGGGACCTGGGAATTTGTAGGGATTATGTAACAAGGAAAGGGAAAGTCACAATTTCCCCAAAGAATGGTTTCTGGGCCATCAGGTTGCATGAAGGAGAATACTGGGCCCTCACCTCACCAGAAACTCATCTTACTCTAAAAGAACACCTCCATAATGTGGGCATATTCGTGAATTATGAGGATGGAGATGTTTCATTTTATAACATGACAGATGGATCCCACATATATACCTTTCTCCAGAATACATTAGGATATGGTACCTTAAGACCTTTTTTCAAACTTGCATCCTCTGACACAGGTCCCTTGACCATTGTCCACTAATGTTGTAAGTCATATGTGCACCCTCTTCCCTAAGTAATGATGATTGGACCCCACTGATGATTACAATTTTGCCCAACCTGTTACAAATTGATTTTTTTCCTCCTTATTGATTCATTTTCAAAAGAAAGCTCTGGAACAGGCTTCTGGTTGCCCCTGGTTACAGTATTTTGGTGGTTTAGATACCTGAAGGATATACTAATGCTGTAGTAACTATTTATATGTTCATAGTAAATATGAAGGCATATGCAATGCTTCAGGGGACTACTATTATGAGTAACATCACAAAGGTTTTATTTTTGAACATCAGTGAGACATAGGTCTACTTTAGTGAATAACAGTGCATATGCCTGGCCAGTATTTACAAATTGACTTGAGAGGCTTTGGTTATTATAAATGTTACTTCATTGTTTATTTTTATATAGGTGCTGAAGATTTAAATCATGGAGCTCTATAAAAAGTCCAAACTTTACACTTCAGAACATCAAAGAAATTTAAAGTCTTAAAAAAGCATGATTGAATATTTTTTAAAGGTGGGGAAAAAAATAATAGAAGATTTTATAAATTCCACTTGACCCTCCTACTGGCATTTATTATTTCATTTTCAGGAAGCCACATCTATGTCTGAACTTGAAATAATTGCATCCCATGTTCATCATTTGAACTTCCCTTAAAATCTTCAACATCCTCCCCACTAAATCTTAGTATTGTTTTTTTTCTTTCCCCTCTTTTAATTTTTATTTTTAAATTGTGGGGTAAGTTCAGGGTTAGGCATACAAGCATTCATTTTGCAGGTACCCTTGCTGAGGTGTGCCCCTCCTTCCCCAGGCAGATATCACCCACTGTCGGTTCCACCTCCCTCTCCCCCTGCATTTTCCCACTACTGTCAATCCTTTTCTTATAGTATTATAGTAGTTATTCAAGGTCCACTATAAGTGAGAACATGTGATACTCAGCTCTTTGTTTCTGTGAGAAATCATTCAGTATTATAAACTCTAATAACATCCAGGTTGCTGTGAAGTTCATGATTTTGTTCTTCTTTATGGCTGTGTAATATTCCATTGTATATATGTACCACTTTTTTTTTTTTATCCAGTCCTCTTTTGATGGGCAATGTGGTTGGTTCCATGTTCTTGCTATTGTGAACAGTGCTGCAGTAAACATACATGTACAGGTATCTTTTTTATAGAGTGATTTGAGTTCTTCCAGTTATATTCCCAGTAGGGGGATTGTGGGGTCATATGGAAGGTCAATTTTTAGAACTTTTAGGAATTGACACACTGTTTTCCACGGAGGCTGTACCAGTTTACACCCCCACCAACAGTGTAGAAGTGCTCTCTTTTTGCCACATCCTCTCCAGCATCTGTTATTTTTTGGTTAGCTGATGATGGCCATTCTGACTGGAGTTAGGTGGTATCTCAGTGTAGTTTTAATTTGCATCTCCTTGATGACTGGTGAGGCTGAACATTTCTTCATGTATCGGTTGGCTGCTCATAGGTCTTCTTTTGAGAACTGTTTATTCATATATTTTGCCCACTTTGTAAAGGGGATGCTTTTTTTTTCCTTTCAGCACAATTGAGTTCCTTGTAGATCCTTGATTTTAGGCCTTTGTCAGACATGGAGTTGGCATATATTTTTTCCCAGTCTGTGGACTGTCTCCCTGTTCTCTTGTTGGTCTTTGGCTTTGCAGAATCTTGTCAGTTTAATGTGGTCCCACTTGTCTATCTGATCTCATATGGCATGGGCACTTAGGGTTTTGATCAGGAATTGGTTGCCAGTTTCAACTTCCATAGAGTGTCTCCTGCATTATCTAAGGTTTTTACAGCTGGAGGTTTTACATTTAGGTCTCTGATCCATTTCAAGTTAATTTTTGTGTATGGGGATTGGTAGCGGCCCTGTTTCAATCTTCTTCATGTGGTCAGTCAGTTTTCCCAGCACTATTTACTGAATAGGTTCTCCTCACCCCAGTAGTAGGTGGGGGAGACTTTGTTGAAGATGAGTTGGTTGAGAAATTGAGGATTTGCTTCTGGAATCTCAATTCTATTCCATTGGTCTATATGCCTGTTCTTGTACCAATACCAGGCTGTGCTGTTTATTGTAGCTTTATAATAAAATTTAAAGTCTGGGAATGTGATATCTCCTGCTTTGTTTTTTTGCTGAGGATTGTTTTGACTGTTCTTGGCCATTTATGTTTCCATATGAATCCCTGTATTGTTGCTTCTAGGTCTGAGAAGAATGCTACTGGTAATTTGATTGGTATTCCTTTACATCTATAGATTACCTTAAGTAAAATGGACATCTTAACAATGTTGACTCTTCCAATCCATGAGCATGGAATATTTTTCAACTTGTTTGTGTGATCTTTGATTTCTTTGGGCAATGTTTTGTAATTTTCATTGTAAAGGTCTTTCAAATCTCTAGTTAGGAAGATGGCAAGGTATTTCATTTTTTGTGACTATTGTGAATTGAATTGTGCTTTTTATTTGGGTTTCTGTTTATTTATTATTGGTGTATAGAAATGTGATTGTCTTTTGCACATTTATTTTATACCCTGAGACTTTGCCAAAATTCTTTATCAGTGCAAGGAGGTTTTTGGCAGATTCTCTTGGGTTTTCAAGGTATACAATCATGTTGTCTGCAAAGAGAGGTAACTTGACTTCCTCTTTTCCTATTTGGATACCCCTGATCACCTTCTCTTCTCTGATTGCTGTATCCAGGACTTCCAAAACTATGTTGAAAAAGAAGGGTGAGAATGGGCATCCCTGTCTTGTTCCAGTTTTCAGGAGAAATTGTTCCAATTTTTGTCTGTTTAGGAGTATGCTGGCTGTGGGTTTCTCATAGATGGCTCTTACTCTTTTGAAGTATGTTCTACCTATGCCTAGATGTTCAAGAGTTTTTACCAAGAAAAGGTGCTAGATTTTATCAAAAGATTTTTCTGCATCTAATGATATAATCATGTGGTTTTGTCTTTATGTCTGTTGATGTATTTAATTACATTTATGGTCTTACAAACGTTGAACCTGCCTTGCATCCTGGGGAGAAGTCTACTTGGTCGTGATGGATGATTTTTGAGATGTGTTGTTGAATCCAGTTTGCTAAGATCTTGTTGAGAATTTTAGAATTGATGCTCATCAAAGATATTAGCCTGTAGTTCTCTTTCTTTATTGGCTCTTTACCTGTCTTGGGTATCAATGTGATGCTAGCTTCATAAAATTATTTGGAGAGAGTCCTCTCTTTCACAATCCCCTGGAATACTTTCAATAGGATTGGTATCAGTTCCTCCATGTATTTTTTTTTTTTTTTGGTTTTTTTGGTTTTTTTGAGTTGGAGTCTCACTTGGTCACCCAGACTGGAGTGCGGTGGCTGCTCCAGGCCACCGCAGCCTCGACCTGCTGGGCTCCGGTGATACTTCCACCTCAGCTTTCCAAGTAGCCAGAATTACAGGCATGCGCTACCATGCCTGGCTCATTTTTTGATTTATTGTAGAGATGAGGTCTCGCTGCCCAGGTGGGTCTCGAACCCGCGGGTTCAGGCAATCCACTCACCTCAGCCTCCCAAAGGCGCAGGATTACAGGCTGAGCCACTGAGCCCGGCTACATGTATGTTTTGTAGAATTCTGCTGGAAAGTCATCTGGTCCAGGGCTTTTTTTTGTAGATAGTTTTCATATGACATAGTCAATTTCCTTGATTGTTATTGGTCTATTTAGGGTCTCCATTTCTTCTTGTTTCAACCTAGAAAGGTTGTGTGATATCAGAAATTCCTCCATTTCTTTTTGGTTTTCAAGTTTGTTTCCATACAATTGTGCATAGTAATCTCTGATAAGCTTTTGTATTTCTTCAGGGTCGGTTGTGACTTCATCTTTTGTGTTTCTGACTGAGTTGATTTAGGCTTTTTCTCTATTTTTCTTGGTCAATTTGGCTAGGGAATCATCAATCTTGTTTATCCTTTCAAAGAACCAGCTTTTTGTTTCATTCCTTTTTCTGTATTATCTTTTTGTCTTCTATGTCCTGGATTTAGGTTTTTATTTTAGTGGTCTCGATTTTTCTGCTGAAGTTAGGGTCTTGGTGGTCCTGCTTTTCTAGCTTCCTTAGGTGACTTGTTAGGCTGCTAACTTGTGATCTTTCCATTTTCTTCATGTGTGTTTGTAAAGATATGAATTCCCCTCTTACTACTGTTTTCATGGCATCCCAGAAGTTTTGGTAAGATGTTTCTTCATTTTCTTTTGTTTCCAGGTAGCTTTTAATATCTGTTTGGATTTCCATGTTGATCCAGGAGTTGCTTAGCATCATACTGTTTAGTGACCATGTCTTTGTGGGTTTTTGGGAACTTTGTTGGTGTTGATATTTATTTTCATTCCAAGGTACATGGCAAAATTTCAATCTTATGAAATTCGTATATGTTTGATTTATGGCCAATGATGTGGTTGATCTTGGAGTATGTTCCATGTGATGATGAGTAGAATGTATATTTTGTGGTCCTTGGGTGGATTGTTCTTTAGGTTTCAATTAAGTCAATTTTTTCAAGAGTCTCTTGAGGCTCTGGATCTCCTTGCTGATTTTTTGTCTTAATGATCTGTCTAGGGTTGTGAGTGGGGTATTAAAGTCCCCAGCTATGACAGTGTTAGAGAGCCAATCTCTTTTTTAAGTTTGCCTAGAAGCTGCTTTACAAACGTTGGTGCTCCTATGTTGGGTGCATATATGTTTAGAATGGAAATTTCTTGTTGATGGATTGAACTTTTTATCATTATATAGTGACCTTCTTCATCTTCTTTTATTTTTGATAACTTAAAGGATATTTTTTCTGAGGTTAAGATTGCAACTCCAGCTTTCTTTTGTGTTCCATTTGCCTGAAATTTTGTTTCCCATCCTCTTACTTTGAGTCTGAGTGTCCATTCTGGTGAGATGAGTCTCTTGGAGACAATATATTGTTGCCTCATAATATTTTATCCATTTTGCCATTCTATATCTTTTCAGTGGTGCATTTAGTCCATTCACATACAGGCCAATTACTGATATGTGGGAGTTTATCCCTGTCATGAGGTTGTTATAGAGGTGTTGTTGTTTCTGTTTGTTTGTTGTGTTTCTTTTGTCTTGGGGGTTGATTCATGTGTATTTTCCTGCACGCTTGAGAAGAACGTTATTCTTTTTTCCCTTTGTTCTGTTTTTAATACTTTCTTAAGTGTTTCTTGTAGAGCTGATCTGGAGGTGGCATAAGTTCTTAGGGATTGAATGGGAAAGATTTTAATTCTCCATCACTGATGAAGTTTAGTTTAGCTGGGTAGGTTGTTCTTGGTTGAAATTGCTTGTCTTTGAGAACTTTGATGATTGGGCTCCAAGTTCTCCTAACATGAAGTGTTTCTGTAGATAAATCTGCTGTTATTCTAATTGGTCTTCCCTGGTAGGTAGTCTGATCTTTATCTCTTGCTATCTTTAGGATTTTCAATAATAAATACTTTGTTTAGGTAAATTATTATGTGTCTAGAAGTTGGTCTTCTCATTTGCTGTCTTGCAGGTTTCTCTGAATCTCTTGTGTTTGAATGGTCACATAACTGATGAGATGAGGGAAGTTTTCTTGAGTAATTTCATGGAATGTTTGTTCCAGGGTGGTTTCTGTCTCTCTTTCTGCCTCAGGAAGTTCACTTACTCTTAGGTTCGGCCTCTTGAAGTAATTGCTCATCTCTGGAATGTTTTGTTATGTCTTTTTAAGCTTATTTTCTATGTTTTTGACAATTTGGGTAAGTTCTATATTTTGTCCCTCAAGCTCTGTGATTCTTTCTTCTGCTTGGCTAATTCTATTTTCCATGCTTATCAGTTTGTAATTTATTTTATTCACTGTATTCTTTACTGTTGTTATCTCAGTTATCAACTCCTTCTTATTTCCCTCTTGTCTCTCCTCAATTCTTTTTAATCTCTCTATTAATGTCTTGATATCTGGGTTTGTAGTTTGAGACCAGTCATTCTGGGGTCCCTTCATTGTTTGCATTCCAAAATCTGTTTTCTCAGTGTCTGAACTTCCAGGGGTCTGTGAGAGACCCATATTCTTATTTTGATTTTTCTTCATTTTTGTTGACTTCCCACACACACACACACACACTTTTTTCCCCTCTTCTTTAATTCTGTTTTTCAGGGATAGTGGAGTTGCTTTTACTTCTTTTGCTCAGTCTCCTATTCTTCCTTATGTGGATCCTCTGGCTTTGTTCACTTCTGAATGGTGGACTGTGGGTTAGGGGCTGTACTTTTTACAGTTTTGAGATTTAGTTGACTGGGTGCTGTGATTCAGAACCTATCTGCAGATCCCAGTATCCACCCACAGATATATGGGCACCCTGGAACCCACTTCTCACTGCCTTGCAATCTGTCCATGCAGTGGGAGTTTAGATTTGCTCCCTGGAACAAAATGAGGTAAGAAGAAAGGAAAATAATGGAAGAAGGAAGGGGGGAGTCAAGAGGAAGTTGGAGTGAAAGAAGAGTAAGAGAGAAAACAGACAGACATACCAGCTAACAAATGAAAAGAGACACAAAGACAGAAAAGAGAAAAGAAAAAAAAAACCCTGGAGCATACAGGTAATCACACAAACACACAGTCCAACAAAATCCTGCCTATTGATGTTCTCTTCCCCTACACAAATAGGGAGCCTAAAAAATAGAAAGAAGAAAGAAAAAAAAATCAGTAAAATAGCAAAAGCAAAGCAAGTATGAAAATGTTATCAAAATCAGAATGAAAGAGAAAAAAACTAAAACTAAAAGGCAAACAAAAGTGTGCAAAACAAACAGTCCAAAAATAAAAATAAAAACAAGGAATCAGACTAGCTTTTAGGTCCTTCCTGTATGTCCAAAGTCCCTTCAGCTCTGATCTTTAGCCCCTCCCCTCGGCTCTCATCACAGGCAGATAGAGTTACTCATAGTTTTGGTCAGTTGCCACAGGCCTACTTTGGGAGGGGGTAAGTCATATCTGGGTTCACTCGGCTTGCTGCCTATCAGGTCTGCCACACAGATCTGAGTTGTCTTGTCTGATTCAGCCTGGGGGAGGGGCTTCTATCTCTCCCGGTTTGATGAGATTATCTTAGGCAGCAAGTTGGAGGCTGTGCAGAGATGGATGGGTCAATGCAAATCTCTGCCTAGTCCTGGGTCAAAGAAAATGACTGCAGTGGGCAGCTCTTAACTAGGCATGGACTCCTCTCTGGCTTTCCTCTCTTTCCATTGATCAGATTTGGGGCTCCAGCTGATCCGTTATGACAGGTGATGGTGTGGGCCAGCAGCCAGGTGATGGGAATCAGCTGGACTCAGCAGGCTTTTCTCAGGCACATTTCTTTGAACAGCAGACAATCCTGCACATGATCTTGCCAGCTGCACTCCAATCTCAGGTCAGTGGGGGCTTGCATTTTCCCTCAGAAGGAGTACCCAGGTGCATGCACCTGAGTATCACCTCAGACGGGCTTTCATCCTCCCACCAATGCCCACTCACTCACTCAGAGTCTTTATGAACACTTGCCTCCATGGAGACTCTTACAGTTTGACCTATCAGTTGCCATCTTTATTAGTACTGTTGAGGATACAAGTAGCTCAAACTATCCAAAAGATATTGTCTTCTGACACTCTCCTCATGTTTCTGTGCTCTTTTAAAGGAGTATAAGTATTCTCTTTATTTCAAAAACTGTAAGTCAGCAAACTTTCTGCATGTAATCATATTTCAATTGAAAGATGGGCCATAAGAGACTACTATAAACAATTAAAACCCCCTAAATCAGATAATTTATAATAAGTGTATAAATACCTAGAAATATACAAACTATCAAGACAGAATCATAAAGAAATGGAAAAACTACACAGATTGTTATGTAGTAAGAAGATTGCACTGGCCATCAAAAACCTACCAACAAAGGACCACATGTCTTCACAGGTGAATTCTACCAAACATTATAAAAAAGTAATGACAATTCTTATCATACTCCTCAAAAAAATTAAAGGGGAGAAACACTTTAAAACTCATCTTATAAGGTCAGTATTAATCTGATATCAAAGCCATATGAAAACACTAAAAGAAGAGAATACTACATTTCAATATCTCCTATGACCATAGATACAAAAATCCTCAAAAAAATTGCAAAAGAAAGTACATTCAACAGCAGTTTGAAAGGCCAATACACCATGACCAAGTAAAATTTATCTCTGGGATATAGTGTGGCTTATCACACAACAATCAACTAATGTGATATGTTAACAGAAGGTTAAAATCATGTTATTGTCTCAACAGATGCATAAAAAATTCATCACCACTCTATGATAAAAAGTCTCAGTATATTATATGTATTTTGGATCTATTATATCAACAATATTTAAGAATAGTCATATATATATTTAAATTATGTATATCCATGTACATAATGAATATGTGTGTATGTGTATAGTGTACTACTATTCCATCTTTTTAAAAAAGGAGACCCTAATACTTGCAATAACACAGATGAAACTGGAGGAAATCAACTAAGTGAAACAAGTCAGACATAGATAATTACTAACCAGGCATGATAACTCAAGTCCCAGGACACTGGGAGGCTCAGGGAAGCGGATTACTTGAGCCCAGTCATTCAAGACCAGCCTGGTCAATGTAAAAAGACCTCGACTCTACAAAAAAAATTTTAAGTGGCCTGAGTTTCCCCTTGTAGCCCAAGCTTCTCAGGAGGCTGAGGCAGAAGGATCTCCTGAACCCAGGAGACTGAGGCTGCAGTTAGTCATGATCCTGCCATTACATTCTACCCTGGGTGACAGAGTGAGACTCCAACTCAAAAAAATACTTCATGATCTTATATATGTGAACTCTTAAAGAGTCAGACTTAAATAAACAGAAAGTAGAAGAGTAGTTATCAGGGATTGGATTGGAGGGAAATGGAAAGTTAGCCAAAGGGTACAAACTTTCAGTTCCAAGATGAATAAGTTCTGGAGACCTACTATACAGTATAATGAATATAAATGATAATAACACATTGCATACTCAAAATTTGTTAAGAGATCAGATTTTATGCATTCTTATCATAAAAAGTAACTACTTGAGATAATTAATGTGTTCATTAGCTTGATTCTTGTAATCATTTCACAATGTGTATGTATATCAAAACATCAATTTGTATACCTCAAATACATACAAAATTTTCAATTATACCTTGGTAAAGCTGTCACAAAGATAATGCTAGAAGGGAAAAGATGACTTAAGAATCTGAATAAATTGGAGTTATAAGAATTTCTAAGTTATTGTTTTTGCAAAGAAATATTTTTAGAAATAAATAAATAAAACAAGCAGACCCAGTCAGAACTTTGTCAGAACTCTGGAAAACGGTCAAAGAGCTACAGTAACAAAGCTAATGTCTAAGCAAGAATAGCAATTTTAAAGATGGTAAGCATGTTTTGTGGGGTTTTTACTTGTTATTTTCCCAACCTCTTCTTGACGCATCTGCAGTCATGGACTTGAAGTGGTGACAACCTGTGTTTCTAGTTTTGACCTTTGTTTCGAATCCCAAAGTGAACAGAAATATTTGCAATTTATTTTGTGTACTTATTGTAACCTGTCCAGAGCATGTCTGGAAAACTGACACAAGCTTTTCCTTTCTGTTTTGCCTAACTCATTACTTGGGTGGGAAAAGTGATAGACACTGTTCATAGAAGCTTCAAGGTGTACAAGTGATTCACAGATTTTGGAGGCTAGAGATTGCAGTTAGAGTGTTACAGTAGATCACCTAAAACCTGGAAGAGAAGCTGGGAAGAGATCCTTTGGAAAATTAAGACATTGAAAAGCAGCCTCGAATACAGGTGAGTATTTAGAAAGCCATGTACATGCCCAGGGAAAGAAAAGTGCCCAGAAAGGACCTGAGAAGACCTTAAACGTTTGCCTCAAATCGATCCCCCAGGCTCAGAAGAAGCTTATCTAAGTGATGAAGGAGAGCTTATCAACACAGAGTTTATCTGCAAAGACTAGAAGAGGTGGTTTCTTTGTGAGTTTTGTGTGTTTGATTTCATTTGTTTATTGTGCTTTTATGTAATTTTTACCACCTTAATAATTTAATTAGTGATTCATTATATTCACACTGTTGTGCAAGAGTTCTCTAGAACTTTTTAATCTAACAAAACTGAAATTCTATACCCATTAACTCTTCATTTCCCCATTCCTCTGCCCCTGGCAACAACCACTATACTTTCTCTTGCTATGAATTTGACTACTTTAGCTACATCAAATAAAAGCAATTATATAATATTTGTCTTTCTTTAAATTACTTATTTTGCATAACATGCATGTGCAGGTATCTTTATTGTAGACTGATTTGAGTTCCTCAAGATATATTCTCAGTAGGGGGATTGTTGAGTCATATGGAGGGTCAAAGTCTGTTTCTTTTAGAAATTGCCTATTATCCATAGAAGTTGCACTAGTTTGCATTCACACCAGCAGTGTAGAAGTATTCCTTTTTTTCTGCATCCTCACCAGCACCTGTTGCTGTTTGTTTAATTAATGATGGTCATTCTTACTGGGGCTAAGTGGTATCTCAGTGTGGTTTTGATTTACACTTCTCTGATAATGAGTGAGACTGAGCACTTTTTCATGTGTCTGTTGGTTGCCTGTATATCTTCTTTTTGAGAAGTGTCTATTGCCCGCTTTTTAATGGGGCTGTTTGCTTCTTTTCCTTTTGACACATTTGAGTTCCTTGTAGATCCTGGGTGTTAGACCTTTATCAGATACACAGTTGGCAAATATTTTTGCCACTTCTGTGGGCTGTCTCCCTGCTCTCCTGATGGTTTCTTTTCAATAAAGCAGATCTTTAAATAGCTTCCATCATCACTTTATTCTTGTTCTTCAAGATCATAACTCTGGTGGAAATGGAACATGCCTGATTGGCAAGTAATAACATCACTGATGTTTCACCTTCATAGTTCTTATTCACTTTTTATTTTCTTTCCATGACAAACACCTAGTGTGGCCTCTTACTGAAAACACTAGCAGTGAATTTTGCATGCTTATGGGCCATCATGAACAAAATAGCAAAAGATTAAATCAGGCACAAGAGAAAATGATGCAATCAAGTGACATGGTGAACACAAGATGTATGAGGCTACTGTTGACATAATGCAATATAGCACCTAACAGGAAGCATTTTTAATAAACAGAAAGAGTACACTTCAAAATAACAATGAAAGTATAGCATAGTAACCACATAAACTATTAACAAGGTTGTTTATTTCCGTCAAGTATCATGTACTGTACATAATTATATGCACTATACTTTTATATATCTGACAGCACAGTAGTTTCTTTACAAGAACCTTACCATAAACACATGAGTAATGCATTATAATAAGACATAATAACAGCAGCAACATCATTAGGCAATAAGAATTTTTCTGTTTACTCATAATCTTATGAGACCATTGTCATATATGCAGTCTGTTGTTGACCAATGATTTGTCAAACACTGTTATGTGATGCTTGACTATATTGCATGCAAGCCCAATAAAAAATAAAAATAAAATATCTTCAGAATTGATACAAAAGAAATGGAGAATTTTTTTAAATCCTCTCAATTCTAACCCAGAAAAAAAAATTGCAAAACCCAAAAGAAGGTAGTCAGAGAGAAAAAGGATAAACTACAAGAAAAACAAAATAGCTTTAGAAAGAGTAATAGTAAATCTTGCCTATTAACAGCTACTTTAAATGTAAATGGTTTAAACACCCCCAATGAAATAGCACAGACTGGTTGAATTGATTAAATCCAAGATTCAACGATATACTGTCTGCAAGAAAATCAACTAATAATTCAAAGACACCATAGCCTAAAAGCAAAAGGATTTATTTCAATAAATTGTAACCATAAAAACTTCTCAGAAGAAACCTTATAAGACAGAAGTAAATGAGATGTTATTCTCAAAGTGCTGAATAGAAAAAAATGTCAACCAATAATTTTGTTTCCCGAAGGAATAAACTTCATTAATGAAGGAAAACTAAAGTATTTCCCAGACAAGCAAACTCTGGGGAAATTCATCACCACTAGACCAACCCTACAAGAAATGTTCAAAGAGGCCTTAAATGTAAAAACAAAAAGTCAATATTCACCTTCATGATAAAACACAAAAGTACAAAAATTTGCAGATTTTAACAATCACACAAAGGAGAAAGTGAAAGGAAGCAAATGGCAACATGACAAGATTTCACCAAACCACAAAGACAAAAATGACAAAGAAAAAGAAACAAATCTGGACTTTAAGTGCATTCCCATCAGTGCACATTATACACAACAGGTGATTTTTTTTCATTCTTGCCCCACTTCCATCCTCCTCCTTGTGAGTCTTCAGTGTCCATTATGCCATTCGACATGACTTTGCAATTCCTTAGGTTAGCTCCTACTTATAAGTAAGAACATGTGGCTATTGGCTTTTTGCTCCAGACCTCTTCATCACTATACAATGCATTCACATTACCAAAAATCATGTGTACCCACTGAAGTCAATGAAATATTTTTTAATTACATAAAATCAAAAAGTGAATTTATATAAACAACTAGAAAATAATTAACAATATGACAGGAACAAACTCTCACATGGTAACATTAACCTTGAATGTAAATGAATTAAATACTCCACTTTAAAAAATATAGGCTGATAGAAATGGATTTTAAAGCATGATTCAACTATATGCTGCTAATAAGACATTCACCTATAAGGACACATATAGACTAAAAGTAAAGGGGTAGAAAAAGATATTTCATGCAAACAGAAACCGAAAGTGAGTAGGAGTGGCTATACTTATATCAGACGAAAAAGACTTTAAATAAAAAACAAGTATAAAAGAAGAAGGTCATTATATAATAATAAAGGAATAAATTCAGCAAGAGAAGATGACAACCTTAAATATATATGCACCCAATATTGGAACACTCAAATTCATAAAATGGTTATTACTAGACCTGAAGAAAGAGACAGACCACAATACAATAATAGTGGGGAACTAGCTCTAGACAGATCATTGAAACAGAAAATCTGCAAAGAAAAATTGGACATTAAACCAAATGGACCTAACAGACATTTACAGAAGAATATTCTACCTAAAAGCCACAGAATATATATTCTTCTTGTCATCAAATGAAACATTCTTAAGATAGACAGCATTAGTTCACCAAACAAATCTTTACAAGTTTTTAAATTGACATTATATCAGCATATTCTCAGACCACAATGAAATAAAACTTTGAAAAACTTTGAAAACTATAAAAACTATAAAACTATAAAAAATACATGAAAAAGTATACAACATACTCCCAAATGATCATTGAATCAGAAAGGAAATTCAGGGGAAATTTTAACATTATTTGAAAGGAGTGAAAATGAGAACACATCATACCAAGACCTCTGAGATACAGCAAAAGCAGTGCTAGGAGAAAATTTTGTGTTAACTGCCTACATCAAAAAATATTAAAATAAAAGTCTGGGCATGATCATTCACACCTGTGATTCTAGCATTTTGAAGGTCAAAGCAAGAGGATTGCTTGATCCCAGCCTAGGTGACATAGCAAGACCTCAACCCTACAAAAAAGAATTTTAAAAAAATTAACTGGGCATGTGCCTGTAATCCCAGCTGCTTGGGAGGCTGAGGTAGAAATATCACCTGAACCCAAGAGGTCAAGGCTGAGTTGAATGTGAGCATGAATGACAAAGTGAGACCCCAACTCAAAAAAGAAAAAGATAGAGACAGAAAGCAGTCATAAATTAATGACTTAATGTGGCATCTCAAGAAACTAGATAAACAAGAATGATTTAAACCTAAAGTTAGCAGAAAAGAAGAAATAATGAAGATAAAAACAGAACTAAATGAAATAGAGACCAAAAAAAAAGAATCAGCAAAATGAAAAGTTGCTTCTTTGAAAAGATAATCAAAATTAATAAACCACTAACTAGAATAACTAGAAAAAAAAGAGATAAGATCCAAATGAACATAATCAGAAATTAAGGGAGACATTATAACAGATACTACAGAAATACAAAAGATTATTAGAGACCATTATAAGCAGCTATACTCTTGAAAACTGGAAAGTCAAAAGGAAATGGATAAATATCAGGAAACATACAACTTCCAGGAGATTAAACCAGGAAGAAATAGACCTTCTGAACAAACTAATAATAAGTAGCAATGTTGAATCAGTAATCAATGAGATACCACTCAATTCCAGTGAGGATGACTATCTTTAATAAGTCAAAAACAAGAGATGCTGGCACAGCTGCAGAGAAAAAAGAATACTTCTACACTGTCAGTGGGAATGTAAGCTAGTTCAATCACTATGGAGAGCAGTGTGGCAAATTCTAAAAGAACAAAAATTGATCTTCCATATGATCCAACAATCTTCTCCTGGGAGTATACATGGAGGAACATAAATCTCTCTACCAAAAAGACACCTGCACACACATGCATATTGCCACACTATTCACAATAGCAAAAACATGGAACCAACCCTGCTGTTCATTGAAAGTGGACTGAATAAAGAAAATGTGATACATATGCATGATGTAGTACTATGCAGTCATAAAGAAGAACAAAATTATGGCATTTGCAGCAATTTGGAAACATTTGGAGACCAACTTACTAAGTAAACTGTCACAGAAACAAATAACTGAAGACTGCATGTTCTTACTCATAAATGGACCCTGAACAATAGTCACATTAGCACAAGGATAGAGTTGGTAGTCACTGGGTACTGCTAGGGGAGAGAGGAAGAGAAGAAGGTAGAGAACATAAGACAACACAAATGGTACCTGGTCTGCTACCAGGGAAATGGGGGCCACCTTGAAGCCTAATCACCTGCATGCAGCCTACTTACATAATAAATCCTCACTTGTACCCCACAACTCTGTAAAAAATAAATAAGTTACAAATAAAAAGCCCAGACTCAGTAGATTCACTGCCAAATTCTATCAAACATAAAAAGAAAAGTTAATACCAATCCTTCTAAAACTGCCCCCAGAAAATCAAGGAGAGAATTTTCCCTAACTCAATCTATGAGACCAGTATCATTCTGATGTGAAAATTAAGGTAACACAAATAAGAAGGAAGGGAGGGAGAGAGGGAGGGAGGGGAGGAAGAGAAAGAGAAAAAAGAAAGAAAGAAAATGAAAGGAAGGAAGGAAGGAAAAACAAACAGATATGCCTGACAAGTATAAATGCAAAAATCTTCAATAAAATACTAGTAAACTGAATCAAATAGCATGTCAAAAAGATAATGCAGAGTGGTCAAATGGGTTTTATACCAAGGATACAAGAATGGTTTAACATATGCAAGTCAATAAATGTGATACATCAAAAATTAGAATAAACAGGGAAATGTGATCATCTCAATAGCCACAGAAAATACATTCAAAAAAATTCAGCAGCCTTTCATGATAAAATACCTTAATAAAGCATGCATAGAAGTACCAGACCTCAAAATAATAAAGGACATAAATGAAAAACCCACAGCCAACATCATACTTTATGGGGAAAATTTGAAAGCATTCCCTCTATGAACTGGGAACAAGACAATGATGTCCACTTTCACCACTCTCTTTCAGCATAGTACTGGAGGTCCTAGCCAGAGCAATTAAGGAAGAGAAAGTATCTAAATTGGTAAAAGAGGAAGTCAAATTATGCTTATTTGCTGATTATATGATCTTATATCTACGAAACCTTAAAAACTCCACCAAAAAAATCTTAGTTTTGATACATTAATCAGAAAAGTTTCAGGATACAAAATCAACATACAAAAATTAGTAGCATTTCTTTATACCAATAACAATTTAGCTGAAAACCAAACCAAAAAAGCAATCATATTCAATAGCTATAAAAAAAAATCTAGGAATATATTTAACCAAGGATTTGAAAGGTCTACAAAGAAAAGCAAAAAAAACTCTGAAAAGAAATTGGGCATGACACAAACAAATGGAAAAATATTCCATGTTCATAGATTAGAAGAATTAGTATAGTTAAAAACAATCATACTCTCCAAAACAGTCTATAGATTTAATGAAATCCTATCAAAATAACATCATCTTTCACAGAATTATCTTTAAAATCCTACAATTTAAATGAAACAAAAAAGAGTCTGTATAGCCAAAGCAATCCTAAGCAAAAATAGCAAAACCAACGGCATCACATTACCTTACTTCAAATTTAACTACAAGGCTATAGTAACCAAAACATCATTGTATTGGTATACAAATAGGCACATAGATCAATGAAACAGAATAGAGAAACGGGAAATAAGATCACATGCTTACAGCCAACTGATCTTTAACAATGTCAACAAAAACATACACTGAAGGAAGGATGCTCTAGTCAATAAATGGTGTTGGAATCATTGAATAACCATATGCACAAGAATGAAATGGAACCTCTATCTCTTATCATATACAAAAATAAACTAAATGAATAAAAGACTTCAATATAAGACCTACAATTCTAAAAATACCTACTGAAAACATAGAGAAAATTCCTGTGAACCCTGGTGTAGAAAAGAATTCATGACTAAGATCTCAAAAACACAGGCAACAAAACAAAAATAGATAAATGGGACTTAGTTAAACTAAAAAGCTTCTACACATTAAAAGAAAAATCAAGAGTGAACCTGTAGAATGGGAGAAAATACTTGCAAACAATACATCTGACAGGGACTAATATCCATAATTTAGAAGGAACTCAAATTACTCAAAAATAAAAACAAATAATCCCACCAAAAAGTGGACAAATGACGTAAACAGATGCTTCTCAAAGGAAGACATCCATTGACCAAGAAACATGAAAAAATTCTCAACATCATCAATCATCAGAGAAATGCAAACTAATACCACAATAAGATATCATCTTATGCCAATCAAAATGGCTATCCAGAAAACAACAACAACTATTGACAAGAATGTGGAAAAATGAGAACATTTATACACAGTTGATGGAAATGTAAATTGGTACAATCCCTATAAAAAGTTTCTCAAATAACTAAAAATAGAATAACTCTATGATCCAGCAATCCCACTACTGGGTATCTAACCAAAGGAAAAGAAATCAGTCTATCAAAAAGATGTTGGCATTCAGTATCTCCAGTTATAGACATGCTAAAATACTTGACTTCACCACTATACAATATATTAATATAATAAAATTAGACTTGTACCCCATAAATTTATACAAATAAAAAATTGTAATTATGGTTACAAAAAAGTTATCATACAATAATAGTAGAGGACATCAATGCCCTGCTTTCAATAATGAATGAACTTCCAGACAGTAGACAGCAAAATCAATAAACAGACTATGGACTTGAACACACTATAGAGTAAGTGGCCTTACAGACATGCATAACTTATCACCAATGAGAGAAGAATATGCTCTCTAATACACATGTAACATTTTCCAGGATAGATTATATGTTAGATCACAGAACCAGTCTGGACAAACTTAAGAACTTCAAGATCACATCAGATATCTTTTTCAACCACAAATAGAAATAAACAACAGCAAGAGAATAAGAAAATTCACAAAAACATAGAAACTGAACATCATACTCTTGAGTAATCACTGGGTCAAAGAAAAAATTTTAAAATCATGAAAAATATTTCAGGACAAACAAAAATGAAAACAAAACATAGCAAAATTTATCAGAGACAGTAAAAGAAGCACTAAGGGCCAGGGTCACAGTGAGAAATGCCTACACTAAAAAAGCAGGGCACAGCTGCACAGTGGCTCATGCCTATAAACACAGCACTTTGAGAGTCTGAAACAGGAGGATTGCTTGAGCCCAGGAATTCAAGACCAGCCTAGGCAAAATAGCAAGGCCTTGTCTCCAAAAAAATTTTTTTAAAAAACTAAAATTTGTTTTATTTAAAAAGCAACATCAACAAATTCTTACAAATCCTTAGTTAGATTAATTAAGAAAAAGAGTAGACCCAAATAAATAAAATCAGAGGTAAATGGGGAGGCATTACAATAGATGCCTCAGAAATAAAAAGAATTATAATGGACTATTATGAACAATTATATGACAAGTTGGATAACATAGACAAAATAGATAAATTCCTAGAAACATGCAACTCACTAAGACTGAATCAAGAAGAAATGCAAAATCCTAATTAGATTAATAACAAAGGATATTGAAGAAGTAATCAAAAACCTCCCAAAAAAAGAAAAACCTAATGTAATGGGACTAATACAACAAAGATTGCTGCCTACACATTAGAAGTAGACCACCATATCCAAAAGGCCCAAGATGGTCACCAGAGATGAGAACTTAGAAGCATCTCTCCAACCTAGCAGATTGGGTTCCATTCAGGCATTTACCAGTGAACCCTCATTCCAGTGACCCCTCATGTGATTGAACCCTCTACCCAAAGTAAACCTCATACTGTTCCCTTACTGCTAGCTGCCAACCTCTTGCTTGCTCTCTCTTACTCTGACTCTGTTGCTCTCTTTCTCTTTCTCTCACTCTGCTTGACTTGTCATTTGTCTTGTATGACCCAGGGACAGAAGATCGCCCTCCAAACTCACTGTGCACTCCCTGCCCTGGATCTGTAAGTAAAAACTCTTTAAATTTGTTTCCCAAGGTTTGGAAGATGCCAACGGAGCCAGTTGGACTGCATGAGTCCCTGTTTGAATGAGCGTATGGAGGAATTTGCATGTGTGTCTGTGTGTAAGTGGATGTGGGAGTGACTGACTCTGGAGCAAATGGCTAGTACTCTCCTGGTGAAGCAGCTGATGCCTCGGCCACTCTGCTTTGCCCCTAATGCTTTCAGAATGCAAAAGCTGAGCATCATTTTCTAAAATCAACAAAGACCTGCCAGGAAGAAGCTTCTGGAGTGACTGCCATTGCCAGAATCTGCCACTCTCTACCACAGCGCCAGACCAGACACTGGCAGTGAGGGCCCCCAAGGTAGTACAGCAAGGGGGCCAAAGGCAGAGTCCCAAAGAAGCAGTGGGGAGTGGCCACCCTGAACCTGAACTTGCTGCCACCACTTCCAGTACCAGGTCAGGCTGCAAGACCCCATCACCAAGACCTGAGATCCAAAGACCATGGTACTTGCTTGGGAGGGAGTTATTCCTCCCAACCCCATGTGCAGCAGGAACAGCAGTCTGTTGAGGAACTGAGCAGCCAGTCTAAAGCCAGGGCAGAGAAGTACTCCAGGGCACTTGGAACAACAGATCTGCATCTTAAGGTAAGGTGATGATCTCTGCATTGCTTTGGGGCTGCTCTCCATGAATCCAGAGAGGACCCCCCAGTGCACAAGCCCCTGGTGGGTAACAGTGGATACAGAGCCCTAAATGATCCACTATCTTCCCTACCTCCTGCTCTGAGCCAGCTGCTGGGCGATAGATGCATATAGTGGACCTGACTGAGAAAGAGGCATCTGAGTGCCTAGCTGACTCTCCCTGCCCGTGGTAATGAGAAGTCCAGCAGATTGATGCTGGATGGCCATGAATATGCCACAGCACTCCAGTCTGTGTGACAGAGTGAGATTCCAACTCCAAAACAAAAAGGGATCAGAAGGGCAGGGAAGAGGCCAGAGGCCAATTTTCCCACCATGAACTGGATGCTGTGGGAGCTATGACCACTCTGGGAGCAGAAGGAAGGGGGAGAGAACCTGGGAGATGTTGCATCAATTTACCTCCACTCCCACAGGTACATGATGGCTGTCAATTGCAGGAACCAGGAGGTAGAAGATTCTAACATCTCAAGTTTCAACAGTGAAGAGGGAAACTGCAGTCATAGAACCCACCAAAAGAGGGAGTTTCTCTACCAAAGAGATATAGTGAAGCTGAGAAATCTCTACCAGAAGGTTTTTTGGGTTAGGGTTTATTGTTGTTGTTGTGTTGTTGTTGTTGCTGTTGTTGTCGCTGCTGCTGTTGTTGCTGTTGTTGTTTTGGTTTGGTTTGGTTTGGTTTGATTTCCCTCTTTTTTTTTCTTTTTTGTTTGCTTGACTCATTTTTTGCTTTATTTGTTGGTTTGTAAGATGGTTTTCTCTTTTCTCCTTTTTGTTCTCTCTTTGTGCTTTCTCTATTTTATTTTTCTCTTTCTTTTTCCTTTCATTTTTCTGTCCTTCTTTCCTCTCTTTTCTCTTTTATACTCTATCTTGGACTCAGGGGCTACACAAGCATACCCATGATAATGTCGTATTGTGTAGAGACATAGAGTGAGTCCCAGCTGGCCCATTCGCCAGATAACAAGCGTTGTGACCCATTAGTAGGTTCTGAATCCTTATGGTCCCTCTCCCACTCCTTAGTAAGTGCTCAAAATTGTAAAGAGATGGCAAAACACCCCACCTCCAGTCCTATTTCATAGTTGAGCAAACCTGGAGCCCCAGCTCAGGGAAGGACAGAAGATAGAGCAAATATCAGAAGTGATTGCTTCTTCATTTCCCACTGAACAACAGAATTAAATAAAAATATAAGAGAACTGCCACAAGTCAAGAAAAACTGGTGAAAAATTGCTGGTAGCCTTCAGAGCCCCAACAAAGAGACAGTGCCTGAAAGAACATCTACTAGAGCACAAACAATGGTTATCTCAGAGAACAACTGTACACAGAAGATACTCACAGACATCAAAGAATCACTGGATAGAATGAATAAAAATCAATAAATGCAAGGGCTAAAACTAAAGTTGCAACAGAGTTGGACAGACTCAAGAAAACATACTTAGAAATAATGGACATAAAGAATTCCATCCAAAAAAATAAATAAATTTGTTTTCCATCATAATGTTGTATTACATTTCTGCCTTTTATCAGAAAATCCAGTGGCTATCCCAGGCAAGGCTTTCCCCAAAATGCCAGCAGGAACACAAAGTTAGGCTTTCAGCACTAGAGTGATAATTAAGCAGGCATAAACTGGACAGGGTTTAGACAAGAGCCATAAAAGTATTTTCCAGTATAAACAAGCTTTCTGTGTGAGATACTTTCTGTTCACAGGTCTAACAGATAGGCATTAGGCCACCTTCCAAGTTAAAGAAGTATCCTATGACAGGTAAATTGTAAACATTTATGTCCAACTTTCCTTTATTTCCTGTTAGGACAACATTGTTAGCCACTCTGGTATGAAGCCCCAATTTACCTACAGCTCTCAAAACACTCAGGTCTAGATTTTTTTAGGTGATCTTGCCAAACATTCAAAGAAGAATTAACACCAATAATTCCTAAACTCTTCCTCTCAAGAATATAGAAGAATAAGGAAGCCTTCCAAAATAATTTTATGAGGCTAGAATCATCCTGGTACCAAAGTCAGAGATATCATAGAAAAAAAACTGGCCAGGCTCGGTGGCTCAGCCTGTAATCCCATGCCTTTGGATTGCCTGAGCCCATGGGTTCGAGACTCGCCTGGGCAGCAAGACCTCATCTCTACAATAAAATCATAAAAAAATCAACTGGGCGTGGTAGCGTATGCCTGTAATTCCGGCTACTCAGAAGGCTGAGGCGGAAGGATCGCCGGAGCCCAGCAGGTCGAGGCTGCGGTGGCCGGGAGCGGCCACTGCACTCCAGTCTGGGTGGAAAAATGAGACTCCAACTCAAAAAAAAAAGAAAAAAAAACTGTAAGTGTATTTCTCTAGTGAACACAGATGCAAAAATTCTTAACAAAATATCAGCCAACCAAGTTCAACAATACACTAAATATATTATATACCATAACAAAGTGAGACTCATCCTTGGAATGCAAGAGTAGTTGAACATATGCAATGCAATGCATTACATTAATAGAATAAATGATAAAAATTGCATGGTCATCTCAGAAAATGACTTTTTTAGATAAACAAAAAAGCATTTGGCAAAGTTCAATATCTATTCATGATTTTAAAAAACACTTTCAACAAAATAGGCATAGAAGAACTTACCACAATATAATATGAAAAAACATTCATGAAAAGCCTATAGTTTGCCAGACACAGTGGTTCATCTATAATCCAAGCTACTTGAAAGGCTAAGGTGGTAGGATCACTTGAGTTTGGGAATTGAGGTCTGCAGTGAGCTATTGTCACACACCACTGCACTCCAACTTGGGCAACAAAGTCAGACCCCATCTCTTTTTTAAAATGTTAACATTAACTAAATAATAAAAAACAAATTTTTTCTCAAAGATATCGCACAAGGTAAAGATGCCCACTTTGCAATGTCTAATCAACATAGTACTACAAGTTCTTAGTCAACAATTGAACCAGAAAAATAAATAAAAGGCATCCAAGCAAGAATGGAAGAAGTAAAATTGTCTCTGTTTTCAGATGTCATCATCCTGCATGTAGAAAACACTAAAGATGCCATTTAAAAAAAAACTGTTAGAACTGGAAATATATTTAGTAAAGTTACACAAAATCAATATACAAAAAAAAATCACTATCATTTCCCTACACCAACAGCAAACTCTGAAAAAAAAAATCAAGAAAACTATCCCATATACAATAGTGCCAAAAAAAGAGAAAATATTTAGACATAAATGTAATCAAATAAAAGGCCTATACTCTGAAAACTATAAAACATTATAAAATAAATTAAAGAAGATACAAATAAATAAAAAGACAACCTATATTTATGGATTGGAAGACTTAACATTGATAAAGTCCCCATACTACACAAAGTTACCTAAAAATTCAATACAATCCCTATCAACATTTCAATTGCATTTTTCACAGATATAGGGAAAACAATTCTGAAGTTACATGAAACCTCAGACAGCAAAAGTAATCTTGTGAAAGAAGAACAAAGTTGGAAACATCACTTCCTGAATTCAAATTATGTTGCTAAGTTATAATAGTAAAATTTTATGACTCTGGCATAAAAACAGATACATAGACCAATGGAACTTAATAAAGAGCCCAGGAATAAACCCACATAAGAGTATATACAGTCAACTAACATTTGACAAAGGCACCAAAAATACACAACAGCAAAAGGATAGTCTTTTCAATAAAGTGAATAAATAGTGCTGGAATAAACTGGATATCTACACACCAAATAGTGAAATTGAAACCTTATCTTACACCATGCAAAAAAATCAACTCAAAATAGATGAAAGACTTAAGCATAAGACCTGATATCATAGGACTCCTAGAATAAAAACATAGAAAGCTCCTGGACATATATATTTTATTGAAATATATACAATCCTTCATAATAAAGTGAGATTTGTCCTTGAAATGTAAGAGTGGTATGCTCCACAGGAAACAGCAGAGGTTCTTACCTGTGAGCAGCTGAGAAGAACAATTATAGAAGCTTCCACAGGAAAACAAGCAGCTTGTGTGGGGGGGATTATTTGTTTGTATTTTTTTTTAATTTTTTTTTCCTTTTCTTTTGTGCACAAATGTGTATGTCAGGCTTTGGCCTGTATTTCCCTCACCTTTTATTTCTCTTTCTTTTTTATTTTATGTATTTATTTATTCTTTTGTTTTTTATTTTCTGTTTATGTGTGTATGTGAAAGATTGAGTGATCGTCTTTCAGGTTTTTTGTTTGTTTGGTTGATTTTATTTTATTCTTTCTCTTTTTTTGGTTTAATGTATGTGTGATTGTATGTGTGAGGGTTCAATTGAATTCCTTTTTTTTTTTTACTTCTCTATTATTTTTTTCATTTTGTGTTGGGAGTGTGTATGTGCATCTGCATGTGTGTGCTCATTTTTTCTTTTTTGTGTTTGATTGTTATGCTTTGCTTTTTCCCCAGTTTGTTTTGTTTTAGTTTGTGTATGTGTGTCTCTGTAGTCTCTGTGTGTGTGTTCAACTTTCCTGCTTTTTCATTTTTGTCTTGCTTGTTTGCTTTGCTTTGTTTGGTTTTTTCCAGCTTGTTTTAGTTTTAGTTTGTGTGTCTGCTTTTAATTGCTTTTTGCTTTTGTTTCTGTGTTGGTTTTGTTTTGTTTCTGTTTTGTTTTACTTTTGTCTATCTTATTTAATTATCCTTATGTCTGTCCTCCTCATTGCTGTCTCTGCATCTTGGAATCAGCAGGTACACACACATAACCATTGCATCATCATGCAAAGTGGTGGTGGGGAGTGAGTCTCAGGAAACTCACACCACAATCATCATGATTTGTAAATAGTTTCTGAATCCTAGCTCCCCATCCTTCACCTTATTCAACTCTCAAAGTTACAAGAGACAGCAAAGCTTCCCACCCACAAATCTGTTTCAAAATAGATCAAATTCAGAACCCTGATCAAGGAAGAATAGAGACCCAAGCAAATGTCAGAAGTGAAAGCCTCTCCCACTGCCACTGAATAATAGAACTGAAGAGAAAAGAGAGATCTGTCACATATGAGGAAAAATCAATGGAAGAACACAGGTAATTTCTGTGTAACAAAGAGAAACACCTGAAAAATCAGACTTCAGAGCACAAACAATGGAAGTCACCAACTACTGGCCCTAAAATACAACCAGGATTAGGGAATGGATGGAAAGAGTGAATAACACTCAAGAAAGACAAGATATATCACTGAAAGAACTTGTAACAGAGATTTTGGTCATAACAAATTTCATCCAGGAAATAAATAACAAGATGATAAGCATGGAAAGCAGAATTAATAAAGCAGAAGAAAGAATCTCAGAAATTGAAATCAACCCAATCTGTAAAAGGCATAAGAAGAAAACTTAGAAAGAAAAAACAAAGCCTCCAAGAGATGTGCAATTATATCAAGAGGTCAAACCTACATCTGACTGGTATCCCAGAAAAAGAAAGGGAAAGGGAGAACAACTTAGAGCAAGTATTCCATAAGGTTATCCAAGAAATTTCACCAGAGTCATGACAATCTAAACACAAGAGATACAAAGAAACCCCGCAAGACATCAAAAGAGAAAACCAACTCCTAGACACATAGTAATTCACCTACAAAAAAACTAGTAAAAAAGAAAAAAAATCCTACAGGCAGCAAGAGAGAGAGGTCAGACTACCAACCAGGGAAAACCTTCAGAATAGTGTAGACCTATCAGCAGAAACACTACAAGTTAGAAGGAACTGGAGTTCAATAGTCAAAGCCCCCAAAGATAAACAAAGTCAACCAAAAACTTCCTACCCAGACAAGCTCAACTTCATCAGCAATGAAAAACTAAAATTCTTTCTAGACATCCAACCCTAAGAGATTTTGCAGCTTCCAGACCAGCTATACAGGAGATGCTTAAAAAAGTATTAAGCACAGAAGAAAGGAAAAAAAAGAATGACCACACACTTCCCAAGAGAGCAAGAAAACACAGAATCAACAAAGAATACATCATGCCTGCAACTTGAAAAAGCACACATACATCAACTAAACAGTTAAAAGAAAACAACCAAACAAACAAAACACTTTATAAGAACCTCATGATGGAGATAAACAATCACATTTCATAATCAGTCTGAACATCAATAGACTAAATGCGCCACTGAAAAGACACAATGGCAAACTGAATAAAAAACCATGACCCTAAATTTTCTGCATCCATAAAATTCATCTCACAATGTGGGATGCATAAAGACTCTAAGTTAGAAGATGGAAAACAAATTTCCAGGCAAATGAATCACAAAAAAGGCAAGAGTCATGATATTAATATCAGACAAAACATCCTGTAAACTATCAAAAGTTTAAAAAAATCTGAAAGGACACTACATAATGATAAAAGGTTCAATTTATCAAAAAGAAATATCAATTCTAAACATATATGCACCCAACACAGGAGCACCAGTTTTTTTTTAAAACAACTGCTAAGTAAACTAAAAAATGATATTGACTTTAACACTATTATAGCTAGGACTTAAATATCCCACTAACAACCCTGGATAGATCATCAAGGCAAAAATCAATAAAGAGATATGGAACTTCTATTAGATGCTTTACCAAATGGACTTAATAGATATCTAGAGAACACTTCATCCAACAACCACAGAATGTACACTCTACTCATCACCACATGGAATGTACTCCAAAATCAATCACATCCTCCACCATAAATCAAGCATAAGCAAATTTTATAAGATTGAAGTATTTCCATGCACCTACTTAAACCACAGTGGAATAAAAATAAATAACAACACCAACAAAATTCCTCCAAAACCCACAAAGACATGGATATTAAACTGGATGATGCTGAACAATTGCTGAGTCAACACAGAAATCAAAACAAAAGTTAAAAGATTCCCAAAAACAAATGAAAATGAAGAAACATCTTACCAAAACCTCTGGGATGCCATAAAAGCAGTTCTAAAGGAGAAATTTATATCTCTACAAACACACATCAAGAAAATGGAAAGATCACAAATTAACAGCCTAACAAATCACCTAAGAAAGCTGGAAAGACAGGACCACAAAAACCCTAACTTTAGCAGAAGAATCCAGATCACCAAGTAAAAGGCAAAAATGGAACAAAGAAGACAAAAATATCACAGAAAAAAATCAACAAAACAAAAAACTGGTTCTTTGAAAGGATAAACAAGATTGGTGGACCCCTAACCAAAATGACCAAGAAAAAGAGAGACAAAGCCTGAATAAACACAATCAAAAAAAGCAAAGCATCAAATTACAACTGACCCCAAAGACATACAAAAGATCAGAGACCACTATGCACACCTGTATGAAAACAAACTTGATAACCTAAATGAAATGGAGGAATTTCTGACATCACACAACCTTCCAAGATTGAAACAAGAAGACATTGAGACACGAAATAGACCAATAACAACTCAGGAAACTGACTCCATCATAAGAAAACTACCTATAAAAAAAGCCCTGAACCAGACGTCTTTTCAGTGAAATTCTACAAACACACAAGGAGGAACAGATATCAATTCTATTAAAAGAATTCCATGCAATTGAGAAAGATGAAATTCTCCCCCAAATCATTTTAAAAAGCTAACATCACACTGATACTCAAACCGGGTAAATATCCAACAAAAAAAAACTACTGGCCAATATCCATAATGGACATAAATGCAAAAATTCTCAACAAGAGTCTAGCAAATCATATTCAACAACACATCTCAAAAATAATCCACCATGACCAAGTAGGCTTCATCCCCAGGATGTAGGACTGGCTTAACATCTACAAGACCATAAATGTCATTAAATCAACAGATGTAAAAACAAGAACCACATGATTATATCATTTGATGCAGAAAAAGCCTTTGATAAAATCCAGCATCCCTTCAAAATAACCCTTGAATACCTAGGCATAAAAGAAACATACTTCAAATTAGTAAGCACCATCTACAATAAACTCACAGCCTGCAGATTGCTAAATGGGTAGAAACTGGAAGCATTTCCTCTGAAAACTGGAACAGGACAATGCTACCCACTCTCATCCCTCCTGCTAAACATTGTGTTGGAAGTCCCAGCAAGAGCAATTAGACAAGAGAAGGAAATCAGGGTTATCCAAATAGGAAAAGAGGAAGTTAAGTTATCCCTCTTTCCTGATGATGTGATCTTATACATCAAAATTCCAACATATTGCTAAATGAACAGAAACGGGAAACATTACCCCTGAAAACTGGAACAAGACAAGTCTGCCCACTCTTATCCCTCTTGTTCAACATTGTGTTGGAAGTCCTAGCTAGAGCAATTGGACAAGAAAAGAAAATCAGAGGTATCCAAATAGGAAAAGAGGAATTAAGTTATCACTCTTTGCTGATGATATGATCCTATACCTTGAAAATCCAAGAGAGTCTGTCAAAAACCTCCTTGCAGACTTCCCAGCAAGATGGCAAAGGAACAGGTCAGACTGTGAGAGTTTCTGCAAAAGAGAGAGTCGATAAAGACTCTCTGTATGAGTGGGTATGTGCTTGTGGGTGACTTCAAGTCCATCTAAGGGGAGAATAGGGTTTATGCACCTGGGGCTCTCCTCCAGAAGTAACTGCAACCCACCACTGCCCTGAGATTGGAGACCCGGGCACACAGGATTGTCTGCCATTCTCAGGGCTCTCTTGGGAGAAGGCAGCAGAGAACAGTTGCTCCTCACTGTCTGGCACCCGACCCACACCATCACCTGCAGCAGTAGACCTGGCACAAGAAGGAAGCTTGTGAAAATCTAGAATAAAGCTCCAACAGCAGTGATGGAACACCAACAGGCATCATCTTCTCAGTCCCAGACCAGACAGAGACTTGCATTGCCCATCCAGCTCTGCCCAGCCTCCATTTTGGGACCCAGAGTCTATGATCTCATTGGAGAGACAGATGCTTCTTCACCATGCTGGAACAGGCACAGACACACCATATATGAGTGGGAGATTTGACAGCAATAGCAGCAAATAGGCTGAGTCCACATCTGGCCCATCCTTCTACAACAGTAGTCAGTAGAACATCCTATCCACGCTGAAAACAACTCTATCAGCCTGAGCAGAGAGCAGAAGGGAGGGTTGGAGACCAGAATTGTTCCCTAAGGCAGAGTCCTGAAAGGAATTTGGAACCACAGAAACTGTCAGAGAGTAAGTTTTATTTTTCTTGTTTGTTTTTCATTTCAGTTTTATCTTTTTTCCTTCTTCTGTTTTTGTTTGTGTATTTATACTTGCTTTCTTTTTTTTTTTTTTTTGACATTCTGTTTATGTGTGGGTATTTTTGAGGAAGAAGACCACAACAGAGGGGTTTTTGTTTATATGACTGTTTGTATGTTTTTGCCTTGTTTGTTTTTTCTGTCTTTGTCTCTGTTTATGTTAGTTGGTATGCCTGTCTGTTTTCCCTCTGCTTCTTCTCTCTCTCCAACTCCTTTTCATCTGCCTATTTTCTTTTCCATTCATTTTCCTTTTCTTATCTCATTTTGCTTTCTGGGGCAAAACAAGTATCCCACTGCATGGACAGATTGTAAGGCAGTGCAAAGTTTGTTCCAGAGGACCCACAAAACTGTAGGCAGATACTGGGATCTGTAGATAGTGTCTGAATCACAGCTCCCCCCTTATTTAAATCTCAAAACTGCAGGAAAAAACACAAGCCCCCACCCCAGTCCAGCTTCAGAAATGAATAAAACCAGAGGATCTAAATAAGGAAGAATAGCATATTGAACAAACAGAACAGCAAATAGCCGTCCCCCCATCACTGAACAAGAGAATTAAAGAAGAGGAAAAAAAAAGGGGAGGGTGGTAGGGAAACCTACATAAATGAAGAAAAAACAAAGGAAGAGTATGAGTCTCATACAGACCTCTGGGGGCCAGCCACTGAGAATACAGACTTCAGAACACAAACAATGAAGAGCCCCCAAAATGACTGGTCTCAAACCACAAACCTAGATATCTGAAGGGGTCCAGCCCCTTGCCAGGTCGTGAGTTTTCCTGAAGGAAAGACGGATAGACAAAAGATGAAAATATTATACTCGGACACCTGCTTCTTGAACAGATTACATCCTTTATTAGTTAACAGAAAGCTTTTATACTATTTGTAAAGGGGCAAGACAAAGAAAATTCCTTCACGTACATATCCTTTAAAAGTTACCACCATCTAGCGGTCTTAGAAGAAACGAACAAGCCAAGAACACTATCTACTTTCAGTTAATGAGTCTTGAGATAAGTTTAAAAGGAGTTTCACTTAAACTAAACATAATGCATACAAGGTTTACTTTGATTTTGGTTCCACATCACTTGTCTAATTAAAAAAGCCTTAAAATCACTAAGACAAAACTATAGATTGTAACCTAGTGATAGTAGGAATATGAAGCCCATTAACTTGACCAAACAACAGTGGCTAGCATTTAAAGAATAACTATGAAAGTCACTTACTGTGAAAATACATACACTAATCTTTACTCTGAATAAACATATAAAGTGAACTAAACATAATGAAATAAAACTAACACAACTAAAATTACTATGGTTGCATAATTGCTAATAAGCTTTTAAGTTTAGGATAATGGTGATTTGACTATTTTCCCTTATGCTTGGCAACCTCCTGGAAAACATCTTTGTCTTAAGATAGGTACTGGAGCAATTATTATTATCTTTGAGGCACCAATTTTATCATTGTGTGAACTTAAACTTATGAACTTAAAACAATCTTCAAAGTAGCTATAAAACACTAAACTATAGCATTAAAACTTAATTAATGACTCAAAGTAAAAGCCTTGTTAAACATAACCAGAGCCTAATAATTTTTGTCAACCCTCATACATATGTATATTGATTATATAGACTTGTATGATATTACATTTACTAATTACAATTAATACGTGGATAAAACAATTATCATGTCTAGAATAGCACTGCCAGCAACTCTCTTCAAAAGAGTCCCAAATTACAGTCCTTGAAGTGCTTCAAGAAAACTCCCAGGTGCACAGTTCTTCATGTAGCAGTTTTTCTCTTTTGGGCTTTTACAACCTTCAAAGCTTTGTAATCGCCTTTCTTGTCCAGGTGTCTTCATTACTTTTCTCTTACCCTGCAGTGTTTATTTCTAAAGAAAACTCAAAAGAAGCTTTTAATGACATTTCCCAGGCCCCCAAGGTTGCTTTCTGTATTTAGTTAGTTATCATAAAAGTATCCAATTAGTATATTATGAATTCAGTGAAAACCCACTCTATAAACGTTTACTTAAAATTTAACTATAGAATTAAGTAAAAACCTTAACAATTAATCTTTATCCTAAGTCTGTGAAGACAGTGTTATAAATCACCTACATAACTCCTAGATAAGTGTTAGAATTTATAATGAATTCATAATGAACTTACTATAAACTTGTGCTTCTATAAAACCTTATGTCTAAACACTAAACTGCATAATTCTAAATCAAATAAGGAGTGAATATACTAATATCATTTTTTATTCAAGCAATATCTAGTAACTTACAACCAAGTGAAAGAAAGCATTCTTGATGTGCTTCAGAGTTTAACCCTTGCATATGTTAGAAAAGGCCAAACGGCACAGTGGGAAAATGGGAAAATGAACCATGACATTCTCAGGTTAGGTGTGAGTACTTCGCATAAACATGCCATTTTCTTCTTCCACGATTGCACAGAATTTCTTCAGCCGTACCAAACAGCAAAGGTGGAAGACAGAAGGGCCTCGGCTTCCAGGGCTCGCCCTGAGGCCCGGGGTCTTCGGCCCACCAGGACCCTGTCAATCAGGTGGACCTCCACGGCTGGCTCCCAACATCTCCCTCTTTTTGTTTTTTAATACGAAGCCATGAAATTCCATGCTTAGTCAAGAGATGTTATTTTTCAATGATTTGAAGATTACTGGAAGTAAGCATAATAATAACAAAATTATTCCTCCACAAATTCCCACGTTGATTAATATAGACAATAACGATTTTTGATTGACAAATGAAGAAAAATTGTTAAAGATTGACTAAGCCAATTGGGTGGACTCAAATTGTTTTTCAGCTGAACTAATATCTTGTACTTCCTGATGAAGTTTGGAAAGATCCAAGCTTATATTGGAATGGTTCCAAATTCCAGAGATATGATTTTTTAATCCTATCCCAGGTATGAATAGATTTGTTCACTTGGAAAGGTGTGACACAAATCCATTTAAACTCTGAATGACATCGCAAGGCCAATTTAATTTTCAAGCTTACAAGTTCTTGTCCTATAATCAAAATAGCCTCTTCTAATGCATTAACTTTACTTTCTAATTTTTGGTCAATAATTTCTTGAGCAGCTAAAGCTAATGAGACATTCTTGGATAACTGATCTGTAAATGAAGCAGTATGGCTCTCTTTAGCTAAAGTTATGGCTGAAACTGAAACTGATGTAGCAATGGCTATCAAAGCTATAATTTCTAAAATTAAAGTTGCTATAAATCTTTTTTACCTTGACAACAATGAATTAACTTCATACAATGTCCTTAAACTATATTCATCATACCAAAGAGATGGAAGATTTACAGGAACCATCAAATAAGGAGGTTGGCAGAGAATAATAAATCCTTTATATGAATTAGAGAAAGTAAGACAATTAGTTTGCAATTTTTACAAGAAATATGATATTTCTGTCCATAAAAGAAATTATTAAAGATTTATAATCAGTGGTTACTAAAAAGGCATAAGGAGATTGTAAGCAAGCTCTTATATTATATACAGTTGGTCCGGTATCCAAATGAGCAATGAAGAATTCTGGGGAAAGACGCAGGCATACTGTCTCCCACATGTCAACAATACATCAGGCCCTCTCCATTGACCTGTAAGGAGATCTTTCCATTTAACCATAGGCTTAACAGTTTCTTCCAGATTTCAGTGTCTAGCCATAGCTGAATGACCCAAAGAGTCCAAACTAAGGTGATTGAGTACGAATAAAGCATGGCTTACAATGTGATGAGGGGAACTATATTTAAATTCTCCCTCTTGTAATTTAATGATTTGATTTTTTAAGGTTTGATGGGCTCTCTCGACTATGGCTTGACCCTGAGGATTATAAGGAATTTCCTGTAGAATGAGAAATGTTAAACTGAACACAAAACTGTTTAAAAACTTTAGACGTATAAGCAGGAGCATTGTCAGTTTTTAGTTGTTTTGGGATACCCAACTGTGAGAAAAAAAAAAAATAAATGTTGTATTACATCCTTATAAGCCTCTCCTGTTCTTGCAGAAGCCAATATGACATGGGAAAATGTATCCACAGTTACATGTAGGTAAGATAACTTTCCAAAGTTGGAAAGATGAGTCACATTCATTTGCCACAGGACATTAGGCTTCAATCCTCGGGGATTAACCCCTGTTGGAACACTGTTAAAGGTGGGATATGCTGGGCAATTTTTAACAATTTGCCAAGCTACTTCTCTAGGCAACTGAAACTGATACCATAAGGCAGTGGCATTTTGGTGATGGATATTATGAGATAACTGAGCTTGAGTAACTGCCTCTGTTTCAATGGCTGCACATATTGCTGGTTTAGTTAGACTGTCAGGCAATTGATTGCCTTTATGCAGAGGTCCCGGAAGGCCAGAATGAGATCTAATGTGGCCAACAAAAAACTGCTCCTTTCTGTCACAAATTAATTGTTGTAATTGAACAAGCAATTCTAAAATTGTAGTTTTATTGGTAGGAATAGTAGCTGTCTCAATATGATGAAACAATCCTTTAATATAACAAGAGTCAGTATACAAATTAAACCTTTTATTCTTTAAAACAGAAAATGCATATAGAACTGCTTTTAGTTCTGTTCTTTGTGCTGAAGATTCTGAAGTGTTTAAAACATGGGGCTCATCATCAATTATTGTCACCGCTTTCCCATTAGATGAACCATCAGTAAAAACCAAGGCTGCCCCCTCGAGGGGAACTAGGGAGCAGCTGCAAGGAAAAATTATGGGGTTTTGTTTTACAAACTGCAACAATGGATTTTTAGGCAAATGGAACAAGATTTGTCCCCTGAAATCAATTAAAGCTACTTGCCAGTCATCATTGGTCTGTAACAGGGTTTGAAACTGGGTTTTGTCATATGGGACAATAATATTGTCTACCTCCTTCCCAAACAATTCCACACTTCTCTGTCTACCTTTAGTTATTAACAAAGCCACTAAATAAGGATAAGATGCCAAAACCTTTTTAGAAGAAACTGGTAAATGTAACCACTCCATAGGTCCTTCCTGCCACAAGCACCCTGTTGGGTATGAAGAGTAGCCAACACAATTAATTCCCACAGTAAATTATAATTTACTCTTTTCACCTTTTGAGACTCAATGGCCTTCTCTACAAGAGTTAAGGCCTTTTCTGCCTCAGATGTTAAAACTCTTTTAGAGGTGGGGGAGGAATCCCCCTGCAATATATTAAAAAGAGGCTTTAAGTCTGCAGTAGTTATATGTAAATAAGGTCTTAACCAATTAATATCTCCTAATAATTTTTGGAAGTCGTTTAAAGTCACCAAATGATCTTTTCTTAACTGTAAAGGCTGATGACTCACTGTCTGAGTGTTTAACACTCAGCCAAGATAAGTGAAAGGTGGATTGATTTGAATTTTTTCACTGTATCATTTAAAATATCATGCAAAAAAGCCTGTTTTGATGGGCTAGTAAAATATCATCCATATAATGCACCAGATAAAGGTCAGGGTATTGATACTTAATATCTTGTAAAGCAGCATCAACATATTTTTGACACAAGGTAGGGCTATTTTTCATTCCTTGTGGCAGGACTTTCCACTGATGCCTTGGCCAAGGCAGAGAGATACAAGGCAGAGAGATGCCAGATGAGAGCCTTAATAGAGAGAATAAATACAAATAAAGTGAGATGAGGAAAGAATGAGGGAGTTGATAACTAAGATAACAGCAATAAAGAATACAGTGAATGAAATAGACAACAAACTGATAAGCATGAAAAGCAGAATTAACCAAGCAGAAAAAAGAACCTCAAAGCTTGAGGATCAAAGTATGGAGCTAACCTATACTGTTAAAAACATAGAAAAGAAGCTTAAAGAGACAGAACAAAGCTTCCAAGAGATGAGCAATTATTTCAAGAAGCCAAACCTAAGATTAATTGGAATCCCTGAGGCAGATAGAGAGAGAGAGAGAGAGACTACACTGGAACAAACATTCCATGAAATTACCCAAGAAAACTTCCCTCATCTCATCAGTGATGTGACCACTCAAACACAAGAGATTCAAAGAACCCCTGCAAGACAACAAAAGAGAAGACCAACTCCCAGATGCATAGTAGGTATAAAAGAAAAGATCCTAAAAGCAGCAAGAGAGAAAGGTCATACTACCTACCAGAGAAGACAGATTAGAATAGCATCAGACTTACATACAGAAACACTTCAGGCTATGAGAACTTGAAACCCTATCTTCAAAGTTCTCAAAGATAAGCAATTTCAACCAAGAATTACCTAACCAGGTAAGATAAGTTTCATAAGTGATGGAGAATTAAAATCCTTCCCAGGCATTCAATCTCTAAAGGTTTTATTCGGCCTCCAGGCCAGTTCTACAAGAAACACTTAAGAAAGTATTAAATACAGAAGAAAGGAAAAAAAGAATGCAGGAAAAAGATTGAAAACACACATGAATCCACCAAAAAATCAAGAGACAGACAAAAAAACAAACAGCAGCAAAAATACAAAACTCTATAAGAGCCTAATGACAGGAATAAACACTTTCATCTCTATAATTAGCCTGAATGTGAATGGAATAAATGCACCCTTGAAAAGCCATACATTGGCAAAATGGATAAAATATAATGAGGCAACAATACATTGTCTCCAAGAGATTCATATAACCAGAAAGGACACTCACAGACTCAAAGTAAGAGGATAGGAAACAAAATTTCAGGTGAATGGAACACAAAAGAAAGCAGGAGTCATACTCTAAATACCAGACAAAATACCCTTTAAGTTATCAAAAATTTAAAAAGATATGAAAGGTCAATAGATAGTGATAAAAGTTTCAATCCATCAACAAGAAATATCCATACTAAACATATATGCACCAACTCTCATAAAGCAACTTCTAGATAACTTTAAAATATATATTGACCCTGACACTATCATATCTGGGGACTTTAACACCCAACTAACAACCCTAGATAGATCATCAAGACAAAAAGTCAACAAGGAGATCTGGAACCTCAACATGACACTGGACCAAATGTATTTAACTGATACCTATAGAACTCTCCAACCAACAACCATGAAATATACATTCTACTCATCAACACATAGAATGTACTCTTACATCAACAACATCCTTGACCAAATGAACATTTGTATACCTAGCCCTGAATTGTACCCCACATCTTTAAAATAAAAAATTAAAAGAATAAAAAAAAGAAAAAAAGTGCAAAAGACTATCACACTCTTGTATACCAACAACAAGCAGGCATAGAGCCATATAGGAAAGGAACTTATTAACTTTCTATCCTATGACATTACTGTAATCACTTATTTTCTCTAGGTGAATTTTTTGGAGGGATTATTTTTTTAGAAATGTATACATAAAAGATTATGTAATCTATGAACAAAGTTTAATTCTTCTTCCCAATCTGTACAACTTTTATTTCATTTACTTGTCTGATTTCACTGCCAGGGATGTCAGTCTAATGTTTTTTTAAATCAATTCACAAAGATTATACATATTTCTGAGATAGATGTGCTATTTTGATACATGCACACAGCATGTAACTAAAAAAGTTGATCTCAAGGAGATACAGAGTGGAATGGTGGCTATCATAGACTAAGAAGGGTAGGAATAAAAAAAGATTGGAAAGTGGGTACAAAAATACAGTATAATATTGAGTAACAGTGAACAGAGGGTACTATTGTTTGGTCTTTTTTCTGGTCTCGTGGAAAAAGCAACCAGTTTCTTACCAGTTTCATAATTAATTATTATGCTAGCTGTAAGATATTTTTGTTGTTGGTTGTGGTGGTGGTGGTATTTGTAGATGTTCTTTATCAAGTTAAGAAAGTTTCTCCTTTCTTTCAATCTTCATGAAAATATTGATTTCCCATTTAACTTCCATTTTATATTTACTGGGAAGGTAGTTTGTTGTACTTTGTTTATTAGCATTTCATATTGAGTCAATTGCCCACTATTCTGTAGGGCCTTTTGCTTTTATCTACTCTGACTGCTATTACAAGATATCACAGACAAATGACTCAACAAACTTTTACATTTCAGATCAGAAGCCTAGAAAATTCAAGATCAAGGTTGGTTTCTGCTAAGGACTCTTTTCCTGATTTTCAAACAGTGCCTTCTCACTGTGTCCTCACCTGGCAGATGAAGAGAGAGCACTGGTGTCTCTACCTCTTCTTATAAAAGCACTTACCCATTGTGAGAGGCCACTCTAATGACCTCATCTAAACCCAATCACCCCCAAAGATTCTACCTTCTAGCACCATCAAATTGGGGGTTAGGACTTCAACATATAAATTTTGAGGTACACAAACATTGTCTATACCATCAACCATGTTTCTTTCAGATATATAAGCATTGCTGGCATAGTAAGTATACTAATTTTTGACTTATCTATAGGGAGGATATTTTTCTTCTAATGTCTATTTCTCCTTACTGTCTCATAAAGGTAATAGAGGAGAATGTATATAGAGATTTCATTTTTCAAGCTGGGAAGGGTAATGATGAGATGGGATAGAGAGAGTATTGAGAAATTATTTGAAATAGCTAATGCATTAACTTTATTTCCTAGATGGGGAACCAGTATCCAGGAACTGCTAGTTATCTGGACAGGACCAAGACAGTATGTAGCCTTCTAAACAATCTTCAGCTTAATTTTCTAATTTAAATATGTGTGAGTCTCATTTCCTGGATGCAGTGGTGTGCAGTGATCTCATGAGGCCAGATCTGGGGAAAGAGTAGGAATAGAAATGTTGCTATCTTCTAATGCACCCCATTAGGCTTCTAAGGGAGGCTTTAGGACCTAGAGTCTTACATGCCTCCTAATATCTTTCCTTTTACTTTCAACTGGCATCTATTTACTATTGTGTTAGTGTCTCTCTGTCTCTCTGTCTCTCTCTCTCTCTCTCTGTAATTATATTTACTTATATTATCTTTCAAACTTTTTATCAATTTTTGATATATTTTTTTTTACTTTGCTTATTTTTGTTATTTGAATATTGGCAAAGGGGATCATCTACCTTAAATTTTTTAACTATTTGAAATGTATGTGAGAACTGACCCTGAAAATAATTTTTGTTAAGAACTACAAGAGTAGGGTAAATTGTTTAGGCCAATGTGATACCACTTAGAATCTGAGGAATGTTTTGAGAAATATAGGAGGACAGGCTCTTATTAAAAGGTGATTAGAACATACTAGCTCTAAAAGCTAAGGCAGATAAGTTACAAGCTCACACAGTTATGAATTCAATATTCTACTTCATTGAGCCACATCAGTGTAAGTCCTAGAAAAAGAAACCAAGCACAGGTGCCCATTAAAAACCTTTACTAGGTAAGTGAATCAATATGAAGCAGCTGGTTGAATGACATGATCCATTTCTCAAGGATGGCAACATCCTAGGCTGGTGAATTTAGCAGAAAGTCCACCACATACCCATTTCCTGTGGCATACCTGACAGCAGTATTAGTGATTTGAATTCCTTGGTTATTAGTTTGGAGGAAATGAGATGATATAGGAAAATGATACAACATTCTGCATTCCTAATTATTTGAAACAGCAATAGCCATTTCATTATTATACGACACTTTAGGTTGAACATACCCACATCTTCATTGAGACACCTCGTTAGTGAAACCATCAGAAACAGATCAGGAGCTAATACAAAGAAGGATTAAAGGAAAAACATTAAGGTTTGCAAATAGAATTATTTGGAGGAAAGTGAGGAATAGGGGAGCAAAGATCTACCTCCAAAGAAACAGAAGGGAGTACCAATACTAAAACCAAAAACTTCTCAAAAGAAACAAGTGAATGCTTGAAAGTTTTAACTTCTGCATACCTATATGTTCTGCTGTAAATATTTTACAATTTTTATATCCTGACTCCCCTCATGTAGAGCAATTGTAGCAAGGTGGGGCTTTTTGTCTGTTTCTAACAAAGAAATTCACTTTAATGTGATATTTAAATTAATATTATACATATTAAAATTATGAACTTCAGTTAAATCAAGTTGAGCAGGAAATAGTCACATTAAAGTTATTTTACTTAAAAATGTAGCTAATTGCTAACTTGCACTTCTAGGTAGAATGTGGTGGTTAGCAGCAGGGTAACACTTCTGATCCAACAACTTTAAAAATAATTAAATTGAAAAAGAATAATATTTTTACAGAAATAAAAAACCTGGGGGAAAAGTACTTAAACTAGATGAGATTATTCAATGGTCATTTTCCTTCTTGAGGAAATTTGCTGATTTGTGCAAAAGGCTTGAACCATGCAAAGAGGTGCTACTGGGAGAAAACCACTGAGCATTAGCCACTTAGGTAAATCTGGTGCAATGAATTAGAAAACTAGAAATTCTAAAACTCAGGTTTATATTTTCCTGTGAGGCTTTTACTAAGTGCTGGGTCAGTACAGAAAGCTGGCAGAGGAGGAAGGAGAAAAGTAGAAGAAAGTATAAGTTTCTTACAATTTTGATGTAATTGGAAGAACGTCTCTTCCTAGAAGGAAAGGTCATTTAATAAATACATATTTGCCATTAAACCATGTTTTCCAACATAACAGGATTTCAAATCTGTAGGAACATGACTGTTAGCACTTTTATGACTATTTAAATATCAGATTGTATATAGGATTAAGATACTAAACAGAACTAGAAACGTCTCAGATTTCTTATTCTTATAAGTCACCAAGTAGGCATTTGATATGTGTTTATCAAATGTGAGTTAAGTGAATGATGAATGGAGGAATAAATGAAGCTTGTTATCTCCTGCAAAACAAATCCTCAGAAATCATAGCAAAAATATTAAAAGTCTATTAAAACATCAAAAATAGAAATAAAAGGAAAAAGTTATCCCTTTCAAAAATGACCTCTAAATAACCATGATCAAAAATTTTAAAGTGCAAAATAAAATATGTATGGCATTTTCTAAGACTGAGAAAGAAGTCACAGCAAGAAATTTGAGGAACAAATAGTGAATTCATCATGGCACTTACTGTATTTGAAATGCCAGTAAGATGACCAAAAGGAAAATCTTTGAAGGTTGTTAAATATATCTGTCAGTAGTTCAGGAGGAACGCACAAAATATATTTACATAGATGATTACTGAAGTCATATGACTAAATAAAATTAACAATAGAAATCATACAAGGTAAAGTACAAGCTTGAAAGTCTAGGGGTGTGGGAGGAGATTAGGAATGAACTGAAGAAAAGAAACCCTTGCTAGGCCCATGGAGGCCCATAGAAACAAAAAAGAGTGTTTTTTTCATGTAAATCAAGCAAGACAAAAATGCCATAGACTTTGTGACAATTTCTGTTCAATGCTATGAAGGGACAAGTTAGTTTCAAGCTAAAAAATTAAAATTATATGTGTTCGAAGGACGGCATAAGGGACCTGGCTAAGGCAATTTCAGCAATCTAATGGAGTTTGAGGAATGAATGACATAGGCAAGTGAAGAGGCTAAGTATAGACTACTCTTTCAAAAAAAAAAAAGGCAGAATCTGTAAGAGAATGCAGGTAAAAAGGAAGGAATTTAGTTTATGCTTGTTTTGAATTTTTTTGCAATTTTGTTTTGTTTTTTTAAGTGGGAGATACTAAAACACATACTTACGTAGAAAGAAGAGCATAGAATGAGAGGTGATGGTTATAGGAAAGATGGCCTGAAGTGATTATGCCTGAACAAGAATAAAGGAGGTGATATTTGAGCACAGTACTAAGTCTGCATAAGAAAGCACATAGTGGAAAGGGTGGGAAAAGACCTTCAAGGCAGAAGAATACCATCACCAAATCAGAGGTTAAAACACTCACTGGGGCTATAATTATGAGTTAACTAAATTAATCTGCACGAGGAGTGGATTCAGTGCAGAGTGAATATTTCTGGAGGCCAAGACCGTACAAACCTGGAAGAAGCACTATGAGAGCAGAACAGCAGACAGGAGAACAAGAACCTCTCTGAGTGCATGGGATGATGAGAGAACAACAAATTGTGAAGTTGTTTGTGCAAGTAAATTGTAGAAATTGTTGTATTTCTGCAACAATTTTTTCCCTCTCAATTATGGTCTAGGTTGCTTATCATTTGACCTTTTTGAAAGGGGAACTTGCGCACTCGCAGGTCCCATAAGGTCGATGTATATCTAATGATCACATCCAGACGGCACCCAAAGTTATACTCCTATAGATCCAGTTGCTTACAATCTCCATAGCTAACTTTCTATCTCTTTGTACAGAAATAATCTTCCAACATGCTGTTAGCTTCCTCCAGATATTTGTTCTTTAGTCTTTCTGAAAACGCTTCTGACCTGCATATTCATTTGTTAGGTTATTTTCAAATCTTCATTTCTGTAATTCTCATATGCCATTTTTGTTACAATTTTGCTTCTGAAATGGTTCAGTATTTAATATTTCAATTTATGAACCCTAGAAAATTGTCTCAGTTTTTAATATCGAAACACATAAAAAGTTTCTGCATCAAATTACTTTCTCAGCAATAAGAACTATATCTACTCCACCCAAACCCCATGGACTAAATAACAAAGGTTAGCCAATTTATAGCCCAGATATCTTTGCAAAGATATTAGTGGTGGCTGACTTATTGCTTCAATCATTTTTATCTGGGCAATGAAAATATTTTTATAGACTTTTCATATTTTCTAAGGTAGCATGTTTAAAAATTAACAACTTACCAAGAAGAAAGGAAAAAGAATGACAGAAATACAGGTTCCTTAACACATTCAGTAGAAATGTCTGAAAAACAAATAGGTATGGAAAAATCAGCAAACACTGGAAAAAGAAGATGTGACATTATTTTGCATTAATTACTTTGAAAATCGTAGTAATCAAAATAATAAACATAAAGAAATATAAAATTAATTGTTTTGATATTTTATTCATTCTAAATGCATTTACTAGATATTCCTCTTGTGTCACTCTGTTCATGCATTAAAAATTAACAAAGCTAAAATGAGCTTGCTGTCAAGGAAAATGTTCTCTGAGTATTAGGAGGGTCAAATTATCATTTCTTGATTTCCTAGGTGATTTAATTTTATTGTTGGAAATAAATTTTAAAAGAATGTTATGTTCCTGGAAAAGTGTGTGTCACAGCATTTCCTGTCCTACCCCTCATGAGATATACCTGGTTCAACTGGCAGTCTGGTGCCAGCAGATTGAGTAAGAGAGTCCACACTTACAGTTACACAGGCACAAAATCTAAAGGGTGAAAATAACTCAGTCAGCAGAAGTGTCAAAACCTAAAATGCAAGGAAAGTTATACAGAGGATTGATGTATCTGAAGGAAACACAAGTCTAGTCTCAAACTAGGAAAACAGAAACAGTTTTTGTTTTTTTGTTTTTGTTTTCCACCAAGCAAGGTTAGGATTTGTAATGAAGAATATCTGAGTGATTCCCCAGAAATGAGTTTATTATGATGGATTTTTTTTGGGCCTCCATAATGCATTAATAGTAAAGAAACCATCTTTCACTGCTCCAGTCATCAGTAGCCAAAGTCTCTCACCTGAGCAACCCAGAATTATAGTAGGCTTACCTGGTACAAATTTCTGTTACTTTCAGTGGAATTTTTATAGTGAAACTTGGACATTATCTTTTGGGTTAAATTTTTCTTATCCTTTTCCATTTTATTTTATTATAAATTGATAAATTATAGTTTTATGTATTTATAGAGTACAAAATAATGTTATAATTTATATTACAAGATGGAATAATTAAATCAAGCTTAACATATCCATCACCTCAAATACCATTCTTGGTTGAGAATATTTGAAATTTACTTTCTAAGTAATTTTGAAATGTACAATATACTATTATTAACAATATTCACTACACAGTGCAATAAGTCTAAAAATTTTTTTTTTAAAAAAACCCTTATTTCTCCTAAGAGACTTTTGACCATCATCTCATTCCCTCCACCCCCAGCCTCTGATAATCACCATTCTAGTTTCTGCTTCTATGAGTTAGATTGTTTTAGACATCACATATAAATGACAACATGTAATATTTGTCTTTCTTTGTCTGTCTTATTTCACTTAGTATAGGGTTCTCCAATTCTATTCCTGTTGTTACAAATGACAGAATTTTTTACTTTTTAAAGGCTGAATAGTATTGCATCATGTATTTATACCATATTTTCTTTATCCATTCATCTGTTGATGAACATTACCTGACTTTTTTTTCACATTGGAGCTAACAGTTTTACCTGCAGTTAGAGTGTTATTAGCAATTATTAGACTCATAGGCAAGGAAGAATGATTAAATCAGCACCTGGATATTCTGATATCTGTGCAGTCACAGCAGCATGGCCATACATTCTGTCAAGTTCCTGAGATTTTTCTGAAGCAAGGGGAGGAGTTTTTGGAGGAACTTGCCCTTCTGATGTCCCTTGTGCATGCAAGATCATTAAACTGTATTCTTAATCTTGTCTGCTAATCTAAAATGCAACCTCCAAATTGCACAGTACTGCATTTTTCACAGGCAAAATGTTCTGTACCTACATTTTCACAAGTCTAGCTGATGGTGGGAGGGGGCAGGCTTGGAAACTTGTGGCATTAAATCATCTATATTGCCCACCTGAGAGGAGGAACTATGTAGAACACTCATACTTGGAACAAATTACTCCATAGTCAAAAAATGGGTAATGCCCACATCAGTGTGTGGGAGTGAGTCATGAGGGTCAGTTGGAGCCTTTAACAAGGGACTGAATCCAAAGAATCAAGAAGTATCTAATGGATTCAGATGATGATTCCTAGGATTTAGTTTATGTCCTAAGAGATTAAGTTGAATTCAAGTGATCTGACATCAAATGATAGGTGTTTTTTGTTTTGTTTCCCTGAGTTCTTGCCTAGGGCAACTATTAGAATTTCTTTTAATTCAGCTTTATGGGCTGTTAATATTTAACGCATGGGAGGTATATTGAAGGAAGCAAATCCCTGAGGAGTATAAACATCTGTAGTAGGTTTTTGCATGGACAGACTGTAAACCACTATGGGAGTGGGGATGAAAAAGTAAGATTCAGCTGTCCTCAACATCCTGAGAAGATTTCCCACAATAAAATCAATAAAAGTAGCCGGGAGCCAGCTCGGTGACTCAGCCTGTAATCCCGCGCCTCTGGGAGGCTGAGGTGAGCGGATTGCCTGAGCCCGCGGGTTCGAGACCCGCCTGGGCAGCGAGACCTCATCTCTACAATAAATCAAAAAATCAGCCGGGCATGGTAGCGCATGCCTGTAATTCCGGCTACTCGGAAGGCTGAGGCGGAAGGATCGCCAGAGCCCAGCAGGTCGAGGCTGCAGTGGCCGGGAGCGTCCACTGCACTCTAGTCTGGGCGACCAAGTGAGACTCCAACTCAAAAAAAAAAAAAAATCAATAAAAGCAAAAAGAAAGGCAGTTATTCTTCAGAGGGATTTTTTAGAATGTGCGTATATGTGGAGGATGGTATCGTCATATGAATTTATAAATATCTAGATTAAGTCTAATTAACTTTATGGTCATATGAGGTCATCTTTATTATCATCAAACGAATAGAGGAGAGCAAAGTACAATCCAGAGTTCTCCTTCTCAGGTATTCCCTGCTCTGTGCTACTCTCATATCCCCGTTGGTTGCAGTGCATGGGAAGAAAACAACTGGGTGATCTGACTGAAGCTTCTAGGTGATGGGCTTTAGGATTGCACAGAGGGCTCAAAAAGAGATAGTCAATGTGTATGTATATTTGTGTGTGTGTGTGTGTGTGTGTGTGTGTGTGTGTGTGTGTGTGTGTGAGTGTGTGTTTCTGAAGGAACTAAAAAATAATGGTAAGTACAGTGAATGGGACTCTGGGGAAAAGGGCCTGATTTTAGTGTCTTTGACTCTTATGTCCATCTTTGTTCTAATGTATCACTTTCTTTAGTTAGAAAATCTTAAGAATTCTTTTAGAAAATTGTAATCTTGTACAACCTTAAATATTAGGCTTCCACTCCGTTCTTCAGAACTTGTCTGGCTATATTCATATTGGTTCTGGATCTATTCCATGGTCCTTATATTATTCCTACATGTCTCAGTTCTCCTTTCATTGCCGTCTGTTCAGCAGGGGCATTTTTTTCTGTCAGGCGAGGACATGCTGTGTCCAATTTCTTCCCTGAACCCCCTTCCCTCACTAAATTACTCATACAAAACCCACTTAAGATTTAATTCAGGCAAATCTCATAAAGATCTGGAAGCTTCTTTCACCTCTTCTAGCTTCTTCATCCCCCTTCAGGAAGGAATATGAGAATGAGAGCAGTTCTGCCATTAGGTTGATCTTCTTTTCTCCCTTGGGCTGATGCTGCCAGGTGAGGTCACCTCCCTCAAAGCTATACATGACCCATTAGAGAAGCCCCTCCACACAAATCATTCCTGTTCTAATTCCCCCACCAGAAACCAATCCCAGACGGTATCCTTTTCTTGTGTGTTTTGGGAATGGTGGCGGGGGAAGACTTTTCAGGTATCCTGAGAAAACCTGATCTGAGTAATCTTTCTCCAGGATATTTACAAGAAAGAAGTGAAGAAAAACATTGTGTTTAATGCATGTAGGAGTCAATCAAATATATATGGAATTCCATTTCTCAAATCGTACATCAGAATGAGAAATTTACGCAACATCATGGCATTTGTTTGTCTAATCATGATGACAACTTTATTTTATCAAGTCACCAGTGAGAAAGTCTTAGAAAAAGGTAAGTTCATAAGTAAACATATAGATCCAAATATCTTTGTTACTGAAGTTCTAAATAGTATCAAGAAAGATTTTAGACAAATTTGATACATTTTTATGTTTGTTAAAAAATATAAATTTGTACAACTGGCCTCTGATGATCTTATTCTATCATTCCATCATTCACTGGTTACATCAAACCAGACACACCGTATTAAAACATGAAAAAGGTGGTCAAATGTAAGGACATATGTCTTCAGAATTGTTCGGGGTCCATAAATTCTAATATAGGAAGAATAAAGAAATAGAAGATATGTAGCCTGTGGAAGAAAAATCTTTGTGAGATATGGTAGTTACTCTACTTCCAAATACGTGAAAGACTATCAATTTTGATGAGATGCTCAACAGTATATTAATCAAGCAGAATTAGAACTAATCTATGTGAACTGTAAATTTGATGTGTTCAATGTGTTAGACCCAATGTGTTTGTTTACACTAAATATGAAAGATCTTTCTTTGTGATTATGATTCATGATTATGTCTAAAGTGTATGCCTTCAAAAAAGGAAGAGTTTTCTCTCTTTAAGTGGGGAATGGTCACATATGGGAGAAGTTACTAGGGAGACAAGCATCAAAGAGAAGGAATCTGAGTTTTAAAAATTAATATTTCCTGTTTCCTCACTGCTGAGAGTAATATTTACTTCTTGGAATAAATGCACATTCCTGTTCAACTATCACAACTTTCCTTTAGTTTTCTGCTTTCAGGGTTTGATATCACTTTTCTCTGGGTTAGTCTCTGAATTGGGTTTCCTTATCCAGTCATTTCCCTCCTGACAACACGTACCCACTTTTTCTGCAGGGTTTGCCTCATGTAAGTATTCTGTTTCTGCTTCTGGATATATACAATGTGAAATATTTTAGTTAGAAAAGTTTCCATGAATAAATTGGAAAATAATTTATCTTCCAAAGATTCTTTTGATCCTCAGCTTATGTATAGATCACAGATGCTCACCTACACTGAGCTTGAGTGATTTTTTTTTTAAATTAAATGAGTGACCGGGCGTGGTAGCTCATGCCTATAATCCTAGCACTTTAGGAGGCTGAGGTGAGAGGACTGCCTGAGCCCACGGGTTCAAGACAGTCTGGGCAACTTAGCAAGACCTCATCTCTACTTGGAAGGCTGAGGCGTAAAGATCACCTGAGCCCAGCAGGTCGAGGCTGCGGTGGCCGGGAGCGTGCCACTGCCCTCCAGCCTGGGCGACAGAGTGAGACTCCAACTCAAAAAATAAAATAAAACAAAAAATTAAATGACAAAATGTTTTACAAATACAGAGAAGCACTCATAGTTTTACCTCCCAAAATTAAGAGAGTTAAAAGTCACATATATTGCTTTTTTAATTACATTATTTTTTAAAAGTAAACTATTACAAATAAAAATGGCATGATTTTACATTGCTCTAATAGAGTTCCTTCATCACTCTGATAAATTAATGAGTATTATATATTTGATATATATTCTTTATCTACTTGCACCATTTTAATATATGTCCATGGAAAAATAAAGTATTTTTAAAACAGCATTTATACATGTATATTCTGTATATGAGCAAAAATTCATGAGTGATAAATTCTGTCTTCTCTCTCTCCTTCTCCCTCTCTCTCTCTCCCCCTCTCCTCTCTCTCCCCCTCATTCAGAGCTATTTATTCTCTTCTGTCAGCCATTCATTGGTTGTTCTTTCTGAGATTTTTATCCCATGTATTATAATGAATACTCAATATACATCACTCTCTTTCCACTCAAGTGGTTTCATACTATGCACTGTCGTTCATTTAGCTTTTTGAGTTTAAGAACAGGTTCTGAATACCTCACTCTGTCAGTGCATAGAGAAGTACTCATCCTTGTAAGGGTTAAATGTTATTTAATTATATGGACATATAAGAAACAATTTACCTGTCTCCTACTGTAGCCATCATACCCCTTCATTCCTGTACATTCAGAATTAGTGCATACATTTTTGTGCAATAGAAATGTTTTTATTTTCTTTGTTGAAGAAAAGGCATTGTCTCAAACATTTTGCTCTAACAGATAATGTTGTAGTCACTAATCTTATATGTATTTTTCCCCTTCTCTTCTACAATGGATTTTTATTAAAAGAATTGCTTAGTTGAATGCTATAAACAGTATGCATTTTAACAAGCAATGCCTATAAAATCAGTTATACTAATCTCAGCATATAACTGTCTTAGTTTGCATTTCTTTTGATATCAATAAATCTGAGATGTTTTCATATGCTAATTATTTATATTTTTTGGTCTCTAAATTTTCTGTCCATAACCTTGACCCATGTTCTACTGAATACTCCTCTTTTTCCTTATTACATTGTATAGAATTTTTATAAAATGTGAATGTTATCTAGTATACACATTGCATACGTTTTCACCAAGGGTTCCCATTTGTTTTCTCATTTACTCTATGATGTCTGTTGCTATAAACAAGACTCTAACTTCCATATAAGAAAATCTGATCTCTCACAGAAACAAAGATCTGAGTATCACATGTTCTCACTCATAAGTGGACCTTGAACATCTATCATAATACTATAAGAAAAGGATTGACAGTGACGGGAAACTATGGGGGGGAACAGGGAGGGGAAGTGTGTGGTGGGATTAACGGTAGTCAATATCTGTCTGGGATGGGGGACATTCCTTATCAACAAGGGTGCCTGAAGGATGCATATTTGTATACCTAACCCTTAAATGTACCCCACAATTTTAAAATAAAAAATATGTTTAAAAAATGAAACAAAATAAAATAAAATAATATGCATTTAAAAATAAATAAAATAAAATCTTTTCTTGCTGTAAAAAAAGAAAAAGAAAAAGAAAATCTGCAATTATGTTTTTTAAATGCCCCCTTACCTGTAACTAGTTTAGGAAATTTTATCCCAACTGAAGACAAAAATAAAATCTGAAAAGATATTTCCTATAATTCTTAGATTTATTTTTACATTGTGGTTTAGCTATATTTGGTAATTTTTGTATTATGTGGCATGGAATATATTGTTATTTTTTTAATTCATAAATTATTCTCCCAATGCTATTTTATATATTTATGTATTAAATTATGATTTCATCAAGATTTATAAAGATACTTTATTGTATAGTAAATATGTGTCTATACATAGATCTCTTTCTGGGACATATACTCACATTGCTCAACTTGAGCATTTCTATAGCCATATCACAGAGTTATAATTACCTTTGCTTTGTAACATAGTTTGATATTGTGTAGAGCATTTACAATGACCTGCTTAGATTTTAGTAATTTTTTTACTTTGTGCATTTACTCTTCTCAATCTTTAACATAAAATTCTCAAACTCTTGCCTACTGTGAGTCTTAATGAAAAAAATAAGAATGAAATAAAATATTGTCAAACTATTCCCCACCCACAACTTTCAACACATGTCACATCCCCACCAAAAAACTAAAGCCCTTCAGGTTTTTATTGGTTTACAGTGGTTTGTTACATAACTTGAAGATAATTAATAACTGAACTATTAATTGTATTTTTTCATGTAGGATTATGATGTATATCCCACTAGGTTTTCAAGTCTTCTTTTACTTTGCTGAGTAAAATTGTATAACCTTTTAAAATAAAAGTCATAAATCTTGTTAGGTGTTTTCATGGTTGTTAAGCTATGATAGCCATAAAATAATAGGAATAGTTATTAACACATTCTTGCTGGTATCTTGGAAATCTGTCTCTTTCTCATATTATTTTCATTCTTTACACCTAAAATATTCCAAACTTATAAAGTGTATGGTAAGAACATTTTATTTTGAATTGAAAGTTTTATATAAAATTTGAAATCTTAAGGCTATTTTTTTCTGAAGTTTACTTTGTGAGAATGATATTTATTATGAACTCAAACTCTTTGATAGAAGATGAACGGCCGGGCTTGGTGGCTCAGCCTGTAATCCCAGCACTTTGGGGTGCCTAGGCAAGTGTATTGCCTGAGCCTGCAGGTTCAAGACCCGCCTCAGCAACTTGACGAGATCTTGTCTCAACAATAAATCAATAATTAGCTGTGGGCAGTAGCACGCACCTGTAGTTCTGCCTACTTGGAAGGCTGAGATGGAAGGATCGCTGGAGCCCAGCAGGTTGAGGCTGCAGAGGCCATGAGTGTGCCACTGCACTCCGGTCTAGGCGACAGAGTGAGACTCCAACTTAAAAATAATATAGATGAACTATTTATTTATACAATTCGGTCTTTATTTAAAATAATTTTAAAATAGCTAATAGGTTTATATGTTTCAAATATACAAATAAATTTTTAAGAGATATTCACTAGCAAGCTCATTCAAATTCCATTCTTTTTTATTTTATTTTAGATTCAGGGGGTACGCATGAGTGTTCACAACATGGACATATAGTATAGTAGTGGATGTTGGGTCTCAGATAACCCATTCCCCAGATAATAAACACTGTGCCAGTAGATAGTTTCTGAACCATAACCCCTCTCCCCTGTTATTTCCATCTCTGTAACCATTTAGCTCCCACATATGGGTAAGAACATGCAGTATTTGATTTCCTGTTTCTGAGTCAGTTTACTTAGGATTATGATCTCCAATTCCATCCATATTTCTGCAAAGAACATAATTTCATTCTTTTTTATGACTATGTAGTATTCCATGTTGTATGTATACCACATTTTCATTATCCATTGATCAGTTAATGGACATTTAGGGTGATTCCACATATTTGCAATTGTGAACTGTGCTGCGATAAACATGCAGGTGCAGGTGTCTTTTTATATAATGACCTCTATTCCTTAGGGTAAAAATCCTAGTAGTGGGCTTGCTGGATCGAATGGTAGATCTTTTAGTTCTTTGAGTAATCTTCATACCACTTTCTATAAAGATTCTACTAGTTTACACTCCCACCAATAGAGTATAAGTGTTCCCTTTTCTCTACATCTGGGCAAGTATCTATTTTTGATTTTTTAGTGATGGCCATTCTGATTGTTGTAAGGTGGTATTTCATTGTGGTTTTAATTTTCATCTCCCTTATTATGAGTAATGCTGATCATTTTTTATATATATCTGTTGGTCATATGTATATCTTTCTCTTTTTTTTTTTTTTTTTTTGGAGTTGGAGTCTCACTCTGTCAGCCAGACTGGAGTGCAGTGGCCACCCCGACCACCACATCCTCGACCTGCTGAACTCTGGCAATCCTTCCACCTCAGTCTTCCAAGTAGCTGAAACTACAGGCGCATGCTACCACACCTGGCTATTTTTTGATTTATTGTAGAGATGAGGTCTCGCCAAGTTGCCCAGGCCTCGAACCCTACAGGCTCAGGCAATCCACTCACCTCAGCCTCCCAAAGCGCAGGATTACAGGCTGAGCCACCGAGCCCGGCCTGTATATCTTCTTTTGAGAGATATCTGTTCATGTCATTTGCCCACTTTTTAATGGGGTTATTTGCTTTTTTCTTACTGATTTGTTTGAATTCATTGTAGATTCTGGATATTTGTCCCTTGTCAGATATATAGTTTGCAAATATTTTCTCCCATACTGTAGATTGCTTGTTTGCTCTGTTGATTATTTCTTTTGCACTACAGGAGCTTTTTAGTTTGATGAGGTCCCACTTGTTTATTTTTTATTTTATTGCATTTGCTTTTGGCACTTTAGTCATAAATTCTTTGCCAAGGCCAATGTCCAGAAGAGCTTTTTCTAGGTTATCTTCAAGAAATTTTATGATTTCAGGTCTGACATTTAAGTCTTAATCCATCTTTAGTTAATTTTTGTATATGTGGAGAAAAAGGGATCAAGTTTCATTTTTCCGCATGTAGCTATCCAAATTTCCCAGCGCCATTTGCTGAATAAGGTGTCCTTTCTCCAGTGCATGCTTTTGTATGCTTTGTCAGAGATCAGTGGGTGGTAGGTATTGGGGCTTATTTCTGGATTCTCCCTTCTATTCCATTGGTCCATGTGTCTGCTCTTGTACAAGTACCATGTTGTTGGGTTACCACAGCTTTGTCATATAGTTTGAAGTCAGGTAGTATGATGCCTCCAGCTTTATTCCTTTTGCTTAAGATTGCTTTGGCCATTCTGACTCTTTTTTGGTTCTATATGAATTTTAGGATTGTTTATTCTAATTCTGTGGAAAATAATGTTGGTAATTTGTTGGGATTGTGTTGAATCTCTAGACTGCTTTAGGTAATAGTCATTTTAACAATCTTGATTCTTCTCATTCATGAGCATGAGATGTTTTTCCATCTTCTGCAATCTCTTTCATCAGAATTTTATAGTTCTTGTAGAAATCTCTCACCTTGTTGTATAAAGATATTCCTAGGTATTTTAGCTTTTTGACTGCTATTGTAAATGGAATTGAGTTCTTGATTTGATTCTCAGCTTGGTTGCTATTGATATATAGCAGTGCTGCTGATTTGTTTGTTGATTTTGTATCCTGAAACTTTACTGAATTCATTTATCAAGTCCAGATGTCTTTTTAGAGAAGACTTTAGAGTTCTATAAATATAAGATCATATCATCAGCATACAGAGATAGTTTGGTTTCTCTTTTTCCAATTTAGATACCCTTTACTTTTTTGTCTTGCCTGATTGCTCTGGCTAGGACTTGCAGTACTATTTTGAATAGTAGTGATAAAAGTGAACATCCTTGCCTTGTCCCACTTCTGAGGCAAAATGTGTTCAACTTTTCTCCATTCAGGATGACATTGGGTTTGTTGAGTATGGCTCTTATTATTTTGAGCAATGTTTCTCTGTGCCTATTTTTCTGAGGCTTTTCATCATAAAGGATGCTGAATTTTATCAAATGTTTTTTCTGTGTCTATTGAAATGGTCATATGGCTTTTGTTTTTAATTTTGTTTATGTAGTGGATCACATTTATTGACTTTCATATGTTAAACCACTCTTCCATCCCTGGGGGGAAAAAAACACTTGGTCATGGAGTTTTTAATTTTTTATTTTTTTATGTGTTCGTGTATTTGGCATGCTAATCTTTTGTTGAGGATCTTTATATCAATATTCATCCGGGATATTGATTTGTAGTTTTGTTGTTGTTGTTAAGTCTTTTTTCTGGCTTTGGTATCAAAGTGATACTGATCCCATAGAATGAGTTAGGAAGCATTCCCTCCTCTTCAATCTTGTGGTATAGCTTCAGTAAAATTTGTACCAAATTTTTCTTTGAAAATCTGGGAGAATTCAGCTGTAAGCCCATAGGTCCTGACCTCTTTTTGTTAGGAGACATCTAATTACTGTTTCAATCTCGCTACTCATTATTGGGAACATACAACCAATTATTGGTTGTATGCTTCCAATCATTAGTCCATTTTCTCTATATCATCTAGTTTGCATAGAAATGTTTGTAATAGTCTTGGATGATCTTTTGAATTTCCATCATAGCAGTTATTGTGTCTCCTTTTTCATTTCAGATTGAGTTACTTTGTTTCCTTTGTTTCTTAATTAATCTAACTAGTGATTTATCAATTTTATTTATCTTTTCAAATAGCCAACTTTTTGCTTTATTGATCCTTTGAAATTTTTTTGAATTTCAATTTCATTTAGTTCTGCTCTGATCCTCATTATTTTTTCTTCTGCTGGTTTTGAGTTTGGTTTATTCATGTTTTTCTAGTTCAATGAGGTATGATGTTGGATTGTTGATATGCAGTTTTTCAGTCTTAATAATATAGGCCATAAGTGTTATAAATTTTCCCCTGAGCAGAGCTTTGACTGTGTCCCAGAGGTTTTGATAACTTGTTTCATTGTTGTCATTCATTTCAAGGAAATTTTTTAATTTCCATCTTGATTTCATTGTTTACCCAAGGATCATTCAGGAGCAAATTGTTTAATTTCCATGTTTTTGTTTGGCTTTGCGAGTTCTTCTTGAAGTTAACTTCAAGTTTTATTCCACTGTTGTCTGAGAAGGTGTTTGATATTATTTCAATTTTTTGGAATTTATTCACTTAAAATGTACAATATTCACTTAAAGTGTACAATTTGATGACATTTGAAAATCAGAATATACTCATGATACCACCACAACAGTCAAGATACAGAAGGTTTTCACTCCCATTTTTGTGCATTTACTCTTCCCAAATAATCTTTAACATAAAACCCTTCCCCACTGACACCTTTCAATATCAGTCATCTCCCCACAAAAAAAAAAAAAAATCTCTTCATGCTCATATGCAATCTGCCCCTTACTCAAGATCTGGCGCTAGGAAATCAGTAATCTGCTCTTTGTCACTATATATCAGTTTTCACTTTCCAGAATTTTATATATACAGAATTAAATAGTAAAACTCTCTTGTGCCTGGCTACTTTCTTCCAGCATAATGATATTCAGTTTCACCAGTATTTATAGTTCATTCTTTTTTTTTTCCCCTAGTTTCATGGTATGGATATGCCATAGTTTGTTTATTCGTTCTCCTACTTATATGTTCATGAATTTCAGACTTTAGCTATTATAAGTGAAACTATTGTGAATGTTTGTATGCATATCTTTATTTAAACACATTTTCTCATTTCCTTTGGATAAATATCTAGTAGTCAATTGTTTAGGTCATAATGTAGATGAATGTTTAACCTTTTAAGAAACTGCCAAGCAGTTTTCCAAAGTGGTTCCGTCTTTTTGCATTTTCACCCTCAGTGCTTTACAATTCTATAGGCTCTATCTTTTCACCAACTCTTAGTATTGTATATGTTAGGAGGAGTCATTCAGATTTTTATTTGGTACTGGCACACTGTGGTTTTAAGTTACATTGCTATGATTACAATTATGTGAGCATTTGTTTTTGTGTTTATTAACCATCCGTATATTTTTGTTTGGAAAGCATTTCTTCCAATATGTTATTAAATTTGTGTTGTCTCTTAATTATTAAATTATAACAACTGTTTATATATTGTGGGTTCAATCATTTTCCTTGACATTTGCAAATATTTTCTCCCCATTTACTTTCTTAATCATGTCTTTTGAAGGGCAAAATTTTAATTTTGTTCAAGTCTAGTTTATAAATTTGTTTAAACTTCACATTACTCCATAATGAACAGTTGTATACCTAACCCTGAATTGTACCTCACATCTTTAAAATAAATAAATACATAAATACATAAAGACAAAAAAACTTCACATTCTTCATGTTCTATAAATAATTGCCTAATCTAACATTACAAAATTTTGTCTGTTCATTTTTTTCTAAAGATTTATATCTTTAGTATTTGCAGTTATGTCTGTGATTCATTTTGAGTCACTATTTTTTATATCGTGAAGTAACAGTCATTGATTATTTTTTCGCACATGCATATCTAATTGTTCTAATGCTACTCATTGAAAAAAACCTTTCTCCCATTAAATAGCTTTGGGACTTTTGCTGCCAATCAATTGAGCATCTATATGTAGATGTGTTTTTGTATTTTCCATTCTGTTCCATTAGTCTATATGTCTATTCTACTGCTAACAACACACTGTGAATTAGTGCCACTTTATTGAAATGAAAAAAATGAAAGTTCTTCCAATTTTTCATGTTAATATAATTTTGACTAGTCTAAGTCTTCTGTGTGAGCTCATTAATTTCTTTTTTAATGTTCTTGCTATATATTTAATGTGTACAACTTGATTATTTGCTATATATACAAATTGTAAAATAATGACCACAATCGACCTAATTAACATATTCATCATTTCACATAGTTATCATTTGTGTGTGTGTGTGCGCTAACACAGAGATTTTCTTTTTAGAAAGTATAAAGTATACAGTACTGTATCATTACCTATAGTCACTATGCTATAAATTAGATATGCAGAACTTATTCATCTTTCTTAACTGAAATTTTGTACATTTTGGCTGACTTTTTTCCACTTTTCCTTGTCCTACCCCTGATATCACCACCCCAGTCTATGCTTCTATGAGTTTGACTATTTTAAACTCCACATATAAGTAAGAGCATAATAGTTTTTGTCTTTCTGTGTCTGTCTTATTTCACTTAGCATGATGTCCTCCAGGTCTATTCAAGTTGCTGCAAATGGCAAGATTTCCTTACTTTATAAGATGGAATAATACTCATATATGTTTATATGTAAATGTTCTATATCGACATATTTTATATAAACACATTTTCTGTGTCCATTAATCCATCAATGGGTATTTAGATTGTTTTCATATCTTGGTTATTGCAGGAAATGTTATGATGAACATTAGAGTACAGGTGTTTCTTTGAGATTCTGATTGTAATTTCTTTAGATAAATACCCAGAAGTAAAATTTCTGACACGTCTATTCTATTTTCAATCAATTAAGAAAATTTCACATGTTTTCCATAATGGCTATGGTAATTTGCATTCCCAGCAATAGCATATCATGGTTTTCTTTTCTCCACATACTTGCCAACACATTATTTTTTTAAAAAAATAGCCATCCTACAGGTGTGAGGTGATAATGGTTTGTCTTTTTTATTTGCATTTTCTTGATGATTGGTAATTGAGCACTTTTTAAATACCTGTTGTTCATTTGTATGTTTTCTTCAGAAAGAAATGTCTATTTAGGTCCTTTGCCAATTTCTGAATAATTTGTTTCTCATTTGTGTGTTTTTGCTGTTGAGTTGTGTGACCTCTTTATATATTTTGGATACTTATCCCTTGTCAGACATATGGTTTATAAATATTTTCTTTTATTATATAAGTTGCCTTTTCATTTTGTTGACTGCTTCTTTTGCTGAGCAAAAGCTTTTTAGTTTAAGGTGATCCTATCTTCAGTGGTTTTGCAATTTGGGAATCCTTAATCCATTTTGAGTTGATTTTTTTTTTAATCATATAAGGCAGGGGTCCATGTTCATTTGTTTACATGTAGGTATCGAGTTTTTCCAATACTATATATGGAAGAGACTATCATTTATCCTTTGCATATTCTTGGTGCTTTTATCAAACATAGTTTACTGTATATGCATGAATTTGTTTCTGGACTCTACTCTGTTTTATTGATCTGTGTGTCTGCTTTTATGCCTGCACCATACTATTTTGCTTGCTATAGGTTTGTAGTATATTTGAAAATCAAATAGTATGATGGCTTCAACTTTGATCTTTTTGATCAAGATTTATTTGGCTATTTGGAGTTCTCTTGTGAATTCATGTCAACTTTAGGATTTTTTTCTATTTTGAAAAATGTCATTGGAATTTAACAGGGACCTCATTAAATGCATGGATGATGTATGGATATTTTAACATTAACTCTTAATCCATGAATATGGTATAACTTTACATTGATGCAGTCTTTAATCTATTTTATCAATATTTCTTAATTGCAATGTAAAATTCTTTTGTTTCACTTAGTTTATTTATAAGTATTTTATTCCTTTTGTTGCCATTATATATGGAATTATATTCTTTTTTCTTTTCTGGATAGTTTGTTCTTATTATTACATAAAAACACAAATAACTTTAGATGTTAATTTTCCATCCTAGCGGGGCTTGGTGGCTCAGCCTGTAATCCCGCACCTTTGGGAGGCTGAGGTGAGTGGATTGCCTGAGCCCGTGGGTTCGAGACCCACCAGGGCAGCGAGACCTCATCTCTACAATAAATCAAAAATCAGCCAGGCGTGGTAGCGCATGCCTGTAATTCCGGCTACTCGGAAGGCTGAGGAGGAAGGATAGCCGGAGCCCAGCAGGTCGAGGCTGCGGTGGCCGGGAGCGGCCACTGCACTCCAGTCTGGGTGACAGAGTGAGACTCCAACTCAAAAAAAAAAAAATTTCCATCCTGCAACTATACTAAATTTATTTATTAGTTCTGAAGGGTTTTTGTTGGAATCATTAAGGTTTTCTAGATTCAGAAATATGTCATCTGCAAACACAGACAATTTTACTTGTTCTTTCTGGATTTAAATGTCTTTTGTTTCTTTTCCCTATTTGCTCTGGCCAGGACTTCTAGTACAATGCTGAATAGATGTGATGAAAGTAGGAATCCATCTTGTTCCTGATTTTAAAGGAAGAACTTTCAGCTTTGACCATAAAATATGATGTCTTTGACCATAAAATATGTATCTTAAAATAACAAAAATCATGTATGTATTATAATCATATATGTTTTTTATTATTTTAAGATACATTCCTTCTATACCTAATTAAAGTTTTTGTCACTAAAAATGTTTAACTTTGCCATATAATTTTTGTGTGCACTGAGATGATATATTTTCTTTCATTTTGTTAATTTTATGTATCACATTTATTGGCTTGCATGTGTTGACCCATCCTTGCATTCTAAGAATAAATTTCACTTGATTATGGTTTATGATTTTTTTAAATATACTGTTGAATTTAGTATGCTGGTATTTTGTTGAGGATTTTTGCATCTATGTTCACCATATGATAATTCTATTCTATAAATTTCTTTTCTTGTAGTGTTTTTGTCTGGCTTTAGTATCAGGCCCAGCCTTGTAAAATGAGTCTGGAAGTGTTCTTTACTTTTCCTTTCTCAAAGTTAATATCAATTATTTATATGTTGGTAGAATTCACCAGTGAAGCCATCTGTCCCTGGTCTTTCCTTTGTTGGGAAGGTTTTGATGATTGCTTTAAGTTCCTTTCTCACTGTTTGGATTCAGTCTTGGTAGATTGTATGACTCTAGGATATATGTTTCTAATAGGGCATCCAGATTGTTGGCATATAGTCATTCATGGTAGTCTTTTATGATCCTTTGTATTTCTGTGGTATCTGTTGTAATTTTGTTTGAATCTTCACTCTTTTTTCCTCAGTGTAGCTAAGGGCTTGCCATTTTGTTGTCTTTTCAGCAAATCACCTACTAGTTTTCTAGGTTTTTTTAATTATTTTTCTATACTTTATATCATTTATTTCTGCTTTAATGTTTATAATTTTCCTCCTTCTTCTAATTTGGGTTCAGTTTATTCATTTTCTTTAAGTTGCTTGAGGCATAAAGTTAGGTTGTTTGAAAATTTTCTTCTTTCTTAAAGGAGCTGTTTATCACCAAAATATTTCCTTTTAAAACTGCTTTTGCTGCATACAATAAGTTTCACTATGTTGTGTTTCCATTTTTATTTTTCTCAAGTTTTTTTTTTTTCGCTTAATTTCTTCTTTGATCATTGGTTGTTCAGAAGTGTTTTGTTTAATTTCTATATATTTGTGATTTTTGCAATATTTCTTTTTTAAAATTTATTTTATTTTAAAGATGTGGGGTACAATTCAGAATTAGGTATACAACTGGTCAATGTTATTCATTTCTAGTATTATACTGTTGTGGTCTGAAAAGGTATCATATGATTTTTATCTTATTTAATTTGTGAAAACTTATTTTGAAACCTAATATATGATCTATCTGGAGAATATTCTGTGTGAGCTTGGTATGTGTATTTTGCAGTTATTTGTTGTAATGTTCTGTTGTAATGTCTGTTAGGTCCATTTTATCAGTAGCATTAAGTCTACTCTCTTCTTATTAATTTTCTGTCAGGATAATCTAGTCACTGTTTAAAATGGAGTAGTAAAGTCTCCTTTCACCATCATATTTATTGCTGTTTATGTATACCTTTTGTTCTGTTAGCATTTTTATCCTATATTTGGGTGCTTTAATGTTGGGCACATATATATTTACAATTATCATCTTGATAATTGGCGACTTTATCATTATAAAATAACCTCCTTTGTCATTTTTGACAGTTTATGACTTAAAATCTATTTTGTCTGATACAAATATAGTTACACCTACCCTCTTTTCTTTCCATTTACATAGTACAACTTTTCCCATTCCTTTATTTTTATCCTATGTGTGCCCTTAAATCCAAAGAAAGTCTTTTGTAGATGGCATATATTTAGATCTTGGGCTTTTTTAAAATCCATTCAGCCATTCTGTGTTTTAATTGGAGAATTTAATCTATCCACATTTAAAATTATTTCATAGGGAATGATGCTACTGCTGTTTTGTTAATTTTTTTCTCACCTTTTTTTACGTTCCTTTGTTCCTTTATTGTCTCTTACTATTTTCCTTTTTGTTTTGATGAGTTTTTGTGGTGGCATGCTTTGATTTGCTTCTCTTAGCCTTTTGTGTATCTAATATAGGTCTTACTTTTGTAGTTACCATGAGATTTTATTAAAATATCTTAAAGTTACAATAGTATTTTTAAGCTGATAACAGCTTAACTTCAATTACAAACAGAAATTCAATATTTTGGTCTCTGGCCATACTATTCTGAATGCACTGATCTCATTTGATCTTAGAAGCTAATCAGAATTGGGTTAGATTAGTACCTGGATGAGAGAAACAATGTTTTGCTTTCTCCCCTACACATTTCATGTTATTAATGTCACTATTTTTATATCATTTTACAACATATATCCATTATCAAATTATTGTAGCGACAGCTATCTTAATACTTGTATCTTTTAACTTTTATTGTAGCATTGTGTTTTATGCACATACAGGTCCATTATGGTATTAGAGTATCCTAAGTTTAATTATGTACTTATCCTTTTCACTAAGTTTTAACACTGCCATATATTTTCATGCTGCTATTTAGCATCCTTTTATTTCAACTTGAAGAATCTCCTTTAGCATTTTTTTGGGTTGTTTTTTTTTTGTTTAAAGAACTTATTTTTAAGGTAATTTTTAAGTTATTTGTCAGGTAATTTGTAGATCTCATTCATTCAGGTATTTTTATTTGACAAACATAATTGTATATATTAATGAGTTACAATGTGGTGTTTTGACACATATCTACATTGTAGAATGATCAAATGAGGCTAATTTTTGTAGGGCAGGTTTAGTGGCAGTCAATTTCCCGTTTTTGTCGTGAATGTCTTTATCTTTCCTTAATTTCTGAAAGACAGCTTTTCTGAGTATTCTTAGTTAGAGGATTTCAGTATTTTTAATATATTCTCCCACTCTCTCCTTACCTAAAAATTTCAACTGAAAAGTCTACTGACAGTAGACTTGTATCTAACAAGGGATATAAAAAGTGGATCCCTTGTATGTGACAAGTCACCTTTTTTATTTTTTTATTTTTTGCTACTTTCAAATTTTTCTCCAGGTCCCCAGTATTTGAAAATCTGATTATAATGTGTCTCGGTGACTATATCTCTTGATGTTCAGTCTATTTGAGACTCTTTGGGCCTCAAAAATCTGGATATTCATTTCTCTCCCCAGACTTGGAAGTTTTTTGTCATTATTTATTTAAATAAGCTTTATTCCCATTTCAAATTATCTGCTTGTGAGATTTCTGATTATTTATTCTGCTTGCTTGACTTTGCTGTTGAAGTTTTCTACAGATCCAGACTTTCTTTTGATTCTTTTTATGAAACTTCTAATTTTACTCATAGATTGTTTCACTTATTTCATTTAGTTGCCTATCTGCATTCGTTTGTAGTTCACTAAACTCCTTTAAGATGATTTTTAAATTAGTCAGGTAATTTGTAGATCTCCATTTATTTTGTGATTTTCTACTGCAGATTTATTTTCTTCCTTTAATGATGTTATGTTTTCTTGGTTTCTCTTGTTTCTTGAAGTCTTATGTTCTTACTGAAGGTCTTCGGGAGAGAGAGATCTTCAATAGTCAGCACAGCTAGAAATATTGGGGCAGGGGGTCTCTCAAGTCTTTTTCTATACATGTGGTTACTCCACTCTTCTTGTTCCCTTTTGGTGAGGAAGTCAGGATTGCGTACCTTCTCTTGATCTTACAAATTCAGTCTGTGTTGAAAGACTCCCATTTTTCCCCCAGGAAAAAGTCTTGGAAGTTTTCAGAGTTGCACTCCTTCCAGTTCTTCAGAGTTGAACCAGCTGCTAATATCTGTGTGCTTTCTGTGAGGATTTGTGTGCCCTCTCTGCAGAGACTTCCACTTGATGTCTCATGGGGGTGCACAGAGTGCTGGATCACACAATGGCCAGTTGGAGGGGGCTTCAAGTGACCCATCCCTGCGGTTTACAGGCAGGCCTCTTGGGGAGTCTGTGATACAGTTAGTATGAGGTATGACTAATTTTGAGATCTACAAGATTGTTGCAGTCAGCCCTTACCCTTTTCTCTTCTCCTACTCTCCTCACAGTCTTGAGACATGCTGATTTCCTCAGTAACCTGTATGAAGAAAGGCAGAAAAGGGCTATCTGGGCAACCTCCCATGTAGCTGGGGAAGCCAGACATTTGTCCCACTCTCACTTTTCTCCAAAGGAAAAATTTCAGACTGAGGAGATCTATCTTGGCATTGAGCTGTGACACTGGGTGTAGAGTGACACAGGTAAAGAAAAACCATTTTTCTTACCTTTTGCAGTATATCTATTCTCAGAATTATTTGCTCCACTGGGGTGCTTGAATTTCTCCACTGGACTTTTAGATTCCCACAGAGGTATTCTTTTCTGTGGATGATTGTCAAAACTGATGTTTCTATGCGAGGAGTGCTGGAATCTTCTATTTTGCCATCTTGGTGATGTCTAGCTCATGAATTTCAACTGAAGAAAAGGCAACTGAAATTTTGATAGGGACTTCATTGAAGCCATAGATAAATTTAAGGAAAGCTGATATTTTGACAATATTGAGTCTCACAACCTATTAAAAAGGGAATTCCTCTCCATTCATTTATATTTTCTTTATTTTTCCCCATCAATAATCTGTTACAGGAAAAAGATCTCATAAGTCTTTATTATGTATGTAAATACTTAACTATTTTACATTTTTGTGCTAATATAAATAGCTGTTTTTACTTTTTGTTTGCTGCTAATATGTAGTTTGTAAAATTAAATTGATCTTCGTATATTTTTTGACTTTTATAAATTTACTTATTTGTTCTTTTTTCTGTAGATTTGTAAGAATTTGTGCATGCATTTTTCAAATACTATTTGCAAATTGAAGTAGTTTTATGTCCTTTCTTATCTCTATGGATTTTTTTGTCTTCCTATTGCAATACTAAATTGTTCAGTAACTTTTTGAAAAGAAGTGGTGACAGTGGTCTTCTTTTCTTGTTTCTAAATCTTAGAAGAAAAATATTCACTATTTTGCCATTGAGTAAAATATATAATATTAGTACAGTATTAACTTCAGGATTTTGGTAAGATTTCGAATGTTCTTTTCTTTTCCTAATTTGAGATTACTACCTGTTTTCTCCATTATCTTGTTAATGATGAATTACCTTAATTGCTTTGATAATATCAAACAGCATTGTAACACCAGGATAAGTCCCATTAACCCCAATCTATTATCTTTTAATATACTGTGGACTTGATCTGCTATATTACTGTAAAATATTTTATTTATTTTGTTAATCAGAAAACAAAATTGTATACATTTATAGTGTACAATATGATGTCTTAAATATATGTACAATATGATGTTTTATGATATTGTGGAATGTCTGAATGGAGCTAATTAATATATGTATTACTTCAAATACTATGAATGTAGTAATGGTGATTTCATTATATCACCACTGAATTCATCTGTGGAAACTGAATGATTCCTTGAGAATGACTGTAGACCATAATAAATCAATGGAGAGTAACCCCTATTCCAGTTGCCATACTGACTTAGTATTTTTGCTAGAACATATTAACTTGTGGATCTAAGTTAGTACAGCCATTATGGAAAATGGTATGGATGTTCCTCAAACATTAAAAATGGAACTATCATATGATCTACCAGTCCCACTTCAAAAATAAATAAAATCATTATGTCAAAGAGATACCCAAGCCGGGCTCGGTGGCTCAGCCTGTAATCCCGCGCCTTTGGGAGGCTGAGGTGAGTGGATTGCCTGAGCCCGCGGGTTCGAGACCCGCCTGGGCAGCGAGACCTCATCTCTACAATAAAAAATAAAAAATCAGCCGGGCGTGGTAGCGCATGCCTGTAATTCCGGCTACTCGGAAGGCTGAGGCGGAAGGATAGCCGGAACCTAGCAGGTCGGGGCTGCGATGGCCGGGAGCGGCCACGGCACTCCAGTCTGGGCGACAGAGTGAGACTCCAACTCAAAAAAAAAAAAAGAGTTTAATTTCCTATAGATTAGAGGCTGCATCAGCTTTATTCTGCAATATATGTGTGTGTGTGTGTGTGTGTGTATATATATGTATATACATATATATATGTATATACATATATATATATATATAGTTTTTTTTTTTACAACTTGATTTAAAAATGTATTTCTAGTTAGAGAATACTAAGGTGATGATAAAATATTATACAGCCTGATTTTCTTTTCATTTTTTTTTTTTAATCAGAGTCTTACTCTGTCCCCAGGCTGGAATGCAGTGGCACGCTCACGGCCACCGCAGCCTTGAAGTGATGGACTCAAGTGATCTTTCCACTTCAGCCTTTCAAGTAGCTGGAACTACAGGCATGCAACACCACTCCCCGCTAATTTTTTTGATTTATAGTAGAGACAGGGTCTCGCCATGTTGCCCAGGCTGGTCTCGAACCCATGGGCTCAGGGGCAGTCCTCTCACTTCTGCCTCCCAAAGTGCTGGGATTACAGGCATGAGCCACCACGCCCGGCTCAGCCTGATTTTATGATGCCAAAATCATGAATTGAATTTGTATAATTTATCAGGCACTTCTCCATGAATTTATGTGAAAGTGGAAAATTTGTCTTAGAAAGCCAAAAGGGTTGCTGCTCTTTCTCTAGAGCAATGTTTTATAATCAGAGATCTATTACTTCCCTAAGGAACATTTGGCAACATGGGGGGACATTGGACATTTTGTTATGGCTCTGGTATATCAACAGTGTTAAGACTGAGAAATCCTACTTCTAGAACCAGAAGTGGAATATTAACTTTACTTGCTCATGATTAATTGGATCTAACATTAAAATGTCTTTTCATTTTCAGGACTATTCAAAATGTTGCTCCTACATATAATATTTCTTACAACTTATACTTGTAAATAGCGTAAGCTAATTGGTTAACTGCGTGTATATCTGTAAATTAATTAAAATGCATTTTAATCTGTAATAATGCCAAACACTTTTTAAAGAATCATTTGATTTGACTTGATATGTGAATTAAGGAAACTTCAGAATTTTAATTGGATGTGAATGGTAATGTAACAGTTATAAAACTTCAAAATCACAATTAAATTATGCATGTATGTATTTAACTGACATATTAATTGTGTCTATGGGCATAATGTGATGTTTTAATATATGTATACATTATAGAAAGATACAAGATAATTAGCTATCAATCACCTCACCAATTTATTATGTGTGGTGAAAATGTTAAAAATCAATTCTTTTAGCAGCTTAGAAATATACAATACTGAAACACTTGTGCATGCTGAAAATTTGAGTATTGTGCCATCTGATCAGAAACTTCCCCTAAAAGTCCAAGTTTGGTAATACATGAATGGTATAATTGTACTCCACAAAAAGAATTTGCCCATGTGCAGTGACTCACGTCTGCCAGCACTTTGAGAGGCCGATAATTTTATATTAACCCTGTTACTAAGTATATTCGGAGGCTTTTTTCTAAATCTTCTAAGAGCTAGCTGTCTCTAAAGTAGCTAATAAATTCCTTTTTGATGGCCTTTACTTTAGAGAAAACTTTCCTTTTTATTAACTTTCACAAGGAGCCCTTCCCATTAGGATCTCCATACATTTCTCCTTTACATTCTATCACTGCTGAAAACTCCCATGTATAGTTTGTCAGAGAATGCTGCTTTGAGCCCCTGTGACACCAAACTAAGTAATTATCTACTTTCCAATTTTATTGAATGAATTCAATTTTTCTTTGGTAGGTTTGCCAGAAAAATCCTCAGAAGAAACAGACAGTGAGTTCTATGATCTTTTTTTACTTTTGGTTATTCACTGCTTTTTTGTTTTACTTTTTCTGACTTTTCCAATTTTCTTTTGGGCCTTAGTCTTTCATTGTATTCGTGTTCTTCAGATGTTTCTAGATTATATAAATATAATTATGAAAACTATTGTCCCAAATAGAAGCTTACACAATCCTTAAAAGTGCCTTTAAACCACGCATGATGGCTGATGCCTGTAATCCTAGCATTCGGGGAGGCCAAAGCAGAAGAACTGCTTGAGTCCAGAAGTTCAATACAAACCTGGCAACATTGCAAGACCTCACCTCAATAAAAAGTCAAAAAATTATCCCAGCATGGTGGCGCATGCCTATACTCTTAGCTATTCAGGAGGTTGAGGAGTGTGTAGATCCTTTCAGCCCAGGAGTTGAAGAATGTAGTGAGTCATAATCATGCCATTGAACTCCAGTCTGGGTGACAGAGTGAGACCCTAACTCACAAAAAATAAATAAATTATTTATTCTGTGTTTATATTTTAGAACCTGCTAAGTTCAATTTGTATTGGTATTATTGTAACTATTCAGTCTCTCATTAACACAGTTGGCATTTAATAAGTACTCTTCTTTCTTATATTACCAGTAAAATGACTGTCTCCATTATTGTTTTATCTACTTTTTTTTCCATATTAGACTGTTTATTCCCTAGTGCAAATTACCCATGTTTGTTGTACTTAAGATCTTCACCCTTTCTCTAACTTCTAAAAGCAATTTTATTATCCCAATAGCTCTAATTTTTCTAGATCACTTCTTTCTCATAACCCTACTGTGCATTGTCCCCTCTACTTACAATATAAAAGGGGAGGCTAAAAAAACCAGAATTATTGTTTGAAGGGCAGGCCCTTTGTAGTACAGGCTTCCCTGTACTACAGGTTAGTGGTCTAGGAACCCATCAACATCAGTTTAACAGCTAGTGTTGTGAAAGACTGCATTTGGCTTCAGTGAATTTTTTTTCTTTTTTTTTTTATTTTAAATATGTGGGATACAATTCAGGGTTAGGTGCATAAGTGGTCATTATACAGGTATAGTTTGGGCCTCCCCTTGGTTCCCCACTTCGCCTGCTTTGAGATTGGGTACCCTTATTGATGTTATGTGCCCTCTCCCCTCCCTTCCCTGGCAGTTTCTGGCTACTTTCAATCCCTTTCTTAAAGTATTATGATAAATGTTCAGGGTCTGCTTATGAGTGAGTACACGTAGTACTCAGATCTTTGTTTCTGTGATAGATCACTGAGTAGAACTCCATCCAGCTTGCTGTGAAGTCTATAATTTTGGTTTTTTTTTTTTTGTGGCTGTGTAATATTCCATCATGTATATGTATCACATCTTCTTTATCAAGTCTACTTTTGATGGGCAGCACGTTTGGTTCCATGTTTTTACTATTGCAAATAGTGCTGTAATAGACGTGCCTGTGCAGGTATCTTATTTATAGAGTGATTTGCGTTCTTCCAGGTACATTCCCAGAAGAGGGAATGCTGGGTCACATGGCAGGTGGATTTTTAGATCTTTTAGAAATTATCACACTGTTTTCCACAGAGGTTGTACTAGTTTACACTCCCACTAACAGTGTTTGGAGAATCTTTTAATATGTTTGCTTATTTCATGAATGGGTGCTCCCTTCTACCTCCACCCCCCACCCCTCCCTCCTCCACCAACCCTCCCTCCACCTTCCCCCCTCCACCCACCCTCCCTCCACCTTCCCCCCTCCACCCCCCACTCCCATATCCTCCCCAGCATCTGTTGTTTTTTGAGTTGCTGATGATGGCCATCCTGACTGGAGTTAGATAGTATCTCAGTGTGATTTTAATTTGCATTTCTTTGATGATTAGTGAGGCTGAGCATTCATATGGAAACATAAAATACCACAAATAGCCAAAACAATCCTTAGCAAAAGAAACAAGGCAGGAGGTATCACACTTCCAGATTTTAAACTTATTTTAAGGCTACAATAATCAAAACAGGCTATTTGTGGTATTTTATGTTTCCATATGAATGCTCAGCCTCACTAAGAGAGTGGGGAGTCAGCTCACAGAGTGGGAAAAAATATTTGCTAAATATATATCTGACAAAAGCCTAACATCCACAATCTACAAGGAACTCAAATGTGCTGAAAGGAAAAAAGAAACAACCCTAGTAAAAACTGAATTTTCTTTTGGAGAGTCTTTTAATGTGTTTACTTATTTTGTGATGGTGATATATGAGTGCACCTCCCCACACTGTGCTGAGTGTTCAGCAGTTTTTTAATAAAAACGGCATGATCCCCATGCCCCACCCTCTCTATTCACCCCATCTCACCCCAAGCAACTTTTTTTGGCTTCCCCAGTTTTAAAAGACCTCAGAGGGAAGAAACGCTTTGCTGATGTGGAAGAGGTGAAACAAAAACTGAAGAAGCACTAAAAGGCTTCAAAATTGACAAGTTCAAGAACTTGTTTTGAGCAGTGAAAATGTGTCTTGATAGCTGTATTGCATCAAATGGAGAGTACTTCGAGGGTGACTGAAGTTTAAACATGTAAGAATAAATACACATTTTTTGATAAATACATTCTGAGTTTTTGGGGTCCCCTCTCATATGACTTTCTCATCAGTTATTTCATCATATAAGTTCAGTTTGTACATTCCTACTCCTTATTTACACCAGCAACCTAATAGGAGCAGTGATTTTTCTTCTTTCTTAGTAGAACTATGAATCAAGTTGCCTCCCCTCTTCCTGCCAAAGGATAAGTGGCATAATATACCAGCCAGTAATTAAGAGTCTATTTTCCTGGGTTTTGAATATTAATCTGAGAGAGTTAATTTGGTGCTTTTAATCCAATTGTCTTGCTAGTCAGATGTGGGGTCCCGCCCCACAAGGGTCGTGAGATATGTTGAAGGAGAGACAGATAGGCGACAACGATGATCATATACCGGACACCTGCTTCTTGAACAGATGACAATTTAATGCTAGTTAATACAGAGCTTTTATACCATTTTTGAAGGGGCAAGACAAAGAAAACTCTTTCACATACATATCTTTTAAAAGTTACCAGCTAGTGGTCTTAGTAGCAAACAAACCAAGATTCCCAGTGGCTTTAGTAGCAAATAAGCCAGGAATCTCATAGGCATTAGACAAGTCCTATTCATAAAGCCAACAATGACACTCTCAGTCCAATGTCCCAAATTAAAATGTTTCAAGAAAGTTTCTTTAAGTGTATATTTCTTTATGTGTCAGGAATATTCTCATCTTAGGCTCTTGTGTTCTTCAGAGTCCTGTGATTGCCTCCCTTATCCAGATGTCCTCGTTACTTTTCTCTTATCTTGCAGTGCTTGTTTCTAAAGAGAACTCAAAAGAAGCTTTTAGTAATGTTTCCCAGGCCCCTCAAGGTTACTTTCTGTTTTAGCTGATCTGTCATAAAAAGTGTCTTGTTATTATATTATGAGTTCAGTGAAAACCTACTCTATAAATGTTAACTTAGAGTATTAATTTTATAGTTTTAACTATAGAATTAAGTAAAAACCTTAACATTAATCTTTATCCTAAGTCAGTGAAAACAGTGCTATAAGTCACCTACATAACTCCTAGTAAGTGTTAGAACTTATAATGAATTCATAATGAACCTATTATAAACTTGTGCTTCTAAAAATCCTTATGTCTAAACACTAAACACTAAACACTAAACTGCATAGTTCTAAATCAAATAAGGAGTGGATATACTCATATCATTTATTACTTAAGCAATGTCTAGTAACTTATAACCAAGTGAAATAAAGCATTCTTGATGTGCTTCAGAGTTTAACCCTTGCATATGTTAGAAAAGGCCAAGTGGCATAGTGGGAAAAATGGAAAAATAAACCATGATGTTTCCAGGTTAGCTGGAGCACTTCACATAAACATGCCATTTTCTTCTTCCACGACTGCACAGAATTCTTCGGCGGTATCAAACAGCAAAGGTGAAGGACAGAAGGGCCTCAGCTTCCTGGGCTCGCCCTGCGGCCCGGGGTCTTCGGCCCACCCGGACCCTGTCAATCAGGTGGACCTCCAAGGCTGGCTCCCAACAGTCAGACTCAAGGACTGCCTAGTTTTTGCGTTTGCAATGTGTATAGTCATTTCTTCTCCTGCCCTGTGAAATATCTTATGCCCTTTATTCTCTCCAAATCGCTGTATCTTTATCATTCTCTATTTTTTTGCTTTCATTATCAATAGTTAATACTCTTTTTTTAATTAACTTTTTATTGTATAAATTCAAGGTGTACCACATGATTTTTGATATTCAAATGACTTTGATATTTTGATACTCAAATGATTGCCACAGGTAGGAAAATTAATAAATTTCACCACCTTCATAGTTACTTCCTTTTTGTAGTTAGAAAATCTAAAATCTATTCTTTTAGTAAATCTTCAATATGCAATACAATATTAACTATAGACTCCTTGCTGTACAGTTGATCTCTGGACTTATTCATCCTACATAACTGAAAGTTTGTAGCCCTCCCCATCCCTCATCTTTCTACTTTCTATTTCTAGACATTCGACTTTTCTTTTAAAAGATTCCACACATAAGTAAGATCATGCAGTATTTTTATTTTTGTCTTTGGTTTTCTTCACACAACATAATGCCCTTTGGTTTTGTCCATGTCATCCAAATACTAATATCTTCTCATGTTTATGGTTGCCTAATATGTCACTATAAATTCACAATTTCTTTATCCACTAATTCATTGACAGACAGATTGTTTTTTATATCTTCGATATTGTGAATAATACTGCAATGAACATAAGAGCACAGATATCTGAGATACTGATTTTATTTACTCTGGTTATATACTCAGAAAAGGGATTACCAGGCCATATTTTCTATTTTTAACTTTTTGAGGAATCTTCATATGTTTTTCATAACAAATTAGCTGTACTAATTTACTTTCCCATCATCAGTGCACAAGAGTTCCCTTTCCTCCCCATCCTCATCAATACTTGTTGTCACTTGTCTTTTATATAATAACCATCCTACTGGTATAAGGTAAACTTCATTGGTTTAATTTGCAGCTTCCTGAAGATAAAGGATGTTGACCATCTTTTCATATACCTGTTGGTCTATTATTTATCTTCTTTGGGAAAACACCTGTCTAAGTCCTTCGTCCACATTTAAATCTAGTTATTTGTGGAGGTTGTTGTTGTTATCGAACTGTATAAAGTGTCTTACATATTTTGGATATTAACTCCTTGTCAGATGTATGGTTTGCAAATAGTTTCTCTTATTTCATAGGTTGTCTTTTTATTTTGTGGTTGCTGCCTTTCCTGAGCAGAAGTTTTTTTGTTTGATGTGCTCTCATTTGTTCATTTTTGCTTCTGTTGCCCATGCTTTGGTGTTATGTCCAAAAAATATTTGCCAAACCAAGGTCTAGGAAATTTTTTCCTGTGTTTACTTCTATGACTTGCAGTTTCAGGTTTTTAAGTTTCAGGTATTTAAGTCTTTGGTCACTTTTCTGACTATTAGAACTTTCAAAACTTATCAATGGGAAAACAAACTAAAGAGAAAATCTAAGTAAAAGATTTGAAAAGACACTTTACTACAGAAGATATATATATGACAAACAAGCAAAGATAAAATACTAAGCAGCATTAATTGCCAATTAAAACAAAAATGAGACTTTACTAGACAGCTATTAGAATGTGTTAATTTAAAAAAATAAACAATTGAAAATACCAAATGCTAGTAAGGATGTGAAGCAACACGAATCGAATTCCCACTCACTACATGGAAAAGTCAAATTAAGAGTATCTTTAGAAATGAGTATTACTGACGAATGACTTAATCATGCAGAGTGAAATAGAGAAGATAAAAGCTGATCTAAACTTATTTATTGGCTTAAAGTTCTTCATAATATGCATGTTTTATTATTTTAATAAGTATAGAACTCATATTAGCATGTGTAGAATTTAACATAATAACGTCACTATATTTATTTTTTTCTGATCAATTTGGCTAGAGGTTTATTGATGCTATTGATCTATTCAGAAGATCGACTGTTGGTTTCTTTTCTGTATTGTTTATCAGTTTTTTATTTCACTGATTTCTGCTTTGATCTTTATTGTTTACTTTCCTTTATTTTGGAGAAATCAAATTAATTCCTACTTTTTTTTTTTTTTTTTGAGTTGGAGTCTCACTCTGTCGCCCAGACTGGAGTGCAGCGGCCGCTCCCGGCCACCGCAGCCTCGACCTGCTGGGCTCCGGCGATCCTTCCACCTCAGCCTTCCCAGTAGCTGGAACTACAGGCGCGCGCTACCACGCCCGGCTGATTTAATTCCTACTTTTTAGTTTTTCTTAATGTGGAAGGACCTTAACTTGAGACCTTTTTTTTTCTTTTTTCTTTTCTTTTATTTTAAAGATGTGGAGTACAATTTAGGTTAGGTATACAAATATTCATTATGCAGGTACCCTTGTTGATGAGGTGTGCCCCTCTTTCCCCTGGCAGTTTCCCCAGTGCCAATCCCACCCCCTCCCCTGGCAGTTTCCCGCTGCTGCCAATCCCTTTCTTATAGTATTATTATAATTGTTCAAGGTTCGCTTATGAGTGAGAACATATGGTACTCTGTTCTTTGTTTCTGTGATAGATCACTGAGTATGATAGACTCTAAATCCATCCAAGTTCCTGTGAAGTCCATATGTTTGTCCTTCTTATGGCTGCATAATATTCCATTGTGTATACAGACCACATTTTTTTATCCAGTCCAGCTTCGATGGGCAGTATGGTTGATTCCATGTTTTTGCTATTGTGAATAGAGTTGCAAAAAACATGTGTGTGCAGGTATCTTTATGATAGAATGACTTGAGTTCCTCCAGGTATATTCCCAATAGGGAGAATTCTGGGTCATATGGAAGGTCAATTTCTAATTCTTTCAGAAATTGCCACACTGTCTTCCAACGAATCTGCATTCCCACCAGCAGTATAGAAGGGTTCCTTTTTCTCTGCATCCTCACCAGCATCTATTGTTGTTATTAATGATGGCCATTCTTACTGGGGTTAGTTGGTATCTCAATGTAGTATTGATGTGCATTTCTCTGATGATTAGTGAGGCTGAGCACTTTTCCATGTGTCTGTTCGCTGCCCATATAACTTCTTTTGAGATCTTCTTTTCAATATAGGCATTTTAGTGCCATAATTTTACTCTAATTACTGCTTTAGTTGTTTGCCACAAATTTTGATGTTATATTTTCATTTTAATTTCTCAAAATTATGTTTGATACCACTTCGTTTTAATTTTTATTTTAGAGTTGTAGAGTGCCTGTGAATATTTGCTACACAAGTAAACTGCATTCAGTTGAGGCTTGGGCTTCTAGTGAGCCTTCTCTCCCCCCGCAGTAAACATAGTACCCAATGGATGATTATGTGCTCCTTAATCCCTTCTCTTCTTTCTTCTGCTAGTAGTGCTCAGCACCAGTTGTTTTTGCCCTTGTGCTCCTGTGTCCAATGTTTAGAGCCTGCTTATGAGTGAGAATATGTGGTATTCAGTTTTTTGCTTCTGTGATAATTCAGTTAGAATGATGGTCTTCAGCTGCATTCATGTTGCAAAAGATATGATTTTGTTGTTCTTTATGGTTGTGTAACATTCCATTGTGTATATAAGGGGAGGATCCAAAAAACACTGGAACTTACACTTTTTAAAATGCATACTTATTCTTACATGTTTAAATTTCAGTCACCTTCAAAGTACTCTCTATTTGTTGCAATACACCTGTATAGACACTTTTTCCACTGCTCAAAACAGTTTTTGAACTGGTCAATTTGGATGCCTTGTGGTGCTTCTGCTGTATTTTATTTCACCTCTTGCACATCGGCAAGACGTTTCCCTTTGAAGGCATTTTGCACTTGAGGAAACAAAAAAAAAGTTGCTCAGATCAGATGAATAGGGAGGGTGCAACATGGGGGTCATATTTTTGGTCAAAAACTGCTGAGCACTCAGCACAGTGTGGGCAGATACACTGTCAGTGAAAAAGCCAATCACCTGTTTACCACACCTCGGGACGTTTCTTCCACAAATCTTGACACAACCGTCTTAAAACTTCCAGATAAAAACTTTGGATGACCACTTGATCTGGAGGAACAAAATTCCAAGTGTACTACAAGGAGTACACCCACCAAAAAATAATTCCAGGTTTTTGGGGTCCTCCATTGAATGTACCACATTTTCTTTATCCAGTCCACTTTTGATGGGCATCTGGGTGGGCTCTATGTTTTTGCTATTGTTAATAGTGCTGCAGTGAACATGCATGTGCCTGTGTCTTTTTGGTAGAGTGATTTATGTTCCTCTGGATATTGTCTCAGAAATTGGATTGTTAGATACTATAGTAGCTCAATTTTTATTGGAGAAAACGTCACACTCTTGTCCACAAATGATGAACTAGCTTACAGCTTACATTCCCACCAATAATGTGGAAGCATTCCCTTTTCTCTGCAGCCTTCCCAATATCTGTTGTTTTTTTAACTTTTTAATGATAGCCATCCTGACCAATGTGAAATGGAATATCACTGTAGTGTTTATTTGCATTTCTCTAATGATTAGTGTAGTTGTGCATTTTATGTATTTTTTTTGATCCTTGAATGTCTTCCTTTTAGAAGTGTCTGTTTATCTCCTTTGCCCACTTTTAATGGAATTATTTGGTGTTTTCCTGTCAATTTGTTTCAGTTCCTTATAGAACCTAGATATATAGCTTGAAAATATTTTTTTTCCCATTCTGTGGGTTGTCTCTTCAGTCTCATGGCTTATTTTGCTGTGCAAAAACATTTTAGCTTGATAACGTCCTACCTCCATCTTAGCTTTTGCTCCATTTGTTTTTGAGAACTTGGCCATGAATTCATTGCCTACTCCAATGTCCAAGAGGATGTTCTCTAAGTTTTCTTCTAATATTATTATAGATTAGGGTTTCACATTTATGTCCTTGATCCATTTGGAGTTAATTTCTGTATATGGTGAAAAGTAGGTAGGAGTCCAGTTTCATTCTTTAGCGTGTGGTTAACCAGTTTTTGCAGCACCATTTGCTACATATGGTATCTTTTCACCAATGTTTGTTTTTGTTGGCTTCATCAATGATGAGTTGGTTGAAGGCCGGTGGTTTTATTTCCGGATTATCTGTCCTATTCCATTGGTCTGTGTTTCTATTTCTGTACCATTACCATGCTGTCTTGGTTACTATAGCCTTATAGTAAAGTTTGAACTATAATTTTTTGGCTGTGTATGTCCTCTCTTAGTTAAATTAGCAATTGTTTTATAAATCTGGGTGATATTATGTTGGGTGAATACATATTCAACATGAATATTTCTTGCTGTTTAATTGAGCTTTTTATCATTATGTAGTGTCTTTCAGTGCCCTTTTTTTTCTTTTACAGGTTTAAAAGAAAACCATTTAGTCTGATATGGGAAAAGGTACTCCTGCTCTCTTTTGTTTTCCATTTTCCTGAAAGATCTTTCTCTAGCCTTTTGCCTTGAGCCTGTGTGTGTGTAATTTGTAGTGAGATGGATTTCCTGAAGGAAGAATAGATCATGCTTCTTTATCAAATTTACCACTCTGTGTCTCTTGAGCGTGCATTCAGTCTGTTCACATTTAAGTTAATTATTGATGGGAGCCGGGCTCGGTGGCTCAGCCTGTAATCCCGCGCCTTTGGGAGGCTGAGGTGAGTGAATTGCCTGAGCCCGCGGGTTCGAGACCCGCCTGGGCAGGCAAGACCTCATCTCTACAATAAATCAAAAAATTAGTGGGCGTGGTAGCACGCGCCTGTAATTCCAGCTACTTGGAAGGCTGAGGCGGAAGGATCGCCGGAGCCCAGCAGGTTGAGGCTGCGGTGGCTGGGAGCGGCCACTGCACTCCAATCTGGGCAACAGAGTGAGACTCCAACTCAAAAAAAAAAAATTATTGATGGGGGGTTTGTTCCTGTCATATTGCTATTAAGAGGCAATTTTGCTTTTCAGATTTTGTGGGTGATCTGTATGGTCTGTATACTCTGTACTTGTCTGTGCTTTTGTGACAGGTGGTATCATTCTTTTAATTCTATGCTTAGAAACTTATTAAGCATCTCCTGAAGGACTGGTCTGGAAGTAGTGTTTTCTCTGAGGGACTGGATGTGTGGGAAGTATTTTAATTATCTCTCATTAATGAAGCTTAGCTTGATGAGGTAGGAGATTCTTGGCTGGAACTGCTTTTCTCTAAGAATGTTAAAGAAAAGCCGGGCTTGGTGGCTCAGCCTGTAATCCCGCGCCTTGGGAGGCTGAGGTGAGTGGATTGCCTGATCCCGCGGGTTCGAGACCCGCTTGGGCAACTTGGCGAGACCTCATCTCTACAATAAATCAAAAATTAGCCGACCGACGTAGCGTGCGCCTGTAGTTCCAGCTACTTGGAAGGCTGAGGTGGAGGGATCGCCGGAGCCCAGCAGGTCGAGGCTGCGGTGGCCGGGAGCGGCCACTGCACTCCAGTCTGGGTGACAGAGTGAAACTCCAACTCAAAAAAAAAAAAGAATGTTAAAGATGGAGCCCCAGTCCTTTCTGGCTTGTAGGGTTTCTGCTGAGAAGTCTGCTGCAATTCTATGGGTCTGCCTCAGTAGATAACCTGTCCCTTCTCTCTAGCTGCCTTTAGGATTTTTTTCTCTCATGCTTACTTTGTGGAGATGGATTATTATATGTCATGGGGATGGTCCTCTCATGTAATACCTGTCAGGAGTTCTCTGGATCTCTTGTGTCTTCATGGCTGCCTCTCTGGCAAGATATAAGGAATTTTCTTAGGTAGATTTTGAGTAAAGTGGATTACCTCCCATCATATGGGAGGTCTTCACACAATCAACTGAAGGCCCTAATAGACATAGACTAACTTTTCTGAAGAAGTAGGAATTCTGCCAGCAGACTGCATTTGGACTAGGATTGAAACTCTTCCTTGGATCACCAGCCTGCCAGCCTACTCTGCAGATTTTGGACTTGAAACTGCACAACATAAGCCAATTCCTTAAAATCAATCTCCCGCTCCTCCTCCCCCTCCCCCTCCCCCCCTCCCCCTCCCCCTCCCTCTACTCACAAACACACACACACACACACACACACACACACACACACACACACACCCTGTTGATTCTGTTTCTTTGGAGATGCCTAAATACAGGGCTCTTTTGTTAGGTGCTGTATATTTTCCTGAGGAATTGACCTTTTTATCTTTATAAACTGCCCTCTTGTCTCTAGTAATTTTTGTTTTTCTTAAAGTTTTCTATGTGTGATATTATAGCTGTATAAGCTCTTTTATAGGTACACTTCTCTTTGTACATTTGACTTTCATTGTTTTCTTCAATTCTCTTCTATAAAGTTACAGTAAACACTGAATTACTAACTATTAAATTCTTGCTCCTAGGAAAAATATAGGGTGGGTTTCCATGAGGCTTTGGTCACACATTCATTAATATTTTCCTTGACTAGTCAATATATCATAGTGTTGTATGTATATTTCTGGTTAATGGCACTATTTTTTTAAATTGTGGGGTACAATTCAGGGTTAGGTATATAAATATTCATTGTGCAGGTACCCTTGTTGATGAGGTGTGCCCCCTTTTCCCAGGCAGACTTCGACTACTGTCATTCCCACCTCCCCGTCCTACCCCCCCCCCCGCAGTTTCCCGCTACTGTCAATTTTTTTCTTATAGTATTGTGGTAGTTGTTCAAGATCCACTTATCAGTGAGAATATGTGATACTCAGATCTTTGTTTCTGTGAAAGATCACTCAGTATTATAAATGCTAATTCCATCCAGGTTGCAGTGAAGTTCATGATTTTGTTCTTCTTTATGGCTGAGTAATATTCCATTGTGTATATGTACCACATTTTTTTATCCAGTCCTCTTTTGATGGGCATTATGGTTGTTTCCATGTCCTTGCTATTGTGAACAATGCTGCGATAAATATACATGTGCAGGTATCTTTTTTATGATTTGAGTTCTTCCTTGTATATTCACAGTAGGGAGATTGTGGGGTCATATGGAAGGTCTATTTTTAGAACTTTTAGGAATCGCCACACTGGTTTCCACAGAGGCTGTACTAGTTTACACTCCCACCAACAGAATGACACTATTTTTAATATATATTTGTCGACTCAGTGGCATCAAACTCACAACCAATAGCACTCTATCTCCTGCCTGAATGTGTTTTCTCCATAAGGTATATCACAGCCTACTTGCACTTAGGAACACTAGGGAGCACTTCAGTATTATGTTAAGGAGAAATTTCTTTTTTTTTGAGTTAGAGTCTCACTCTGTCGCCCAGACTGGAGTCAGTGGCCGCTCCCGGGCACCGCAGCCTTGACCTGCTGAGCTCCGGCGATCCTTCCGCCTCAGCCTTCCAAGTAGCCAGAATTACAGGCATGCACTACCATGCCCGGCTGATTTTTTTATTTACTGTAGAGATGAGGTCTCGCTGACCAGGCGGGTCTCGAACCTGCGGGCTCAGGCAATCCACTCACCTCAGGAGAAATTTTAAACAGTGAAATTATCCCATAAAAGGCAGAAAAGCAAAAGAAAAATAACACTAGATAGATCTCAAGAAGAACACGTGTCAAGTATGAGAGCTGAAACAAGAAGCAGAGCATTGCCTTGTTTGATCTCAGCTGGGAAGGTGCATATATCAGATTCACTCACAGTTAATGTTATTCTTGATAGGGGAGAATTTATGTCTATTTATTTTTTCCATGAATCATGCATTTTGTTTCTTTTTTACTCCTGTACCACTTTCTTTTGATTTTCTTTGCAATTTTCCTGTTGCTTTTTCTGTCTTAATTGTCATTAATTTCTGTTCCGATCGTTATTTCTCTTTTTCTGCTTATTCTGAGTTTAAGCTGCTCTTTCTTTTTTACGCTTAAAAATGGAAGCTGAGTTCACTGGTTTGAGACCTTCCTCCATTTGTAGCATAGGCATTAACTGTTATAATTTTCACCAAAGTACTGAGTTAGCAACAATCAACAAATTCTGATATGTTGGGTTTACATTTATATTCAGTACAAAATGTTTTCTAGTTTCTCTTTTGACTTTTTTTTAGGATATTTATAAATATTTTTTTTAATTATTTAGGCATTCTGCAAAAGTCATTATTGGGTTTTTAATTGTTTTGGATTTTTAAGTTTTAAAATTTGACACTTTGTTTATATTAGGACATTCAAATAATCAAAAATAACACTTTTAACATATTAGTCATCTTTCCTTATTTGTTTTAATTTTTGATTGATAAATCACAATTGTATACATTTGTGGAATACAATGTGATATTTTGATACATATGTATAATGTAGAATGATTAAGTCAAGAAAATTAACATATCCATCACCTCACTAAATTATCATATTTTGTTATGAGATATTTGAAATGTACTCTTTTGGTCATTTTGAAATATATAATACATTATTACTAGTTATAGTCACTCTACTCTGCAATAGTTCTCAATATCTATTTTTTCTGTTTGTCTAAAACTGCATTCTTTGATTAACAACTCCCCATTTTCTACCTCTCCCCTCCCAGCCTCTACTAATTATCTTTCTACTCTCTACTTCTATGAGTTCAATTTTATTGGATTCCACATGTGAGATCATGCGGTATTTATCTCTCTGTGCCTGTCTTATTTCACTTAGAATAATATTCCAAATTCACCCATGTTGTCACATATTACAGAATTCCTGTCATTTTAAAAACTGAATAGTATTTCATTTTGTATATATTCTTTATTCATTCATCCACTGATGACCACTTAGGTTGTTTCCTTATCTTGGCTATGGTGAAAAATGCTGCAATGAACATGGAAGTGCAGATGTCTCTTCAATATATTGATTTCAACTCCTTTGGATATATGCTCAGAAGTGGAATAACTGTATCAAATGGTAGCTGTATTTACAGTATTTTTTTATTAATCTCCATGCCATTTTTTATAATGGCTACATTAATTTACCTTTCTGTCAACAATGAATTAAGTATTTTTCTTTTCATGGCATTCTCTCCAATACATATTGTTTTTCATATTTTGTATTAAAGCCCTTTCAATAGGTGTGAGGTGACATCTCATTATGGTTTTAATTTGCATTTCCCTGATGATTAGTTATGGTGAGCATTTTTTTTCATATGCCTACTGACCATTTGTATGTCTGCTTTTGAGAAATGTCTATTCAAGTGCTTTGCCCATTTTTTAATTAGGTTGTTTTCTTGTCATTGAGTTATTTGAGTTCCTTAAATATTTTGAATATTAATCCCTTCTAAGATGTATAGGACACATATATTTTCTCCCATTTTGTGGACTTCTCTTCACTTTGTTAATTGTTTCATTTGCTGTTCAGAAGCTTTTTATGTGACACAATCCCATTTGTCTATTTTTACTTTTGTTGCCTATGCTTTTAGGGTCTTTTTAAAAGAAAATCATGGCCCAGACAAAAACCATGGAGCTTTTACCTTCTTTATTCTGGTACTTTTACAATTTCAAGTCTTATATTTAAATTTTTAATCCATTTTGAGTTGATTTTTGCATGAGATGTCTTCATCTAATTTAATTCTTCTGCATATAGATATCTAGTTTTCCCAACACAATTTATCAAAGAGATTTTCTTTCCCCATTGTGTCTCCTTGGCATCTTTACCAAAAATCAGCGGAACATAAATGTATAGATTTATTTCTGGGTTTTTCATACTGTTTCATTGGTTGCTGTGTCTGTTTTTGTGCCAATTCCATGCTGGTTTGATTGCAATCACTTTATGTTTTGAAGTCAGAGAGTATGATTCCTCTTTTCTTTTTTTCTCAAGATTGTTTTGAGTATTTGGGGGTTTTTGTGGTTCTACACAAATTTAAGAGAAGTTTTTTCTATTTCTGTAAAAAATAACATTGGAATGTTGATAAGTATTGCATTGACTTCGTAGTAAACATGCTAATATACAGAAAAAAATTAAAATCTTTTTTCTTTCTCTTTTTCTTTTTTCTTCCTTTTTTTTTTTTTTTTTTTTTTTTTTGAGTGGGAACCTCACTCTGTTGCCCAGGCTGAGGTGCACTGGCATACTTATGGCCACTGCAGCCTTGACCTGCTGGGCTCAGGTGATCCTTCCACCTCAGCCTTCCAAGTAGCTGAAACCGCAGGCACAAGCTACCATGCCCAGCTAATTTTTCATTATTATTTATCATAGAAATGAGATCTCGCCAAGTTGCCCAGACTGGTCTCAAACTCCTGGACTCAGGCAATTCTCTCACTTCCGCCTCCCAAAGTGCTGGGATTACAGGCATAGATGACCGTGCCTAGCCAAAAACTATTTTGCAATTATTATTTGCCAAGTTCATAACCTTTGCCAATTTTATGTCTGTTTTGTTGAACGAATTTTCCCTTGGTTATGGATTATAAGTTTTTGTTTCCCTGTCTAATAGTGTGTTATGGATTGTTTTGTTTTTTGTTTTTAGTGTTAGATATTTTGAATATTACAGCTTGACCAATGAATTTGGTTTAATTCCTTTAGAGCAAATCAAACTTTGATCTGGCAAGTACTTAAGCTACTTTCTAACCAGCTTGATCCCTTTAAGGTTTGTTTTAAATTTTGTTGGAGTAGATTAAAGAACCTCTTAATATGGTGTGTGTGTGTGTTTGTGTGGAAGTTTGTATATGTGTGTGTGTTTATATCTGTCTTCTGACTGTTCCAAGTGTTCATTGAGAACTCTCCACTCTGGCTGCTATAACCTTGAATGTCTCCCAACCTCTATGAGCTCTGTAAACATGCTAATTAGCTTATAAGTCTTTGGTCAGACTTTGCCTTGATTACTCTTATAGTTTCACTCTACACATGCATAATTTAAAATTCAGCAACAGACTCAAGGCAGAATTCTATGCAGCTATTAGGAGTTATTTTTTGGCAAAACTTCTGCCTTAGTATTCAGTGACACAAACTGGCTGTGACTGCGTCCAATCCACTATATACTGATATTCTCTTCATTTCAGTGATACCACCAGGTTTTACCTGACATCGCTCTGAACTACACCAAAGACTAGAAAATGCCTCAAACAGAAAATCAGTCTGATCATAGATGCACATTATTTTCTTCCTTTTGCTAGAATGCACATAAATTTTTCATAAGATGTTTGAAATAATACATTTTCATTGAAATAATTTATAAAATTATTTTCTGAGGAGCACAGATATCTTGCTACAGCTTCTTAATTTCATTTTCTATAAATGAAACCAAGCACTACGTATAACTTTGTATTTGACTTTCTTCCTTCAATATGATTTTTATGTGGTACATATACACAACGAACTATTGTGCAATCATAAAAAAGGACGAGCATATGTACTTCACAGCAACTTGGATGGATTTAGAGTCTATCATACTCAGTGATCTATCACAGAAACAAAGAACAGAGTACCATATGTTCTCACTCATAAGCAGACCTTGAACAATTATAATACTATAAGAAAGTGATTGGCAATAGTGGGAAACTGTCAGGGGAGGTGGGGTGGGATTGGCAGTTGAGGGAAACTGCTAGGGGAGAGAGGGGCATACTTCATCAACAAAGGTACCTAATCAATGTTTGTATACCTAACCCTGAATTGTACCCCACATCTTTATAATAATATAGATATATATAATTTTTAGGTTCCTTTATGTTACTGCATGTATTAACTGTCACATATTATACCATTGTATATATACTCAAAAAATTATTCCTTATTTCATTGATGTATATTCAGGCTTTTTCCAGTTTTTGGCTATTAAAAAATGAAGTTGCTATGAGTGATCATTTAACCATGTCTGTGTAGACATATGTTTTTAATTTTCTTCCTCAGAGGGAAATGGCTGAATCATTTGGTAGACATTTTTCAAGAAACTCTCGAACTGACTTTCAAAGTCGTTATATTGTTTTATATTTCCAAGAGCAATGTATTGTGTTCTAGTTTCTCTACACTGTTGCCAACTCTTAATATGATCAGGTTTTAACATTTTAGACATTCTAATAGATGTGTAGTGGTATCTCACTCTGGTTGTACTTTGTATTCCTAGTGACAATCGATGTTGAACAATTTTTATGTACTGATTTTCCATCATATATTTTCTTTGCTAAAATACCTATTCAAATCTTTTGCCCATTTTGTTTTATTATTAAAATTTTGAGAGTATTCATATAGTTTGGGTAGAAATCTTCTATAAGATTTGCAATTACAAATATTTTCTTTCAAACTGTGGATTGTCTTTTCATCATCTTAGTAGTGTCTTTTTATAAAAACAGCAGTTCTTGATATTAAGAGGTTCAATTATCAATATTTCTGTGCATTGCGCTTTTGGTGTGTTATCAAAGAAAATATTGTTTAGCCCAAAGTCACAAAGGTTTTCCCTTATTTTTTCACTAGCCCTTTCATAGATTTTGGTTTTACATTTATGGCTATGATTCATTTTGTATATGGTTCAAAGTTTTTATTTTCATATGGATATCCATGTTTCTGTTTCAATCTATTGCCTTTTTACACTAAATACAATCTATCATATTTTGTTGATAATCAGTTGTCCGTTTCTATGCAAGTATATTTCTGGAATCTCTACTTATCAATCTATTATTTTATCTTTATACCAAACTCTCTTCATTACCGTAATTTTGTGTTAAATCTTGAAGTAAGTTAGTATTACTCTGCCCATTTTGGTCTTTGTTTTGTTATTTTGTGTGTCTACTCAAGGTTTAAATTTCCATGTGAATTTTAGAATTATCCCAACAACTTAAACAAAAAGATTATGCTGGAATTTTAATTGTGATATGTTGAAACTATGTATCAATTTGAAGAGGTTTGATTTTATAATGAATTGAGTTTCTCTTCCATGAACATTCATTTATTTAGGTCTCCTTTAATTACTCTCAGTACCTTCAGGTAGTTTCCCCATATGTGTGAGCTGGTCAATCCTCACTGGAGAAGTCACAGTGAACCCTCTGCAGATCCCTTGAGTGCTGACTTTTTGTAGCTCTCTCCTCTAATCTATTCTGCCTCAATCTTCCCTAGTCAGAGTTTCTCCTGGGCTCTGCCTATATCCCCTTTCTCTTTGATGCAGTATGGAAACTCTATTCAGAGAGTAAACTGGAAATTTTAGAACTCACCCCCATTTTTTTTCCTATCTCATAAAAATTTCTGTCCTTCATTGTCTGATTTCCAACATCTTAGTACTATTATTACATGTACTTCTTACACTTTATGAGACTTTAAATAGAAGAGTTAATACAGCTTATGTCACTCCATCTTGGCTGAAATTCAAAATCCTGACCAAAATGTGAGACTATAAAAAAACTGTGTATGTATTCTTATATGTTCAAGCTTCAGTCATCTTACAAATGCTCTCTATTTAATGCAGTACACCTATAGAGACACTTTTCCCACTGCTCAAAACAGTTTTTGAACTTATCAATTTTGATGCCTTTTAGTGTTTCTGCCATTTTTTGATTCACCTCTTCCACATTGGCAAAATGTTTCCCTTTCAAGACTTCTTTTCATCGGAGAAACAAACATAATAAAAATCACTCAGGGCGAGATCGGGTACATAAGAAAGGTGGGACATGGAAGTCCTGCAATTTTTGGTCAAAAACTGCTCAACACCTCAGAGCAGTGTGAGCAGGTGCGTTGTCGTGGTAGAAGAACCAGTCCTCTGCTTGCCATGGCTCGGGATGTTTCTTCTGCAAATTGCGGCATAACCCTCACAAAACTTCAGATAAAAATTTTGGTTGATCTAAAAGAATATATTTCAAGTGTACTACAAGGGGCCCACCCTCCAAAAGATAATTCCAGGTATTATAATAATTCCAGGTGTGTGTGTGTGTGTGTGTGTGTGTGTGTGTGTGTGTATGTAAGTATATATATACTTTTTTAAAATATTTATATTTATATATATCATGACTATCTGGCCATAGAAAAATGAAATAATGGATGGAATTGAAGGTCATTATCCTAAATGAAGTAACTCAGGAATGTAAAACCAAGTGCCACATGTTCTCACTTATAAGTGGGAGCTAAGCTATGGGTCCACAAAAGCATATAGAGTCATATAATGGGCATTAGAGATTCAGAATAGGGGAGGGTGAGAGAGGATGATAGATAAAAAATCACCTATAGGGTAAAATGTACACTAATTGGGTGACAGGTACACTAAAAGCCCAGTCTTCAACATTATACAATTCATCCATGTAACCAAAAGCCATTGTACCCCTAAAGTTATTGAAAATAAAAATAAAAAAAATTCTGACCAGTTGTAAAGCTATTTCAATCAACCAATGTTTTTAACAAGAAGTTATGAGTCATTTTTGTGAATAATGTCACAGTCAACCTGGAAATACAGAAAACTGATTTTTTTTGTTTGTTTTTTTAAAAAAGGATTTCTAAGTGTGTGATTATGGAAAAGAATAAGTTCAAATTGTGAAAAAATTATGACTATGAGCAGTTTGCTCAAATATATGAAAGCATTAGTTATGAATGAAAATAAATTTTAGTAAAAGTGAAAAATATCTTTGAATTATTCTGTCAATGAGTTTTCTCAAATTTTTCAAGTTTAAACGAAGTGTTAAGGTGGCAAAAAAGTAAACCTGGAGAAGTGATCAGAAGATCAATAGATATTCAAACTGAGGATAGGATAATGGCTTAACTGACTGAATTGTAAAACAAAGGAAGTGATTTTTTAAATTCTGTATGTCAGTGCAATATTCTGGGAGGAGACTTCAAGGTCTACATATGTGATCCCCTAAGGCACGACTCTTTCTCCTCTTTGAGCAAGAGGTGAGAGATTTGGGTAATTGAATAGCCTCCCTTTGACATAGTATGGGTAAAAAGTGTTTACACTAGGGGCTAATAGCCTTTGGTATGAGGAAAAGGAAAATCTTGAAAAAATGTTTGATGGTATACATTAATTTTTTGTTAATTGAATGAGAAGAGCCAGAAAAGAGATTGGCAGAAATAAAGTAATTCAGAGAACAATGTCTGAACTGAATGGAATTAAGAATATAAGAGAAATGGAAGGCTTTACTTCTTTGTCTGCAATCAAGCATCACAGAGGTGAATGACACATGAAATTAAGAGGTAGAAAATGCTGAAAGCAGAATGGGAGGCATGAATGGGAAAGGTCTTTCTCAGGATTCCAGGTGGTGTAATGATGTGAAATGATACATTTACACTTCACAGATATTTAGTATTTGCTTAACTAGGTAAAGTCAGCTGTCCTATCAAGGTTTTCGCCAGTTTCTTTTCTTAGCTTAGTCCTCTAAGATTAAATTAAATTAAATTAGCCAAGCATTTTGTTTTATTTTTCTGTGCCTGAACCTGTCCTTTTAAGGAGGAGAATCCACAGAAATCTAGTGACATCATGTAACTCACGTAAAACGTTTTGAGCACAGAGAATGTAACTTCTGTTTCTTTGTGTTCCTCATACAACTAGTATACTATCACAAAAATAACTGATGTTCCATAATATGTTTGAACAAAGAGACAATTCTCTAAAATGCACAAATGAAAGCAGAAAAATGCAAGTTGTCTCTTATGGTGTAAAATACTTTGGTGTTAGAATAAATATTGTATCTATGTTTTATTTTGTTTTTCAGAAAATTGTACATATTATATGACAATTATAATTATTGCTGGATTCAATGCTTTATTGACTGCAGGAGCTTATTTCTTCATTCATCACAAAACTGTCCACATTAAAAGTAAGTTATTAATAATGTAATGCAATACATTATAATGAAGCCAATAAGTAAAATGGGTGGGACAGGTAAGAATATGAAAGGAAAAACATCAATTGTGCCTTGAAATGTTAACTGTTAGGACAAACAGTAAAATCAAAATAATAATAGAAAAATTTTCTTCTATAGTATACATAAGCAGAATACCTGTTTATAATCAGTCTTCTGAGGGGGAGGGCGAAGAGGGTCATCTGAAGACAGCAAACAACTACCACTGTCAGCAAAGAAGCCTGAAAGGAGGAGACACTGGTGCTTTGGAGGTTGTCTTGGAAATCCAAGCTGGGGTTTATTGGCTAGTCTCCTGGGAATGTGGAGAATGGAAAGCTTCATGACTCAGCCATCCCCAGAAGGAGCCCTGACATGAGCTCAGGAGAGTGCTCTTGGAGAAGAAAATGGTGAGTGTATGAGAGGCTTTTTGCACACCTCTTGCAAGACTCTGTGTCCTGACCAAAGGAAGGACAGCCCAGACCTCCTCAGGAATCCCCTTCCCTACTGGTCAGGTGTTCAGAATCAAGACAGAATCATTGATTAGATCCATGTAGGGACCAGAAGACTCTAATTCCTAAAGCACCCTGACACCAATGGCCACCAATGTCCCCATGGAGAGGTTCCACAGGGCTCTGTCTGGCAGGGTGGTCTGTGCTCTGTGAATGCCACCCCTTCCTTCATCTGGCGCCCAGAAGGGGTGGTTCACACACTTTAAGGACATTTCTCCAGCAGCACCAGCATTCATTCCTGGCCCTAGTTCAGGGCTGTGAGTGCAGCTTGCCCTCAGGAGCCAACATCACTGCAATTGCGCCTTCCATGGAGCAGGGAGGAAACTAGGAAGCATTGCACATTTGCACAGCATGGTGTGATGGCCCCACCCACCTGCAGACTTAGGGAAAAACACGGAGTATCTTTCAGCAAAGCAGAGGCCTCTTGTCTACCCCTGTAGAAGCGAACAAGACTCACCAAGATAAAGAAGGTCACTCCATGCTCACCAGAACAACTGCTAGAGTAGCGCTATGGGGGCCTTCCTGGCCACCTGCTAATCCTGATGACAAGATGTGTGGGCTGGGGAGAAGGACACTGGAACTCACAGCCAACCAAGACTCCTGCACTCATGCCAGAGGAAAGGTAAATTCCCAAATCTAGAGAAAAGGATCTGTCCCGTCCCTGCCAGATTGCATTGGTGAAGCAATGCCAGAAAGTTTCGCCCCAGTTCCCCACTGTCCCTATTACCTCTGCCCCTACCACAGGCAGACCAGAGAAGGGAAGTCAAACAAGAAAATGACAAAAATTATCACTGTAATAATAGAAACTTTATAAAAATGTTTTTTTAAAAATTTAAAAAGAAGAGACTGCCCTCACAAATAAGGAAGAACCAGTGAAAAGACAACAACAATCTCAAAAGATGTAATTATTGGACAGCCACAAAGGAATTTCCAAGCATGCTGACACAAAGCAATGGAGCCCATCCAGAAGGACCTATTCCTGATGACAGACATAAAATTCAGGGTATAGGTGACAAAGAGATTCGGTGAAATCCAGGGAAAAAAAGGAGACATACAAATCAACAAGGCAATGAAAACAGTATAGAAAGTGAAAGTGACCTGGTCATTCTAAGTAACAACCACACTGAAACAACCACACTTTCTTTTATCACAAAAACAAAGAACTGAGTACCACATGTTCTCACTCATAAGTGGACCTTGAACATTTATCATAATACTACGAGAAAAAGATTGACAGTAAGAGATCGCTGCCGGGGGTGGGAGTGGGGGAGATATAACATTAATAAGGGTACCTGATCCCAAACCAAGTGAGGCGAGGACCAGTGGGACACCCAAACTTCACCTGTATGATGACTACTTATGTAACTAACCCTGAATTGCACCCCTCATCTTTAAAATTTTTTAAACAATTTTTGAAAAAAAAGAAACAACCACACTGAACTTCTAGAAATGAAGAATTATCTACTGAAATTTCAAAACAAGCCTAAACAGCAGAATAAACCAGACAGAGGAAAGAATCTCAGAGCTTGAAGATCAAATTACTTAATTAACTTAGTCTGACAGAAATAAAAAGAAAATAATTAGGAAATATGAGCAAAGCCTATGACAGGTCTAGGATTATGTAGAGACCAAATTTATTGCTGATTGGTATTCCTGAGAGAGAAGAAGAAACTGAGAACACCCTGAAACAAACTCTCCAATATGTCACACAAAAAAACTTCCCCATCTCTCTCAAGAGGTGGTCATGCTACACAAGAAATTCAGAGGACTGCTTCAGAGAATTACATGAGAAGATCATCTCCAAGGATCATAATAATCAGATTTACAAAGATGAGCATAAAAGAAAAACTTCTAAAAGCAGCTACAGAGAAGGGTCAAACCACCTACCAAGGGAGACCAACAAGAATTGCAGCAGATCACTCAGCATAAACCTTAAAAGTCAAAAGGGACAGGAGACCTAACTTTAACATTCTTTTTTTTTTGAGTTGGAGTCTCACTCTGTCACCCAGACTGGAGTGCAGTGGCTGCTCCCAGCCACCGCAGCCTCAACCTGCTGGGCTCCGGCAATCCTTCCGCCTCAGCCTTCCAAGTAGCCGGAATTACAGGCATGCACTACCACGCCCGGCTGATTTTTTGATTTATTGTAGAGATGAGGTCTCATTGCCCAGGCGGGTCTCGAACCCGCGGCTCAGGCAATCCGCTCACCTCAGCCTCCCAGGTGTGGGATTCCAGGTTGAGCCCCCGAGCCCGGCTAACATTCTTAAAGAAAACCAACTCCAGTCAAGAATTTCCTGCCCTGCCAAATTAAGTTTCATTAATGAAGGAGAATTAAAATTCTACCCAGTCATGCAGTTTCTAAGAGTATGTGGCACCTCCAGATCAGGCCTTCAGGAAAAGCTCATGAAAGGTCTAAATACAGAAATAAAGGAACAATTTCACCCATCACAAAAGCAGTAAGTAAGCAAAGAGTTTACAGACCATCATATCAACTAAACAGCCTAGAATGTAAAGGTTTCTTATTCATAACATGACAGAAACAAATTCCTACATCTCAATAATTAACTTAGATGTGAATGGACTGGACGCTCCACTCAAGAGGCACAGAGTGGCAAATTGGATAAAGAAGCATGTTCCATTGTGCTACATTCAGGAAACCCATCTCAATGTAAATGACACACAGACTCAAAGTAAAGGGCTTGAAAAAGTTCTTCCAGGAAAATAAAAAGCAAAAAAGAACAGAAGTAGCTATTCTTATATCAGATATATGTTAAATAAATAAAAATTTAAAAGGACAATGAAAGCTAGTACATAATGATAAAAGCCTCATTCACCAATATAAATATAAATATAACAATATAATGAATGCATTTGCACCCAACATAGGAGCACCTATATTTAGAAAACAATTGCTAAATAATCTAATAGAAGGTCTATGCATTCAAATGATAATTGCCAGACTACAATACTCTGCTAACAGCTTTAGAGAGATCATTGAGGCAGAATACTAACCAAGAAATTCAGAACCTTAAATCACTGGACCATTTAGATCTAATAGACATCTACAGAACACTTCATCCAACAACCACAGAACATACATTTTTTTTCTCATCAGCACACAGAACATATTTTAAGACCAACCACATCCATGACACAAATCAAGCATGAACAAATTTCAAAAGATCATAGTCATACCAAGCATATTCTCAGACCATAGTGGAATTAAAATAAATATTACCCACAGGAATCCCCCAAAACACACAAATACATGAAAAGTAAACATCATATTTCTGAAGTACATAAGGGTTAGCACAGAAATAAAAAGTCTACTAGAAACAAACAAAAGCAAGGATAAAACATACCCAAACCTCTAGGATACCATGAAGTCAGTGCTGAGAAGGAAGTTTATAATATTGCACACACACACATCAAGAAAATAGAGATCTCAAGTAAATAGTCTAACATCACACTTAAGGGAGCTGGAAAGACAAAAAGAATCCAATTCCAAGTCAGTAGAAGAATGAAAATTATCAAAATAAAATCACAACTTAATAAAATAAAAACCAAATAAATCATACAAACGATCAACAAGTCAAAAAGCTGGTGCTTTGAAAGGATAAATAGGATTGATAGATTCCTTCGCCAGATTAACAAACAGAAAGAAAATTCAAGAAAGTACAATCAGAAATGAGTGATGTTACAACTGACCCTGGAGAAATACAAAAGATCATAAGGCATTGCTAAAAACATCTGTATGCAAGTACACTATAAAATCTAGAGGAAATGGATAAATTCCTGGCAACACATAACCTCTGAAAATTGAAACAGGAAGAAATTGAAATACTACACAGACAAATAACAAGCCCAGCAATTGATTCAGTAATACGGAAACTCCCACCAGAAAAAGCTGTGGGCAGAATGGTTTCTCAGCAGAATTTTACCAGAAGTACAAAGAAGAGCTGAAACCAAAAGTTTTTCAAGCAATAACAAATGAAGTAATCCTCTTAAGATCGCTCTATGAAGCCATTATCATTCTGACACTTCAAAACAGCAAAAACTCAAAAAGGATAGAAAAATTCAGGCCAATTTCCCTGATGAATATAGATGCAAATTTCTGAAAAAGATATTAGCAAATTGCATCCATCAGCACATTACAATGATCATTCATTATGATCAGTTGCACTTCATTCCTAAATGCAAAGGCTGATTCAACATGTTCAAATCAATAAAACAATCCACCACATAAATAGATGTAAAACCAAGAACCACATGATTATCTCAATAGATGCAGGAAAAGCATGTGATACAATTTTTTTTTTTGAGTTGGAGTCTCACTCTGTCACCCAGACTGGAGTGCAGTGGCCACTCCCAGCCACCGCAGCCTCGACCTGCTGGGCTCCGGTGATCCTTCTGCCTCAGCCATCCAAGTAGCTGGAACTACAGGCGTGCGCTACCACACCCAACTAATTTTTTGATTTACTGTAGAGATGAGGTCTCACCAAGTTGCCCAGGTGGGTCTCGAACCCACGAGCTCAGGCAATGCACTCACCTCAGCCTCCCAAGGTGCGGAATTACAGGCTGAGCCACCAAGCCCGGCTGTGATACAATTTAAAATTCCCTCTTGATTAAAAATCCTCAAACACCTGGGCATTGAAGGAACATTTCTCAAAATAATAAAAGCCATCTATGACAAACTTATAGTCAGCATCATATTTAACAGGCAGAAGCTGGAAGCAGCCCCCTAAAAACTGGAACAATGCAAGGATGTCTACTAGGACCACTCCTCTTTAACATAGTACTGGAAGTCCTAGCCAGAGCAATCAGGCATGAGAAATAAATTAGAGGTATCCAAATAAGGAAAGAGGAAGTCAAATTATCCCTCTGCATATGATATGATTCTATACCCAGAAGACCCAAGAGAGCCTGCAAAAAGCCTCCCAGCACGGATAAACGACTTTGGTAAAGTCTCAAGATACAAAATAAATGTGCAAAAATCCATTGCATTTCTATACACCAACAACAAGCAGTGAGAACCAAATTTAAAACACAATTCCATTCACAATAGACACACACACACACACACACACACACACACACACCTCAATATTAATCTAACCAAAGAGTTGAAAGATCTTTACAATGAGAACTACAAAACATTGCTCAAACAAATAAAAGATGAACAAAAAAATGGAAGAACATCCCATGCTCGTGGATTGGAAGAATCAATATCATCAAGATGTCAATACTACTAAAAGCAATTTACAGATTCAACACAATCCCTATGAAAATGCCAGCAACATTTTTCACAGACCTAGAAAAGACAATACTTAAATTTATATGGAAGCAAAAAAGAGGCCAAATAGCTAAAGCAATTCTCATCAAAAAGAACAATGCTGGTGGCATCCCACTCCCCAGACTTCAAACTTTACTACAAGACTACAGTAACCAAAACCACATGATACTCATACAAAAATAAACACATAGAACAATGGAACAGGATAGAGTATCTGAAAATAAGACCAATTCATCCTCAACAAAGTCAACAAAAACAAACAATGGGGAAAGAAAATCCTAATTAGCAAATGGTGCTAAATGGCTAACCATATACAGAAGAATGAAACTGGACCCCCACATATCACCACATGCAAAAATTAACTACAAATGGATAGAGGATTTAAATGTGAAACCTCAAACTATAAGAATCTTAGAACAAAACCTAGGCAACATCCTCCTGGACATCAGCCTAGGAAATTAATTAATAATGGCCAAGTCAGTCGGGCTTGGTGGCTCAGCCTATAATCCCAGCACTTTGGGAGGCTGAGATGAGTGTATTGCCTGAGCCTGCGGGCTCAAGACCCGCCTGGGCAACTTGGCAAGACCTCATCTCTACAATAAAGCAAAAATTAGCCGGGCGTGGTAGCGTGCGCCTGTAGTTCCAACTATTTGGAAACCTGAGACAGAAGGATTGCCGGAGCCCAGCACGTTGAAGCTGCAGTGGCCAGGAGCAGCCACTGCACTCCAGTCTGGGTGACAGAGTGAGACTCCAACTCAAAAAAAATAATAATAATGGCCAAGTCTTCAAAAGCAAATGCAGCAAAAACTAAAATTGACCGGTGGGACCTTTTCAAGCTAAAAAGCATAGAAAAAGAAAACATCAAGAGAATAAAAAAACAACTCACATAATGGAAAAAATATTTGCAAACTATGCATCTGACAAAGGCCTAGCATCCAGGATCTACAAGGAACTCAAATGAATTATCAGGAAAAAACAAACAACCCCTTTAAAAAGTGCTTAAAGTATATGAACAGATACCTCTCAAAAGAAGGCATAAAAGCAGTCAACAAACACATGAAAAAACCGTTCAGCCTCACTAATCCCCAAAGAACTTCAAACCAAAACTACAATGAGATACCATCTCACACCAGTGAATGGCTATTATTAAAAAGTCAAAAAACAACATGTGTTGACAAGGTTGTGGAGAAAAGGGAACTCTCACACACTCTTGGTGGGAATGTAGGCTAGCCCAGCCTTTGTGGAAAGTATTTTGTAGATATCTCAATTAACTAAAAATAGAGCTATCATTTGACCCAACAGTCTCCCTTCTGGAATATACCCAAAGGAACAAAAATTGCTAACAAAAAGACACCTGCACTCATATGTTTATTGCAGCACTATCCACAACAGCAAAAACATGGAGCCAAATCAGGTGCCCATCGAAAGTGGACTGGATAAAGAAAATGTGGTTCATATACACTATGAAATACTACAGTCATAAAAAAGAACCAAATCACATCCTTTGAAGCAACATGCATGCAACTGGACACCATCATTCTAGATAAATTATCATAGAAACAGACAGCTATCATCACATGTTCTTACTCAAAGTGGGCACTTAACATTGGGCACACATAGGCACAAGGACAGGAACAATAGACATTGAGCACTGCTAAAGGAGGGAGGAATGGAGGGGAGATAAAGGATACAAAACCTCACTGGGTGCCATACCCACTACTAGGGAGGGAGGGCTCACTATAAACCCAAACCTCACCTTCATGCAATAGACTTATGTAACAAATCCTCATCTGTACTCAATGACTCTAAAATTTTTAAAAAAAGAACTTTTCCTTTGCATTTACAACTTGGCTAATTGTTGGTATAAGAGGACTATCTCAGCTTTTGACACGCTTTCCCCAACAGGTTTAATTACTTCTAGCTTTTGATTTACAGTGAGAGACAAGTGACTCTTTTTTTCATTTGAGTACATAGAGGCCACTGTGGGGTTAGTAATTTGCCTAATTTCAATATTCTTGTGTCTCAGGAAACAGGAAAGCCCAAAGAGAGAGATAGAGTTGGAGAAATGGGTGGTAGGTGGAATATTCATAACACAATCTTTATCAATTAAGTTGCCTTCTTACATGGGTAGGGTTTATGCATGGCACCCTAAAATCATTACAGTAGTAATATCAAAGATCACTGATCACAGATCATCACACAGGTATTTCTTTTTTAAAAAAATCTTTCTCCCTCTTTATTCTCTCTATACTTTCCCAAACCTCTCTTCCTTATTTGTATTCACTATATATTCTAAGTTACTTTCATCTTCCAAATAATTACAAGTTTAGTACAATGAAGAGGATTAGGCTAAGAGGAACATGGCTGGTTTCATCCAAGATATATTCTGAAAACCCTAGATTCTCTATCATTCTCTTGAATGGAGTGCCCATTGCTTTATAGATGATCCTGATCCAATCCTTCATCAGAAGAGAATAGGCACTAAAGAGACAACGTTCCTTTATCCTTGGGTCTTTTTTAATGTGCACACCAAGGTTCTTCACTGGTCAGTCAAATCTTGAGGCTCAATCTACCTCTGCCTCTTTTCATATTACTTAAGTACTTGCAGGTGTATTTAACCAAATCTCACCTGGCACTTTGCTCTTTCCAACTATAGAGGTTTTTTTCTCTTGATTTGTATTTTAATATATACAATATTAAGTCTGCAAATTGCTCTGTCTTTTTAGTATTTGAATCTGGAATTTTTCAATGAGGGCTCGATCATTTTGTATTTTTATTCTGACTTTTATACATTTTTTAAAAATACAAGCATTTGTGTAGAAACAGTAAATTTTATATCAATTTTCGATCTTCATACTTTATACTAATTCTGCAAAATATATGAATCATTGTCACGGATATTTTACATTCTTTTAATATACATAAATGCCTAGAAAGCTTCCTCGTATAAATAAAATGATTGGAGCAAAAGAGTTTAATTATAACACCACTCCATCTTTTTAAATTGCTGCCCAGTTAAATGCCCAAAATTATAATATGTCATAATCTCCTACAAAAATAATTGTTTATGATGAACCAACAAACAACTCAAGTGGATCCTCTTGCAATATTTTTTCAGAGTAAAAAACTGAAAAGTGTACCCCACATCTTTAAAATAAAAAAATTTTTTAAACTGAAAATCATCAGACTTAAAAACGATTTGTATACATTCATTGGAGTTATTTACTTTCTCAAATCTTGTGATGCTTACAAAAATAACTTACCAAGTAGCCAAATGAATACCTATAATTATTTTACAGAGAGATACTATGTTGAATATGATATATGCATGAAGGAACACATTTTTTTAATTTTAATTTCAAAATAATTGTGAAGATTATTTCATATATATGTGCATATATATTTGCATAATATACAATGAATATGTAAATATGCATGTAACTGGTGAGAATATATACGTATGTTTTTTAGCATATTACATATACTAACTTGGAGTCAAAGAATATGTAAAGATAACAAACCAAATAAGATAGATCTAAGTAAAGTAAAAGGAACCTAGAACATTTTTTAAAGATAACTACCAGAATTAATTTCTTAATTTATTCTCTCAGTTCAGCAAATTCATTGCTTCTCCACAAATCTCATATTAAGTTTCTGGAGATTATTATTTGAGACAAATGTGAGTTCTCCTGCTACTGGTGTGTGTGTGTGTGTGTGTGTGATTTCTATAAATATCCTATTAGTTTTAACAATAGATTCCTACTTTTTAACAACTTTAAAAATTTTAATGTATGTTTCTCTTGATATATAAAATGATCTTACCACTTTTTATTCAGAAGAACCCCAAAAAAACTTGGAAAATATTCTCTCTCAAACCACTCTTCCTGCATAGTGGTGCCTTTTTCCCTTTTACATGTCCTGCCTCTTCGCTTGCATGCCACGCCTTGGCTCCCCCTTCTGAATTCTACTCTTGCTCCCCATCTTTTGACTACTGACTTCTATTATATAAAAAATTCTTCACTTCTCTTTCCCTACCATTTTCACCTTTTTCCTACCTTATTCTTTCATTTCAGATCGTTCCTTCCCTGTACACATTGGCTTCTTCTATCTTTCAGATGCTTGTCACAGAAACATAAGTGGGAAAACCTTGATATTAATCCATGAGTGTAACTGTGACCATAGGCTTAAAAATATGTATATTTCTTCCAGGAGTAGTGGTTCAGTATTTCCTAACTCAGAGTTTGCTGAGACGTAATACAACATTGCTACTGCAGTAACAAAAATTGACATAATATATTTAGTGGGAATCAAAGAACATGTTGACAATAATAAACCAAATAGTAAAACTTTACCTCATCAACAAGGGTACCTGCATAATGAGCATTTGTATACCTAACTCTGAATTGTACCCCACATCTTTAAAATAAAAAATTTTAAAAAACAAATAGTAAGACTTAAATAATGTAAAAATGAGTTAAGAACATTTTGATAAAGTAATCACAAGAACTATCACTCCTACTTTTTTCCACAAATTAAATAGTTATTTTTCCTACTCTCCATGTTATTTTGTGTAGAAAAAAGTGAGGTTTCTCCACTTTGTATTTATGTGTATGAATATATACCTATATCCTGACAGTTTTAACTTTACATTTTTCGTTGTTATGCATTTTTTAAGGTTTGTTCCCCCATGGTATTTATGTTGTTTTTTGTTTTATTTTTCATGGGAACATCAAAAACAAAATGGTTAATTTTCCCTGACAACCCCTTGCTCCCATACCTCTTTAAACAATGGCTTTCTTGGTGCCTTTAACATTTCCTCCTTTTCATCTCTAACACTATTCATTGACTGTGGTTAAATTAAGTCTGAGGTCTACTCTTTTCTCCACAATTTTCTGGTTATGAACTTCTACACATTAAGTTCCTTCATTTCTGTTCCTAACTTTACCATCCTTTATTTAATTTCCTTTGTGTATTCATGTAATTCCTTCCCTGTACTTTGACTTCTTTCTTCTAGATACTTGCCAGAGAAACACATAGCAGAAAGTTTAGTATTGATCTGTTTATGTCAATGTGACCACAAACTCAGAAGACTCTAAGCCTGTATTTCCTCCTGGAGCAGTGTTCTGCATTCTCTAACTCAGAGTTTGTTGTGAATCAATACATTGCTCATTGCAGTAAAGAGAACTGACATTATATATATGGAATCAAAAAAAATATTGAAGATAATAAACCTAATAATAAAGCTTAAATAAGGTTAAAAAATATATATGGCTAGGCACAATAACACACAGCTGTAATTCAGACACTTTGGGAGGCCAAGGGAGAGGGATTGCTTGAGGTCAGGAGTTCAAGACCAGCCTGGGGAACATAGCAAGACCTCATCTCTACAAAAAAAAAATTGGTTTTGGTGTGTTGGCCCTTGCCTGTAATCCTAGTCCTTAGGAGGCACAGACAAGGATGGCTTGGTCAGACAAGGTTGTGGCTGCAGTGCATCATGGTTGTGCCTCTGCACTCCAGGCTGGGTGACAGAGCAAGATGTTGATGCAAATAAATAAATAAATATATATATATAATATATATTTACATGTAGGTGTGTTTATGTGTGTGTGTATATGTATATATATACACATATATATACGTGTGTGTATATATAATCACAAATATTATTCCAAATTATATATGTATGTGTGTGTATATATAATCACATATATTATTCCAAATTATATATACATGTATGTGTATATATAGTCACAAATATTATTCCAAATTTGTGTGTGTGTGTGTGTGTGTGTGTGTGTGTGTGTGTATGCATGTATGAGTATTGTATCCTGACAGTTTTAAATTTGCTTTTGCACTTTTAAATAAGTCTCTATTTTCTTAAGGTTGCTTTCTATAATACTTATATTGATTTTTATTTTATTTTTCAGGACCATTTCAAGAAATAACCGGTAAATTTTTGCTGAAAATCCCTTACTCCGATACCACTTTATACGACTGCTTTCTTGGTGTCTTTAATATTTCCTTCCTCTTTACCTTCTGTGCCTTCACTGAGGTCTACTCATTTTTCCATATTTTTCTGGCTAAGGACTTCTCTCATATTAAGTTCTCTTCAATTCTGGTTCCCTAGCTTTTCCATCCTTTCTCCATCTTCTTTTTTCATTCCATGTCCTTCTTTCTGGTAGATAAGACTTCTGTCTTCCAGATGCTTGCCATAGACACACATGAAAAAGTTTTGTATTAATTCATTGCTATAAATGTGACCATAGGCTTGAAAGAGCAAAACCTTGTATTTCCTCCAGGAGCAGTGGTTCAATATTCCTTAACTGAGAGTTTGCTACAACTTAATCCAACTTTTCTACTGCAGTAACAAAATTGGCTTTATATATTTAGTGGGAATCAAAGAACATAATAAAGATAATAAACAAAATAATAAACCTTAAATAACGTAAAAAGGAACCAAGAACATTTTTATAAAGTAATCACCAGAACTATTACCCCTAAATTATTTCTCAATTATGTAGTCATTCTTTTCTTACTCCCCATCTTAGTTTGTGTAGATTTCAGAAAAAAATGATCTTTTCACAATTATTTGTATTTGTGCGTGTGCATGTGGACTTGTATCCTGACAGTTTTAACTCTGCATTTGCATTTTTCCAAAAGTTTTAATTTTCTTAATGTTTGTTCCCCATTAAATTTATGATGATTTTTTCATTTTATTTTTAAGAGGAACATCAAGACAAACTGACTCCCATACCACTTTAAATGACTGCTTTCTTGGTGTCCTTAGCATTTTCTTCCTCTTCATCTCTGATATTATTCTTTGGCTGTGGCTATATCTGAGGTTTACTCTTTTCTCCACAATTTTCTGGTTATGAACTTCTTCATAGTAAGTTCCATCACTTCTGTCCCTATCTTTACCATCCTTTCTCTAACTTCCTTTATGTGTTAATGTAATTCCGTCCATGTACTTTGGCATCTACTTTCTTTTAGACACTTGCCAGAGAAACACACACCAGAAAGTTTTATTAATCTGTTGGTATAAATGTGACCACAAACTTAGAAGATTCTAACTCTGTATTTCCTCCAGAGGCAATGTCCAGTACTCTCTAACTCAGAGTTTGTTTTGAGTTAATATAAACTTTGATACTGCAGTAATAAGAATCAACACTATACATTTAGTGGAAATCAAAGAACATATTGAAAATAAACCAAATAATCAACCTGAGATAATATAAAAAATATACGTGTTGGTGCAAAGGTTCACACATGAATTCTCAAAATTTTGGTTTGCCAAGGCAGAAGGATGACATATGGCCAGGAGTTCAAGACAAGCCTGGGCAACATAGCGAGAACCCCATCTCTACAAAAGTTAAACACTAGCTGGATGTGGTGACACAGGCTGTAGTCCCAGCTACTTGGAAGCTGCGGCAAGGATGACTTGAGCAGAGGAGGTGGTTGAAGTTGAAGTCAGACAAGATTGTGCCACTGCACCAGAGATGGGTGATAAATGAGACCCTGTCTAACAAAATTTTTTAAAGAGAATTTTTTATGAAGTAATTACCAGAACTATGATCCCCCAAAATTTTTTCAATGAAGTAATAATGACATTAAATTATTCACTCTTTTCTCCTATTTTGTTTTGTGTAGACTATGACGAAGAAAAGTGAGATTTTTCACCACTGTTAGTATTTGTGTTTACATGTACATGCATGTGTATCCATATCCTGATAATTTTAGCATTACATTTGCAATCAGTTCTCAATTTTCTTAAGGTTTTTTCTCTCCATGATACTTACATTGATTTTTTTCATTTTATTTTTCAGGCAAACTTCAAGAAATGCACGGTAAATTTCCTTGACAATCTCTTACTCCAATACCACTTTATATGACTGCTTTCTTGGTGTCTTAAATATTTCCTTCAGGTTTATTTTCTGTGCCTTCTCATGAAACCTACTCCTTTTCCTTCTTTTTCTGTTTTAAGACTTTTCTCATAATAAGTTATCTTCACTTCTGTTTACCTAACTTTTCCATCTTTCTCGACCTCTTTTTCTTCCATGTCCTTCTTTCCTATCAAGAAGACTTCTCTGTCTCCCAGGTGCTTGCTTATAAAAACACATATGAAAAAAGTTTTGTATTAATTCGTTGCCATAAATGTTACCATAGACTTGGAAGAAACTAGCCTTGAGTTTTCCCCAGGAGCAGTGATTCAGTGTTCCATGATTCAGAGCTTATTGCAGCTCAATACAACATTGCTACTGCGGTAACAAAAGTTGGCATTACATATTTAGTGAGTAGAAATAACATATTAAAGATAATAAGCCAAATAATAAAACTTAAATAATGTAAAAAGGAACCTAGAACATTTTGTAATGTAATTGTCAAAACTATTACTCCTACATATTTCTCAATATTTACTTTTCCACCTCCCATTTTATTTTGGGTAGACTATTTAGGGGGAAAAAAGTGGGTTTTTTCACCACTCACTGTTTGTATTTGTGTGTGTGTGCATGTGAATCTGTATTCTGACAGTTTTAACTTTTCATTTGCATTTTTCAATAAGTTTTCATTTTCTTAAGGTTTGCCCCTATGATATTCATGCTGGTTTTTTTCCTTTTATTTTTCAGAAGACCATCAAAACCAAATTGGTAAATTTCTGACAACTCCTTACTCCTCCATTCCACTTTAAATGACTGCTCCTTGTTGTCTTTAAGATTTCCTTCCTCTTTACCTCTATACTATCCTTATGGTGTGTTCTCTCCTGAAGTCTTCTCCTGAAGTCCTTTTTTCATATTTTTATGATTAATAGACTTTTCTCATATTCAATTCTCTTCATTTCTGTTTCCCTTCCTTTACCATCTTTTCTCTAACTTCTTTTTCCATTTCGTGTCTTTCCTTTTTGTAAACATTGACTTCTTCTGTCTTCCAGATGCTTGCCATTGAAACACACATGATATGTTTTGTATTAATTTGTTGGTGTGATTGTGTCCACAGGCTTGGAAAAACTGAAACATGCATTTCCTCCAGGAACAGTGGTTCAGTATTCTCTAACTCAGAATTTGCAATGACTTAATAAACATTGCTACTGCAGTAACAAAACTTGACATTTTATATTTAGTGAGAATCAATGAACATATTAAATATAGAAAACCATATAGTAAGACTTAAATAAGATAAAAATGAATCAAGAACATTTTCATAAAGTAATTACCAGGATTATCACTCCTGCATTTTTTTTACAATTAAATAGTCACTCTTTTCCCCCTTTCCATTTTATTTTGTGTAGAAAAAAGTGAGGTTTCACCACTTTGTATTTATGTTTGTGAATATATACCTATATCCTGACAGTTTTAACTTTACATTTTCGTTAAGTTATACATTTCTTAAGGTTTGTTCCCCCATGATATTTATGTTGTTTTTTATTTTATTTTTCAGGGGAACATCAAAAACAAAATGGTAAATTTTTTCTGACAACCTCTTACTTTATACCACTTTAAATGACTGCTTTCGTGGTGTCTTTAACAACTCTCCTTTTCAACACTAGCACTATTCTTTGGCTGTGGCTAAACCTGAGGTCTACTCTTTTCTCCACAGTGTTCTGGTTTTGAACCTCTTCATATTATGTTCCTTCATTTCTGTCCCTACTTTTACCAGCCTTTCTCTAATTTCTTTTATGTATTCATGTAATTCCTTCCCTGAACTTTGGCTTCTTCTTCTAGATACTTGCCAGAGAAACACACAGGAGAAACTGATTAGTATTAATCAGTTTGTGGTCACAGGTGCCACTGTGACCACAAATTTAGAAGATCCTAGCCCTGTATTTCCTCCAGGAGCAGTGTTCTGCATTCTCTAACTCAGAGTTTGTTGTAAATCAATACAACATTGCTCACTGCAGTAAAGAGTAAAGAGAATTTATATATATATACATATATATATATATTATATATATAGTGTGAATCAAAGAACACATTGAAGATAATAAACCAAATAATATAGCTTAAATAAGGAAAAAAGAAACCAAAATTATGGCTGGGCACAGTGGCTCACACTGTAAATCCAGTATGGCAGGCCAAGACAGGAAGACTTCTTGAGGCCAGGAGCTCAAGACCAGCCTGGTATAGCGAGCCCCTCATCTTCACAAAAATTTTTAAAATAACTGGGTATAGTGGCACAGACATGTAATCCTAGCTACACAGAAAGCTGAAGCAAGGATGACTTGAGCAGAGGAGGCTGAAGCTGCAGTGAGCCATGATTGTGCCATGCTGACTAAAAAAGTGAATTATATATATAATCAGCTTAACTATTATTGCAAAACTTTCTCAATAAAATAATTAAATTAATAATCATTCACTTCTTTCCTGTTTTATTTTGTGCAGAATATTTTTTACATAAGTGAGTTTCTCACCACTGTTTATGTGTGTGTATGCATGTGCATGCGTGTATTTGTATCTGACAGTTTTAACTATGCTTTTGCATTTTTCAATACATTTCAATTTTCTTAACATTTGCTTTTCGTAGTATTTATATCAATTTTTTTCATTTTATTTTTCAGGCAAAATTCGAGAAATATGTGATAAATGTTCCCTGACAACCCCTTATTACAATACCAGTTTATATTACTGCTTTCTTGGTGTCTTTAGCATTTCCTTCCTCTTTACCTTGTGTATTGTCTCCTGAGGCCTACTCTTTTCTTATTCTGCTGGTTAAGGACTTTTCTCATATTAAGTTCTCTTCATTTCTGTTTCCCAGCTTTTCCATCCTTTCTCCATCTTCCTTCATTCCATGTACTTCCTTCCTGTAAAGAAAGCTTCTTCTGTCTTCCAGTTGCTTGCCATAGAAACACACATGAAAAAGTTTTGTATTCATTCATTTCTATAAATATGGCTATGGGCTTGAAAGAACCCAACCTTGTGTTTCCTCCAGGAACATCGGTTCAGTGTTCCCTAATTGGGAGTTTGCTGCAACTTAATACAACTTTGATACTGCAGTAACAAAAACTGGCATTATATAATTGAGGGAATCAAAGAACATATTGATGATAATAAACCAAATAAGCAGCTTAAATAAGGTGAAAAGAAACCAAATGTATGGCTTGGTGCAGCGACTCACACCTGTATTTCCAGCACTTTGGGAGGCCAAGGCAGGAGAACTGCCAAGGCCAAGAGTTCAAGACCAGCCTTGGCAACATAGCAAGACCCTCATCTCTACAAAAAAATTTTTAAATAGCTGGGTGTGGTGACACATGCCTGTAATCCTAGCTACTCAGGAGAATAAAGCAAAGATGGCTTGAGCAGAGGCGGTCAAGGCTGCAGTGAGCCAAGATCGTGCCACTGTACTCCAGCCTGTGACTGAGCAAGACATTGACTCAAAAAAAAAACTATATATAAAATCACCACAAGTATTACTTCAAAATTTTTATCAATAAAATAGTAATGAAACTGAATAGTAATTTCTTTGCCCTATTTTATTTTGTATAGATTATTTTTTAAGTGAGCTTTTCATCGCTTTTGTGTGCGTGTATGTGAGCATGCATGTGTATTTGTATCCTGCCAGTTTTGACTTTGCTTTTGCATTTTTCAATAAGTGTTCATTTTCTTTAGATTTCTTTTATATAATATTTATATTGATTTTTTCATTTTATTTTTCAGATGAACTTCAAAGGATAATTGGTAAATTTTCCCTGATAACTCCTTATTCCAATACCACTCTATATGACTGCTTTCTTGGTGTCTTTCATATTTCCTTCCTCTTTACCTTCTGTGCCTTCTGAGGTCTACTCTTTTCTCCTTATTCTTTTGGTCAGGTACTTTTCTCATATTAAGTTCTCTGTTTCCTCACCTTTTCTATCCTTTCTCAATCTTTTTTCATTGCCTGTCCTTCCTTCCTGTAAAGAAGACTTCTTCTGTCTTCCAGATACTTGCCACAGAAACACACAAGAAGAAAGTTTTGTATTAATTCGTTTCCATAAATGTGACCACAGGTTTTGAAAAACCCATACTTGTATTTCCTCCAGGAGTTGGAAGTTTACTGCAACTTAATACAGCTTTGCTACTGCAGCAACAAATATTGGCACTATATATTTAGTGGGAATCAAAGAACATACTGAAGATAATAAAATATTGAAGTTTAAATCATGTGAAAAGGAACCAAAAACGTTTTATTAAGTAATCACCAGAACTATTACCCCTAAATTATTTCTCAATTAAGTAGTCACTCTATCCTTACTCACAATCTTAATTTGTATAGACTTTAGGAAAAAAAGTGAACTTTTCACCATTGTTTGTATTTTTGTGTGTGCATGTGGATTTGTATACTGAAAGTATTAACTGTGCATTTGCATTTTTCAAAAAGTTTTAATTTTCTTAAGGTTTGTTCCCATTAAATTTATGATGATTTTTTCATTTTATTTTTAAGAGGAACATCAAGACAAACTGACTTCCCATACCACTTTAAATGACTGCTTTCTTGGTGTCCTTAGCATTTTCTTTCTCTTCATCTCTGATATTATTCTTTGGCTGTGGCTTTATCCGAGGTTTACTCTTTTCTCCACAATTTTCTGGTTATGAACTTCTTCATAGTAAGTTCCATCACTTCTGTCCCTATCTTTACCATCCTTTCTCTAACTTCCTTTATGTGTTAATGTAATTCCTTCCATGCACTTTGGCATCTTCTTTCTTTTAGACACTTGCCAGAGAAACAAACACCAGAAAGTTTTATTAATCTGTTGGTATAAATGTGACCACAAACTTAGAAGATTCTAACTCTGTATTTCCTCCAGAGGCAATGTCCAATACTCTCTAACTCAGAGTTTGTTTTGAGTTAATATAAACTTTGATACTGCAGTAACAAGAATCAACACTATACATTTAGTGGAAATCAAAGAGCATACTGAAAATAAACCAAATAATCAACCTGAGATAATATAAAAAATATACGCCTTGGTGCAATGGTTCAAACATGAAATCTCAAAATTTTACCAAGGCAGAAGGATGACATATGGCCAGGAGTTGGACAACATAGTGAGAACCCCATCTCTACAAAAGTTAAACACTAGCTGAATGTGGTGACACAGGCCTGTAGTCCCAGCTTCTCAGAAGCTGCGGCAATGATGACTTGAGCAGAGGAGGTTGAGGTTGCAGTCAGACAAATTTGTGCCACTGCATCACAGATAGGTGACAAATGAGACCCTGCCTAATAAATTTTTTAAAGAGAATGTTTTATGAAGCAATTACCAGAACTATGATTCCCCAAAATTTTTCAATGAAGTAATAATGACATTAAATTATTCACTCTTTTCTCCTATTTTGTTTTGTGTAGACTATGAAGAACAAAAGTGAACTTTTTCACACTTAGTGTTTGTGTTTGCATGTACATGCATGTGTATCTGTATCCTGATAATTTTAGCATTACATTTTCAATCAGTTCTAATTTTCTTAAGGTTTTTTCTCTCCATGATACTTACATTGATTTTTTTCATTTTATTTTTCAGGCAAACTTCAAGAAATGCACGGTAAATTTCCCTGACAATCTCTTACTCCAATACCACTTTATATGATGGCTTTCTTGGTGTCTTAAATATTTCCTTCTGGTTTACTTTCTGTGCCTTCTCTTGAAACCTACTCCTTTTCCTACTTCTTCTGTTTCAAGACTTTTCTCATATTAAGTTATCTTCACTTCTGTTTACCTAACTTTTCCATCTTTCTCGACCTCTTTTCCTTCCATGTCCTTCTTTCCTATAAAGAAGACTTCTCTGTCTCCCAGATGCTTGCTTATAAAAACACATATGAAAAAAGTTTTGTATTAATTCGTTGCCATAAATGTTACCATAGACTTGGAAGAAACTAGCCTTGAGTTTTCCCCAGGAGCAGTGGTTCAGTGTTCCATGATTCAGAGCTTATTGCAGCTCAATACAACATTGCTACTGCGGTAACAAAAGTTGGCATTATATATTTAGTGACTAGAAATAACATATTAAAGATAATTAAGCCAAATAATAAAACTTAAATAATGTAAAAAGGAACCTAGAATATTTTGTAATGTAATTGTCAAAACTATTACTCCTACATATTTCTCAATATTTACTTTTCTGCCTTCCTATTTTATTTTGGGTAGACTATTTAGGGGGAAAAAAGTGGATTTTTCACCACTCACTGTTTGTATTTGTGTGTGTGTGCATGTGTATCTGTATTCTGACAGTTTTAACTTTTCATTTGCATTTTTCAATAAGTTTTCATTTTCTTAAGGTTTGCCCCATGTTATGTTGCCTTTTTCCATTTATTTTTCTGAGGACCATCAAGCCCAATTGATAAATTCCCTGACAACCCCTTATTCCCCCATTCCACTTTAAATGACTGCTCCCTTGTTGTCTTTAAGATTTCCTTCCTCTTTACCTCTATACTATCCTTGAGGTGTGTCCTCTCCTGGTCTACTTTTTTCATATTTTTATGATTAATAGACTTTTCTCATATTCAATTCTCTTCACTTCTGTTTCCCTTCCTTTACCATCCTTCCTCTAACTTCTTTTTCCATTCCATGTCTTTCCTTTTTGTAAACATTGGCTTCTTCTGTCTTCCAGATGCTTGCCATTGAAACATACATGATATAAGTTTTGTATTAATTTGTTGGTGTGATTGTGTCCACAGGCTTGGAAAAACTGAAACATGCATTTCCTCCAGGAACAGTGGTTCAGTATTCTCTAACTCAGAATTTGCAATGACTTAATAAACATTGCTACTACAGTAACAAAACTTGACATTTTATATTTAGTGAGAATCAATGAACATATTAAATATAGAAAACCATATAGTAAGACTTAAATAAGATAAAAATGAATCAAGAACATTTTCATAAAGTAATTACCAGGATTATCATTCCTGCATTTTTTTTACAATTAAAATAATAGTCACTCCACTTCCCCCTCTCCATTTTATTTTGTGTAGAAAAAAGTGAGATTTCACCATTTTGTATTTATGTGTGTGAATATATACCTATATCCTGACAGTTTTAACTTTACATTTTTCGTTGTTACATTTTTCGTTAAGTTGTACATGTCTTAAGGTTTGTTCCCCCATGATATTTATGTTGTTTTTTATTTTATTTTTCTGGGGAACATCAAAAACAAAATGGTAAATTTTCTCTGACAACCTCTTACTTTATACCACTTTAAATGACTGCTTTCGTGGTGTCTTTGACAATTCTCCTTTTCAACTCTAACGCTATGCTTTGGCTGTGGCTAAACCTGAGGTCTGCTTTTTTCTCCACAGTGTTCTGGTTTTGAACCTCTTCATATTATGTTCCTTCATTTCTGTCCCTACTTTTACCAGCCTTTCTCTAATTTCTTTTATGTTTGTTCCCCATTATATTTATGTTGATTTTTTCATTTTATTTTTAAGAGGAATATCAAGACAAAATTACTCTCATATCACTTTACATGACTGCTTTCTTGGTGTCTTTAGCATTTTCTTCCTCTTCATCTCTGATATTATTCTTTGGCTGTGGCTTTATCTGAGGCCTACTGTTTGCTCCACAATTTTCTGGTTATGAACTTCTTCATAGAAAGTCCTTCACTTCTATCCCTACCTTTGCCATCCTTTCTCTAAACTTCCTATATGTGTTAATGTAATTCCTTCCTTGTACTTTGGCATCTTCTTTCTTTCAGACACTTGCCAGGGAAACACACGTGAGAAAATTTTATTAATCTATTGGTGCAAATGTGACCACAAACTTAGAAGATTCTAACTCTGTATTTCCTGCAGGAGCAGTGTCCAGTATTCTCTCAGAGTTTGTTGTGAGTTGATACAACATTGCTCCTGCAGGAATGTGAATTGACACTGTATATTTAGTTGGAATCAAAGAACATATTGAAAATAACAAACCAAATAATAGGCCTGAAATAATATAAAAAGAAGCCAAAAATATGGCTGAGCACAGAGGCTCATACCTGGATTCTCCGCACTTTGCAAGATCAGAGATAGGAGGTTTGCATAAGACCAGAGGTTCAAGACAAGCCTGGGCAACATAGCAAGACCCCTGTCTCTACAAATGTAAAAACTAACTGAATGTGGTAAAACAAGCCTGTAGCCCCAGCTACTCAGGAAACTGAGACAAGGATGGCTTGAAGAGAGAAGATCAAGGCTACAGTCAGAAGAAGACTTCTCTATTCCACGTGCTTGCCTAGAAACACACATGAAAAAAGTATTGTATTAATTCATTGCTGTAAATGTTACCATAGGTTTGGCAGAACCCAACTTTGTGTTTCCTTCAGGAGCAGTGGTTCAGTGTTCCTTAATTCAGTTTGTTGCAGCTTAATACAACATTGCTAATACAGTAACTAACTATATTTAGTGAACAGAAAAAACATATTAAAAATAATAAACCAAATAATAAAGTTCAAATAATGTAAAAAGAATTCCAGTACATTTTTATAATGTAATTGCCAGAAATATTATTCCTAAATTTTTTCTCAAGTATCTACTCTTTTCAGCCTCCCCATTTTGTTTTGTGTAGACTATTCAGAAAAAACAAACATGAGTTTTTTACCACTCACTGCTTGTATTGTGTGTGTGCATGTGTATCTGTATTGTGACAGTTTTAACTTTGTATTTGCATGTTTCAATAAGTTTTCATTTTCTTAAGGTTTGCCCCACATTTATGGGTTTTTTTTTTTCGTTTTATTTTTCAGAAGAATGTCCAATTGAATTTAGTAAATTCCCTGACAACCCCCTTACTCCCCCATTCCACTTTAAATGACTGCTTTCTTGGTGTCTTTAACATTTCCTTCCTCTTCACCTCTATACTATTCTTAGGGTGTGTCCTCTCTTGAAGTCTACTTTTTTCCCACATTTTTGGTTATAGACTTTTCTCATAATCAATTCTCTTCACTCCTGTTTTCCTATCTTTATCCTCATTTCCCTAACAGCGTTTTTTCATTCCATGTCCTTTCTTGTAAACATTGGCTTCTTCTGTCTTCCAGATCCTTGCCACTGAAACATACATGAAAGAAGTTCTGTATTAATTTGTTGGTGTAAATGCAACCATACGCTTGCGGGGGGGGAATAATGTGTTTCCTCCAGGGACAGTGGTTCAAGATTCTCTAAGTCAGACTTTGTTGTGACTTAAAACATTGCTACTGCAGTAACAAAAATTGTCATTATATACTTAGTGGGAATTCAAGAACATTTTGAAGATCTTAAACCAAATAATAAAGCCTAAATAATGTCAGAAGGAACCAAGAATATTTTTATAAAGTAATCACAAGCTCTATTGCTCCTGAATATTTTTCTCAGTTAAATAGGCACTCTTTTCCCCTCCCCATTTAAGGGAAATAAAGTGAACTTTTCACCACCATTTGTATTTCGTGTGTGTGCACGTGTATTTGTATTCTGACAGTTTTCACTTTGCATTTGTATTTTTAATAAGTTTTAATTTTCTTAAGGTTTGCCCCCCCATGATACTTATTTTCTTATTTTTTATTATTTAGGCAAACTTCAAGAAATAATTATTAAATTTTCCCTGACAATCCTTTACTGCCATACCACTTAAATGCCTAATTTCTTGGTGTCTTTAACATTCACTTCCTCTTCCCCTGTATATCATCCTTTGGCTCTCCCTTCTACTGAGGTCTACTCCTTTTCCCACATTTTTCTGGTTGTGAACTTTTCTCATGTTAAGTTCTCTTCACTTATGTGTCCCTAGCTTTTCCATCCTTTCCCTATCTTCTTATTCATTCCATGTCCTTCCTTCCTGTAAACATTGGCTTCCTTTCTCTTCCAGGTGCTAGCTATACTAACACACATTTTAAAATGTAATCACCAGAACCAATATTCCTATAATTCTTTCTCAAGTAACTCTTTTTTGCTTATTTCGTTTTGTGTAAACTATTTATAACAAAAGTGAGCTCTCATCACTGTGTATGTGTGAGTGTTCACGTGTGTTTGAGTGTGTATCAGTATTCTGAGAGTTTGAACTTTGCATTCAGTTTTTAATAAGTTTTCTTTTCTTAAGGTTTGTTTGCCATGATATTAATATTGATTTTTCTATTTCTTTTTTCAGAAAAACTCCAGGAAAAATATGGTAAATTTTCCCCTACAAACCTTTTCCCCTTTGCCACTTTACATCGGTGCTGTCTTGGTGTCTTTAACATTCCCTTCCTCTTCACCTATAGGCCATCCTTTGGCTCTCTCTTCTCCTGTTATCTACTCTTCTCTTCCTAATGTTATGAACTCCTCTCATATTCGGTTCTCTCCATTTTTCCCTACGTTTTCCATATTTCCCATACTTTCTTCTTTCATTGCATGCTTTTTCTTCCTTGTAAACATTGCTTCTTTTGTATTCCTAATGCTATCCACAATTTCATTATGAAGTTGGGAAAATGAAGAGGATTAGGCCAATAGGCACATGGCTTCCATTCAATATACATTTCCTGAAAAACTTCCTTTCTCTTAGGACCACTGTCACATAGTTCAACCTTTTTGTTTTTAATTCTGGGTCTTACCCTGTCACCGAGGCTGGAGTGCAGTGGCATGATCACAGCTCACGACAGCCTAGACCTTCTGGGCTCAAACAATCCTTCCACCTCAGTCTTCTGAGTAGCTGAGACTACAGGCATGCACCACTAGACCTGGTTAATTCTTTGATTTTTGTAGAAATAAAGTCTCGCCATGTTGCCCAGGCTGACCTCAAACTCCTGGGCTCAAGCAATCCTCTTGCCTCAGCCTCCCAGCACATAGTCCAACTTTGAAAGCTCACTACTATGCACAAGATACCCCACAGTCGTTAAAAGAGTAGAAAAGATTGCAATATTACTAAATTAAACAAGTTCACCATTGTCCTTTCAAAGATCATAAATTCTGATGTTATTCATTAGTTAGATGTGAGTTTCGGGCTCACTCTTCCACTGCCCTTAATCATATTACTCAAATGTTCACAGGTATGTACTTTACTTTTTTTGACCTTATTTTTGTTCCTATTTATAGTAATTATTTTTTATTCTTTTGCATTTTTATAGACATAATTATTAAATCTGCAAAATTCTCTTCAAGTCTCTGAATAAGTATTGTTTTTTTTTACCTTTAAATTTTTTATTTTAAAATTGTGGGGTACAATTCAGGGTTAGGTATACAAATATTCCTTGTGTAGGTACCCTTGTTAATGAGGTGTGCCCCCGACTTCCCCAGGCAGATTCCCACTACTGCCAATCCCACCTCCCTGCCCCCAACAAAGCCCAGTTTCCCACTACTGTCAATCGTTTTTTATAGTATTACAATAGTTGTTCAAGATCCACTTATAAGTGAGAGCATGTGATACTCAGTTCTTTGTTTCTGTGAAAGATCACTCAGTGTTATAGACTCTAAATACATCCAGGTTGCTAAGAAGTTCATGATTTTGTTCTTCTTTATGATTGCATAATATTCCATTGTGTATATGTATATTTTTTTTTTGTCCAGTCCTCTTTTAATGGGCAGCACAGTTGGTTCCATGTTCTTGCTATTGTTAACAATGCTGCAATAAGCATACGTGTGCAGGTATCTTTTTTATAGAGTTGAGTTCTTCGGTATATTCCCAGTAGGGGGATTGCGGGGTCATACGGAGGTTGATTTTTAGATCTTTTAGGAATCGCCACACTGTTTTCCACAGAGGCTGTACTACTTTACATTCCACCAACAGTGCAGAAGTGTTCCATTTTCACCACATCCTCTCCGTATCTATTATTTTTTGAGTTATTGATGATGGCCATTCTGACTGGAGTTAGGTGGTATCTCAGTGTAGTTTTTAATTTGCATTTCTTTGATGACTAGTGAGGCTGAACACTTTTTCATGTATCTGTTGGCTCCTCGTATGTCTTCTTTTGAGAACTGTCTATTCATATCTTTTGCCCACTTTGTAATGGGGCTGTTTGTTTTTTTCTTTTCAGCACGTTTGAGTTACTTGTAGATCCTTGATGTCAGGCCTTTGTCAGACATACAGTTGGAAAATATTTTTTCTCAGTCTGTGGACTGTCTCCTTGCTCTCTTGATGTTTTCTTTGGCTTTGCAGAAACTTGTCAGTTTGATGAGGTCCCTTTTGTCTATCTTATTTCTTATGGCATGGGCACTTGGGGTTTTGATCAGGAATTGGCTGCCAGTTCCAATTTCCATAACAGTGTCTCCTGCATTTTCTAAGGTTCTTATAGTTTGAGGTTTCACATTTAGATCTCTGATCCATTTAGAGTTGATATTTGTGTATAGGGATAGGTAGGGGTCCTTTTTCAATCTTTGGCATGTGGTCAGACAGTTTTTCCAGCACCATTTACTGAATAGGTTCTCCTGTCCTCAGTGGTTGGTGGTGAAGGCTTTATGGAAGATGAGTTGGTTGAGAAATTGAGGTTTTGCTTCTGTAATCTCAATTCTATTCCATTGGTATATATGCCTGTTCTTGTTCCAGTACCAGGCTGTTTTGATTATTGTAACTTTATGATAAAGTTTAAAGTCTGGGAGTATGCTATCTCTTACTTTGTTTTTTTTTTGTTGTTTTTGGTTTTTTGGGTTTTTTTACTTAGGATTGTTTTGGCTATTCGTGGTTGTTTATGTTTCCATATGAATTCCTGTATTGTTGTTTCTAGGTATAAAAAGACTGTTGCTGGTAATTTGATGGGTATTGCATTAAATCTGTAGATTGCCTTAGGTAGAATGGACATCTTAACAATGTTGATTCTTCCAATCCATGAGCCTGGAATATTTTTCCACTTCTTTGTGTCATCTTGATTACTTTGAGCAGTGCTTTGTAGTTTTCATTGTAAAGATCTTTCACATCTCTGGTTAGGAAGATGCCAAGGTATTTCTTTTTTTTTTAATCTGCAAAATTCTCCTCAAGTCTCTGAAGAAGGATTCTATTTCTTATAGGAATTTCACTGATAATATACCTCTAACATCTGAGTTATTATGTGACTGAGACAAGAAGCTATTATGCTAGGATGTTCCCAAAAGACATTTGCATAAAACAGTAAAATAATTATTAAAAGCTTAACATATCTCCTAATCTAATAACATTTTTCAATTATATTTTTGTTTTTAGAGCTAGTGGAATTTAGAAATATATATCTCTTTAATGTGTGTGCAGGCATCACATGACCATGCTACAAATACAGCTGTTGGCAGGCAGATGCCTAAACTGTATGTTTCCTCATTATATTTAGAGTACCTGTCTTTTGTGTTTCTTTGCACTTAATTTTGAAGAAGGCCAAGTTCGAGAGCAGATTATTGACACTTTATTCCAGAAGAAGCCCCATTTTACCTCCTCTCATGATTTCTGATTTTACTACCTTCCACAGAAAGGGTGCAGAAAGGTATAAAATAACATTGCCTATGGCTGGTGAGAAGGCCTTTGGAAAATTATGTTATGTTACTTTCTCAAGTAACTTTTTTCCTTATTTCATTTTGTGTAAACTATTTAGAACAAAAGTGAGCTCTTCACCACTGCTTGTGTGTGTTTGTGTGTTTGCACATGTGTGTTAGAGTATGTATTAGTATTTTGAGAGTTTGAACTTTGCATTCACAGTTTTCAATAAGTTTTATTTTCTTACAGTTTGTTTCCCATGACATTAATATTGATTTTTCTATTTTCTTTTTCAGAAAAACTTCAGGAAGAATATGGTAAATTTTCCCACACAAATCTTTATTCCTGTGCCATTTTAAACTACAGAAAAAACTATGAAAGTGGTTTCAAAATTATTTTCTCCTCCTGTTCTGATATTTTGAATAAATTTGTACTTTTTTATTTTTTATTTCAAATCTATTTATTTATTATAGAATTGTAGGGTAAAAGTGAGTATTTACCACATAAGTAGGCAGCTTGCAGGTGAAATTTGGGTTTCTAGCTAGCCCTCACTCCACCAGATGATGGATCATGTACCCTTTGTATTGTCACATGCCTCCCTCTTCCCTCCTCCCCTCTCCTAGCAATGCCCAACAACTGCCAATCCCACCCCTGTGCTAATGTGACTAGTGACCAAAACCCACTTATGGGTGATAGGTGAGAACATGTAGTATTCAGTTCTTAGTTTCTGTGATAATTCACTTACTATGATGGTATCCAACTGCATCCAAGTTACTGCAGAGGCCATGATTTTATTCTTTATGGCTGTGTAATACTCCATCATGTATATGTACCACATTCTCTTTATCCAGTCCACTTTTGATGGGCAGCTGGGTTGGTTCCATGTTTTGCTAATGTGAATAGTGCAGCAATAAGCATGTGTGTGCAGATGTCTTTTTAGTAGACCAATTTATGTCCTCCAGGTATAGTCCCAAGAAAGGGATTGCTGAATCCTATGGAAGGTCAATTTTTAGTTCTAGGAATCACCACGATGCTTTCCATAGAGGTTGAATAGGCTTACATTCCCACCAAGAGTGTAGAAGCATTCCTTTTTCTCCACAGTCATACCAGCATCTGCTGTTTTTTATTTATTAATAATAGCCATCCTTACTGTAGTTAGGTGGTATCTCACTGTAGTTTTGATTTGCATTTTTCTGATGATTAGTAAGGCTGAGCATTTTTTCACATATCTGCTGGCTATTTGTATGTCATCTTTTTCGAAGTGTCTGTCCAGAAATTTTGCCCACTTTTTAATGGGGTTGTTTGGTTCTTTTATTTTAAGTTTTGAGTTTCTTGAAGTTTCTGACCTTTGTCAGATGCATAATTTGTCATTTTTTCCTCATTCTATAGGTTATCTCTTTACTTTCTTGATGGCTTCTTTTACTGTGCAAAAGTTTTTCAGCTTGATGAGGTCCCACCTGTCTATCTTAGCTTTTCTCTTATTTTTTGTTTGTTTAATTTTATTATAGAGATGTGGGGTACAAGTAAGGATTAACTACACAAGTAGGTTGCATACAGGTGAAGTTTGGGCCTCTAACTGGGCCTCACTTCACCTGGTTTGGGATCAAATACCTTTTGTATTTTTACGTGTCTCCCTCCCTTCCTCCCTTACCTGGCAGTACTCAGTGACTGCCAACCTTTTCCTTGTGTTGCTGTGATTAAAGTTCAAGTCCCACAATAAGTGAGAACATGTGGTATTCAGTTCTTTGTTTCTGTGATTGATCATTAAGCATGATGGTCCCCAACTCCATCCAAATTTCTGTGACGTCCATGATTTTGTTATTCTTTATGGCTGCATAATACTGTATCATGTATCTGTTCCACATTTTCTGTATCCAGTTTACTTTTGATGGGCAGTACGGTTGGTTTCATGTTTTTGCTATTGTGAATAGTGCAGCAATAAACATGCGTGTGTAGGTGTCTTTTTTGTAGAATGATTTATATTCCTCCAGGTATATTCCCAGAAGAGGGATTGCTGGATCCCATGGAAGGTCAATTTTTAGTTCTTTTAGGAATTGCCACACTGCTTTCCAAAAAGGTTGTAGAGATTACATTCTCACCAACAATGTAGAAGCATTTCTTTTTCTCCACAGCCACGCCAGCACTTGCTGTTTGCTTTATTAGTGATAGTCTTCCTTATCGTGGTTAGGTATTTCTCATTGTAGTTTTGATTTGCATTTCTCTGATGATTAGTGAGGCTGAGCATTTTTTCATGTATGTCATCTTTTGAGAAGTGTCTGTTCATGTATTTTTCCCACTTTTTTTATTTTAGACACATGGGGTACACTTCAGGATTAGATATACAAATAAACATTGTACAGGTAAAGAGTCTGGGCCTTCCTTTGGTCCCCACTTCACCTGGTTTAAGATCAGTCACCCTTATTAATGTTATGTGCTCCTCTCCCCCACCTCCTGGCAGTATCTGGCTACTATTAATCCCTTTCTTATAGTATTATGGTAAATGTTCAGGATCTGCTTATGACTGAACATGTGGTAGTCAGTTCTTTGTTTCCGTGATAGATCACTGAGTATTATGGACTCTATCTCCATCCAAGTTGCTGCCAAGTTCATAATTGTGGTCCTTATTTATGGCTGCATAATACCCCATCATGTATATTTTTTAATCCAGCTTCAATGGGCTGCATGGTTGGTTCCATGTTTTTGCTATTGTGAATAGTTATTTTGCCCACTCTTTAATGGAGTTGTTTGTTTCCTTTCAGTTCACTTGAGTTCCATGTAGTTTCTGAATGTTAGACCTTTGTCAGATGGCATAATTTGCCATTTTTTTCCTCATTCTGTGAGCTATCTCTTTACTTTCTTGGCAGTGTCTTTTACTGTGTGAAAGTTTTTCAGTTTGATGAGGTTCCACTTGTCTATCTTAGTTTTTATAGCATTCGCTTTTGGGGATTTGGTCGAGAACTGGTTACCTATTCCGATGTGCATAAGAGTGTTTCCTACATTTTCTTCTAGGATTCTTATAGTTTGAGGTCTTACATTTAGGTCTTTGATCATTCAAGTTGATTATTGATATATGGTGATAGGTCAGGGTCCACTTTCATTCTTTTACATGTGGTCAGCCAGTATTCCCAGCATCATTCATTGAATATGGTCTCCTTCCCCAGTGGTTGTTGGTGGTGGCTTTGTTGAAGGTGAGTTAGTTGAGATATTGAGTTTTTACTTCTGGAATCTCTGTTCTGTTCCTTAAGTCTATATACCTATTCTTGTACCAGTATAGGCTGCCTTGATTTCTGTAGCCTTGCAGTAAAGTTTAAAGCCTGGAAGTACAATACCTTTTGCTTTGTTCCATTTGCTGAGGATTGTTTTGGCTACCTGTGCTCTTTTCTGTTTCCATGTGAATTTTTGTATTTTTGTTTCCAAGTTTGAAAAGAATGATGTTGGTAATCTGATGGGTATTTCATTGAATCTGCCAATTGCCTTGGGTAGGATGGACAGCATGACGATATTGATTATTCCAATTCATGATTATTCCAATTCATTTTTTATTCCATTTGTTTGTGTCATCTTTGATTTCTCTGAAGAGTGTTTTGTAGTTCTCATTGTAAAAATCTTTCACTTCTTTGGCTAGGTAGGTGCCAAGGTATTTCATTTCATTTTTTGTGACTATTGTGAATGAAATTATGCTTTTTATTTGGCTACCTACTTGCTTATTGCTGGTGTATAGAAATTCAGCTGTCTTTTGCACATTGATTTTGTACCCTGAAACTTTACCAAAGTCATTTATCAGTGTAAGGAGGCTTCTGTCAGACTTCTTTAAGTTTTCGAGATATAGAATCGCATTGTCTGCAAAGGATATTAACTTCCTCTTTTTTTATTTGGATACCCCAGATTTACTTCTCTTTCCTCATTGCTCTGTCAAGGACTTCCAGCACTATGTTGAGCAAGAAGGGTGAGAGTGGGCAGCCTGGTCTTGTTCCCATTTTCAGAGGAAATGCTTCCAACTTCTGCCCATAGAGCTATGGTTTTATCATAGATGGCTCTTACTGTTTTGAGAAATTTTCCTTCTATGCCTAGGTGTTCAAGGGTTTTTATCAAGAAGGGATGCCGGATTCTGTCAAATGCTTTTTCTGCACCTAATGATATAATAATGTGATTCCTGATTTTACATGTTAATGTATTAAATTATATTTATGGCTATATGCATGTTGAATCAGCCCTGCATCCCAGGAATGAAGCCCACTTGGTCATGGTAGATGATTCTTGAGATGTGTTGTTGGATCTGATTTGCTAGAATCTTATTGAGAATTTTTCTATTTATGTTCATCAAGGACTTTGTTCTGTAATTCTCTTTCCTTGTGGGGTCTTTACCAGGTTTGAGTATCCATATGATGTTAGCTTCATAAAATGATTTGGGGAGCGTTTTCACTTTCTCAATTGCCCAGAATACTTTTAATAAGATTGTTATCAACTCCTTCTTGTATGTTATATAGAATTCAGCTGGAAAGCCATCTGGTCCAAGGCTTTTTTTTTTTTTTTTTTGGTAGGTAGATTTTTTATGAAGGAGTCAATTTCCTGGATTGTTATTGGTCTATTTAGGGTTTCAGTTTCTTGTTTCAATCTTGGAAGGATGTGAAATGTCAGAAGGTTCTCCATTTCTTTTAGGCTTTTGAATTATTTGCAAGCAGATGTGAATAGTAATCTCTGATTATCTTTAGAATTTCCAGGTCAATTGTGACTTTTCCTTTTGCATTTCTAACTTGTGTTTATTTGGACTTTCTCTCTTTTTTTTTTTTTTTTTTTTTAGTCAATCTGAATAGGGGCCCATTGATCTTATTTATCCTTTTCAAAAAAATTTATCTTGTTGATTTTTTTCTATAATATTTTTGTCTTCTATGCTCTGTAGTTGTGACTTTGTCTTGGTGATCTGAATTCTTCAGCTCAAGTTAGGATTTTGGTGGTTTTGCCTTTCTAGCTCTCTTAGGTATGACATTAGGTGGTTTACATGTGATCTTTCCATTTTCTTGATGTGTGTGTGCAGAACTATAAATTTTCCTCTTAATATTGATTTCATGGCATCCCAGAGATTCTGATAAGATGTGCATTTGTTTGCATGTTACTAAGAATCTTTCTATTTCCTTAATTTCCATGTTGATCAGAAGTCATTCAGCAGCATGTTGTTTAGTGTCCATGTCTTTGTGTGTTTTGGGCGATCTTGTTGGTGGCAATATTTATTTTTGTTCCACTATGATCTGAAAAGATGCATGGTACTATTTCAATCTTTTGGAATTTGTTTATGCTTGATTTTTGTCCAAGAATGTGATTGATCTTGAAGTATGTTCCATGGGCTGATAAGTAGAATACATACTCTGTAGTTGTTGGGTAAAATGTTCTGTTAGTGTCTATTAAGTCCATTTGGTTGAGCTTCAAGTTGAGGTTCTGGATCTCCTTATTGATTTTTTTGCCTCAATGATCCATCTAGATCTGTTAGTGGGGCATTTAAATCTCCACTTATGATTTTGTGAGGATCAATGTCCTCTCTTGGTTTATCTAATAGTTGATTTATAAAACTTGGTGCTCCCGTATTGAGTGCATATATGCTCAGAGTGAATATTTCCTTCTGATGAATTGATCCTTTTATCATGATGTAGTGTCCTTCTGTATCCTTTTTAAGTTTTGATAACTTGAAGCCTGTTTTGTCTGATATTAGAATCTGTACTCCTGCTTTCTTCTGTTTTCTGTTTGTCTGAAAGTTCATTTTCTAACCTCCAACTTTGAGTCTGTGGGTGTTCTTTGCAGTGAGATGAGTTTCCTGGAGGCAGCAGATTGCTGGATTTCTGTAGCCTTGCAGTAAAGTTTAAAGCCTGGAAGTACAATACCTTTTGCTTTGTTCCATTTGCTGAGAATTGTTTTGGCTACCTGTGCTCTTTTCTGTTTCCATGTGAATTTTTGTATTTTTGTTTCCAAGTTTGAAAAGAATGATGTTGGTAATCTGATGGGTATTTCATCAGTTTGCCACTGTATGTCTTTTCAGTGGTGCATTTTAGTTCATTCACATTCGTGATGATTATTGAAATGTGAGTGTTTATCCCTGTCATGGGGCCTTTTGGAGGCTGCTTTGTTTTCTTTTAGCTTCTGCATTTATAAATATGTGAGTTTTCATTTTTGTGGATGTTCAATATGCTCTGTCAACTGTGTTTTTCTGTACTCTTGGGATATGCATGGCCACTCTCCCCACCCCCACCCCCATGTTCAATACTTTCTTAAGTGTCTACTGAAGGACTGATCTGGAGATAGAATGTTCTCTTAGAGATTGGATGTCTGGGAAGAATTTTAATTCTCCATCACTGATGAAAATTAGTTTGGCTTAGTAGGAAATGATTGGTTGAAATGCTTATATTTAAGAACATTAAAAGTTGGATTATAATCCCTTCAAACTTGCAGTGTTTATGCAGATCAGTTCGGAGTGATTCTGATTTACCTTCCTCAGTAGGTAGTCTGACCTTTCTCTCTTGCTGCCTTTAGGATTTTTTTTCATATCTAATTTGTGTAGGCAGATTACTATGTGTATAGGGGTTGGTCTTCTTGTGTGGTACCTTGCAGGGGTTCTCTGAATCTCTTCCTCGCTTTAATGGTCACATCTCTGGCAAAATGAGGAAAGTTTTTTGTTTGTTTGTTTGTTTTTTTTTTTGAGGTAGAGTCTCACTCCATTGTTCCTGCTGGAGTGAAGTGGCATGTTCACGGCCATCCCAGCATCAACCTGCTGGACTCTGGCAATCCTTCTGCCTCAGTCTTCCAAGTAGTCAGAACTACAGGCACATGTTAGCATGCCCAACTAATTTTTTTTTAATTGTAGAGATGAGGTCTCACCAAGTTGCCCGGGTTGGTCTTGAACCCACGGGCTCAGGCAATCCACTTGCCTCAGTCTCCCAAAGTACTGGAATTACAGGCTGAGCCACCGAACCCAGCCGGGAAGTTTTCTTGAATGCCCTCATGGAATGCTTGTTCCAAGGTGTTCTCCACTTCCCTTTCTGCTTCAGGGATGCCAATCAGGCATAGGTTTGGCTTCTTGATATAATCGCACATCTCTCAGAGGCTTTGCTCCTTCTTTTGAGTTTTTTGTTTGTTTGTTTTCTGTGTTTTTAACAGATTGGATTAATTCTATATTTTGACCTTCAAGCTCTGAGATTTCTTCCTCTGCTTGGTTAATTCTGCTCCCGGTGCTTGTTAGTTTGTTATTTATTTTGAGGATGGAGTTCTTTATTTCCATTGTTTCAGAAAAGGCTTTTTTGAAATTAGCCAACTCTGTTACAATTTCATTAAGTTTCATTTCTTGTTTTCCTTTGTTCTTGTTCATTTTTGCCATCCAGTCTTTAATATCTATGGCTGTCATCTAAGGCAAATCATTCTGGGAAGTTTTCATTGTTTGTGAACTGATGAGTATTTTGTTGGGTGCTGTCTCTTTAGGACTTTGGGAGTTACCTATGGTTTTCTGTTGATTTTCCCTCATTTATGATGGATCTATTTTCCTTCTTATAATTCTATCACCTATCACTCAGTAAGAGAGAGGGGAGAGACAGAGAGAGAGAGAGAGAGAGCATTCACCTCAGCTGCTTTCTGTGCCCTGTGGCAGGATACCATAAATGCAGGTTCTCTCTTCCTCTGCTAAAGTAGTTGAACCAATTTTCAGCCCTTGCGGTGCTTGAAAGGAATGAACTGACTTGTCTTAGGATTGCCCCACCTTTTCTTCCCAAAACAGAGCTTCCAATTATATACAAGCCTGAAATAGGGATGGGGTACCCAGAATCTCATGCCTGCCATTGCTTTCTGGTCTTTGTGTGTACTAAGAGTCCCCTGATGGGTACAGGATATATTGGTAGCTGGGTTCCTACTCTCTGCCCTACTCAGCACTAGAGGCATTGGTCTGCTTTTCCATTAGCTCTCTCTCAGCTTTTATAGCATTCATTTTTGGGGACTTGGTTATGAGTTCATTGCCTATTCCAATGTCCAGAAGGGTGTTTTATACATTTTCTCCTAAGATTCTTATAGTTTTATGTCCTTAATCCCTTTAGGGTTTATTTTTGTACATAGTAATGGATAGGGGTCCAGGTTCATTTTTCTGCATAGGGTCAGACAGTTTCCCCGCCACCATTTGCTAAATATGGTCTTCTTTCCCCAATGGTTGTTATTGATGGCTTTGTCAAAGATGAGTTGGTTGAGAGATCAATCGTGTTTTTACTTCAGAATCTCTAATCTGTTCCATTGGTCCACTTTTCTATTTCTGTACCAATACCATGCCATCTTGGTTACTGTAGCTTTGTAATGAAGGTTGAATTCTATAAGTGTGATACCTCCCACTTTGTTCCTTTTGCTGAGGATTGTTTTGGCTCTTTGTGATCTTTTCTGTTTCCATATGAATTTTTGTATTGTCATTTCCAGGTCTGTGAAAAAAAAAAGTTGCCAATTTGATGGATATGGCATTGAATTTGTAGATTGCCTTGGGTAGAATGGACATCTTGACAATAATGATTCTTCCAATCTATGAGTGTAGGCTGTTTTTCCATTTGTTGGCATCACCTTTGATTTCTTTAAGTAGTGTTTTGTCATTCTCATTGTAAAGGTCTTTCACTTCTATGATTGGGTAGATAACAAGGTATTGCATTTTTTGTGGCATTTGAGAATAATAATATGCTTTTTATTTGCATCTCCTCTTGCTTGTAGCTGGTGTATCGAAATGCAACTGTCTTTTGCATGTTGATTTTGTAAACCAAGACTTTACCAAAGTCATTGACCAGTGTGAGTAAGCTTTTGACAGACCCCTAGAGCTTTCTAGGTATAGAATCATATTGTTCACAAAGAAGGTTAGCTTAACTCCTTATTTTACTATTTGAATGTCCCTGATTTCCTTCTCTTGTCTGATTCCTTTGACTAGGATTTTTATCATTATGTTGGATAGGAGGGGTGAGAGTGGGCATCCTTTTCTTGTTCCCATTCTTATGGGAAATGCTTCCAGCTTCTGCCCATTGAGCAAAATCTTGGCTGCAGTTTCATCATGGCTCTTATTGTTTTGAGAAATGTTCCTTCTATCCCTAGGTCTTCACATGTTTTTATCTAGAAGTGACGATGTATTTTGTCAAATGCTTTTTTCTGTGTCTAAAGACATAATCATTTGGTTCTTGGTCTCACATCCATTAATGTGCTGAATTACATGCATGGTCTCGCAAATGTTGAACCAGTCCTGCACTCTGGGAATGAAGGCCACCTGGTCATCATGGATGACTCCTTGAGATGTATTGTTGGATCCTGTTTGCTAGAATCTTCTTAAGAATTTTTGTGTCTATGTGTATCAAGGAGACTGACCTGTAATTCTCTTTCCTTGTTGAGTCTTTGCCAGGTTTGGTTATCAGTATAATGCTAGCTTCATAAAATGAGGTAGGGAGAAATTCATCTTTCTCAATTGCCTGGAATACTTTCAATAAGACAGGTGTCAACTGCTCCTTGTATGTATTGCAGAATTCAGCTGAGAAGCCATCTGTCCCAGGGCTTTTTGGTAGAAAGGCTTCTTATAACCTAGTTGATTATTATGATTGTTATTTGTCTGTTTAGTTTCATTTTCTTCATGTTTCAACCTTGAGAGGCTGTGTGATGCCAGAAAATTCTTCATTTCCTTAAAATTTTTTAGTTTATTTGCATACAGATGTTTATAATAATCTCTGATAACCTTCTGAATTTCTTCAGGGTCAGTTATGACCTCACTTTTGCATTTCTAATTGTGTTGAAACTTCTCTCTCTCTCTCTCTCTCTCTCTCTCTCTCTCTCTCTCTCTCTCTCTCTCTCTCTCTCTCTCTCTCTCTTTTTAGTCATTCTGGCCAAGGGTTCAACAATCTTATTTATTCTTTCAAAGAACCAGCTTTTTGTCTGATCGATCTTTTCTACAATATTTTTGGGTTTTTTTGTTCTGTAATTGTGACTTCATCTTAGTGATCTGCATTTTTCTACTGAAATTAAGATTTAGATTATTTTACCTTTCCAGCTTCCTTAGGTGTGCTGTTAGGCTGTTTACATGTGATCTATTTTCTGAATGTGCATGTGCAATGCTATGAATTTTTCTCTTAATTCTGCTTTCATAGCATACTATAGATTCTGATAAGATGTGTCTCTGTTTTTGTTTGTTTCCAGGAAACTTTTTTATTTTTGTCTTTATTTCTGTGTTGACACAGTGGTCATTCAGCAGTACGTTGTTTAGTGTCCATATCTTTATGCATTTGAGGGGGATCTTGTTGGTTGTGATATTTATTTTTATTCCATTGTGATCTTAGTAAAATCATGGTATTATTTTGACCTTTTATAATTTGTTCACACTTGAATTATATTCAAAAATGTGATCAATTGGAATATGTTCCATGTGCTGATGAATAGAATATATACTCTGTAATTGCTATGTGGAGTGTTCTGTAGATGTTTATTAAATTCATTTGATCAAGTGTCGAGTTAAAGTTCCAGATCATCTTATTGGTTTTTGCCTCAACTATCTGTCTAGGGCTATTAGCAGGGCATAAAGGTCTCCAACTAGGACTATGGGTGCCAATGTTCTCTCTTAGTTTACTTGCTCCTGTGTTGAGGGTTTATATATTTAAGATGGCTATTTCTTGCTGTTGGATTGAACCTTTTAACATTATGTAGTATCCTTCCATTTCCTTTTTAACTCTGATGGTTTGAAGACTGCTTTGTCTGATATCAGAATAGCTACCCCTGCTCTTTTCTGTTTCCCATTTGCCTCAAAGGTGATTTTCCAGTCTTTTACTTTGAGACTGAGGGTGTCCTTTGCAGTGAAATTAGTTTCCTAAAGGCTTTAGAAAATTGGATCATATCTCTTTCTTCAGTTTGCCACTCTTCAGTGGCACATTCAGTCTATTCATGTTCAAACTAATTATAGAAATGTGAGAGTTTATCCCTGTCATAGGGATCTTAGGGGGTTTCTTTGCTTCCTTTTTACTTTTGTATTTACATATGTGTGTATTTTCATTTTTGTGAATGACCTGTATGCTCTGATAAACTCAGTGCTTGAAGTATGACCATTCTTTCATTTCTGTGTTCAGTACCTCCTCTTTTTTTCAGATTAGAAAATGTAGTTTATTTAAAAGTAAATTAAAGAGAGACAGAGAGAGAGGATTCACCTACCTAAGGTAGGGGAGGGGGCCAAAGCCAGGAAGCATGGCAACAGTCATAGCTCAAACAGTACATGGCCACACTGGAGTCTAGCAAGGCAATGGCCAACACCTTATTAAGCATTTCCTAAAGAGCTGATCTGCAGGTGGCATATTCTCTTAGGGACTGGATGTTTGGGAAGAATTTTAATTCTCCATCACTGATGAAGCTTATCTCAGTGGGGTAGGAAATTCTTGGCTGTAGTTGCTTATTTTGAGAATGTTAAAAAATGGAACTGCAGTCCCTTCTATCTTGTAATGTTTCTGCAGACAAATCTGGAGCAATTCTAATGGGTCTTCTCCAGTAGGCATTCTGACTTTCCTCTCTTGCTGCCTTTAGAATTTTTTCTTTCATGCTTACTTTGTGAAGGTGGATTACTATGTATCTTGGGAATGATATTCTCATGTAATATCTTGCAGGGGTTCTCTGACATGCTTGCATTCAAATTGTTGCCTTTCTAGTGAGATGTGGGAAGTTTATTGAATGACCTCATGAATTCTTGTTCCATGGTGTTCTCCATTCCTGTTTTTGCTTCATGGACACCAATCCAGCATAGATTTGGCTTCTTAGCATAGTCCCATATCTCTTGGAGGCTTTGCTCATTCTTTTTGAGCCTTTATCCTATGTTTTTGATAGACTGGATTAGTTCCATATTTTGGTCTTCAAGCTCTAAGATTCTTTCCTCAACCTTATTGATCCTGCTTCCTATGCTTATTAATGTGTTTTTAACTTCCAGGATGTAGTTCTTCATTTCTATTATTTCAGAATATCCCTCTGTTCTAGGGTCCTTCCTGGCATTCAATATAGATCACTCAGTGAGAGCACTCACTCCTGCTCCATGCTCCACCCTGAAAAAGGTGCAAAGTTTTCCTGTAGCTAGTCTGGTCAGGTTGGTTTTCAAACCCATTGCAAGTATTCTGTGGGGAACAGATGGGAAAATGTGTCCCCTGTCTTCTGGCTTGTGGTTTGCAGTCCTGATACCTTTCCTCCAGGAATGACTTTGAGTGTCTTTTGTTTCTCTCCCTGCCCATTCAAGTCCACACTCAGCACTTGAAAGAGAGCAAGCTTTCTGCCCCTGTGGGATCTGCCCTGTGGGTGCATGGTGCTGGCAGTTGATCCTTCCTGATCTTCAGGTGGAGTTGGTTGCCAGATGTTGGCAGCAGGTGCCAGCTGAGTTTAATCTGCAGGCAAGCTTTCTCAGCTTGGGAGCTGGCTACCAGCATTCACTCATGGAAGGCAAGTGCTCAGAAGCTGTCTGAGTGCAGGTTTGTTCCCCATTACACTTGGACACCAATTACCCATCACTGTGCACTGACCAGTGTCGGGGACCAGCCCCAACCGAGGGTGGGTAAGGACCGCAATGGAGAATCCAGACAGTGAAAAGAGACCACTCAGAGGCAGTTTCTTCTGGGAACAGTCTGATCAGGACTGAAGCCAAATTTTATTCAAACTTCTTCCAACTTATATACCATTTTTCATATCCTCCAGCAGTGTAACAATCACTTGCTGGGGGCGTACACATCCTCACAAGATTGTCACGAGACTTTCAAGTTCCATGCACACAATTACAATTCCATGATGCATGACGTGCTGCCCACAATGTAACAGGTACACAAATTAATCAATAGTTTCACAAGATGTTTCCCATAACCCATTCATGTTATACTTTATGTTCTAAACTTCTTGATTAATTCTAAATTCTAATCAATCCAATAAGCTAAACTCTAATTAACATTAAATCCAAAATTAAAAACTTCTAATGATTTTTAACAATTAAGACTATCAACTTATTATTACCTTAACTTTATATTAATCTTCTATCCTTACTCAATTTATATTTATCCTATTAACTTACGCCTATACTCTTATTGTTGTAACTTTCTAAGTTATAATCAAACACCACATTAAGTATTACTTAACCTTACACTATATCTATGAACTTATTTTTATTATACTTATAACCTACTGATTTTTAATATGCAATGCCCTAAACTCCTATACTAATTACCTGAAAACTTATCCTTAAACTAAAATCTTAACAGTACTTCTATGAATTTCTCGTGTCTAAACTTTACTCCCTTATATACTTCATTACTTAACTCTTAACACTATGTATTATTCTAATTGAACTCTTATAAACCTTATCACTAGCCTTAATTAATATTCAAACTATAAACTTACTTCTATTTTTTATAAAACTTAATAAAACTGTAATTCTACTTAAAAATCTAAATCTTATTTCCTGTTATGTGAAAGCTACCTGCATCTGGGAACCTGTCACACTACTTTGGGACAATGAACTGCACTGTTGCCATGACGATAGCCAGGGGCTGAAGTAAACTGAGAGTTTCAACACACAGAAACCAGAAACGTTCTGCTTGACCTAAGGCAACATAACAAAACTATTATCACAATTATAATGTTTAATTTTAACCTAAGGGAAAACTTTCTAGCAAGAACAAAGGCTGACTAACCAGTTTACCAGGAAGTAACAGTTAAAAAATATCTTAAGAAGGAAAAAACAGTGTAAGAAAAGAGGGAGAAATAGAAAATGATTCTGCTGTGAATTTTCTTCCAATCATACTTGAATTTTGTATATTACTGTATAAACTTTATTATTATGTATATGCATTGGTCTTTATTCATACGCCAATATTGTAGCTGTACTGATCTCCTTGTGTCAGAGACAATTCTCCAGAGGGGCCCTTATAGGCCTTCATACATGTAGCTATAGATGTTGGCTCCCAACAGACCAGGACTCCTCCTGTGTGAGACTAATGACTCTTGCATGTCTAAGGTGGGGGACTGACCTAGAGTGTGTCAAGATCACTCACCCCTTCTGGCACAAAGGGTAAGGATTCAGTTCCTATGCAAGCCTGGCTTGACATGGTATGGAATACCCAGAATCCAGTGTCTGTCATTGCAGGACTCTGCTTTCTGGTCTCTATGTGTTCAGAGAAACCTCTGCTAGGTGCACGGTGCTTCATCTATGCAAAACTGTTAAGGTTGCCTGCATCTATTGGAAGTTGTGTTTCTACACTCTGCCTTGCTCAGTGAGAGAGCCACCAGTCTACTGCTCCATGGTGGCCATCTTTGATCCTTCCTCATTTTCCTTTTATTATTCATATAAATTTGGCCAAGATGAAAGCAAGTACCATTAATATAGTTCACTCTCTACATAGCAATTGTGTCATAGGCTTCCTGGACCTGTGTCTTCAATTTGCACTGAACATCTTCTTCAACTACATACATTTTTTACATAATTTTTCTCAATTTTCAATTTTTCTAACTAAACTTAAAATATTTAGTTGTATTTCAATTTCCCTCATTATTACTTCTGTGATTTGTCTTGTCAGTTGAATCAACATAGACAGACCCTTTCCATCATGTATATTTTTATTAATTGACAACACTCCTTCATTTATGATATATTTAAAGTGGCTCATGTGAAAGTTTTGTTCAAGATTCACTCAAAGAATTCAATTTAGAACCTACTACTGGCATTTAATATTTAATTTTACTTCCTTTCATATTATTTAGATTAGATATGTTCTATATCAGATTTAAGATGTAAATACACTCAAAACAAGATTATGTACTGATTGATTTATTAATAAAAATGTCGTGATTAGAGGTTACAGGAGCCTAACTTGTACTCCCTCTAGGAACAGTGTTTCAATAGCTCCTAAAATATAGTTTGTGATGATTTTATACTTTATATATATTTTGTTTCATGTGACTTAGTTTAGAAACAGTGAAATTATCCTTCCTAGAGTAGATGCAAAGTAACAATATCCTCACTTTTCCCATGAAGAAAATTGAGTCAGAAGGCCTCTTATTACTGGAAGGTAATACTGGGAAACAAATGAGTATTTATAGATGGATAAAGGTTCTAAAGTATCTAGAAGAGACGGAAAAAGAACCAGAAGGGAGATTAACACAACAAGAGGTTTTTTTCAAGATGTGGGACAAGTAAAGGTATACATATGACATAAAGTTTTGAAGCCTATAAAATACAACAACCCCCAACATACTGCCTTTTTAAAAAACCTTTGAATTATAGAATATGAGTTCATCTCTTTAAAATTATATGTAGGATTTGGCCAGGCATGATGGCCCATTCTTTAATCCCAGCACTTTGGGAGGTCAAGATGAGTGGATTACCTGAGCCCACAGGTTAGAGAACAGCCTGGGCAACTTGGCGAGACCTTGTCTCTACAATAAATCAAAAATTTAGCATACATGGTAGTATGCACCTGTAGTTCTGGCTACTTGGAAGGCTGAGGTGGAAGGATTGCATGAGCCCAGCAGGTCAATGCTAGGGTGGCTGTGAGCATGCTGCTGTACTCCAGCCTGGGCAACAGAGTGACTCCAATTCAAAAATATATATATGTGTAAGATTTGAAAGAGATTTTACTGAAACCTAAGGTCACATTTTAGGAAAGAAATATAAAAAGAAAATTTTTTTTTTTGAGTTGGAGTCTCACTCTGTCACTCAGACTGGAGTGCAGTGGCCACTCCTGGTCACCGCAGCCTTGACCTGCTGGGCTCTGGTGATCCTTCCACCTCACCCTTCCAAGTAGCCGGAACTACAGGCATGCAGTACCATGCCCGGCTGATTTTTTGATTTATTGTAGAGTTGAGGTCTTGCTGCCCAGGCAGGTCTCAAACCCGCGGGCTCAGGCAATCCACTCACCTCAGCCTCCTCCCAAAGGCGTGGGATTACAGGCTGAGCCACTAAAGCACAATCTTCAAACATCTTGCTCATGAAATATATAATTTTGAAAAACATACAAAATATAAAGATGACCTCAAATATTTATATTTCTTTGTGAATTTTAAAATTTGTCCTTTAAGATAAAACTACCACTTTTTTAACTTTATTCACATCATAAAGTTTTAAAATTCATAAACATACACTTCCATAACAGTCAGAAATTTTATATCATTCCATTACCTTCATTAATTCATTTCTTGCTATATTTTCCACAAACATGGGAGTCAATAATCAACATCAATTTTATTTAATTTACATTCTTAGTTGTTTATTCAAAGATTTTTTTAGGCTGATAAATTGTGTTCTTATGTGTAAGCTACCAGGAATGTAAGAAACCTGCTTAGAGCACTAATTGTTAGAACTTCTTCCTAGGTAAATTATAAAATCACAGAATAAATATTTATCAAATCTAAGTTTTCAAGGTCTGTCAATTACCAATTCTATTAAATTATATTGCAATTTTATTAAAGCAAAAAGTTAGAAACTGTCAAACTTACAAAAAGAGTATAATAGGATGTGATAGGCATTTACTTCCTTAATGGATGTGACATCTAAAAAGTTTTGAGTACACTGAAGTGTTTGTCACTAATTGCACAAATTGTTTTACTTAAAGACACCTTGTTTAATCTGGCATACTCAGAAAGATTTGGCAAAATTAGGCTATCTTTACTACTACTACTAAGATAAGTAATATGTGATATATATATGATATGTTCAACACACAATTCATAAAATAAATATGCACCATATAAAATCCTAGTTAGTCTTTCTGTCCACATCTTCAATATTCCTCTTTTATTTCATTTCAGTCTGGGATTATTCCCTTTTCTCACTTTCTATCATAAAAATGTACTGCTGGTCATTTTGGGGATTTTTTATTTTAATTTTTTTCTGACTACGTTTATCCTGCCCATTCGCTGTGCAATGAAAGTTGCCAACTCATTTTTATCATTTGTGTTGGCTTTTATTGACATTCAGCGAGACTTTCCATTTTATTTGTCAGAACTTCAGAAAGTAATTGGCAACATTTTTCTGACATTCTTTTTTTGCTGATGTATTTATATTTATTTTATTTTATTTTACATTCAAGGGGTATACATGAAGATCTGTTACATAGGTGTATTGCATGATGGTGAGGTCTGGGCTTCTGATGAGCCTGCCCCCACCTCCTCGTTGGTGAGCATGGTACACAATGGGTAGTCTTTCAACTCTTATCCCTCTTCCCTCCTCATTTAGTAGACCCCAGTGTCTGCAATTCCCACCCTTGTGCTTGTGTGTGCCCAGTGTGTAGATCCCACTTATGAATGAGAACATGTGGTATTCAGTTTTGTTTCTGTGATAATTTATTTAGAATGATCGCCTCCAGCTGCACACGTTTCTGCAAATGACATGATTTTGTTCTTTTTTATGGTTCCATAATATTCCATGGTGCATATTTATCACATTTTTTCTATCCAGTCCATTGTTGACAGGTACCTGGGTGGTTCATGTTTTTGCTATTGTAAATAATACTACGATAAACATATGAGTTTAAGCAAAGAGTGATTTATGCTCCTTTGAGTGTATACTCGCTATTGTAAATAATACTACGATAAATTTATGAGTTTAAGCAAAGAGTGATTTATGCTCCTTTGAGTGTATACTCAGTAGTGGGATTTCTGAGTCCAAAGGTAAATACATTTTTAGTTCTTTGAGAAATCTCCAAACTTTTTTCCACAGGGATTGAACTAGTTTATATTCCCAACAGTCTAAAAGCACTCCTTTTCTCTGCAGCTTTGCCAAAATTTATTGTTTTCTGACTTTTTAATAATTGCCATTCTAACTGGTATGAAATGGTATCTCATTGTAGGTTTGATTTGCATTTCTCTGATAATAATAAAGTTGCATGATTTTTTATTATTTTTTTTTTTGCCTGCTTGTATGTCTTCCTTTGAAAAGTGTTTGTTGTCCTTTGACCACTTTTTAGCATGCTTTTCCCCCTGCTAATTTGTTTTAGTCCTTATAGATTCTGAATATTAGGCCTTTGTCAGATGCATAGTATAATTTTTTTTTTTTTTTTGCCATTTACTGATTTTTCACACCATCTCTATTCCTCCCTTTGCTCTTTCTTTTTGTGAATTTTTAATTACATAATTAATCTTTTTTGGGGCTTCCTGGACAATTTCCATATAAAATTCCTTTCTCCCCTTTTCTTCATCACATTTCCTTGCTTTACTATTTTCTTAGGCTTCTTCCATATTCCAGATAATTATCATAATTTTATCATAATGTTGATAAGGTTAAAGGAGTTGTGCTAAGAGGAATTTGGTTGTTTCTACTCCATAGAATACTTTCTTTATCATATCTTCTATAACATGTCTTTTGAGATTGAGTGTTCATTTTTCACATGATGTCCCAGTTCTTAAGCGAGGGGATCAGATTCTAAATCTGCTAAGTGAAATAAGGCCCTCCTTTTATTTGTCTTTCAAACACTTTGTGTATACTGACATTAAGTATAATCTTGAGACTTGCTATGCCATGTCAGTTGACCATATTCTTAAGTAATACAAGGTATATCAATACTTTTGCATGATTTTGTTTGAATCTTTATTCTTTCCAACTGTAGCTATTAATATTCTTTTTTCTTTTTAGCCAATTCAATTATTAATTCAATTAATTTATCTTCTTGTGATCTTTCTATGCATTTTTCACTCAAGTAAATTCCATTGAAAATATACTCCTAAAATCTAAAGCTTTATTCAAAGATATTCTTAAAAATTTTTATTGCCAGCCGGGCTCAGTGGCTCAGCCTGTAATCCCGCACCTTTGGGAGGCTGAGGTGAGTGAATTGCCTGAGCCCGCGGGTTCGAGACCCGCCTGGGCAGCGAGACCTCATCTCTACAATAAATCAAAAAATCAGCCGGGCGTGGTAGTGCATGCCTGTAATTCCGGCTACTCAGAAGGCTAAGGCGGAAGGATCACCGGAGCCCAGCAGGGGAGGCTGCGGTGGCCGGGAGCAACCACTGCACTCCAGTCTGGGTGACCGAGTGAGACTCCAACTCAAAAAAATAAATAAGTAATTTTTATTGCCCCATTACAAACTCTCATATCTCTACATAATATATCATATTCTTCCAATTGTAGTGATGTTTTCAGATGGAATGTACATTACAATTTTTTTTATTTCTAGTGGAATGAATATGACTTGGCCAATGTTGCAGATTCAAACATTGGCAGATGTTTGACTTTAATAGAATTTTCTTTATAACAATATTAAAATCTGTCTCATGTATGCATGTTTGTGTATTTTCTCTCAGATAGGAGGAAGGCTCAATACAAAGCTGGTGAGTAATTATTACCTCTCAGAAACCTCCATTCTTATACCCTTCATGGACTCAGCCCCTATCTTAGCTCCAATAGCAGTGATAAGGTTTATGTTTCTATTTTTTAACTCAGGTAGTAGAAATGGTAAATTCAAGGTAAATGTAGAATGATTATTTCTGGGAAAGCTCCACTTTTCTGTCTTTTATGGATTCAGGCTCTATCTTAACCTCTACAGTAGTTGGATAAAAAAAGAAATCTGGAAAGAAACTCTATTTCTCAAGGAACAATTTGGAATATCATTATAAATTATAATAATTTTAATAAATTGTCCCTGAAGTAAAAACTGTAGGTGTCTCAACATTTTTCTAATCTTCCATCTTTCCATTATTTATTTCATGCTTCCACATTTGCATTCTACATACCCCCCACCTTTTATCACTTTCATTATCTTCATTTTCACCAGTTATTTATTTTCATCATTGTGTTTTCAAAATTTGGAATTCCAGCTTTAAAAAAGCAGCACAAAGAATTTAGAAAAGGAAATGGGGGAAAGGCAAGAAAAAATTAGAAAGACAATGAGAGAAAAGACAAAAGATTTGGGAGGCTGAGGTGAGTGGATTGCCTGAGCCCGCGGGTTCAAGACCCGCCTGGGCAACTTGGTGAGACCTCATCTCTACAATAAATCAAAAATTAGCCGGGTGTGGTAGTGCACGCCTGCAGTTCCGGCTACTTGGAAGGCTGAGGCAGAAGGACTGCCGGAGCCCAGCAGGTCGAGGCTGCGGTGGCCGGGAGCGGCCACTGCACTCCAGTCTGGACGTCAGAGTGAGACTCCAACTCAAAATTTAAAAAAAGAAAAAAGAAAAAACTAAAGGGTTTCTTATTCTCTTCTCTTACAGACTGGAGGAAAGCAGCAGTGTATGCTGGTGAGTGACATAAATTCTAACTAAAAAAATTCTATTCAGAAAATATTTTAACTTGACACCCAAAGCGTACAAAATAATATGTCAAAAATCAAAGAAAATCTAAAGCATACCTGCCATAAGCACAATATAATACTCAATATTTTAACAGATGTGTTTAAAACTTTACAGTTTGGCATTTTTATTTTTTTAATTTACATCTCACATTGTGCATTGAGGGAGGTAAAATCTGTGATAAATCTGAAGAAACCAAAGAGAAAAATAAATTACTCAGATTTGCCATAGTCTCTATATCCTCTTCAGCATCTAAAACAGATTACATTTACCATATAGGAATGTTGGATGAGGACAGCATAGGGATGACTCAGGTCTTCAAGTCAAACATAATTTAGCAGTCTCTAAAATGAAGTCCAAATATATGAAAGAGTATTTTCTTTTGTAGCTATTATTATTTAATTAAGCCTCAGGAATTTATACTCGGTATTCTGGGCACACAGGCAGCTTTATACTTCAGATATAGTTTATTCATTTTCATATGTTCTTTGTAGATTGGAGAAAAGAAGAGTTTAAGATTGGTGAGTCTATGTTTGTCTAGAAGGGACTCTGTTCATTGTGGGGTGGTCTCAGGAAAAAATGGGTGGAAGTGACCTGAATCCACAAAGGGCCAGGAAAGCTCTCGCAAATGAAGATGCTCTGGCCCAGGACTATTGGAACCCTTCCCAGGGACATGAAGGTCCATTTGTCTTTGCAGTGAATGTGACGCTGGATGCAGCCACTGCCCATCCTGCGCTCTTCTTGTCTGAAAGTGGGAAACAAGTAACCTGGCAAGAAAAGTGTCAAGATCTACCCATTTCCACACAGAGATTTGACTCCCTTCCCTGTGTGCTGGGTCAGCAGAAAATCACTTCGGGACGATGTTTCTGGGAGGTGAAGGTTGCAAACACAGGTTCCTGGGACTTGGGGATTTGTAATGACGGTGTAACAAGGAAGGGGAAGGTCATATTGTCCCCACCGAATGGCTTCTGGGCCATTAGGCTTTATGAGGGGGAATACTGGGCCCTCACCTCTCCAGAAACTCAACTCACACTAAAAGAGTACCCACGTCGTGTGGGGATATTCTTGGATTATGAGGCTGAAGATATATCTTTCTACAACATGACAGATGGATCCCACATATTCACCTTTCCCCAGAGCCCATTCCATGGGGTCCTAAGACCTCTTTTCAGACTTTGGTCCTCTAACTCAGGCCCCTTGACCATTGTCTAGGTAAAAGAGAGCAGACTAATATGATCCAGAAGTATACCTCCTTCCAAAAATAATGACTTTAAACTCCAATCGTGATTACAATTCTACACAACCAGCCAAAAATTGAATCATCTTTCTTATTATTACCAGTTCATTATCAAGATGAAACTCCTGGGCTGATTTCCCTTTATCTCCATTTTTCCAGATTGCTACTTTCCCTTTATCTCCATTTTTCTTCTTTCTCAATAATAGATTTTTTATTATTATTATTATTGCCTTGCCCTGTAACACCTATTATAAGATTTCCTAGCCTCACTAACTACATGTGACTAGATACCAGCCAGTACATTAATTACTAAATTGCTCTGTATAACTTCTGGAATATGTCCTTAAGGGGAAATTGTATGCTCTTCTTTTTTCTTTACTTTTTCTGCTGACTAGTTATGGCATAATGTATGTAACTCGAAGAACATTTTTGAACATGTAATGTGACATGGATAGCAGAAAAAACAGAATGAGCTGAGTTTTCAGCAATTTCATGGACCTACTCTATTCCTCAACATCAAACTTCTTTTCTCTTAGAAACAAGCTTTAAATTTTTAAACCTTTTGTATATTGGATGATTGCTTCTTATGATCAGATCTAATTCTAACTAATGCACCCCCTTTGAGGATAACAGCACATGACATCCACGCTTGAATATTAAGGTGAAATAGGAGGCTTAAAGCCCTGTACTTGCTTGCTTAGCTACTTTTACTCCTTCAGTACATCAGACTTATCAGGGCCTCTCACTTTCTCCTGACCCATCAGTCCCCGCTGACTTCAGTTCCCACCCTTTCCCATTTAGGGTCCATGCTTAATAATTTCATGTATTTTCTTAATAATAAACAAAACTCCCTGATCTCATTGTCCTTCTGTACATCTGTTTGGCAAAACTACAAATTTGGATAAATATAGCTATCCAGTTCTCATACTGGCAGGTTAACATGGTGTAAAAATCTACACATGAGCAGACTGGCCCCTTATATACATGTAGTCACCTATCACAACCTGGTGCTGTCTGGTAATCTTCCCATATTTCTTCAGCCATTCGCATTTCCTTACCATTGCGCTGTTAGTATTGTATAAGTTCCACTTTAAACTTCCAACTCTATTCTCCCTTGTTTTCAATATATGACAGTGTTCCTGCTTTGGAAAATAAAAGTTATACTAATAATTAGGACCCATATGAAGCGAACTGCTTCATCTTTGCAATAACATATAAAACAAACGTGTCTAAATCTGCACCACTCTAGTACTCCTCCCTCCATGATATGTTAAGAGAAATATTTCTCTTTCATACGGGGAACACCAATCCATCATTCTCTATCCTTTATTGCCCGCTTTCCTGCATAAAGCCTAAGTTATTCCTTGCAGCCTGTCTACTACATCTTTCAGAGGAATTTTAAAAATTTCAAAATCTTTCCCATCTTAAAATAAAAGAATACAAACTTCCATTAACTCGGTATCCTTCTATATGCTTTTCTAATTATCTTTCATTTTATAATCAAATGCCTCAAAATAGGTATCTAAATACTATGTATCTTTTCCCCTGCTTTGCATACTGAAAAGAAAATGCAAAGCAAAGCAAACTGTTAAATTGTGTTCCCTCCATCCCCCATCCAATTTGAAGTCCTAATCACATACTTCAGAATGTAACTTTATCTGGATATTATGCCATTGCAGATGTAATTTGTTGAGATGCAATCATACTGAAGGAAGCTGTGTCCCTAATGCATTCAGACTGGTGTCCTTATAAAAAAGGAAGAAATTTGGACACAGCCACACATATAGGAAGAATATAAAAAATGATGGCCCAGATGAATGTCATAGAGCTTTACTTCTATGTTTTATTCTTGTCACTTTATTGTTTTGCATCTTTAATCCCTTTTGGTTGATTTTTGTGTATGGAGTGAGACAAAAGTCTACTTTCATTCTCGTGCATTGGATATCTATTTTTCCCTGCACAATTTATTGAAGAGACTGTCAATTTCTCATTTGTGTTATTGGCACCTTATTCAAAAATCAATTGGCCTTAAATGGGTGGAGTTATTTCTAGGCTTCATAATCAATTCTATTGATTTAGCTATCTGGTTTGTGCCAGTATAAACATATAGACATTTTGACAATATCAATTATTCCAATTCATGAACATAGAATGTCTTTCCTTTTATTTGTGGATTCCTCAATTACTTTCATTGTTTTTTTATAGTTTTCAGTGTAGAGATCTTTCAACTTCTTGGTTAAGCTTATTTCTAACTAGTTATTTCTAACTAGTTTATTATTCAACTATGTCAATGTATACACATTATTGCACTCCCACTTATGAGTCAGAACATGCAGCATTTAACTTTTTGTTTCTGAGTTATTTCACTTAAGATAATAACCCGTAAGTGGGATCATTTTATTTACCTCTTTTTCAGAGGTAAATTTATTGTTAGTGTACAGAAATGCTACTAATTTTGAGTGTTGCTTCTGTATTCTGCAACTTTGCTTAACTCACTTATTAGTTTTAACAGTTTTTTGTGGAGCGTATAAGGTTTTCTATGTATAAAATTATATCATCAGTCAGCATATATATAATTTCACTTCTTCCTTTTCTATTTGGATGCCCTTTTTTGGTTTTTTTTTTGTTTGTTTGTTTTTGAGTTGGAGTCTCTGTCACCCAGGCTGGAGTGCAGTGGCATGCTCACAGCCACCCAGGTGTTGTCGACCTGTTGGGCTCCAGCAATCCTTCTGCCTCAGCCTCCCAAGTAGCCAGAAATACAGGCCCACACTACCATGCCTGGCTAATATTTTGATATATTGTAGAGATGAGGTCTCACCAAGTTGCCCAGGCTGGTCTCAAACCCTTTGGGCTCAGGCAATCCTCTCGCTTCGGCCTCCCAAAGTGCTGGAATTACAGGCTTGAGCCACCGTGCCCAGCTGGATGCCTTTTTTTCTGCCTCATTGCTCTAGCTAGGATTTCCAACACTGTGTTGAATAGAAGTGGTGAGAGTGTGCAACCTAGTCTTGTTTCTAATCTTAAATGAAAAGCTTTCAGGAACAAGACAAGACCTACCAAATATGAACAATGAAGGAACAGAAAATACAAACAACCTATACCTACTAAAGTGATTGAATCAGTAAACAAATCCTCCCAACCAAAAAAAAAATCTCAGAACAAAATAGTTTCAGAGGTAAATTCAACCAAGTATTTAAAGAGGGATTAACACCCACCCTTTTCAAACTCTTTGGAAAAAAATGAAAAGGCAAGAACAACTTCAAACCTATTTTATGAGGCAAGCATAATAATGACACCAAAGTGAGAAAAAGACAGCAAGAGAGAATATCATCATCCCTCACCATCTTCTCACCCTCCCATATTTCCAAGTCTCCAATATCTATTGTTCAACTTTCTATTTTGATATATACACATTATTTGTCTCCCATTTATAAGTGAAAGCATGCAGTACTAGACTTTTTGTGTCTGATTTATTTCACTAAATATAATGGCCTCTAGCTCTATCCATGTTGCTGCAAAAGACATGATTTTATTTGTTTTTATGACTAAGTAACAACCATGATGTGTGTGTGTGTGTGTGTGTGTGTGTGTGTGTGTGTGCATGTGTCAAGTTTTTATCCAATCATTTATTGATGGATACAAATTGATTACATATCTTTGCTATTGTGAATAGTGCTGCTATAAACATATGAGTGCAATTATGTCTTTTATATGATGATTTATCTTCCTTTGGGTAAATACTCAGTAGTGGGATTGGTGGATGGAATGGTAGTTTTATTGTTAGTTCTTTGAGATATCTCCATATTGTTTTCCAAAAAGATTATACTAATTTACATTGCTATCAATATGAGTTCTCTTTTCTCCACACTCTCACCAACATCTGTTATGTTTTAGCTTTTCAGTAATAATTCTGAATTCTGGCTGGTGTGATATGGTACCTCATTGTGTTTTTTAACTTGCATTTCTATAATGACTACTGACATTGAGCATTTTTCATGTTCTTGTTGGTCATTTATATGTTTTCCTTTGAAAATGTCTATTCATGTTATTTACCAACTTTTTAATAGCTTATCTGTTCTATTTTGTTGAATTCTTTGAATTTCTTGGAGATTCTGGATATTCGTCCTTTGTTGGATGCATAGTTGGCAAATATGTTCTCTCATTCTGCAGATTGTCTATTCATCAACATCACATTAAAAGACTCATACACTATGACCAAGCAGGATTTATAATCATAGGTGTAAGGATGGCTCAATATCTGAAAACCAAGTAATGTGATATGCCACGTGCTATGGTCTGAATGTCCCCCTCTACACTCACACATTTATACGTTGCAATCCTAACTTCCAGGGTAATTATGTTTGGAGGTAGGACTTTTGGGGATGTAATAAGGTCATGAGAATGGAAGCCTCATTAATGGGATTAGTACCATTATGAAATAGATCCAAGGAGCTACTTAGCTTCCTCTACTATGTGAAGATATAGGTTGATGTCACCAGCTAGGAGGAAAGGGCTCTCACTAGACACCAAATCTGCCAGCATCTTGACCTTCAACTGTCCAGTATCTAGAACTGTGAGAAATAAATTGTTGCTTATAAGTCATCTAGTTTATAGTATTTTGTTATAACAGCCCAAATGAACTTAGACATCATGTGCAGAATAATAGAAAAAATTACATCCTCATCTCAATATGTACAGAAAAAGAATATGACAAAATGCAACATTTTTTTTCATGACCAACAAAGTAAACAATCTAGAAATAGGAAAAAATTATCTCCACATAGTAAAAGCTACATATGAAAAGACCACACTTAACATCATTCCCACCAGTAAAAAACTGAAAGTTTTTCCTCTAGGTCAGGAGCAAGGCAAAAATGACTACTCTTGCCAGTTCTATTCAACATAATACAGTTCCTAGCCAGAGTAATCAGGCAAGTGAAACAAATATGCATCAAAGAAATCCAATTGGAAGGAAAGTAAAGTTATATCTTGCAGATTATATGATTTTATATGTAACAAAGCACTGAATATTCTACCAAAAAATATTTTAGAACTAATAATGGACAAAGCACAACAAAGTTTCAGGATCGAAAATTAATATGCAATGGTCAGTTGTGTTTCTCTACACTAACATTGAACTATCCAAAAAATAAATTAAGAAAGTAACCCTGTTTACAACAGTATCAGGAATAATAAAAATCTTAGACATAAAACTAACCAAAATGGTAAATGACCTGTATAATAAAAACTACAAAACATTGTTGAAATAAATTTTAAAAGACAAAAATAAATGGCAATAAATTCCACAATTATGGATAGGAAGAATTAATATTGCTAACATGTCTATACTGTCCAGAATGATCTACAGATTCTACAAAATCCCTTTGAAAATCTCAATGTCATTTCTTACAAAAATAGAAAAACATTTCTATCATATCAAACCACAAAGAATCCTGAATAGCCAAAATAATCTCAAGAAAAAAGAATAAAGCTAAAAATCTCACACTTCCTCATTTTAAAACATATTTAAAAGCTACAGGTCTCTAACCGTGCTCATCTACATTTCTGCAACTTTGTATCCTTTGGCCTTCATCTTCCCATTTCCTCCTGACTTACGTCAAGCTCCTGCTCATGGTAACCTCTGTTTTATTCTATATCTCTTTATATTTTATTTTATTTAATGCCACATATAAGTGAGATCCTTAAATATTTTTCTTTCTCTGTCTGGCTTATTGTACATAGCAAAATGTTCTCCACATCTCTCCATGTCATGGCAAATGGCAGCATTTCCTTTCTTAAGGCTGAATGATATTCCATCATATATATGTATATGCCATATTTTGTTTATTCATGTGTCTTTCAATACACATTTAGGTTTATTTCACATCTTAACTATTGTGAATAATGCTTCAATAAAAATGGAAGTGGATATCTTTACAAGGTAGTAATTTCATATTTTGGGGGGTATATACTGAGAAGAAAGAGAGCTGGGTCATATGGTACTTCTAGTTTTAATTTTTTTGTAACTTCTATATGTTTCCATAATGACTGTAGCAATCTACATTCCCACCAACAGAGTATTAAGGTCCCCTTCTCCACACCATCATCATTTGTCACCTCTTGTCTTTTTTTATATATAATAGTCATTCTTATATGTGTGAAGTGATATCTCATAGTGTTTTTAATTTGAATTTTTCTAATGATTAGTGATGTTGAGTACCTTTTTATATACCTTTGGTCTTTTTTTATTTTTCTTTGGAGAAATTTCTATTTGAATTTTTTGCCCATTTCTGAATTATCTGTCCTTCTGCTATTGAGTTGTAACAGTTCTTTATAAATTTTGGATATTAACCCCTTATCAGATATGTGGTTTGCAAATATTTTTTTCCCAGTCCATAGGTTGTCTTTTCATTTTGTTGTTTCCTTTGTTGTGCAGATATTTTGTTTTTGTTTGATTTAGTCCCAGCTATTTATTTTTGCATTTCAAGCCTGAGCTTTTGGTGTGATTTATAAAATAATCATTGCCAAGGCCAATGTAGAGGAGCTCCCCACCCCTTATGTTTTCTTGTAGGAGTTTTATGTTTTCAAGTCTTACATTTAGATCTTTTAACCATTTTCCATTTCTTGTGTATGATGCAAGATGAATGTCCAGTTTCATTCTTTTGTATGTGGAAATCTAGCTTTCTTCTACCACTCATTGAAGATACTATCCTCTCCCATTGTGCCCTCTTAGTGCCTTGTCAAAAATTAGTTAACCATAAACATTTAGACTTACTTCTGGGCTTTCTATTCTGTTATATTGGGCTATGTTCTGTTTTTATGCCAATATCCTACTGTTTTGATGACTATAGCTTTGTACCATAATTTTAAATAAGGACATACAATACATAAAATGCCTCCAACTCTCTCTCTCTCTCTCTCTCTCTCTCTCTCTGTCTCTCTGTCTCTGTCTCTCTCTCTCTCTCTCTCTCTCTCTCAATCTTCTCTCTCTCTCTCTCTCTCTCACTACTTAGGTTTTTTGTGGTTCCAAACAAATTTCGGTATCATTTTTTTCCTGTTTCTATGAAGAACACCAGTAAAATTGTGATAGACATTGTTTTAAATCTGTATATTGCTTTGAATAGTATGTACATTTTAATAATTTTAATTCTGCTGATCCATAAGCATAAGGTTATCATTTCATTTATCTGTTTTCTTCTATTTATTTCATTAATATTTTAGAGTTTTCAGCTGCAAGTCTTTCACTTCAGTTAAATTTATTTCCAAATATTTTATTTTGTATGCTATCATAAATGAGATTGTTTTATTTCTTTTTCAGCTAGTTTGTTATTTGTGTATAAAAAATGCCACTGAATTTTGTATGTTGATTTTGTATCCTGCAGCTTTGATGAATTCATTTATTAATTCAAACAGGCTTTTGTGGAATCTTTGAGGTTTTCTACCTATACAATCATGTCATCTGCAAATAAAGATTATTTCACTTCTTCTCAATTTGCGTAACTTTTTTTTTTTTTTTTTGAGTTGGAGTCTCACTCTGTCACCCAGACTGGAGTGCAATGGCCGCTTCCGGCCACCACACTCTCGACCTGCTGGGCTCCGGCGATCCTTCCACCTGAGCCTTCCAAGTAACCGGAATTACAGGCATGCGCTATCATGCCCGGCTGATTTTTCGATTTATTGTAGAGATGAGGTCTCACTGCCCAGGCGGATCTCGAACCCACGGACTCAGGCAATCCACTCACCTCAGCCTCCCAAAGATGTGGGATTACAGGCTGAGCCACCGAGCCCAGCTTCATGACTTTTATTTATTTTTCTTGTGTGATTGCTCTTTCTAGTACTTTCAGTACTATGTTGAATACAAACAGCAAGAGTGGGCCTCTCTGCCTTGTACCAGATCATAGTGAAAAAGCTTTTGGTTGTTCTCTATTGACTATTATATTAGTTGTGGGTTTTTTATAAATGGCCCTTATTATGTTGATGAGCTAAACAGCTAAGAGTTTTCAAGAAAATATATTGAATCATCAATTAAGATGATTATCTAGTATTTATTTTTCATCTGTTAATATGATATATCACATTGATTTACATGTTTTAAACCAGATTTACATGGTGATAAATTCCATTTGGTCATGATGTGTAATCTTTTTGATGAGCTGTTTAATTCTGTTTGCTAATATTTATTGAAGAGTTTTGCATCACTCTTCCTCAAGATATTGGCCTATAGTTTCCTTTACTTGTGATATCTCTGTCCTGCATTCAAGGACATATTACTAAATATGTTTGAAAGTATTTCCTATAGCTATATTTTTTGGAAGAGATTAAAAAATACTATTAATAATTCTTTTAATGTTTTATAGAATTCAGACACGAGGTCCTTGGCTTTACTTTGCTGGAAAGATTTTCATTATCTCTTCAATTTCTTTATGTTCTTTATCTATTCAAGTTTTCTATTTCTTCCTCATTTAATCTTGATAGAGTGATTTTTTTTTTAGGAATATATTAATTTACCCTTAGTTATCCAATCTGTTGGTATATAATTGTTCATAGTAGTTCCTTTCTTTCTTTCTTTCTTTCTTTCTTTCTTTCTTTCCTTCTTTCTTTATTTTAAAGGTGTGGGGTACAATTCAGGATTAGGTATACAGGTGGTCACCGTACAGGTAAAGTCTGGGCCTCCTTTTGGTCCCCACTTTGCCTGGTTGGAGATCAGTTACCCTCTTTAATGTTATGTGCCTCCTCCCTCCCCCAGGCAGTTTCTGGCTACTGCCAGTCCTTTTTCATAGCATTAACGTAAATGTGCAGGGTCTGCTTATGAGTGAGAACATGTGGTACTCAGTTCTTTGTTTCTGTGATAAATCACTGAGTATTATAGACTCCAAATCCACCCAAGTTGCCTCAAAGTCCATAATTTAGTTCTTATGGCTGCATAATACTCCGTCATGTATATGTACCACATTTTTTTATCCAGTCCAGTTTTGATGGGTAACATGTCCTGCATATCTGATAAAGGCCTACCATCCAGGATCTACAGGGAAATCAAACATGTCGAAAGGAAAAAAACAAGCAGCTCCATTAAAAAGTGGGCAAAAGACATTAGACACTTCTCAAAAGACTTACAAGCAGCCAACAGATACATGAAAAAATACTCAGCCTCACTAACCACCAGAGAAATGCAAATCAAAACCACATTGAAGTACCATCTAACTCCAGTAAGAGTGACCATCATTAATAAAGCAAAAAACAACAGATGCTGGCAAGGATGCAGAGAAAAGGAAACACTTCTACACTGTTGGTGGGAATGCAAACTAGTTCAACCTCTATCAAAAACACTGTGGCAATTCCTAAAAGAACTAGAAATTGACCTTTCTTACAACCCAGAAATCCCTCTTCTGGGAATATACCTGGAGGAACTTAAATCACTTTACAAAAAAAAAATCTGCACACACATGTTTATTGCAGCACTATTTACAATTGCAAAAACGTTTTTTTATTTCTGAAGGTCTGCTGTGCTTTTTTTTTTAGATTGCATTTATTTTATTGGATTCTGTGGAGAGGTTTAAAAGAAAAAGGCAGCGGGCAGTGAAGGGGGAGGATTCTGGGACTGGGACTGTGGCCATCTCTACCACATGCAGAAGGCCAGTTGTACTTTTTTTTTTTTTGAGTTGGAGCCAGGCTGGAGTGCAATGGCATGCTAACAGCCACCCCACCTTCAACCTGCTGGACTCAGGTGATCCTTCCAAGTAGCCAGAACTACAGACAAACACTATCGCTCTCGGCTAATTTTTTGATTTATTGTAGAGATGAGCTCTCACCAAGTTGCCCAGGCTGGTGTCAAACCTGTGGGCTCAGGCAATCCCCTCACCTCGGCCTCCCAAAGTGCTGGGATTACAGGCTTGAGCCACTATGCCTGGTCCATGGCCCATTTCTTTTTTATTTTATTTTAGTCTTCTCTGTTTTGTCTTTGTTTCTGTTTTTGTCTTGTTTTGTTTTATTTTTTTCCCTTAGTCTGGCTAGGGATTTGTCAATATTATTTACTTTTTCAAAGAACAAACTCTTGATTTGTTGTCTATAATTTTCTATTTGATATACTTCTGATTTTTATTATTTTCTTCCTTCTGCTAAGTTTTAGTTTAGTTTATTCTTTTTTTAATTCATTGAGGTGCAATAATAGGGTATTATTTGTGATCTTCCTTTAACGTAGGCCTTTATTGCTATAAACATTCTTAGAGCCATTTATGCTATTTCTAATAAGATTGGATATATTGTGCTTTAATCATTATTTGTCTTATATATTTTTTATTTCTCACTTGATTTCTTTTTTGACCCCTTGATTGTTCAGGCGCATGTTGATTAATTTTTACATATTTATGGGTTTCCCAAAATTTCTCCTGTTACTGATTCCTAGTTTTATGCCATTGTGGCCAGAAGCAATATAAGACATAATTTCAAAATTTTTGAAATAGTTAGAACTTGTTTTGTGGCCTAACATATGGTGTATCCTGGAAAATATTCCACATGCATTAGAAAAGAAAGTATTCTCTGCTATTGTTGGATAGAAAGTTCTGATTATGTCAGTTAGATAAATTGATCTAAATTGCAGTTCAGCTGAAGGGGAAGATGGAAGCTGAGCCAATTAGGCTTTATGAGTCCCGGTGTAAGTGCGTGCGTGTATGGAAAATTTTGTGTATGTGCTGGTGAGTGAGTGGGCATGTAAGTGACAGAGTGAGGGCTAGGGAGCTAGTGGCAAGGCATCTCCTGGTGCAGCAGCTAGTGCCACAGCTGCTGGATTTGGATCCTAGCAATTCCCAAGACACAAGTGCCATTTTTTTTAATCAATAAAACCCTTCCTGGGAAGAAAATGCTGGGAGAGACTGACTAAGTGGGGGTTTTTGAGCAAGTGGCCAGGGCCCTGGTGCAGCAGCTGGTGTTGCAGCTTCTCTGCTTGGTCCTTGTCTCTTCCCAGGTTGCAGAAACTGAGTGCCATTTTTTTTAAACAGGCAAAGGTTTCCCTGGAAGAAGCAGCGGCAGGGAGAAACCACTACCCCAAGCTGTCCCTCACCACTGCAATAGGAGACACTGCTGTCTCCAGGCTTCAGTGCCTAGTAGGGCACTGGCAGCAGGGGCTGCAGAGGGAGTCCAGAGGCAAAGTCCCACAGAAGAGGACAAGAGACACACCACTCCACCATCTTGAAGGCAGGCAGGAAAGTGTTCCAACTTGCTCACCACGGAGCAATAGACCCAATCTCTGTGACTGGTGGATCAGCTACTCAGGGATTGATCATGACCCAGAGGGAATATCCTGAAAGCACAGACTTTGGAGGGACCTGACGAGTGCTGAGTCCCAGGTGCCCCATCCCAGCCCCTCCAGCTGTGGGAAAAGATAAGCCTATCTGGGACACCCCTGTGAGCACACACCTGGGGAAGAGACAATCACATACCTCCCCACCGGAGGAGATCTCCCTGATCATACTAGAGTGGGAGGGGAGAGCTGCAGCCCCACCTACCTCCGCTGCCCCTCTTCCGCCCCTGTTCTGAACACTGAGGAGAGCGTGAAAGAGGTGGCTCTGCAGGAGAGACCTGATTAGAGAAACAATTATAAAACCTGCCACAAGATGGCCTGTTTTCTTTTTTCTTAATTTTTTAAAATTTTTTGCCTGTTTGCTTGTTAGTTCATCTATTTTTTTAATATTTTTATTTGTGCATGAATGTGTATTTGACAGCTTGATCTGCATTCCTCCCAAAATTTTTTTTCTTTTAGTTTTCTTTCTTTCTTCTTTTGTTTCTTCTGTTTATGTGTGTATGTGTATGATGGAGTGTTCATCTTTCAATTTTGTTGTTGTGGTTGGTTTGTTTTTGCTCTTTTGTTCTTCTGGTTTTTATTTTATTTTATATTCTTTTTTTAGAGTTTAAGGTGTGTGTCAATAAATGTGTAAGGGTTCGATCTGAATTCCTCTTTTTTTTCCTTTTTTTTTCTTTTTTTTTTCTCGGTCTTTCTACTTTTCTTCTCCATTCACTTTGTGTTAGGTGTGTGTGTGTGTGTGTGTGGTGTGTGTGTGTGTGTGTGTGTGTTTTCAGTTTTCTTGATTGTCTGTTGTTGTTGTATGTTTCGTTTCACTTTGTTGTTATTCCAGTTTGTTTTGGAGTATGTGTGTGTGTGTGTGTGTGTAGTCAGTTATTTTTTGCATTGGTTTCTGCTTGGCATAGACATATAGAGTGGTGGTGGGGAGTGGGTCTCAGGGAACACATACCACAATGAGTGAACATTGTAATTTGCAAGTAATTTCTGAGTCCTAGCACCCCATCCCCTACATTATTTGACTTTTGAAAACTACAAGGGACAGCAAAACTTCCCAGCCACCATCCTATCTCAAAATAGATCAAATCTAGAGCACAGATCAGGGAAGAATATAGGGCTGAGCAAATATCAGAAGGGAAAGCCTCTCCCACTGATAATGAATAACAGAACTAAAGAGAAAAATAAGAGATCTGTCACAAATGAGGGAAAAAAAACAAAGAAAGACCACAGGCAATTTTGAGTATAACAATGAGAAAATCCTGAAAAATCAGACCTTGGTGCCCAAACAATGGCAGTCACCAACGACTGGCCCCAGAATATGACAGGGAATAGAAGTTGATGGAAAGAGTGAATAAGACTCAAAAAAGACAAGATGCAACACTGAAAGAACTTGTAACAGAGATTTTGGCAATAAAAAATTTCATCCAAGAAATAAATAACAAGATGACAAGCATGGAAAGCAAACTTAATCTAGCTGAAGAAATAATCTCAGAACTTGAAGATCAGAACATGGAATTAACCCATTCTGTAAAAAAACAGAATACTCAGAAAGAAAGAACAAAGCCTACAAGAGATGTGCAATTATATCAAGAGACCAAATCTATGCCTGATTGGTATACCAGAAGAAGAAAGGGAAATGGAGAACAACTTGGAGAAAGTATTCCAGAAGGCAATCTAAGAAACCTTTCCCCATCTCACCAGGGATGTGACCAGCCAACACAAGACATACCGAGAATTCCCACAAAACATCAAATGAGAAGAACAACCCCTAGAAGCATAGTAATTTCCCTACACAAAGTTGCCAAAAAAGAAAAAATCCTAAAGGCAGCAAGAGAGAAAGGCCAAACTACCAACTGGGGAAAACAAATCCGAATAGCAGCAGATCTATCAGCAGAAACACTACAAGCAAGAAGGGACTAGAGTCCTATATTCAAAGTCCTCAAAGATAAACAATTTCAGCCAAGAATTTCCTATCCAGTCATGCTCAGCTTCACCAGTGATGAAAAATTAAAATTCTTTCCAGACTTCCAATTCCTAAGAGATTATGAGGCTTCCAGACCTGTTCTACAGGATACACTTAAAAAGGTATTAAGCATAGAAGAAAGAAAAAAAAAGAATTACCAGATACTTCCCAAGAGAACAGCAGAGAACAGAATGAACAGAGAATACAGCTCAACAAGAACTTGAAAACACACACATACATCAACCCCAAAGCCAAAAGAAAACAAGCAAACAAAGAAAAACTTTATAAGAATCTCAAGACGGGGATAAACAATCACATTTCAATAATCAGTCTGAATGTGAATGGACTAAATGCAACACTGAAAAGACACAGAATGGCAAACCATGACCCAATTATTTGCTGCATTCTGGAAACTCATCTCAACACAAGGGATGCACACAGACTCAAAGTTAAAGGATGGAAAATGAGTTTCCAGGCAAATGGACCACAAAAGAAGACAGGAGTTGCAATCTTAATATCAGGCAAAACAAACTTTAAAAAATTTTAAAAGATGCAAAAGGACACTTCATAATTAAAAAAAAGTTCAATCCATCAGTAAGAAATATCCATCCTAAACATATTGCATACAACACAGGAGCTCCAGCATTTATAAAGCTACTAAATAAACTAAAAAAAGATATTGACTCTAACACTGTAATAGTAGGGGACTTGAATACCCCACTAACAGCCCTAGATAGATCATCGAGGCAAAAAATCAACAAGGAGATCCAGAACCTAAACATGACACTTGACCAAATGGACTTAATAGATACCTACAGATTATTCCACCCAACAACCACAGAATATACATTCTACATAACACCACATGGAACGTGCTCCAAGATCAATCACATCCTTGACCATAAATCAAGCATAAACAAATTCCATAAGGTTGAAATTGCACAGTTCCAGCCTCTGCTGAGTAGGGCCTGAGGTGGGGGGAGGGAATGAGAAAAGAAAGACAAAGAACAGTGGAATTGGGAGGGCTCTCTCCCAAGCGAGAGAGAGCAAATTTATTTTCACTGCATGCCTCTTATATAGGACAAAAATCACATGGGAGGGTGAAACCACACAAGCAGTATATATGTTAATGTCTGAATAAAATCACACAAGCAGGATAAGTATCAATGACTAAACTATGCATATTTTAACATCTATGCTAAGCAAGGCAATCACTTAGGATAAGCAGCTTTAGGGCCAGACTTGGCACTGCAAACTATGCATATTTTAACATCTATGCTAAGCAAGGCAATCACTTAGGATAAGCAGCTTTAGGGCCAGACTTGGCGCCACTTAGCTATCCATAGAAATGCAACCAAAAGGTCAGGGGAGACAAAGGAAATGTAGGCTTGGTTCCTTGAACACAAGCCAAGAAACATAAGGATCTTGTCAGCTTATGCTCTGGTTTCCTTCATCTCCTCCTTTTCATTTTCTTTTAAGCACAGTTTATGGACTTCTATTTGGAGCTCTCTGATGACTCATCCTCCTGCCTGGATGCAGACTGGGAGACAAAACAGTAAAATTAAAATCAGCATTCCCAGTGCTATTAAAGAATACACTGCTGACCATAGGCTATGTGATCATACCAATTGCTTAATTTTGCCAAGAATATCATTAGCTCATGAGCTAGCAGGCAATAAAGGTGACCCAGCTGTAGAAATATTTACAATATCTTGATGTAATTGAGCAATATTCAAAGAAACATTATTAGAAGACCAAATTCCCAGCAAATCCCAATGCCATTCAGAACCATTATAAGGCTTAGAGGTTACACAAATCCATTGGAACTCTGCATGACATTGTAACATAACCTGAGTCTTTAAAGCAACAACCTGGTCCCCAAGAATCAGGACCATTTCCTCCAATGTGTTGAGTCATGCCTCCAATTTAATGTCAATGGTTTCTTGGCTGGATAGAGTAGTGGAAATGTTCTTAGCCAGATTGTCCACATACTAAGCAGTGTAGATTTCTTGAGTCAAAGCTATTGCTGAAGCGGTGGCTTCTACAATCAGCATAACCAATGCAGTAATACCAGCAATGACAAGTCCAATAAATCTTCACTGGCGATCAAGCAGGTCGGACATTTGAGAAAGCACATGCCAGCCAGAGTCCTGATACCATGGCCCAGAAATATTTACAGGCATCATAACAAAAGAGGGTTGATGCAATACCATAACTTGCTGTTCTCTATTTTGAGGAGAGACACAACTAGTGAGATTACAATGAGAACACTTTAAGGAAAAATAAGAGGACTCCATAGTAATATTCCAGGGCCCTGCCAATAAAAAGGGGTGGGAACACAGGCAAACACCGCATGGGAACCATTGTAAGATGACTGGTTCAATTCAGACTGCAGGGAGATGAGAATGGGCCCTAAAGCTGCCATAAGTTTCCAAATACCAAGCTGAGGGCATCCTGCTGAGGTGGAAAGAACCATCTCCACCCACCCTCCAGAGGTTTCAACAAGCTGTGATTCAGTCTCAGCTACTGGATTAGGAGTAGCCCAGTCCATGACCCCTTCATTAGTGCTGGGTATATGATGCCAGGTGGCCAGAGGATAATGACACCTACGCCAGGGAGGAAACTGAGAAAACAAAAATGAGACTGCCTTGGAATACAGGGGAACTCCAGAAGGTGGAGCCTTTGTGAAAGGTGTAGTACCAGACTGTGGCGGGCCATATAAAGACATGACCCACTCTCTTTTCATCCAAGGCTGGTGCTCCATGCCCTGAGGCATAAATCCATGAGTACATTTAAAAGTAGAAGTAATCGGCACACAGTCTGGATTCCCTACAACAAGCGGTGCCAGAAATGTGAGAAACAAATGGGTGCTTTGGTAGACTGCCCTTCATAAGAAAATCCACCAACCCACTGCGGGGTAATAGACTCAGTGGAGGGGTGGCCCAATAAAGAAGCATTACTAACATATACAGGGACTGAAGGATCATCCCAGACCACCGCACTTAAAAGGAGGGGGTCAGGCAATAGGCCCAACAGGGCAAACTGTGGCCTCTAACTGTACCCACCTGCCAAGCCACCACAGCAAGCATGGTCAGGAACAAGATAGATGAGTCAGATGTGACCCCTCTGCTATTTTGCACTATGTTTTCAGCTTTAGCTGTTACCACCTTTAATTGCCCCCATGAAGGAGGTACGGCTTAACGCGTTGCCCTAGAGTGGGGCCATAGGGGAGGCACAATCCCTGGTGGGATGATGCACAGCCTCTTGAATAGAGGAATCATGCTTTCTGTCTGATCCTCCCTTGAAATTCTGTAGCTGGGGGCCGGTGTAGAGTCAGACAAATCACGCTGGAAGCCATCGGGGTCCTTCTGCATTCCTAGGGAAAACACAAGCACTGCCTTGTCCCCAGAGGAGCACCAGATTAGGTCCTTGCCACTGGCCTGTCAAAAGATCCTTCCAGTGAACCAAAGCCTCTGCTTTAAGAGAATGATGCCAAAAGCGTTCTGCAGTTAATACCCCTTCATTACCAGATTAAGAAAATTAAGAATTAATAATGCATGTGCCAATAGTGCATGTGGGGAGGAATGTGTATATTCCCCCTTTTTTAATTTTTGTAATTGCATTTTGAGAATTCTATTGGCATGCTTCACTATACCGTGCCCCTGTGGATTATAGGGGATTCCAGTAGTAAGAGAAATTTGAAATGTGGAGCAGAATTGGGCAAAAGGTTTACTGACGTAAACAGGGCCATTGTCAGTCTTGATAGATTGGGAATGCCCAAAGCTACAAAGCAATGGGCTATAACATATCGAGCTGCTTCGCCTGATCGGGCTGAGGCAAAAATAAAACCAGAGCACAAGTCCACTGTAACATGCACATAAGCCAACTTACCAAAAGAAGGGATGTGTGTGACATCCATCTGCCGTAAGTGTCCTGGCAATAGACCTCAGGGATTCACGCCCTCAGCAGGAGAGGAGTGAAATTGAGGACAAATAGGGCAGTCTTTCACTATTTGTCGAGCCATTTCTCTAGACACTGAAAATCAGTGACATAAACTTTGGGCATTCTAATGATGAAGGACATGAGAAGCAGTAGCTTCGGAAGCAGGGGATAGTAAAGGGAAAGCAAAAAATTGCGTAGCCTCATCAGCAAGGGCATTGCCTTCTGATAATGGACCAGGAAGGGCAGAATGAGAACAAATATGAGCAACATAAAAGGGCTCCGTATGGACATGAATATGCGATTGAATGGTCTGTAAAAGAGCAATTATGTCAGTGGGTGAGGAGGAAGAGACAGTATGAAGACTAGCAGTTTCCAAATGACGCAGCACACCTGCAACATAATGACTGTCAGTGTAAAGATTAAAACGTCTCTTAGGGAGACCTGCAAAGACCTGACAAACTGCAAACAGCTCGACTCGTTAAGCAGAATCACAATCTGTCTGAAAACAAGAAATGACACCATTAATGACAGTGACCACTGTTCCAGAAGAGGAGCCATCTGTGAAGACTAAATCAGCATCCTGCAGAGGTTGAGCACTGGTAACCTGAGAAAATATAAAAGAATGATTTTTTGCAAAAGTAAGAAGTCAAGAAGGAGGGTAATGGGAATCTACTTGCCCAGTAAAGTGGGCTACAGCCAACTACTATGCAGGGCACATTTCCCAAAGCCAAGTTATCTGAGGAGCAGTGTGAGGTACTACAATTAAAGCATGCTCATGGCCAAAAAGCTCCCTGGCTCGCCATCGGCCCTTAGTAATGAGGAGGGTGACAGATTCATAATATGGGGTCACGGTGTGTCATCGGGAGGCTGGCAAATGCAGACATTCCACAGGTCTTTGTTGCCAAAATACTCCTTTGGGTAGATAAGATGTAGGCAAAATTAGCAGTGACCAAGGCTCAGCAACAGAGATGCGAGAGACCTGCTGTGCAGCAATCACCTCTTGTACCAATTGTAACGCAGATTGAGCTTCAGGAGTAAGGCGCTGCAGAGATTGAGGGTCAGAATCACCCTTTAAGATGTCAAAGAGAGGTAAGAGCTGCACAGTGGTAATTCCAAGAGAAGGGTGCAACCAATTAATGTCACCTAACAACTTTTGGAAATCATTCAAAGTGATTACAGAATCAGTTCTGATTTGTGGTTTCTGCATCTGGATTTTGCATCCATATATAACTCTCCCAAGATATTCATAGGGAGCTGTCTGCTGTACCTTCTCTGGGGCAACGATGAGAACAGCATTAGGGAGAGAAATTTGTAGTTTTAAAAATACCTCTTGTAATTGCTCTTCATCAGGATGAGCAACAAGAATATTATCCATGTAATGGATGATATAAGCCTTGGGAAAATATGATCGGACAGGCTGCAAGACTCTGGCTACAAAAGTTTGACATAATGTGTAGCTATTGCAAAACCTTCCATTGAAATCTCTGAGCTCGTTGCTGAAAATTAATAGCAGGCAAAGAGAAAGTAAAATGTTTCCAATCCTGAGGCAAATGTGGAATAGTGAAAAAACAATCCTTTAAATCTACAATAAACAAATGATAGTCAGCAGGGATGGCTACTGGTGAGGGCAGGCCAGGCTGTAGAGGCCCCATACATTCCATGGAGCAATTTACTGCTCATAAATCTTGCAGTAAACGTCATTTTCCTGACTTTTTCTTAATTACAAAGATAGGAGTACTCCAAGGACTGTTGGAGTATTCCCAGGACTGTGTCCAGCTAGAAGCTGCTCCTGAACAAGCACTGTTGCAGCTGTAAACTTTTCTCCAGAGAGTGGCCACTGCTCCTTCCATACAGGATCATCAGATAACCAAGTAATGGGATCAGCAGTTTCCTGATGGGGCTCAGGAAAAGCAGTGGCCATTAATGAAAAGTCTCAGGGTGACCTAAACCAAACATCCTGTTTTTTATGGGCAGAGTTAAGGGATACTGCATTCCTTGATTAACCCTTCCCAATCCTTGGTTTGGTAAAAATCCTTGATCAAGCATCTGGGAAGTGACCTGAAAGCTGGACTGTATAACAATACCCAAATAACTTGGAGGACATCCCAGTCCCAAAGATTAAGCAGCAGTAAAGGAAGTACATAGGGCTGAAAAACTCCCTCATGGCCTTCATCATCCTTCCAATTCAAAAGTCTGCTACTCTGCAGAGGAGACTTAGACTGGCCAATGCCTTGCAAAGAAGTCATTGCTTCCTAAAGAGGCCAAGAAGTTGGCCAGTGAACCTGACTAAGAGAGACATCAGCCCCAGTATCTAATAAACCTCAGAAGGTCTTGCCTTCTAAATGCAGAGAGTACTCAGGCCGCTTTTTCCCTATGGCTTGCACCCAATATACATGATCAGAAGAACCAAAGGCATTAGTCCCTCGCTTTTGTGAGGAGACAATACGTCCCATTTTCTTCAAAGGGAGTAACACTAATTGGGCAATTTTCATGCTGGCAGTGAGTGTAATAGTATTCTGAGGAGCATTTCCCATAACTTTAATTTCACCAGTGTAATTGGAGTCTATGACTCCTGGGAGAACTTGGAAGCCTTTCAGGGAAAGGCTGCTACATCCCAGTAACAGTCCCACTGTGTCATCAGGGAGTGGGCCATACACACCCATGGAAATAGCCTGTGGATCCATTTCTGGGGTTAATACAAAGTGGGAGGAGGAACAGAGGTCCAGTCCGGCACTCCCTGGGGAGGCATGGTAGAGATTGCTGACCCATTGAACGGATGACTTCCCTGAAGAGGCAAGCTGGGCATGGGCTGTGGGGGTAAATGGACATAGCACCAATTGTTTGAGGGTCCCGGGATTGGCCCCTCTGGAAGTTTCCCGACAGGGAATTTCCATTTGCATCCATCTTGGAATGGCATTCATTAGCCCAGTGAATACCTCACTTGCATCATGGGCACATAGATGTAGGGTGGCCCCTTCTGGGATGTGGTCCTGAATTGGGATTACACACAGGGCATTCCCTACTGAAATGGCCCATTTGCCCACAGTTGAAGAAGGTGCCTTGGGTTCCTCCATTACCAGATCTTGTTATATTAAATATTTTGAGGGGAGGAGTACCTTGTAAAGCTGCAGCCATGACCATCCCCTGTATATAGGCAGGCCCAATATCAGCACACAAGCGAATATAATCTGTCAAATCTCCTTTCTTACAATAGGGATGAATGGTCAGTTGGCAGGTAGAATTGGCATTTTCCTAGGCCAGTTGTTTTACCAAAAGAGTCTCTACCTCTTCATCTACCATCAATCGACCCACAGCCTGCAACAATCTAGATGCAAAATCTTGGTAAGTCTCGTCAGGTCCCTGACATATTTTTGAAAGCTGCCTGTCAACTCCAGCCAACAGTAGTTGATGCCATGCTCCCGATGCTGCTCCACTGATCTGACCACACACAGCTCGGGAATATAAAACCTGCACCTCTTGGGAGGAGTATTATCCTTGGCCCACAAGCATGTCTAGATTAATCCTATTCAGTTCACCTCCCCCATTTATTTCAGCTTGCCCTTTGCCTCTATACCAAATATCTGTCTTCCATAACAAATATTCCCCACCCAACAAACAGGCCTTAGCAACCATATGCCAGTCAGAGGGAGTTAAGGCTTCTCGTGAAATAGTTTTCAGTATAACTAATGTAAACAGTGCTGTGGCTCCATACTGTGCCGCAGCAGTTTTAAGGCCCTTCAGGGACTTAAGAGACAGGGTCTGATACTCTTGCATCACCCTTCCCTGTTCATCAAAGCCTATAGTCTCTACTGGATAGGTGTGAAATCCTTTCAAATCATCTCCCTGCAGCAAGGTGGACTGAACAGCCTTCTGTAAAGGGGAGAGATGCACCAGACATCTCCTATCATTGGGTGGCCAAGCTCGGACAGGAGCCAAGAAGGGGGAGGGTGCAGATCCGTGATCCACAAGCAAGGCTATCATAAGCGCCAATTGAGGGGCTGCTGAAACCCAAGGGGGGTCCTTGCCACCTCCAGGAGAGATCTCCTCCTTAGAAATTGAGGAATGAGTCACCGGTATGGAAGGCACTTCCTCTTTTGAAACTGAGCACTTTTTAGCTAGAACAGTAAGCAAATCCATAAGTTGAGCAAAAATATCAGAAGATAAAGAAAGAGTAGAGGGCTCAACCTCTTTTGCAGACAGGCTAGGAGCCTCAGGAAACTCGGTCACAGAGGCTCAAGTAGCCACAAATATCTCATCATTGTGATACCAAGCAGCAGCCTCACCCTTCTCCTGTTGAAAATATTTTGGAGGGCGCCCCTCCTGATCATGGGCAGCTACAGCAGGAGCTGAGGGGGAATGCTGCAACAAGGAAGGAGCCTGCTCCGCTCTATGAAACTCCTGAAAGGGGTCTAAGCAATCTCTTACTAGGTTCCACAGAGATAAAGCATCTACTGGCATGGCTTCAGGACCATGCGCTTGACAATGATCCTTCAAACAACTACCCACCTTTTCCCAGGTAACCAGATTAACTGTCCTAGCCTCAGGAAACCAGGGACATACTTCCTGTACAAACTGCAAAAATCTATCTAGTTGTCTATCTGCAACCTTAGTTCCTCTAGCTTTCAGCATAGATTTTAACACCTGCACAAAGAGAGTGCATTCCTTAGAATGCAAATGTCCCATGTTTTACTCCCAATGATTACCTATCCCCTCGGTTACTTACTCAATGAATCATGATGCTGCACAAGAAATGCTGGCCTCCACAAAGGTTCCTCTCCAGCCAATGCCAATTCCCAGTACTCAGGTCCCTGCTCAGGCACCACTTGTAGAGTTCCAGCCTCCGATGAGCAGGGCCTGAGGTGGGGGGAGGGAATGAGAAAAGAAAGACAAAGAACAGCGCGATTGGGAGGGCTCTCTCCCAGGTAGCTGAGAGCGAGAGAGAGCAAATTTATTTTCACCACATGCCTCTTATATAGGACAAAAATCACACAAGGGAGGGTAAAACCACACAAGCAGGATATATGTTAATGTCTGAATAAAATCACACAAGCAGGGTAAGTATCAATGACTAAACTATCCATATTTTAACATCTATGCTAAGCAAGGCAATCACTTAGGATAAGCAGCTTCTGGGCCAGACTTGGTGCTGCTTAGCTTTCCATAGAAATGCAACCAAAAGGACAGGGGAGACAAAGGAAATGTAGGTTTGGTTCCTTGAACACAAGCCAAGAAACATAAGGACCTTGTCAGCTTATGCTCCAGTTTCCTTCATGAAATATTGCCATGCACATTCTCAGAAAACAGTGGAAAAAAATAAATATAATACCAACAAAATTTCCCCAAAGCCCACAAAGACATGGACACTAAACAACATGATGCTGAGCAACTACTTGAACAACACTGAAATCAAAGCAGAAATTAAAAGATCCCTGGAAACAAATGAAAATGAAGAAATATCTTACCCAAATCTCTGGGAGGCCATGAAAACAGTTCTAAGAGGAGAATTTTGTTTAATAGTTCTTTATTATTCTTTTAATGTTTATAGACTCTGTAAATGATGTCCTCTTTTTTCTCGCTATCAGTGATATGTGTCTTCTTTTGTGCCTTATTTTATTTTTTCTTTTTTTGAGTTGGAGTCTCACTCGGTTGCCCAGACTGGACTGCAATGGCCGCTCCCAGCCACCGCAGCCTCAACCTGCTGGGATCCGGCGATCCTTCTGCCTCAGCCTTCCAAGTAGCCGGAATTACAGGCATGCACTACCACGCCCAGTTGATTTTTTTTATTTATTGTAGAGATGAGGTCTCGCTGCCCAGGCAGGTCTCGAACCCACGGGCTCAGGCAATCCACTCACCTCAGCCTCCCAAAGGGGCAGGATTACAGGCTGAGTCATCGAGCCCGGCAAGAGGAGAATTTATATCTTTATGAGCACACATCAAGAAAATGAAAAGATCAGAAGGGGAGAGCCGATCAAATCACCTAAGGGAGCTGGAAACAGAAGACCAACAAAACCCCCAACTTTAGCAGAAGAATCCAAATCACCAAAATCAGAGCCTAAATATGGGACATAGAAGACAAAAATATCACAAAAAACATCAACAAAACAAAAAGCTGGTTCTCTGAAAGAATTAACAAAGATTGATGGACCCCTAGCCAGAATGACCAAGAAAAAGAGTGAAAAAACCCAAATAAACACAATCAGAAATCCAAAAGATCAAACCACAACTGACCCAAAAAATACAAAAGAGTATCAGAGATTACTATGCACACCTATATGGAAACAAACTTGATAACTTAAATGAAATGGAGGACTTTATGACATCACACAACCTCTCCAAGTTGAAACAAGAAGACATTGAGACACTAAGTAGACCAATAACAACCCAGGAAACTGACTCTGTCATATGAAAGCTACCTACAAAAAAAAAAAAAAAAGCCCCGCACCAGATGGCTTTCCAGCAGAATTCTGCAAAACATATGAGAGGAGCTGACACCAATCCTATTGAAAGTATTCCAAGCAACTGAGAAAGATGGAATTCTCCCCAAATCATTTTAAAAAGCTAATATCACACTGATACCCAAACTGGGTAAAAATTCAACAAAAAAAGAAAACTACAGGCCAATATGCCTATGAAACAGATTCAAAAATCCTCAACAAGATTCTAGCAAATCAGATCCAAAAACACATCTCAAAAATCATCCATCATGACCAAGTAGGCTTCATCCCCAGGATGCAGGCTGGTTCAACATTCGCAAGACCATAAATGTCATTAAATACATCAACAGATGTAAAAACAAGAACCACATGATTATATCATTAGATGCGGAAAAAGCTTTTGATAAAATCCAGCATCAATTCATAATAAAAAACCATCAAACACCTAGGTATAGAAGAAACATAGCTCAAAATAGTAAATGCCATTTATGATAAACCCACAGCTCACATATTGCTAAATGGAGAGAAACTGGAAACATTTCCCCTGAAAACTGGAACGAGAGAAGGCTGTCAACTCTCACCCCTGTTGTTCACCATTGTGTTGGAAGTCCTAGCTAGGGCAATTAGACAAGAGAAAGAAATCAGGGGTATCCAGATAGGAAATATGAAGTCAAGTTATCCCTCTTTGCTGATGATATGATCCTATACCTTAAAAATCCAAGAGAATCTGTAAAACCCTGCTTGCACTGATAAAGGACTTTGGCAAAGTCTCAGGGGACAAAATAAATGTTCAAAAGACAGTTGTATTTCTATACACCAGCAACAAGCAGGCAGAGACCCAAATCAAAAGCACAATTCCATTCACAATAGCCACAAAAAAATGAAATACCTCAGTATCTTCCCAAACAAAGAAGTGAAAGACCTTTACAATGAGAACTACAAAACACTGTTCAAAGAAATCCAAGAAGACACAAACAAATGGGAAAATATTCCATGCTCATGGATAGGAAGAATCAACATTGTTAAAATGCCCATCCTACTAAAGGCAATCTACAGATTCAATACAATACCCCTTAAGTTACCAATATCATTCTTCTCAGACCTGGAAATGACAATACAGAAATTCATATGGAAGCACAAATGACCACAAATAACCAAAACAATCCTTAGCAAAAGAAACAAAGCAGGAGGTATCACACTTTCAGACTTCAAACTTTACTATAAAACTACAATAATCAAAACAGCCTGGTATTGGTACAAGAACAGGCATATAGACCAATGGAACAGATAGAGATTCCAGAAGCAAAGTCTCAATTTCTCAACCAATTAATCTGTGACCAAGCCTCCAACAACAACCACTGGGGAGAGGAGAATCTATTCAGTAAATGGTGCTGGGAAAACTCACTGATCACATGGATAAGATTGAAACAGGACCCCTACCTATCACCATACACAGAATTAACTCTAAATGGATCAAAGGCCTAAACGCAAAACCTCAAACTATAAGAATCTTAGAAAATGCAGGAGACACCACTATGGAAATTGGAACTGGTAACCAATTCCTATTCAGAACCCTAAATGCCCATACCTCATCAAATTAATGAGCTTCTGCAAAGCAAAAGAAACCATCAAGAGAGACAGCCCACAGAAAGGCAAAAAATATTTTCAACTGTATATCTGACAAAGGCCTAACATCTAGGATCTACAAGGAACTCCAATGTGCTGAAAGGAAAAAAAGCAATCCCATTAAAAAGTGGGTAAAAGACATGAATAGACACTTCTCAAAAGAAGATATATGGGCAGCCAATGGACACATAAAAAAGTGCTCAGTCTCACTCATCATCATAGAAGTGCAAATCAAAATCACACTGAGATACCACCTAATCCCAGGAAGAATGGCCACATTAATAAAACAAACAAAAACAGCTGGCAAGAATTTCCACTGCTGGTGGAAATGCAAACTAGTACAACCTCTTTGGAAGACAGTGTGGTGATTTCTGAAAGAACTAGAAATTGACATTCCATATGACTCAGTAATTCCCCTATTGGGAATATATCCGAAGGATCTCAAATCATTCTACAGAAAACATATCTGCACACGTATGTTTGTTGCAGCTCTATTCACAATAGCAAAAACATGGAACCAACCATGCTGCCCATAGAAGCTGGACTGGATTTTTAAAATGTGGTACATATATGCAATGGAATATTACACAGATTTTTAAAATGTGGTACATATACACAATGGAATATTACGCAGCCATAAAAAATGACAAACATGTATTTTACAGCACCTTGGATGTATTCAGAGTCTATAATACTCAATGATCTATCACAGAAATAAAGTCAGAGTACCACATGTTCTCACTCATAAGTGGACCTTGAACAATTATAAAACTATAAGAAAGAGGTTGGCAGTAGTGGGAAACTGTCAGAGGAGGTGAGTGGGATTGGCAGTTGAGGGAAACTGCTAGGGGAGGGAGGGGCATACCTCATCAACAAGGGTACCTGTATGATCAATGTTTGCATACCCAACTCTGAATTGTACCCCATATATTTATAATAATAATGATTATAATAATAATAATAAAATCAATTGAAGTTCAAAGCCAGTATTTCCTTGTTAATTTTCTTACTGATTGACTTATCTATTGCTGGAAGTGATATTGAAGTCCTTTGCTCTTATTGTGCTGCTCTCCATTGTTTCTTTTGTGTTCATTAACATTTGCTTTATATATCTAAGTGCTCCAATATTGCTGCATATATATTTATAATAAGTATGTCCTCTTCATAAATTGAACCTTTCGTCACCAAAATAATAACCATTTTTGTTTATTTTAAGTGTTTTTACTTGAAGTCTGTTTCATCTGATGTATGTATAGCCACCTCTGTCCTCTCATGGATACTGTTCATGTGGAATATTTTCTTCCATCCCTTCACTTTCAGCCTATATGTGCCTTTAAAACTAAATGTGTCCTCTAAAGCTAAAATGGGAACAGCACATAGTTAGATCTTTTTGATCCATTCAGCTATTTTATGTGTTTTGATTGGAGAGATTAATTCATTTATATTGAAGTTTATTATTAATAGGCAAGAACTTACTCCTGCCATTTTTAATTGTTTTTCTGGTTGTTTTGTAGATTCTTTGTTCTTTTTTTCCTTTTTTTTTTTTTTGTTTGTTTTGCTTTTTGCATTTGTAGTTCAGTGACTTTCTGTAATGCTAAGCATATGGTTAGCCATTTCCCGCCCCCCCATGTTTACTTTTGAATATCCTTTCCCCAATATTTATTGTCAAAGATCAATTGATTGTAGGAGAGTAGGTGTATTTCTAGGTTCTCTAGTCTGTTCCTTTGGTCTACATTTTTATTTTTGTACTAGTATTGCTATATGCGAATTGCTAGAAATCAGATAACCAGCCCAATTAAAGATCAAAGTAATAAGTAAGCACTTTATTAAAGCTGATGGTCAAGAGGGGGCTCGTGCCTCCCAGACTCTCGATGATGAATGAAATTTGCAGAGAGTTTTTATAGGCAAAAGCAGTTGGGAAACTGAGTCATTACAGAGATAAACACATGAAACACATGTTCTGAGGTTTAACACATTGTACACTTAGATAAGGGGGCACACAGTATACTCAGATAAGGGGGAAACCATTAGAGCACTGGATGAGATGCAGGGCTGTGAGGGTTGTTTATAAGCAAAATTTTAAAATTCTTGCATCAGCCACACAGAAGTTTAATAACAAGTTAACAACATGGAGACAAGTCACAAAATGGAGTTTTACATTTTAAATACAAACTTAGGTTTCATCCTAATACACTGCAAACACTTTAAACATAAAATACAGCAAAACCACTTTAAATACGTCAGTGTGCTATTTTAGTTGCTGTAACCATGTAGTAAAGTTTGAAGTTCAGTAATGAGATGCCTCTGGCTTTGTTCTTTTTGTTTAGGATTACTTTGGCTATTATATGAATTTAAGAATTGTTTTCTCTAATTCTAATTGTTTTCTCAAATTCTAATTTCTCTAAAAAATTTGATAGGGATTGAGTCAGATTGGCTTTTTAACAACCTTGCTTTCACTGATGTCCATAAGACAGGTTGTGGAGAAACACAATAGCCACCAGAAATAAAATGGCAGTCAACAGAATTATGAATGTAATCATTCTGAGGTAGATGTCTAAGCACAGCCCCCTAACTTGGAAGCATGTGCCTGGGAGAGTGAAGGAGGCCCTGGGGGTTCCATGTCTTCTCCCATTCTTATGCTCCTCCCTGTGGACAGTATGTGAGGTCAGAGAGTTTTCTGGGAGTTCAAAAACTATTAGAAAAGATTTTATTATCCCATATGATGACCAAAGATGGTTTTTCTGTAATACTGGTAAAGTGAAAACAACTCAGTGTGTGTGCATGCCCATCTATCCTTGTATTAGTTTTGTGTTGCTGCTATAATAAATCAACACAGAGTATACTGAAAAGGAAATGGAAAGCAAAGAAATAGAAATTGGATATTTAGATAACTCTTCTAAAAGTTTGGTTACAAAAAGAAAGAGAATTAGAAGAATATATAGTTAATAAAAATTTGTATTCTTTTAATTTTAAGATGAACAATATTTGAAAATGTTAAGGTTTATGGAAGAAGCTAGTAAAAAACACTGAGAGAAAAAAACTATTCAGTCCTAGTACCAGAAAAGGCTGCACAAGAAAGATGGAAAGAATAGATGGATTGGTGTTTCCTGTGTAGAAAAAGAAATAGTGGCCGGGCTCGGTGGCTCAGCCTATACTTTGGGAGGCTGGGGTGAGTGAATTGCCTGAGCCCGCGGATTCGAGACCCGCCCGGGCAACTTGGCGAGACCTTATCTCTACAATAAATTTTTAAAAATTAGCCAGGCATGGTAGCTCGTGCCTGTGGTTCCAGCTACTTGGAAGGCTGAGGCGGAAGGATCGCCAGATCCCAGCAGGTCGAGGCTGCGGTGGCCGGGAGCAGCCACTGCACTCCAGCCTGGGCTACTGAGTGAGACTCCAACTCAAAAAAAAGAAAGAAAGAATAAGAAATAGTTATCTAAATATAACAGGGAGAGAAGAATCGTGGAGAGGTGCAGATTTAATAGGTTTATTATATATGATATTACAAAAATTAGACAGTTTTTTTGTTCTATGTGAGAAGGTATATGCAAACCTACCTTCAAAGCCTGAGAAAGCAAAGAGGACAAAGAAAGAGGCTAAAAAAATTCCGTTTCTCTGAAGAAATACTTAATAGGTACTTATAAACAGAAATGATGGCTCACAGGAGTGACATATTTAGTAATGGTAAGAAAGTCAATTTCCACATCCACCGTTCAGACAGTATCCTTTATACAGCAAACTTTTTAGAGTAAAATGTGTGCACGTGGTCACATCTTCAGACTTTCTTGTCAATATGCATGACCACTGAGGAGATTAGATAAGCATCTTTATGGAGGGCTATCTATGCTACAGGGATTGTTCAAAGGCACTGCTGCAGAACATCTTGGTATGTAGGAGTCAAACATCAGACATCATAGCAGTTTCCCTTCACAATGGCATCAGTCTTGCCATGCAACAGGCTGTTTTCTCACACTTTGCCCATCAGAACTAACCCTTACAATCTCATGCAACCACCTTTTCCTCGGTAGTCCCTGAACCTAGAGGGAGGGTACTTGATATTGCATAGCTTTACAGCAGAGCATTGGCTTCACTGGAGATAGATACCACCACAACAGTAAAGGCAAAAACAAGACAGTAAACAACATATAATACCCAAACCAAGAAGCAACTTCTGCAACCAGGTACCCCAGGACCCAAATCAGCTATGATATCAATCATTCAAAGTGGGGATTTGGTCTAACAGATTAGTTATTTGAGTGTTCATAACAGGATCACTAACTTAGTTATATTATCTAATTCATCAGGAATATTAACACAGCATTAAATTTTTATGATCACACAAGTTTCCCCTTATGCAACAGTGAGTATGTCTAAAGCTATGCAATTTTGGAGGACAGTCATTCTCATGAGAGTCACTTCCATGTTTAAAAGAGAGATTCCCATGTAGCTATCATTCAAAGCTTTCTTTGTATAATCTGTTAGAGATTCCACATGTCAAATAACATCTACAATGCCAGTCAAGGAAAGAAATAGAGACCAAATAATCATATCAATGAAACAGAGATCAAGCCCAGCAGGATTCCAAATGAGGGAGATTCATAGGATTTTTTGAATAATTTCTAGATTTTGGAATACTATGATTTTGGTTTTCTCAGAAAAAGTAAAACAAAAATATATAACATTAATAATTTATAATATTCATTTATTTATAATTTTAACATTGATAGTAATTTATAAATAATTAATATTTCATGATAATAGTCGAAATATAATGCACACAAAGAATACAATAAAGAATCTGTATGACAGAATGGAACCTATCTCATAGCAAGCCAACTAAAAACATCATGAAGAAAAAGAAAATCCAGTTCTTTTTTAGAGACTTTTTGTAGCTGAGAAATAATTCAGGATTCAGTCCAAACTGTAGGGAAATAGTTGTTTAAAACTCAAAAACAATGGACAGGGCTGTAATCTTGTGGCAATTTATTAATATTTAAACCTAATTTTAATAAAAATCTTATAAATAGAATCAGCCACTCTCAATTAGTTTTGACAACACAAGATAAGATTTCCATAAACCTTTTATAAACACTTACAATTCTCCCATTCTCTTTCTATCCATTCAGTTTTAACTATCTTTTTCCTTTAAGACAAATTTACCTTTGCTTCAATAAAAATCACACTTTTTTGTCTTTTTATAACACTTTTTTCCAAAAATACATCTTAGTTTTATTATACATTCTGTATATAGAATATTTTCTCTTACATTTAGTAGTCTTAATTGCATAGATTAGTTACAATTTAACTGCTGGTTACCCTAATTTTCAGTAAAATCTAGGAAGTAGGCAATCTTAATGGCTATGTACCAGGTACAGAGCCCAGAACAAAAGATTGCTCTGTGATGATAATGTCTGATATTTCCAGCCTAGTGAGGAGGCATAACTAGGCCAGAGAGGACTCCACATATGCCCCTGAGACTCATTATGGCCATTTGCTTAGAGTCCAGAATGTAATGGCTGTAAACGAACATAAGCTCACAGACAAGTCAAACAAGTATCAAAAATATAACAGAAGCAACAGTTTTATGATTTTAAAACATCTAGTGTGGATAGTCCAAACACATCTGACCAGTAGACCCAAGTGAAAATATTTTAATTATATACTTAATACTGAAAATTCTGAAGACATTCTTAGTTATATTTTACAATTTTAAAACTAGTTCTAGCCGGGCTCGATGGCTCAGCCTGTAATCTCGCACTTTGGGAGGCTGAGGTGAGTGGATTGCCTGAGCCCGCGGGTTCGAGACCCCCCTGGGCAACTTGGTGAGACCTCATCTCTACAATAAATTTTTAAAAATCAGCCAGGCATGGTAGCACATGCCTGTAATTCCAGTTACTCAGAAGTCTGAGGTGGAAGGATCACCGGAGCCCAGCAGGTCAAGGCCTTGGTGGCCAGGAGCAGCCACTGCACTCCAGTCTGGATGACAGAGTGAGACTCCAACACAAAAAAAAAAAATTAAAAAATTAAAATTAAAATAAAATAAAATAAAACTAGTTCTATTTGTCAAATGTTATTCAAGTTACATGAACTTGAAAATGTCTGGACTAATTAACTTACAAGCATTGCTTTAATTATAAGTCAATTTCGGCTGGGTACAGTGGCTCACGTCTATAATCCCAGCACTTTGGGAGGCCAGGGCGGGAGGACTGCTTGAGCCCAAGGGTTCAAGACCAGACTAGGCAACATAGCAAGACCTTGTCTCTACCAAAAAACAAAAACTTAGCCAAGTATGGTGGTGCGCACCTGTAGTCTCAGCTACTCAGGAGGCTGAGACAGGAGGATCACTTGAACCTCAGAGGTCAAGGCTGCAGTGAGCTGTGATCCTGTCACTGCATTCCAGTCTGGTCAACAGAGTGAGACACCCACCCGGTTCAAAAATAAAAATATATAAATCTATAAATAAAAAATATACGTATATATGTCTACATATGCCTATAAAATATATAAGCCTATAAAAAGAAAGTCTAGAAAATATATATATTTATAACAACATGTCTAACGTACCATGTAGAGAATATATAAACAGGTAAGTACACAGGCATGCATAAAAATACAAAGATTTTTAACTTTGATTCTAAAATGTTAGTCATATGATAAATAAAACTCACTAGTTTAAAATGACAATTGAATTCAAACTTTGTAATGAAGCCACTTAAAGTTTTTCTGTCCTACTCTGTGATCAATACATCCCCCATGAAAGTCTCATTCTTCATAGCAAGTGTTTCCTTAGCCTCTACCTGTCCAAATTACACTTTTCTTATCTAAATGCACAAAGAAACAAGTAGCTTCCTGCAGCAATAACCATCATTAAAAATGCTGTCAGCCACTTCCAGAACTGCAGCCCTCACCAGTTACTTGTCAACCACTGTACATCCAAGGGTCATGTGTTCTTGGGAACTCAATGCAAAACAGAGCAGAGTTATGGGCCTGAAACAAACCCATCCCAATCTCTTCAAACTTCATATGGAAGGCAAAAGACACCACAAAGGGGGTTTTGGCACCTTTTCTGTGTTCCTCAAGAGGATTTGGATCTGCTAGAAGTCTCCTCTAGATTTCTTCATGTGGTATCAAAGATGAGAAAAGGAAGGTGTGGCAGGATGCAGCAAATGCTCAAATATATTTCTTGTATAATTGAGTGAATAAACACAGAAACACATGTAGCTGATTCGGGATCAGCAGTTGGCCTCACCTGGGCTACCACTAGCCCAGCAGCAAGAAGGAGGGGTTAATAGCAGTTAAAGTTATTTCCTTTTGAAAGGCAAGTTGCAACTTTAAAGACCCACCAGGCACCAGGCAGGTTTTGTTTAAGAAAGGCCAAATGACCCAGAGACTGGCTATTTTGTGGAAATGGAAAAGAGTCTTATCTAAAACTCCCCTTCTGAAGTTGACGGTTTACAAGCCTGCAGTTCCTGGAAACCATTTGTTCTTTGAAAAATCTGATTTTTGCTGAGTACAACCTTGTAAGATTCCAAAGAAAATATGTAATCACTCCACACAACCTCCTCTCCCTTACATAAACAAGGGTATAAGACCCCAGGTCTCCTGTTCTGGGGCGCTCGAGTTGGATGCATTAAATTCTTGGGCCCGCTGTGGCACAGCGTAATAAAATGTCACTTCCTATAATAGTCTTGGTGTCATGATCTCTCTATTTTTTCTGCTACATTTCTGGTGCATTGGCCGGGAAATGGAGATTGGAGATGGTGTGTTCCACCTCCTTTGTCATCAGGGTACGACCTCCAGGGCAACAGGAAGGGCAATCTCACCTGGTGCGCAATGGGCCTTCTGATCCATAGGAGGGAAGCCCCTCCTGGCACACTGAAGCTCGGACCACGAAAGCACAACAGGAACCCAAGAGGCAAGGAACTGTCACAAGGATGACCACGTGATGGAAAGGACAGAAGGACCACCCAATGGAAAGGTTAGGAATAAAGGCCATTGCATAGACCTGCCAATGAATGGCAGAAGGGGAGCTTGATCACCTCCCGGAGCCCACTAGTAATCTTCCAGTCTGCAGGAAAGGGCTGAAAGGCAGTGGAAGGAAGCACTGTCTGAAGATGAACCCATAGACTCCTAGGATTAGGATGGAGAGTTGATGAATGTGCTCTGTGCTTGTGTGTGAATGAGACGGACAGTGGGAGGGCTCTGCATAGTTAGTCTGGATTGCTAAGAGGTGTCTTAAGATATCTTCACAAGGAGTATGACTGGAGGGGGACAAAGCGGATGTTTCCCATACCCCTCATTCTTTCATTTCTGTGTGTCTGTTGTTTTAAATCTGCTAAAAAGCTGGTTGAGTTATTATGATTTGTTTGATGGGACATGTAGTCTTTTAAAAACTAGATTGGCGCATATTTCTTGATGTCATTTTATGTCTCCCTTTGTGTGGTGTTTTCTCCCAACCCATTGGCACTGTTAAAATTTCTACCTTTTATTGTTAAGGTTGTGGAAAAATTCCCTATTGCATATAAGAAGTGTTACCGGTTATCTTAAATTCTTTCCGGGGACCACTCCCCCCCCTTCCTTAGCCTGTTGCCGGGGGCCAGGTCCAGCCGGGTTCAGGATACCCCAAAGGTGGAGACGGCATCGGCAATTGGGGGGAAGAAGAGAGAGAAAGAAAGAGACTGGACTCCAGTCTAGTGCAGAAGCAATATGTGATTTATTGGGAATTACAACAGGTCTTTTATACACAAAGTCAGATGTGGGAGGGGCATCCCCACCCACCAGAAACCTTAATCCATGAAAATTTAATCAATGATTGCCTTTAAATCCTTTTCATATGATAATCTTAAAATCCCATAACAAAGGATAACCTAATCTGTGACTGACATATTCTATAAACCTTTTTCATCCTAAGCTGATTGATTTATGCCAAGTTAAACAATTCTACAGAAGCTTAAGTATTTACTTTACAAATGAAAGTGGCCCATCCCAGAATGTTTGGAATGTGACCCAGTCCAAAGTTCACAGTGGGCTACCTGCAAGTAACCCAGTCGCATTCTTTCAACAAAATGGCTGTCTTCTAAAACTATATTCTACAATTTACATCTTCAATAAATCCTAAGATCATGACCCAGAAGCCTGTGACCAATACTAAGGCTCTTAGATGTGACCCGAGTTTGAATTATAAGTTGTGTGAAAGCCAAAACTGCAGTTTGTGGAAGAATGGGAGCAATGAGCTTCAAAAGTTAGCTTGTGTTCATCCCGGTCTCAGAGTTTTTATGTTTTGAGCTCACAGGAGCTTAATCTGGTTAGTGCTGAGTAGAAAGGGGGAGGAAATAGGGTCAATAACTCCCAAACACATCCTAGTGGTCCCAGGGTCAACGGCCCTTCCTGATCCCTAACACTCAGCGGGCCTCCGTGGCCAACTCCCAACAGCCTGTGTTCTCCTTCATAAATTCTGAAGGAGCTCATTCTAATCCACCTGTAAATAAATGGAGAAATGTCTCTTATATGCTACTTAGCCTTTTGCTAACTCAGTGTAAGTTAATGCTAGCCTTGGAGAAAAATAATTTTGTAATCTTTCTCTGGCAACTAAGGGAATTAATAGGCTGTTCTCGTTTTCAAATGCTAAAAGCCAGGTTAATTGAAAAAAGTCCGTTTCTAAAGGTTTAGGCCTTGCCTAAGATCATAATCAACTGCTTGTCCCTGTAAAACTGTTGGAAAGTCTCTTAGAGTCTTGTAATGTATGCTGAGTCCCTGCTTTATATTGTAATGCTAAATAACACTAATGCTTGCATTTTGAGCTATGCTCATTTAATTGTTCACACCTTACAAAGGCTGTTGTTTAGTAATTCATGAGGATTTTTGACAATTTTGCCTGTTCATAATTAGGAATAAGTAGGAACAGATCATCTTACATCTATGTGGTCTGTTCACTCTAAAAAGGTTTTGTACCAGGTCATTTTGGTAGACATCACTGGAAAGTCGTGAAGCAAAAAAAAAAAAAACGAAAAGAAAAAGAGGGCTTCAAGAAAAGCTGAAAACACTCAGTCTGGGAGAAGCCCTCAGGGTTCCAGGAATTCCTGGCATTGCTGTTTATGACTTTATTTAGTTATTTGTTTTAAAAATTCTCCTTTGAGAAATAAATTGCAAGTGTTCAGAGCAAATTCTGGGTTTTCAAGAAATGTGACCAAGAGAGTGTGTAGTGGTCTGTGTCCTTGGATACTCCGATAGGACAGATTTTGAATAATTGGATCAAATTTAAATTACATGGTTTAATAATAATAATAAGTGCCTTATTTTTAAAAAAAATCAAATTTGAACTCACTACAAGTTAGCAGATAATAAAATTTGGAAAAGAACAAAACTACCTGGCAATTAAATTCACTTTGTAGGCTAAGGAAAAATAAAATGATCAAAAGTTCTGTATACAGGGGCATTTTAAAAATTTATTTTACTACTTCACACAACAAGATTATATCCTATAGAATGTTAAATGCTGAACTCCAGAGGCTTAACTCAGGACTAGGAATACCAAGCTCCCAATTATAGAAAGCCTCTGAAGTTCTTAGAAACTGAAACATTAAAAAAAAAAAAAAAATCCAAAATGAGCACCAGCCAGAGAAAAAGTAAACAAATTGGCAGTTGCCACTAAAGGCAAACCTCCAGTCACTCAAAAGAGGCCTTATTTTATAAGGATAAACCTGCTAAGGGGATGGTATCAGCTGCTATGAATGTGGTCAATCTGGGCACCTAAAGTACAATTGTTCTTAATAGCCTAAGCCCCCAGAACTTTGTCCAATATCTAGACTAAAAAGCCACTGAAAGAGATGGTGCAGTCTCTCCCAAAGGTGGGGGGAAACACCTAGCTTGGTGATAGTGGCTGTTGACTGAAGGGAAAGGGGCACAGCCCAGCACAGCACTCTGTATGCCATCCACCCAGAGAATCTTTGGGTCTATATAAATGTGGCTGGGGTCCAAATTAATTTCTTAATTAATACTGAGGCTAAGTTTTTAGCCCTTGTGCTCATACTGAACTTCTTCCTCCTAAAACCTGCCCTGCTCTCCAGTGGAATTAAAGGTGTTCCAAAAACTAAATGTTTCACCTAACAGTTACTAAAAGGTAAATTCAAATTATGACTGTAAAAGGTTATCTATAAATAAATAAAAAGGAAAGCAAAAAGCAAAGGAAAATGTAAAAAGTTTGTTGGTGTACAAATAAGGTTTTAGCAAGAAAACAAAAAAGGAATATAAAAATATATATATTTATCTAAGAAGAAATCTTATATGGTACACTTCTGTCCTATAATAAAGTAGATAGTTATAAAAAAATTTTAAAAGGGGGTACAGAACAAAAATAAAATGGTATAAGCATGCCAAAAATGGTATAAGGAAAGTTTAAGAAAAATATACATACAAAAGAAATTCTATAAACAATCTAGACATAATAAAGTCTTTTCTGGATGCAAGTCTCCAAACAATTTTGGATTTCTCTTCAAATTTTATATAGAATTTACTTAAGTGACTAGTTCAAATGATAGTCTGAAACAATGTGTCAGGCTACCATTATAGTCCAGAAACACAAAAGCTGGTACTTAAGTGACTAGTTCAAATTATAGTCTGAAACAATGTGTCAGGCTACCATTATAGTCCAGAAACACAAAAGCTGGTACTTGTAATAAAGCCAGAGAAATTAAAATTTATCATTTAAGTTATGCTAATAACTTCAGGCCTTGTAGCTTTTGTACAAAAGGTATTCAGCCACTACCTACAATTGTCAAAATGTAGGCCTGACTTTATTCCTTCTATTGAGCTAAAGTTCAGTAATTTCATGCCCACATAACGGTCATGCAAAAATTCCAGCCAGTGCCTGCAAACAATGCCACTGCTGAAACAAATCTGGATGCCTCAAGTCAGACAGGGAGAGATTTTCAATCTCTGGCTAGGCAGAACTGTGCCCATTATCAGCTCTGAAGAAATTACAGAAGACAGACCTTCACCCCTCAGCACCCCAAATGATTATGGGATCAAAAAATCTCTAAAGAATAAATAATTGAGGCAGGGTAGTTAGCACAGGCTAGACATAAATAAATTTTCTATAGGTAGGTTTTAAAAGGCATTCAAACATTTCTACTGCAGGCTGAGTGGCAGTCTGTCCCACCACTTGGCAAATCCAGGGAAAACTCCATCAGATGTAAAACTAGGACAGTACAATCTTTCAATTTGCAGTTTAACATAATAATCACTAGAAATCCTTTGGAAACATGAGTAAACTAAACATAGGTATTTGGTATTGCATCACTCAGGATGTAAGTCCCTGAAATGGAATTTGTTAAACCTTTGAAATTGTTTAACGGTAGGCCTAGGAAGGAAAAGGGGGCCACAAACATAAATGCTCATAAGAAAATGTGTTGTCTATTTGGAATAAATTTTAATCACAGTTTATGAGCTTATTTCCCTAGACACTTCTTGGACCAGAAGAAACTCCAAGAGGAGTAAGTCCTACTAAAAATTGAAGAAAGGAAGAACCCAATCAACAACTGTAAGAAACAAATGACCCTAAGGGTGGTCCTGTTCCTATACTAGTCTATAGAATTTAAATGCCTAACTTCTCTATGAAGTCTCAAAGGGGGGTGAACAAAAGCCCCTGTTATGGGGAAAGGCCCAGAAACAGGCCATTGAATAAAGTGAACTGGCTTCTCGCCTTTTGAAATTCTTTATGGGTGGCCACCCCCTCTTGTTAAGGGCATACAGGGAGACTTAAAGGAATTAGGAAGTCTTACCCTAAAACAGCAAATGCAGGCCTTAGGTTCAGTCCTAAATGCCATCCATTGTCAAGTCAGAGAACGACTGCCCATTAGTTTAACTACCGATCGTCATTCTTTTAAGCCAGGTGATATGGTATGGGTGAAAGAGTGGAATGTACAACCCCTAAAGCTCTTCTGGAGGGAGCCATTCCCTGTTCTTTTATCTAACCCAACCGCAGTCAAAGTAGCCAAACTAGTTCCTTGGATCCATTATAGCAGAATTAAGCCAGTTTCCAGGACTGGGAGTGCACTGCAGATTCAGAAACACCCCTTAAGCTGACCATTTGGAAAGTCGCGGAGCCCAACGAAGCCCTGCTCCGGAAGCGTGAGGATACTTCAGGCCCTATTTCACACACCAGAAGTTGATTGATTGATGCATGGAAGAAGATTGAGGATTCGGTTTGAGGACCCAGCAGACATTGCTGATAAGCCATTGTTTTGCTTTGTCAACCTTTATACTTGCTAAGCCGTTTGTAACTTTATTTGTTGTAGAATTAACAGTTGTCCCCATTGAGCATGTTAGAAAAGGGTTTCACTAGCATTTCCATCCTTTCTTATGATAGGAAGTTTACTTGTGCTTTTATGTATTTCTACCTAATCTGGGTATCTACCGCTTCCCCCCTATACCCAGCATGTAAATGTACAGAAACTATCTGGCCAGACTTAAAGGTTTTCCATCATTATTCATCCCAACCAGAAGTTTGTTATACTGATAAACATATCTGCACCCATAATGGCCAGCTATACTTTGCTGGATTATCAAAACAAGGCTACCAGTACACTAAAGCTGGTGTCATAGCCTGTAACACCCCCAGGAGCACAAATTGGGTTTGTTGGAATTTTGCTCCCTCACCCAAAGCTAAAAAGTTGATTAAAGAAGGTGTGCAATTAGTAGCTCCTCCGACTGCCCAACAGTCAAAGCTAACCCCCTTCCCTCAATCATGGGAAGTAGGGCAGAATCTTTTTATAAATTTGGCTGAAAATATAACTCAGACACTTGGTGTCACCAATTGTTGGGTATGTGGAGGGGCCCTAATGACTAAAGAGCGGCCTTGAAAGAGAACTAGTCTGAGTACTTACCAGCTCCTCCAATGAGACCATTCTTTGGCTGTTAGAACAGATAATGTACCCCAGAAGTGGATCCTCTCCTCAAAAGTAATTGGAGAAGACTGTTTAAGCAGAGCAGGGTCTGCTTATACTCAATGGGTAGGAGAGACTCCTTGTAAAAGAATATTATACTAGAATTCAACCCACCAGACCTAGTGGCCAACAAGGCCTGTTTGGTATTGGGCATCTGCTTATGCAACTAAATCTTCTCAATGTACTAAAGGGCTATTTTGGATATGTGGAAAGGTTGCATATGCCCAGCTCCCAGCATTATGAAAAGGCACATGTAACATAGGAATCATCCAGCTAGGACTTTTCCTTCTGCCTAACCCAAGGGGGGATGAACTAGGCATTCCTCTTTATGAAAGCCTCAAAACCCAAGGTGCTTGATCCCTCAATCAAGTTCCTAATATAGGAGGGACCCAGGTTTGGAAAAATGACGAATGGCCACACCAGAGAATTATAAATACTTATGGCCCAGCCACATAGGCACAAGATGGGAGTCAGAAATGCTGCACACCTATATATATATATATATGTTAAATTGCATTATCAGGTTACAAACTGTCTTAGAAATTATAACTAATCAAATAGCCACGGCTTTTGAGCTTGTTGCTCAGCAGCAGCCCAAATGCGTGCAGCTATTTATCAAAACCGCTTAGCTTTGGACTACCTGCTGGCAGAAGAAGGAGGAGCATGTGATAAATTTAATAGCTCTGATTATTGTTTGCAAATAGATAATAATGATAAAATTATAACTAATATAGCCACCAATGTTAAAAAAAACTTGCCCATGTCCCAGTGAAAAAAATGGCAAAGCATAAAAATCGACAATTGGTTTGAAAACATGTTCTTGGGTCTAGGAGGATTTAAGTATATTATTGGATCTATAGTCCTAATGGTGGGATCCTGCCTTATCCTCCCTTGCCTAGCCCCAATAATTATGAACGCCATTTCTAAGTTTGTGGAAACAGTTGTTAAACGAAAAACTGCGGCCCATATAATGTTGATGCACCAAATTAAGGATAATGATGCTTTAGATCCATAAAAGATCAAGCATCAAAGTGGGGAATTAAGGATAATGATGCTTTAGATTAATTAAGGATAATGATGCTTTAGATCCAAATTAAGGATAATGATGCTTTAGATCCATAAAAGATCAAGCATCAAAGTGGGCAGGATGCAGCAAATGCTCAAATATATTTCTTGTATGATTGAGTGAATAAACACAGAAACACATGTAGCTGATTCGGGATTAGCAGTTGGCCTCACCTGGGCTGCCACTAGCCCAGCGGCAAGAAGGAGGGGTTAATAGCAGTTAAAGGTATTTCCTTTTTTTTTTTTTTTTTTGAGTTGGAGTCTCACTCTGCCGCCCAGACTGGAGTACAGTGGCCGCTCCTGGCCACGGCAGCCTCAACCTGCTGGGCTCCAGTGATCCTTCTGCCTCAGCCTTCCGAGTAGCTGGAATTACAGGCATGCGCTACCATGCCCAGCTAATTTTTTTTGATTTATTGTAGAGATGAGGTCTCACTTGGCCAGGCAAGTCTCGAACCTGTGGGCTCAGGCGATCCACTCATCTCAGCCTCCCAAAGGCGCGGGATTACAGGCTGAGCCACCGAGCCCGGCTAGGTATTTCCTTTTGAAAGGCAAGTTGCAACTTTAAAGACCCGCCAGGCACTGGGCAGGTTTTGTTTAAGAAAGGCCAAATGGCCCAGAGACTGGCTATTTTGTGGAAATGGAAAAGAGTCTTATCTAAAACCCCCTTCTGAAGTTGACGGTTTACAAGCCTGCAGTTCCTGGAAACCGTTTGTTCTTTGAAAAATCTGATTTTTGCTGAGTACAACCTTGTAAGATTCCAAAGAAAATATGTAATCACTCCACACGACCCCCCCTTACCTAAACAAGGGTATAAGACCCCAGGTCTCCTGTTCTGGGGTGCTCAAGTTGGACGCATTAAATTCTTGGGCCCGCTGTGGCACAGCGTAATAAACTGCCACTTCCTATAATAGTCTCAGTGTCACGATCTCTCTATTTTTCCTGCTACAGGAGGAGCAGAAGTAGAAGGAAATGAAAGAACCAAACTGGGGAGATTTAAAGCTTTCTGAAAGGCAAAAGTATGCCAACAAGAAAGAAACCAAGTATATAATTTTAAAAAGGGGTGAGGAGTTAAGCTGACTGAAAAAAAAAATCCCCAGAAACAGGATTTAAAAAAGCATAAATGCCTCTTTTTTCTTTCAAAAAAAATTACAGCCTGAATATCAGCTTTTAACTAAGGTACTTCTGACCATAGAGTTCTTCTTGCAATAAATTATCAGTGTCATTTATTAGTACTAGTTAAGGAAATATCATCACTGACTGTGTCTTGTAATCATATCATCCAAGAAGTCAGGGGTTACCTAGGTTGTTATTTAAAAATCTTTTTGTAATCTCAAAGAGTTCTGCATTACTATATTCCCTAATAGTGAGAGTCTCCTCTATCACTTGCCCCCATTCTGCAGCAGTTATTAGGTTTTCAGTTTTTCTTTGTATAAGGAGCTGAGCCTGCCAACAATCCTTGTCTCTCTCTCTCTCTCCCTCTTCATCTATGTCTTCTATGTCATCAGAGTCATCCTCTTCACAACATTTCCAGGGATTCCATGTTTTGGCATCCCAGTCTAGCTTAGTTATAATAGCTCTGACCTTGCCTCTAATCTACTCCTTCCCTCCTAATCTACAGGTCAATGTTTCAATCATTTCATGTTCTTCAATCTTGTATGCTAGGTTAGAGGCAAGAAGAGAGGTGGAAAGGCATATAGATTTCTCTAATTGCAATTCCTCCTCAAGCTGTTTAATTTTTGTTTTTGCTGCAAGCTGGGTTTCTGTCACCAAAAGTAAAGTCTGCAGAAGCAGTCATCCTACTGCAGCAGCTGCTCACTGCCCTTCCTTATCACAGTGTGACATATGGCTCTCAGATAACAATGCTGTAAACCCACTGGCATTTCAGGGCATCTCTATACTCACATGGTGGGATCAAATCTCAACATGAGACTTGGCAGGGCCAAACAAACTATATCCACACCATTGCCCTGAACTCCAGTTTCCAAAATGATCTAAGAGGTGTCACACTATTCCACACAGAAGTGGCTGGCCACCCGAAAATTTTCCTCATAGTACTTCATTCCCTTTACCCATTTCTTGGTCTCTCAGCTCCTGGCTAGTTTGTCAAATGTTCCACAGACAGCAGGGATATGCAAACCTACCCCCAAGACTGAGAGGCCAAAGGAAGAGGCTGACTAATCCAGTTTCTCAGAAAGAAACATTTAATACGGTCTTACAAACAAAACAATGTCTCAGGTGGCCACGAGGTGGCAAATTTTTGCACCTGCCTTCCAGAAACTATCCATTATATAACAAATTTTTAGAGTAAAAACATGCAACTGGTGACATCTTCAAACTTTATTGCCAAGACTTGTGACCACTGGGGAAGTTAAATAAGCATATTTATGAGGGGGTATCTATGCTGCAAACACTGCTTAAGGACACTGTTGCGGGGCACATTGGTATGCAAGAGTCATACATTGGACATCATGGCAGTTTTGTTTCAAGATGGCATCACTCTTGCCATGTAACAGGTTGTCTTCCTACAACCCTTCCAATGGATTCTAATAATTATTAATTGCTATTATTTGTCTTTGCCCATTTTGGGGTTGCTACAAAGAAATATCTGAGGGTGGGTGGGTAATTTATAAGGAATAGAGGTTTATATGGCTCATGATTCTGCAGGCTGTGCAAGAAGCATGGCACTGGTGTCCATCTGTTTGGCTTCTGATGAGGGCCTAAGATGGCTTAGACTTATGGCAGAAGGCTAACACGGGGTGTGCAAGAGAAAAACCTAGAGAGGAGTGCCAGACTCTTTTTCATCACCAACTCTCACAGGAACTAATAGAGTAACACCTCTCTATCATGAGAATGACACCAAGCTATTCATGAGAGATTCGTCCCCATGACTCAAATATTTCCCATTAGGCCCTGCCTCCAACATTAGGGATCAAATTTTGGCATGAGACTTGGCAGGGCCAAATAAACTATATCCACACCATAGCCCTGAACTCCAGTTTCCAAAATGATGACTTAGAGTAAAGCCAACTTCACTCCCTACCACAGACAAAATATACAGTGCTAAGGTCTACACCAGTAACAACCCAGAGCTCTAGTATGAGGATAGGACTGCTCCTAGGGCCTCAAAGAAGTGGAAGCACCCCAAACATTCAGTAGAGAATTGAACTTCTACATTTGCAACACTCCTGTCCTGCCCCTCATTTTGCCAGGCACCAACCATATGGACAATCTCCCTATAGTGGTTTCTACACTGGAAAAGGTAAAATGAAGATGATGGATTAACATTCCCACCTTCATGGCTTCCCTGGCAGGAAACTTGTTCTTGCCTTAACCCACTGGGAAGTGTCATGACAACCAAAAGGAAGAAATATCCCTGAGGACAAGCAGAAACAAACAGGGGTGGTGGGATTACTATCCTCAGGCCTAGAAACCATGGTCTGTAACTCAGCCAAAGGAGATACCAAATCAGAGTGACAATTCGGTAGTACCACACTGTAAAAAGTATATTCTCCAAGTCCACTGGGCAGGAATCCCTACCCAGTCTTCCCATGCTGTTAGGATAAAACCATTGGGCTCTCTCCCATTTGAGACAAGCAGCAATCCAAACATTAAAGTTGAAACAAACCTAGGCATAAGGCACCACCTAGAGCTGAAAAGGAGGTAGCAACCTAGCAGTGAAGATTTGCTAAACAAATATTTGCAATAAAAATGAACAAACTAGATAGAGAAAACTAGAATAAATAACTAATCCCACAATGCAAAGACATATGTGTATCTACAAGAAGCAACAGTAAACAGGGAACCATGACCTACCCCTAAAGGGACAAAGCAAAAAAGTCTAGTGACTGAACCTAATGAGAAAGTGATTTGTAAGCTCTCAGACCAAGAATTCAAAATAGCAGTTTTTTAGGTTGTCTTCGGGGTTATTTTATTTATTTTTTTTAATTTTAAAACTGTGGGGTACAATTCAGGGTCAGGCACACAAATGGTCATTATGCAGGTACCCTTGTTGATGAGGTGTGCCTCCCCACTCCCGCCTCTCCTGCCAGATTTCCACTATTGCCAATCTCTTATCTCTTATAGTATGATAATTGTTCAAGGTCTGCTTATGAGTGAGAACATGTGGTATGCAGTTCTTTGTTTCTGTGATAGCTCACTGAGTATTATAGACTCTAAGTCCATCCAAGTTACTGCAAAGTTCACAATTTTGTCCATCTTTATGGCTGTGTAATATTCCACTATGTATTGTTTTTATTCAGTCCTCTTTTGATGGGCAGCACAGTTGGATCATGTTTTTGTTATTGTGAATAATGCTGCAATAATGATGTGTGTGTAGGTATGTTTTTCATAGAGTGATTTGAGTTTCTCCGGGTATATTCCCAGAAGGATTGCAGGGTCATATCAAAGGTCAATTTTAGATCTTTTAGGAATCGCCAAACTACTTTTCACTAGTTCACACTCCAGCCAACTGTGTAGATGTGTTCCCTTTTCATCACATCCTCTCCAGCATTTGCCGTTTTTAAGTTATTGATGATGGCCTTCCTGACTGGAGTCACGTAGTATCTCAGTGTGGTTTTAATTTGCATTTCTTTGATGACTAGTGAGGCTGAGCATTTTTTCATGTATCTGTTGGCTGATCATATGTCTTCTTTTGAGAAGTGTCTATTCATATCTTTTGCCCACTTTGTAGTGGCACTGATTTTTTTTTCTTTTCAGCACATTTGAATTTCTTGTAGATGTTAGGCCTTTGTCAAATATACAGTTAGCAAATATTTTTTCCCACTCTGTGGGCTGTCTCCCTGCTTTCTTGATGATTTCCTTGCCTTTGCAGAAGTTTGCCAGTTTGATGAGGTCCCACTTGTCTATCTTCTCTCTTATGGAATGGGCATTTGAGGTTTTGATCAGGAATTAGTTGCCAGTTGCAATTTCCATAAGGGTGTCTCCTGCATTTTCTAAGGGTCTTATAGTTTGAAGTTTTATGTTTTAGGTCTTTGATCCATTTAGAGTTGATTTTTGTGAATGGTGATAGGTATGGGTCTTATTTTAATCTTTTGCATGTGGTCAGTCAGTTTTCCAAGCACCATTTGCTTAATAGGTTCTCCTTTCCCCAGTGGTTGATGGTGAAAGTTTTGTCGAGGATGAGTCAGTTGAGATGTTAAGGTTTTGCTTCCAGAATCTCTAACCTGTTCCATTGGTCTATGTGCCTCCTCTTCTACCAACACCAGGCTGTTTTGATAATTGTACCCTTATAACAAAGTTTAAAGTCTGGGAGTGTCATATGTCCAACTTTGGGGGTTTTTTGCTGACATTGTTTTCACTATTTATAGTTGTTTATGTTTCCAAATGAATTCCTGTAATGTTGTTTCCAGGTCTGAGAAGAATGATGCTCATAATTTAATGAGTAGTGCTCTAAATCTGTAGATTGCTTTAAGTACAGACATCTTAGCAATGTTGATTCTTCCAATCCATGAGCATGGAATACTTTTCCATCTGTTTGTGTCATCTCTGATTTCTTTGAGCAGTGTTTTGTAGTTTTTGTTGCAAAGCTCTTTGACTTCTCTGGTTAGGAAGATGCCAAGGTATTTTTGGTGTGTGTGGCTATTATGAATGGGATTGTGCTGTTTATTTGAGTTTCTGTTTGTTAATTGTTGGTATATAGAAATGTGACTGTCTTTTGCACATATATTTTATACCCTGAGACTTTGTCAAAGTCCTTTATCAGTGCAAGGAGGTTTTTGACAGATACTCATGAGTTTTCAAGGTATATAGAATCATGTTGTCTACAAAGAGGGATAACTTAACTTCCTCTTTTCCTGTTTGGATACCTCTGATTTCCTTCTCTTGTCTGGTTGCTCTAGCTAGGACTTCCAATACTATGCTGAACAGGGGAGATGAGAGTGGGCAGCCTTGTCTCATTCCAGTTTTCAGGGTAAATGGTTTCAATTTCTGTCTGTTTAGCAGTATGTTGGTTGTGGGTTTCTCGTAGATGGCTCTTACTATTTTGAGGTATGTTTCATCTATGTCTAGGTGTTCAGGGGCTTTTATCAAGAAGGGATGCTGGATTTTATTGAAAGCTTTTTCCATGTCTAATGATATAACATGTGGTTCTTGTTTTTACATCTGTTGATGAATAATATGTAAATATATTTATGGTCTTGAGGATGTTGAACCAGCCCTGCATCCTGGGAATGAAGCCTACTTGTCATGGTGGATGATTTTTAAGATGTGTTGTTGGATCTGGTTTGATAGAGTCTTATTGAAAATTTTAGCACCTATGTCCATCAAGGATATTGGCCTATAGTTCTCTTTCTTTGTTGGATCTTTACCCAGTTTGGTTATCAACATGACGTCAACTTCATAAAATGATTTGGGGAGGGTTCTAGCTTTCTTGATTACCTGGAATACTTTCAGTAGGATTGGTATCAGTTTCTCCTTGTATATTTTGTAGAATTCTTCTGGAGTCATCTGGCCCAGAGATTTTTATAGTAGGTAGTTTTCTTATGACACAGTCAATTTCCTGGGTTGCAGTTGGTCTATTTAGGGAATCAATTTATTCTTGTTTCAACCTGAGGAGGTTGTGTGATGTCAGAAATTTCTCCATTTCATTTCAGTTTCAAGCTTTTTTCCATACAAGTGTATATAGTAATCTCTGGTAATCTTTAGTATTTCTTCAGGGTCAATTGTGACTTGATCTTTTGCATTTCTGATGGGTTTATTTGGGTTTTTTCTCTCTTTTTCTTGATCAGTCTAGCTAGGGGTCCATCAATCTTATCCTTTCAAAGAACAAGTTTTTTGTTTCTTTTTTATTATTATTATATTTTTGTCTTCTATGTCCTATATTTGGGCTTTTGTTTTGGTGATCTGGATTCTTCTGCTGAAGTTAGGCTTTTGGTGATTTTTCTCTTCCAACTTCCTTAGGTGATGTGTTAGGCTATTAACTTGTGATCTTTTCATTTTCTTCATATGTATTCATAAAGATATGAATTATTCTTTTAGTACTATTTTCATGGTATCCCAGAGGTTTTGTTTAGATATTTATTTTCATTTGTTACCAGGAATCTTTTCATTTCTGTTTTGATGTCCATGTTGACCCAGGAGTTGTTCAGCATCATACTGTTTAGTGTCCATATCTTTGTGGGTTTTGGGGAAACTTTGTTAGTACTGATATATATTTTTATTCCACTGTGGTCTGAGAAGGTGCATGGCAGTATTTCAATCTTATGAAATTTGTTTATGCTTGATTTATTGCCAAGAATGTGGTTGATCTTAGAGGTCAATGCATGTGATGATAAGTAAAATGTGTATTCCATGGTTGTTGAGTGAAGTGTTCTGTAGGTATCTATTAAGTTCATTTGGTCAAAGGTCAAGCTGATGTTCCGATCTCTTTGTTGATTTTTTTGTCTCAATAATCTGAATAGAGTTGTTAGTGGGGTATTTCAGTTCCCAGTTATGATAGTTTTAGAGTCACTTTTTTCTTTTTAGTTTTCCTAAAAGCTGCTTCATGAAAGTTGGTACTCCTATGTTGGGTGCACATATGTTTAGGATAAATATTTCCTGCTGATGGATTGAACCTTTCATCATTATGTAGTGACCTTCTGTGTCCTTTTTTAATTTTTGATAGCTTAAAGTGTATTTTGGTTAATATTAAGATCACAACTCCTGCTCTCTTTTGTGTTCCATTCTCCTGAAAATCTGGTTTTCATTCTCTTACTTTGAGTCTGTGAGTGTCCTTTCTGGTGATGTGAGTCTTGTAGAGACAGCATATTTTTGTGTCATTATTTTTTTATCCATTTGCCATTCTATGTCTTGTCAGTGGTGCATTTAGTCGATACATATTCAGGCAAATTACTGAGATGTGAGAGTTTATCTTGTCATGAGGTTCTTATAGAACTTGTTATTGTTGTTTATTTATTGTTGGCTTTTTATTTGGGGTTTGGTTTATATGTGTTTTCAATCTTTTTCCTGCATTCTTGGGAAGGGTGTGGCCATTTTTTTTTTTTTTTTCTTCTCTGTAATATTTTCTTAAGTCTTTCTTGTAGAGCTGATCTGGAGAAGGCGTAAACTCTTAGGGATTGAATGTCTGGGAAGAAACTTAATTCTCCATTCTTGATAAAACAGTGTAGCTGGGTAATAAATTCTTGGTTGAAATTGTTTATCTTTCAGAACTGTGATGATGGGACTCCAGTCTCTTCTAGCTTTCAGTGTTTCTGTAGATAAGTCTGCTACTATCCTAATTGGTTTTTCCCAGTAGGTAGTCTGACCTTTCTCTTTTACTGCCTTTAGGATTTTTTCTTTAATACCTACTTTGGGTAGGCAAATTACTACATGTCTAGGATCTGTTCTTCTCCTTTGATGACTTACAGGGGTTCTCTGAATCTCTTATGTTTGAATGGTCACATCACTGATGAGATGAGGGAAGTTTTCTTGGATAATTTCAAGGAGTGTTTGTTACAGGGTGGTCTCTGTTTCTCTGTCTGCCTAAGGGATTCCAATTAATCCTAGGTTCGACCTCTTGATATAACCACTCATGTCTTGGAGGCTTTCTTCTGTTGTTTTAAGCTCCTTTTCTATGAGTTTTTGCTTTGTTTGAGGCTCACTTTGTCGCCCAGACTGGAGTGCAGTAGCATGCTCACAGCCACCCCAGCATCAACCTGCTGGGCTTAGGTGATCTTTTCACCTCAGCTTTCCAAGGAGCTAGAAATACAGGTGCATGCTACCATGCCCAGCTAATTGTTTTTTTTTTTATTTATTATAGAGATGCCCAGGCAGTTCTTGAACCTGTGGGCTCAGGCAATCCCTTCACTTCTACCTCCTATCTATGTTTTTAACAGTTTGGGTTAGTTCTATGTTGTGGTCCTCAAGCTCTGAGATTCTTTCTTCTGCTTGGTTACTTCTGCTTTCCATGCTTATCAGTTTGTTGTTTATTTTGTTCACTGTATTCTTTTTGGCTGTCATCTCAGTTATCAACTCCTTCATTCTTTCCTCTTGTCTCTCCTCAAATAAATTGCCATTTATTTTCTTTGTTTAATTAGTTAATTCATTTATTATAAAGATGTAGGGTACAATTCAGGGTTAGGTATATAAACATTGATCATGCAGGTACCCTTGTTGATGAAGTATGCCTCCCTTCCCCTAGCAGTTTCCCCCAACTGCTAGTCCCACCCCCTCCCCTGACACTTTTCCACTACTGTCAATCACTTTCTTATAGCATTATAATTGTTCAAGGTCACCTTATGAGTGAGAACATATGGAACTCAGTTCTTTGTTTCTGTGATAAATCATTGAGTATGATCGACTCCAAATCCATCCAAGTTGTTGCAAAGTTCATATATTTGTCCTTCTTTATGGCTGCATATTATTCCATTGTGTATATGTACCACATTTTGTTTATCCAGTCCAGCTTCAATGGGCAATACAGTTGGCTCCATGTTTTTGCTATTGTGAATAGAACTACAACAAACATACATGTGCAGGTATCTTTTTTGTAGACTAATGTCATTTATTTTCTCTATTACTATCTTGATATCATTACTATCTTGATATCTGGGTTTGTGGTTTGTGATCAATCATTCTGGGGGCTCTTCATTATTAGACTTCCAAAGTCTGTATTCTCAGTTGCTGTCTTCCCAGGGTTCTGTATGAGACCTGTATTCTTCCATTGGTTCTTCTTCACTTGTGAAGGCTTTCCTCCCCATCCCCCCATCTTTTTAATTCTGTTATTCAGTGATAGGGGGATAGCTTTTACTTCTGTTTGCTCAATCCTCTATTCCTTCTTGTGTAGATCCTCTGAATTTGTTCAATTTTGAAGCTGGACTGGGGTTGGAGCTGGGGGACTGTGCTTTTGGCCATGTTTAGATTTGATTAAGGGAGCAGCTATGGTTCAGGAGTTATCTGAAGATCCCAGTATCTGCTGAAAGGTGTGTGGGTCCCCTGGAACCCACTTCCCACCACCTTACAATCTGTCCATGTAGTGGAGGTATATGATTTCCCCCTGGAAATAAAGTGAGATAAGAAAAAAAGAAGAATGGATTAAGGAAGCAGGGAGACTAAAGAAAGGTGAAGAGAGAAAAGAGGAAAAACAGGTGCACCAACTAATGAATAAACAAAGAAACAAGGACAGATAAAATGAAAAACAAAGCAAAAAATATAATCACAAACAAAAAACCCCTGTTGATGTACTCACCCTCAAAAACCCATAAAGAAACAGAAAATAAAAAAAAACCAACATTAAAATAACAGAAACAAAGCATGTACAAAAATGTAAACAAAACAGAAAGAATGAGAGGAAAAAACTCACTCTGTAGCTGTTTCTGGAACTTCAGGTTCCTTTCCCAATGACTGCCTCTGCTTTCAGCTGCCACCTCTTTTGGCTTCCACCTCATTAGGGAGCAGCTCCAGTCTCCAGCCCATCTCCTCTGCTCTCAACAAAGATTGATAGGGCTGCTCTCAGCATGGGTCAGACACTGTTTGGACTGCTATAGGTGGAGGATGAATCAGATCCAGACTCACCCAGCTCATCTGCTACTGTTGCTATTAAGTCTCCCATGTGAGATCAGACATGTCTGTGCCTGTTTCAGCATGGGGAGGGTGCATCTATCTCTCCGAGTCTGATGGTTGATCTCAGAGGGGTGCACAGACTGCTGTGGGAGGAGAATGAATCGGATCTGGACTCACCCAATTCATTTGCTGCTGCTGCTATCTGTGCCTATTCCAGTGTGTGTGTTGGGGGGGTGTCTGTCCAAAATAGCAGTTTTAAGGACACTTAATGATCTCCAAGATAGCACAGACAAGCAATTCAGAGATTTATCAGAGAAATGTAATCAACAGATTAAAATAAGTTTCTTAAACAGAAATCTTATAACTGAGCAATATATTTGCTGAACTAAAAAACTATTTAGAGGCTCTCAATAGCAGAATGATCCGAGCAAAGAAAAGAATCAATGAATTCAAATACGGGCTATCTAAAAATAGTCAGAGAAAGAAACAAAGACCACCAACAAGATATAGAAAATCACCTCAAAAAAACAAATCTAAGAATTATTGTTGTCCAAGAGGAAGTTGAGCAAGAGCAAGGGGTAGAAAACTTATTTAGAGCTTTCGCTGGGATTGATCATGAACCCACAGGGAATATCCTGAAAGCACAAACCTCAGAGTGCAGGATGAGTATGGAGCCTCAGGTATCCCATCCCCTATCCTGATCCAGCCAAGGGACAAAGGGTGCAACCAGAAAAGAATGAAGAAGACCCAGGCAGAGAAGGGCAGTGGTGGTTCTAGACTAACCCAATCCCCTCCCACAGCAATCCTCTAAATATAGAGCCACGCAGTTAGTGGGCAACTAAGAGGGATGAACCTAGGAGAAGTCTGGATGGCAACCATGATAGGATGGCGACCGTGATAGGAGAACTCTACTCAGGATAAGCCTGGCTGGGGCACCCAAAACCAGTATCTGGGGAATAGATGGTCCTACACCTCCTTCTGGGAAGGGATCCCCATGACTACAGAGAGAGAGGGAAGGGGGGAGGACTGATGCCCCACCTTCCCATCCCCACTGTGCCATGGGCCACATGTTGGGGAGATTGGAAGCCAGGGACCCTGAGTCCCCAACAGGAGACAACCATCGTACTTATAAGCAGCTGAGAAGAACAATGACAGAAATTGCCACAAGAGGATGCTCAAACTCAGAATTTTTTAATTTTCTTTTTCTTCTTTTTTCTCTTTTTTTCATTTTTTATTTTCTGTGTCTGTGTATGCATGTGTTTGAGTGTTGGGTTATTGGTCTTTCTTCTTTGATGTTCTTTTGCTTTTGTTTGTGTGTGTGAATGTGTATGTGAGGACTTGATTTGTAATTTTCCCCTCCTTTTCTTCTCCTTTTTTCCTGTTTTATTTTATGTTGTGTATGTGTTCATTTCTTAGTTTTTCTTTATTGTTTTTTTCTTTTTCTCCTTTTTTACTTGCTTGTTTTTTGGTTTTGGTTTTGTCTTTGTTTTGTTTCTCTGCTGTTTGCTTGAGTTGGAGTCTCACTCTGTAACCCAGGCTGGAGTGCAGTGGAACATTCAACCTGCTGTGCTCAGGCAATCCCTGCCTCAGCCTTCCAAGTAACTGTAACTATAGGTGTGTGCCACCACACCCAGCTAACTTTTTTATTTATTGTAGAGATGAGGTCTCACCAGGTTTCCCAGACTGGTCTCAAATCCCTGAGCTCAGGCAATCCTCTCATCTTGACTTCCCAAAGTGATGGGATTACAGGCTTGAGGCACCACACCCATTGTTCTTTGCTGTTTATCTGTTCTCTTTCACTCTACTTTGCTCTGTTCTCCTCATTGCTGTTACCCATTTCATAGTCATATAGTGTGGTGTCAGAGAGTGGATCTCAGGGGGCCCATACCCCAGTGAGTGAACATTGTGACTTGCAAGTAGTTTCTGATTCCCAATTCATCACCTTCCACCTTATTTGACCCTCAAAATTACAAGTCACCACATTTTCCCATCCCCAGTCCTATTTCAAAATAGAACAAATTCAAGGGCCTTGAAAAGGAAGGATAGAGTAAACAGACAACAGAAGTAAAAGCTCCTCCCACAACCACAGAATAACAGAATTAAAGAGAAAAGAAAAGGATCAGTCAAAAATAAGGAAAAAAATCAATGGACGAACACAGGTAACCCCCAGAGTACCAAAGAGACAATACTCCAAAAAATCAGACCTCAGAGCCCAAACAATGGATATCACCAATGACTGGCCTCACAACACAACAGAGATTAGGGACTGGATAGAAAGGGTGAACAAAACTCAAGAAAGACAAGATGCAATATGGAAGAACTTGTAAGAGATTTCGACCATAAAAAAAAACTTCTCCATGAAATAAATAGAAAACTGACAAGTATGGAAAGCAAAATTAATAAAGCAGAAGAAAGAATCCCAGAGCTGGAAGACCAAAATGTAAAATTAACCCAATCTGTTAAAAACACAGAAAGACAGAGCAAAGCCTCCAAGTCGTGTGTGATTACATCAAGAGGCTGTACTTACACTTGATCGGTATCCCTGAAGCAGAAAGGGAAATGGAAACACCTTGGAACAATTATTCCATGAGGTTATTCAAGAAAACTTTCCCCCATCTCACCAGATATATGACCATCCAAACACAAGAGATTCAGAGAACCCCCACAAGACATCAAATGAGAAGAACAACTCCTAGTCACATAGTAATCCACCTACACAAAGTATAAAAGAAAAAATAACAAAGGCAGCAAGAGAGAAAAGTCAGACTACCTACCAGGGAAGAGCAATCAGGATAGCATCAGATTTATTGGCAGAAATATTACAAGCTACAAGGGACTGGAGTCCAATTTTTAAAGTTCTCAAAGATAAACAATTTCAACCAAGAATCTCCTAACCAGCCAAGTACAGCTTCATCACCAATGAAGAATTAAAATCCTTCCCAGAAATCCAACCCCTAAGAGATTATGCTGGTTCTAGGCCAGCTATACAAGAAATGCTTAAGAAGGTATAAAGCACAGAAGAAAAAAAAGAATGATCATGCAATTTGCAAAAGCACAGGAAAACACAGAGCCAACAGAGCATATAATACATTCACAAAATTGAAGACACACATATATCAACACAGAAGTTAAAAGAAAACAAAACAGCCTTACAAGAACCCCATGACAGGGTTAAACTCTCACATTTCAATATTCAGCCTGAATGTGAATGAACTAAATCCACCACTGAAAAGGCATAGCTTCAGGTGTGGTGGCTCAAGCTTGTAATCCCAGCACTTTGGGAGGCCAAGGTGAGCAGATTCCCTGAGCCAACGGGTTCAAGAACAATCTGGGCAATGTGTCAAGACCTCATCTCTACAATATATCAAAAAACTAGCCAGACATGGTAGCGAAAGCCTGTAGTTCTGGCCACTTGGAAGGCTGAGGTGGAAGGATTGCCTGAGCCCAGAAGGTCAAAGCTGGGGTGGCCATGAGTGTGCCACTGCAATCCAGCCTGAGTGATGGCGTGAGACTCTGACTCAAAAAAAAAAAAGAAAGAAGGGCATAGAATGGCAAACTGGATTTTAAAAAAGACCCAATAATATACTGCCTCTGGAAAACATATTTCATAACAAAGAACACTCACAGACTTAAAATTAGAAGATGAAAAATACACTTTCAGGCAAATGAAAAACAAAAAAAGGAAAGAGTCACTATTATATCAGACAAATCTACCTTCAACCTATCAAAACTTTTAAAAGATACAGAAGGACACTATATAATGATAAAAGGTTCAATCTATAAACTAAAAATATACATCCTAAATATATATGCACACAACACAGAAGCACCAGGATTTGTAAAGCAACCATTAAGTAAATTAAAAGAGAATATTGACCTAACACCATCATAACTTGGAACTTAAATATCCCACTGACAACCCTAGACAGATCACTGAGGCAAAAAATCAATAAGGAGATCCAGAACCTCAATTTGATGCTTGACCAAATGGACTCAATAGATACCTACAGAACACTCACCCAACAACCATGAAATGTACATTCTACTCAGCACCACATGGGACATACTCCAAGATTGACCATATCCTCAGCCATAAATCAAGCATACACAAACTCCATAAGATTGAAATAATACCATGTATCTTCTCAGACCACAATCCAATAAAAATAAATATCACCACCAACAAAAACTCCCCAAAACAAAGACATGGGCACTAAATAACACACTACTGAATATCTTCTGGGTCAACACAAAAATCAAGAATGAAATTAAAAGATTCCTAGAAACAAATGAAAACAAAGATACATCTTACCATAATCTCTGGGATGTCATGAAAGCAGAAATAAAAGGAAAACTTATAACTCTACACACACACATCAAATAAACAAAAAAATCACAAATAAAGAGACTAACATCAGATCTAAAAGAACTGGGAAGGCAAGACTACCAAAACCCTAAATTCAGCAGAAGAATTCAGATCACCAAAATAAAATCTCAACTACAGGTCATGGAAGACAAAAATATCATAGAAAAATATCAACAAAACAAAAAGCTGCATTTTCTGAGAGGATAAACAAGATAGACAGACCCTTAGCCAGACAAACTAAGAAAAAGAGAGAAAAAAAACCCAAATAAACACACTTAGAAATGCAAAAGATGAAGTTACAACTGACCTTGAAGAAATTCAAAAGATTATCAGAGATTACTATGCACACCTATACAGAAACAAAACTCGAAAACTTAAACAAAATGGAGGACTTTCTGATATCACACAACCTCCCAAGGTTGAAACAAGAAGAAACTGACATCCTAAATAGACCAGTACCAACCCAGGAAGTCAATTTTATCATAAGAAATCTACCTACAAATAAAAACTCTGGACCAGACAACTTTCCTGCGGAACTCTACAAAACATACAAGGAAATCAAAAGTATTTCATGCAGTTGAGAAATATGGAATCTTCCCCAAATTATTTCAAGTAGCTAACACCACTCTGATACTCAAACCTGGCAAAGACCCAACAAGGAAAGAGAACTACAGGCCAATCTCCCTGATGAACATAGATGCAAAAATTCTCAAGAAGATTCTAGCAAATTGGATCCAACAACAGATCTCAAGAATCATCCACCATGACTAAGCAGGCTTTATGCCCAGGATGCAGGGATGGATCAACATCCTCCAGACCATAAATGTAATTCAATATAACAGATATAAAAACAAGAACCACATGATTAGATCTTTAGATGCAGAAAAAGCTTTTCACAAAATCCAAATCTCTTCTTGATAAAAACCCTTAAGCACCTAGGCACAGAGAACATTCTTCAAAATAGTAAGAGCTATCTGTGATAAACCCATAGCCAGCATAATGCACAATGGACAGAAGTTGGAAACATTTCCCCTGAAAACGGGAACAAGGCAAGGCAGTCCATTCTCACCCCTCCTGTTCAACACAGTATTGGAAGTCTTAGCTAGAGCAATCAGGCAAGAGGAGAAAATGCAGAATATTCAAATAGGAAAAGAGAAAGTTGAGCTATCCCCCTTTGCAGATAATATGATACCTTGAAAACCCAAAAGAATCTGTCAAAAAACCTCCTTGTTCTGATAAATGGCATAGCAAAGTCTGAGGGTACAAAATCAACATGTAAAAGACAGTTGCATTTTGTATACACCAACAGCAGGCAGAGAACCAAATAAAAAACACAATCCCATTCACAACAGCCACAACAAAGTGAAATACCTTGCCATCTTCCCAAACAGAGAAGTGAAAGACCTTTACAGAGCCGGGCTCAGTGGCTCAGGCTGTAATCCCACGCCTTTGGGAGGCTGAGGTAGTGGATTGCCTGAGCCCGCAGGTTCGAGACCCGCCTGGGCAGCGAGACCTCATCTCTACAATAAATCAAAAAATCAGCCGGGCATGGTAGCGCATGCCTGTAATTCTGGCTACTCAGAAGGCTGAGGCAGAAGGATCGCCAGAGCCCAGCAGATCGAGGCTGCGGTGGCCGGGAGCAGCCACTGCACTTCAGTCTGGGCGACAGAGCGAGACTCCAACTCAAAAAAAAAAAAAAGAATGACCTTTACAATGAAAAGTGCACTGTTCAAAGATATCAAAGAAGACACAAATAAATGGAAAAATATTCCACCTTAATGGATTGGAAGAATCAATATTAAGATGCCCATCCTACCCAAGCAACCTACATATTCACTGCAAAATTCATCAAATTACCAACATAATTCTTCTCAGACCTGGAAACAACAATACAGAAATTCATATGGAAACAAAAAAAAGACTATGAATAGCCATAACAATTCTCAGGAAAAGAAATAAAATGGGGAGATATCACACTTCCAGGCATTAAAATTATTATAATGCTACAATTATCAAAACAGCATGTTGTTGGTAAAAGACCAGCCATATAGACCAATGGAGCAAGACAGAGATTCTGGAAGCAAAACCTTGATTTCTCAACCAATTCATCTTCGACAAACCTACCAACAACTATCATTGGGGAAAGGAGAACCTATTCAGTAAATAGTGCTGGGGAAACCTGTTGATCACATGCAGAAGAATGAAACAGAACCCTTACCTACCATCATACACAAAAATCAATTCTAAATGGATCAAAGACCTAAGCATAAATCCTCAAACTTTAAGAATCTTAGAAAATGCAAGAGACACCCTTAAGCACATTGGAATAGGCAACAATTTCTTGATCATAACCCCAAAAGTGTATACCACAAAAGATAAGATAGACAAGTGGGACCTCATCAAACTGAAAAGCTTTTGCAGAACAAAAAAAAACCATCAAGACAGTGGGCAGACAACCCACAAAATGGGAAAAATATTTGCTAACTGTGTATCTAACAAAAGCCTAACATTCAGGATCTACAAGAAACTCAAACAAGTTGAAAGGAAAAAAACAAACAGCCCAATTTAAAAAGTGGGGCAAAGATATAAACAGATACTTCACAAAAGAAGATACCTGAGCAACCAATAGATACATGAAAAAATGTTCAACCTCACTAATCATCAGGGAAATGCAAATCAAAAGCACATTGAGATACCACCTAATGCCAGTAAGAATGACCATCATTAAAATAAAAATCAACAGATGCTGGTGTGGATGTGGAGAAAAGGGAACCCTTTTACACTGTTAGTGGGAGTACAAACTAGTTCAAACTCTATGGAAAAGTGGGGCAATTTTTAAAAGATCTAGAAACTGACCTCCCATATTACTCAGCAACACCCCTTCTGGGATGATACCCAGAGGAACTCAAATCAGTCCACAAAAAAACATGCCAGGGCACACATGTTTACTGCAGCATTATTCACAATAACAAAAACATGGAACCAACCATGCTGCCCATCAAATGTGAACTGGATTTTAAAAATGCAACACATATGCATGATGGAATGTTACACAGTCATAAAGAAGGACAAAATTATGAACTTCACAGCAACTTGGATGGATTTAGAGTCTACTATACCCAGTGATCTATCACAGAAACAAAGAACTGAATACCACATGCTCTCACTCATAAGTGGGTCCTGAACATTTATCACAATTCTACAGGAGAGGGATTGGAAGCAGCAGGACACAACCAGGAAGGAAGGGAGAAGAGGGGCACATAATATCACTAAAGGTATCTGATCCTAAATTAGGGGAAATGAAGACCAAACTTTACCTGTATATAGACCACTTATATATCTAATTCTGACCTTTACCCCATATTTAAAAAAAAAATAAAGGGAAGAAAACAAAAATAGATCTTTAAAATTGGTGTAAAGATAGACTCCAAGATATTTTTCATGATCTGACAGGATCTAAGTATGCATATATTTATTTTAGTTACAGTGAAATAAAACATACAGAGTATGTATATATATTCTTTTTATTAGATAATTTTTAAATATACACTCTAATAACCATATAACAGGTAAAGAAATATAGCACTGCCAGTACTCCCAAACACTCTTTGTTTACCTCCTCAATCACTAATCCTTCTATAACGTTAAAGATTACCAGTATCTTAAATTCCAAAATATTATTCAATCCTAAAATAACTCTTTGTTTGCTTTTCTTTCAGTTTTTTCACTTAGGAATATGCTTCTTAAAGTATATCATTTAGGAGAGCAATCCAAGATGGCCACCATGGAGCAGCAGACAGGTGCCACTCTTGCCAAGCAAAACAAGGACACTACATAAGGATAAAAAGCTCAATCCGCAAGCAAGAAATATCTATTTTAAACATATACATACCCATAAAATAAATATACAAAAGACAATCACATCTCTACACACCAACAATAAACAAACAAGCCCAAGTAAAAAGCACAATCCCATTTACAATAGCCACAAAAAACTGAAATACCTTGGCATCTTCCTAACCAAAGAAGTCAAAGACCTTTACAACGAACACTACAAAACATTACCCAAAGAAATCAAAGATGACACAAACAAATGGAAAAATATCCCATGCTCATGGATTGGAAGAATCAACATTGTTAAGATGTGCATCCTCACAAGGCAATCTACAGATTTAATGCAATACCCATTAAATTACCAGCAGCATTCTTCTCAGGCCTGGAAATGACAATACAGGAATTCATATGAAAACACAAATGACCACAAATAGCCATAACGATCCTCAGAAAAAAAAAATCAGGAGGTATCACTCCCAGACTTTAAACTGTATTATAAAGCTACCATAATCAAAACAGCCTGCTATTGGTACAAGAACAGGCAAATAGACCAATGGAACAGGATAGAAATTCCAGAAGCAAAACCTCAAATTCTCAACCAGTGCATCTTCAACAAAGCCTCCACCACCAACCACTGTGGATGGGAGAACCTATTCAGCAAATGGTGCTGAGAAGACTGGCTGACCACATTCAGAAGATTAAAAAAGACACCCACCTGTTACCATACACAAAAATCAACTCTAAATGGATCAAAGACCTAAATGTAAAACCTCAAACTATAAGAAGCTTTGAAAATGCAGGAGACACCCTTATGGAAATTGGAACTGGCAACCAATTCCTGGTTAAGAAAAAAACACCCAAGTGCCCATGCCATAAGAGATAGGATAGACAAGTGGGATCTCATCAAACTGACAAGCTTCTGAAAAGCCAAAGAAACTATTGAGAGAAAGGGGAGACAGCCCACAGACTGGGAAAAAATATTTGCCAACTGTATATCTGACAAAGGCATAACATCTAAGATCTATAAGGAACTCAACATGCTGAAAAGAAAAAACTAACAGTCCCATTATAAAGTGGTCAAAAGATATGAATAGACACTTATCAACAGAAAATATATGAGCAACCAACAGGTACATGAAAAAATGCTCAGCCTCACTAATCATCAAAGAAATGCAAATTAAAACTACACTGAGATACCAACTAACTCCAGTCAGAATGGCCATCATCAATAACTAAAAAAACAACAGATATTGGAGAGGATGTGGAGAAAAGGGAACACTTCTACACTGTTAGTGGGAGTGTAAACTAATACAACCTCTGTGGAAAACAGTTTGGTGATTCCTAAAGGTCTAAAAATCAACCTCCCATACAATCCCGCAATCCCTCTACTAGGAATATACTCAGAGGCACTCAAATCACTCTATTAAAATGATACCTGCACATGCATGTTTATTGCAGCACTATCCACAATAGCAAAAACATGGAATCAATCATGCTGCCCATCAAAAGAGAACTGGATAAAAAAAAATTGGGTACATATACACGATAGAATATTACACAGCCATAAAGAAGGACAAAATTATGAACTTCACAGCAAGTTGGATGAACTTAGAATCTATATACTGAGTGATCTATCACAGAAACAAAGAACTGAGTATCACATGTTCTCACACATAAGCTGGACCTTGAACAACTATCATAAAACTATAAGAAAGGGTTTGACAGTAGTAGGAGACTGCCAGGGGGAGGGGGAGGCAGGATTAGCAGTAGTGGAAACTGCCAGGGGAGAGGGTAAACCGCATCAACAAGGGTACCTGCAAAATAAACATTTGTATACCTAACCCTAAATTGTACCCCACATACTTAAAATAAAAAACTTAAAATAAAATTAAAAACATGTATGTACCCAACACAAGAGCATTAGGTTGTATAAAACAACTACTAAGTAAACTAAGAGAGAACACTGACTCTCACACAATCATAGTTGGAGAACAAAGCACCCCACTGCCACAGACGTAGGCAGATCATCGAGGCAAAAAACCAACAAGGAGATCTGGAACCTTAACTCAACACTTAATCAAGTGGACTTAATAGACATCTACAGAACACTCCATGAAACTACTCCAAGATCAATCACATTCTCAGATGTAAATAAAGCATGAACAAATATCAAAAGATTGAAATAATACCATGCATCTTCTCAGATCACAGCAGAATAAACATAAATATTGCCACCAAGATCTTCCCAAAACACACAAAGACATGGACACTAAAAAACATACTGCTGAATGACTTCTAGATGAACACAGAGATTAAGGCAGAAATAAAAAGATTCATGAAAACAAGGACACATTTTATCAGAATCTCTGGGATGCATGAAAGCAGTATTAAGAGGAAAATTCGTAACACTGCACACATACATCAAGAAAACAGAACAATCACAAGTAAACAGCCTAACATCACACCAATGGGAGCTGGAAAGGCAAGATCATCTAAATCATAACTTCAGCAGAAGAATCCAGATCACCAAGATAAAATCACAATAAAATTTTCTAAAAAGTATATCATTTAGTTTCATTGGTTTTTACAATCTATATGAATGGACTAACACTGTATGCATTATCTGATGCAAGAACTCTGTATGTACTGTATGCACCAATCTTGAAGAACATCCTAGTTACACTGTAGAATTAACAAAGTTAACAAATTTTAGGTATAGAATTATCTCAATTTTATAAGAATAAAAATAAATCTCTATGTACTCAGGAGCATATGAATTTTGTAAGCATAGTAACAACCAGCAGTTTACATAATAAACTGCTAACAGAAATTACTTTTTAAAGGCAGTGATTGGAAGTCAAAGGATAGGGGAAGATTTTTACTTTTTAGTTTATATGCATCATACATAAATCTTTATGCAACCAAACTAAAAAATGGCAAAGACATAAGACATCTCAGGAGACTCCAGCTTGCAAATCCAAACCCTATGAACTGGCAGCAAATCCCACGTGTCAGATTTTTCACCTAAGATTGCTCCCATCAACAAGCAAATGGAAGTTCCTTCTGGAATTTTCAAAATGATATTTTCACAGAAATTCCCTTCTCTGATTCCTCATAAGGAAAAGCATTCTTACAACATTCTTACTAACTGACAAGACTCCAAAAAACGACTAGTCAATAGAGGAAGATCAAGAATAAATTCACAGTGCCTAAATAAGCCAGAATCTAGAGCTGAGGTGACAATACGGAAGATGGGAAAAAGATTTCTGGTTGGATATCAGAAGATAGGATCTCTTACTACTAGAAAAACGGTTGAGAGTTATATAAAGTGATGTATATAAAAAGAAGAGAAACTGTGCATATTTTATTTATGTAAATACTATCATTCAAAATAATGTATATGTTTTCAATGGCTATGAGATTGTAATCAAATGATCACACCATGGAAGTAAAACTTACTATTATTATGAAGAGCATCACACTTTTTTCTTTAAAACTTGAGATCTTGAGGCACTAACAAAGCGCATTCCCTCTACAAGTTCTTACGCCTCAGGCTTCAAAATGCATTGCATTGTCTACAATTTCTTACTTTTATTGTACTTTGTCCAGAGACTGTAAAAACAATAAATATCCCAATGCAGATGCTCCTAAAAGGCAATGACCAATTTTAGTCAGAACATGCATCCTCAAAGTTATCTGAAAAATAAATCCCACAGGTACATGTATTTAGATCTACATTGTACCTCTATCCATTTTGTGCTTCCAGAAAAGTCCACTCAGGTTATTTTGCTCCTTTTTGGCAGGTACCATAGTAATCTCTGAGTGTTTCCAGGAAGAATCAGTGAACAAGCACATCTGCTAAGTACAAGTTAAGTTCAAGATAGTCTCTTGGTGCAATGATGGACCCACTGAAAAAGAAAATATATATTCTGTATTCAAAAAGCTTAGAGTCATATTATATAGTGTAGCTGGATCTTCTGGTATTCCCCTTTACACTCTAGAGGACAAAAAAGTTACAGCAAGATTAACAATAAAAGCATCTTGTATTTAACCACATAGAAATAACAATTTTATAAAGAATCTAAAAAGGCCATTACCACTACTACCAGCCTATAGCATCTAGGCAAATCCTCACTAACAAACTTAGAAGAAACCTGAGTCACCAGTAGCATTCAACAGCAATGTAGTAATTAAAATTAAGAGCATGGTTCATGCCATCCATATCCTTCCTATCTTTCTTCCAATTCCCTGCACTCTATTTTAAATCCTTTCCTCACTTGTTCCTATCATCTATAATTGCACCCCAAGATAAAAACTTTTCATATTAGCATCCCTTTCATTCTCATATTCACTCAAATAAGGTCTTATCCTCTCAATCAGTTCCTTCTTGCAATTTCTTTTCTAGCTCTTTTCATTTTGCTTTATTAAATCCTTATTCACTCAACCATTAAAAATGAACAAAATCAAGTCCTTTGCAGCAACATAGATACAGCCAGAAGCCATTATTCTAAGCAAATTAATGCAAAAACAGAAAAGCTGGGCATACACAGACATAAAGATGGGAACAACAGACACTGGAGCCTCCCAAACGGGAGAAGAAAAAAGGAAGGAAATGCTCGAAGTTCTACCTATTGGGTATCATGTTCACTATATAGTTGGTGGATTCAACAGAAGCCCAGTCCTCACCATCACACATACCCGTGTATACCCACGTAACAAACCTGCACATGTACCCCTGAATTTAAAATAAAATTGAAAAATTAAAATTAAATTAATTGTTATGATATGGATTTCTCAGGTCAGCCTGGGCTTCGAAAGTGTCCGCTTCAATAAGTCGGCCAGCTGAGCCCCAGAGAGGGTCAGCTCAAGGGGCTTGTAAGCCTAGCCCCAGAAGTGTTGGCTCTAATGGGCTGGCAAGCCAAGCCCTGAGGGCGTTGCTGATTCGGTTAGCTGGCAAGCCTAGCCCCGGTAGTGTCTCAGCTTTGGAATCTCACCTTCTTCCAGCAGCTCTCCCAGCTCTGCAGGTTCTATCCGCTGGCAAAGCAGTCTCTGGAGTGCACGGCTCTTCAGCTCCAATCTTCAGGTCAGGGTTCTTATCTTGTGCCCAGGAGGAATAAGGGACACCGGCAGCTGGAAAGTGAGAAAGCAGGATTTATTGAGAGGACAGAAAAGCTCCCACAGTGGGAGGGGACCCCAGGAGGTTGCTGATTTGGAACTGAAACCTGGTATTTATATAGCCCTAAGACAAAGTCAAGTGGCTAGCACTAGCTATGAGCTGATTGCTCAGCACTAGCTGATCTGATTGGTCAGTCCTGAGGACCAATCAGCAGGAAGTAGGGGCCTAATGGTGAGCTGATTGGTCAGTACTTGGCAGTGAGCTGATTGGTCGTTTTTCAATCCCAGCAGTGAGTACTTAGTTTGAGAGATTTGCCAGGAGTTTGTTTACCAATGCAAGTGTCAGCCTGGGCCTGCAAGAAATTTGCTAGTTTGCTACATTGTTACTGGAGGACCTGCCCTGTCTGCCTACCTAGCTTTTCTCTAGCTATCTCCTGTCTCACTTACTCAATTTATATATACCAGCAGTGTTTCTCAATCTTTTCTTCAACATCTGTGCCCAAAGTCTTTTTAAACAGACTTTTTTCCTAATAACTCAAAATCATGAAATTTTAATATCACAAATACACTATGTATACATGCATTATATTTATATCTGTGCTTAATATATTTAAAGAGTAAGATTTTTTTCACCCTCCAAGAGCCAATTTTGCCCATTTAGGGACACTATTGTCCTGATTAACAATACAAGCTATAATCCTTTTTTTACTTTCTCACATTGAATAATGCCTAGATTTTCCCTGAGAAAATATGTCCCTCCAGACCCTCCCAAGAGATATTTTATCATTTTTCCCACAGTTGCCCTAATTAGAGAGAAAAAGTGTCATTCTCCTTTAGGGCTGCTCCAAGATTTCTTAGACACAGGCTTTCAACTCCTTCTTCACTTCTGTGGTCTAATCCATCCACCCCCGTTCTCAGTGCTGTTAACTATTGATTTTCTGCTCATCCCTCTCATTCAGTTCAATACTTTCTCCTCTTTAACTTCTACCTCACCTTGGATGGTTTTATAATACATAACAGTAGTACACACAATCCCTGTGATTCCTTAATTCTTTTTACTTCCACAATATTTGTTTTCAGTCTAGTTCAGTATACTACTCCCATGATCACACCCTAAAAGAGCTTGCGCATCTACAGTCATACCACTTTGAAAACACCAGATCTCATCTAAAATAGGTAACAATTGAAACACAGTGAGTTTCCACATTTTGTGCCCCTTTATCCAATAACCCTGCTTTTGAAAACTCTTGTAGAGACCTCCAAGCTACTGCATTTCTGTACTCCCCCAATCTATGAGCTCCCACTTAGGTTCACTTTCCCCCTACTAACATAAAACTTTGTCAGTACTTTAATGTCTTTTTATTTCACTGCCTGATCGATCCATTTACTGAATTATCACTGCTACTAATTCACAAAACTAAATCAATACAACTGCTCATAGGCATCTATTATAAATATTCTTAGCAGAGACAGGAGGGAAGATGGAAGGCTATTGAAATAATCCAGGAAACAAAAATTGTTTACTTTATTCAGAGAGAGAGAAAAAAATGTACAGAAATGTGGGAAGATTCCAAATACATTTTGAGAAGTAATTTTTGCATCTTATATCACACATTGAGGACAAATTATATAAGTTTTTCATACGTCAAAAAAGACCTATTCCCCAATATTAAAAAAGGTAAAGGATAGGAATGAAGTTCACAGAAAATTAACTGATAATAAAGTAAATGCTAATTAAACTACCCTATGATAATATTTCGCCTATCACAGTGATAACTATCAAAAAATTAACATACTATTGCTAATAAAAATTAATAGACATAATATTTTATTGAGTTGGAAGAGAATCAGGCATTGTATTGATGGAAATCTAAATTAGTATAATTTCTATTTTAAAATAAAAATCAATATATGTTGTATAGAAAAAGATCAGAAACAACTTAATTATCCAATAATAGAAAGATGGTTAGTAAATATAGTTAATGGGATATTTTACAGCCATAATAATGATAAAAATTTTATACAATGATATAGAACAATCTCTAAGATATAGATTAACCTTTAAAAACAAGGTACAAAACTGAATATGTAGTATGCTATCATTCTGTTTAAAAATATATTATACGTAGGCATGAAGTATTTCTGAAATAAAAAGCAGCTAGTTATAATGGTTACTTCTGGGTTGCTTTAAAACAGAGATAATGAAATCAGCTCAACTTTCCCATAGAATGAATAGATATATGGGGGGGTTTAATAAACATAGAAATTGACCCTCCTGGTCTTAATGCTTGAAACTTACATTTATCTTACCTAAGTTCTTTTCTCAGGAAACTAAAATAGACCTTTCTGACCTTAAAGATTGAAAATTTACATTTGTCTTATCTGAGTTCCTTTCTCAGGAAACCAACCCTCAGGCCAAAAGTATCAAGAATCTGGAACTCTCCAGATCACTGCATCCAGACAATGAGATACCAGACCCTGTCTGTTTGCCAGCTCTTCTTTCTTACCCCTCTCCAATTCCTGTTTACCAAATCCTCTTCCTTACCTCACCCTAATTCTTATTTTTTACATTCCCACCCTACTATATAAACTCCTGACTTCAGTGATGTGGAGAGATGAAACCGAGGGAAAAAAAATCTCTCGTTCTTCTTGGCTGACATCACTCAATAAAAAGTCTTCTTCCCTGACAATACTCATTGTCTCGGTGATTGGCTTTCTGTGCAATGAGTAACAGGACTTTACCCGAAAAGTTGGCATTTCAATAAGAGACTTTGGTTCCCTGACTGGGAAAGTGTTACTCGTGGCATGGGTGCTATGAAACACGAGAGCTTCAGGAACCTTCCTAGCAGATGTCCGAACTTTTTTGGTCAGAGGTTGATTTCAGTCTCTCTCTCTCTCTGGCCCTGCCATTGCCAGCTCACAATTGCGTTTCTGATTGCCTAGGAAGGATAGCCTTTGAAATTTGTCATGTGTGACTGGCCAGGTGAGTATCCTTGTGGGTACCAGATAGCAGGATTTGCTTCCTTCAATTTGGGGGACTCTAAAAGAGCTTCCACTTGCAAGGTGGAATGGAAATGCAAGTTGAAGCCCAACCAACAAAGAGAGAAAGTACCCTGTCTCATTTTGGAAGCTTGGAGATTGTTAGTTGATACTGCACTTGACTGTATTCTGTGTGTGTGTGTGTGTGTGTGTGTGTGTGTGTGTGTGTGTGTGTGTGTGTGTTGATAAGTCATGGGAAATCAGAATCAATCCCGTAATGCAGTCCATTTGAATGTATTCTTCAAAATTGATCTGATTATAGTTATGAACCAATGAAACAAAGGAAAATGATATTGTTTTGTCACGCTGTTCAGCTTCAATGTTCTTTGAAGTTTGATGAGGTTGGTCTTTTTGCTGTTGAATGAGAAAGCAGGATGGAGTTCCATATATTTGGGGTTTTATGCTGCCATTCTAAACAGGATTGGGCTTGGTTACTATGTGATGTTCCTTTGTGGTAGTGTTTGGCCTCAGTGTTCTTTGAAATCTGTGGAGGTTTGGCCTTTAAAAATTAAACTACTAGCCAGGCTCGGTGGCTCAACCTGTAATCCCACACCTTTGGGAGGCTGAGGTGAGTGGATTGCCTGAGCCTGCGGGTTCGAGACCCGCCTGGGCAGCGAGACCTCATCTCTACAATAAATCAAAAAATCAGCTGGGCATGGTAGCACATGCTTGTAATTCCGGCTACTTGGAAGGCTGAGGCAGAAGGATCGCCAGAGCCCAGCAGGTCGAGATTGCCGTGGCCAGGAGCGGCCACTGCACTCCAGTCTGGGCAACAGAGTGACTCCAAATCAAAAAAAAAAAAAAAAATTAAACTACCATGGAAATTGCTTTACTCAAAATTTTGTTTCATGGGCTTCACTGGCTTACCAATTGGGGTAAACTAAGTTTAGCCAGGTGAACATGTTCATAAACCAATGAGTGCATATTGCTATCTCATGGCTAGAGTTCTTTGCTTGTGTGTGTGTATAGATGTTTTGGCGTGTTTTTAATGCATGTACATTATATGTTGTGTCTATAGGGCACCAAATTGGATTATAAATAAAAGAGTGCCCATAAATTAAGTCAGTCTAAGCATTTTTTTGTTTTTAGTTGGAGTCTCACTCTGTCACCCAGGCTGGAGTGCAGTGGCACACTCACAGTCACCACAGCCTTTACCTGATGGGCTCAGGTGATCCTTCCACCTCAGCCTTCCAAGTAGCTGGATCTATAGGCACGCACCAACACGCCTGGCTAATTTTTTTAATTTATTGTAGAGATGAGGTCTTGCCAAGTTACCCAGGCTGGTCTCAAGCCCATGGGCTCAAGCAATCCTCTCACCTCAGCCTCCCAAAGTGCTGGGATTATAGGCGTGAGTCACTGCATCCAACCTAGTCTAAGCATTTTTCAAATTCATGTGACAAGTAAATCTTTAATAAACAAACTGGTTTTTAAGATTATTGTTAAAATAAATAAATACATTTTTCATTAAAATATTTTAAAATCTTATCACCATATACAAAAATCAATCCAAATCAAGGACTTAAATGTAAAACCTCAAACCGTAAAAATCCTAGAAGAAAACATAGGGAACATCCTTCTGGACATCAGAGTAGGCAAGGCATTCATAACCAAGTCCCCAAAAGCAAATGCAACAAAAGCCAAGAGAGACAGATGGGACCTTATCAAACTGAAAAGATTTACACAGCAAAAGAAACCATCAAGAGAATAAAGAGACAACTCACAGAAAGGGAAAAAATATTTGCAAGCTATGCATCTGACAAGGCCTAACATCCAGGATCTACAAGGAATTCTAATGAATTGAAAGGAAAAAATAAACAACCCCATTAAAAAGTTGGCAAAGGACATGAACAGACACATCCTAAAGGACGACATACAAATAGCCGGCACATGAAAAAATAAAATGCTCAGACTATCAGAGAAATGCAAATCAAAACTACAATGAGATAACACCTAACTCTGGCACGAACGGCTGTAATTAATTACTCAAAAAACAGCAGATGTTGGCATGACTGCAGAGAAAAGGGGACACTGCTACACTGTTGGTGGGAACGTAAATTAGTCCAACCTCTATGGAAAACAGTTTGGCGATTTCTCAAAGAACTAAAGATTAATCTGCCGTATGATCCAGCAATCCCTCTCCTGGGAATATACCCAGAGGAACATAAATCACTCTACAAAGAAGACACTTGCACAGGCATATAGATTGCTGCACTATTCACAATAACAGAAACATGGAACCAACACTGCTGCTCATCAAAAGTGGACTGGATTTTTTTTTAAACATGGTACATATACATGATGGAATATTATACAGCCATAAAGAAGAACAAAATTATGGCTTTCACAGCAACTTGGATGCAGTTGGAGACCATCATACTAAGTGAACCATCACAGAAACAAAGAACTAAATACTGCATGTTCTTGCTCATAAGTGGGCCCTGAACACCAATCACATTAGCACAAGGGTGGGAATGGCAGTCACTGGACACTGCTAGGGAAGAGAGAGAGAAAAAAGAAAGGAAAGCATCTGGCAATACAGTGAGTACCTGGTTCACTATCATGGGGAGAGAGGGCCAGCTAGAAGTCCAAACTTCACCTGGATGCATCCTACTTATGTAGCAAAGCTTCATTTGTACCCACAACTCTAAAGTTTAAAATAATAAAACAAAAGACTACTGGTAAAATAAAAATAGAAATGTTTTCAGAATTATCAGCATGCATTTTTAAGGGGTTTTTATATTTCTCTCTGTGGGATATTTTAAGGTATTGGCATTTGGCACAAAAGGCTATAAGACTATAAATCCAGCCAAGAACAAAATAATCTTTGTTTATGTGATTTTTTTGTTAAGACCAATTAGTATTGCTAGTTTATTTTTTTTAAGCCAAATCTTCTAATCTTCTGAGTTATTGAGGAAAATACTAGTATATTTAACTTTAAAGAGAACTCAACACACAAGTTATAAAAATGGCTTACAGCTCCCGCCTCCCGCCCCGGAGCTCCCGCCTCCCGCCCCGGCGCTCCCCGCCTCCCGCCCCGGCGCTCCGGTGCCCCGGCGCTCTGCCCGCGCAGCTCATCACAACCCGGCCCGAGAGGAGATCCACACAAATCGGCTTCAAGGAAGATCTGCAGGGATTGCTGCCAAATCTCCTGTGTCTGAGATTGTGCTGCTGGCTCACGTGGGGCTTCTGTTGCCTGCTCGGAGGCAGGCAGCCATCTTGTTCCTGTCCGGCCCCACCCCCTCGGGGGCGAGCAGATGAGATAGCACCACCTGCTGGCGACTCAAGGTAACAACGCCGAAACGGGAGAAATAAGCCTGATAAAGACATAGACCAAACTGCTGAAGGAAGGTTGAACTGAACTGTTCTTCACAGCAGATCAGGGGCAATTGACTCTAACTGCAAACTAATTCACCAGCTTGAAAAGAAAACTAGAAATCAGACCTGAAAGGACATTGGACTTAAACGAAAGGTCTCAGAGTGTGCTTCATTGATTCTATTAGTTTAATGACTTAATTCTATTCCTACAGTATTGTTCCCCTTTTTTCTCTTTTCCTTTTCCTTTCTTCTCTTTTCTTCTGTCTGTAAACCATGTCTTTGTATAGAGGAACAGCACACCAATAAGGTGGTTGGATAGCGGGTATGTTAGCATCACGATATGTTTTATTTGTGGTTGTATGAGAGTTGGTTCGACTGTAGCTGTGGTCCATCGTTTTTAGCTGTTTCAGTATAGACCTCTCTCTCCATTGGTTGGCACACTCGTTAGTTTCCTCCCTTACTCCTCTATCTCTCCACACCCCTCTTCAACCCACTATCTGCTCCATTCTCTCCCCCCTGCTAACCACATTTTATTTCAGGGAGTAAACCTATAGCCCCACTGCACGGACAGACTCCAGGGCAGTGGGAAGTGGGTTCCACATTATCCACACGCCTGTCAGCGAACACCAGGACCTGCAGATAGATTTTGAATCACAGCTCTCCCCTTAAATACATCTCAAAACTGCAAAAAGGACCACCTCCAACCTACAGTGCAACTTCAAAATTGAACAAAGTAAGACGACATACATAAAGAATGGGAGATTGAACGAACAGAAGTAAAACCAGTCCCTTTACCCCTGAAAAACAAAATTAAAGAAGACGGTGATGTGGAGGGAAGGAAGAAGTAGGGAAGTGGAAAAACCGCACAAATGAAGAAAAACCAAAAGAAGAATATAGGTCTTACACAGACCCCTGGGAGATCAGACAATGAGAAAACAGATTCTGGAACACAGACAATGAAGAGTCCCCAGAATGACTGGCTACATGCAACAAACCCAGACATCAAGACATTAATGGAGAGAATTAAAAAAATTGAGGAGAGACAAGAGGAAAATAGGAAGGAGCTGTTGTCAGAAATGACAGCAGTAAAGAATACTGTGATGGAAATGAACAACAGACTAATAAGCATGGAAAGCAGAATCAGCCAAGCAGAAGAAAGAATCTCAGAGCTCGAAGACCAAAACACAGAACAAACCCCGAAACTGTCAAAAGCATAGAAAAGAAGCTCAAAAAGACAAAAACAAAACCTGCAAGAGATGAATGATCACTTCAAGAGACCAAACCTGAGAATAATTGGGCTTCCTGAGGCAGAAAGAGAAACAGAAGCCACACTGGAACAAACATTCCATGAAATCATTCAAGAAAACTTCCCTCATCTCAGTAAAGATGAAAAAATTCAAACACAAGAGATTCAGAGAACCCCTGCAAGACAACAAACGAGAAGACCAACTCCCAGACACATAATAATTCCTCTAAACAAAGTAGCTATGAAAGGAAAAATCCTAAAGGCAGCAAGAGAAAAAGGCCAGACTACCTACCAGGGAAAACCAATCCGAATAGCAGCAGATTTATCCACAGAAACCCTTCAGGCCAGGAGAGCCTGGAGCCCTATCTTCAAAGTACCAAAAGAGAAACAATTTCAACCAAGAATAACCTACCCAGCTAAACTAAGCTTCATTTGTGAGGGAGAATTAAAATCTTTTCCAGACATCCAATCCCTAAGACCCTACGCTGCCACCAGACCACCGCTACAAGAAACACTCAAGAAAGTACTGAACACAGAAGAAAAAGAAAAAAGAACATCAGCATTCTTCACAAGAGTACAGGCAAAAGATTAAAAACACACCTGAACCAACTCCAAAACCCAAAGAAAGACAACAAATAAACAGTAACAACTCTGTAAGAACCTTATGACAGGGATCAACTCTTGCATTTCAATTATTAGCCTAAATGTGAATGGACTAAATGCACCACTGAAAAGACATAGATTGGCAAAATGGATAAAATATCATCAGGCAACAATCTATTGCCTTCAAGAGACTCACCTCACTAGAAAGGACACCCACATACTCAAGGTAAGAGGATGGGAAACAATCTTTCAGGCAAACGGAATACAAAAGAAAGGAGGAGTAGCCATCTTAATTTCAGACAAAATATCCTTCAAACTATTAAAAATCAAAAAAGATACAGAAGGTCACTACATAATGATAAAAGGCTCAATCCATCAACAAGAAATATCTATCCTAAACATATATGTACCCAACATAGGTGCACCAACTTTCATAAAGCAACTTCTTGGAAAACTAAAGAAAGATATTGACTCTACCACTATCATAACTGGGGACTTTAATACCCCACTCACAACCCTAGACAGATCATCAGGACAAAAAATCAGCAAGGAGATCCAGAACCTCAATGTGACCTTGGACCAAATGGACTTAATTGATACCTACAGAACACTCCATCCAAAGACCACAGAATACACATTTTACTCATCACCACATGGAACATATTCTAAGATCGACCACATACTCGGCCATAAATCAAGTATAAGCAAATTTAAAAGGACCGAAATTCTACCAAACACCTTCTCGGACCACAGTGGAATAAAAATAAATATTGACACCAACAAAGTCCCCCAAAACCCACAAAGACATGGACACTAAACAGCATGATGCTAAACAACTCCTGGGTCAATGACGAAATCAAAACAGGGATCAAAAGATACCTGGAAACAAATGAAAATGAAGAAACATCTTACCAAAATCTCTGGGATGCCCTGAAAGCTGTAGTAAGAGGGGAATTTATATCCCTACAAACACACATGAAGAAAATGGAAGGAACAGAAATTCACAATCTAACAAGCCACCTAAAGAAGCTGGAAAAGCAAGACCACAAAAACCCTAATTTCAGCAGAAGAATCCAGATCACCAAAATAAAAGCCCAAATCCAGGACATAGAAGACAAAAAGATAACTGAAAAAAATCAATGAAACAAAAAGCTGGTTCTTCGAAAGAATAAACAAGATCGATGGTCCCCTAGCTAGACTGACCAAGAAAAAACGAGAAAAAAAACAAATAAGCATAATCAGAAACACAAAAGATGAAGTCACATCTGACCCTGAAGAAATACAAAAGATCATTAGAGACTACTATGTACACTTGTATGGAAACGAACTTGAAAACCACAAGGAAATGGAGGACTTTCTGACATCACACAATCTACCTAGGTTGGAACAAGAAGAAATTGAGACCCTAAATAGACCAATTACAATCAAGGAAATCGATTACATAATAAGAAAACTTCCTACAAAAAAAAGCCCTGGTCCAGATGGCTTTCCAGCAGAATTCTACAAGACATTCAAGGAGGAGCTGATACCAATCCTACTGAAGGTATTCCAGGCGATAGAAAAAGATGGAACTCTCCCCAAATCATTTTATGAAGCCAACATCACACTGATACCCAAGCCAGGTAAAGATCCAACAAAGAAAGAGAACTACAGGCCAATATCTTTGATGAACATAGATGCTAAAATTCTCAACAAAATCCTAGCAAACAGGATTCAACAATACATCTCAAAAATCATTCACCATGACCAAGTAGGCTTCATTCCTGGCATGCAAGGCTGGTTCAACATTTGTAAAACCATAAATGTAATTAAATACATCAACAGATGTCAAAACAAAAACCACATGATCATATCATTAGATGCAGAAAAAGCTTTTGATAAAATCCAGCACCCCTTCTTGATAAAAACCCTTGAACATCTAGGCATACGGGGAACATACCTCAAAATAATAAAAGCCATCTACGAGAAACCTACAGCCTGCATACTCCTAAATGAACAAAAATTGGAACCAATTCCCCCGAAAACTGGAACTAGACAAGGATGCCCACTCTCTCCCCTCCTGTTCAACATAGTATTGGAAGTCCTGGCTAGAGCAATCAGAGAAGACGAGGCAATCAGAGGTATTCAAATAGGAAAAGAGGAAGTCAAGTTATCTCTCTATGCAGATGATATGATGGTGTACCTTGAAAACCCAAGAGAATCTGTTAAAGCCCTCCTTACATTGATAAAGGCCTTTGGCAAAGTCTCAGGATACAAAATAAATGTACAAAAGACAATCGCATATCTCTACACTAATAATAAACAAACAGAAACCCAAATAAAAAACACAATTCCATTCACAATAGCCACAAAAAAAAAGAAATACCTTGGCATCTTCCAAACCAGAGACGTGAAAGACCTTTACAATGCAAATTACAAAACACTGCTCAAAGAAATCAAAGCTGACATGAACAAGTGGAAAAATATCCCATGCTCATGGATCGGAAGAATCAACATTGTGAAGATGTCCATCTTACCTAAGGCAATCTACAAATTCAATGCAATACCCATTAAATTACCAATAACATTCTTCTCTGACCTAGAAAAAACAACACAGGAATTCATATGGAAACACAAACGTCCAAGAATAGCCAGAACAATCCTCAGCAAAAAAAACAAAGCAGGTGGTATCACAATACCAGACTTCAAACTTTACTATAAAGCTACAAGCATCAAAACAGCTTGGTATTGGTACAAGAACAGGCATATAGATCAATGGAACAGAATTGAGATTCCAGAAGCAAAACCTCAATTCCTCAACCAAATCTTCGACAAAGCCCCCACCACCTACCAATGGGGTGAGGAGAACCTATTCAGTAAATGGTGCTGGGAAAACTGGTTGACCACATGTAGAAGATTGAAACAGGACCCCTATCTATCCCCATGCACAAAGGTTAACTCCAAATGGATCAGAGACCTAAATGTAAAACCTCAAACCATAAGAACCTTAGAAAAGGAAGGAAATACTCTCATGGAAATCGGAACGGGCATCCAATTCCTGTACAAAACCCGAAACCCACAGGACTTAAGAGAGAAGATAGACAAATGGGACCTTATTAAACTGACAAGCTTCTGCAAAGTCAAAGAAACCATCAAGAGAGCAGGGAGACAGCCTACAGACTGGGAAAAAGTATTTGCCAACTCTAGGTCTGACAAAGGCTTAACATCCTGGATCTACAAGGAACTGAAACGTACTGAAAAGAAGAAAACAAGCAACCCCATTATAAAATGGGCAAAAGATATGAACAGACACTTCACAAAAGAAGACATTCGAGCAGCCAACAAACACATGAAGAAATGCTCAACCTCACTAATCATCAGGGAGATGCAAATCAAAACCACACTGAGATATCACCTAACTCCAGTCAGAATGGCAATTATCAACAACTCAAAAAATAACAGCTGCTGGAGAGGCTGTGGTGAAAAGGGAACACTTCTACACTGTTGGTGGGAGTGTAAGCTAGTGCAACCTCTGTGGAAAGCAGTGTGGCAATTCCTGAAAGCTCTAAATATTGACCTTCCTTATGACTCTGCAATCCCCCTACTGGGAATATACCCTGAAGAACACAAATCATTCTATAAAAAAGATACCTGTACACGTATGTTTATCGCAGCGTTATTCACAATAGCAAGAACCGGAAACAACCATGCTGCCCATCAAAAGAGGACTGGATTAAAAAAATGTGGTACATATACACGATGGAATACTACGCAGCCATGAAAAAGAACAAAATCATGAATTTCGCAGCTACCTGGATGGAACTAGAGTCTATAATACTGAGTGACCTCTCACAGAAACAAAGATCAGAATATCACATGTTTTCACTCATATAATGGACCTTGAACATCCAATGTAATACTATAAGAAAATGACTGATGGTACTGGGAAATTATGGGGGGGGGATGGGATTAACAGTAGCTAATATCTATCTGGGACTGGGAAAACACCTCTTATCAATAGGGTGCCTGAATGAAACGTAATTGTACACCTAACCCTTAACTGTACCCTACAAAACAATAATAAAAAATACTGATTATAAAAAAAAATGGCTTACAAGTAAATAAGGACTAGCTTAGTCTAATATCTAAGTTCTCATAATTAATCTAAATTTATTTAAATGAATGAAATAAAAAGGGGGTAAAAGCTGTAGGGCAATCTTTTGTGTAATTTAAAATCTTGAAATTATTTTGGATACTCACTAGATGTTGGGTTATTTTCAATTAAGAAAAGGCTGTAATATGAAGAAACATGTCTTTAAAAATTGTGGACTATTCTTCCCTATAAAATAATAACCCCCAAGGACCTCGCATGGTAAGCCCATATCTATGGTACCTCTGTGATTTGTTGTGTAGGCCATCATCCCTGCTAAGCCACACAGAAACACAGTGGAACATTAATTTTTACAACTGCTATCACATCAGTGGGACATTAATTTTTACAACTCCAGTCATAAGAAAACAGATGACCAGGAGCACACCCCAGGACTTACCACAGAAAAAACAGGTCCCACAAAAAGCAGAGAGGAGAAAAATCAGACAGCCTAGGTTGGTGCCAGGCAGCCTCCTTTGATTGGGTAGCCAGTGATGACCGCAAGCAGCTCCCCGAACATAGGGAAAGGGTGAGTAAGAGAACCCCAGGGTTCTGCACTCATGACACAAATTTTGACAGCCTTCAAGCATCACAGGACTCCAGTTCCACACAGGGAACTACCTAGAAATTTCCCAGCAGTGCACTGCCAAAACTCGGGCAGAGTTGTATATGTATCCAAGCCCTGAGCAACTCCAGCTGTGCCATTCCCAGAGCACAGCCCCAGAGGGCTGCACCCTGCCAGTGCTGCACCAGCTGCTGAATCAGGGAGAAAGTGGAAAGACCAGACACTTTTATTTGCCCCAAGGACAAATTATGCCACTGTCGCAGCAGTTTCTACCTTGGGCAAGTTGCAGTGAGAGAACTTGTGGCTTGGTGTAGTTTCGCATTCGGAGTGCAGACTGCCTACGTCAAAGATATGGGAGGTAGGTGAGTCTCACCACTGCTGGCAACTCCTCTCTCCATGCATGAACAGCAGAACAACTCTGCTTATCCCTGGAGCATTACTCCAGGGTCTAGGGCACTCACTCCCAATTCTCACTGGGGTCAACACATGTAGGGAGCCAGAGCACAGACTTACCTTATCCAGCCCCCCAATCATATTTTTCCCTACCCATACCTTGGTCGTTGAACATGGACAGGGAATTTGGGGACTCCTATAGCCCTGCCCATCACCTGAGACATCTGAGTATTTCCCTGGAGCAATATAAGCCAAGTATAAAGCCCACGACCACTACCTGCAGCTGGCTCTCTCCTGCAAGTGCCACCTCCTGGCCAAAGGTCAACTTGAACAGCCCATTAAAATGTCTATGAAGTCTGACAATTAAGTTCAAAAACTTGTCACCATGTGCTTACATTGGCAACATTATACAAACAACTTGGTAAGGTTTCATAACCTTGATATATCAGTGTTTCACACCTATTTTCATGTCAACATGTGGCGTTGTCTTGCTGAGTGGCATTCATTATTGTTGTTGCGTGTTTTTGTGTGTCATTGCAAGAATGCCAGAGTTTAAATTAGAGCAATGAACAAACCTTCTTGTTAAACTTGGAAAGAATAGAAGTGAAATCAGGGACATGTTAGTTCAAGTTTATGAGGATAATGCCATGAAGAAAACAGTAGTGTACAAATGGGTTAAACATTTTTCTGAGGGGAGTGAAAGCATCACTGATGAAGAAAGGTCAGGATGGCCAGTAACAAGCAGAACTGATGAAAACATTACAGAAATTCACCAAATTATGCATCAAAATCATCAGCTAACTGTGAGAAGCATAGCAGACCAAATAAACATCAATAGAGAAACAGGATAAATCTTAACTGAAAATCTTGTTATGAGAAAAGTATGTGCAAAAATGGTCCTGAAGGAGCTTACCAATGATCAAAAGCAAAAGTGAGTCGAAGTTTGTCAAGACTTTTTGGAGAGGTAAGACAATGTTTTGGGCCATGTTGTTACTGGTGATGAAACATGGGTGTACCAAGATGACCCTGAAACAAAGTGTCAAAGTGCACAATGGAAGTCAGTCAACTGGTGCATAGCTTCCCAAAGAGAGTACTTCAAAGGTGATCATAGTGATATTCAGCAGTAAGGCATGTGGTACTCTTTCTAGGATGAGTTCAGGAACTTAATTGTCAGACCTCTATTGACACAACACAGCTCTTGGGAAAATCTGTTGCTAGACCTCAGCTAACACTATTGCTCACACCACTCAAGTTATTCAGGAGGCCTTGAGCCTGTGCATGTAACAAGTACAGCACTGCCATAGCTGGCAATTGAGAAAACCACCACATTACGGCTATATACAACCAAGGAAATCCTAAAATCTATGCTGCTTCCCTGCCAACCCCATGAGAGCTGGTGCTTGCACCTGCCATTGGGAAACCAGAGGATTGATCAGCCCAGCTCAGCCCTACAAAACCCATATTACTGCACATCTTGAAGACTAATTCATAGTCTGAAGCACTATGTGGTCCCTCAGAGAGCTTTTCCAAAGAGACCACAAGAGATACCAGAGACCAATTCTCCTCATAAGATAGAACCAAAACTACAGGTAAATAACCAAAATCCAAATGGAGCGTTAAGTGGAGAGTCCTGAAGCCTACTGTAGAATGATTCCACAAGACACACACAAAAGAAAGAAACAGGAATCTGGCAGAGATCAAATATTGAGAGACTTAATATTCTTTGGAAAGGGTAGGTGGGAGTGTTTTCAGCCTCTCTAGCCCTTGCAGCATATCATTGGTACCCAAATTCAAGGAGAGCTTCTCTGCCCTCATGAGCCCAAGTGCTGGAGTGGAGACAATTTGCGGACTTCTCAAAAGCATCACACCGGACTACCAGATCATCCATGGTCTCTTCCCTTTCCTACTGAACATAAGCTGCAGTAGCAAGTGCCATACTAGGTGTACACCAGTTGCAGGACTTTGTTCTGCCCCCCAGGGACCTTGAACCCTTACCTTTTCACATCACCAGATCCTTTGTAGGCATTCTCCTGAACCAAACTGGATTATGACAGCCCCATAGGGCGCTAGACCCAAAGAACAGCAGGTCTTACATTAGTCAGTCCTGTCTCCCAGGAGAAGGGGGGTCACACCACATCAAGGGAGCATCTTTGGGACAAAAAAAAATTCCAGAGTGCAGGCTTCTCTGTGTCAAGAACTCCTGCTTGAGGAAAGTTTCTTCCACCAGAGACACAGACACAGTGCTGAGCTGAGTAAGGGAAGGCAGCAGTTCTACCCCAGCAGTTAAGTAGCCCTAGTGCTTGTGAAGGGTCTTGGAGAAGAGAACCTCTCCACACCCTAGCTTTCCACTGCAGACATATGTTTCTCATGAAGGAACTCAGTGTAAGTGCACCTGTTGATACCCTTTCTGTAGCACATTGGTTTAACTGCAATCCCATGGGAGGTGTGCCCTCCAGGCTCAGGTCTGCAAAAGGGGTGGAATCCCACTCCCACTCTATATGGAATACCAGCATCATTACAGCTGGGCAGAGGTAAATGTCTGATCTGAAAATCCAGAACACCAGGACAGAGGTGTAATGGGAAGGAAGACAAATTTCCTGCCAGCATAGTAGTGGAGCTGAGGTAGCTTTCTCTCTCACCATGGTGAAGACCTCAGTGCATCTCAGGCTGAGACTTTTGCCCACCATTGGGATATTGCATATAACCACATGCTTCAGCTACAGCCAGTTCCCACCCATGGGTACCTCCTAATGGCCTGAAGGTAGAATTGGGCAACCCAGAGAAAAACTACTGTGGAAAAAAAAGCAAACCACACGACTGGGGAATGAGATAAACTTCATGAGTCCTCTGGCATTCTAGACCCATAAGACATTGTAAACCTACACACACACACACACACACACACACACACACACACACACACGCACACACACACACACACATACACACAGTTGCTACTACAAACAGCATCTGAGAGAACAAATACACCAAGATTCTCTGTGACAATGGGAATCACAGAGAGCTTTTGCCATGGAAAGCACACAGAACTGAAGCTGGATGATCATTAAAGTCATATTCTTAAGGGAAAGGAAAAAAATCTAATCAAAACTACTTTAACAATAATAATAGTCTACCCAAATGAGAGGAAACCAGAAAAATAATCCTAACAATATGAAAAAACAGAGTTTTGCAACCCACTCCCCCAAAAGACCACATTAACTTTCCAGCAGTGGATCCAAACCACAATGAAATATTCAAAATTCAAAAGGCTAATTATAAAATTGCTCAATGAGAGCCAAGAGAAAGTTGAAAACAAACATAACAAAAAAAAAAACTAATCAGAACATGAATGAAAAATTTTTGAAATAAATAGATATTTTAAAAGGGCTGGGCATGGTAGCTCATGCCTGTAATGCCAACACTTTGGGAGGCCAAGGTTCCCACCAGAGTTCAAGACCAGTCTAGGCAACATAGCAAGATCTTGTCTCTAAAAAATAAAACAAAATAATTAGCCAGATGTGGTGGCACATACCTGTACTCCCAACTACTTGTGAGGCTGAGGCAGAAGGATTGCCTGAGCCCAGGAGGTCGAGGCTGTGGTAAGCTGTGATTGTGCCACTGCACTCCAGTATGGGTGACAAAATGACTCTGGAGGGAAAAACAAAACTGAACTTCTGGAAATGAAAAACTAATTTAGAGAATTACAAAACTATGAAATACAGTGGAAAGTTTTAACAATACACTGAACCAAGTAGAAGAAAGAATTTCAGAACCTGAAAACAAGGCTTTCAAATTAACCAAACCAGACAAAAATAAAGAAAAAAAAATTTAAAAACTAAAAAAGTCTCCAAAAAAATTGTGAAATTACGTAAAACATTCAAACTTAAGAATCATAGGTATTCCTGAGGAAGAAGACAAATAACAAGTTTGGGAAATTTATTTGAGGGAATCATTGAGAGAAACTTCCTGGTTTTGCCAGAGATTTAGACATCCAGATACAAGAAGCCCAAAGAACTCCTTAAAGATTCATGGCAAATAAAAGACTTTCCCAAGGTTTATAGTCATCAGGTTATCTACAGTCAATCTTTTCAGATGTAACTGGTCTATAAAAATAAATAAATAAATAAATAAAATCATGCATGGTGGCTCACACTTATAATCCAAGCACTTTGGGAGGCAAGGGGAAGAGGATTGTCTGAGCCCTGGTATTCAAGATCAGCCTGAGCAACTTGGCAAGACCTCATCTATACAATAAATCAAAAAATTAGCCAGGTGTGGTGGCACACACCTGTAGTTCCAGCAACTTGGAAGACTGAGGCAGAAGGATTGACTGAGCTCAGGAGATTGAGGCTGTGGTAGTCCTGAGCATGCCACTGCACTCCAGCCTGGACAACAGAGTGAGATTCTAATAAAATAAATAAAGTTAATCCAAATGAAAGAATTTTAAGACCAGTGAGACAAAGGCATCAAATAAAGACAAACCTGTGATACTAATAGCAGGCTTCCCAGCAGAGACCTTACAAGCCAAAAGGGTTTGGGCTTCTGTCTTACTCTCCTCAAACAGAATTAACTGTCAGCCACGTATTTTGTATCCCATAAAATTAAGGGTCCAGCCGGGCTCGGTGGCTCAGCCTGTAATCCCACGCCTTTGGGAAGCTGAGGTGAGTGGATTGCCTGAGCCTGAGGGTTCAAGACCTGCCTGGGCAGCGAGACCTCATCTCTACAATAATAAAAAAATCAGCCGGGCATGGTAGCACATGCCTGTAATTCCGGCTACTTGGAAGGCTGAGGCGGAAGGATCGCTGGAGCCCAGCAGGTGGAGGCTGCGGTGGCCGGGAGCAGCCACTGCACTCCAGTCTGGGTGACAGAGTGAGACTCCAACTCAAAAAAAAAAAAAAAATTAAGGTCCATAAACAAAGGAGAAATAAAGTCTTTTCCAGATAAGCAAATACTGAAAATATTTGTCAACTAATTGACCAGCTCTACAAGAAGTGCCCAGAGGAGTTCCAAACATTGAAATAAAATGACAAACTGCACCCACTCACTATGCACTGCTAATTATAAAACTCATAGGGCTTATAAAACACTAACACAATGGAGTAAACAAAGCAACTAGGTAACAATCAACATGATGACTGGAACAGTACTTCACATATTATTATTAACTTTAAATATACATTGTTAAATGCCCCCACATGAAAGATACAAATTGGAAGAATGGATTAACAAACACACACAATCCAAATGCCTGCTGTCTTGAAGAGAACAACTTAACTTACAAAAACTCCTTTAAACACAAGCTAAAGGGGTAGGAAAATATTCATGTTAATGAAAACCACAAACAAGCAGGAGTAGCTCTTCTTGTAACAGATAAAAAAGACATTAAATTAATAACAGTGAAAAAAGTCAAAAGGTCATTATATAAAAAAGAGATCAAGTCAACAAAAAGATATAACATCTTTAAATATCTATGTCACTAATGCCAGAGCTACCAGCTTTATAAAACAAATTTTACTAGATCTAAGAAAAGAGACAGACAGCAATATAATAATAGTGAAGGACTGCAACCATCACTGACAGCAATAGACAGATCATTGAGGCAGAAAGTTAACAAAGAAACACATAAACTGGACTCCAGAAGAAATTGAACTAGCAGACACTTGCAGAGCATTCTACCCTAAAATGGAAGAATATACATTTTTCTCATCAGCACATGAAACATTATCCAAGGTAGACCATAGAATAGACCGCAAAATATATCTCATTAAGTTCAAAAAAAATCAAAACCATATCAAGTTCTATCTCAGATCACAGTGGATAAACTAGAGATTAATTCCAAGAGGAACTCTCAAAACCATACAAGTACATGGAAATTAAACAATCTGCTTCTGAACAATCATTGAGTCAACAATGAAATCTAGATGAAAATTTTTTTAAAATTTGTAAATGAATGACAATAAAAAGTTATAATTGAAATTGAAACAAAATACAAAGAATCAATGAAATAAAAAGTTGGTTCCTTGAAAAGTTAAACAAAATTGATAGACTACTAGCTGTATTAATTAAGAAGTGAGAAAAATTCAAATGATCTGGTAAGAAATGAAAATGGATACATTACAACTGATACCACAGAAATACAAGAGACCATTCAAGATTATTATGAATACCTCAATGCAAACTCAAGACAATCTACAGGAAATGGATAAATTCTTGGAAACATAACAACCCGCAAACCCTGAATCAGGAAGAAATAGAAATCTAAACAGACCAATAATGAGAGCAAGATTGAATCAGTAATTAAAATCTCCCAACAAAAAAAAAAAGTCCAGTACCTCACAGACTCACAGCCAAATTCTACCAGACTTTCAAAGAAGAACTGATACCAATCCTACTTAAACTATCTTATAAGATTGAGAGGGGAATCTTCCCTAATTTAGTCTATAAAGCCAGTATCACTGTGATACCAAAGCCAAGAAAAGATACAACAACAAAAAAATAGACCAATATTCCTGATGAACATAGATGTAAAAATCCTCAAAAAAATTACTTGAAAATCAAATCCAAAATCACATTAAAACATTAATTCACCACAATCAAGTGAGTTTCATCCACAGATGCAAATATGTCTCAGCATTTGCAAGTCAATAAATGTTATTCACTACATAAACAGAATTTAAAAATCATATGTCCATTTCAATAGATACAAAAAGCATTCAGTAAAATACAGTATCCCTTCATGATAACAACATTCAATGACTTCCAGGCAAGATGGAGACAGAACAGGTCAGAATGTAAGAATCTCTGCAAAAGCGAGAGTCCATAGACTCTCTGTGTGAGTGGGTGTGTGCCGGTGTGTAAGTGAAAATCTGTCTGAGGGGAGACTCAGGTTTATGCATCTGGGGCTCTCCTCAAGAGGTGACTGCAACCCACCACCACCCTGAGATTGGAGCCCCAGGCCTTCAGGATCATCTGCCATTCTCAGGGCTCTCTTGAGAGAAGCCAGCAGAACACAGTAGCTCCTCATCACCTGGCACTCGGCCCACACCATCTACTGTAGCAGCAGACCAGATCCTGGAAATCTGGAACAAAACCCTGAAGCTGGTAAAGAGATACTGACAGGTGCCATCTTCCCAATCCTGGACTGGGCAGAGACTGCATTGCCTCGCCCAGCTCCACTCGGTCTCCATCTTGGGACCCAGAGGCTTTCCTCTCATCCAACTCAGAGAGAAAGATGCCCATCACCCAAGCTGGAACAGGCAAAGACACGTCAAACCTGAGTGGGAAACTTGACAGCAGCAGCAGTGAGTTGGGTGAGTCCGGATCAGATTCATCCTCTTTCCAAAGAAGTCCTTGGGGCATCTGACTCATGATGAGAGCAAACTTATCAGCCTGCACTGAGAGTGGAGGTGAGGGGTTGGAGACTAAAGCCACTCCGAAAGACAGAGGCAGCAGCCAAAAAGAAACTGGAGTTACAGAAACAGCCACAGAGTGAGTTTTTTGGGGGTTTTGTTGGTATTTGTTTGTTTTTTGTTTTTGTCTCTCTGTTTTTGCTTACGTTTTTGTACTTCCTTTGTTTTTTTTATTTTAATGGGTTGTGTTTTTTTTTAGATTTTGTTTGTATATGGGTATTTTTGAGGGAGCATATACACCAACGGGGGGAGTTTTCATTGTATGATTGTACGTTTTTAATTTTGTTTTGTTTTTTCTGTCTTTTTTTATTTCTATTTATTCATTAGTTGGTATGCCTGTCTTGTTTCCCTCTTCTTCTTCTCGCCCAACTTCCCTGTGGCCTTCCTACTGCATTTTTTCATTCTTTTCCTTTTTTTAATCTCATTTTTCTGGGGCAAACAAACATCCCCAGTATATGGACAGATTGTAAGGCAGTGGGAAGTGGGTTTCAGGGGGCCCACACACTTGTCAGTGAATACTGGAATCTGCAGATAGCTTCAGATCACAGCTCTCCCCTTAATTAAATCTCAAAACTGCAAAAAGCACAGACCCCCTACTCCCTGTCCCCTGTCCAGCTTCAGAATTGAACAAAGTGAGAGGATCTACATAAGGAAGAATAGGGGATTGAGCAAACAGAAGTAAAAGCTATCCCCCCATCACTGAGCAACAGAATTAAAGAAGAGGTTAAAAAAAAAGAGTTGGGGGAGGAAAACCAACAAAAATGAAGAGAAACCAAATGAAGAATATGAGTCTCACACAGACCCATGGGAGGTCAGTCACTGAGAAAACAGACTTTGGAACTCAAACAGGCCAGGCTCAGTGGCTCAGCCTGTAATCCCAGCACTTCAGGAGGCCGAGGTAAGTGAACTGCCTGAGCCCGCAGGTTCAAGACCCACCTGGGCAACTTGGCGAGACCTCATCTCTACAATAAATCAAAAATTAGCTGGGTGTGGTAGTGTGAGCCTGTAGTTTCAGCTACTTGGAAGGCTGAGGCGGAAGGATCGCCGGAGCCCAGCAGGTCAAGGCTGCAGTGGCCGCTCCTGGTCTGAGTGACAGAGTGACAGAGTGAGACTTTGACTCAAAAAAAAAAAAAAGGACTCAAACAATGAAAAGCCCCCAGAATGACTGGTCTCAAGCCACAAACACAGATATCAAGCTATTAATAGAATAAATACAGAAGTTTAGCCTTGGAGGGTTGGGAAGATGGCGGCCAAGCCAGTCAGACTATGCGAGTCCTGGTGTGAGAGAGTATATGGAAAATTTTGTGTACGTGCTGGTGAGCAAGTGGGCATGTGAGTGGCTGACTGAGTGAGGGCTAGGGAGCTAGTAACCAGAGCTCTCCTGGTGCAGTGGCTGGTACCGAGGCTGCTTGGCTTGGACCCTAATGATTCCCAGGATGCAGAAGCTCAGCATCATTTTTTATTTGTAAATCAGCAAAACCCTTTCTAAGAAGAAAATATTGTGAAAGACTAAGTGGGGGCTCATGAGAAAGTGGCTAGGGCTCTGGTGCAACAGCTGGTGCAACAGCTTCTCTGCTTGGTCCCTGGCTCTTCCCAGGTTGCAGAAGCTGAGTGCCATTTTTGATTAAATGGACAAAGTATTCCTGTGAAGAAGTGGCAAGGAGGGACTACTGTCTCAAGCTCTGCCTCACCACTGCAGCAGGAGAGACTACCAGCTCTAGGTTTTGCCTCACCACTTTAGCACCTAACCAGGCACTGGCAGCAAGGGCTACAGAGGGGGCCCAGAGGCAGAATCCCCCGGAGAGGACAAGAGAGGCATGCCACCAGCATCTTGAAGGGAGGGCAGGAATGTGCTCCAACTTGCTCACCACAGAGTAACAGACCCAATCTCTGTAACTGGCAGGCAACTACTCAGGGGTTGATTGTGACCCAGAGGGAATATCCTGAAAGCACAAATTTCAGAAGTACCTGATGAGTGCTGAGTCCCAAGGGCCCCACCCCCTATCCTGATCCAGCTGCAGGACAAAGGGTGTGGCCAGAAAAGGATGAGAAAGAACTCCAAAGAGATCAGTAGTGAGTCAGGGCTGACCCAAACCCCCTCCTCCCCAGTAATCCTCTGAAAATCAACCCACACAGCTGGGCCACGACTGAGAAAGACAAACCAAGGCGGAGCCTGGACGTCAGTCACAGCAGGAGAACTCCATTTCAGTATAGGCCTGGGTTGGGGCATCCCCCATGAGTACACACCTGGGGCAAAGATAATCCCACACCTCTCACCTGGAGGAGATCTCCCTGACCATATGAGAGTGGGAGGGGAGGACCACAGTCCCACCCACCTCCACTGCCCCTCCTCCTTCTCTGCTCTGGACACTGAGGAGTGAAAGAGGTGGAAGCTCTGCAGGAAAGACCAGGTGAGAGGAACAATTACAGAGTCTGCCAGAAGAGGGCAGGTTTTATTTTTTAATTTTTAATTTCATTTTACTTTTAAAAAGTTTTTTGCCTATTTGTTTGTTAGTTCATCTAATTTTTAAATGTTTTTCCTTTGTGCATGAATATGTATGTGAGGGTTTGATCTATATCCACCCAAGCTTTTTTCTTTTTTTCTTTTTTTGTTTCTTTCTTCTTTTGTTTGTTGTTTCCTGTTTATGTGTATATATGAATGATTGAGTATTCATCTTTCAATTTTGTTGTTGTTGGTTTGTTTTTGCTCTTCTGGTTTTTTTAATTATTTTTTATAGTTTAAGATGTGTGTCAATATATGTGTGAGGCTTCAATGTGAATTCCTTTTTCTTTTTTCTGGACTTTCTGTTTTTTGCTCCATTCACTTAGAGTGTATGTGTGTGTGTGTGTGTGTGTGTGTGTGTGTGTTTCAGTTTCCATGATTTTTTGTTGTTGTCTGTTTTGATTTACTTTGTTGTTATTCCAGTTTGTTTTGGAGGGGTGTATGTGTGTGTGTGTGTGTGTGTGTGTGTGTGTGTGTGTGTGTGTGTGTGTGTGTGATCAATTGTTTTTTGCATTGGTTTCTGCTGTACATCATCATATAGAGTGGTGGTAGGGACTGGGTCTCAGGAAACATACCACAATCACTGAATGTTGTAATTTGCAAGTAATTTCTGAATCCTAGTGCTCCACCTCTTACCTTATTGGACTTTCAAAAACTACAAAAGACAGCAAAGCTTCCCACCCACCATCCTATTTCAAAATAGAACAAATCCAGAGCCCAGATCAGGGAAGAATAGAGGGCTGAGCAAACATCAGAAGGGAAAGCCTCTCTCACTGACAATGAATAATAGAACTAAAGAAAAAAAACAAGAGATCTGTCATAAATGAGGAAAAAACAAAGGAAGACCACAGGCAATTTCAAGGGTAACAGAGAAAAGTCCTGAAAAATCAGACCTTGGAGCCCAAATAATGGAAGTCACTAATGACAAACTCCAGAATATGACAGGGATTAGAGAATGGGTGGAAAGAGTGAATAACACTCAAGAAAGACAAGATGCAACACTGAAAGAACTTGTAACAGATATTTTGACAATAAAAGTTTCATCCAGGAAATAAATAACAAGATGACAAGCATGGAAAGCAGAATTAGTCTAGCTGAAGAAAGAATCTCAGAAGTTGAAGACCATAACATGTAATTAACCCAATCTGTAAAAAAAAAACATAGAGAGGAGGCTCAGAAAGAAAGAACAAAGCCCACAAAAGATGTGTGATTATATCAAGAGGCTGAACCTATGCCTGACTGATATCCCAGAAGAACAAAAGGAAATGGAGAACAACATGCAGCAAGTATTCCAGGAAGTAATCCAAGAAAACTTTCCGCATCTCACCAGAGATGTGACCTGTCAAGCACAAGAGACACAGAGAAACCCCACAAGATATCAAATGAGAAGACCAACCCCTAGACACATAGTAATTCGTCTACACAAAGTAGGCACAAAAGAAAAAATCTTAAAGGCAACAAGAGAGAAAGGTCAGACTACCCACCAGGGAAAATCAATCAGAATAGCAGCAGACCTGTTGGCAGAAAAACTACAAGTAAGAAGGGACTGGAGTCCTATATTCAAAGTCCTCAAAGATAAACAATTTCAACCAAGAATTTCCTGTTCAGACAAATTCAGCTTCATCAGTGATGGAGGACTAAAATCCTTCCCAGACATCCAAGCCCTAAGATATTATGCAGCTTACAGAACACCTCTACAGGAGACACTTATAAAGGAATTAAGCACAGAAGAAAGAAAAAAAAAAAAAAGAATTACCACACACTTCCCAAGAGAACAGCAGAAACAGAATCAACAGAGAATACAGTGCAACAAGAAACTTAAAAACACACACATACATTAACCCCAAAGCCAAAAGAAAACAAGCAAAGAAACAACTACAAGAACCTCATGATAGCGATAAATAATCACATTTCAATAATCAATCTGAATGTCAATAAACTAAATGCGTGACGGAAAAGACACAGAATGGGAAACTGGATAAGAAACCATGACCCAATTATTTGCTGCATCCAGGAGACTCATCTCACTACAAGGGACACACACAGACTCAAAGTTAAAGGATGGAAAACAAGTTTGCAGGCAAATGGATCACAAAAGAAGGCAGGAATTGTGATCTAAATATCAAATAAAACAATCTCTAAGCTATCAAAAAATTTAAAAGATGCAAAAGGACACTACATAATGAAAAAAGGTCCACTCCATCAACAAAAATATCCATTCTAAACATATATGCACCCAACATAGGAGCATCAGCATTTATAAAGCAACTACTGAGTAAACTAAAAAATGATATTGACTCTAACACTATTATAGCAGGATACTTGAATACCCCACTAACAGCACTAAGTAGATCATCAAGGCAAAAATCAAAAAAAGATCCAGAACCCAAACATGACACTTGACCAAATGGATTTAACAGATACCTACAGATTATCACATGCAACCAACACAGTATATACATTCTATTCATCCCACATGGAACAATAACATTCTTGGTCATAAATCAAGCATAAACAAATTTTGAAAGGTTGAAATATTGCTATGCACCCTCTCAGACTGCAGTGGACTAACAATAAATATCAACACCAACAAAATTTCCCCAAAGCACACAAAGACATGGACACTAAACAGCATGATGCTAAACAACTACTGGGTCAACACTGAAATCTAAGCAGAAAATGGAGAAACATCTTACCAAAACCTCTGGGATGCCATGAAAACAATTCTAGGAGGAGAATTTACATATCTACAAGCAAACGTCAAGAAAATGAAAAGATCACAAGTCAAGAACCTGTCAAATCACCCAAGGTAGCTGGAAAGAGAAGACCACCAAAACCCCAACTTTAGCAGAAGAATTCAATCACCAAAATCAGCGTCCAGATACAGGACATAGAAGACAAAAATGTCATAGAAAACATCAACCAAAAAAAGCTGGTTCTTTGAAAGAATTAACAAGATTGATGAACCCCTAGCCAGAATGACCAAGAAAAAGCCCAAATAAACACAATCAGAAATGCAAAAGATCAAATCACAACTGATCCCAAAAAATACAAAAGAGTATCAGAGAATACTATGCACACATACATGGAAAAAAAACTTGATAACCTAAATGAAATGGAGGACTCTCTGACATCAAACAACTGTCCAAGATCGAAACAAGAAGATATTGAGACACTAAATAGACCAATAAACACCCAGGAAATGGACTGTCTCATACAAAGACTACCTACCAAAAAAAAAACCCTTGACCTGATGGCTTTCCAGTAGAATTCTACAAAACACACAAGGAGGATCTGACCCCAATCCAATTGAAAGTATTCCAGGCAATTGAGAAAGATGGAATTCTCCCTAAATCATTTTCTGAAGTTAACATCATACAGATATCCAAGCCGGGTAAGTTATCCAACAAAAACAGAGAACTGTAGGCCAATATCCCTTTATGAACATGGATGCAAAAATACTCAACAAGATTCTAGCTAATCAGATCCAAAAACACATCTCAAAAATCATCCACCATGACCAAGTAGGCTTCAACCTCAGGATGCAGAGCTGGTTCAACATTTGCAAGAAACATAAATGTCATTAAATACATCAACAGATGTAAAAACAAGAACCACATAATTACCTCATTAGATGCAAAAAAAGCTTTGATAAAATCCAGCATTGCTTCTTGATAAAAACCCTCAAATACCTAAGTATAGAAGGAACATACCTCAAAATAGTAAGTGCCATCTGCGATAAACCCACAGCTAACATATTGCTAAATGGACAGAGACTGGAAAAATTTCCCCTGAAAATTGGAACAAGAAAAGGCTGCCGACTCTCACACCTCCGCTCATTCAACATTGTGTTGGAAGTTCTGGCTAGGGCAATTAGACATAGAAGGAAATCAGGGTATCCAAGTAGGAAAAGAGGAAGTCGAGTTATCCCTCTTTGATGATGATATGATCCTATACATTGAAAATCCAAGAAAATCTGTCAAAAACCTGCTTGCACTGATAAAGGACTTTGGGAAAGTCTCAGGGTACAAAATAAATGTGCAAAAGACAGTTGTATTCCTATACACCAACCACAAGCAAGCAGAGACCCAAATTAAAAGCACAATCCCATTTACAATAGCCACAAAAGAAATGAAATACCTCAGCATCTTCCTAACCAGAGTAGTCAAAGACTTTTACAATGAGAACTACAAAACTCTGCTCAAATAAATCCAAGAAGACAAACAAATGGAAAAATATTCCATGCTCATGGATGGGAAGAATCAACATTGTTAAAATGTCCATCCTACCAAAGGAAATCTACAGATTCAATACAATACCCATTAAGTTACCAATATCATTCTTCTCAGATCTGGAAATGACAATACAGAAATTCATATGGAAACATAAACAACCACAAATAGGCAAAACAATCCTTAGCAAAGAAACCAAGCAAGAGATATCACACTTCCAGACTTCACACTTTATTATGAGGCTACAGTAATCAAAACAGTATGGTATTGGTACAAGAACAGGCATATAGACCAATGGAACAGGATAGAGATTCCAGAAGCAAAAGCTCAATTTTTCAACCAACTCATCTTTGACAAAGTCTCCAACAACAACTACTGGGGAGAGGAGAACCTATTCAGTAAATGGTGCTGGGAAAACTCGCTGATCACATGCAGAAGATTGAAACAGGATCCCTACCTATCACCATATACAAAAAAACTCTAAGTGAATCAAAGACCTAAATGTAAAACCTCAAACTATAAGAATCTTAGAAACCGCAGGAGACGCCCTTATAAAAATTGAAACTGGCGATCAATTCCTGATCAGAACCCTAAGTGCCTATACCATATGAAATAAGATAGACAAGTGGGACCTCATCAAGCTAACAAGCTTCTGTAAAGCAAAAGAAACAGTCAAGAGAGCAGGGAGGCAGCCCACAGATGGGAAAAAATATTTTCCAACTGCATATCTGATAAGCCCCTAATATCTAGGATCTACAAGGAACTCAAAAAGAAAAAAAACAAACAGACCCATTAAAAAGTAGGCAAAAGATATGAATAGACACTTCTCAAAAGAAGATATATGGGCAGCCAAGAGACACATGAAAAAGTTCTCAGTCTCACTAATCATCACAGAAATGCAAATCAAAACCACATTAAGATACCACCTAACTCCAGTAAGAATGGTCGTCATTAATAAAACAAACAACTGTTGCTGGCGAGGATGTGGAGAAAAAGGAATGCTTCTACACTGCTGGTGGGAATGCAAACTAGCTCAACCTTTTTGGAAGACAGAGTAATGATTTCTGAAAGAATTAGAAATTGACTTCCATATGACCCAGCAATTCCCCTATTAGGAATATACCCAGAGGAACTCAAATCATTCTACAAAAAAGATACCTGCATACGTATGTTTGTTGCATCTCTATTCACAATAGCAAAAACATGAAACCAAGCATGCTTCCCATCGAAGCTGGGCTGGATTTTAAAAATGTGGTACATATACACAATGGAGTATTATGCAGCCATAAAGAAGGACATACATATGGACTTTGCAGCAACTTGGATGGATTTAGAGGCAATCATACTCAGTGATCTATCACAGAAACAAAGAACAGAGTACCATATGTTCTCACTCATAATCGAGCCTTGAACAATTATAATACCATAAGAAAGGGATTGGCAGTAGTGGGAAACTGCCAGGGGAGGGGGATGGGATTGGCAATTAGGAAAACTGCTAGGGAAGGGAGGGCACACCTCATCAACAAGGGTACCTGCATAATCAACATTTGTATATCTAACCCTGAATTGTACCCCACATCTTTAAAATAACATTTTTTAAAAGAATAAATATGAATGAGGACAAGAGGAAAGAATGAAGGAGTTGATAACAGAGATAACAGCAATAAAGAATACAGTGAATGAAATAAATGACAAACTGATAAGCATGGAAAGTAGAATTAACCAAGAAGAAGAAAGAATCTCAGAGCTTGAGCACCAAAATATGGAACTAACCCAAACTGTTAAAAACATAGAAAAGGTCTGGGTGTGGTGGCCAAGCCTGTAATTCCAACACGTTGGAAGGCCAAGACAAGAGAATTCCCCAAGTCCATGGGTTTGAGACCAGCCTGGGCAATTTGGTGAGACCTCATTTCAACAATAAATCAAAAAATTAGCCAGGTATGGTAGCATGCACCTGTAGTTCCAGCTACATGGAAGGCTGAGGTGGAAGAATTGATTAGCCCGGCACATTGATGTTGGGGTGGCCATGAGCCTGCCACTACACTCCAGCCTGGGTGACAGAGTGAGACTCCAACTCAAAAAAAAAAAAAAATAGAAATGAAGCTTAAAGAGACAGAACAAAACCTCCAAGAGATTATTTTAAGAGACTGAACCTAAGATTAATTGGAATTCCTGAGGCAGATCAGAGACAGAGATCACCCTGGAACAAACATTCCATGAAATTATCCAAGAAAACTTCCCTCATCTCATCAGTGACGCAATCATTCAAGCACAGATATTCAGAAAACGCCTGCAAAACAACAAATGAGTAGACCAACTCCTAGACACATAGTAATTGACTACACAAAGTAAGTATAAAAGAAAAAATCCTAAAGGCAGCAAGAGAAAAAGGTCAGACTACCTACCAGGGAAGACCAATTAGAATTGCAGCAGATTAATCTACAGAAACAATTCAGGGTAGGAGAACTTGGAGCCCAATCTTCAAAGTTCTCAAAGACAATGTATTTCAACCAAGAATTACCTATCCAGCAAGCTAAGTTTCATCCCAGACATTCAATCCCTAAGAGCTTACACTGCCTCCAGACCAGCTCTATAAGAAACACATAAGAAAATATTAAACACAGAAGAAAGGTAAAAAGAATGACAACACCCTTCACAAGAATACAGGAAAAAGATTGAAAACACACATGAATCAACCCAAAAATCAAAAGAAAGACAACAAATGAACAGCAACAACAACAGACTCTATAAGAACCTCACGACAAGGATAAACTCTCACTTCTCAATAATTAGCCTGAATGTGAATGGACTAAAGGCACCACTGAAAAGGCATAGATTAGCAAATTGGATAAAATATCATTATGCAACAATATAATGTCTCCAAGAGACTCATCTCACCAGAAAGGACACTCACAGACTCAAACTAAGAGGATGGAAAACAAAATTTCAGGCCAATGAAACACAAAAGAGAGCAGGAGTTGTGATCTTAATATCAGACAAAATAACCTTTAAGTTATCAAAAATTTTAAAAGATATGGAAAGTCACTACATAATGATAAGAGGATAAATCCATTAACAAGAAGTATCCATCCTAATCACATATGCATCCAACATAGGAGCACCAACTTTCATAAAGCATCTTCTAGATAAGCAAAAAAAAGATATTGACTCTAACACTGTCATAGCTGAGGACTTAAATACCCCAACAAGGAGATCCAGACCTCAATGTGACACTAGGCCAAATGGACTTAATTGTTACCTACAGAACACTCCACCCAACAACCATGGAATATACATTGGAATATACATCCTATTCATCACCACATGGAACATACTCTGCATCCTTGGCCATAAATCAAGCATAAACAAATTCCATAAGACTGAAATTCTGCCATGCACCTTCTCAGACCACAGTGGAATAAAAATAAGAATCAACACCAACAAAGTTCCCCCAAAACTCACAAAGACATGGACACTAAACACCATGATGCTAAACAACTCCTAAGTCAACACAGAAATCAAAACAGTGATGAAAAGACACCTGGAAACAAATGAAAATGAAGAAACTTCTTACCAAAACCTCTGGGATACCATGAAATCAGTACTAAGAGGGGAAGTCATATCTCTACAAACACACATGAAGGAAATGGAAAGATCACAAGTTAACAGCCTAACAAATCACCTAAGGAAGCTGGAAAAGCAAGACCACCAAAACCCTAAATTCAGCAGAAGAACCCAGATCACCAAAATAAAAGCCCAAATTCAGGACACAGAAGACAAAAATATCATAGAAAAAAATCAAACAAAAAGCAGGTTCTTTGAAAGAATAAACAAGATTGATGAACCCTAAGCTAGACTGACCAAGAAAAAGAGAGAAAAACACCCAAATAAACACAATCAGAAATGCAAAAGTTGTAGTCACAACTGACTCCGAAGAAATACAAAAGATTATCAGAAATTACTATGTACACAAGTATGGAAACAAACTTGAAAACCTAAATAAAATGAAGGACTTTCTCACTTCACACAGCCACCCCAGGTTGAAACAAGAAAAAATCAAGACCCTAAATAGACAAATAACAACCCAGGAAATCGACTATACAATAAGAAAACTACCAACAAAAAAAAATTCCTGTACCAGATGGCTTTCCAGCAGAATTCTACAAAACATACAAGGAGAAGCTGAAACCAATCCTATTGAAAGCATTCCAGGAAACTAAGAAAGATGCAACTCTCCTCAAATCAATTTATGAAGCTAACATCACATTGCTACCCAAACTGGGTAAAGATGCAACAAAGAAAGAGAACTACAGGCCAATATCCCTTATGAACGTAGATGCTAAAATTCTCAACAAGATTCTAGCAAACCAGATCCAACAACACATCTCAAAAATCATCCACCATGACCAAGTAGGCTTCATCCCCAGGAAGCAGGGCTGGTTCAACATCTGCAAGACCATAAACATAATTAAATACGTCAACAGATGTAAAGACAAAAACCACATGATTATCTCATTAGACACAGAAAAAAGCTTTCAATAAAATCCAGCATCCCTTCTTGATAAAAACCCTCGAACATCTAGGAATAGATGGAACATACCTCAAAATAGTAAGAGCCATCTAGGAGAAACCCACAGCTACCATACTGCTAAACAGACAGAAATTGGAACCATTTACCCTGAAAACTGGAACAAGACAAGGATGCCCACTCTCACCCCCCTTCTGTTCAACATAGTATTGGAAGTCCTAGCTAGAGCTATCAGACAAGAGAAGGAAATCAGGTGTACCCAAATAGGAAAATAGGAAGCTGAGTTATCCCTCTTTGCAGACAACATGAATCTATACCTCAAAAACCCAAGAGAATCTATCAAAAACCTTGCACTGATAAAGGAGCTTGGCAACATCTCAAGGTATAAAGTAAATGTAAAAAAGACAGTCGCATTCCTATACACCAACAATAAACAAAGAGAAACTCAAATAAAAAGCACAAGCTCATTCACAACAGTCACACACACACAAAATGAAATACCTTGGAATCTTCCTAACAAGAAAAATCAAAGACCTTTACAACAAAAACATTGCTAAAACATGACACAAACCAATGGAAAAATATTCCATGCTCACGGATTGCAAGAATCAACACTGTTAATATGTCCATCCTACCCAAGGCAATCTACAGATTTAATGCAATACCCATTAAATTACCAGCAACATTCTTCTCAGGAATTCATATGGAAACATAAAAAACCACAAATAGCCAAAACAATCATCAGCAAAAAAAAAAAAAAAGCAGAACTTAAGCTTTATTATAAAGCTACAATAACCAAAACAGCCTGGTATTGGTACAAGAACAGGCATATAGACCAATGGAACAGGAAAGAGATTCCAGAAACAAAACCTCAATTTCTCAACCAACTCATCTTCGACAAAGCTACTGGGGAGAGGAGAACCTATTCAGTAAGTGGTGCTGGGAAAACTGGCTGACCACATGCAGAAGATTAAAAGAAGACCCTACCTATCACCATACACAAAAGTCAACTCTAAATGGATCAAAGACCTAAGATCAAAGACCTAAGCGTAAAACCTCAAACTATAAGAACCTTAAAAATGCGAGGAGACACCCTTATGGAAATTGGAACTGTCAACCAATTCCTGATCAAAACCCCCAAGTGCCCATGCCATGGATAAGATAGGTAAGTGGGACCTCATCAAACTGACAAGCTTCTGCAAAGCCAAAGAAACCAGCAAGAGAGTGGAGAGACAGCCCACAGACTGGGAAGAAATATTTGCCAACTGTATATCTGACAAAGGCCTAACATCTAGGATCTAGAAGGAACTCAAATGTGCTACATAGAAAAAACAAACAGCCCTATTACAAAGTGGAAAAAATATTTGAATAGACACTTCTCAAAGAAGACATAAAAGCAGCCAACAGATACATGAAAAAATGCTCAGCCTCACTGATCATCAAATAAATGCAAATTAAAACCACACTGAGATACCACATAATTCCATTTACTATGGTCATCATCAATAACAAAAAACAACAGATGCTTGAGAGGATGCGGAGAAAAGGGAATACTTCTACACTGTTGGTGGGAGTGTAAACTAGTACAACCTCTGTAGAAAACAGTGTGGCAAGTCCTAAAAGATCTAAAAATCGATCTCCCATACAACTCCCCAAACCCCCTACTGAGAATATAGCTGGAGGAACTCAAATCACTCTATGAAAAAGATACCTGCACATGCATGTCTATTGCAGCATTATTCACAACAGCAAAAACATGGAACCAACAACCATGCTGCCCATCGAAAGAGGACTGGATTTTTAAAATGTGATACTATACACAATGAATATTACACAGCCATAAAGGACAAAATTATGAACTTTGAAGAAACATGGATGGACTTAGCGCCAATAAAACTGAGTGATCTATCACAGAAGCAAAGAACTGAGAATCACGTGTTCTCACTCATAGGCGGGCCCTTTGAACAACTATCGTAATATCCATGTCCATGAATTAGAAGAATCTAGATTATTAAAATTACCACATTACTCAAAGCAATTTAAAGATTCAACACAATCCCTATTAAATCACCAACATCGTTCTTCACATAATTAGGAAAAAAATCCTAAAATTCATATGAAACAAAAAAAGAGCCCAAATAGTCAAAGTAATCCTAAACAAAAAGGCATCACATTACCCAACTTCAACTTATACTACAAAAATGCTATAATAACCAAAATATCATACTACTGGTACAAAAGTAGAACATAGATCAATAGAACAAAACAGAGAATTGAGAAATAAACCCAAATAATACGCAAAGACCAACTGATCTTTGATAAAGCCAACAAAACTAAACAATGGGGAATTTTTCACTAATTCAAGGTTACTGAGAATAAGAATTCCAGTTACTACATAATTCTGTATATAAACTGTGCCAAAGAAGATATGTCCTTTTTGAAAATGATAATAATTTTGTCTAATTCAGAAGTCACCTAATGGTTGTTTCAAATTATTAACTTGGAAATGTTATTTACAAAACACTGAAGGGATCAGTAAGTAAGAAAGAGAGATGTGGAAAACATTATGGATATGAATATGTGTTTTTGACAAAGGTTATAAGGAAAAGAAAATGATTGTGTATGGAAAAGGAGCATGTACAAGAGGTTTTGATTTCATTCTTTTTGTACCTCAACAGTGCAACTTTGTTGTGTCTTGTTTTCAGCTTTTTTTTTCCCTGAAAAAGCCTAAAGTGATGGCTTTCTCCTTGAAAATTTTTGTCAGCTCCTATAACTTTTTTCTCCTGTTCTGGCTGCTGTTGCGGCCTAATGGCAAAATACTCATCCTGAAAGTCTAGAAAAGCATTCCTTTCCTTCATTATAACTTTGTTCTGTCCTACTTGTGGGGAAGCTGGTTAAAATTAAACAAATTTGTTCATAGGGTTTTATTTAAATTAGCTTTCACATTAAATATACAAAGGTAAAATTTTGATTCCTCTTATGAGCAAACTTTTTATGTAATAGTAATAAGAGATAGTAAAAATTTTTGTTTACCTTTGAATAAACTGAAGGGGGAAAAGGAAGAGAGAGAGAAGGATGGATTTCATTGACTTCATCCTGTCTTTACTGGGTCTAATTGTTTGGGAAACTGAGTCTCCTCTGTCAGAGGGTAAAGGTTTTTGCTTTTTTGTAATCTCTGAATTATCCTTGTGGCTAAGTCAATGATTATTTTATAGAGACCTGTGATCCTATTTTGTGATATCAAGTGTTTTACCTTTGATATTTTGCTTTCCAGAACCAAAATTTCAAGTTCTAAGTTCAGTTTTTGGGATCTCAAATTAACTTTTTTTAGTTATTAAGCCACCTGAAGTCAAAAAGAGACATAGTAAGCTTATTTGGTATGTCAAAATTAAACTGAAAGTACTGTCAAATATAAAATAGTATTTAAATTTCTTTGGGTTATATTTATATGAATGTGCTATTAATGTGTTCCAAAATTGTGCAAGATTCCTAAAAATCAGATATGTCTTAGTATATGCTATGAATAATAATTATTATTGTCATATTGTTCTATGTCAAAGAAATAACCAAATTCTTTCATCAATAGTGTCTTCAGTCATGTTGTCCTGAGCATTCATGATTGTTGTTTTGCTTTAATTGTTCTCAAAAAACAGTTTGTGGTAGGCTACAGTTCAAACCTATTTCTTTGAGAGAGTTATTGCTTGCTGGTCCAGTGTCAAACAGAGTAGGAGTTGATTACATGGACTAAAGTAATAGAGGTCTGAAATAATTTTTATGACTTTTTTGTTTGAAACATTGCTGATTTTTTGCTTCATTTTTCACAGTGAAGAAAACTTTTTTCTTTTGAGCTGTTTATCATATTTAACAATTGAGTAGAGTATATTCTTGTAAACAAAATCTGGGGAATATTTATTTCCATCTGATGCCTACAGAATTTGGAAATGATGAATAAGTATTCTTTTTTTTCTTAAATCAAGATTTATTGAGAGGACAAAAAAGCTCCCACGGCCCAAGGAGGTTGTCCAAGTATTCTTAATTTATTATAATATATAGTTGTTTACATCAATCCAATAAGAATCTGATTCCTTTTATAACAGGTTGCAATTGGAGACGATGGTACTTTTACCAAGGTATTGACTGCAGTAACAGAGTAAATTGCATTGAGAAATTTAGATTGACTTTATAGAACCAATAAAAGCCCTTAGGAAAGACTGACTTCATACCTTGTCTGTGCAGATCCTTTACAGGGTTCCTGACCTTTGAAAGGTAAAGAATGTCACTTTCTAACAGGCCTAGGAATCTCAAGATACTTTGAGACCTCAAGAAAAGAGGAATTCATACAGGTGTTATGAACACAGTCTAACGGAAAATCCTTAGCATGACTTCTGGCCTTGAGACTTTTAAAAAGTGAAATCCAAAAATTTGTATTAAAAATTTCCTGCAAAGTCAATTTAAAATAGCCTATATGTACAATAATTCTTGCTGCACTTTATGCAAATAATCAGTCTGAACTTTATTTTGCCAGTAACTTGGTCCCAATATGATTTGTCTTTGGTAGAAATTGGAGATTGGAAGAGGAAAAAAATATGTTTCAGAAGAAAGTCATGTTATGCCTGTTATTAGAGTAATGTTTGATTCCTGGGAAGCAACATGGTAAACATAGTATAGAGCTGCAATAGTGCTGCAGTACCTTCAAAAGAAAATCATATCACCTTTCAGTTAATGAATGTTTCATTTGTTCATTCCCCATGTGATGAAGGACCTTATATATTCTGTTTTCAAATCAAAATTTTTTCCTTCTCTGATTTAATATATTTTAAATACAACCTACACATTCCTCATAATTTTGATGGAGAACCCAACACATTTCCAAGTCATAAACAGTAATTTGAAAGAAAATCTTGGACACAGGTGACTCCAGAGTCTTGTATGATTCTGATTTTATACTTGTTGGCAGTAAGACTCAAATGAGCGAAACAGAGCTGAGCAAGCACTGGGTAAGCTTCTAGCAGTTCAAGACCTCTACGCTGGGTGTGTTTCTCAGCAAGATGACATTTTATATCCTGCTAATCTGAAAAAGAAAGTAGATGTAGATCAGAGGCTTTAACTGGGATGTATTAGATTCAATGTATTATACAGTTAAATTCTTACTAAACAAATTCTCACCACTAGCATGCAGAGCATTAATTCTACACATGGTAAACATAGGGCAGAATTTGTGTAGGTCAATCTCCCACCATGGTCCTTGGATCCCTCTCTATAATCTTAAAAAAATGAAGATTGCCTGAGCCCGCGCGTTCGAGATCCGCCTGGGCAACTTGGCGAGACCTCATCTCTACAATAAATCAAAAAATCAGCCGGGTATGGTAGCGCATACCTGTAATTCCGGCTACTCGGAAGGCTGAGGCGGAAGGATCGCCGGAGCCCAGCAGGTCGAGGCTGCAGTGGCCGGGTTTGCACTCCAGTCTGGGCAACAGAGTGAGACTCCAACTCAGAAAAAAAACGAAGATTGCTTGTGACTAAGAGAATGTTTGGTTGGCACACATATTGCACTATTAACTACAAGTGTTGAGCTGAGATAATTACAACCTCCATCTGTAATAACCAATTACAACATTGTAACTCCTGGCTTTAAGACTGCAACTGAATCAAATGAGCACGAGAAGATACAAACATACAGTAATTACAACAGCCAGCATCTAAAATGGCCTTAACAATACCCAATTCCTGGTATTCACACCCTTACACATTATACCAAGGTTGGTCTGTCACTCCCAAGATTAGATTCTAAAAAACCTTGAGACCTGTAATATTGTGAAACATATATTTGGTCTCTGTCTCTGTTTCCTGGCACACAGCTCCTAAAACCCTTGGAATCTTCAGTGATAAGAATGTCTTCTGTACACTAAGGAGATGACTGGTGGCTGAGGGCCCCTAGACAGCTTCAGAATGTGAGACTGGTCACCAGAAAGATCAAGGTAGATTAGCAGGCTTTCAGACCCACCTCCAACCTCAAGACAGGGGAGGGGCTAAAGGCTGAGTTATCACCAATGGACAATGTTTTAATCAATTATGCCTACGTTATAAAGTCTCTGTAAAAACCCAAAAGGACTGTGTTTGGAGAGCTTCCAGATACCTGCACACTATTAGCGGAATCTGTCTGAAGGTTCTTGAGGGCAGCATGCTTGAAAGGGCATGAAAGCTCCCCACCTCTTCCCACTTACCTTGCTCTATGCATCTCTTCCACCTGGCCGTATCTCTTTATTCTTTGAAATATCCTTAATAATAAATGGGGAAACATAAGTAGAATGTTCCCTTATGTTCTGGGAGTCACTCTAACAAATCAATTGAACCCAAAGAGAGGGTCATGGGAACTCCAGATTACTTCTATCCCAGCCTGTAGGTTAGAAGTATAGGTGACAACCTACTACTTGAGATTGGCATCTAAATTGGAAATCAGTTTTGTGGAGCTGAGCTTTCAAACTGTGGGATCTGACACTATCTCCAGTTAAACAGTGTCAAAATTTAATTGAATTAGAAGATACCCAGCTGGTGTCCACTGGAATATTGATGTATAAGAAAACAATCCCCATACATCTGATGTCAGAAGTTTTGTGTTGAGTAATGTAAGAGTAGAAAATAGGAAAAACATTTTGGGGTTTTTTTTCCTATCTCTCAAGACCTCTCTCTTGTTGCTCTCTCAGATCACTCACTACAGAAAGTCATCTGCCATTCATGAGTAGCCCTCTGAGGAAACTCAGAGGGCAAGGAATCAGGGTGTCTTATATACAACCATGTAAGTACAACATACCTGAAGCACATCTTCCAGCCTTGGTCAAGCCTTCAGATGACTGTGACCCCAACTGACAATTGATTGCAATCATGTGAGAACTTAAACCAGAACCTTTAAGATACATCAGTCTTATAGTTCTTACCCTCAGACATTGTGTGATGTTTCTTGTCTTAAGTAGCTAAATTTTAGACTAATTTGCTATGCAGCATTGTTCTGCACTGGTACAGCAATGCAGCCCAGATTGACAGAGAAACTAATTAAGTTCAAGATGGATAAAATTAAGTTCATCACAGCCATAAAAAAGAGCAAAATCATGACTTTCGCGGCAACCTGGATGGAACTAGAGTCTATAATACTGAGTGACCTCTCACAGAAACAAAGATCCGAGTATCGCAGGTACTCACTCATATAGTGGACCTTGAACATCAATGTAATACTACAAGAAAATGACTAACAGTAGTGGGAAACTATGGCGGGGGAGATGGGATTAACGATAGTAAATATCTGTCTGGGAACGGGGAAACACCTCTTATCAACAAGGGTGCCTGAACGAAACGTATTTGTATACTTAACCCTTAACTATACCCCCACAAAATCATAATAAAAAATATTGATTATAAAAAAAAATTAAGTTCGTGATGGATAAAATCAATCATCTTTACATTATACACAAGGCCGTAACTTGTAAAGCAGTGACTAGAGAGCTTTTACAAAGTACATGCAAGTACTTCTATATACTGCCCATGAAAGTGTAAATTTTTATAGCCACTTTTGAAAACTGTTTGGTGTATCTACTGCAGCTAAACATATGCCTGGCTAAGACCCAGCAGTTCTACTCCCAGATAAACACAGAACAGAAATTGGAGCATACACTTACCACAAGATATGTAAGAGAGTGTTAATACTAGTTTTATGCATGAAAGCCAAATATATACAACCCAAATTTTCATTCATAGTAGACTAGATAAACAAATTTTAGTATATTTGTAAAACTGAGTAGTATGTAGCAATGAAAGAGCATAGGCTATGGCTGCATACAACATAGGTGAATCTCACTACCTAATTTTGAGTGAATGAAGTCAGAGAACAAAGAGTGTATCCTATGTGATTATATTTATATGAAGGCTAAGAATAGGGAAAATTCATCATGCACTGAAATCAGAATGGTGGTTACTTCTGATGGGGCTAGCCAGAAGGGATCACCAGACCAAAAGAGATTTTTAGAGTGTGGAAATCATCTATATCTTCATCTAGGTAGAGTTACATGGGTGCACATGTATGCAAAAAACTACTGAACTGTGCACTTGAGCTTCTACATGTATATTATACTTTGACAACAAAAACAACAAGCTCTGAACAATTTATATGTTAAAGAAACTGCTCCAAGATAATAATCAAGAGGAAAACTTGTTTCATCTTCATAGCAGTCTGTATTTTTTATATTAATCATAGGAATGTATCATTTTAAATTTTAAAATGTCATTTCAAAAGAATAGTATGTTACAGTGTAAATGTCATTTAATTACAACTATAAAATATATATACAGAGCAAAAAGGATGGGAAGAAAATGCACTGAAATATTAACAGATTTATTTTCTATGAGAAGAAAAGTGTTATTTTTTTCTTGTTTTTCTGTTTCTCTGTTTTGAGAGTTTTCAATGTTGAGCATATATTGCTTTTATAAGAGAAAAAAATGTTTTAGGACTGACTGAGAAAATTGTCCCTTACTTACCTATTACAAAAAACATAGGGAAAGAAAGACAAACCAAAACATAGTATTTCCAAGGAACTTGTAGAAAGGTGCACTAACAGAGAGTGACATATTTAAAGTTTCTGTTATATTTTAAAATGTGCTATTTGGAGTCATAAACAGGTATTACTGAACAAGAATATTGAATGTAGTAGATGCTGAAAAATTTTTTTTTTAGTCACCCCATGCTCATGGATTGGAATAGTCAATATTCTCAAGAAGTCCATCCTACCCAAGGCAATCTACAGATTCAATGTAATACTACCCATCAAATTACCAATATCATTTTCCACAGAACTGGTAGAGTTACATAGGTGTACATAAATTCATATGGAAACCAAAAAAAGCACAAATTGCCAAAACAATCTTCAGCAAAATGAACAAAGTGGGAGGTATCACAACTCCAGACTTTAAACTGTTACAAGCCACAATACCAAGATGGTATGGTACTGGTACAGGAATAGGCACATAGACCAATGGAACAGGACAGAGATTCTGGAAGTAAAAACACAGTCTCTCAACCAATTCATCTTCAACAAAGCCACCAATAACAATCACTGGGGAAAGGAGATCATATTTAGCAAATAGTGCTGGGAAAACTGGCTAACTGTATGCAGAGGAATGAAACTGGACCCTTACTTATCACCATGTACAAAAATCAACTCAAAATGGATCAAAGATCTAAACATAAAGCCTAGAAGAAAATATAGGAAACACCGTTATGCACACTGGAGTAATCAATGAATTCATGACCAAGCCCTCAAAAGAAAATGCCATAAAAGCTAAGGTAGACGAGTGGGACCTCATCAAACTGAAAAGCTTTTGCACAGCAAAAAAAAAAAAAAAAATCAAGAGAGTAAAGAAACAACCCACAGAATGGAAAAAAATATTAACAAATTATGTATCTGACAAAAGTCTAACATCCAGGATCTATAAGGAACTCAAATAAATTGAAAAGACAAAACCAAACATCCCCATTAAAAAGTGGGCAAAAAGCCGGGCTCAGTGGCTCAGCCTGTAATCCCGCGCCTTTGAGAGGCTGAGGTGAGTGAATTGTCTGAGCCCGCGGGTTCGAGACCCACCTGGGCAGCAAGACCTCATCTCTACAATAAATCAAAAAAATCAGGCGGGTGTGGTAGCACATGCCTGTAATTCCGAGCTACTTGGAAGGCTGAGGTGGAAGGATTGCCAGAGCCCAGCAGGCCGAGGCTGCGGTGCCCAGGAGCGGCTACTGCACTCCAGTCTAGGCAACAGAGTGAGACTCCAACTCAAAAAAAAAAAGTGGGCAAAAGACATGGACAGACATTTCTCAAAAGCTGGCATACATGCAGCCAACAGACACATGAAAAAATGCTCAGCCTCACTAATCAGGGAAAAGTAAATCAAAACTACAATGAGATACCACCTAACTCTGGTAAGAATGGCTATCATTAATAAGTCAAAAAACAACAAATGCTGGTGTGAGTGCAAAGGGAATGCTTCTACACTGTTGGTGGGAATGCAAGCTAGTTCAACCTCTATGAAAAAAAGTGTGGTGATTCCTAGAAGAACAAAAATTGATCTTCCACATGATCCAGCAATTCCTCTGCTGGAAATATAACTGGAATATGCTCTCAAAAAGATACCTGTGCACACATGTTTATTGCCACAATATTAACAATAGCAAAAACATTTAACCAGCCCAGCTGCCTGTTGAAAGTGGACTGGATAAAGAAAATGTGGTACATATACATTATGGAGTAGTATGCAGCTATAATGAAGAACAAAATAATGAACTTCACAGCAACTTGGATACAGTTGGAGATCATCATACTAACTGAACTATCACAGAAACAAAGAACTGAATACCTCATTGTTTCAGGCCAAAATCTCTGCAATCAAATATTCAGTTTATTTTACTAGGTGGAAAACACCTGCAAAGACTCAGGTATACTTACTTCTCTGCCCCAGGGACATCTTCCAAGTGTTTCCCTGATCTGCTTGTCCAAATGCCCACTTCCACCCACAGAGCCACAGGCAGCCCACAGCTGGCAGTGTGTCCCTACTTCCAGCTACCAAGAGAAATACTAGAGTTCAATCTCAGAACACCCTGCTATCAATCAAGAAATGTTAACTAGTTTTTATAGTAAAAAAAATTAATATGAATACAGGAAAAGAAATTCCAACAGCACAAAAAGATATCAAGATGTGTCCTTCTCACCTCAGACTATGAGTCTCCCAGACTCCTCTCCCAAAAGGGCAACCTCTGTCAACAGTTTATTACATATCCCTCTAGAATTATTATATAATCTAGAACAATTACATAATAGGCATCGATTCCCTTTATTACATGTGAGAGCATAATTCACAAATTTTCTGCCCACTCTCCCCACTCTCTCCACCTCCCACTTAACAACTGATTCGGAGATCATTCTATTAAGTTTGGCTAGGGTTCCTTTTCTTCATTCAATAGCTAATTTTGTTTTCAAATTAAGGTAATATTTAATTTAGTCAATTGCTCAGATCTTAAATGCACAATCCAATAATTTTTATAAGCATGTAAATCATATAAACAACACTCAAATTCTATTACCCTCCCCTCCAAAATTCCTCCCTGCCCCTTCTAGTAATCCACACTTACTATAGTCAACCACATTCTAATTTCTGTCATCACAGATTGATTTTTGTCTGTTGAACTTCATGTAAATAGAATCATACAGTACACACTCCTGTATCTGATTTATTTTAAGCAAATGCTTTTGAAATGTATTCCTGTTGTTGTGCATATCTGTTAATTCCTTTGATTGTTGTTGCTAAGTAGTGTTCCATTGTATGAATATACCACAATTTTTCTATTTTGTTGGTGGACATTTGGACTGTTCCAGTTTGGGACTATTATGAATAAAGTTGTCATAAACAACAAAAAAGAAATATTTGTTTAGTGAATGATGTGAGCATTAATATAACCTGTGGGTTTATGTACACTATACCTATTTTGTAGGAGCATAATTTACCAAAATGGTAACCCCAATTATTGTAGTCTCATCTGCACTTGCATATTTATCACAGCATAATTCATAATTGCAAAGATGTGGAATCAGCTTAAATGCCCATCAAATAATCAGTGGATAAAGAAAATGTGATATACATATATCACAGAATACTATTGAACCATCAAAAGAATGAAATAATGTATTTTGCAGCAACTTGTATGGAATTGGAGACCATTATCGTAAGTGAAGCAATGCAGAAATGGAAAACCAAATACCGCATATTCTCACTTATAAGTGGGAACAAAGCTATGGGCCTTCAAAGGCATATAGAATGGTATAATGGACAGTGGAGACTCAGAAGGGAAAAAGTGAGAAGGGAGTGAGGGATGAAAACTTACCTACTGGATACAACATGCACTAGTGGTGGTGATGGGTAAAGCCAGTCTTCTTCACAATGCGTCTACGTAGTCAAAAACCATTTGTACCCCTAAAGCTAATGAAATTTTAATTTTAAAAAAGACGAAAAAGATTATTGTAGTCTCATGAACCAGTGTGAATGGAAATTTTCAAAAGGCAGCTTTTATCTCAGGGCATACTCATTATGCAATGAGATTTCCCCTGCAACTCTCTAGGTGATTTTGGTATATCTAGGCAGACACAAAGCATAGACACTCAGAAACAAAGACTAAGTAAATGTTCCCCTTTGAAAATTTTCATACATCTATGTTGGAGATGGGACACACTGGAGGTGACAGGATCATGCAGGCAGATACCTCATGAATGGCTTGGTACTTCCTCATGGTAAAAAGTCTCGCTATGTTCATGTGGTAGTTGGTTGCTTAAAAGCGCCTGACATTTCTCTGCTTTTCACAGTAATTGTAAGCTTACAGAGACCTCACTAGAAGCTCAGTGGGTGCTGGTGCCATGCAGAACCATCAGCCAAAATAAACCTTTTCTTCTTTATAAATTACCCAGCCTCGGGTATATTTTTATAGCAATGCAACACAGACTGATACATGTCTTTACTTATCCATCTATCCATATACTATTTTTCTCATTAAAAAAAGCAAAGTGGGGTGGGGGGAGCAAAGCAAGATTACTGTGCAAACACAGAAAATATTAAAAGTATAAAGAAAAATTAGTTATCTATAATAACAAGGACTTCTGGCAAGAGGCGACGGGGCAACCTGGTCTGTGAAACCCTCTGCAAAGGAGAACTGCAGTGGGTCTCTGGCTCTCGCCCCAGGGACTGCAGACCCCAAAATCACAGCCTGCTCTTCATACGGAGCTCAGCCATTGCCACCACTGGGGCATCGCAGAGGACTGGACAGCCACTGCAACACAGACGCCACCACCGCCGCCGCCACCAGTAGCACATTGCACCACCCAGGCCAGAGGTGATCCATGACTTCAGTTCTTGAAGCCCCTTCAGGGAAGATCTGCTGGGATCACTGCCACATCTCCTGCAGCAGAGACATCCTGCCCGCCATGAGTCTCCTGCCTGTGCCCTGAGGCAGACACCATCTCCAGTCTCTGCCATTCCTGTCCAGCCCCACCCCCTCTGGGGTGAGCAGCTGAGATAGCACCACTTGCTGGCAATTCAAGGTAACAACACCGAAACGGGAGAAACAAGCTTGAAAAAGACATAGGCCAGAGTGGTGAACGGAGAGTGATCTGAATTGTCCTTCACAGCAGACCAGGGGCAACTGACCCTAACTACAAACTAATTTACCTGCTTGAAAAGAAAGCTAGAAATCAGAACTGAAGGAACATTGTTCTTAAACGAAAAGTCTCAGAGTGTGCTTCATTGATTCTGTTAGTTTAATGACTTAATTCTATTCCTACTGTACTGTTCCTTTTTTTTTCCTGTTCCTTTTCTTCTCTTTTCTTCTCTCTGTAAACCATATCTTTGTATAGAGGAACAGCACACCAATAAGGTGGTTGGTTAGCTTGTATGTTAGCATCACTATATGTTTTAATTTTTTTTTGGTATGGGAGTTGGTTCATCAGTAGCTGGGGTCTATTGTTCTTATCTGTTTCAGTATAGGTCTCTCTCTCCATTTGTTGGCACACATTTGTTTCCCCCCTTACTCCTCTATCTCTCCACTCCCCTCTTCAACCCACTATCTGCTCCATTCTCTTCCCTCTGCTAACCACATTTTATTTCAGTAAGCCTACAGCCCCACTGCATGGACAGATTCCAAGGCAGTGGGAAGTGGGTTCCAGATTATCCACACACCTGTCAGCGAATACCAGGACCTGCAGATAGATTTTGAATCACAGCTCCCCCCTTAAGTAAATCTCAAAACTGCAAAAAGGACCACCCCCAACCTACAGTGCAACTCCAGAATTGAACAAAGTAAGAGGGCATACACAAAGAATAGGAGATTGAACAAACAGAAGTAAAACCAATCCCTTTACCCCTGAATAACAGAATTAAAGAAGACAGTGACGTGGAGGGAAGGAAAAAGTAGGGAGGGGGAAAAACCGCACAAATGAAGAAAAACCAAAAGAAGAATATAGGTCTCACACAGACCCCTGGGAGATCAGACACTGAGAAAACAGATTCTGGAACACAAACAATGAAGAGCCCCCAGAATGACTGGTCACATGCAACAAACCCAGACATCAAGACATTAATGGAGAGAATTTTAAAAATTGAGGAGAGACAAGAGGAAAATAAGAAGGAGCTGATGTCAAAAATAACAGCAATAAAGAATACTGTGATGGAAATGAATAATAGACTAATAAGCATGGAAAGCAGAATTAGCCAAGCAGAAGAAAGAATCTCAGAGCTCGAAGACCAAAACACAGAATTAACCCAAACTGTCAAAAGCATAGAAAAGAAGCTCAAAAAGACAGAAAAAAATCTGCAAGAGATGAATGATCACTTCAAGAGACCAAACCCAAGAGTAATTGGGCTTCCTGAGGCAGAGAGAAAACAGCAGCCACACTGGAACAAACATTTCATGAAATCATTCAAGAAAACCTCCCTCATCTCATCAAGGATGAAAAAATTCAAACACAAGAGATTCAGAGAACCCCTGCAAGACAACAAACGAGAAGACCAACTCCCAGACACATAATAATTCGCCTAAACAAAGTAGCTATAAAAGAAAAAATCCTAAAGGCAGTAAGAGAAAAAGGCCAGACTACCTACCAGGGAAGACCAATTAGAATAGCAGCAGATTTATCCACAGAAACCCTTCAGGCTAGGAGAGCATGGAGCCCTATCTTCAAAGTTCTAAAAGATGAACAATTTCAACCAAGAATAACCTACCCAGTCAAGCTAAGCTTCATCAATGAGGGAGAATTGAACTCTTTCCCAAATATCCAATCCCTAAGAACCTATGCTGCCACCAGACCACCTCTGCAAGAAACACTTAAGAAAGTACTGAACACAGAAGAAAAAGAAAAAAGAACAACAATGTTCTTCACAAGAGTAGAGGCAAAAGATTAAAAACACACATGAGCCAACTCCAGAACCCAAAGAAAGACAACAAACAAACAGGAACAACTCTGTAAGAACCTTATGACAGGGATCAACTCTTGCATTTCAATTATTAGCCTAAATGTGAATGGACTAAATGCACCACTGGAAAGACATAGAATGGCAAAATGGATAAAATATCATCAGGCAACAATCTATTGCCTTCAAGAGACTCGCCTCACTAGAAAGGACACCCACAGACTCAAAGTAAGAGGATGGGAAACAAACTTTCAGGCAAACGGAATACAAAAGAAAGGAGGAGTAGCAATCTTAATTACAGACAAAATATCCTTCAAGCTATTAAAAATCAAAAAAGATACAGAAGGCCACTACATAATGATAAAAGGCTCAATCCATCAACAAGAAATATCTATCCTAAACATATATGCACCCAACATAGGTGTGTCAACTTTCATAAAGCAACTTCTAGGAAAACAAAAGAAAGATATTGACTCTAACACCATCATAACTGGGGACTTTAACACCCCACTCACAACACTAGACAGATCATCAGGACAAAAAATCAGCAAGGAGATCCGGAACCTCAATGTGATTTGGACCAAATGGACTTAATTGATACCTACAGAACACTCCATCCAAAGACCACAGAATATACATTCTACTCATCACCACATGGAACGTATTCTAAGATCGAACATGTAATTGACCATAAATCAAGCATAAGCAAATTTAAAAGGACCGAAATTCTACCATGCACCTTCTTGGACCACAGTGGAATAAAAATAAACATTGACACCAACAAAGTTCCCCCAAAACCCACAAAGACATGGACACTAAGCAGCATGATGCTAAACAACTCCTGGGTCAATGATGAAATCAAAGCAGAGATCAAAAGATACCTGGAAACAAATGAAAATGAAGAAACATCTTACCAAAATCTCTGGGACGCCTTGAAAGCTGTAGTAAGAGGGGAATTTATATCCCTACAAACACACATGAAGAAAATGGAAGGAACACAAATTAACAACCTAACAAGCCACCTAAAAAAGCAAGACCACAAAAACCCTAATTTCAGCAGAAGAATCCAGATCACCAAAATAAAAGCCCAAATCCAGGACATAGAAGACAAAAAGATAATACAAAAAAAATCAATGAAACAAAAAGCTGGTTCTTCAAAAGGATAAGCAAGATAGATGGTCCCCTAGCTAGACTGACCAAGAAAAAATGAGAAAAAACCCAAATAAGCACAATCAGAAACACAAAAGATGAAGTCACATCTGACCCTGAAGAAATACAAAAGATCATTAGAGACTACTACGTACACTTGTATGGAAATAAACTTGAAAACCTTAAGGAAATGGAGGACTTTCTGACATCACACAACCTACCTAGATTGGAACAAGAAGAAATTGAGACCCTAAATAGACCAATAACAATCAAGGAAATTGACTACATAATAAGAAAACTTCCTACAAAAAAAAAGCCCTGGTCCAGATGGCTTGCCAGCAGAATTCTACAAGACATTTAAGGAGGAGTTGATACCAATCCTACTGAAGGTATTCCAGGTGATTGAAAAAGATGGAACTCTCCCCAAATCATTTTATGAAGCCAACATCACATCGATACCCAAACCAGGTAAAGATCCAACAAAGAAAGAGAACTACAGGCCAATATCTTTGATGAACATAGATGCTAAAATTCTCAACAAGATCCTAGCAAACCGAATTCAGCAATGCATCTCAAAAATCATCCATCATGACCAAGGCTTCATTCCTGGGATGCAAGGCTGGTTCACCATTCGTAAAATCATAAATGTAATTAAATACATCAACAGATGTCAAAACAAAAACCACATGATTATATCATTAGATGCAGAAAAAGCTTTTGATAAAATCCAGCACCCCTTCTTGATAAAAATCCTTGAACATCTAGGCATACGGGGAACATACCTCAAAATAGTAAAAGCCATCTACAAGAAACCCACAGCCAGCATAATCCTACATGGACAAAAACTGGAACCATTTCCCCTGAAAATTGGAAGAAGACAAGGATGCCCACTCTCACCCCTCCTGTTCAACATAGTATTGGAAGTCCTGGCTCAAGCAATCAGAGAAGAGGAGGCAATCAGGGGTATCCAAATAGGAAAAGAAGAAGTCCAGTTATCTCTCTTTGCAGATGATATGATTGTGTACCTTGAAAACCCAAGAGAATCTGTCAAAAACCTCCTTACACTGATAAAGGCCTTTGGCAAAGTCTCAGGATACAAAATAAATGTACAAAAGACAATCGCATTTCTCTACACCAATAATAAACAAACAGAAACCCAAATTAAAAACACAACTCTATTCACAATAGCCACCAAAAAAAAAAATGAACTACCTTGGCATCTTCCTAACCAGAGACATGAAAGACCTTTACAATGAAAATTACAAAACACTGCTCAAAGAAATCAAAGATGACACAAACAAGTGGAAAAATATCCCATGTTCATGGATTAGAAGAATCAACATTGTGAAGATGTCCATCTTACCTAAGGCAATCTACCAATCCAATGCAATACCCATCAAATTACCAGCAACATTCTTCTCAGACCTAGAAAAGACAACACAGGAATTCATATGGAAACACAAATGTCCAAGAATAGCCAGAACAATCCTCAACCAAAAAAAACAAAGCAGGTGGTATCACATTACCAGACTTCAAACTTTACTATAAAGCTACAATCATCAAAGCTTGGTATTGGTACAGGAACAGGCATATAGATCAATGGAATAGAATTGATATTCCAGAAGCAAAACCTCAATTTCTCAACCAACTCATCTTCAACAAAGCCCCCACCACCTACCACTGGGGAGAGGAGAACCTATTCAGTAAATGGTGCTGGGAAAACTGGCTGACCACATGCAGAAGATTGAAACAGGACCCCTATCTATCCCCATGCACAAAGGTTAACTCCAAATGGATCAGAGACCTAAATGTAAAACTTCAAACCATAAGAACCTTAGAAAATGAAGGAAATACCCTCATGGAAATCAGAACTGGCATCCAATTCCTGAACAAAACCCGAAACCCACAGGTCATAAGAGAGAAGATAGACAAGTGGAACCTTATTAAACTGACAAGCTTCTGCAAGGCCAAAGAAACCATCAAGAGAGCAGGGAGACAGCCTACAGACTGGGAAAAAATATTTGCCAACACCAGGTCTGACAAAGGCTTAACATCCTGGATCTACAAGGAACTGAAATGTGCTGAAAAGAAAAAAACAAACAACCCCATTATAAAATGGGCAAAAGATATGAACAGACACTTCACAAAAGAGGACATCCAAGCAGCCAACAAACACATGAAGAAATGTTCAAACTCACTAATCATCAGGGAGATGCAAATCAAAACCACACTGAAATACCATCTAACTTCAGTCAGAATGGCAATTATCAACAACTCAAAAAATAACAGTTGCTGGAGAGGGTGTGGTGAAAAGGGAACACTTCTACACTGTTGGTGGGAGTGTAAACTAGTGTAACCTCTGTGGAAATCAATGTGGCAATTCCTAAAAGCTCTAAATATCAACCTCCCATATGACCCTGCAATCCCCCTACCGGGAATATACCCTGAAGAACTCAAATCACTCTATAAAAAAGATACCTGCACACGTATGTTTATTGCAAAGTTGTTTACAATAGCAAGAACCTGGAAACAACCATGCTGCCCATCAAAAGAGGACTGGATTTAAAAAAATGTGGTACATATACACGATGGAATACGACGCAGTCATTAAAAAAAAAACAAAATCATGAATTTCGCAGCAAACTGGATGGAACTAGAGTCTATAATACTGAGTGACCTCTCACAGAAACAAAGATCCGAGTATCACATGTTCTCACTCATATAATGGACCTTGAACATCCAATGTAATACTGTAAGAAAATTACTGACGGTACTGGGAAACTATGAGGGGAGGGATGGGATTAACAGTAGCAAATATCTGTCTGGGGATGGGGAAACACCTCTTATCAACAGGGTGCCTGAATGAAACGTAATTGTACACCTAACCCTTAACTGTACCCCACAAAACCATAATAAAAAATATTGCTTAAAAAAAAACTCAGACCAAAACCTATTTGTATCCCCCAAAAATATTGAAATTTAAAAAATGAAGCATCCTTATCTTGTTCCTGATCATAAAGTGGAAACTTTTCATTATTTACCACTGAAAATGATCTTAGTTGTACACTTGTCATACAAGGGAGGACCCCCAAAAAACCTGAATTATTTTTTGGAAAGTGGGCCTTTTGTAGAACAGGATTCCCCCATTAGGTAATTGTTCTAGGAACCCATCAGCATCAGTATATCGGCTAGTATCATTGTGAGATACTGCATTTGGCCTCAGTTGATTTTTCTTGGAGATTCTTTCAACATATTTGTCCATATTCAACATTTCAACATATTTGTCCATGGGTGATTTACATGAACAATCTGCCCACACAGCGCTGAGTGTTCAGCAGTTTTTAACCAAAAACAGCATGACCCCTGTCCCCCTATCCTCCCTATTCCCCAATCTCTCCCCTAGTGACTTTTTTTTGTTTCCCTGAATGAAAAAAGTCCTCAGAGGGGAACATTTTGCAGATGTGGAAGAGGTGAAACTAAAATGGCAGAAGCATTAAAAGGCATCAAAATGTATGAGTTCAAAGACTGTTTTAAGCAGTGGAAAAAGAGCCTTAATGGTTGTATTGCATCAAACAGAGAGTACTTTGAAGGTAACTGAAGTTTAAACATGTAAGAATAAATATTAAAATTTTATAAATAAATTTTGGGGAATTTTTGGGTCCCCCCAATATGGCCTTGATTATGTTGAAGTACCTTCCTTCTATACCTAATTTTTTGAGGTTTCATTATGAAAGGATACTAAATTTTGCAAATGTTTTTTCTGAATTTACTGAGATGGTCATATGACTTTTTCCCTTTGTTTTCTATCACATTTATTGGTTTATTTATGTTGAAACATCCTTGCATTCCACTAATGAGCTATTGAATTCAGTTTGCTAGTATTTAGTTGAGAATTTTTGCATCCATGATCATCTAGGAAATTGACCTGTAATTTTATTTTCTTTTAGTGTCATTGTCTGGCTTTGGTATGAGGGTAGCGCTGGTCTGGGAAAATGAGTTTAAAGGTCCTTCCTCTTCCAATTTTTGGAAAAGTTATAGAAAGACTGGTATAAATTCTTCATTTAATGTCTGATAGAATTAACCTCTATAACTATATGCTCCTGGACTTTCTTTGATGGGAAATTTTTCAATTACTAATTCAGTCTTCTTACTCATTATAGGTCTATTCAGATTTTCTACTTCTTTACATTTAAGTTTTGCTGGGTTGTTTGTGTCTACGAATTTATGAATTTTTTTCCTAAGCTATGCAATTTGTTGGTATGTAATTGTTCACAGTAGTCTCTTACAATCATTTATATCTCTGTGATATCAGTAGCTAAGTCTTCATTTCTGATTTTTTTTTGAGTTCTCTCTTTTTTTTTAGTCTAGCTGAAGAATTTTCCATTTTGCTTATTTTTTTGAAAAAAACAACTCTTAGTACTATTAATCATTTTCATTGTTCTCCATATTCTATTCTCTATTTCATTTCATTTCATTTCATTCTGCTCTAATCTTTGTTCTTTCTTTCTATTTGCTAACTTTGGGCTGTTTGTTCAGAGCTATAGCATTAGGATGTTAATTGAAATCTTTCTTTTTTCTTCACACTAATGTTTATCACTATAAACTTTCCTCTTAGAACTGTTTGTGTGGCATTCTGTAAGTTTTGTTATGTTGAGTTTCCATTTTTATTTGTCTCGAGATACATTTTAGCGTCCCTTTTGATCTTTATCTGACCCATTGCTTGTTCAATAGGGTGTTGTTTAATTTCTACATATTTGTGAATTATCATGTTTTCTTCCTGCTATTGGTTTCTAGTTTTGTAACATTTTTGTCAGAAAAGGTGTTTGGTATGATTTTAATCTTTTTAAATGTGTTAAAACTTGTTTTGTGGCTTTCTATATGATCTGTCCTTGAGAACATTCCTTGAGAAGAATGTGTATTCTGCTGCTGTTGGATGGGATGGTCTGCTGCTGTGTGTCTATGAGGCCTGTTTGTTCTATTATTGTATTGTTATCTCTTTCTCCCTTCACATCTGTTAATATTTGCTTTATATAATTAGGTGCTCTGATGTTGAGAGTGTATACATTTACAATTTTGTTATATTCTCTTAAATGAATTGATCCTTTTATTATTATATAATGACCTTCTTTGTCTCTTGTTACAGCTTTTCACTTAAGTCTGTTTTGTCTGGTATAAATATAGCCATCTCTATTTAGTTTTCTATTTGCATAAAATGTCAGGTTTTCACCCCTTCACTTTCATTCTATGGATGTACTTAAAGCTTAGTGAGTCTTTTGCAGGCAGCATGTATCTGAGTCTTGCCTTTTTACCTACTAAGTCACTCTATGTCCTTTGATTAGAGAATTGAATCCATTTCCATTCAAGGTAATTATTGATAGATAAGAACTTACCTTAGCCATTTTGGTCATTGTTTTCTGGCTCTTGTGGAAATTTTTTGTTTCTTTCTTTCTTTCTACTGTTGTCTTTTGTGATTTGATCATTTTATATAGTAGTATGCTTTGGTTTCTTTTCTCTTTCTGTTTTGTGTATCTACTATAGGTTTTTGCTTTGTGGCTACCATGATGCTTACATTAAATATCATATCATTTCAACAGTCTGCTTTAAGCTGATAGCAACTTATCTTTGATTTCATACAAAAACTCTACACTTTTACCACCCCCTCCAACATTTTAAGTTTTTTGTGACAAATTTATATTTTTATGCTGTACATCCATTAACAAATTATTGTAGATCTAGTTATTTTTAATTTCTTTAACTTTTAAACTAGCATTAAAAGTGATTTACACACCACATTACAGTCTTAGAGTATTCCGAACTGACTATATATTTACTTTTACCAGTGAGTTTTATACTTTGATATGTCTTTATCTTACTAATTATTATCCTTTATTTAAGCTTGAAGAACTATCTTTAGGATTTCTTGTGAGACAAATCCAGTGGTAACTCCCTAAGCTTCTGTTTGTCTGGAAAGGTCTTTCTCCCCCCCCCACTTCTGTAGGACAGCTTTGTGAAGTAAAGTATTTTTCATTGACAGTTGTTTCTTTTATTACATTGACCATATCATCCCACTTTAGCCTAGTCTGTGAAATATCTGCTTAGAAGTGCTAATCTTCTGTTGCAGGTTCTATTGTATGTTATATGCATTTTTTTCTCTTGCTTCTTTCAAGATTCTCTCTTTATCTTTGATTATTGACAGTTTTATATAATGTATTAGTGAAGTCTCTTTGGATGGAATCTAATTGGAGAGCTTTGAGGTTCACATATCTGAATGTTCATAGCTTACCTAAGATTTAGAACATTTTCAGCCATTAAGTCTTTAAGTATTTATCCTTTTTTTCTATTCTCCTTCAGAGACTCCCATAATGCAAAAGTTAGTTCTCTTGATGGTGGTCCATAAATGTTATAGGTTGTCTTCATTCTTTTTTATTGTTTTTCTTTTTTCTCTTCTGACTTGCTATTTTCAAATGATCTCTGCTGTTGACCCTATCTATTACATTTGCATCTCATTCATTATATTCTTTAGTATCAAATTTTCTGTTTGGTTCTTTTTTGCTATTTACTTCTCTTTATTAAACTCATTTTCTTCTTCTATTATTTTTCTAATATTGTTGACCTGTCTATCTGTATTCCCTTGTAGTTCATTTATCTTCCTTAAAGCAATTATTCTGAATTCAACAATAGTCAGGCCATTTGTAAATTTCTTTTAGGGAAAATATTTCCTTGGAAGCAGTTACTGAAAGTTTATTGGTAATGTCATACTTCTCTAATTCTTTGGATTGTTGTAGTCTTGTGTAAAGTATATGCATATTTTGAAGAAAAAGTTGCCTTTTTCAAAATTAAAGACTGGCATTACCAGACTATAATGCCAACCAGGCATTGGGAACATGCTTGAGTGTGCTGTGGCACCAGGTCTAATGGCATGAGATGCCAAGTGTGGGGGCATATGAGGTCCAACAATTAAGTTCAAGAAGCATCCTAAAAATCCTAGAAAATATTCATTGCTGAATATTACTATGGTCACCTTTGAAGTACTCCTCTTGGGAAGCTATGCACCGATGTCAGCACCTAGTCCACCTGTCAAAGCAATTTTGGATCTCTTCCTGGAATGGCCATCAGAGCTGTTGTTGTAATCTGTTGAGGTCTGACAATTAAGTTCATGAACTTGCCACTGTGCGCTTGAGTTGGCAGTACTGTACAAATAACTGTATCGAAACACCCCCCCTACTTACCTGATCTGGCCCCCAATGACTTTTCTTTACCCAAAGATGAAGGAAGACATTTGATAACATTCAAGATATCAAGAGTAATATGAAGACCGCTCTGATGGCCATTCCAGAAAAGTTCCGAAGTTATTTTGATGGGTGAACTAATCACCAGATAGATGCATAGCTTCACAAGGGGAGTATAGTGATATTCAGCAATGAGGTATGTAGTAATTTTTCTAGTATGAGTTTGCAAACTTAATTATTGGCCCTCATAGAATGCTTTAGGTTGGGAGGAGCATAATATTTTGTGAGTCCATGACAATGACAACTCCATGATCCTTGGAAGCAAGAGCTGCAAGAAGTCATGTTAGTTGTGTAGGCTGAGTCCTCAGTGACATATCCAGTTCCAGTGGTAGAGAACCTACATAGGTAGATGTGGAGGCTGAGGCTAGTAGTGTGCACATGATCAGCTACAGGTATGCATGTAGCAGTTGAGCCTGGCTGCAAGCATGTATATGTTGGTAAGGGCCAAGCATAGGGGCAGAGCCAACTGTAGATATAAGCATGGGGGTGGGAGCTGGCAGAGTACATGCACATGGCTATAAAAATAAGTGCTGGTACTGTGCATATGTGCAGCTGGAGGGGCCAGCTATGGAAGCAAGAACAATGGTAGAGGCTGGTAATAGGAGTCAGGATCAACTACTTGTACACATGTAGTTGAGGAAGTTGAAACTGGCAGTATTTAAATGTACAGCTGCAGAGGACAACTGCAGGCATGTTGGTGGTGGTAGCTGCCAGTGACAGAGGTTGGGGCAGCTACCTATATGCACATAGCATGGGCATACACAGCAGTGGGAGCCAGGGTCTGCAGCAAGGGCCTAGGCTGTTTGTGAGCATGTGTGCAGTGATACGCTGAGTCTCTAGACTGGAGCATCACAGCAGCAGTGGCTTAAGGCAGCTCCAAGGGCAGGGGAGAGAGAAAGGTCAACTTAGGCAGCTAAAGATTGCAAAAACTAAAAACTGGTGGTGAAAGTCACATAGGGTCCACTGTAACTATGCTGACTATTGGTGTCCTCAGCAGTAAAAGCTGCTGGAATGCTCTGATAAAGGCCACTGGGGCCTATTGTGGCAAACATTACAGGGTTCTTGGTGGTGAAAGCTACAGAGAATGTATGGAAGTCATGAGGGTTTTGAAGGCCTCAACAGAGAAGGCTGCTGGAGAGTTCATAGGAACCATAGTTGCTTCCTCTGTGTGGCTAATACTGATAGCCGTACCTTCCTTATTGTTTCCAGACATCTCAACCCTGTATTTTAAAATACCACAAATGTTCTGCGCCAAAGTCATCTTATTCATATATTGTAGAGTTGAATTCTCTAATCTCAAGAGTAATCACCTCAAGAAATTGAGCAAATCCAAAGCTGTTTTAATAAGAAAAGGCATGACTGCAAATATAAGCTTTCCTGGCCCAACATAACGGGGTAGAAAAGTTTTCTTTATTTAGGAAGTCAATCTCTTTTATTTGCCCAACAAGTTGTTAATACTGCTGTCTATCAAGAATATTTGAATTATATGAGCACCCCCATCAATCAACAATACATAATATGTGTACTTTAGTTATATTATCATAAATTTTCTCACCTAATTCAAATGCTTAAATAAAAAGACAAGTATGACTTTAATCAATATGGTTTAATTATCAGTCCTAGGCAAACTAAATATATAGATCAAGGGGATGCTTACAATTCATTACTCTATCTTTCTACTTTTTTTTTTAAACAAGGTTTTGTTGTGTCACCCAGGTTGGAATACAGCAGCACAGTCATAGCTCACTGTAACCTCAAACTTCTGGGTTCAGGCAATACCTCTGCTTTAGACTCCCAAGTAGCTAGGACTACAGGTACATGCCACCACACCTGGCTAATTCTATAAACTTTTTTGTAGAGATTGGAGTCTTGCTGTGTTGCCCAAGCTGATCTTGAACTCCTAGATTCAAGTGATCCTCTCACCTCAGTCTCCCAAGCACTGGGATTACAGATTTGAGTCACTGCATTCACCTTACTCTACTTTTTTTAAACACAAAATCCATCAAATCAACTCCGTTGAAAATTACACATTTGAACTATTTACACATTATTTATTCTGTTAGTGACCTCTAATTTCTATTGTGTGTGGTCAGTTTTCTAAAATAAATCAAAAGGGACAGAGAACTCATAGGTAGTTACTTTAGTACATATATTGTATCACATTGCCCAACTATTAGATATTAAGCAAAGAGATGTGATAGTCAGTGTTCTCCAGAGAACCAGAACTAATAGAATTTGGAGAGAGCTATTTATTTTAAAGAATCAGCTACCATAAATAGCCAAAACAATCTTCAGCAAAAAAAAAAAACAGGAGGTATCACACTCCCAGATTTTAAACTTATTGTAGGGATAGACTGTAAGATTGCATAAGCAAATAGGAAGTGTCATTCTGGTTTGATATGGGGCGGGGTGTTAAGGGGGTTGGCTGGGGTATAGTTGTCTGGGTCCCCTAGCAGGTCTGGTGTGAAGAGGACTAGAGTTATGAGTGATAATATAAGGGCTGCTAATCCTAGGATATCTTTAATTGTGAAGTAGGATGGAATGGGATTTTATCAGAGTCGGAGGAGATTCCTGATGGATTGTTAGACCCGGTTTCATGGAGGAATAGGAGATGGACGATACAAGGGCTGCTACTATGAAGGGGAGAATAAAGTGGAAGGCGAAAAATCGTGTAAGGGTGGCTTTGTCAACTGAAAAGCCCCCTCGGATCCATTCGACCAGATCGGTACCGATATAAGGAATAGCTGATAGGAGGTTTGTAATGACGGTAGCGCCTCAGAATGATATTTGTCCTCATGGAAGGACACAGCCTATGAATGCTGTTGCTATTACGGCGAATAATAAGAGGATGCCAATATTTCATGTTTCTAGGAATATATAGAAGCCGTAATATAAACCTCGACCCACATGCATGAATAAGCAGATAAAGAATATAGAAGCTCCGTTTACATGTATATATCAGATAATTCAACCGTAGTTTACATCTCGGCAAATGTGTGTTACAGAGGAAAATGCGGTTGTTATGTCTGATGTGTAGTGTATGGCTAGGAGTAGTCCTGTGATGATTTGAATTCCTAAGCAGATTCCTAAAAGGGAGCCGAAATTTCATCATGCGGAGATGTTGGAGGGTGCAGGGAGGTCGGTGAATGAGTGATTAATGATTTTTATAAGGGGGTGAGTTTTTCGCATGTTTGTCATTAAGTTCTTGTAGTTGAATAACAACAATGATTTTTCAGGTCATTCGTCATGGTTTAAGTCCATGTGGGAATTAATGACTTATGTTGTGTTTTTATTGAGTGTAGTTTTTTTGATGGGGTTTGTTGGATTTTCTTCTAAACCTTCTCCGACTTACGGGGGGTTGGGTTTTATTATTAGTGGTGGGGTGGGGTGTGGGATAGTGTTGAGTTTTGGGGAAGCTTTTATTGGGTTGATGGTGTTTTTGATTTATTTAGGTGGTATGTTGGTTGTGTTTAGGTATACAACAGCTATAGTTACTGAGGAATATCCAGAAGCTTGAGGGTCAAGTGTTTCTATTTGAGGAGGTTTGCTGTTGGGATTATTGTTAGAGTTGTTCATGGTCGTATGGATGGTGGGTCATAGGAATTGGGTTTAAGAATTTAGAGGACTGGGTTGTTTTTTAGGGTGACATGTTTAGTTTGTTTTGTGAAGATTCCATGGGAGTGGCAGCTTTATACGGTAGCGGTAGTTGGTTAATAGTGGTTGTGGGTTGATCTTTGTTACTATTTTTATTGTAATTGAAATTACTCGAGGGTTTTAGAGAATGAAAAATATACCAAGCATAATAGTAATAAGAAAAGGTATAAAGTAGAGTTTAACTAAACCTAATTGGTTGGAGGTAACTGTAGATGCGGATATATGGGTTTTTGCTGTGTTTTTTGGTATTGCGTTTTCTAGCCAGATGAGGTCTAGAAGCGAGGATGCTATGTTTTGGCTGGCATGGAGATTTATAAGAGGGTACAGGCGATGGACTGTGATTGGGAAAAATCCCAGTAGGTTGGAGAATAAGAGGGATGAGTGGGGTGCTTTAATATGAGGTAAGATGTGAGGTTATTAAGTTCTATTCAAAATGGTAACAATAAGTGCAGAGAGTTTTAAGTATGAAGGTATGGTTATTTGTGGGGTTGTTATGGGGGTGATGGTATTTGAGATGAGAAATCCTGCGAAGATACTACCTAGGGCTAGACGCTTAATTGGGTTTATTAGGAGGGGGTTGTTTTCGTTGATGCTTGTTAAGGCTGGGAAGCAGGTTGGCCTAGGAGTGCGAAGAAGATAATACGGGTGCTATACACGGCTGTTAGGGACATGGTAATTAGTGTAATTGAGAGGGCTCAGGCGTTGGTATGGGAAATGTTGGCAGCTTCGATGATAAGGTCTTTGGAGTAAAAGCCTGTGAGGAAGGGCATAACTGGGAGGGCAAAGCTTCCAATGAGTAGAAGAGGAAGTGAAGGGCATGGTTGTAAATAGACCTATTTTTCAAATGTCTTGTTCATCGTTTAGGCTGTGAATAATAGAACCAGAGCATATCAAAAGTATGGCTTTAGCCAGGCTAGGTGGCTCAGCCTGTAATCCCGCACCTTTGGAGGCTGAGGTGAGTGGATTGCCTGAGCCCGCGGGTTCGTGACCCACCTGGGCAACTTGGCGAAACCTCATCTCTACAATAAATCAAAAAATTAGCCGGTCGTGGTAGCGCACGCCTGTAATTCTGGCTACTCGGAAGGCTGAGGCAGAAGGATCACTGGAGCCCAGCGGGTCAAGGCTGCAGTGGCCGAGAGTGGCCACTGCACTCCAGTCTGGGCGAAGGAGTGAAACTCCAACTCAAAAAAAAAAAAAAGAAAGAAAGAAAAAAGTATGGCTTTGAAGAAGGCGTGGGTACAGATATAGAGGAATGCTAGGTGAGGTTGGTTAATACCGATAGTTACTATATATAAGGCCTAATTGGCTGGAGGTGGAGAATGCGACGATTTTCTTAATGTCGTTTTGTGTTAATGCGCAGATAGCTGTAAATAGGGTAGTAATAGCCCCTAAACATAGTGTGATAGTTTGAATTATCCCATTTATTTCTAAGAGGGGATAGCATCGGATGAGTAGGAAAATTCCCACTACAACTATAGTGCTTGAGTGAAGTAGGGCAGAGACAGGGGTTGGACCTTCTATGGCGGACGGGAGTCATGGGTGGAGTCCGAATTGTGCAGATTTTCCTGCAGCTGCTAGGAGGAGGCCTAGTAAGGGGAAGGTGTTGGAATTTGAGTAGAGAGTAAACATTTGTTGGAACCCTCATGAGTTGGAGTAAGTTAAGAATCATGCTATTGCTAAAACAAAGCCCATGTCTCCAATGCGATTGTAGAGAATTGCTTGAAGGGCTGCTGTGTTTGCGTCTGTTCGTCCTTATCATCACCCAATAAGGAGGAAAGATATAATGCCAACGCCTTCCCACCCAATGAAAAGTTGAAATAGGTTGTTGGCGGTGACTAGAATTAGTATTGTGATGAGAAATAGGAATAAATATTTGAAGAAGCGGCTGATATTGGGATCTGAGTGTATATATCATATTGAGAATTCTATGATAGACCATGCAACAAAAAGTGCTACTGGTATAAAGATTATGGAGAAATAATCTATTTTGAAGCTTAGGGAAAATTTTATAGTTTGAATAGTTATTCAGTGTCAGTTAGAAATAATTATTTCTTGGCCTGTGTTTAAGAATATAATTGTTGAGACTAAGCTTGTTAGAAATGCGCAGGCAATAGAGTTTTTCACATAGCTGGGGTAGGTGTAGTTTTATTTCTTAGTTGTTGTTATAATAAAGGGAATAATTAGAAGTGTAAGTGAGAGAAAGATGGAGGATGGAAATAAATTTATTACTTTTATTTGGAGTTGCACCAATTTTTCGTTTCCTAAGACCGACGGATTGCTTCTATCCTTTAAAAGTAAGAAAGCCATACTGTTATGTATGGGGGCATGAGTTAGCAGTTCTTGCATACTTTCTTGGTAAATAAGAATTTTTGAGTTTCTATTATTAGATTCACAATCTAATGTTTTGTTTAAACTATATTTACAGTATATATACCCCATAATTAGTTTGGAGTTGATAGATAATAGGACAAGGGGTAGTAGGTGTATAATTATTAGTGTATTTTCTCGGGTGAAGGAGGGTTTAATACTGCTGGTGTGATATGTATATTTTCCTCGTGTTGTAGTTAATGTATATAGGGAGTAGAGAGCAGTGATAAGCATATTCATGCCTATTAAACCAATAGTTAAATGTGATCATGAGAAAGATGCTATAACTACAGATAGTTCACCGATCAAATTAATAGTGGGGGGAGGGCTAAGTTGGTTAGGCTAGCAAGGAGCCATCATGTTGCTGCTAGAGGTAGGAGAGTTTGAAGGCAGCGAGCTAGAGTTTTTGTTCGACTGTGGATACGTTCATAGTTTGTATTTGCTAGGCAGAATAATAAAGAGGTGAGGCCGTGGGCAATTATAAGAATGGTAGCTCTGATGAAGCTTCATGGGGTTTGAATAAGGATTGCTACGATAACAAGTACTATATGGCTTACTGAGGAGTAGGCAATGAGCGATTTTAAGTCTGTTTGGCATAGGCAAATGGAGCTAGTTAAGATTATCCCCCATAGCGAGAGCATTAAAAAGGGATAGGATAGCCGGGCTCGGTGGCTCAGCCTGTAATCCCGCGCCTTTGGGAGGTTGAGGTGACTGGATTGCCTGAGCCCGTGGGTTGGAGACCTGCCTGGGCAGCGAGACCTCATTTCTACAATAAATCAAAAAATCAGCTGAGCGTGGTAGCATATGCCTGTAATTCCAGCTACTTGGAAGGCTGAGGCGGAGGAATTGCCGGAGCCCAGCAGGTCGAGGTTGCGGTGGCCGGGAGCGGCCACTGCACTCCAGTCTGGGTGACAGAGTGAGACTCCAACTCAAAAAAAAAAAAAGGGATAGGCTATATATTCTGTTAGGGGGTCTAGGATAATTGTTATTCGTATTATTCCATATCCCCCAAGTTTTAGTAATACTCTGCAAGGACTATGGAGCCTGCAATTGGGACTTCCACGTGGGCCTTGGGCAGTCATAAGTGAAGTCCATATAGAGGTATTTTTACTATAAAGGCTATTATACAGGCTAATCATAGAGTACTATTTGATCAAGAGTTGGGAAGATTTTGTATAATAAGATAACTAGTTATCATGTTTAATGTTCCTAGGGAGTTTTGGGTGTAGATAAGGGCGATGAGTAGGGGGAGTGAGCCAATTAGGGTGTAGAATAGAAAGTAAAGCCCGGCGTTTAGTCGCTCTGTTTGATTACCTCATCGTGTAATAATAATTAGGGTGGGGATTAAGGTTGCTTCAAATAAGATGTAGAAGAGAATTAGCTCTGTAGCGGTGAAAGTTACAATTAGGAAAATTTGGAGTATAATCAGCATGGAAATATGTAATTTTTTCCAAACAAGTGGTTCTTTTGATAGGTGGTTTTGACTAGCTAGGATTATTAGGGGGAGTAATCAGGTGGTTAAGATGAGTAGTGGTGTTGATAGTGAATCGGTGAAGAAAGTAAGTGAAAAGTTTATACTATTATCATAGGGGTAGTTTAGAAGGAAGAGGGTAATAGAGCTAATTATTAGGCTGTGGGTGGTAGTATCAATTCAAATAGTGTGTTTTTTAGAATATCATGTTAGTGGTAGAATTATTAATGTTGGTAAAATAATTTTTAACATTGTAGGAGGTTTAGGTTTTGTACATGATCTAGGCCATATGTGTTTGATACCATTACTAGAAAGGTTAGACCTACAGCGGCTTCACAGGCTGCGAATACTAGAAGAATAATTGGGGTCGTGTTGGCCAAGGTAAAGTGGAGGTTTAGAATTGTGAGTGAAGTTATAATAAATATCGAGAGTATTATACCTTCTAGGCATAGTAGAGAGGATATGAGGTGTGGTCGATATATTAGTATACCTAGGAGGGATGTTAAGAAAGCGAGGAGAAAGTTAGTATAAATAAATGGCATTTTGGTGATTATGAGTTATTCATAGTTTAATGAGTAGAAATCATTTGTTTTTAGTTAAACTAATCACCATATTTGGTCCATTCAAGTCCTTTTTGGATCTATTCATATGCTAGTCCTAGGGCTAAGATGGTGACTAAAGCTAGAGTTACTATCAATATAAGACTGAGGTTTACTGTTTGGGTAGCTCAGGGGAGGGGAAGTAGAAGGGCAATTTCTAAGTCAAATAGGAGAAAAGCAATAGCAATTAGGAAAAATTTTATGGAGAAGGGTAGATGAGCTGATTCTGTTGGGTCAAAGCCGCATTCATAAGGGCTGGACTTTTCTGTGTATATATTGAGTTGTGGGAGTCAAAATGCAATGGTGACTAAGAGTGATGCAAATATTATATTTGTTATTAGGGATATAATTAAATTTATTGTTCCTTTCTGGGGTGCACCAGAGCTAGTTGATTGGAAGTCAACTGTACTAATTAATACTAAAGGGACAAGATCCTCATCAATAAATAGAGACATATAAAAATAATCAGACTACATTGACGAAGTGTCAATATCAGGCAGCGGCTTCGAATCCGAAGTGGTGGCTAGATGTAAAGTGAAATTTTAATTGTCGGAGGAGGCAGAGGGTTAGGAAAGTCGAACCAATAATAACGTGGAGTCCGTGAAAGCCTGTAGCCATAAAGAATGTTGAGCCATAGACCCCATCAGAGATAGTAAAAGATGTCTCAAAATATTCTGATGCTTGAAGTAAAGTAAAGTAGACACCTAATATAATAGGGATAAATAAGGCTTGGAGTATTTGTTTACGGTTCCCTTCTATTAGGCTACGATGGGCTCAAGTGATTGACACACCTGAGGCTAATAATACGGATGTATTGAGTAGGGGGACTTCTAAGGGATTTAATGGGTGAATACCTGTTGGGGGCCAGCAACCTCCTAGTTCGGGGGTTGGAGCTAGGCTGGAGTGATAAAAGGCTCAATAAAAGCCTGTGAAGAAGACTTCCGAGATGATAAAGGGATTATGCCATATCAGAGACCTTTTTGTACAATTGATGTATGGTGGCCTTGAAATGTGCCTTCTCGAATAATATTTTGTCATCATTGATATATGGTAAGTGTATTAGTGATAAGGCCTAGGGCTAGGAGTATAGAGGAATTAAAGTGAAATCATATAACAGGACCTGATGTTATGAGAAGGGCAGAGAGGGCTCCAGTTAGTGGTCAGGGGCTGGGATTTACTATATGATAGGCATGTGTTTGGTGGGTCATTATGTGTTGTCATGTAAATAAAGGCTCACTAAGAGTGTAAATACATAGGCTTGGATAAGGGCTACGGCTAATTCGAGGATTGTAAGCAGTGTGAGAATAATAAATGTAGTTGATGCTGCAATGGAGCTAATTGATGATAGAACCAGAGTGGCCCCTCCGATTAAATGTATAAGTGACCTGCTGTGATGTTAGCAGTTAGTCGTACGGCTAGGGCTATTGGTTGAATAAAAAGACTAATAGTCTCGATAATAATTAGTATGGGAATTAGGGGAATAGGGGTTCCTTGTGGGAGGAAATGAGCTAGGGATGCTTTAGCTTTATAGCGGAAGCCAGTAATTACTGCCCCTGCTCTTAAAGGAATTGCTATTCCTAAATTCATTGATAATTGAGTAGTAGGTGTAAAGGAATGGGGTAATAGACCTAGTAGGATTGTGGACCCAATAAATAGGATTAGGGAAATTAGTATCAGGGATCAGGTTCGACCTTTATTGCTATGTATAGCCATTATTTGTTTAAGTACTAGTTGGATTAGTCATTGTTGTAAAGAGATAAGTCGGTTATTAATCAGGCAACTTGAGGTGGGGAATAGAATGGTTGGAAGCATGATAATCAATATTACTGCTGGCAAGCCCATTATTGTTGGTGTAATGAAAGAGGCGAATAAATTTTCATTCATTTTAGTTCTCAAGGGGATTTGAATGTTTGTATTTTGATACTTTTGAAGCTTGGATTCAGGGGGTACGTTAATTTTGAAAATTTTAATTGAAATAAAATGAAAAGTGTTAATACTATGGATAGAATAGTAATAAAACATGTTGATGTATCTAGTTGGGGCATTTCACTATGGAAAGATTAGTACTTTCAGTGTTTAACTTAAAAGGTTAATGCTTAGATAAGCTTCACAGTGATATTAAATTATAGATGTTGATCAATCTTTGAAATATTTTAGTGGTACTAGTTCTAGGACAATAGGTATAAAGCTGTGATTAGACCCGCAAATTTCTGAGCACTGGCCATAGTAGAGGCCTGGTCAGGATGATGTAAGTGTTGCTTGGTTTGAGCGTCCGAGGATGGCATCGGTTTTTAAGCCTAAGGAGAGTACGGCTCGCAAATGAAGAACGTCTTCTGATGAAATTAATATTCGAACTGGAATTTCTATAGGCAGGACTACACGGTTATCGACTTCTAGTAGTCGGAGTTCCCCTGGCTTAAGGTCTGTTGTGGGGATCATGTAGGAGTCAAAATTTAGGTCTTCATAGTCGGTGTACTCATAGCTTCAGTATCACTGGTGACCTATAGTTTTAACAGTTAAGGATGGGCTATTGATTTCTTCTATTATGTAAAGAATACGTAGGGAAGGAAGAGCAATCAGGATAAGGATGATGGCTGGCAGGATGGTTCATACTGTTTCTACTTCTTGTGCATCTATCGTGCTTCTGTGGGTTAATTGGTTGTTAATATGAGGGTGATAATATAGAGTACTAGTGAGCTGATTAGGAAGACAATTATTAAGGTGTGATCATGAAAATGGAGTAGTTCTTCTATAATAGGGGAGGTGGCGTCTTGGAAACCTAATTGGAGAGGATGTGCCATGAAAAACACAGGGGTTTAACCTGTAATTTAACTTTGACAAAGTTATGTAATGGTTTTACTAGTATTTTATTAATTAAGAAAGTCATAGTGGTTATGGAGTTGGCTTGAAACCAATTTTGGGGGGTTCAATTCCTTCCTTTCTTGTTAATTATGCTTTTACATAAGTAGGTTCTTCAAATGTGTGGTAAGGTGGAGGGCAGCCGTGGAGTCACTCAAGGTTTGTAGCTGGTAATTCAACTGCTAAGACTTCTCGTTTTGAGGCGAAGGCTTCTCAGACTATAAAGATTATCAGTATAACTGCAGTGAGGGAGATAAATGAGCCTATGGAAGAGATGGTGTTTCATATAGTATATGCGTCAGGGTAATCAAAGTATCGTCGGGGTATACCTGATAGTCCAAGGAAGTGTTGAGGGAAAAAAGCTAGGTTTACTCCTACAAATATGATTGCAAAGTGGGTTTTGACTCAGGTTGGGTGTAGGGTAAATCCTGAGAATAGGGGGAATCAATGGACGAAGCCTCTTATAATTGCAAAAAACTGCTCCTATTGATAGTACATAGTGGAAGTGTGCCACTACATAAGTGTCATGGAGGACAATATCAAGGGAAGAATTGGCTAGGACAATTCCTATCAGGCCACCAATGGTGAAAAGAAAAATGAAGCCTAGGGCTCATAGTACAGCAGGAGATCATTTAATGTTGCCTCCATGTAAAATTGCTAGCCAGCTGAATACTTTTATGCCAGTAGGAATGGCAATGATTATGGTGGCAGATGTAAAATATGCTCGGGTGTCTACATCTATCCCTACTGTAAATATATGATGGGCTCAAACAATAAAGCCTAGGAAACCAATAGATATTATGGCTCAAACTATTCCTATGTAACCGAATGGTTCTTTTTTCCCAGAGTAGTATGTTACAATATGAGAAATTATGCTGAACCCAGGGAGAATAAGAATATATACTTCAGGGTGGCCCAAGAATCAGAACAAGTGTTGACAGAGAATAGGATCCCCTCCTCCAGCAGGGTCGAAAAAGGTTGTGTTTAGGTTTCGATCAGTTAAAAGTATAGTAATTCCTGCTGCTAAAACTGAAAGAGAGAGCAGGAGTAAAATGGCGGTGCTTAATACAGACCATACAAATAAGGGAGTTTGGTATTGCGATATAGCGGGGGGGGGTTATGTTGATAATAGTTGTAATAAAATTAATAGCGCCTAGAATGGAAGATACTCCTGCTAAGTGGAGGGAGAAGATAGTGAGGTCTACGGAGGCTCCTGCATGAGCTAGGTTCCCTACTAAAGGGGGATAAACAGTTCAACCAGTGCCTGCTCCAGCTTCAACTATTGAGGAGGTTAGGAGTAAAAGGAAGGATGGTGGTAGTAATCAGAAGCTTATATTGTTATTCGAGGGAACGCCATATCGGGGGCTCCAATTATAAGGGGGACTAGTCAATTGCTGAAGCCTCCAACTATAACAGGCATGACTATAAAGAAGATTATCACGAAGGCATGGGCAGTGACGATTACATTATAGATCTGGTCGTCTCCTAGCAAGTCTCCTGGTTGTCCAAGTTATGCTCGGATGAGAAGACTAAGGGCAGTTCCTACTATTCCGGCTCAAGCACCAAATAATAAGTATAAAGTTCCAGTGTCTTTATGGTTGGTTGAGAATAATCAACGGTTAATGAACATAAGTAGGGGGTAAAATGGCTGAGAAAGCATTAGGCTGTAAACCTAAAGATAGGGGTGGAGAGTCCCCCTTTTTATCACTAGTCCTGAGATGAATTATCACATTGAATTGCAAATTCAAAGGAGCAGTTTCAACTCTGCCGGGACTTCTCCTGCCTTTTTTTTTCTTTGGCGGCGGGAGAAGTAGATTGAAGCCAGTTGATTAGGGTGTTTAGCTGTTAAATAAATTTTCATGGGGTTGGAGCCCACCGATCTAGTGAGAAGGATTTAGCTTAATAAAAGTAACTGATTTGCATTTAGTTGATGTAGAGTGATAGACCATTATAAAGCTACAATAATTAAAACAGCCTGGTGTTGGTACAAAAACAGGTATATAGACCAAAGGAACAGCATAGAGATTCCAAAAGCAAAACCTTAATTTCTCAACCAATTCATCTTCAATAAAGCCTCTACCACCAACCAATGGAGAGAGGAAAACCTATTCAGTAAATGGTGCTGGGAAAACTGACTGACCACATGCAGAAGATTAAAACAAGACCCCTAACTATCACCATACATAAAAATCAACTCTAAATGGATCAAGGAGCTAAACGTAAAACCTCAAACTATAAGAACCTTAGAAAATGCAGGAGACACCCTTATAGAAATTGGAACTGGCAACCAATCCCTGATCAAAACTCCAAGTGCCCATGTCATAAGAAATAAGATAGACAAGTGGGACCTCATCAAACTGACAAGCTTCTGCAAAGCCAAAGAAACCACCAAGAGAGCAAGGAGACAGTCCACAGACTGGGAAAAAATATTTTCCAACTGTATGTCTGACAAAGGCCTAACATCTAGGATCCACAAGGAACTCAAATGTGCCGAAAAGAAAAAAACAAATAGCTCCATTACAAAGTGGGCAAAAGACATAAATAGACACTTCTCAACAGATGACATATGAGCAGCCAACAGATACATGAGAAAATGTTCATCCTCACTAGTCATCAAAGAAATGCAAATTAAAGCTACACTGAGATACCACCTAACTCCAGTCAGGATGGCCATCATCAATAACTCAAAATACAACAGATGCTGGAGAGAATGCGGAGAAAAGGGAACACTTCTAACTCTATACTGTTGGTAGGAGTGTAGACTAATACAATCTCTGTGGAAAACAGTTTGGCGATTCCTAAAAGATCTAAAAATTGACCTTCCATACAACCCCGCAATCCCCCTACTGGGAATATTCCTGGAGGAATGCAAATCACTCTATGAAAAAGATACCTGAAAACTCATGTTTATTGCAGCACTGTTCACAATAGCAAAAAACACGGAACCAACTATGCTGCCTATCAAAAAAGGACTGGATTTTTAAAATGTGGTACATATGCAGGATGGAATATTATGCACCCATAAAGAAGGACAAAATTATGAACTTCACAACAACTTGGATGGACTTAGAATCTATGATACTCAGCAATCACAGAAACAAAGCACTGAGTATCACATGTTCTCACTCACAGGCAGACCTTGAACAGTTATCCTAATACCGTAAGAAGAAGGATTGGCAGTAGTGGGAAACTGCCGGAGGCAGGTGGGCATGGGATTGGCAGTAGTGGAAAACTGCTGGTGAGGGGCAGACCTCATCAACAAGAGTAACTGCATAATGAACATTTGTATACCTAACCCTGAATTGTACCCCACATCTTTAAAATTAAAAATTAAAGAAAGAAAGAAAAAAGAATCAGCTGACATAATTGTGAAACCTGGCAAGTCTGAAATCTGTAGGGTTGGCCAACAGGCTGTAAGTTTAGGTAATCGTGGATATTGCAGTCCTGAGTCTGAAATCCACAGACAAGCCAGACAGGCTGGAAACTCAAACAGGGTTTCTATGGTATAGACTTGAGGCAAAAATCTCAGTCTTTGCTTTTAAGACAAAGATTGGATGAGGACCAAAACAACTGACTAGATGAAGAACACTCACATTATAGGAGGTTATCTGCTTTACTTAAACCAAACTTAAAGTTTGATTGAAAATGTTTATCACATCTAAAAATTTCTTCACAGCAGCACCTAGATGTATTTGGCCAAATAACTGGGCACCACATCCTAGCTGAATTGACATAAAATTAACCATCACAGGGAGTATTTTATTTTGTTCATTTTATTTGGGTTTGGGTTTTATGATGATAATGGTGGTTATGATGGTAATACAAGCATAATATGGTTTGTACTATGTTCTCCAGCAATGGAGAATTATCATGTTTCCTCCATTAGAATGTTTTACCCCATTTATGTTTGATCTACAGTAGGAGATCTGCAATTCAGAAACCAGGCTGAAGTATCAGTCTATTTTGTAAGATGTTATATGAGTCAATCCTAATAATTCTATTATAGTATACTATTACCATAATCAAAAATATATGGTTAATCATTGTAATTGAATATTAGACTTGCAATAGTTATTAAAACTTTGTAATATAGGCCAGGCGCAGTGGCTCACGCCTATAATCCAGCATTTGAGGAGGCTGAGGCAGGAGTAATGCTTGAGCCCAGGAGTTCAAGACCAGCTTAGGTAACATAGCAAGACCTCAACTCCATTTTTTAAAAAAATCAAAAATTGTGTATACCTGTAGTCCCAGCTACTCAGGAGGCAGAAGTGGAAGGATCACCTGTGCCCAGAAGGTCGAGACTACAGTGAGCCATGACTGTGCTACTGTACTCCACAAGCCTAGGCAACAGAGTGAGACTCCAACTCAAGAAAAAAAGAAAAGAAAGAGAAAAACTTTGTAATACAACCTAAGAATGAATCTGTGTCAACAGATAAGTCTTAACAGAATTAAAATAGTGTTTATTGAAATCTTGGCAATTTAAAGGTATACATGCAAAAAGTTTAAATGCCCTCCCTCACCAAACTAGATCATAAAGATAAGTCAAATAAAGGTTTAGTCATAAAAATCAATTCTTAAAAAACCAAGTCCAGAGCTGTTTCAGACCTGGCAAGCAGAACATCTTAAAACTAGAGAGCATGAGGGAAAAAAAAAAAAAACTAGAGAGAATAACTTTCCACTTCCGGTGGCTGACTGCTTACTCTAGAAAATACCACCACAGACAGTAGGCATCCAAGACTGCGACAAAACGTGACCTTGTAAATACAGCATGGGCTTTGGAGACAGAAACTCTGCCAGTTTTTGGCTGAGTAACTTCTGGTATCTCTCTATGTCTTGAAGGATTTCATGTGAAGGTTACTGGGTATTAAATGCGTTATGCTTATAAGTACCTACTATAGAGTCTTGTAGTTAACAGACACTTAGTAAAGGGTGCTTATTACTCTCCTTGTTCTCCACAGTGGCTTATTAAATTCCATTCTTTGGTTCACTCTTCCTAGCATCTCAGACCTTCGGATTTCTCTTTGCTATCTAACTCCAACAACTTGGCTTCGTTGATTCATCTTCATTTGTTTCACGGCTCCTCTTTTTAAATATAAAAATTTTCTCATTCTTAATCATCCACCATTTATAAAGTGCCTAGTCTGTGAAAGTTTCTCTGTCTCAAGAGTTACAAAGATACACAACCTCTGGCCACAAAGTCTCTGGGAAATTAGAAATTATTCTAAAACCCAGATAGGAGGATTTCCCTTCCATTATCGAATGTAAGTTCAAGATTCTCCAAAGTATCTTCCCAGCCTCTTGATCCTCCTCTTCCTTTCCTCTTGCCTCTCTTAAGTTCTAAATCTTTGTTATGATAGAGATTCCAGAACCTTCATAAGCCACACTCTCATAATTTGCTTAGGTCTGATCAACTTGAGCCACATAAATTTCTCAGTGAACTTCTGTATCTTTGTCTACAAGGGCCTCCCAGACACCCAAGTTCATATTGCTCATAAACAGTGAGCTTGAGTTGTTCAGTTTATCTTTATCTCCCTCTGACAAAGAAATCCAGATGACACGAAACCCAATGAAGACAATACCTGGAAAATGGCTGCCTGGGGTATGAACCGACTCCCTCTCTGAGGCTTCCTTGATTCTACTGGCTCAAGAGTCTCCTCTTAGGGACTTTGTCACAACTGCTTTATCTTCCTTGCCTGTTTCCTTTTCCATTTCAATATGTTTTCTTTCATTCTCATTGATGCCCCTGGGAGCCTAGGGGAAACAATCCATAGTTAACTCAGATCTAGGATGATAGTACTGGTTTCTCCACTGGTTTCTAGAATTTAGACTGATCAAAGAAAATTACCATCCTCCATAGTGCTAGGAAAATTTCTTAGCTCATTATCTCCCTTACAGTAGTATTATACATTCTATGATCTGCCTCAACTCTGATGAATAGAGACTTCTTGAGTTAACCTGAGTATAGTACCTAATTATCCTCCCCTACACCCCTTACAGGCTATTTCACATTTGTCAAAAAATTCTGACTCACATGGATAGAGGCCAGACTGACTATTTACTGTTCATTTTAGTAGTACATTGGGAGCAAATCTCCAAAGGTTGACTTGGTAGAAGGTCATGTCTACATGACCAAACACCTAGATGATTCAGTGGACATGTGCCTAATCTGCCCTGATTGAAGGTGTGTGATTACATCTGGAGATGGATTCTTTGAAGTACTTTAATCTTGACATAATCTATTTTCTTAGCCTTTCAGAATCCAGTATATTCTCATTCTCTCCCCCAGACCTTCATAGCCACTGATCTTTATAACTATAGTACGTTGTCTAAGATTTTTTTCTCTCCTGTGACTGTAAGACTGTCTTACATCAATTAAATGCAAATCAATGACACATACACAAATACAGTCTGTGCAGTCCCAGTATGCTTTATCCTATCAACCACAATAACAAACCTCACAAATGTCCATCTTATCACCAGGGGCTTTGTGAGTAATAACTGAAAGTTCTCAGTGATAAGAAATTTCTGTCCACTGTAATGGCTATTATTAACATGACCACTTTCAGTCAGTGTCCTCCAGTCAGTGATCTCCGAAGTTTTTTGATCATTCATCCACGTAACAAATATTTTTGAGCACACATTCCCATTCATATATATATGAATGTTACAAATGTATAACTATACTAGTATGTAGGTTTTAAAACAGAACATTTTTAAATTTTAAAGGTGTGAGTTAGAATTACACAAGAAAAAGAAGTTTAATATTTTTTTCTCATACTCCATGGATTAGTTTGCATATCACTGATCCCCCCTAACCTTCCCCTGCCTGGGAGTAAGGGGTTCAATTGAGGAAGAAATCTGTCAGATTGTCCATGATAAATCAAAAGTATACAACATCTGAGGTTTTTAGTATAAAACCAAAATAACCAATGTAAGAGCTAAAAAATGGGCAAGATCAGGAATATAAGGATAGTAAAATGAGGAAAATAAAAGAATAAAGGAGTTTAAATGGCAGAAGAGGGAAAGGAATAAAGAAGTCTATCTGGTAGATAATAAAAGGGACTACAATTTGTCTCTAATAATAACCTGGTCTAAAAAAGAATGCCTACAGGTGTGTTTTCATTTCAGAAATAACTTTGGTTGCCATCTTGACTCTACTGGGGCTTGCCATTTTGGCAATTTTGTTAGCAAGATGGAAACGACACAAGCAAAATGGTGAGTAATAATGAGTCAAAATGTGGATTTCCTGTGAAAGGCATAGACCAAGGGATGCCAAGATTCAGTCTGAGTTTATCTCTACTTATCAGACAGCTAGAGACTTTGTCATTATTCTGGGACTCTATTTCTATACATGAGTCAAAGAATCTCTGACCTATTAGGGATTCCCCCTACACCTTTAAACTCCCAAAGCTTGTGTTATCAATAATGTCAATAAAACAAATACAGATTACTTTGAAAGAAAATTATCTGAGTTCAGGAAAATTACCTAAGTTTTTTTTTAAATGGCAGTGAGAAGACCATGCTTATAGACACCAACATCTAGTATTATATGGAAAGAATTGGAGACAGTTAGTGACAATATGGGCAAATAGTAAGAAGAGACAAATGCAGTGTAGTACTTTTCAATACAATTGAGCTCATAAAACAGAGATGGAGCTCATAAAGACAAAGATATATTTCTATGCTATAGGGTCTTTCTTTCTTGGATTTTTCTCAGGTTTTCTCTCACAACCTACTAATCAACTATATTCCCTCTTTATTTCCCATCCCAAATGATGCTTGTAATCTCTCAAAGAATAAATAGCATGAAAAGATAGATATAACAGGGGTGACTGGAGATGCTAAAAAGAGTTGAGAAACCATAATGCATTATATCGGGAGGACTACCTTGGGAGGAAAGAAGCATAGCTTAGATTAAGGAGAGTTGGGTCAGGGAAAGAACATCTCTCACAGTAGCTAATAGAAACATTTTTACCTAATTCTTCCACAGAAACTTATGTCTCCAGATACAGTTCAGATCAAAGTAAGTACTTATACCAATGGGAAAAAAAAAGAAATATAGTATTTTATATGATTTTCGTAAGTTAGGAACTAAATATATCTTGTTTACCATTGTGTTATCAGCACCTTGCATAGTGCACTATTGCATGAATTGAACTTCCAAGTTATTCGTGGAAGTCTATCAGAGACTTCTAAGTAGCACTGAATGTCAAACTACAGTTGAACACAACAAATTATTAGTGGGTAGGCCTCATAATTGTGAGGTTCTCTTCAGATGTTTTCTGTGGTTTAAGAGTCATGGAAATAGAAAACTCTTCAGCACCAGAACAGATGCTTCAGTAGAAGGTCTAAGTGCTAGTGAAGAGGGCCTCAGTAAGGTTGCTAGACAGAAAAATCTAATGTACCCTAGAATAATGAGAGTGAACACAGTTAAGGGGATTATGATTGAGAAGAGTATCATACTTCAGAATGTAAAGAGGTGGTGCACACTTTCCATGGAAAGATCAGGAGAGATGCCAAAGTTGCTACGAAAGATCGCTCAGCATTGTTAATCACTCAGGATTGTTAAGAAGCAACGATCAGAGCTAGATGTTAAAATACTAGAGATAAAAGCAACTTTGAAACTCCTTCTGATTATTATTTAGCCTGATGAATATTATACAACTGGTGACTGGCATAGTCACTTATCATCATCTGCTCCTGCTACTTTATGTCTACAGTCCCTAGGATCTGCAAAATAAATTAATTCACATCACTGTTCACCATCAAGAGTTCATGTTCACACTAGCTCTCAGAGTCTTAAATAAAGCCCCATTAATAATTAAGAAGCAAAATCATGAGCTCTCTCTCATTTTTTTCCTAGGTGCTGGACTTCTAGACTATGAGGATGGTAGAGGTAAATAGATTAGGAACTACCAGAGAAATAATGAAGAAAATCATTATTTAGAGATTAAATGAGCTCATCTTCCTGTAAGCAGAATTTAAGTCAGTACATCTTTTGTTGTTATAATATCCAACTGCCTATTAATATATGTGTGTGTATGTGTATGTGTGTGTGTGTGTGTGTGTGTGTGTAGTGTAGTGTATTTTTCTCAGAAAAGTTAAGTAATTCCCCTTCCTAAGACCAGCAAAAGAATTCATTTCCATATGGTCTTCACATACAAACTTGGATGGATTTAGAGTCTATCATACTCAGTGACCTAAAACAGAAACAAAGAACAGAGTACCATATGTTCTCACTCATAAGCAGACTTGAACAATTATCATATTACTATAAGAAAGGGATTGGCAATAGTGGGAAACTGCCAGGGGAAAGGGGGGTGAGATTGGCAGTTGAGGGAAATTGCTAGGAGAAGGAGGGGCACACCTCATCAACAAGGGTACCTGCATAACCAAATTTGTATACCTAACCCTGAATTTTACCCCACATCTTTAAAATAAAAATAATAAAAATAAAAGAATCCATTTCCAGCTCCTATTTATTCCAAGATCTCAGAAAATTTAAGGAACCTCTCTGAAACAATTTCCCAGATATTTAAAATGGGGATAAATTTTTTTTCCTGAAATATTTTTCCTTTCAGAGAGCTAAAAGAGGAAGAAATAAACATATTTTTACCCAATGAAAAATATGTAGATACACATGTTGAGGAAGAATCTTATTATGTTTTCATCTTCTCTTTTAGGATCACAACATGCATATTCATCAGAAAGTGGTAAATAAATTAGATATTGTATTGCTAACAAATTAATACAGAAATATTTTTATGTGAAATTAAGAATCTGTTTTTTCCAATTCTCTAGATACTTCATATGACCAAGGTAAGTATATTTCAAGATTACAGTAAAATTAGAGGAAAATCAGTGCTTCTTGTTGACATAACATGAAGGGCTGTAAAACCTAACAAAGTTTAAGAGAAGAAAAAAATCAAAGCAGTGTATAGAATATTCTGAAAAAAATGTTCATAAATGTTCACCTTCACACTATGCAGCACCATTTTCCCCCAGTGCTCTGCAATTTCTCTCCATCCACCTTCTAATCAGTTAACAAAGTAATCTGAGAGAGTGACATCAGTAAGATGTAGAATAGGAGTTTTATTTACTGTTACCTCATACAGAAGCATCAATTTAGACATCTATTCACAGATGAGAGTATCCTTGTGGAGTCCAGGAGTCCAGCAGAGAACTCCAGCACATATTTGGATTATAAAATCCTGGAATACAAGTATGAAAGAGACTGGGAAGTCCAGGCGTAATGGCTCATGTCTCTAACTCCAGCACTTTGGGAGGCCAAGGTAGGCGGATTGCTTGAGCCCAGGAGCTCAAGACTAGCCTAGGCAACATAGCAAGACCTCACCTCTACAAAAAATTTTAAAAATTAGCTAGGCATGGTGGTGTGTGCCTGTGGTCTCAGCTACTTGGGAGACAGGCAAAAGGACTGCCTGAGCCCAAGAGGTCAAGGCTGCAGTGAGTTGTGATGGTGCTACTGCACTACAGCCTGTGCAACAGAGCAAGACCCCAACTTCAAAAAAAAAAAAAAGAGGTAAGAACGTTTTCATTTTTACCACCCTTTCCCCAAAGTGGCACAACTCAATGCCAAGACAGGCATCCTTGGCCCAGCTTCTCCCACAGCAAAAATAGTGAGTGCCCACCTCCACCAGCCATGAAAGATGCTGCCTAATAAGCCCGCTTATTTCTCACCCTACCCAAAATACTGAGGTGATCAGTATGATTGAGTGGTTGAGAGAAGCTTGAACAGGGAAAAGAAACTGAAGAACTAACAGCTATCTCAGAAAGCCTGCCCACAAGCCACTTGAAATGCCTAATATATGCCCTCCTCCTCAACTGACCCACAGGCATTCCAAATGTTCCACACATCTCATTCTCCCACACAGGCTGGATCTCTGAGTGATGCTTCCTGGACAGCAAGTAAAAATATCTCATGAAAACAGTATTTTGACTTTACAGGACTTGGAAAAAGTACACAAACTTGAGATATCCAGGGCATCACCCTAGTGAAAAAAAAAGGTGGGGGCTTTTAGGACCTGGACTGGCTTTGCAGGATCAAGAGAAGGCATACAATCTTTAAAAAAAAAAAAACCATCCAAGACGGAGCAAGAGCTGTGGAGCAGGTGTATCGACAGAAAAGCTTTGAGAGAGCTTCAGATTCCCAGCTGGGATGTTTTGTGAAGCATGTCTCTCAAAAGACAGTCAACAAATACTGAAGTAGGTGATGGTTTCTTCAAATGTGAAAAAGCAATGCAAGACTTCAAGAACATAAAGATCAAGTACACATAAAACCAATAAAGGAAAATAATAACTAATCCTCCCAATGGAGATTTTTCCATAAATCTAGAAATTGCCTGACAAATAATTCAAAATAATTGTTTTAAGAAAGCTCAGTGAGTTATAAGATAACATAAACAATTTTATAAAATCAGGAAAACAATACAAGAACTAAAATAAAAATTCAGCAAAAAGATAGGGAAAAAAAGAGAAACAAATTATAGAACTGAAGAATACAAGGACTAAAAAACAACAAAAAAAGTCAACAGAGAACTTCAACAGGACAACAGATCAAGCACAAGAAGAATAAGAACAGTTTAAAATTATCCAGTCAGACTGGCAACCAATTCCTGATCAAAACCCCAAAAGCCCATACTATGAGAGATAAGATATACAAGTGGGACCTCATCAAACTGACAAGCTCCTGCAAAGTCAAAGAAACCACTGAGAGAGCGGGAAAACAGCCCACAGACTGGGAAAAAATATTTGCCAACTGTATATCTGACAAAGGCCTAGCACTAGGATCTACAAGAAACTCAAATGTGATGAAAAGAAAAAAATAAACAGCCCAATTACAAAGTGGGCAAAAGATAAGAATAGACATTTCTCAAAAGAAGACATACAGGCAGCCACACATACATGAAAAAATGCTCAGCCTCACTGGTCATCAAAGAAATGCAAATTAAAACCACATAACTCCAGTCAGGATAGCCATCATAAATAACTCAAAAAACAACAGATGCTGGAGAGGATGCGGTGAAAAGGGAACACTTCTACACTGTTGGTGGGGATGTAAACTAGTACAACCTCTGTGGAAAACAGTTTGGCAATTCCTAAAAGATCTAAAAATTGACCTTCCATATGACCCTGCAATCACCCTACTGGGAATATACCCAGAGAAACTCAAATCACTCTATGAAAAAGACACCTGCACTCACACGTTTATTGCAGCATTACTCACAATAGCAAAAACATGGAACCAACCGTGCTGCCCATCAAAAGAGAACTGGATAAAAATAATGTGATACTGTCAACTACTGTCAATCCCACAATGAATATTTGTATACCTAACACTGAATTGTACTCCACATTCTTAAAATAAAAATTAAAAAGTAAAAAAATAATGTGGTACATGTACATGATCAAATATTACACAGCCATAAAAAAGAACAATATTATGAACTTCACAGTAACTTGGAAGGACTTGAGTCTACAATACTGAGTGATCAATCACAGAAACAAAGAACTGAGTATCACATGTTCTCACTCATAGGACCTTGAACAATTATGATAATACTATAAGAAAGGGAATGGCAGTAGTGGGAAACTGCCAGAGGAGGGTGGGGGTGGGATTGACAGTAGTGGGAAACTGCCAAGGGAGAGGGCAGCACACCTCATCAACAAGGGTACCTGCAAAATGGACATTTGTATACCTAACCCTAAATTGTACCCCACATATTTAAAATTTTTAAAAAATTTTAATAAAATAAAACTGTCCAGCCAGATGTCAGCTTAAAATAAACTGCTAAAACTATTAGATGGTTTATGTAATTCTTACGGTGATTACAAAGCAAAAACCTATAGTAGATAAACAAAACAGAAAGAGAATGCAATCAAAGCATACCACTACAGAAAATCATGAAATCACAAAGGAAGAAAGGAACAAAAGCTCTACGAAGCAACCAGAAAACAATCAACAAAATAACTATAGAAAGCCCTTACCTATAATAATTATTTTAATGTAAATTGATTAAATTATCTAATTGAAAGCTATAGAGTAGTTGGATAGATTTTTTTTCTTTTAAGATGCAACTCTATGCAGCCTAGAAGAGGCACACTTCAGCTTTAAGGTCACCCATAAATGAAAAAGTGAAAGGATGGAAAAAGACATGCCATGCAAGTTGAAAACAAAAGAGCTGGGGTGGCCATATTTATATCAGATAAAATTAACTATAACTCAAAAACTGTAACAAGAAACAAAAAACGTCATTATATAGTGATAAAGGGGTCAATTCATTAAGAGAAATATAAAAATTCATGTGCACACAACATCAGAGCACCTAAATATATAAAGCAAATAATAACATAACTGAAGGGAAATATATATAACAATATAATAGTATTGAAGACTACAATACTTCATTATCAACAATTCATAGATCATTCACACAGAAAATTAATTAGGAAGAAAACAAACTTGCCAAGAATATACAATAGGGAAATGATGGTATATTCAATAAATAGGGCTGGGAAAACTTAATATATATCCATATACAAAAAATAAAAAATAAATTGGTCCTTATCATATACCATACACAAAAACCAACTCAAAATGTCTTAAAAACGTTGAAGTAAGATGTGACACTGTAAACTTCCTATAAGAAGATGGGGGAAAACTCCATGATGTTGGTTGGTCTTTGCAATTGTTTTATATGACACCAAAAACACAGAAACAAGAACAAAAGTAAACAAGTGGGACCTCATGTAACAAAAATGTTTCTGCACAACAAAGGAAACAATCAACAAAATGAAAAGCCAATTCCCAGAATGGAAGAAAATATTTGTAAACCATATATTCAATAAGTGGTTAATATTTGTTATTAACCACTGTTTTTTGTTAGACTGTTTTTTGTTGCTTATACCAGAATACCTGAAAGTGAGTAATTTATAAAGAAAATAAATGTATTTATAATTATTTTTTACAGTCATGGAGGATGGGAAATCCAAGGTCAAAGAGGCAAATCTGGTGAAAACCTTGTTGGTAGGAAACCTGTAAATTACTGAGTTGGTGCAGGGCAACCTATGATGAGGAGTCTAACATGTTATGGTCAAGTCTTTCTACTTTTTCTTATAAAGCCACCAGTTCCACCATTACTGAATCAATTAATTCATGTGGGCAGAACCCTCATGATACAATCACTTCTTTTTGAGTTGGAGTGCAGTGGCCGCTCCCGGCCACCGCAGCCTCGACCTGCTGGGCTCAGCGATCCTTCCGCCTCAGCCTTCCAAGTAGCTGGAATTACAGGCATGCGCTACAATGCCCGGCTGATTTTTTTTTTGATTTATTGTAGAGATGAGGTCTCGCTGCCCAGGGGGGTCTCGAACCCTCAGGCTCAGGCAATTCACTCACCTCAGCCTCCCAAAGGCGCAGGATTACAGGCTGAGCCACCGAGCCCAGCTACAGTCACTTCTTTAAGGCTCCACATCTCAATATTGCCTCACTGATAATTAAGTTTCAGCATGAATTTTGGAAGGGACATTCAAACCACAGCAATAGCCAAAATATACAAAGAATTCATATAATTCATTAGCCAGAAAACACCTTGATTTTAAAATGGGCAAGGACCTAAATAGGCATTTTCCCAATGAAGACATACAAACGTTCAACTGGTAAATAAAAAGGTGCCCACTATCACTAATCATTAGGGAAATTCAAATCTTAAGCCATAATATCACCTCACACCAATTAAGATGTAGTCAAAATATCAAAAGGTAACAAGTGTTGAAAAGAATGCAGAGAAAAGAGAACCCTTGTACAATGTTGTTGGGAATGTAAATTGGTAAAGCCATTATGGGACACAGTACTGTAGCTCTTTCAATAAATTAAAAATAGAATCATTATATGATTCAGCAATACCACTTCTGGGTATATATTCAAAAGAAATCTCATTATCTTGAAGAACTATTTGCATTCCTATGTTCACTGCAGCACTATTCACTGCAGCCAAGATATGGGAACAACCGAAGTGTCCATCAGTGGGTAAATAGATTTTTTAAATATGTGTTACACACACACACATAATGGAGTAGTATTCATCTTTAGGAAAAGAAGTAAATCCTACCATTTGTAACAAAATTTGGAAGACCTTATGCTAAGTGAAATTAGCCAGGCACAGAAAGACAAATACTGCATGATCTTATGCACATATGGGACCTCAAAAAGTTGAATTCAGAGAAAGAGAGTAGAAGGGTGATTACCAAAGATCAGGTAGTGGGAGAAATGGGCAGATGTTAGCTAAAGGGTACAAACTTACCGTTATAAGATGAATATATTCTGAAAATCCAATGTACAGCATGATAACCATAATGTAGTATATATTTGAAATGTACTGGGGTAGATCTTACATATTCTCATCACAAAAAGAAAAATAAAGGTAAATATGTGAGATGATAGATATGTTAAATAGCTTGATTGTGGCAATCACTTCACAATGTATACACATATCAGAACAACACATTGAACACCTTGAATATATACAAATTTTTTATCAATTATACCTCGATAAACCTGAAGAAAAGAAAACAGTCATCTGAGGTTTCAAGATAAAATCATTGTCCCAGATCTCACAAATGCTCACCACTCAGTGAGCCTTTCTTAATATAAATGTTATGAAATTGAGCATGAATCACTAAAATTTTATCACATTAAGGTGTGATATAAAATTCCAAGGGGGCACACACACAAAATGCTGCTATTGTCTACCATTGTCGTTTACATCTCCTGTTTCTTGGAAAGCAAACCTCAGTAACACAGTTAATCAAACACCAAAAGTGCAAGAAGCTATCTCAGTGTTAGGAATTTAAAGATACACAGACAAGCAAAATAAAACTATACACCATAAGAAAGAGAATTAACATGTAACCAGCACCCACTATGTGCTAGTCACTCTGTTGTGCTAGGCATTTTTGCTTTTATTTAATATGTACAAACAACCCTGTAAGCCATGCAAAGATGAACTATCCAAAAACCCCTCTCTGGCTCTCCAGGGCGTCCACTAACCTTTAGGTTGCTTTGGTGCATATTAGTGAAGAAAAATGCTCCTTACTCCAGATAGTTGCAGCCTCACTCCAGGGACACTGTTGGGGATTTCAGTTCCCCTAAACCTGTGTGCAGTAAACAATCTATATAATGAAAACACAGTGGTCCTGAGGATGTAGGAATCTCACTCTTAACATGTCTAACTCAAGTCCTTATCCCTTCTATGCAGTGGTACTGGCATCTGTATTCACCTAACTGCTAAGAAGATCTACTTTGGAGTCATCTTTAATTCCTTTCTCTCACTCTTTTCATCCAATCCACCAGCAAATCCCATCACCAATACTTGCAAACTATATTCCACATCAGGCCACTTTTTACCAGTATGACAACCTTAACCCAAGCACCAATATTTCCTGCTTCCTAATTGTTACTTTGCTGCTCCTCTTGACCTCTTATAGGCTATTCTCCCACCAAGTAAGGAAGCCCCTTAATAAGTAGTTCTTGGATGCATAAAGTAATTTACTACAAGGTGCCAAAAATGTATACATATTTTAAATATGGCATTCACTCAAAAGGTGGCATTAATCAAATTAATGCTAGCATCACCATGCGACAGCCAGGACAAAGAAAACGGCGGAAGCATGGTTGAGCAAATGTCATACTACACATTGCTACTTCGAAAAGTAATACATAGATAACATCTCTTAAAATGTACATACATTTTTTTTGGCACCCTGTATTGTTATCACTAATCTACAGAAGAGAAACTTAACCATGAAAAATTTTAATGACTTGTCCAAGGCCACAGGGCTTTCAAGTAATTCAACCTGGGTGTGAATTTAGAATTGTCTGACTACAAGTTTTAGGTAGTTAGAAAATTTATTCTAGACTGGCTCAGTGGCTCAGCCTATAATCCCAGTACTTTGAGAGGTAAAGGTGAGTGGATTGCCTGAGCCTGCGGGTCGAGACCAGCCCTGGCAACTTGGCAAGACCCATCTCTACAATACATCAAAAATTAGCCGGGCATGGTCACATGGTCACAGTTCCAGCTACTTGGAAGGCTGAGGAAGAAGGATCACTGGAGCCCAGCAGGTCGACAAAGGGGTGGCCGTGAATGTGCCACTTCACTTCAGCCTAGGAAACGGAGTGAGACTCCAGCTCAAAAAAAGTTTAAAAAAAAAAAAAAGAAAATTTATTCTTACTCAGTAATATCTTAATTTCTAATTTCCTGGTTATGAATCTTTAGCGTATAGCCTACAACCTTAGCTTCTTTCTACTCTGAGCTTCCCTTACATTCTTAGGGGAAAACTTGAATCTGTAAACATTTTATTGCTATTTGAATATGTCATAATTAAAATTCATAAAGCCAAATTACCATTTATTTCTCTGACTTTCCAATCCCCTCTAAAGAAAACCTATAAATCTCAGTCATCCTAAATTTCTAAAATGCCAAGCTCCATTAGTCATCCTCTATCATCTCTTACATAAAAATATAAATTTGCTGGTCAACTTAAGCCTATAGAAATCTTCTGGCAGGAAAATATTAAGTAAGATCATTCATTATGTTAGTTTAGATACATGGAATTTAGTACTTAAAGCTTGGGTGAATTTAAATATATCACATATATATTTAAGTTAATATTAAAAAGTTAATATCACATATATTTAAGTTAAATATATCACATATATTTTAGTTAATTTTTGAAATTAACTAAATTTGTTCTTAAAAATAAGTTTTATGACAAATGTAAGTACAACATATGAAAGTTTTTGTGACAAATTTCAAGTGCAGCACATAAAAGTGTTCAACATCTCAGTGGTATTTTTTATTTTCAAACTCTCACAAGAAACAAGTGACTTTATTATAAAACAGAATGTTTTCTGTGTTTTTGGACTTAATTCTATAACTGTCACAACCAAGCATGGAAGAAAAGCACTTATTTTCAGGAAAGAAACAGAAAAAAATACATGTTGTCTTTACATTTCTGTGTAGATCTTTAACTATACTTTAGTGAAATATCAAATGATACTGCCATGCAACATAACTTAGATCAACTATAAAGTGTCAATATTACTATTTACCTTTATGAAAACGATAGTGATAACATGACTAATTTGCTGTGTAATTTGCCTTGTCTCCAGATCTTTTAGAATGTATGTTTCTATGACACTGCTAAGAAATAAGTTTGTATTATAGGATGCACATCCCATCACAATAAGTAATGTGCATATGTACTCATTGTAATTTGCCATATTTTCACTGAACTTGAATTCTCAATCAACTGAGTAAATATTTTACCATTCTTTCTCCTATCTGTTTTAATGTTTCCATGCATAGTTTATTATTTCTTCTCACTGCACGTATTTACCTTCATTAACCATTGCCTACTTTTAATGCTCATAAATTAAGTCATGAAGAGATTTTACCTCCAATTTTTTGCCCTGCTTGTATATTTGAGGGTTTTGACCGGGTAATCCTCTGTAATGATACCAAAACTACAGAAGTAGAATATCCAAATTGATTTTTCTTTGTCTCATTTGTGTTTCCAGAGAGATGCTACAGAGATCACAGTAAGTATTGTCTTGCTTCTCAACAAAAATCTGCTTCCCATTAGTAACATTACCCTAGATTGTAAATGCTTTGGAGGAAAGAGAAAGTCTATCAATTTATATGAATATTAAGCAATAGATAAAGTCTTCTAGCAGTAGTTTAGAATGATCAGTCAATAACAAGTTTCCAAATTGGCTGGGAGAAAAGGAAAACAATAGAGGAAATAATGAACAAGAGAAAAGAAAAATCATAAAGATAAAGGGGAGGCACAGAAGAAAAGGAAGAGGGGAAAGAACAGAAACAGGCAACAGAAATAGCATCTGTCTACTAAAAAGTAAACACATCTTAGAGATTAAAGGGATACGTAATAGCTGGTGGTAGAGGCCTCCAGGACCCATCACTCTGGGCTTGGGCTTCAACTTCTGACAAGGAGGTAACAATGACTAAAGGTGATATGCAAAGATTAGGTATCTAAAATCTAATGATTCACTTCATGTTTTTCTGTGTGTGTGTGTGTGTGTGTGTGTGTGTGTGTGTGTGTGTGTGTGTGTGTGTGTGTTTTAGCACCATCAGCCAGCTCCTTAGGTAAGCACTTTGCAGGTTTCTATCAATTCTACTGTTATTATTGTTTTTCAATTCTACTGTTATCTGGTTTGTAAGTCCTAGTATTTCTGTATTTGTTTTTTCTTTCTTTTAAGGAAGTTTTATAAATAAAGTACGAAAATAATTAACACCTGTATACCTATACCCTAGATGTGACAATTGATAATTTGTCATTTTTCTCGTTACCCTAGGCCTGTTCCACTCTCCTCTTTGCAAAAATTTAAAAATGTATTGTAAATCTTTTAAGTCTATTTTTATTTATTTATATAGTCTCTACCTATCACTGAACAAAATATAGTTGTCTTTATACTATTTTTTAATAAAATAACATCATTCTGAAAGTATCATTACAACTTGCATTTTTCCCTCAAAATGTAATATGGAAATATAGATAGAAATTCAGGTTATGTACCTTAATTAATGAATAATATCCCAACTTATTAATATACAATATTTTTTCTATTACTTCCCCCAAATGATGCATTCCCAATGTTTCCAACTTCTGCTATCACAAATAATGCTGCAAAGATTACCCTTAGGTAGATGGAAAACAGTTTATCCAGGGTACATATTTGGAAATGAGATTAATAAATCATAATGTAATTCTTTTTTTTTTTTTGAGTTGGAGTCTCACTCTGTCACCCAAACTGGAGTGCAGTGGCCACTCCCGGCCACCGCAGCCTGGACCTGCTGGGGGCTCTGACGATCCTTCCACCTCAGCCTTCCAAGTAGCCAGAATTACAGGCATGCGCTACCACGCCGGCTGATTTTTTTATTTATTGTAGAGATGGGGGTCTCGCTGCCCAGGTGGGTCTCGAACCCGCGGGCTCAGGCAATCCACTCACCTCAGCCTCCCAAAGCGCGGGATTACAGGCTGAGCCACCGAGCCCGGCTGATGATGCATTTTTAATCATAGTGTTTTTACTTGACCTTCAGCTTAAATGTTTCATATTTCCATTGTGATTTTTAACAAACAAATTATACATAAGTGTGTTTTAGTTTAACATGTTTTAGCTTTGCTATGTTTATTATTTCAAATTTTGTTTCATTTTGATACAAAAGTATAACTTGTGTGATATAGATTATTTTAAATGTGTTGAGGCTTTTGAGGTCTATTACATAAACTTGAAAAGAATATTTTTTTGGCTGGGTTCAGAATTTTAGCCATAGACATACACAGCCCAAGATTGTTAAATGTACCATTCCAGTGTTCTCTATTATTATTAGTGTTTTTGCGTGATATATTAGTTTCAGAAAGATATGTTACATATACAACTATAATTGTCTCTTCTGGTGTCATTTTTCTTTTTAATACTGTCCTTTCTTCTTTTGCATATATACATATATGCAAAAAAGGATAGATAAATGATAGATTTTTTTTTTCTTTTTGAGCCAAAGTCTCACTCCGTCACCCAGGCTGTAGTACAGCGGCACAATCACCACTCACCGTAGCCTCCACCTCCTGGGCTCTGGTGATCTTTCCTTCTCAACTTCCCCAGTAGTTGGGACTACAGGTGTGCACCTCTCTGCCCAGCTGACATTTTTTATTTTTTTGTAGAGACAATGTCTCACTATGTTGCCTAGGCTGGTCTTGAACTCCTGAGCTCAAGCAATCCCCTCCTCTCAGCCTCCCAAAATGCTAGGGATTATAGGCATGAACAACGTACCTGGCTTCCTTTGAGTATTTTGATTGCTTGTTGTTAAATGCAAACAAGTTCAAAATTGTTCTGTCTTCTTTTTTTATCTTGTTTTATATAACGATACAATGTCCATCCATATCCTCATTATTATTTATTTTGGCTTAAATTCTACACAGTCTGATATTAACATTGTTCTAACACCTTTGTTTTAATTAGTCTTTGCCTACTATATATATTTCCATCTCTTCATTTTGAACTGTAAGAGTTTGTTTTCATCATGTGTCTTTTTAAAACAGCATATTGGCTGGGCTCGGTGGCTCAGTCTGTAATCCCAGCACTTTAGGAGGCCGAGATGAGTGGATTGCCTGAGCCCATGGGTTCAAGACCCACCTGGGCAACTTGGCAAGACCTCATCTCTACAATAAATCAAAAATTAGCCAGGTGTGGTAGCACATGTGTGTAGTTCCAGCTACTTGGAAGGCTGAGGTGGATCACCGGAGCCCAGCAGGTCAAGGCTGCAGAGACCAGGAGCGTGCCACTGCACTCCAGTCTGGGTGACAGAGTGAGACCCCAACTGAAAAAAAAAATCATTTACTTTTTAATAATTAATAACTACTTAGACTTACAATAGTATTTCAGCATTGTTTTTGCTTAACAATGCTTGTTTACTATATCCTGTGCCTTTCCTCTTTTGCTTCTTGCCCAAATAAAATCCTCTAGCGGTTCTTTAAACCCTATATGTGTGTAGAAAATGGATGGCTGTAAATACTTTTACTTCATCCTCAGTCTTAAATGAGAATTTGGCTGAGTATAGAATTGACAATTATTTTCCCCCAGCACTTTGAGTATTTATTCTATTTTCTTCTACATTTATTATTGTTGATAAGAATCTACTAAGTTTGATGCTTGATCCTAAGTACATATATTTTTAAGATTTTCTCTTTCTTTGTATTCTACATTTCAATTTTAATGTATCTGGATGTGAGATTAATTTTACTTATCCTGTCCAGGATTCAATATTTTCTATTCTGTTGACTCATATCTTTCTTTAATTATAGAAAACTCTTAACTTTAATTGCTATAAGTTTTGCCCATATTTATATTTATATCTATCTAACAAATTAATCTCTCCTTCTAAATTTACTATGCATATAAATAAATGTATATAAAGAGTCTCCTTTCATCTTTCAAATTTTATAACTCCTCTTTTGTATTTATCTACATTAATTAAATTAATCCCAGATCCTGTAGTAGATAAATCCTAAAATCTCAGTGATTTTACATAACAATAAGAATTTTAACATAAACATTTTAACATAAAAATAAGAATTTTATTCTTACTTATGAGAAGTCCAAAACAGGAATGTCTGACTGATGGCTGGTCCTTCTTTCAGCAATATCTTAGACACTCAAATGCATCTTATCCACCATCTTCAAATAACAGCTTCTGATCTCAACATATTTGTCAGCCTTAAGAGAGCAGAGAAGAAAAGCTTAGAGATCAAGAGTGGGAGGCTTTATAAACAAACCTGGATGACGTCTTTCATATGACTTTTAATATTAGATTGGCTGAAACTCAGTCATATGACCACATCTAACTACAAGGGAATCTTGGGGAAATAATCTAATCATCTTATATTAGTTTTCTGGAGTTGCTGCAGAAAATTAATACAAATGTAATGACTTAAAACATCACAAAATCTATTATCCAACAATTTCATAGGTTAGAAATCTAACATACATGTCTCACCAGACAAGAATCAAGTTTTCATCAAGACTGCATTTCTTCTGAAGATTCTAAGAGAGAATTTGTTTCCTTGCTTTTTTAGCTTCTAGAGGTTGCCCATATGCCTTGGCTCATGGCTCTCTTCCCACATATCCAGTTGGAGGAAAGTTAACAAAAACAAATCAAGTCTTCACATCACATCATTCTGGCCTTCTTCCATTGTCACATCTCTTTCTCTGACTCCCTTTTATCACCCTCTTTCACTCTTAAGGACCCTTGTGATTATACTGGGTTCACCTAGATAATCCAAGATAATCACCCTATTTTAAGGTCTGCTAATTAGCAACTTTAAGAATATGGTGTCTCCCTGGGACATGCAGAACTCATTCTTGTTTTGATTTTGTTTTAGCACTGTCTCGATCAAGTATTGGTAAGTTCCTTTACTTTTCTTTAATTCTGCTGATGTTACGCTCCATTTAATCAAGAGATCATTTTGCTAAACTACCCAGATGTCTTCACTGAAGCACAGCAGAAGCTTGAGTTTCACGTTTCTCCAATTTCCTCATTCTCCATAACCAGAAACCTCAATAATCAGTCAAAAGCATAGAAAGTAAATGAATACTTCTAGTGGCTTATTGTAATGGCACGCAAGCAAGAAAGAGAACAATTTCCAAACCTGAAATGCTGGGAAAAAAGAGTAAATGAAGGAAGAGAGCAAGGAGTTAGTAAGAAAAATGAAATGGGAATGAAGATAGAACTAACAATAAATGGTATTAGCTGTCTCTTAAGAGTGTAAAAGCTTTGTATGGCCAACAGAAAAGGACAGTCTTCCCTGAAGGTATCTCCAAGACAGGCTGGCAGCAACGGAAGAGATGTCTAATCCCTTATCTTCCTGAGCTGCAACTCAGGGCTTCATGTTCCCAGGGGCTCCTTGTTCTGATGCTCATTCCTATCCTGCCCCTTACAAAAAAGAAAAAAATATGTAATTTTTTAGACAGACAACCATATAAACTTTTGTGCTTATATTCATTTTTAGAAGAACAAAGCAGCAAACTCCTTTCTACTAAATTCTAATTATTTTTGGTTTGTCACAGAGCTGGAGAATATCCCCTAACTCTGGTGAGCTCTTGTCTCTCGTATTCTGTTCCTTCCCCACCATTGAGTATTTTGTCTGAAATGAATGAGAACTTTGGAAAATTAGAAGTCCACTCGTTAACTAAAGAATAAAGAAGGGATTAACATGTTTTTAGCTGGCAATGACAGTTTCAGCAAAACAATAATAGTTTCTTAACTTGGAAACAGAGAGCAGAAGAAAGAGGGTTGTGAAGAAAACAGGGAATGAAGTGGGAGAAAAGGAGAGGGTTGTAATTAAATCAAGTCATGTTTATTGATTCCATATTTACATATATTACTGATGATAAAAATGAAGTTCAAGGCCATTATTTAACTTGACCAGTTTACAGCTACCAAAAAAGTGAAACTGAAGTTATAAACATTAATCTTTTGACTCCAAGTCCTGTGCTTGTCCAACAATGCCCAGGACATCATTAAACAGATTTAATCTTCCAATTCAAAGCATCGGTGCTTTCGAAATAAAAAGCCTGTTTCAAGGAATTTAGGAAGTTGTACATATGCTTTTTAAAAATTGCTTCAATTTTTAAAATGTAATTTGAAAATCTTAAAATGTAAATTAACCTAAGATCTCAGAATACTTGTGCTAGTCCAGTATTGTGCTGTAATCTTTCCCCATGAAGAAGATTGTTTTATTGTATATATGACTCTTAATGAGTGGCCTTAAAAAACTATCAAGTTCAATATTTTATTACTTTTATAATCTAAACAGGTTTTATCTAATTTTGCTTTGTTTTCATCTAATTAAGTCATACAAAGAATAGTTTATTATAGGAACAAAGTAAAATAGTTGCAACAGCTATGGTTAAGACAATATAACTATCTTAGAGAGCATAGATTCTAGTGAGGTAAAACAGAAAATAACATGTAAACAAACAAATAAAATAATTTCATTATCATAGTAAATTCTATGGAAAAAAATTAATTAAAATAATGTGATAAAGCAAGACCAAGGAGTGAGGACTTTAGCGAGGAGATTAGAAGAAATGTCCCTCAGAAGATATTGGAACTGACACCTGAATGATAAAAAGGTGGCAACCACATGAAGATCTTAGGGAAGAGGATTCCAGGCAAAAAGAACACCAAGCTCCTGAGACAGGAAAGAGAATGGCACATATGAGAGACTGCATAAAGGTCAATAGTGATTGATGGTGGAAGAGTTTGAGAGGGAGGAAGAGGCCAGATCATAACAAAGGTCTTTTAGAATAAAATATGATATACAGTTCTGAGCCCATAATAAGCCACAGGAATGTTTTAATCACGGAAGGGATAAAGTCACATTTATGCTTTAAAAATGCACCCCCACTTGTAGTAAAGAATGAAATGGTAGAGAATGGTCAACATAATATATGATAGCAACAAGGAGAAGGGTACAGAATGAAGTCTCATATGTGCTTCAAAGGCAACAGAGGTTTCTACAGGAGGAGAAATTGTCTGGAAAAAAACAATGGGAAGCCAATAAGGGCATTTATCAATATTCAGGCCCTGTGATATATGAATATGACTAAAAATTGGACCTCACTCAGAGAACTGCAGGAGACACAGTTTTTTTTTTAATTTTTATCTATTATTTTTAATTGACATAAAAATCATATATATTTATGCTATACAACATAATACCTGGGCAACTTGGCGAGATCTCGTCTCTACAACAAATCAAAAACTTAGCCACACCACCTGTGGTTCCAGCTATTTGGAAGGCTGAAGTGGAAGGATCACCTGAGCCCAGCAGGTTGAGGCTGCAGTGGCCATGAGCACGCCACTGCACTCCATGCCTGGGCGACAAAGTAAGACTCTGACTCAAATAAATAAATAAACAAACAAATAAATAAAATCTAGTCTCTGAGGAATTCTCAAGTATACAACACATTATTAGCAATAACTACCATTTTGTACAATAGATCTGAATATTCCTTCTGTCTAGCTGAAACTTTGTATCCTTTAACCAACATCTGAGACAAAATTTTTTTTTTTTTTTTTTGAGTTGGAGTCTCACTCTGTCCCCCAGACTGGAGTGCGGTGGCCGCTCCCAGCTACCGCAGCTTCAACCTGCTGGGCTCTGGCGATCCTTCCGCCTCAGCCTTCCAAGTAGCCAGAATTACAGGCATGCGCTACCATGCCCGGCTGATTTTTTGATTTATTGTAGAGATGAGGTCTTGCCAAGTTGCCCAGGTGGGTCTCGAACCCACGAACTCAGGCAATCCACTCACCTCAGCCTCCCAAAGGTGTGGGATTACAGGCTGAGCCACCGAGCCCGGCTGAGACAAAATATTTTAAAGGGCAGTCAGGCATATTAAAGCAAGATAGGAAAGAGAACATTTGGAGATGTTAAAGATAAGGGGAATTTGCTAATATGAATTTCAGACAGCATGGTGTATTTTAGAGTGTAAGGAAAGGTGGGAGGAACATCAGATTAGGAGTTATACCAAGTATTATGATAATAAACATCTCCAATGTGAGGATTATCGTCTGGTGGTGAGTAAGTTAAATTAAGATACGTAGGGAAACTAAAGTTTAATCAAGACTAAGGTCCTCCACCTCATCAAAGCATGTACAGGGGGAAATAAAGACTACGGTCTCCCAATTTCCCTCAGAGTTTCAACTTTTACAAAAGCTCAGAAGAAACAGCCTTCTTTGCTCATCATCAGTCCTGTATGTTTTCCTGAGCCTCGGCCACAGCACCAAAGTACAAGATACTTAATCTATGACCAGATCACATTACAGCTGTCATCGAGGATTTGACGCTCCCTGGAGAGGGTAGTGTGAGGGCTTTTTTCTTTTATGCTTCTCTTCAAAGAGAGATTAACTATGATGCCTTAAAGCAGTTGACCTCATGAATTAACACAACTCACAAGGAACTGAGCAAGTTCCCAGTTGTTTCCTGTACTATGAATTCTTGTTGTCTAGGGACATTGTCCTCTTTGCCTCTTTCGAGAAATGTGGAATTCTAATTCTAGACAATTGCTAAGAGACTAGACTTTAAGTGTTCTCCCCCCCAAAAAATTATGTGAGGTAATGGATACAATGATTAGCTTGAATTGTCATTCTACGATATCTAGAAAGAGGTAGAACAAAATTCTAATTCTAGAATGTTAGCCTTTTGGCTTCCCCTACCAAAACTTTTCCTAGATTTTATAAGGATGAAAAGCCCAAGGACACAGGACTTCAGTTTGTGAATTTGGACTCACCGAATCATAAAAGTTGAACGGAAAAAAAACATTGTTTAAACTTTGTCATTTAGAGATTTGTTAAATGCAGTCCCAAAAAATGATACAAATTACCAAACTTTGCATAGTCATTTAACAGTCAGTGTAGGACAAATAAGACTAATGTCCAGTCTTTCTCTACTGAATATAGTAGGGGTTTATTCTGTGGTAGCCATTACAACTACTATTACTATGAAAATTAACATAATTAAAGGTTCCACAAGCCTTGTCCTAGAATTTAGATCATTTTACAAGAGAAATATTCCAGAGATGAACAAAAAGAATAGAAAAAGAAAATGTTGGGGGGAGAAAGAGGCTCAGTATATGGAAAGAAGTTAAAACACTTTTTTAAAAGAATATTACAGAAAGAAGAGAAAATGTGTGAGGAATATAGAGGAAAGTGCATTGAAATTAGAGTCAGGAAAATGGAGTCTGAAACTACTATAGTAATCCTGGATAGTCGCCTAGAACCTGACACTCCTGGATAGTATCCAAGAGGGGAAAAGACATAACACCACCTGCAAGTGTGGCAAATTATGTGCCTACTGGGGAATGGAGGGTCTAGGGTAACCTGAGGACACAATTTCTGGGAAGACTCCTGGGAACTGGCTGGATTACCGAAACCATTAACTCTAGACTAATTTGAATGTTTGCTATTGTTCTTTAGCTTTATCTCAAGGACATACGAGTAAGTTTTCTTCTTGCTTCAAAATCTGGTATTGTTGGGTTTCTACACTAGGTGGGGCACTTCTCCCTGTTTAAAAAAAAAAAACTAAAAGCCGTTTCCTGTTTGTTGCAATATCAGGGTGACAGGGCTTGAGACATGATTCTCCACCATGTCCCTCATCCCTCTCTAACACAATGAGACACTCCTCCTCGCTTAAGCAAGGCCGTTCTTGCCTTTGACCACATCCTCTCACCTCACTTTATCTATTCAGAAGTCATCCCTTCTCTCTTCTATATCTTTAAATGTTTTCCTCCCTTTAGCTCCTTCTCCTTAAGGTATAGAGCAAGTTTGACTTTCTTCCATCCCAAACAAATCTGTCATTGATCATGTCCCTCTCTAATTACAGCCCACCCCAAGAGAGGAAATTATGCTGTTCATTCTGACTCTGGGTTGGGAAAAAGTTAATGCTCACCTCTTGACTGTACTATAAAGTATTTCTTCACAAAATTACAGTAGTATAATAAGACTTACTAAAAGCCACTTTTTAAAATAATTTTGCTTGTTAATCAAAGTATCTTAAGTAGCCAAGTGCAGTGGTTCATGTTTGTAATCCCAGCACTTTAGGAGACTGAGGCAAAAAGATTGCTTGAGCCCAGGAGTTCAAGACCAGTCTGGGAAACATAGCAAGACCTCATCTCTACAAAAAAAAACTGTAAAAAGCTGGATGTGGTGGTGCACATTTGTAATCCTAACTACTTGGAATTCTGAGGTGGGAGGATCACCTGAGGCTTCCTAGGCTCAGGTAAGCCATAGTCAAGGCTGTGGTGAGCCATGGTCATGCCACTATACTCCAGCCTGGACAACAGAGTGAGACTCCAACTCACAAATAAAAAAGATATTTTAAATATAAAGAGGACTGTTGCCTAGCAGTTAAGCATGCAGACTCCATGACGGCTGACTGAAGTTGCACCCCAGCTCCCTACTTACTAGTTGTTTGAACACAGGCAAGTTATTTCATGTCTCATTAAATTTTTTAATCAGTTACATAACTAATTTAAACAACCAGGTAAAAAACTAATCAAACAGATGCAAGAACAGATAAGTAAGAAAATCTGGAAGAAATAAATAGAGAAGGGAGGAAAACCAAAGAGGAAAGTTTAAATAAATCTAGAACTGATTTCAATTCATTATCAAAAAAATGAACACATTTTCTAAATGAAGGGAAAATTGAGAGAGGAATGAGGGGCATAAAAGTGAAGAAATTAGAGAAAAATCAGGAACATAATCCTGGTTAAAGAGGTTTTATTCTGAGATATGTGCTTGTGATAAAATTTTCCATATTGAATATTACATTTTTACTGCATAATACAGTCATATTTCCTACTGGTAAATTATTGTTCAAAGACAATTAAATATATCATATTTCATGATTTTCTCGAAAAAGTACCACAACATCCAGATGCATCACCACCTGAACAAATTTATTAATCACAAGTTTTAATTAAATGTAATCCAACCAATACTATCCTTAAAATAACAAAGGGAAAGCGATTCACTTGCCCTATCCCCATTCAGGCCACAACTCATGTGATGCTAATCTCACACTACAGCGTTGTTAAAGTCTATATGGTCCTCACTTAGATCCCTTTCTATCTCAAATTAGAGCTCCTAAATTAGCCACCACTAGCCCAGTGCCACTTGTTTTGTTTCAGCCTGCATAGCATTGTTTTACATTTTGAATTTGAATGCCTATAGACAGGATATGCACTTTTCAAATGACCACTATCTCCACTATCCCCTATATAGCTGGCATATTCACAATCATGAGACATATTGGGCCCTGAATGCAACTGAGTGTGTGACTTACACTAAGATAACCTTGACTTCTGGCTGGTATGGAAAATGTTTTACTCTCTAGGGGAACTAAGCTCCAGTTAGGAAGAAAATCCACAAAGACTGTGTCCTTAATCCAAAAACACACAATATTTAGTATTTGGAGCAGCATACTTATGACTTATAATTTTTTCATCTGCTTCTCTACTCTGAAAGTCAGTAAGCAAATATGTTTAACTGTCCTGCCTGTTTGTCTTCAGTTGGTCAAGGCCACAAAATCCTCACTTCAAGAATTTCCTTTCTTCTCATTATCCACTACTTTAGGTCAGAAGTGGAATATACCTAATGTATGTTCCACCTCTGCTAAAGCCTTTGGCCATGGCAGACATCAGTAATTGACTCTCTACTCATCCCGCATGAATCCTAAAATTCTTCTCATCTCTAGATAGTCACCACTAGCTGATCAAAATTAAATATAATAAATCAAATATGCTTATCATTCCTAACATAGGTTAATATTCTCAAATCCTAAAAATCTTAAGTATATGAAATCTATCATTTTTAAATTATATGTATATGCTGGTAGGAGTGGCAGTATGTTATTCACTTTTTCAAGAAACTGATGATTCAGTGTTTAATGGTCTAAAATACCACTTAGAAAAGCTGACAACCCTTCCTAAGTGCTGAGGGTGGATTTTATCATTTCTGAGAAAGTTACTATCCCCTGCTGCAGAGAAAGAAAAAGAGAGAGAGATCAAACTAGCCAATAAACAAAAACAGTCACATGCAGACAAGTAAAAAAAAATCAGTTACTTTAAGAGGAAAACATTGCAAAATTTTCAACTCACAAAAAACTCTTGAAGAATGTTCAACAAAGAGAAATGGTACAGAAGGGGAAAAGAGTTGGACAAGTAGAAGAGAAAAAAGTAAAGAGGAAAGGAATAAGAGGAAAAATTTCAGTGAAATTTTCTAGAAAAGGAAAATGAAAGGCCAAAGTAAGCTTTAAAAGTCCCAGTCATAATTCCACAATAGCAAAACCTGTGAAATTCCATGAGAAAATTAGTTTTTTTCATAAATAAACTTGTTTCAGTAAAAAAGATTTTGACATCTTACAATTGGTTACTTTTCAAGACACAAAGAAGCAACAGAGATTAAAAGGGCATAACTAGCCGGGCTCGGTGGCTCAGCCTGTAATCCTGCGCCTTTGGGAGGCTGAGGTGAGTGGATTGCCTGAACCCGCGGGTTCGAGACCCGCCTGGGCAGCGAGACCTCATCTCCACAATAAATCAAAAAAAATCAGCCGGGCGAGGTAGCGCGTGCCTGTAATTCCGGCTACTTGGAAGGCTGAGGCGGAAGGATCGCTGGAGCCCAGTAGGTAGAGGCTGCGGTGGCCGGGAGCAGCCACTGCACTCCAGTCTGGGCGACAGAGTGAGACTCCAACTCAAAAAAAAATTTTTTTTAATTAAAAAAAATAAAAGGACATAACTAAGGTACTAAAAAGATACTAAGGTACTAAAAAGGTAGTTTTATTTAAAGAGGAAAATAACACGTATTAATAAACAAAAACTCACAGTGAAATGCTCATTATAATGCTGTCATCAGCTCTCAGGACTTTTCACATGGCAATCAGGATTAAGACGTAAAATAAAAGGAAATAGATAAAAGTAAAATAAAGTAGAATACCTTAAATGCAGTGAAAGCTTACTACTTTGCAGAAGTGTTTCACTTCTTTGTAGTCACAGAATATTTCTTTCCATAACTTATCTAATAAAATTTTTCAGCTTTCCCATGTTATTACTCCTGATTTTTCGCTGCAGCTTCAGAGTATAAGACAGGAGATACAATTTCTATTTTAAAGATGAAAAAAAATTAATCCTCAAAATATTAGGAACTTACCTAAAGTCACAGAGCTAGAGGATAGCAAAACTGCGACTCGGTTCTTTAGCCTCAGTACTACTTGTACCTCACACCTGGGGAAGAAGAAATAGGATTGTCTATCCTCTAGACCTTCTGAAAGTCAAAATGTAAATGAGACTATATTCGTGAATTTTTATTATAGGTAGTGCAAAATGTTTCAAAGAAACTCAACAACCTTTCGGTAAGTTTCCCATTTACAACTCAGTTCTTTTTTATTGGTACATAATGGTACATATCTATGGAGTATATGTGATATTTAGATACATGTGTATTGCTTTGTAATGATACAATGTGTAATGATTGTGATCTTCTATGAAGTGCCTACTTTGAGAGATGGGAAGGGTAGTGAGGAAAAGACACATAAAGATGGAAGAAAGAAGAAAATTTGGTGTTTTACTGTTCTCCCTGTCTTTTACCAATGTGAGAAACTTGAGCCTGATTTCAAGATCTTCTACGTAACTGATTTTTTTTTTTAATTTAGCAAAGTTCAAACTCTGAAAAACTAAATCAATTGCAAAGTGAAAGAAGACCCCTGGCACTGTGTAAAATTGTTTATCTAAAGCTTTTAGGATTTGACAGCAAGAAGATAGTGAAATTAAAAATAAGAAAAATAATTGCAGGGAATATGATTTTTCATACTTTGATTTTTCATAATTCCTCAGTGTCCTAAGGAATAAAGGAAAATGCAGACTTAACCTCTTGCTGCCTTTTCATGTAAATCTAATATGTAGTAAATGCTTGATATGAAATTTCCTGAAATTAACATTCTTGAGCCATGCTGTCTCCACACTCACTTTTTTTGTTTGTATTTTGGCAGGCACTGCAGGACACATCAGTAAGTGTGTGTGTCTGTGTGTGCTTTAATTCTCATGTGCTTTGCTTTACTACACTGTTAGAACATATAAAATACTCATATGTCTGGTGTTTTTTATTTCCTTCACAAATTGTCAATTATTTCCCCCTTTTTTATTCCCTATTCTTATCTTAATAAGCCAGGGTGCCTCTGTAAGAAAATACTATTATTTTTAATTTTTCCAAAATCAACAGCAAAGGAAAAAGTGTTAAGCACAAAAAAAAAAAAAAAAAAAAAGGATCAACTGAAAGGAAGGACGATTTCCTTGCTAGAAATCCCAGTACCACTCAGAGGAAGAGAATTGGTGGTGGCCATTCTACTCAAGACCCACCAAGAGACTTTTGGTGGCATGCAGTGAATCCCAGCTCACTGACTAAGGGTTCCCAGACTGTGGTGTGAGATGTATATTCTCTGCTATGAACAAAGAATAAATCTGGAAGAAGCATCCAGATAGGCTTTTAAATGACATTACAGCATACATCTCCAGCAGAAGCACTGGGAGAGAATAGAAAGTAAGGGAAAGTGAGAGGCAGTTGATTTTGTTTTGTTTTTTGAGTTGGAGTCTCACTCTGTTGCCCAGACTGGAGTGCAGTGGCCGCTCCCGGCCACCACAGCCTTGACCTGCTGGGCTCCGGCGATCCTTCTGCCTCAGCCTTCCAAGTAGCTGGAACTACAGGTGCGGGCTACCACGACCCGCCTGGGCAACTTGGCAAGACCTCATCTCTACAATAAATCCAAAAAATAGGCAGTTGATTTAAAAAGGAAAAAATGGTAAATGGAAACTGACATTTAAATGATCTGAGACTTTATCAACCCTTCATGGCCTTGATGCTTAAAGTAGGTCCAAGGACCTGTGTCAGCATCACGTTGGAGACATGTTGAGTCTCAGCCTAATAACCACCTCTGACTACTAAATCAGACTTTGTATTTGTCCCAGGTAGTTTGTGGGCCCATTAAAGTTTAAGAGCCATTGCTCTATAGTATTTTAATCCTCTGTCCTTAGAAAGGCATAAAAAGATGAGTGCACTCAGTCCAAGTTTAATTAGTTTTTTTATCCCTGCAGATTCCATGCCACAAGTAGCCTTAAAGTCAAAGACAAGAAAGATGAAATCCACCAGTGTTTACTTCTTTTCTTAACACATTTTCACCCATCACTTCTGAGAATGTTCATAGCTTAAACTCCTGGGGCAAGGCTAACTCTGAAGATAAGTAGAAAAAGAATGATTTCAGGATTAGGGCTCCTGGCATATCATACCCTGTGTCTACTCCTTTTAGAGTATTTATACACATGAAACATGATCAAAATAATCAAGTCAAATTTCAAGGAGCAAACACTGAGGAGGTACCAGAAAAGCATGCTCATTAAGGTCAGGCACAGCGATTCATGCCTGTAATCCCAGCACTTTGGGAGGCTAAGCAGGAGAGGATCACTTGAGCCCATTAGTTCAAGGCTGCAGTGAGCTATGATCACACCACTGCACTCCAGCCTTGGTGACAGAGTGAGATCCTGTCTCTAAAAACAAACAAACAAACATATAGCATACTAGGTATACAGAAGTATGTGGAATGTGTGTTTGTGCTTATAAAGAAGAGGACTGTTATTGCCAAGTACATGGGTCTAGTGCCTCAATCCCTGCAACCCACTAAACATACCTATGAATGTCTTAAGTCTACCTAACAGTTCTTGTTCCCTCTTATACTAAGTTATTACGCCCAAGTTACTTTGTTGAATAAAGGCCAAAGTCACCAAAGAGACAAGAATCTCCACTGCCTCCTTCAGAAGATGAGGCTATAGATTCTAGCTAAACAAGTTCAAATTAGCCAAGCTGAAAGAAAAGCAATGGCCTATATAATCTGCTGATGCAAATGGGACACCTACAGGGAAAGGGAAAGGAACACTGACCGCTGCATCCCTATAAGCTCCAGCTATCAGAACCCCAACAGTAACTGGGGTCCTCCAAGGTGAGGAAGGAAGCACTTATAAGCTTTATTTGTTCCTCCACTGAAGTGGAAATTTTACTCCTGGCATCTACATTACTGATGTTTTCCAAGAAAAAAAAATTCAATACAAACTGTATCTTTCCTGTGCCAAAGAATCATTCTCATTAGTTTTGTTTTGTTTTTTCCATATTTTAGCTGGAACGATTGGACCTATAAGTGAGTTCCTTTTCTGTTTCCTAATTCTAACACTCTATGGTCTTCTGTGGGATACGGGACACTCTCCATACCCTACCTGTTGCTAATTCTAATCTTCAGGATTTTTCATTCATGCCTCTTGATTAAATTTGAATCTTCTGATACCTCCTGATACCCAAGCCATCAAACAAAATGCCCTGATTTGTCACTAAGTTTAGGACAAGGGAAAGCCAAATAATTTATATGTTTTAATTTATTTTATATTTATTATTTACATTTATTTTGTTTTTTTAATTATTTAAATTTCTCATTTAAGATGGACACTGAATGACTTGATCTGGTGGAAAGGTTATGGGGCATCCATGCTAAAATTACCTGCAGTCCCACAGTAGTTGTTCTCCCTTCTGGTTGAATTGCTTCATAGTTTCTTTAGAAATAATATAGGCCGGGTTCGGTGGCTCAGCCTGTAATCCCAGCACTTTGGGAGACCGAGGCGAGTGCATTGCCTGAGCCCGCGGGTTCGAGACCCACCCGGGCAACTTGGCGAGACCTCATCTCTACGATAAATCAAAAATTGGTCGGGCGTGGTAGTGCACGTCTGTAGTTCCAGCTACTTGGAAGGCTGAGGCGGAAGGATCACCAGAGCCCAGCAGGTCGAGGCTGCAGTGGCCAGGAGTGTGCCACTGCACTTCAGTCTAGGCAACAGAGTGAGACTCCAACCCCCCCCCAAAAAAGAAAGAAACAATATTGTTTTTTCACTCATAAGCGGACCTTGAACAATTATTGTACTACTGTAAGAAAAGAATTGGCAGTAGTGGGAAGCTTCTGGGGCAGGGAGAGGCAGGATTGGCAGTACTGGGAATCTGCTGGGGGAGCGGGGTATGCCCCATCAACAAGGGTAGCTGCATAATGAACATTTGTATACCTAATTCTGAATTGTACCCATCTTTAAAATTTTAAAAAAAATTTTTTGAGTTGGAGTCTCACTCTGTCGCCCAGACTGGAGTGCAGTGGCCGCTCCCAGCCACCGCAGCCTCGACCTGCTGGCCTCCGGCGATCCTTCCGCCTCAGCCATCCCAGTAGCCAGAATTACAGGCACACACTACCATGCCAGGCTGATTTTTTGATTGATTGTAGAGATGAGGTCTCGTCAAGTTGCCCAGGCGGGTCTCGAACCCTCGGGCTCAGGTAATCCACTCACCTCAGCCTCCCAAAGGCGCGGGATTACAGGCTGAGCCACCGATCCCGGCTTAAATTTTTTTTAAAAAAAAAGAAATACTGGGGTCATGACAACTCTATTGATGTCAAAACACATTGATTTTCCTCCTTTTTGTATTTCAGTGCAATTCACAGCACCTATTCGTAAGTATCACGCTTGTTTCTCCACTCTGATCCCTTTGATATCTAACCCTCAAGGTCTTGGTGGGCTTGCTTTTTGACCATGTTCTCCAACTTCCCTAACATTCCTAATATATAGTTTCCAGAGAGGCCATGTGTGAAGTGTCAGCAAATCTCCTAGGCTAACATTAAAAAATAGAAAACAAACCCAAAAAAGTGCCCCCTTAGTAACAGTCATAGTGACCCACTGGCAAGGTAAGGTATACTTATCAAATAAGCCATAAGTCTCTAAGCAAACAAGGGGCAGGAGGAAGAAAAAAGTAAGAAGAAAAATAAAGGCATAACAAATTAATATGGAGTGAGTCTTTCCCAATCCCCTGAAGAGTTTGTCAACCATCACTGAAAACAAGGCAAGGCCTCCATTTCCGTAGGTCCCCTACACTGTGCAACAGGAGCCTGCCTGAGGCTTGCCATACAAGTAATCCTTGATCTTCCCAGGGATTCGATTCCTTTTATGATACTCCCTTTAGAGTGAAAGTTGGGAAATGGGTATCTCCTTCACAGTGATAAAGCATACTGGTATCTTTCTCTTTCTCCCCCTTCTCCTTCAGCTGGAGCTACGGGACCTATCAGTAAGTTTGCTGATCCTCCACAGTGGAGTATTATAATCTCCTGCAGTATCTTAGAGATCTTCACCTGATTTCCATTTTGGGATTTCAAGGGTTTGGAGTTCACATTTTCTTGGCCTTTTGGTTTTCTTCTACCTAGCATTTCAGTCAGTCATAAATGATTCCGTGAATGTTCATTTAACTGATAAACTACAAAGTAGAGGATGAATCCTTGCAGAAAGTTTCCAATGGTTTATTAGCATCACACAAAGAACTTTTAAAAACAGACAACAAGAAATGAAATAATGGGAGAAAGGAAGAATATAAAGTTTAAATGGAGAAGGATTTTTTGAATCCTCTAAAGGTGTTTGAATAGACCAAAAGGGTGACCTCTGGTTAGTACTCCTACCCTCTTAGTAGATTCATGAGATTGTAAGGCCTTTATATGTATTAGCATAGCAGCCCAGCAAGAAAGTCAATATTTCTACTTCTTAATTGTAACTTAACTTGAGATTAATGATGCAAATTCTTACTAAGGAAAGTATATAAATGAGAAATATGGTCTCCAAAGGCTGAAAACAACTACTGACTTATTTTACATCTTTTTACTCCTTTTTTGTTGTTTTGTTTTGTTTTTTCTCAGAGCTCTCTCAAAAAACAATTGGTAAGTCATCCAAGTCTCAATTATAATGTCTTTTGGTCATTTTCAATACTTAGAGCATCAGTCTAATCTTTTTTCAATGATTCATGCTCACAGACTCAAGGATCGAGTGCTTCTACCTCATAATCCCATCCAGAACTCCTAGGTTGGACTCACTCAGGTTCTGCAATAAAAAGATATTAACTATAAAGCTGAAATGCAAATTTTAAAAATAGTGTTCTAGAGATGGTCCTTCTTGAGCTGTTTCCACTTAACTATATATAACTTAGCTCTTTGAAGCCAACATATACTAAAAATTTAGCACACAGCACCTAAACTCCTTACTTTCCATGCAAATAATTTTTTTCATTATTAGATTATCTTCACTTTATAAAATAATGCTAATTTTAAGTTTCTTTTCATTTCTAATTGCTCTGAAAATTGCTCTCCAGAACAGTTAGGCTCTATTTTCATCAACTCTTAGCAACCTAGTCACCTTCATTGAGTGACTCCTATAGTGTCTTACTAATGTTTTTCTAACACTCATGTGCATTATTTTGTTGGATCTATACAACATTCAAATGATAATGGGTAAGGCAGATATTATAAATATATTTAGAGATGAGGAAACTGAGGGTCAGAAGGTAGTACTCAGAAAAAAATACAAGAAAGGGATAGCTAATAATAAAACTAGAAATGAAGTTTTATTCAGTTTTATTAGGTCTTTCTACTATCATTTTTTAGTGTTATAACGGGTTATTCACAATTAATAAAATGAACTTCCAATTTTGAGATTAAAGGATAAAAAAAGAAAGGAAAATAAAGAGCAACACAAATAGTAAAAGAGGTGAAAATGCAGGTTAAAAAGAGATAAACAGAAGAAAATTTAAAAAGAGCAAAAGTAGGAAGAAAATTGGAAGGAGAAAGATTAAGTGAATTGGCACACAGGAGGAAAAAAGAACAATTGATATAACTAAAGCAGAGAAAGAGAAGAAAAGGAAGGGACAAGAACTCACAAATGAAGAGTGGAAAGGGGGAAAAAAATATAAGAAAACTGAAGAGACAAAATAAAATTTGAAGTGATCACCCATTCAAAGATTTAGTAGATATAGTCAAAGCAATATTAAATTACTTAGCAAAATACCTAAATTTCTGGCTTGTCTACTGCTCATAGCCCAGGATATCCAAATCTGGAAAATCACCTTCTAGTTGCTTTATATAGAAAAAAAAATCAGAGTGAAAGGTTTGGGGCTTATGTGTTAAAGCTGGAAATTCTCATTATGTGTTCCACTGAAGTGAAGCTGTGGAAAAGAATAACACTGCAGTGACCGCTGGGTGGGGAGATGGTCTTTTTAGATTCAACTAACCAAGCAGACTCTCAAGATTATCATAGCCATCTGCTGGTACCAGTTCTACTCAGTAAGACCTAGACTGGAAGCTCAGCTTGCCAACAGGGCAGCATCAGCTATCCCTCTTCTCTGGGAGTAGTTCTCACAGTGATTTATACAGGTGTCCACATAGGACCATCTAGGAACTACTCCCGATCAGTTGAGTGTGGGAGCTGCCCTGGCTTAGAAGCCTCACAAGTTCCCCAGGAGTTTAAGCCCTCTATAAGAACCCCATACACATTACCTGAAGGGATTCCATAAAATATGCCCAAATACATGGGTCACTATATTTAGGAAAGCCCAGAGCAATGGTTTCTTAACAGATATGTATGGTTCTCCCAGTTCAGATGCAGTTTACCAATCAAGGATCACTCTTACACAAATGATATCACTAACTAACATAATAGGCTTTCAATCTTTATCATGTTCCTGGAGGAATAGAGCTAGAAAATCAACTAAAGGCCAACTTCTCATTAAAAACAAGGTTCTGTTGACCCTTTGCTCAAACTCTAAAGCTAATCAAAGCAGCAGCTGCTACTCTGTCAGTCACCTAGAAGCTGGAAGCCGAGAAAAGAGGAAACCAAATCCTTACTTCCTATTTTAATGCCTATTCCTGGAATGTACTAGTTGGTCAGAAATAAATATTTTAATACAGGAGTAGTCCCTTGAGAAAGAACGATCTTCTGTTCTTACTCACAGAAGAATTTCACCTTTCTCTAATATCAATATCAATACCTAAAATCAATACGTAATAGCAAAGTTTCACCTTTGCTTAATATCACTTAGGTTGACAAGGATCCTACAGAAGAAACCCTTACCTCAGGCTGAAATATTGCAGAAAATGCTAGATATCCATTTTTGTCTACAGTTAGCATAGTTGGATAAGTTATCCTTAATGATCTCATAACTGATATCACTTCCTCTCCCCTACTCTACCTCTCAAAGTCTCACCTCTAGAATAAAATGAAAAATATGTTCTTCAAATAACTATACTAATATGCCAATTTGAATTTCTTTTTAGTACAAACTCCAGGACCTATTGGTAAGTTGCCTATATATATCAATTCATCTCTAGTGTCTTCCTACTATGTCTGAAGGACTTTGGCTCCAACCGTTTATGTTTCTGGGTTAAAGAAGCAGAAAGTCATATTTCTCAGACTTTCATTTCCCCATATCCTAACCACCTCTCTGGGCATCCAATTATATTTTAGAAAATGGAAATTCTATTACCTTAAAATTCATAATAGGCAGGAATTTTTCTAGTAATGATTACAGTGTCAATAATTATTAGACGAGCTTTCCAAAGCAAAGATATAATAGAATCTGAAGAACGTAAGAAATGAACAGGAACACAAAAAGAAACATGGCTGAGAGAGTTAAACAAGAGTGATATGAGGGGGAAAAAAGGATGAGGGAAGATGAGGCAACAAATACAATTAAGAATTTCACCTCCAGACTGTGTGCAGTGGCTCATGCCTGTAATCCCAGCACTTTGGGGGGTGGAAATGGGAGGATTGCTTGAGTACAGGAGTTTGAGTACTCCTGTTGCCTGGGCAACATAGTGAGCTCCATCTCTACACACACAAAAAAAAAGAATTTCACGTAACACCTATAATGAAAAATAAGAATGAAGTAGTTATCCTTCTAACTAAACCAAAATTACAAGTTTTCTAGAGGAAGACGTGGTTCTTATGGAGAGGCTATAGTACAGCAGCAGAGCAATAAAAAAGTATTTAATCTTGAATATTCAGATTTAGTAATTTGTGAGAAAATCATTTTCACTGCTCTCCCTTGAAAAACATCAATGATACGGGAGTATTTTTTATGTTCACCAACCACAATAATTTATTTGTTTCTATTTTCAGCACAATATACTGGACCCAGCAGTAAGTGCCTTTCCTCTTTTCCTCCCTCTGTGTTCTTTGATCTTCAATAGTGTTTAGAGGGCCTGTTCCCATTCCTAAAGGTCCTAAATGTGTCTATTTCCATAATAGCAGTAGTTTTAGACATGTTTTCATACTTCCCAGTTTCCATCTACTGAGAATTCTCCAGGGCTATTTTTTTTTTAAAGAAAAAAAAAAGTAAGAAAATTTTCCCAGTAATAGTTATGATGGCTTCTATAGCAATAGAGAAGAATTTTCTAAAGGAACCAAAAAAGAATAATGAGGGCAGCTTTCCAGTCCTGAAGTGCTTTGTAGCTTCTAGAGGGGCCCTACCCAAAGATAATGGAGACAGTGTTAAAAAAAAATGAGAAAAGAAAAGAAAATTTTAAAAATAAACATAAAAAGGGGAAAGACAATAAAATTTAAACAGATTCGGTTTTTTGAGGCAAGTCTACCAAGGAATACTAATTCAAGTTTTTGTCTACCTTGAGTTCCCCGGTTCTCTCCCCAAAAACCTTTCTGTTTCTTCATATCCTATTCTGTCCTCTGCTCCCAAACACCCCTCAGCCCTTTAACACACACACACACAACACACACACACACACACAAAAAGAGAAAAAGAGAGGGAGGGAGAGAGAGAAAGGGAAAGAGAGAACAAACTTCATGGAACAGGATATGACAGTAGTTAGGCTGCAATTAAAGGAATTGGCAGAAGCATCAGGCAACTACAAATCACTTTTGGAAGAGAATAAAGGGAAAGTCCATATTGTGAATATATCTAGGGGAAAACCAGTGCCAAAATTTAGAGTGTCAAAAACAACCCCAGTATATGGGAAATCTTGAGTCTAAAAATTAAGTGATAGCATTCTGAAGTTTAACCCAAGCAGAAGGAATATATCAGAAGGCAAGCCAGGTGTATTCAACTAAATATTCCTTCATCTCACTGACTTCCTACCATGTATCAGATACTTAGCAGAGCACTGGGGACAAAGTCATGAAAAAGAAAGAAAGACGTGGTTAGTCTCTGATACCATGGAGTTTATAGTGTTATAAAATATCTCGGAAAAACAAACTCACATGTGTAGAGGGCAGGCAGCATTCTGCACAATAATAACTATGACAATTAAAGCTCGATGTTTACTGCTCTAAATGCTGGTTCTAAATATCCTTCTTGTGATTAAGAGCTATCCTTAATAACTATTCCCCTGAATCAAGGCTGCTTTTCTCAGTACTCACAATTATTGCAAAATCTTACTTACTTGCTTATAATTCTCATAATTCTTCCAGGGGAGGGAGGTAAAAATAAGCAAGCCCACTTCAGGGGATCTCACTGAGGCTAAAAGAAGGGTCCCATCTGGTCCAAAGTCTCCTAATAGACACCAGGTGTTTCCATGGATACATGGACTCCCTTTCCCTTCTTTTCCCCACTGCTTGACTACCTCTCCCCTATATATAATGAACACTTTAAAATATAATGTATAAATGAAAGTTATATATATATATATATATATTTTTTTTTTTTTTTTTTTTGAGTTGGAGTCTCACTCTGTCACCCAGACTGGAGTGCAGTGGCCACTCCGGCCACCGCAGCCTCGACCTGCTGGGCTCTGGTGATCCTTCCACCTCAGTCTTCCAAGTAGCTGGAACTACAGGCGCACGCACTACCATGCCCGGCTGATTTTTGGTTTATTGTAGAGATGAGGTCTCGCCAAGTTGCCCAGGCGGGTCTTGAACCCGCGGGCTCAGGCAATCCACTCACCTCAGCCTCCCAAAGGCGCGGGATTACAGGCTGAGCCACCGACCCCGGCTTGAAAGTTATATTGTTATTTTTATTCCTTCCTAGCTTTCCCTTAAATTACAGATGACTTGGAGAAAGTGCAAAGTGCATTGATTTAAATATTAACGATTATAACAAAAATTAGTGACTCCCAACTAGGAAAAAAACTTTTCAAATAAATTAAAAGGTTAATATTGAGAACAATATTCACTATTAAAGTGACAAGTACATTAACAGCCTAGACTTCATCACTATGTAATATATACATGTAAGAAATCTGTTCTTGTACCCCCTAAATAAATAGGTAGAGGCTGGGCTCGGTGGCTCAACCTGTAATCCCAGCACTTTGGGAGGCTGAGGCAACTGGATTGCCTGAACCCGAGGGTTCGAGACCAGCCCAGGCAACTTGGCGAGACCCTGTTTCTACAATAAATAAATAAATAATAGCCGGCTGTGGTAGCACGCACCTGTAGTTCCAGCTACTTGGAAGGCTGAGGCGAAAGGATCACCGGAGCCTAGCAGATCAACGCTGGGGTGGCTGTGAGTGTGCCACAGCACCACAGCCAGCCTGGGTGACAGAATGAGACTCCAACTCAAAAAATAAATAGGTAGAAAACAGTGAATAAAGAAAACAAGAATAACAAAAGTACAAGTTTAAGACATTATAAACCTCTAGAAATGTTTCAAGCATTTCCCATTCCTGAATGAAATGTGAAGGATGAACCAGTCTCACTTTACTATTTTATAACCAGTCTTCTGCCTCAAACCAGCAGAAACAGGCCTCAGGCTGCAAAGGACAAAGGGGAGTGCTTAAACCAGACACTGCACTGAGCTAACAGGCAGGTTTTAGAAGCCCCTGCAACCTCTCTACAGTTACCCTCTTTAAGCCTGTCAAGGGAAAATCAAGTTCTCTTGACTGTATACATGCTAATTTCTCCCTTTTTTTCTTGTTTTTCCATCAGCTGAAACTTCTGAAATGACCAGTAAGTTCCATGTCTATTCTTATATGATGGCAGCATTTGGCTTCCTACAGGTCTGGGATCCTTTTCCTCCTTGCTTGTTTCTGTCTTGTGGGAATAGAAACTCATGTTCCTCTGTCTCCTTTACTTATTCCACTATTTAGCTGCTACTCCACCCCCTGAAAGGAATGAAAAAAGGACACCAACCCCATGGATTAACCCAAAATATAGAGATCAGAGGAAACTAAAGTTTTTAGTGACTTGACAGCAAGGGAAGGGGAGGATATTTGTATGAATGAACGAAAGCTTGCACAGGATTGACAGTAGTCAATATCCACCTGGGGAAGGGGGGGCACACCTCATCATCAATAAGGGTACTTGTAGCCAGGCGTGGTAGCGCGCACCTGTAGTTCCAGCTACTTGGAGCCCAGCAGGTCGAGGCTGCGGTGGCCGGAAGTGGCCACCGCACTCCAGTCTGGGTGACAGAGTGAGACTCCAACTCAAAAAATAATAATAATATGGGTACTTGCACAATGAATATTTGTATACCTAACCCTGAATTGTACCCCACAATTTCAAAATAAAAATTAAAAGAGAAAAAAAAGAAAGAAAGAAAGCTTGCACAGAAGTAGGGAGAAAAAAGGTAAAGGCAGCACAGTTTAAAGAAATTATCAGTCCACCATAAGAGTTAGCCTCCTATACTAAACAGGAGGCAGAATCCCCACAAGGCATGATGGCAGGTATATTCTCCAGCACAGGGCTTTATGTCCCTTCATTGAAGAGGATAGTCCTTCTATTATCATTTCTGATATGTCCTCTCAGATGAGTAACAGGAAAATTAGCTTCTCATTCACCAGTCGTTCCATACTGATTTCTCTTTTTGTTTTTCAGCTACGGAATCCTCCTGTAAGTTTGACTGTCTTCCTTCATGATGAAACTCAATTGTCTCCAGCAGTGCCTCACATATCCTAAACCAATATTTATTTATCCACATTAAGATACAATAACTTAACGTTCCAATTTCCTTGGCCACTAATTTTTCCATTACTCAGAACATCACTGGGTTATTGGTAAGTTTCTGAAATGTTCACTGGCTCACATAAAAATTAAAAATCAAAGAAAAAAGTTTATCCATGGTTCTAAAGAATGCCAATTAGGAACCTTGCATACAGAAAGAAAAAAATGAGAAAAATGATATAGATAACATTTCTGTTTTTCAGCTGGGTCATTTATACAAGCAATTAGTAAGTTGTTTATTTGCTTCTCTGCTGTGAACTTATCAAAGTCTAGCGATGTCTATTGGAACTTAAATTTTTTAAAGACAAACTACACAAAGATTTTTATTTAAGTGATAGCATTCTAGAGTTGTGGGCACATGAAGAAACAGGCACCCTCATGCATTATTGGTAGAGATGTAAATTGGAGCAAAAACTGCTCATTCTCTTTGACCCACTAATTCCATTTACTAGATGACTATCTTCAGAAACACTCTCAAGAATGTAATAGCCATATGTACAGAGACGTGGAACTTGAGTTCCAATACAGGAACTAGAAATTCTTCTTTTCTTTGCTTTTTTGCTTTCCCATTATCCAGAATTCTACCAGCTGATAATTCGTTTTCTGGAAATTTCTAAAGTCTCCAGTTACAAAAACTTTTCAAACAACCATATCACTAGAAAATTTGCCCACAGGAAAAAATGAGTAGTTGAGACAAGAAGGGGGGTAATAAGAAATCTTTCTGCTTGTTTTTCAGTCAGATCACCTCCTCACGCAATCAGTAAGTCTGATTGTGTTTATTTAATTATCTCCTGAGAAGTCAGTAGGTCTCTAGTGGAGTTCAAGAATCTTTATCTGGTCACAGAGAAATATAAAGGACTTTAGGTTTGCCATAGGGTAAACTTTCCCTTTGGTATTTTTTTCTTTTTAATGTGATTAAGCAGAAACTGAACTTACCACAAAAATTGAATAACTTCATTGGAATTTTGATACTGGGAAGGTAAGTGGTTCAAGTTGTATGCATCCCAAGCCCAGAAATCTTAGCCCTGTCAGGGAAAGGAGAGATTCTAGCACCCCACAGTGGTGAAAGTGTGAACTTGGCCTCTTGTCTCATTATCAAAAATCTCTCTGGGTCATTAATGGTGTACTAGAAACTTTTAAGGTTGTTGATTTATAACCCCCTGGAGGATTTCAAGCAGTTACCAGTCACTGCAAAAAGAGAAGAGTTAAATTGGTGCAGAGAGAAAAATTTACATAGTTATAAAGATATCAATAAGAAACTGTCTACAAAAAAATTTTCAATGAAAGGAGATAAAGGGGTATATATATATGAATTTTCAATGGCCCTATTTCATTCAGACTTCCTGCCCTACCTGGTCTATTTTTCCATATTTAAATTCCAAGATATCTCAGGAAAATTCCCTGGCTATACAGGGATTTTTAAAGGCTTGAAGTTGGTATTTTCTTGATGATTTGTTTTTACATTACTCACAATTCTCTCAGCTTTTAAATAATTGCATAGAAAAAAATCAAACTTTACTGATTACATAAAAAATAAGGAGTAGAGAGGAAAGTTCTTCAGGAGTTCAAAGTGATATATTACAAGGGACTTCACAAATTGAAAAACAGTTTGAACAAGGAAGAAAGTAAAAGGAGATAACAATCTTCTCTGGTCTATTTACCAGCTGGATCCATTCCACTTGCCATCAGTAAGTCCACACTTTCACCACTGTGAGGTCCTAGAATCTCTCCTTTCCCTGGCAGGGCTAAGATTTCTGGGCATGGGATGCACACTACTTTAACCACTTAACTTCCCATTATCAAAATTCCCATTATCAAAATTCCCATGAAGTTATTCTCTTTTTTTGATAAGTTCAGTTTCTGCTTATTCACATTAAAAGTAAATAAATAGGCTGGGTTCAGTGGCTCAACCCGTAATCCCAGACTTTGGGAGGCTGAGGCAAGTAGAATGACTGAGCCTGCGGGTTCGAGACCAGCCTGGGCACCTTGGCAAGACCTCGTCTCTACAATAAATAAAAAATTAGCAGGAAGTGGTAGTACGTGCCTGCAGTTCTGGCTACTTGGAAGGCTGAGGTGGAAGGATCACTGGAGTCCAACAGTTCAACGCTGGGGTGGCCATGAGTGCCACTACACTCAGCCTGGGCGATGGAGTGAGACTCCAACTCAAAAAAAAAAAAAAAAAGTAAATAAATACCAAAGGGAAAGTTTGCCCTATTGTTACTATGACCTACTAATATGACCTAGAAGAAACTCTCTAAATAGAAGAAAAAAAATAGTGGAGAAAAAAGGACTGCTAAGATACCTCTCTGTTTTTCAGCTGGCCCACCTTCAGTGCGTAGTGGTAAGTTCGGTTTGTTTTTCTACTATTTTCTGTTGTTGTTCTTATTGTTTTCTAAAAGGCCTAGGAATCTGTCTCTGCCCTGCTGACTTAACTGTATGCAACAACCTGAGACACATAATTTCTAGTTTCCTTTGTCTTCTGTTCATCTAGCTTCTCCTTGTGAGGGAAGTTTACATTTACTTAATTTCAGAAATATATTTACTTTGCACCTCTTATAGAACTATATAGGTACTTTAATTACATTATTCTATTTAATCCTTAGAGTAACTTCACTAACCCTTTTTTAAGGGATAAGAAACTGAGGCCAAATACTTGCCCAAAAATACATAGTCCTAGAACCATCATTAGAACCCAGAGCTGTGTGACTAACAAGCTTCTTCTCTACACAAATACACCTCCCTAGAAGGAAATTTGTTCCTTTCAAGCAAATATTCACTGATATATAATTTGTTTTTTAGGTCCACCTGTGGCACCCATAAGTAAGTACTAAATGTGTTTCTCTACTTTGATTCTCTTTGGTCTCTTTCACTTCATTTCTGTGATCTGAGTTTCTCATTCTTCTCTTGCTTTCTTTTACCCAGCTTGCCCTACATTTAAGATCATTATAGATCATTCGAGAAGCAAATTAAGAATTTTTAAAAATATGAATTAAAAGGACTAAGCTAGCATTTGTTTTTAAAAACTAAAGAATACTATGAAATAACAGAAATAGGCAGAATTTTTTAGAAAGAGAAAGAAAAAAATGAAGTCCATAATAATAAATAAAGATTACATTGCTATTTGAAAGAAACAGAGAGCTCCAGTGGTCTTTACCTAAGACTATACTAAAAATTGTTCAAGCCCAAAAAATGAAAATAGTCTTTAAGGAAATTCTGACTTCATTATCACATCATCACTGCTTAATCTTATACACTGTGAAGAGAAGCTAAAGTCAAGCTCTTAGCAGGAAAGGTAAGGGGATAAGGAATCAGAGGTAGCAACTTTGCCCTGGGAACAGAGCTAGAGTTTCTACATATGCTCCCAGAAGGCAGTCAAAGTCTCAAGATCCAACATGGTGGGGAACTGGAACTGGGCCACCTTGAGTAAATCCAGTTTGCATTGCAACTAACCTACAGGGTTGTTTGGGATGCTTCCTTCTTTACCCATTCAAGTCATCCCCTCACAGACTCCAGCAAAATAAATTATACTGTGTTTTTTTCTATTTAAGAATATTAAATGAATTTCTCTTTGCTTTTTTTTTAGTAATTTCACAAAGAACCACAAGTAAGTTCTTTCTTTCTCAACCGATCACATATGGAATGTGTTTCTCATATTAATTTGCTTCCATGTTACTCAACATCCTCCAGATTAGTACTGCAAGACAATCTTTTTGATTCATAACTGTAGGATTTCAGTTAAGTAGAATTTCAGGATTACAGTTAAGAACTGAACTTATGGTTCATTTCAGTTCTTAACTCAATTTCACAGGTAACAGACATCAACAGTAACTCAATATTGAGTCCAGATATAGTACTGACAATGGTGATATTTAATATAGAATTCATAAAACTATATTATTTATATATTCATAAAATTTTCACACTATGCCTTAGTTTCAGAATGCAAATCTGGTTCTCATACCTAGGTTACAAATAATTCTTAAGCAAACCCAGTATTACGTGGAATTCCTTGGACTGAAATTAAATCACATTAACATTAAAACCCAAACTTCCTGCCAAGGTTAAAAATTCAGATGCCAACAGAGCCCAAGTAGATAACGTAAATGAGTGAGGTGAGGTAAGTCTCTTAGGAATCGTGTAGAATTGGGAAGATACATGCAATCTAAAGAGGGTAGCTGCTGCTCAACTATAGCCAACTTCTACATACAAGAATGCAGACCTAGAGTTGCCAAACAACTCACTTAATCCAGATTTTAGGTAAAATTTCCCAATTTATAAACACGATAAATATCTGGATTAACAGATTGCAAAATGCTATGCCCGCCTCCACTTCCCTCTAAACACACTCCAAATATAATTTTTATAATAATAACACTTTAATAATTTATACAATATAATAATTTCAATAATGCTAGGACAAAGGCATTGATATTTGAGGGAGGAGAACTGGAGCTGTTAACACAGAATAAACAAGTGTCCCTCTGAAATCCTCATCCACATTTTTTCTGAATCATGAGCCAAGATGCTGATGAGCTAAATATTCTCACTGCACAGATGAAAATACAAAGTCAGTGGTTCAGACCCAAGGATGAGGCTGGAAATTCCACATGTCCATGTTTGGGCACAGGTCCTATAAATAGGAACAGAAACAAAGGCCCACTAGACGTCAACAGAGAAGATGTTATTGGTCTCACAGTTAGAAATTACAAGTCATCATCCAAATTGAATGTATGGTGTCCTTTGCAGTGGCATCATCAGAGAAAATGACAAGGAAAGAAATGTAAAATGTAAAATTCCAAGACCCAATGTGTTAGGAGGAGAAAAAAAATAGGCCTAAGTAACTGGGGACTATGCCACCTTCTCTTTGGTTGCTTTAATGTTGGCTGTTAACTTTTTAAATTAGAAATACACGGCTAAGCCTAAGCGTTAAAAAGGAGGGTAGACTGATTTCTAAGGGGCAGAACTAAATATAAGAATACATTGTGAAGAGAAGCTAAAGTTAAGCTCTTGTCAGGAAAGGTGAGGGGATGAGGAAAAAGAAGTAGCAGCTTTGCTTGGGGAACAGAGCTAGAGTTTCAACATCTGCTCCCAGATGGCAGCCAAAACCTCAGGACCCAACATGATGGGGAACTGGAGTTAAGGCACCCTGAGTAAAGCCAGGAGAGGAATTAAAATACCTTTACCCATCTGCCCACTGCATGAAAACAGACACACACACACAGGTCCAGGTATAAATCTGCACAGGATTCAGAACCCTGCTGGAGGTGTGCTATCCATGCAGTGCGTATATCCCAAGTCAAAACAGTTGAGTTCTGGTTCAGTGATGGTGTACCCAGGAAGCAAGAGCAATAGCAACCACAAAACTCCCCACAAGAAGGGACCCACAACCTGGATATTTATATAAATATCCACAAAAGATCATTCCCAACTAATAAGAAACTACAGAAACATTATGAAATCTACGAGGAAATCCAGTAGCATACGAGTGATACTTCACAAGCCCCAACAAATTGGAGAATTACAACCCAGAAAAATATAGCTAGAGAAATCTGAAGAGAACTAAAATCAGAAACTTAAACTCTCAAAATATATTAATGCATTTAACAACTATATATTGGCTTATTCTAGTCCAGGCATTATCTTAAACACTGAGAACATAACAGTGAACAAGACAAGGTCTATGCACTCAAGGAGTTTATATTTTGAGATACAAACAGGCAAACGATAGCACATAATAAATATCAAGCACAAGGAAAAATAAGAAGATTAACAGACTAGACTAGAGAAAGATAGTATACAAGGGGGAGAAAGCATACTTCAGGCAAAAGGAACAAGTACAATAGGCCTGCTATGGGGATACAAAATGACGAAATAAGCTTGAAAGAAGGAGGCAGAGCAGTAGAAGATTAGGTTGAAGGGGCAGGAGCCAGATCATGTGAGCCTTGTGCTTAGTAAAAAATGCAGATTTTTTTCTGGATGTGGTGAGAGGCAACTGGAGGGCCTGAACAGGGAAGTGGTAGGGTCTACTTTATAATTTTAGAAGATCACTCTGTCTACTATTGTTGAGGATTAGCTGGGGTGATGATAGTGACAAGGGTAGAGGATTCAAGTGAGGAAGCAAGAAGACCAATTAGCAAGCCTGAAACTGCAGGCAAGTGTGACAGGGAGAAAAGTGACCACAGGAGAGATGCGGAAGTCTTCAGATTCCATTTGTTTTGGAGGCAGAGCCAACAAGGCTTGCTGATGACTGAATGTAGTTAAGGGTTACTCCTAAGATTTAGAGCCTAATCAACTAGACAAATGAGACTATTATTTACTGATTTTGGTAAGTAGGAAGAAGAGCAGATTTACAGGAGGCAACTGTGAGTTCGGTTTTGCATATGTTAAGTTCTAGATTCCTGGGACATTTAGGACTAGTTTATTAAATAGTCTGCGTACAGCAGGCTTCAAGCATGTTCTCTGATACATATCTGTTTCCTTTCACTTAGTGATATCTTAGAACTCGTAATTTTCTCATTACTTTAAATTATTAAAAACATTCAGGCCATCCCTCTTAAAACACTCCCCCTCCTCGTAGCCAGTCTCAGGCCCACTAACTCAAAATAGTAAGGAAGTACAGTCTGCTTCTCCTTTCTGCCCACTCTCCTTGTTGTTATAACTCCCACTGAGTTGAAGCTAGGAGGATGAATTTGGGGCATGCAATTTCCCTCCTTTATTAGTTGTAGATCCTTTGCTTTGAGAACCTGAGACTGACTGTCCTTTGATGTCATCTAGGAAAGGTACCCAAATGTCTTATAGAACAATATTAGAGTTCTTTGAAACAATCTGCAAGAGCTTGACCAGTTCTGAGTGCTCCACTACCTAGTCCCTGATGTGTGAGTACTGACTCCAGTCTTGCCTATTCCAGAGCCCCTCAGCTTTCTCCCAGCAATGTACTTCACAACATATATGTACTGCAGAGGTGCTTTCTCCAAGTAGGCCATTCACTTGAGTGACATACCAGCAAGAAGGCTCCAGCCTTGGATGTCTTTTGTACTGTCCACTGAACACTCAGAAAGCTCAAACATCCTTGTCACAAAAAAGAACACTGAGCACCACTGTCTCTCTCCAATTTTATTTTTTCTTCAGTTCAAATAGGCACAAGGCAAACCAACAAATTCACTATTCAACCAGAAATCATTCTTTCTCCCAGAAAATACCCCCAATCTTTGTAAGCAAATCTCAAAGTCCTTCTCATTTGCCTTCCAAACACTGTAACTGCTGGCTGTTTGTATGTCTTCTTTGGAGAAGTATCTTATTCAAGTCTTTTGCCCACTTTTTAATAGGGCTGTTTGTTTTTTTCCTTTTGGCACGTTTAAGTTCTTTGTAGATCCTGGATGTTAGGCCTCTGTCAGATACACAGTTGGCAAATATTTTTTTCCCATTCTGTGAGCTATCTCCCCACTCTCTTGATGGTTTCTTTTGCTTTGCAAAAGCTTTTCAGTTTGATGATGTTCCACTTGTCTATCTTACTTCTTATGTTATAGGCTTTTGGGATTATGATCAGGAATTGGTTACCTATTCCAGTGTCTATAAGGGTATCTCCTGTGTTTTCCAAGATTCTTATAGTTTGAAGAAAACAGTGTGGTGATTTCTAAAAGATCTAAAAATTGACCTTCCATGTGACCTAGCAATCCCCCTTCTGAGAATATACCCAGAGGAACTCAAATCATTCTACAAAAAAAATCTGTGTATGCATGTTTATTGCAGCACTAACCACAATAGCAAAAATATGGAAACAAATGGTGCTGCCCATCGAAAGTGGACTGAATAAAAAAAATTGCAGTACATATATACACAATGGAATATTATGCAGCCATAAAGAAGGACAAAATTATGGACGTCACAGCAACTTGAATGGACTTAGAGTCTGTCATACTCAGTGAATGATCTATCACAGAAACAAAGAACTGAATACCACATGTTCTCACTCATGAGTGGATCTTGAACATTTATCATAATACTATGAGAAAGGGATTAGCAGTACCAGGAAACTGCCAGGAGTCAGGGGGGAACATAATATCACTGAGGGTACCTGATCCTAAACCAGGCGAAGTGATGTCCAGTGGGAGGCCCAAACTGTACATAGACCACTTACATACCGAATCCTGACTTGTACCCCACATCTTTAAAATAAATCTTTAAAAAATGAGAGTAGTACACAGAGAAGACAGACCATGTAAAGACACAGGGAGAAGATAGCCATCTGCAAGCCAAGGAGAGAGGTTCAGAAGAAAACCTTGATCTTGGGGCTTCTAGCCCCAAGAATTTGTGAGAAAATAAATTTCTGTTGTTTAAACAAACAAACAAACAAAAAAGCACTATCTCTTCCTCCCCTACAGTGTCATTCCTTAGTTAGCTACTCACAACTCTAAAGGTAGCCCTAAGTTGCCTTCCCCTTAGAGTTGCTTGCTTCTGTAGGCTTGGGAAAAAAGTGGCATTTAGAATAGCAGAGCTAACTTGGCCATCATCGATTAAAGCCTGAAAGCAGCACCTCTGCAATGTGCAAGTCCAAGAATTATTTCCCATTGTATTCTGAAGTTGGGCGACGCTTGTCTCATCAGTTTGGTGAGGAAGAAAATGGGAAGACAAAGCCTCTGTCATCAGCTTTGTAACCCTACTTGTTAATCAACATCCTGTTCCCCATCCAAGTATATATTATATATCAAAAAGCCATTAAGCATTTGAACCTGAAGATTTAGGGAGAGATCAGGTGGAGAATAAACTTGACAGTAATCAACATATAAATAACATTAAAAACCATTGGACTAAATTAGACCAAAAGTATATGTAAAGATGGAGGGCTAAGATTAACCTCAGAACATTCATTTTAGAGGTTTGGAAGAAAAGAAAAACTTAAGCAAACAGAGAAAAAGTGAGTAGGGAGAAAGAAAGAGAACAAGGAAGGGGATGTCTCAGAACTCAAGAGAAGAAAGTATTTCAAGATGGAAAGAACGAGCAACTGCATCAAAAACTGCCAAGAAACAATTTTGACTAAAAACTAACAATAAATTTTTCAAAGTAAAGGTCATTAGTAACCTTGATAGACTAGGTGGAAGAAAAACCTAATTGGAGGAGGTTAAGGAGATAATAAAATTTTAAAAGGTACGGCAACTGTATGGCATATGGCAGCTAGTATAGCATAAAAATGCCACTAACGGCCACAGTTTTGACAGGGTCTGGCTTGCCTCATGGGAGATAAAAGAAAGACTTTCCCTTAAGAAAATATATAAGAAGAAAATATTTATTTTAGAAACAATTTAAAGAAAAACAAGGAGGGCCAAGCCAGGCATAGCAGCTCATGTCTATAATCCCAGCACTTCGGGAGGCGAGGGTGAGACGATTACTTGAGACCAGGAGTTTGAGACCAGCCTGGGCAGTATAGCAACACTTCATCTCTACAAAAAAAAATTATTATTATTATAATATTTATTTATTTCCAGGCATGGTGGCCTGCACCTGTAGCTACTCGGTAGGCTGAGGCAGAAGGATAGCCTGAGCCCTGCAGTTGAGTCTGCAGTGAGCTGTGATCACACCACTACACTCCAGTCTGGGCAATAAAGTGAGACCTCAACTCAAAAATATAAAAAGAGCCAAGCAGAAAACTTGAAAATTGAAAATAGTTACTGAAGTTGAAATAATAGTTAGATAACATATTAATATTTACAGTTACATTACCATATATAAATAACAATTAAATATATCAATCACAGTTTAAAGGAGAGTAAACTGAAAGATAGAACTGAAGCAACCTCAGCCGGGGTCAGTAGCTCAGCCTGTAATCCCAGCACTTTGGGAGGATGAGGTGAGTGGATTGCCTGAGCCTGTGGGTTCAAGACCCACCTGGGCAACTTGGCAAGACTTCATCTCTACAATAAATCAAAACTTTAGCTGGTGTGGTAGTGCATGCCTGTAGTTCCAGCTATTTGGAACTGAGGCAGAAGATTGCTGGAGCCCAGCAGGTCGAGGCTGTGGTGGCTGGGAGCATGCCACTACACTCCAGTCTGGGCGACAGAGTGAGACTCCAACTCAAAAAAAAAAGAACTGAATCAATCTCTCTAAATAGTACACATAAAAGAAGAGACTGAAAATATGGAACAGAAGAGCTGTGAATAGAATAGGTCAGGTATAATAGGAATCTGGTAAGAGAGAATTCAAAAAATGAATGTCAGATAATACTTTAAAAGATAGTAATTGATAATTTTCCACAGGAAAAAAGACAAAAGTCCTCAGATCAAAAAGTCCACTAAGAGCTGAAATTAGATACCTTGAAAACAGACAAATGTATACAAAAACACACACGTGCCAAAACACATCATAGTAAACTGATAAACAGGCATAAAAAGAAAATTCATAATCATAAAGACAACCAGAGAAGCAGACCATCTGCAAGAAATCATGTTAAAACTAAGCTTCTCATTAGCAATAAAATGTGGCAGAATTTAATAGAACAATAAAATATCATCAAAGAACTGAAAGAAAATTACTGTAAGCCCATATGCTGAAACCAGACAAATTATTACTTATGAGTGAGAATAAAATGAAATAATTTTCACATATTCAAGAAAGAACATAGGGCCAGGTGCATGGCTGATGCCTGTAATCCCTTTGGGAGGCTGAAGGCAAGAAGATTGCTTGAGCCCAGGAGTTCAAGTCCAGCCTAGGCAACACAGTGAGACCTACCAAAAAAATTGTTTTTAATTAGTCGGGTGTGATGGTACGTGCCTATAGTCCCAGCTACTTGAGAAGCTGAGGCAATAGGATGTCCTGAGCCCAGGAGGTCAAGGCTGTGGTGAGCTGTGATCAAACCACTGCATTCCAGCCTGGGTGACAGAGTGAGACTCCAATTTAAAAAGAGAAAAAAGATCACTGATGCTCCCTAAACAGATCCTAAATGAAATAATTATTGAAGGGATTTACTTTGGTGAAAATAAAAATTCAAAAAGGCGTTAGAGCAAAGAAACATATGTAAGAAAATAAATCAACAAAACATGATGACAAATCTGAAATGCTGACTGTAAAGAAGAAAACGAGGAGGAAAGGAAGCAAGAAGAAAAGGAGAAGGAGAAAGTAAAGGAGAAATACATTAGTATGTTTTAAAATGACTACACCTAAAGCATTAGAAAAAAATAACTTTAGAGACAGGGCTGGTTTTCATAAAGGCAATTTGACAAAAGACAGCAATACTGATTAACTTTTTATTTTTGGCTAGGCATGGTGCTCAAACCTGTAAACCCAGCACTTTGGGAGGACAAGGTGAGAGGATTGCCTGAGCCCATGGGTTCAAGACCAGCCTGGACAACTTGGCAAGTCCTCATCTCTAAGATAGATAGTTTAGATAGATAGATAAATTAGCCAGGTGTGGTAACATGCACCTGTAGTTCCAACTACTTGGAGGGCTGAGGCGGAAGGATCACAGGAGACCAGCAAGTCAGCAAGTCGATGCTGGGGTGGTCATGAGCGTGCTACTGCACTCCATGATGGAGTGAGACTCTGACTCCAAAAAAAAAATTTTTTTTAAAACAAAACACTTTTTACTCTGTTAAAATATATATATTTGAATATTAAGAGCAAAAAATAAAAGACAATTGTTAATATAATAAAAATGCAACATTCTGAATCCATGAGGAAAATAAAGTGTGTTAATTCAAAAGTTAAAAAAAGTGTATTAATTCAAAAGTAAGAGAAAAAAGAGAACAAATAAAAAGCTATTTTTTAGAGCGTCTAAAAAAGTCTAAATATGTCACTCAAAACAATAAACACAATAACAAGCTAAACTCACAGATTAAAAGATAGAAATTCTCAAGTGAAATGAGAAATTTTTAAATATTTATATCTTTCTATGAAAATATGTAAGAAAGACAGCTAAATTATATTAAGAAATATACCTAAAATACAATGGCACACAGAAAATAGAAATGAAGAAATTTTAAAACATATCAGACACATATATAATTGTGCACATATCAGGTAAAATGCAACACAAATAAAATGAGACAAAGAATAATATTCAATATTGATAGAATTTTTTTTTTTTTTTTTGAGTTGGAGTCTCACTCTGCCGCCCAGACTGGAGTGCAGTGGCCGCTCCCGGCCACTGCAACCTCGACCTGCTGGGCTCCGGGGATCCTTCCGCCTCAGCCTTCCAAGTAACTGGAACTACAGGCGCGTGCTACCATGCCCAGCTAATTTTTGATTTATTGCAGAGATGAGGTCTCGCCAAGTTGCCCAGGCAGGTGGCGAACCCGCGGGCTCAGGCAATCCACTCACCTTGGCCTCCCAAAGTGCTGGGATTACAGGCTGAGCCACCGAGCCCAGCCGATAGAAGAAAATTTTAAAGACTATCTAATGATAATGATCTTACAGGATAGACTTCGAAATTTAAAAAAAAAATTGACAAAATAGCAAAGAAGAAATCAATACATCTAAAATTAAATGGGAGGATTTTTATAAAACCTATCTCATAGAGTAAAAAGATAAAACAGTCAAAAAATTAGAAAAACTAGAGAAGCTTTGACACAGTTTTAGAAAGTTTGATCTAGCTGGGCTCAGTGGCTCAGCCTGTAATCCCGCGCTTTGGGAGGCCGTGGTGAGTGGATTGCTGAGCCCGCGGGTTCGAGACCTGCCTGGGAAAATTGGCGAGACCTCATCTCTACAATAAATCAAAAATTAGCCGGGAGTGGTAGCGTACGCCTGTGGTTCCAGCTACTTGGAAGGCTGAGGCGGAAGGATCGCTGGAGCCCAGCAGGTCGAGGCTGCAGTGGCCGGGAGCAGCCACTGCACTCCAGTCTGGGTGACAGAGTGAGACTCCAACTCAAAAAAAAAAAAAAAAAAAAGAAAAGAAAGTTTGATCTAATAGATGTACAGAGAACCTTCCACCCAAAAAGCACAGATGGAAAATGTATTAATTAGACCACCAACTTCCTCAACTAGAGTTTCAACTAATTCCAAAATATACTTTTAACATAATACAGATCACATTTTCTGAGCAGAAGGCAACAAAATTAAAAATAAATAACAAACACTAATATATACATATCTAGAAACTAAAAAGCATACTTCTAAATAATTCCCAGGTTACAAAGAAAATTGTGAGTAAAATTACAGCATAGAAATAATTGAGAATAAAATTATTATATATCAAAACACTTAGAAAGAAAAGAAAAAGCACAAACATGCTAGAAAAAAAAAGAAACTTAAAGGTACAGCAATATTTACTTAAAACCATAAGAGAATTCACTGAAAAAAATATAAAAATACTGCAAAATGAACACTTTGCTGGCCTAGCCAGAGCAGTCATTTTGCCTTGGCATTTGGCATTACACATGACAGTCTGAAAAACCTTGTATCCTGAGACGAACTGAGGGAAGTAGAAAGGTGAAGAGAGAAAGAAGGAAAAACAGCAGAAAGGGAGGGAGGGAGGGAGGTACAACTATTATGTGTATAGCCTTATGTTTTTATAAATTGATCAATAGTTCTGTTCAGCACAGAAACCTAAAATAAAGCCTTAAGTCCATTTTCTCCAAACTGGTCACTTTCTAATGGAAGCAATTTTAGTGCTAATATTTACAATTTTGATATGTACAAATGTGTGACCCTTGCTAATACATAATTATAATAGGGAGCTATTTTTCCACCAATGAAAATAGCAAACTAACCATAGCTTTACAGATATTGTTTCCCTTCAATTCCTGCTCTATCCCTTATTCAGTGAACCAAGTCTGAAAACAGGATTCCCTTGCAAGTATTGCATCTTGAAAGAAGAAAATTGTTTTTCAGTGTTTAATTTGCCTCCAGTTTTTATTTAACGAATACATTCAGACCTTTAAAAAACATCAGCATGAAAGATCTGAATAAATGAAGAGATAAACCAGATTTAAAGACAGGACAATTCAACAATATAAAAATGCCAGTTTTTTTTTTTCAAGAAGGCTGACTAAAGACATCACACACCAGTTCTCTTCAGAAGGAAGATTAAATTTGCTGGCAAATGCCCAAGTTTTGAGTGGAAAATGGAGAGGAAACTGGAACCATGAGCGCCCACACAAGAGAGCTGGGGCACACAGAGAAAAAGAAAACAAAGAGTTATTTGAATGAGACTGACCCTTGTAGAGCTCAGAGCCAGCCTTTAGAAAAGCTAAGTGGAAATACTCCTTCCAGCAATCTGCTGGCTGCTAAACACTTGGGGAACCTCTCTGCTCTGGGGGTCCAGAGCTATACCTCAGTGGTTATTGGACATATCAGGAAGGAAGAGCTGGGTGGCCAAGCTGCACAGCGTGAGGCTCTCTCCTCTAGGTCCAGGTCAAAAAGATGGGCACTGGTTTCCCATCTAAGAGGATACTGCCCTGCCTAGTGATTCTCCGAGGACATTGCCCTGCCCAGCGATCATCAGCCCACAAATCACTACACCATCAGACCACTCACAGACTTCCCCCCATAACCTACGCCGTCAAGCACAGGGAAACAGCAGGCTCCCCGGAGTAATGAGTTCCCTGGAGACCTGGCCCTTGGCCCAGGAACCTCTAAGGGAGGGGGGAAGGCAGCCTGCTAAAGCACACTTTAGGACAAACAGAACATGGCCCGAAAAAGAGCTCGGAGAGGGGGCCAACTCTCAAACCCCACTCCCCAGTGCAGTTGTAAATGTGGCAGCAGTTCTTCCCACTCTGGAGCCTGAAAAGCTGCACATAAACTGGCGCCCTCTCTTCTTCAGCGGCGCCACTCCCTCCAAGGACGTGCGCAGCGGGAGGGCACTTTCTGACTTTTTTTGGTGCCCCGCCAGGCTGTGGGCCAGCACATAAAGAACAAAAAGCCCACCTGCCAGCTCTTACTCTTAAATGCCGTCTACTGGACTATATCCTGAACTACATCACCAAACTAAATTTCATTATAAGCAACATCTGTGGAAGTCACCACACCATCTGCAACAAAGGAACCCATACAGAGCTGTGGTCATCTGAAGGCACCCAGAAACATAACTGACTGACCATACATAACGTTAACCAAAGTGACACCCGCAGGGGGGAAAAATCAAAAAGCCCCATCCAAACGAGAGCAAATTCAAAAAAAGAAATGTCAGCTCCCTCAGAAAAGGAACCAACATAAAAACTCAAGCAACATAAAAAGCCAGAGTTTTTAATACCTCCAAAGGACCACACCAACTCCCCAGCAATGGATCATAATCAGAAAGTCCAAAATGATAATACATAATTCAGAATGCAGATGGCAAAGAAATTCAATAAGATCCAGATAAAGCAGAAATCCAAAACAAAGAAGCCACAAAAACAATCTAAGAATTGAAAGATTGGATATGCCATACTAAGAAACTCTAGTGGAAATGAATAAATTCCTAAAAACACACAACCTCCCAAGATTGAAACAATCAGAAAGTAAAACCCTGAACAGACCAATAACAAGTCATAAAATTGAATCCATAATAAAAATCCTACCAACCAAAAGAAGTCCTGGACCAGATGGATTCACAGTCAAATTCTACCAGACATAAAACGAAGATTTGGTATCAATCGTACTAAAGCTATTTTTTAAAATCGAGGAGGGACACCTCCCTAACTCATTTTACAAAGCCAGTTATCATTCTGACTCCAAAATCTGTCAAAGACACAAGAAAGAAAATTACAGACTGATATCCCTAATGAACACAGATGCAAAAATCTTCAACAAAATACTAGCAAAGCATATCAACAGTACATCAAAAAGATCATTCACCATGATGAGGTGAGCTTTATTCCTTGGAGCCAGGGTGGGTCAACATATGCAAATCAATAAACCTGATCCACCACATAAACAGAACCAAAACAAGAACCATATGATCATCTCAACAGATGTAAAAAATAATAATAATAATAAAAAACTTGGTAATAGCCAAATCCCTTTATGACAAAAACCCTCAACCACCTAGGCATTGAAGGACCATACCTCAAAATAACAAAAGCTATCTATGACAAACCCACCACCATCTTCATACTGGCAGAATTTGGAAGCATCCCCACTGAGAACTGCAACAAGACGAGGATATCTGCTCACACTAACCCTATTTAACATAGTACTGGAAGCGCTAGCCAGAGCTATCAGGCATAAGAAAGAAAGAAAAGGTATTCAAAAGAAAAAGTAAAATTATCTCTTATTGCAGATGATATGATTCTATATCCAGATAACCCTAAAGAGTCCACCAAAAGACACCTAGACCTGATAAACAACTTCAGTAAACAAGATACAAAAATCAGTGTTCAAAAATCAGTAGCATTTCTTTACCCCAACAATATTCAAGCTGAGAAACAAATCAAGAACACAATCCCATTTACATTAGCAAAAAAAAAATCTGGGAACATATTTAACCAAGGAGGTGAAAGATCTCTATGACAACTACAAAACACTGCTGAAAGGAATCAAAGATGACACAAATGGAAAATCATCCCATGCTCATAGACTGGAAGAATCAATACCATAAAAATGTCCATACTGCCCAAGGCAATCTACAGATTCAATACAATCCTTATTAAACTACCAGTGTCATTTTTCACAGTTAGAAAAAACAATCCTAAAATTCATATGGAACCTAAAAAGAGCCCGAATAGCCAAAGCAATTCTAACCAAAAAGAAAAAAAAACGGAGGCATCACATCACCAAACTCCACACTTTACTACAAGGTTACAGTAATCAAGCAGCATAGTACTGGTTTAAAAATAAACTTGTAGCCTGGCTCGGTGGCTCCGCCTGTAATCCCAACGCTTTGGGAGGCTGAGGTGAGTGGATTGCCTGAGCCCGCGTGTTCGTGAAGCGCCTGGGCAACTTGGCGAGACCTCAGCTCTACAATAAATAAAAAAATCATCCGGGCGTGGTAGCGCACGCCTGTAGTTCCAGCTACTTGGAAGGCTGAGGCGGAAGGATCGCCAGAGTCCAGCAGGTTGAGGCTGCGGTGGCCGGGAGCGGCCACTGCACTTCAGTCTGGGCGACAGAGTGAGACTCCAACTCAAAAAATAAAAAAATAAAAATAAACTTGTAGACTAATGGAACAGAATGGAGAGCCAATAAATAAAGCCACTTATCTACAACCAACTGATCTCTGACAAAGCCAACAAAAATAAATGCTGGACAAAAGACAGCCTATTGATATTCAATGGTGCTAGGAAAACTGGCTAACCATATGTAAAAGAATGAAGCTGGACTCCTTCCTCTCAACACACACAAAAATTAACTCAAGATAGATTAAAGACTTAAATGAACCGCGCTCGGTGGCTCAGCCTGTACTCTCGCGCCTTTGGGAGGCTGAGGTGAGTGGATTGCCTGAGCCCACGGGTTCGAGACCTGCCTGGGCAACTTGGCGAGACCTCATCTCTACAATAAATCAAAAATCACCCAGGCGTGGTAGCGTGCGCCTGTAGTTCCAGCTACTTGGAAGGCTGAGGCGGAAGGATCGCCGGAGCAAAGCAGGTCGAGGCTGCCGTGGGCGGAGCAGCCACTGCACTCCAGTCTGGGTGACAGAGTGAGGCTCCAACTCAATCAGTCAATCAATCAATCAATAAACAAACAAAGACTTAAATGTAGGACCTCAAACTATAAAAACCCTAAAAGAAAACCTAGAAAACAATCATCTGGACATTGGCCTAGGCATCAAATTTATATCCAAATCCTCAAAAGCAAATGGAGCAAAAACTAAAATTGACAAGTGGAACCTAATGAAACAAAAGAGTCTCTGCACAGCAAAAGAAACTATCAATAGAGTAAGTAGAAAACCTAGAGAATAGGAGAAAATATTTGCAAACTATGCATCTGACAAAGGACTAATATCCAGACTCTATAAAGAGCTTAAACAAATTGACAAGAAAAAAAAATAGCTCCAGTAAAAAGTGGGCAAAGGACACGAACAGACATTTTTCAAAAGACATACAAACAGCCAACAAGCATATGAAAAGATGCTCACATCATTACTTACCAGAAAAATGCAAATCAAAATCATGAGATACCATCTCACACCATTCAGGATGCCTATTATTAAAAAGTCAAAAAACATCAGATGTTGGTGAGGTTGCTGAGAAAAGGGAATTCTCACATACTGTTGATGGGAATATAAGCTAGTTCAGTTCCTGTGGAAAGCAGTTTGGAGATTTCTCAAATTACTAAAACTAGATTTACCATTCAACCCAGCAATCCCACTACTGGGTATATACACAAAGGAATATAAATCATTCTACCAAAAAGACACCTACACTCCTATGTTTATCACAGCACTATTCACAATAGCAAAGACAAGGAACCATCCTAGGTGTCCATCAGTGGAGACCTGGATAAAGAAAATGTAATACATATACACCATGGAACACTATGCAGCCTTAAAAAAGAACTAAACCATGTCCTTTGCAGTAATGTGAATGCAGCTTGTAGGCCATTATTCTAAGCAAATTAATGCAGAAACAGAAAACAAAATGCCATGTGCTCTCACTTATAAATTGGAGTTAAACACTGACAGGTATGAGGATGGAAACAACAGACACTAGGGACTCCTAAAGCAGAAGATGGGGGGAGAGGAAGGAAGATAAAAGTTAAATATTTACAAGGTACCATGTTTACTATCTGGGTGACAGGTTCAATAGAAGCCAACCTCATCATTACACAATATACCCATGTAACAAATCTGCACATCTACCCCCGAACCTAAAATAATTTTAAAAATAAAAAATATACATAGTGAATTGAAGTCTCATACAGTAAAATTATATGAACTCTGATATGGTTTACGATGCTGAAAAAATCAATTACATAAAGCAAAAAATAAACAAAATGTCAATTCTCTCCTCTAATAATTTATATATTTAATAAAATTTAAATAAAAATCTCCAACAGAATTTTTTGTGGTTCTTGACAAATCAATTCTATAATTCCTTATGGAAGTAAAAAGACCCAGGAAGAAAATAACATATTTCTAAACCTGAAGTTTTTAAGAGGGGCGGCTCACCTTAGGAATTACATTTGACTATCAAGTCATGTAAGTATAGTGAAGGAACACATGTAGTATTGGTACAGAAATAAACAAATCAGCATTACAGAATTAATAGTCTTAAGACAGATCTTTCTCATATGACAACATTAATCTCATTAACAAGCTGGGCTCGGTGGCTCAGCCTGTAATCCCGCACCTTTGGGAGGCTGAGGTGAGTGGATTGCTGGGCCCGCGGGTTCGAGACCCGCCTGGGCAGCAAGACCTCATCTCTACAATAAATCAAAAAATCAGCCGGGCGTGGTAGCGCATGCCTGTAATTCCGGCTACTCGGAAGGCTGAGGCGGAAGGATCGCCGGAGCCCAGCAGGTCGAGGCTGCGGTGGCCGCTCCCGGCCACTGCACTCCAGTCTGGGCGACAGAGTGAAACTCCAACTCAAAAAAAAAAAAGTCTCATTAACAGATGGAGAACTCAACAGTCTTGGAACACTTCAGTACCTTTATGTTTAAAAAAAAAAAAAAAAGTCCAAACAAATTAAATACCAACACAGAAACCCTACCATGTAGGATTTTTTTAAAAATTTTATGTTCTCATATAGAGAGGAAGGCTTTCTTTTACAAGAACCAGAAAACACCAAACAAAAATGTTGACTAACAAGAATTCAAAACTTCTTATTGAGAAAAAACACTACATACAAGGTTAAAAGACAAGAGGCAGGTTGAGAGAAAAGCTTGCAATGTATGTAACTATCAATGTTATCAGTATTGCGAATATAAATAAAATTCTACAATGAGTAAGAAAAATAAAATAAATGAGTTAAGGATAAGAATAAACAGTTCACAAAATAGGGATACTGAATGTCTAATAAATGTAAGAAAAGTGACTAGATTTCACGAATGATCAAGAAATACAATGTTGGTCAGGCGTGGTGGCATGCATCTGTAGTCCCAGCCACTTGGGAGGCTGAGGAGCGAGAATCACTTGAGCCCAAGAGTTCGAGGCTGCTGTGAGTGGTAACTGCACCACTGCACTCCAGTCCACGACAGAGTGAGACCCTGACTTGAAGAAGAAAGAAGAGGAGGAGGAGAAGAACAACAACATACAAATTAAACACTACATTTCTCAAAATATATTGGCAAAAATTCAAAGCCTGACAAGATCAAGTATTTATTGTGATGTTTGGTGAAGTGAGAACTATCATTCTTTGAACAGCATTAAGTTAAATATGTACATACCCTATAAACGCTACTTCTGGGTACAAACCCTAGAGAAAAGTCTTACATATGTAAATAGGAAGACAGATATAAGAATGTCATAACACCATTTTAATAATAGAAAATCAGAAGTAAATTAACCAGTTTAAAATTAATTAACTATAATGTTTATGTGCATATAATTGAGGAAAGATCTCAAACACAGTGTTGAATGAAACAAGTCAGATGTAAAGTGGTATTAAAAGATGACACATGCAAAAAATTATTTAACTCCCCCATATTGCTTAAGGGTCCACATACATATAAAATCATTTTTTAAATATTAAATACACACTGAACTCATAATAGTGGTTTCGTCCAAAGTGCAGAGGGAAGAGAATGAACCAGGGATTGGTGGCTAAAAGGGATTTTAGTCATCCTGTAATATTTTCTTTCTTAAAATAAAAGAAGCAAGTGTAACAAATGGTATGACTATCAATGCCTAAAATTTTTTGTTTGAGAATTTTTTAATATCTCAAAGTAGAAAGAAAGGAAATAAGACAATTATATTGTGAAGCCCTAAGAAGGTAGGTCAAATTTGGCTGTTGATTACCAGTAGGTTCACCAGCAAAAGATCCAGTGCTTCTTGCAATGTGTCCTGTTACTTCAAGTATTTCTTAAAATCTCTAAGGAGTGACTATACTTCCTCTCCCACTAGTCCATGAGAACAAACCTTCTCTAGCTTCCTTTATTTCACCACTGTTTAGAGAGGCTCTTTGAAGAAGCCTCAGTTACTTCCATGGCTAATGTTCTTCCTTGTTAAGGGTGCTGCCTTCAGATCTGGAAAAAGCCATTGATCTTCAAAGTGCTTTGTGGTGCTGGCTTGCACTAGGAATGAGAATTTCTTACCCCACACTTGTCATCTGAGTCCCCAAAATATCACAATCTCATAATATATCCCAATAAAATTGCTGTTTAGTCATCTATGAACAAGAACACACATACACACATGTGCTCACACACTCAAGGAACAGTTTTCAGCATTAGTGCAACTCAAGTTCATATTTAGAGAACAATGGTTTTCTTTTATGTAGGTTTTTTTCATTCTTACATAGAGTGATTTGGTTACTGAGAGACATAGGGTATCAAATATTTCCTTTACAAACCTTACTTTTTCCCATGATCTCTGCTTTACTTTTTCATACTTGGCCTGTTCCAGTGGTTTCCTAGAACAAAAGAACAAGCTGTCCCAAATGTATATTTATTATCTTACCTCTTGCTAGACCAAAAACTCCTTTGAAATTATTATTCCTAGCCTCATTGAGTTTGCAAAATCTTATCGTTAAAATCCTGCCAGAACTTAGGCATAAAATGTCATATGATCCCTCCTCCCCCAGCAACCTCTTTTGTTCACCCAAACTTTGTGATATCTTTGTTCACTCTCCCCCTCCATACTTCCAATGCCCTGATTGTTTCACTTGTGAGGCACAAAATCTTTATGACTAATGGGTGCATGAGAAAAAAGAGGAGTATGCTGATCCTGACCACAGTAAGGGAATTTCTTCACTGCCTCAGCAAACATTTATTAGTGCCTGTTCTTACAAAGACCATGCTAAATATAGAGATTGGTGAAGAGAAACAGCACTTGCTCTTAGAGAAGGAAGTGATAATCTGGGGAAATCAAATGAGGAACAAGTGAGGAGTGCAGAGATCAAGAATGTAGATGAAAATTTAGACTGAAAAATGACAAAGGAGGGCCTGGAAAATACCTCTACTATAATAGGTTGGGACACAACACATTTCCTGATTTCAACCAGAGATTTAGATGGGAGAGGGAGTAGTGAGCTCCATCACTAGCTGTGGATCTTTTCTTCCATAATGTCCCCAAAGGCAAAGCAGTCCATGCTTAATCCCTCTTTTTACTACCATTCAGTATATGACACTCTTCCTAGAAATGACAGCAATGAACGTTTGTTTCTTTTTCATCAATCACACTAATTTGTTTGTCTTTTTATTAAAGCAACACCTGGAAAGTCTGAAAGTAAGTCCCATGATTCTCTCAATTCTGTTGTTATCATTGATTTTTATAGTTCTAGAGCCCTTTTGAAACTTTTTGTAGTGTGAATGTACCAAGACTTAAGATTTTTGTTTCTGACTATGGTTTACTGATTCTTCAGCATTCCTTACCTTCTAGCTTTTAGTTTCACTGTTTCTATTTCCAGGGCTTGCTTCATTTTCAGCTGCCAATGACCATTTGGAGGCTATAATTGAAATTGACTGGTACCTGATGTGGTGCTATAATAAATAATACTCATCAAGTACTTAAAAATGTGCTAGGTACTGTACTTAGGACTTTATATATGCATATATATTATATCAGATAAGTGTTATTCCTATTATACAGAGAAGGAAATAATGAGACTAGGTAACTTGCCCATGATCCCACAATTGTAAGTGCCAGGTTTACCTTTCTCTGAGGTCAGGCTGTGCCTCCATACAGCCAAGTGGTGAGGAATACAGTCACCCAACCATAAGATAATGATGCTTATGGAGGAAAAGAAACTTTCTAAAATTAACCTTAAAAACAGTAATTAGCAGAGAAGAATAATCGTGTAATGATCTTGATGAATCAACACAATCATCCCAAAGAAATAAAGGGAAGGAGAGGAAGAAGAAGAAAAGGCAATAAAATGTAAATGACATAAAAATCTTACCAATGATTCTTGAAATCTGAATTATCAGACAAAAATCAGGAGGAAATAGCCTTTCTCAACGATTCCACTCCTATCCTTTCTTTATAAAAATGAACCAAAGAGGGATTTGAACAAAACAATCTGAAGATTATTCTCAGTTAAATGACTTAAGATGTAACTCATTTAAAATGCATATATATCTATTGAGGATCTACCACATTCCAGGCAGTAGGGATATAGCAAAGACCAAGGAAGAAAAAGATACTGCCCTCCCAGAGCTTACATACAAATTTAAACATTCCTGACATGTTTCACAACCAGAGAGGTTAAGGAGAATAGGGGGAAAAAGTAGTTCATTTCTCCCATTTTAGAAATGAAGGTCTTACATCTGACAAATATGTTTTAATATTTAAGAGTATGTTTCTGTCTTTACACACTAAAGAGTATCAATGAGAACCATGTTCTCTATGCCAATTTTAATAATACCCGCAATTCTAAAAAAATTTCTTTCTGTTTGATACTTCTGATATGTGCTCACAATGAGCTTTTTTCTAAATGTGGTTTGTTTCCATTTCAAAGGAAAGATTGACATTTGTATTTCTCAGATCCTTTCCCAATTATCAGAATTCTGTTAGAATATTTATTATTTTGACCAGACACAATCACGCCTGTAATCCCAGCAATTTGGGAGGCCAAGGCCAAGGCAAGTTTGAGACCAGTCTGGGCAACATAGCAAGACCCTGTCTCTACAAAAAATAAAAATAAAATAATTATCTGGAGCTGGGCACAGTGGCTCAGCCTGTAATCCCAGCACTTTGGGAGGCCGAGGCAAGAGGACTGCCTGAGCCTGTGGGTTCAAGACCAGCCTGGGCAACTTGGTGAGACCTCGTCTCTAACAATAAATCACACACAAAAAAAAAACTAGCCAGACGGTGGCACGTGTCTGTAGTTGTAGCTACTTGGAAGGCTGAGGCGGAAGGGTCGCCTAAGCCCAGCAGGTCGAGGTTGCAGTGGCCATGAGTGTGCCACTGCACTCCAGCCTGGGCGACAGAGTGATACTCCCACTCAAAAAAAAAAAATTATCTGGGCATGGTGGCACATGCCTATAGTCCCAAGTACTCAGGAGGCTGAGGCAGAAGGATAGCTTGAGCCCAGGAGTTCCAGGTTACGGTGAGCTATGACTGTGCCACTACTTTCCAGCCTGGGCAACAGAGTGAGACCTTGTCTCTAAAATAATGATGATGATGATGATGATGAGATGATGATAATAATAATTATTATTATTTTATACAAAGCACAGATCACAATGATTCATGGAAAAAATAAGCATAACTTTTTTCTTGTTAAAATGTCTTGCTAAAAACAAATAAGAATTTAGATACATACTTAAAAAGTTTCATTTAAGGATATAATAGAGGTTATACACTATTGACTGAGGAGGGAAGCAGAACAAGTAGTAAATATGCTGAATATGCTAGGATTGCCCATATTTATTGATTTTTGCATGCCATCTACCAGTTTCTTCCCCTTTGGTTACTGAATAACATCTGAAAATGAAACTGACACAGTGTCAACCTAAAATAATTAAAGGGGGTAGAATTTAGTTTAAGAGAGTTTATTCAAGTGGAAAATTGAGAACAGGCCACCAGGGCAGCACAGATTCTAAAGAATGAAAGCCAGTGTTCCAATGCATAGAAGTTTGGGATTGCATATATAGACAAAGCTTAGAGAAATTTAACAGAATTTCAACATCTTTCTACTAAGGCTCAATGCACAGTTAACAACAATCTGATTAGTTGAGGACATTGTATTCTTTCAGGACTGGTATATTTAGTGCTCTATAATGAAGATGTAACTCTCACGGGATCTTGGGTGCCATACGTCTGGGTTAGAACCAATACACTAAAGGAGACAGTTATCTATAAAGATCAGTGATTGGAAGGACTCCAAATGACTGATCTCACCTCATCATTAACAGAACAGCAACAATGAGGAAGACAGTTAAACTATTATCTAAGAAGCAGAATCTCAAACATGCTACATAACTCAGTTTCCAAAGCTTAACTTAGCCTTTGGAATAATACATTTAAAGGGTCCTAAAATTTTATTTTCTTTCACAACAGGAGGAACTAAGAGTGGGATAAAAACCTCTTGGGATTTGCTCTGCTGACTTTTCAACAAAAAGAATACATTTTCAATTAAATGTAAAGTAGAATAGACAGAAAAAAAGATAAAATTCATGAAAAAATATGCAATGAAAAAAGACTGGAATAAAAATGAAAGCTAAGTTTAAGAGAAATGCAATTTTTCCAACTTTGTGATATTTCAACTTCCAAGAGAAACTGGATAATAAAAGGAAAATAACTCATTTCTCATCCTTTCAAAATAACTATATTACTGGGGGAAATGTCTAAAGTAATTCATGTAAAAGGCTTAGAGCTTATTTCTTCTTTTTCGTCCCAGAAATTCCTGTTTGGAAACAATATCAGTATAAATTCTATTATCATTGTCAATTCTGTTATCAATGTCAATCATACTAATAATTTGTGTTTGGATTTTAGCACATGCAGCAGTACCTCTCAGTAAGTTCCTTTTGTTTTCATAAATCTGGTACAAATTGGTATCCCAAAATGAGAAGACACTTTTCCCTAACTCTGACCCAAATTCCATTTAATGTTTCTATTTATAAATATCGCCTCTCTCTCTTTCCAGCAGTATGCTGTGTTGTTAATTACACAATGGAAGGGGGAAAAATTGACCAAGAGACTAAGTAAAAGATAAATATTTCATTTTCTAAAAAGAAATTCAAATAGCTTTTAATAACAAAATTTTGCATACTACAAAAAGGAAAGATATGCAGATTGGGATATAACAAATATGGAGATACTAACATAGAATAGAGGGAAAAAAAGGAGATATTTTAAGTGTGGGAGAGAAGGAATAACTGCAATTAACATTCAAATGTGCAACTGCTTAAAAGCTCACTGCAGTATTTAAACCCTCCTACCAGAAAGTATGTGTTAGCCCCTTTCTGTCTTTCTACCAAAATGAAATATACTAAAACCAGTAAAATCAGACTGAAACTATTCTTCTACCACAAAAGAAATGTTAACTCCTCTTATTCTACTATGCACATCTTTCTGAGGGAGGTTTGGTATCATCTAAGATCTCTTTGTTAACCTCTTTTAAAAAGCAAAGAAGGAAACTATATTCTTGATGCAAAAACTCTAATTTTTGTTTCATATTTTTCTGCCAGTTACTCCAGTACCTGTTGGTAAGTTATCATTCATCTATTTCTTAATTCCATTGTCCTTTTAGAAAATTTTCCCTGACGTAAGCATCCCTAGCATCCCTTTAAGTTACTGATGAACTTAGAAACTACAGTATGCCCAATGCATTAAAAAGTAAATAAAATAAAAATAAAGGATGAAAAATTAAGACCCTGAGGTAGTGTTTTTCACTTAAGAGGAAAATCTAAATATTATCAATATTTTAATTTATAATTAATATAATAATATGAATAATGTGTTTTAATATATAATTAAATATGATCAATATTTTAATAAAAAGTATATATTCATACATTAATGATCCCATTTAAGTTAATATAAACCCTTTAGGAAGCAAATTTGCAGTATGTGACTGGATACTATATTTTATGGAATAAAACCATTTGTATGATATTAATTGGTAATAAGACTTAAAGGTAATAAATATATTATAATTATTAAGAAGGGAATCAAATGGATCTAGGTTCAAATCCCAGCTAAAACGCCAGATATGTGGCTTTGGGTAAATCATTTAATCTCTCTAAAAATTTTATTTGTATTATCTCTATGTGGTATTATTTCTAGTTACCTCCTTGCAGATCTGATATTCTCATTCTTCTTTCTCCATATTACTAAAACAATTGATTAACTTATTTATAAATCATTATAAAACATAGATCCCTACTGGAGAGCAGAGAAATTGAGTCTCTCAATCAAAAGAACAAATGCAGGAAAATTATAAAATCTAAGTTTGTTAGCTGGGCATGGCGGCGCACACCTGTAGTTACAGTTACTTGGAAGGCTAACATGGAAGGATCACCTGAGCCCAGCAGGTCGAGGCTGCAGTGGCTGTGAGCATGCCATTGCACTCCAGCCTGGGTGACAGAGTGAGACTCCAACTGAAAAAAAAAAAAAATCTAAGTTTGAATGTGGCAACATCTGAGTCCTTCCTCTTACTATGTTTCAAGGAGCAAGGATCTGTTTTAACATACTTTTAGTGAACATTTTTGAGAATTTTAAGACAAATTCCTTTTTTTTTTAGATAGAGCGTTGGTCATTTTATTTTGATATTTCATGGGGACATCTGGGTTATATTTGCATTTCCATACATTTCTTCATCTTTTAAAAACATTTTAATTTTTTTTTTTTTCCAAGTCGGAGTCTCACTCTGTCACCCAGACTGGAGTGCAGTGGCCACTCCCGGTCACTGCAGCCTCAACCTGCTGGGCTCCGGCAATCCTTCCGCCTCAGCCTTCCAAGTAGCTGGAACTACAGGCGTGCACTACCACACCTGGCTAATTTTTTTTTTTTTTTTTTTTGTAGCGATGAGGTCTCGCCAAGTTGCCCAGGCGGGTCTCGAACCCGCGGGTTCAGGCAATCCACTCACCTCAGCCTCCCAAAGCACGGGATTACAGGCTGAGCCACCAAGCCCAGCTTAAATTATTTTTAATGATACACAATAGTGCATATTTTGGGGGCACATGTGATAATTTGGTATTTTCATATTACCAAATAAGGTAATTGGGGGATTGATCTAGCCTATTGATCTATCGAACACCAGGTCTTATTTCTTCTATTTAACTATATTTTTGTACCCATGGATCACTTTCTCTTCATTTCCCCCATTCCTTACCCTTGCTGGTCTCTGGTTACCACCAATCTACTCTTTATCATCATGAAATCTACTTTTTAAGTTCCCACATATGAGTGAGAACATACAGCATTTGTCTTTCTGTGCTTGGGTTATTTCACTTAACATAATGACCTCAAGTTATATCCATGTTGCTGCAAACGACAGGATTTCATTTTTATGGCCAAATAACATTCCACTATGTATAGATACCACATTTCTTTATTCATTTATCCATTGATGGGCACTTAAGTTGATTCTGTATTTTTGCTATTGTAATAGTGCTGCAACAAACATACAAAGAGTGCAGATAACTTTCGATGTATTGGTTTTCTTTCTTTTGGATATATATCCAGTAGTATAATTGCTGAATCATTGTAATTCTATTTTTAGTTTTTTGGGACACCTCTCTACCATTTTTCACAGTGGCTGTGCTAGTTTACATTTCCACCAGTGATATATGAGAGGTCCTCTTTCTCTACATCTTCTCTAGCATCTGCTATTCTGTCTTATTTTGATACAAGTCATTTTAACTGGGGTGAGATGATATTGCATTGTGGTTTTGATTTGCATTTCTCCGACCATTAGTGATGTGGAATACTTTTTTATATATCTGTTGGCCATTTGTTTGTCTTCCTTTAAAAAATACCCATTAAGATTTTTTTGCCCAGATATTTTCATTGGATGATTTGATTTTTGGTAATTGAGTTATTCAAGTTCCTTATGTATTCTGGTTATTAATCCCTTGTCAGATGGATAGGTTGCAAATATTTTCTCTTGATGATTTTGTTGATTGTTTCCTTTGCTGTGTATAAGCTTTTTAGCTTGATGTAATTCAGTTCATCTATCTTTGCTTTGGTTATTTGTGCTTTTGAGGAAAGATAAATTTTTTTCAAGACACTGGGTGGAGGTATGGCTTCGATTTGGAAGAGAATTTCTGATAAACCTGCCAATCTTTCAGCAGTTTTCCATATTTCTCCCACCACCCACACAGGGCCAGCCATTTTTATCAAATCACTGGATTTAAACATTTTTCTAAATGACGTATGTGCTAAGGATAAATTTTTAACTATTGTAGCAAGAGTCTTTTTTGTCACTATTAGCTTCTAACTCTAATAATGCCTGTCTATAATTGTATGAAATTAATGCTTGACACTAATTAAAAATAATATCTACATATTAATAATTCCTAACTGTAAATCATCCCCCACCACTCCAGTTGCCTAGTTTATTTGAAGTTGTGGGTATATTGATGCCTCCAGCTTTGACCTCTGGCCTTAGGCTACTGGATAAAAACAGAGAGGTTGATATAAAACATTTCATTGCAGCTTCCTTCTTAGGAAGGAGAATGGTCTCAGGAATTCTTTTCATCTCCCACTATAAAGAATATGATTAGTTGGCCTGGTGTGGTGGCGCACACCTGTAATCCCAACACTTTGGGAGGCTGAGATGGGAGGATCACTTGAGCCCAGTAGTTCAAGACCCACCTGGGCAACTTAGCAAGATCCCATTTCTATTTTTTAAAAAAGAAAGAAAGAAATATGATAAATAACAGAATTTTTGGAAGCTTGAACTTTGTAGTATATTGATTTATTAGAGTTCTTTTCAAAAACCCAACAATATACTGCTTGGTTGGCAATTCTAGTATCTTCTGGCTTTCCAACAATATACTGCTTGGTTGGCAGTTCTGGCAATTCTAGTGTCTTTTGACTTTCCACAGGGTTCAGGTCCCATGTGTCGACTGGCTGTATTCATTTATGTTAACTCAAAACCTATGTGGCATATTTCCCTATCTCTTTACATCCAGATTTTCTTGTATTTTCTAAAATTATTGATTTTGAGTGAAAAAAAAATCTATCAATGCAAAGGATAAAGAAGAAAAACATAATATGGGCTTGCTATTTTAAACAATAGAATTTCTGAATGGGTATGGTGGCTCTTACCTATAATCCAAGCACTTTAGGAGGACAAGATAGGGGAGGATCACTTAAGGCCAGGAATTTGAGACCCTTCTGGGCAGCATATTGAGATTATCTCTACAAAATAATAAAAAATTATTTTTTAAAAAATTTTTAAATAAAATTCCTAAAATAAGATCGCTCTGATATGTTTGAAGTAAAACAAGGAATAAGTAAGCTAAGTAATGAAGTCCTAAAAGAAGGTATAACAGAAGGTAAAAAATAAAACAAAGATATGATATTAGAAATTGAAATAGGAAGAAAAATAAAAGTAAAATTTAAATTAAAAGAAGCATTACTAACTCCAAAGATATTCACTATGAAAGATTTAGGACTATAGAAGGATCAAGAAATGTAAATTCTTAGAATTTCTTTTTTGCCATTATAACATTGTTGTTCTACCCTGTTCTAATACCTCTGGGAAATGTGCAAGCAAACATCTCCAGGTCCAAAGAAAACCACATTTGTTTGTGTTGGTATTTTAACAAAGATGTGTCTTAGTTCAGACTGCTATAACAGAATACCTTAAACTGAGTGAAAATAAACATTTATTTCTCACTCTCTGATAGCTGGGAATTCCAAGATCAAGTTGCCAGGAGATTTTGTTTCTGGTCAGGGAGCTCTTCCTGGCTTGCAGACAATTGCCTTCCTGTTGTATCCTCAAATGGCAGAGAGAAACCATCTCTCTCATGTCTCTTCTCATAAAAGGGCACCAATCCCATTCATGAGGGTACCACCTTCATAACCTAATTACTCCCCAAAGGCCCCACCTCCAAATACCATCACATTGGAGATTAGAGCTTCAACATATAAATTTTAGGAGGACACAAATATTCAGTCACAGAAAGATGTAAGCCTAATATATAAATTCCTTTTCTCTTTATTAATTCTGCTATTCTTCAGTATCCTAAAATATCTGAAAGTTTTCTTCTGACACTTGTTATTTATCAAGCTGGCCTTAGAATTCTGATTAAACCTCAGAGATTATCACAAAGAAAATACATTAAAAATTAATATGACAAATGTTTAAAAACCCATAATTATAAATAAACTTTCTGTTCAGTAAAAAAGAACATGATGAGAGTTGGCATGATGGCAGGGATCTGAAAGAAAGAGAGAATCCAAAGACAAAAAAGAGCTGGGCTCAGTGGCTCAGACTGCAATTCCGCACCTTGGGAGGCTGAGGTGAGTGGATTGCCTGAGCCAGCGGTTTCGAGACCCGCCTGGGCAACTTGGTGAGACTCATCTCTACAATAAATCAAAAATTAGGCGGGCGTGGTAGTGTGCACCTGTAGTTCCAGCTACTTGGAAGGCTGAGGCGGAAGGATCACCGGAGCCCAGCGGGTCGAGGCTGCGGGGCCAGGAGCAGCCACTGCATTCCAGTCTGGGCAACAGAGTGAGACTCCAACTCAAAAAAAAAGGCAAAAAAGATGATCAAGAGGGAACATAAGAATGTGACCCTTTGCCCTGGGTAAGAATGCTTAAAAATATTTTTGTTTCATTAGAAAAAAATGACCTTTACTCATATAATCCATCACACAGGACTCCCAAAATGGCCTGGATATTAAAGTTATCAAAATGGGTTAAAATTGACTTAATAAAGAATAGCGTATTCTTGTGAGAGTTAATGTTTCCCAAAAGTCCCTTTTCTGATGTTCCAAGTGGATTTCCGATGGGAAGTCAGTTCACAGTTTTTCTTAACCAATTTGTTTTATTTTCTTTTTTAGCAATATGCCCAATAGCAACCCGTAAGTTCCTATTGTTTTTCTCAGTTTCCTCTGGTCTTCTATAGCATCTGGGTTCCTTTATTTTTACTGATACTTTTGACATCTGAGCACTCTTCACCCAGGAGTCAAACTGTTTTCTGTCTCTTTTCCTTCACATTTCTAATATTTCTTGAAGATATAAATAGAGTTTTTGGTTTGGGTCGATATTGTTGATAATGTCACATTTTATTTTGGTTGGGTTTGAGTGGTTGGTTTTTTGGTAAATGAAAGGCCCATAGAAATAAATAACCACACAGAAAGGGCAAAAAACAATTTTTCTGGTTAGAATATCAAGCTACAAAAGAGAAACAAAATGAAACAATGTTAACAAAATATGCTGGGAAGATCATGGAAATAATATACTGAGTTTACTTCACATTCTGAAACTATAGGGTCACAAAACAAAATTCCAAAAGATAAAAGGTAGAAATAAAGATGTAGCAAGTGGAAAAGGAGAGACAGACTGCAAACTGTAAACAAAGAAAGCACTAACTAAAGTAGAATTGAAAATAGAAGAGAAAGACTAGTATGTGTCCTCTTCTTAAAGTTTGTCACATCTAAACTTAAACTACCACACCTACAGAGAATAAGTCTTTTCTGACTTCCCCCTCCTTGAAATAACTGTATTAAGACTTGCTTCTCATAATACTCAACCAAATTACACAAATTTATTTGTGTTTCCATTTAAGAAAAATACTGTAGATCTGAATACACCAATTTTTAAATAAAAGATTAACAGAGGAATTCCCCTACATATGAACTTTCAAGTTGTAAACTTTCAAAGATGTGAACATGCATTTTTTATGTATTACTTCTCTCCACAAGGTGACAGTATAGCCTGTTAAATACATAGAATACTATACAGCAGTTTGTGTTAGTTGCGTACCTAGGCTAACTCTGTTGGATTTACAGCAAATTGGACTTATGAACACGCTCTCAGAACAGAATTCATTCATATGTTGGGGATTAATGTATATAAAAAACATGACCCAACTATATGTTGTCTACCAGAAACTCACTTCAAGCTTAACAACAAAAGCAAAAGAATGAAAAATATATACCATGAAGGTATTGATTTTTTTTAAATGCAGAAGTGGCTATATTAATATCACATAAAGAGATGGCAATTAAAGAGATGACAATAACTTGGACCACATAAAGTAGACCTTGGTGCAAATAAAATTACCATGATAAAAGATCAATATAGGAAGACCACAGAAATTTTAAATGTGCATGCATCAAACAATAGTGCTTCAAAATACATTGGAAAAAAACACCTAATAGAAAACTGAAGACAAATAGAAAAGCACACAACTATAGTTGGAAAGTTCAACACCCCATTCTCACCCATTGCTAGGATTACTAGATAGAAGATGAAACAGGTGAGAGATTTAGTCATGCAGATATATCCGAGTGGGAAATATTTCAATCAGAAGAGATAACAAGTAAAATGCCCTGGGGTAGAAACATTTCCAGCTTATATGAGGAAAAACAAGAAAATAAATAGTATATAACTGGAAGAGAAGGAAACATGACAAAAAGAAGCTAGCAAAGAGCTAAGGGAAGGTCAGATCTTCTAGAGCCTTCCTTAAAAACCACTGTAATGGCCAACCTCGGTGGCTCAGTCTGTGATCCCAGCACTTTGAGAGGCTGAGGCAAGTGGACTGCCTTAGGCCACAGGTTCGCGACCAGCCTCGGGGACCTAGCGAGACCACATCTCTACAACAAAATTAAAAATAGCCAGGCATGGTAGCGCGTCTGTAGTTTTGGCTACTCGGAAGGCAGAGGCAGAAGGATCACAGGAGCCCAGAAGGTCGACCCTGGGGTGGCCGTGAGTGTGCGTGCACTCCAGCCTGGGCGAAGGAGTGACACTCCAACTCAAAAAAAAAAAAAAAGTCACTGTAGTGACTTTGACTTTGCCTCAAGTAAGACGGGGAGCCATTGGTCAATCTTAAGCAGAAAAAGAGACATTTTAAGAGAATCCCTCTAGCAGCTATACTGGGAGTTGACCGGAAGGCAAGTTGACAGAGAAGGCAATTAAAGAGATGACAATAAATTTGACCACAGAAAAAGTCATAAAGATGGGATCAGGTTTTTATAACACACTAAGGGATCTGCTGTCTCACTATATTTCACTGTATTCTGCAAGAAGTCTTGATGGTACCCTAGAAGAAAGAATTGGGGTATTGGAGTGCGAAAGAACTGGTTTTTTTTTTAATCTTTTAAGTAAAATTAATTAATTTTGAAATTAATATTACCCTAGACCCAAGTCAGATACAGACTCCATTTTTGATCCAAACATGTGACCAATAGCCTACTTCTTGTTTTGATTTTCAAATACATGCTAGTACCTTTTGGGGGATTAATCTTAATTTTATTTTTGTTAAAGAAAATGATTAACAATTTTTTTCTGATAGTAAAACAAATTGCTTCTAACACCAGGATGCAGTCTATAACAGAACCAGGAAAATGCAAATTTGCAATTGTAGCTTCTTTGCCATAAATATACTGGCATTTATTCTTCTAAATCTCATTACCCAACTATATTCTATTAGCATTTAAGACAACACAGATGAAGGGAACCAGAATGAGCAGGAAAATCAAATACATACCAGTACGTCTCTAATCTATTTCTAGCACTTTACTTTCTTCTAGGAATGGAATAGCCAAACAATTTCTGTAAAAGGCCAGATAATAAATATTTTAAGTGTTATACACCATAAAGTTTGTCACAAGCCGGGTTCGGTGGCTCAACCTGTAATCCCGCACTTTGGGAGACTGAGGTGAGTGAATTGGCTGAGCCCACAGGTTCGAGACCCACCTGGGCAACTTGACGAGACCTCATCTCTACAATAAATTTTTTTTTAAAATTAGCCAGGCGTGGTAGCACACGCCTATAGTTCCAGCTACTTGGAAGGCTGAAGCGGAAGGATCGCAGGAGCCCAGCAGGTTGAGGCTGCGGTGGCCGGGAGCGGCCACTGCACTCCAGTCTGGATGACAGAGTAAGACTCCAACTCAAAAATAAAAAATAAAAAATAAAAAGTTTTTCACAACTACTCAACTCTACTGTTGACAGACAATATGCTGTTGTCATAGACAATATGTAAAAGAATGAGAATGGTTATATACCAATAAAATACTATTTGTAGGCACTGAAATTTGAATTTCATATAATTTTCAATTATCACAAAATAGTATTATTCTTATTTTTTCAACTATTTGAATACATAAAAATCCATAGATTCTTACCTCGCAGGATATAAGAAAATAGAAAGCAAGCTACATTTGTTCTACAGGTTGTACTTTGCCAACCCTTGCTCTAGGGTTTAACCTCCCTAATTCTACATATTTACCCCTGGAAAACGATCCTAGCATTATGTTTTTCAGAATTTCATACTTTTCTGTTATCTTGATTATTTTTTGCTTTCTATGTTTGGCATATCAAGTAACATCAACACAAGAGATACACACATTTCAGTACCTGGCAACAACTGTACCTTAAAAATTTCATATCAGCCGGGCTCGGTGGCTCAGCCTGTAATCCTGCGCCTTTGGGAGGCTAAGGTGAGTGGATTGCCTGAGCCCACGGGTTCGAGACCCGCCTGGGCAACTTGGCGAGACCTCATCTCTACAATAAATCAAAAATTAGCTGGGTGTGGTAGCGCACACCTGTAGTTCCAGCTACTTGGAAGGCTGAGGCAGAAAGGATCGCCGGAGCCCAGCAGGTCGAGGCTGCGGTGGCTGGGAGCGGCCACTGTATTCCAGTCTGGGTGACAGAGTGAGACTCCAACTAAAAAAAAAAAAAAAAAAAAAAATTTCATATCAAACAATGTCAGTAAATAATGGTAGCACACATCTTCTAAGCAAGACCATTATATAGTCCATATTTTATAAGTTGTAATCTTGACACTCTAGACAAACTTGTTAATGATTAACAGTGATATGTAAAGATGACTTAAAGTAGCTTATCACAAGGTCTTTCTAAACTGCAACAGGCCAAGAGAAGGCAGAAAGGAAATAAAGGTTCCTCCCAGCTAAATAAATGAAACAGCTGTTAATGACATATAATAGATTCCACCCAATGCAGAGTCTTGGGGATTAAGAAGAAGGGAAAGTTCAATACCTACTGATATGTTTGCCTTTGTCTCTTTCAGTGGACAGTTCTGGAAGAATCAGTAAGTTTAAATCACTTCCTTACCTAGTACTTATGTGTCTAGGATCTTTAAGTTCTTTTTCTCAGAATTTCTTATATTAAAAGTTCTAGGCTGGGCACGGTGTCTCACACCTGTATTCCCAGCACTTTGGGAGGCCAAGGCAGGAAGATTGCTTGAGCCCAGGAGTTCAAGACCAGCCTGAGCAATATAGTGAGACCTTGTCTCTACAAAAAGTGCAAAAATTAACCAGGTGTGGTGACATATGCCTGTAGTCCCTGCTACTCAGAGGGCTGAGGCAGAAAGATCATTTGCGCCCAAGAGGTTGAGGCTGTGGTAAGCCATGACGGCATCATTGCACTCCAGCCGGATCAACAGACTAAGATCCTAACTTTAAAAAAAAGTTAGCTGGGTGCGTGTCTCAAGCCTATAATCCCAGCACTTTAGGATGCCAAGGTGAGAGGATTGCCTGAGCCCACGGGTTCAAGACCAGCCTGGGCAACATGTGAGAACTCATCTCTACAATAAATCAAAAAGTTAGCTGGGCGTGATAGTGCATGCTTATAGTTCCAGCTACTTGGAAGGCTGAGGTAGAAGGATCACCTGAGCCCAGCAGGTCAAGGCTGCAGTGGCGGGGAGCGTGCCACTGCACTCCAGTCTGGGAGACAGAGTGAGACTCCAACTAAAAAAAAAAAAGTTATTTTACCTTAGAGTAGTCAATATTTCTTAAATAAGTGGTTCTCTCATATTTCAATTTTGACTCTTATTTTCCTTTTGTAACAAACTATAATGGTCTTGTATTTGATTCACATATATTCTGCAAGTCTAGCACATCAAAGGCTGTTTTCTCTGTGCTATAATCTGGCAACTGGTAATCTTTTCTAAAAAAAGAAAATCTTTGGCCGGGCTCAGTGGCTCACCCAGTAATCCCAGCACTTTGGGAGGCCAAAGCGAGTGGATTGCCTGAGCCCCAGGGTTCAAGACCATCCCAGGCAACTTGGTGATACCTCGTCTCTACAATAAATCAAAAATTAGCCAGGCACGGTAGCACGTGCCTGTCATTACAGCTCCTTGGAAGGCTGAGGTGGAAGGATCGCCAGAGTCCAGCTGGTCGACGCTGGGGTGGCGGTGAGTGTGCCACTGCACTCCACTCTGGGCAATGGAATGAGACTCCAACTCAAAAGAAAATCCTCTAAGATTAACGTAAAAGAATATGTGTCAGGACAAAATTGTGGTTTTAGTAACTGACCAATAATACACATTGTTCAAACTGATCGGGACAGTGGGAGGAAAACTGACTTATGAAAGAACAAAGAAAGGTAGGAAATGCAATAGTTTGAATTTCAGTTTGAAGTGATATTACTTACCTGAGATTTCAAATTCTTACATTAACTAAACGACATCCTAAGGATAACCCTCTCTATGAGGTTTGGCCAGCAGTACTCCTGAGGATGAAACAGAGAGTTTTATATTCCTGGAGGTCCTGTTTCTGAATTCACATAGAAAGGAAGGTGGGTTCTCCTTGAGTTAGAAAATCCCCACTGATCTTTATTTCGTGTTTTGTTTTTAGCACTGTCTCCTATGGGTAAGTTCTGTGTCTATTCTCAACTCTGATATTTTACATTGCTTATAATTATTTTCTGGCCTGGCTTTTTCTACTCCCAAAATAGAGTCTTGTGCTTCTAAGGTCATTTTAAATATTCCTATTCTGCAGCCTCTTCCAAGATTTTAAATAACTCTTTTTGAAGAGATTGTTGTCAAGGAGATGAAGTTCATATGAAAGAATGCCACAATCTCTGGCCATCTTCTAGGCTCTGAAAAAGAATCTCCTTCCTGACTCTCAGCAAACATAATGAAAGATTGGTTTCTGAATTCCGTTAGTTCTTTGCTGGGAATTCAAAACTCTTTTTTTTTTTTTTTTAGTTATAAGTGAACACCTTCTGAATCATATTAATTGGGGGATAAAACTAGTTAAGAACAAATCTCATCTACTTTCTGTTGGCTTCTAAATAACTTTACCTTTGAAACAATAGGACTTGAACCCTATTTTATACTGTCACCGTGCTAGGTGCTTTTAAAAACAGTATCTCTTATTATCTCCTATTCTTACCATACCCCTGCCTGGTGGCTATTATCCTCCATTTAACAGATTAGGAAACTAACCCAGATATTTGCCCAAGATTAGAGAGTTGGTAAACATCAGTGTCAGGATTTTAACTCAGAACTTCCTATCTCCAAAGTACACACTCTTCCCACATCAACAAATTGCCTCCTGTACTGAATCACACATGGCCTTTTTTTGATTAGTCATGAGACCTTATCTATAAATCAAATGTTTGTAAATAAAAATATACATCTACTAAGAAAGTTGCATAATTCAATATACACAAAAGAATCCTTTTTAAAAATAGAAGAATTTCCGTTTAAATCAATGTTTGGCTTTTAGCTCTTTTTTAAAGTACTTAATGCATGACTTGGGTCTTCAGAGAAACCATATAAAACAAAACAGAATAATAACTTTATTTAAAATTTTTTTTAATTTCTGTAAATATACAATCATAGAAGTAAATAAGACTTAAATCTAGTAAGACATTTCAACCATTCCAAACACTGACAAGCACAAAATATTTATGTATATTTAATCATGTTTAAGCCTCATTCTTCTTTTCAGTTCATACTAGAAAGAGGGTGGGTTGGGAGGGGGAAGGACAGGAAGATGAAGTTAAAAGAGGCAATTATTTCCTTTTGATTCACAGTACAAGAAACAGTATGTGTTCAGAGGGGTCATGATGTACCTACATCCCTCAAATGCCCTCCCCATATAGAAAAGGTGATAGGACTGGGATCTTGTGTGTTTTCTTGTAAAAAGAAAGAAGGCTGTGATCATTAATTTCATGTATAAACTTGACTCAGAAGAACCCTGACTAATACATGCGCACTGAGAAGGAATCACAGGCTAAGTCTCTTCCTAGAGGAGAGTTAGTTTTTAATGAATATTAATTTTTTAAGTCACCAGAAAAAAATCAGTTTTTTAATTTCTTATAAAAAATATATTAATATAATCTTTTGACTGGGCATGGTGGCTCACCCCTGTAATCCTAGCTCTTTGCAAAGACAAGGCAGAAGGATTACTTGAGATTAGGCATTAGATACCAACCTAGGCAACAAAGCAAGACCTCATCTTTGCAAAAAACCAAAAAATTAGTCAGTCATGGTGGCATGCACCTGTAGTCCCAGCTACTCAGGAGGCTGAGAAGGTCAAGGCTTCAGAAAGCTGTGATCATGCCACCACCTGGGTAACAGAGTGAGACCCTGACTCAAAAAATACATATGTGTGTGTGTGTGTGTGTGTGTGTGTGTTTATTATATATTCTTTTAAACACGTTTTCCCAAATTGATATTTTTAGGAAAAAATGATTACAGGTTTAATTCATTGTTCAAAGAAGGACTTAAGACAGAATAGACCATCAAACATTATCATCCTCTCAGGTTGAGTCTCTCATTTCTCACCTCCTCATTCAGCTAATAAGTATATGATCTTTTACAACATAATTTGTAAATATTTCTCTCTCTGATGCTTAGCAGATCTCTTAAAAGTCTAGATCTGATTGTGCTCTCCCTGATGATCACTGAATTAAGAACCTAGGATTGTTTCTTAACAAAGTTCATGTTCTATTTTCTGCATTACTTTAAGTATTATGTAATTAGAATTATTAATATGATAGCTATTTCATGATATCTTTTATCATCAACAAAAATTAATCCCATTTAATCCCAGCCTCTGTCACCCAGGTTGGAGTACAGTGGCACACTCATGGCTACAACAGTCTCAACCTGTTGGTTTCAGGTGATCCTCTGCCACAGCCTTCCAAGTAATTGAAACTATAGGTGCATGCCACCATGTCCAGTTAATTTTGTTTTTTTTTTAATTGGAGAGACGAGGTTTCGCCAAGTTGCCCAGGTTGGTCTCAAACCTTGGGTTCAGGCAATCCTAGCATCTCAGTCTCCCAAAGTGCTGGGATTACAGGCATGAACCACCACACCCAGCCCACTTAAAAGTTTTAATCTAACCGGGCTCGGTGGCTCAGCCTGTAATCCCGCGCCTTTGGGAGGCTGAGGTGAGTGGATTGCCTGAGCCCGTGGGTTCGAGACCCGCCTGGGCGGCGAGACCTCATCTCTACAATAAATCAAAAAATCAGCCGGGCGTGGTAGCGCATGCCTGTAATTCCGGCTACTTGGAAGGCTGAGGCGGAAGGATCGCCGGAGCCCAGCAGGTAGAGGCTGCGGTGGCCGGGAGCGGCCACTGCACTCCAGTATGGGCGACAGAGTGAGACTCCGACTCAAAAAAAAAAAAGTTTTAATCTTTAATCAGACTGAATGTATTACAGTGATCCCAAAAGTCTTGATTAAGTCTTTTGATTGTATTATAACTTTGTTGTATAGGCTACTGCCTACAATAAATGTACTTTCAGCCAGGGTTTAGAAATCTTTATAATATGAAGATTTACACTGTACATGTAGGACAATTATGAGGTCCAAGGAAAAGAAAAGATTTATGTACTATCTTAAAATCTGAGAGAAGGAGCTGGGCTCAGTAGTTCAACCTGTAATCTCGTGCTTTGAGAAGCTGAGGTGAGTGGATTGCCTGAGCCCACGGGCTTGAGACCCGCCTGGGCAACTTGGTGAGACCTCATCTCTACAATAAATCAAAAAAAATTAGCCGGGCATGGTAGTGCACACCTGTAGTTCCAGCTACTTGGAAGGCTGAGGCGGAAGTATCGCCGGAGCCCAGCAGGTCGAGGCTGCAGTGGCCGGGAGTGGCCACTGCACTCCAGTCTGGGCAACAGAGTAAGACTCCAACTCAAAAAAATAATAATAATAATCTGGGAGAAGGAAGAGAAAAATTTGTGGTAGAATAATGATTTGTGGCTTACTTCTGCAATGCAAAATTGAAATAAAAGTAAACTTCACTTTATAGGATAGCTAGTGAGTTATAGTCTCACTTTGTCACCTATGCTGGAGTGCAGTGGTATGATCACAGCTCACCACAACCTCGACCTCCTGGGCTCAGGTGATCCTTCTGCCTCAGCCTTCTTAGTAGCTGGGACTACAGGTGCACTGAAAAATAAATCCCAGCATACCTAATCCATGTTAATTAAGTTCAAGATAGAAAAGACAAAAGCAAAAATGTCAAAATAATCAAGGGTATGAAGATACTATTAAAAGTGACTAGAGGCATTTTTCAGTGTTGTGGGAAAAAGAACAAAACTGTTTTAAATTTTATGAAATTAAAAAAGGTGTGGCTAGAATAAACATGGGTGCTTCATGGAATCATAGAATACTTAATTTTGGTTAATAAAATCTATACAATTTATAAGGTAAATTTAGGTTAAAAATAGATCCTAAGCCGGGCCCGGTGGCTCAGCCTGTAATCCCACGCCTTTGGGAGGCTGAGGTGAGTGGATTGCCTGAGCTCGCGGGTTCAAGACCCGCCTGGGCAGTGAGACCTCATCTCTACAATAAATAAAAAAATCAGCCGGGTGTGGTAGCGCACGCCTGTAATTCCGGCTACCCGGAAGGCTGAGGCAGAAGGATCGCCTGAGCCCAGCAGGTCGAGGCTGCGGTGGCCGGGAGCGGCCACTGCACTTTAGTCTGGGCGACAGAGTGAGACTCCAACTCAAAAAAAAAAAAAAAGAAATAGATCCTGCAGTCTTATAGGATTGGCATGGTGGCTCACACCTATAATTCTAGCACTTTGGGAGACCAAAGCAAGAGGATTACTTGAGTCCAGGAGTTCAAGACCAACCTGGGCAACTTGGTGAGACCTCGTCTCTACAAAACATTTAAAAATTAGCTGGGCATGATGGAGTGCACCTGTTGCCCCAGCTACTTGGAAGGCTGAGGCAGAAGGATCACCTGAGCCCAAGAGGTTGAGGCTGGGGTGAGCCATGATCACACCAGCACACTCCAGCCTAGATGACAAAGTGAGACTACAACTCAAAAAAAAGGTCATGCAGTATTATAAGTAGAAGCAATTGCCCCTAAGAGATGATAAAACTAAAAATATTTGTATATTAAGAAAAATCAGCTTGTTTGAGAGATATGTTCCACAGAATCCTTAAAGTTAGAAGCTTCTTTGGAAAAGCATGCTCTTCTCTATCCCATTTCACACCACACCACTTAAACAAAACAATGCCCACTGGTAGTACTGCCAAAGATCAAAATATTCTGGACTATTTTTATCAATTTAACAATGCTTGGGATATGTTACCACTGGTTTTCATGAGAAAATGGAAAATTGGCTTGCCTAAAATAAAATGTCAGTAACCATATTTTAATGAAGAGCATTAAGGGGTAAAATATTCAAAGGGATTCAGAACGCATAATGCAAGGTTCCTAATGTTATTTTTGTTTTGATGTCAAAAGTTTGAATATTAAAAAAAAAACAGAAAAGACTGAACTACAACATCCTTTTAATTTATAATTATCTTCTTAACTAAATACGTATGTCCTTCATTTTTACAACTGATAAAATTCTGAAATTGCACATATGTCAATTTTTTTTTTTTTTTTTTGAGTTGGAGTCTCATTCTGTCGCCCAGACTGGAGTGCAGTGGCCGCTCCCGGCCACCGCAGCCTCGACCTGCTGGGCTCCAGCGATCCTTCTGCCTCAGCCTTCCGAGTAGCTGGAATTATAGGCGTGTGCTACCACGCCCGGCTAATTTTTTGATTTATTGTAGGGATGAGGTCTCACCAAGTTGCCCAGGCGGGTCTCGAACCCGCAGGCTCGGGCAATCCACTCACCTCAGCCTCCCAAGGCGCGGGATTACAGGCTGAGCCACCAAGTCCAGCTTATGCCAATTTTTTAAACATCAAACCCTAAAGGTAAAAAACAAAAAGTCTGATGATTTGTAAACAAGAAATTTTTCTTTGTAATAAAATTAACCACTACTCCTCTAAATTATTGTTGGAAATTAAGAATGCCTTGTCTTAATTGGAGCAGAGACTTTTTGCCTGTACTCATTTGCTAGCAGTAGTGGCCAATATTTACTGACTACTTATTATATATTCCACGCACTGGACTGAATGATTTTACCTATCTAACATTATTTAATCCTCATAACACCTCTTTGAGGTAGCTACTACTATTGCACCCATTTTTACAGACAAGAAAGTAAAGTTTGCCCAAGGTCCCCCAGTTAGTCAGGTGTAAAGCCATGATTTGAACTAGTTTGTCTCCAAAGGCTATGTTCCTTTAATATTTGTCTACAATCTTTAATAACTCTTCAAAGTGAGAAGAGCAGATTAAATAAAAGTGAGTCTTTGAGTATTGACTGATTCACCCAAATAGCAGCTAGAAGGATTAGTAAACCCAGATCTTCTAATTCAGCTTTTAAATTCAGTATTCTTTCTACTATATTAAATACTAGATTCTTCTCAAAGCAAGATATGTCTCTGCACCACAGCAAGAACTCACACAACTCCTTGATAGCTTAATTCAGGGAACCAAATTACTTTTTAAAGTAAATAAACACGGCCGGGCTCGGTGGCTCAGCCTGTAATCCCAGCGCTTTGGGAGGCTGAGGTGAGTGGATTGCCTGAGCCTGCGGGTTCAAGACCCGCCTGGGCAACCTGGCAAGACCTCATCTCTACAATAAATCAAAAAATTAGCTGGGCGTGGTAGTGCGCGCCTATAGTTCCACCTACTTGGAAGGATGAGGTGGAAGGATCGCCGGAACCCAGCAGGTCGAGGCTGCAGTGGCCGAGAGCGGCCACTGCACTCCAGTCTGGGTGACAAAGTGAGACTCCAACTCAAAAAATAAAAAAATAAAAATAAAGTAAATAAACACAAATACCTAGCAGAAGATAACAAATTCAAGTTTACTACATAACATAGGAATTGAGACACAGCAGAGCTAATTTACCTGAACACAATCAAAGAAACTGAAATTTTTGCAAAGTGAATTAGTAGATATTGCAGGAAATAGTCTAAAGTAATGACTGAAACTGAACTCTGCAGTCTGACTATGCAGGTTCAAATCCCAAAGGTACCACTTTCTGATTACATGACCTTATTTACATTCATTTAAGCTTTCTGTACCTTAATTTCTTCATCTGTAAAATGGGGATAATAATAGTGCCTCCCTATATGATTGTCGTTGAGTATTAAATGATGTAATACATAAAACGCTCAAAACAGTGAGTACCTGGTATATGGTAAGCATTTGACAATTATTAGCTAGTACCATTATTACTTTTGCATAATGAGATGTGCTCTTATTTGATATGGAAAGCATATTTGAGTTTCCTTTTCCTAGTTAAAAGATAATTATTGCTTCTTCCCATAATTTTTCCCTAAAATAGTTTCTTTTCAGAATACATCCCCTGGAAACTGCTAAGCATTATTCATTAGTCATAATCTGCTGAACAAGTATCAGTTCATATACAGTACATTTTACTCTTTTTCTCATTAGTCTTCCAATGTATTGAAAAGAGTCTAGAATTTTATCAGTACTCCCATAATTGTATGTATAGAGATTCACCATTTTAGATTACTTGAGATTCAGGAAAATATCAAGCTATCTCCAATATGTCAGTTTTAAGACATGAAAGGAAACAAATATGAGGGGGAAACAGAAATAAAGAGAAAAATAATTGATATCTGAATAATGTATTTTTGTTGTTTTGTCAGCCATATTTCCAGGTTACATGGATGGAAAACTTGCAAAAAAATCCAATTATAAAGCCCAGATTCTAAAACGTGGAGGTTCTACAAGATCTCAGAATAACCAAGAAGAAAACAAGAAAGCACTAAAGAATGAAGTCATGTTTACAGATTCTGATGAATTCTTGATATTAACGTGCAAAAAGTATCCAAAAAGAAAAGTAAAAGGCACTGATTTAGAGAAAGGCAAGATAGGAATGGAGGTCAAGGTAAAGAGTGACACTAGAATACTAAAAAGACAAGAATCCCAAATAAAGAAGAGTGAGTCAGATGTACCAAAAAGACAGGAAGCTCAAGCAAAAAAGAGTGAGTTAGGAGTACAAAAAGTACAGGAAGTCCAAGTAGAGAAGAGTGAGTCAGGTGAATCAAAAAGACAGGAAGTCCAAAGAGAAAAGAGTAAGTCACGTGAATCAAAAAGACAGGAAGCCCAAGCAGAAAAGAGTGAGTCAGGTGAATCAAAAGGACAGGAAGCCCAAGCAGAAAAGAATGAGTCAGGTGAATCAAAAAGACAGGAAGTTCAAAGAGAAAAGAGTAAGTCACGTGAATCAAAAAGACAGAAAGCCCATGCAGAAAAGGGTGAGTCAGGTGAATCACAAGGACAGGAAGCCCAAGCAGAAAAGAGTGAGTCAGGTGAATCAAAAGGACAGGAAGTCCAAGCAGAAAAGAGTGAGTCAGGTGAATCAAAAAGACAGGAAGTTCAAAGAGAAAAGAGTAAGTCACGTGAATCAAAAAGACAGGAAGCCCAAGCAGAAAAGAGTGAGTCAGGTGAATCAAAAAGACAGGAAGTTCAAAGAGAAAAGAGTAAGTCACGTGAATCAAAAGGACAGGAAGTCCGAGCAGAAAAGAGTGGGTCAGGTGAATCAAAAGGACAGGAAGCCCAAAGAGAAAAGAGTGAGTCACGTGAATCAAAAAGACAGGAAGCCCAAAGAGAAAAAAGTGAGTCAAATGAACCAAAAGGAAAGGAAGACGAAACAGGGATGAGTGAGGTAGGTATAGCAAAAGAACAAGAAGCCAAAGAAGAGCAGAGCAAGATGGATGTATCCAAAGGACAGGAAGCACAAATAGAGATAAGTGAAGCAGGTGAATTGAAAGGACAGGAAGCCCACGTAAAGAAGAGTGAGGTGGATGTACTGAAAGTACAGGAAGCCCAAGTCGAAAACAGTGAGGCAGGTGAATCTAAAGGAGAGGAAGCCCAAATAAACAAGAGTAAGTTAGATGTCCCTAAAGGACAGAAAACTCAAGGAAGGAAGGGTTCTGAGGATAAAGTAAAGAAAGACAAAGAAAAGGAGGGAGATGCAGAGAAAAATCAAGATGAAGGAAAAGATGCTGAAAACAAGAAACATGATGAGGAAAAGCCAAAGCTAAAGGAAAGGAAGAATCAGAAATCAAGAAAAAAACAAAAGTCCCAGTAAAGGGCAAAGGCAAGTAAAAGAAAGAAGTACAACAAAGGTAGAAGAGTAAGGGTAAATAAAAGGAAGGCTCACAAGACAAATGATCATTATGATTCCCATTCTTCAGATACAAACCATATTACCAACATTGCCTGAGTGGATTATAATTATAACATTTCTTTAATTATTATATCTGCAGAGTTTCTCCTCTTCAGAAGTTTCATCATTTTTAAATTTCTCAGCCACAAACCTCAGTTTCCAAATCTCTGTTTTATAACTTAATATGTATATTATTCAGTCAAGAAAGACTGGATACCTTCTGAATTAAAACATCTTAATTTAAGAAATGTATAATGATTTCCTTTAACAAGTATCTCAATGATAGCCTATCCAACCAATCAACTAATGACTCCTCCTGGTGAGGCCAATGTTTTCAAGGCGCTGTTCTAGCAATAAGGAATATACAGAAAAATACAAGTCAGAGTCTCTGCAATCAAGTAGCTTGTAACATATATAGTGATATCTGCATACATGGCGATTTTTAAAAATAAACTCTAAGTGACAAAAAAATGTTTAGATGAACAGTATAACCCACCTTGGGATGAGACAGTAAAAGTGATGGCTTCACAGGGAAGGGGGTAGTGGTATTGGATGAGTCTCAAAAGATGGATAAGATGTTGATATGCTGGGCGAAATAGAGCAGAAGAAAGGCAAAGAGGCTAAAGGTTGCCATGCCATGGTCTAGATGCTTCTAGTTGTTGAAGCAGACCCACAGGAAGCATTCTGTGGTATACTTCTAAAAAGGAGAATGTGAAGAGATTTGAAAAACCAGGAACTTACATTTTAGTCTTCAGGCAGCTGGAAATCTGCAGTGTTTGAGAAGGAGAGTGAAGTGAATAAGGTTTCATTACACACACACACATACATACACACACACACACACACACACACACACACACACACACACACAAAGTGTTAGTCTTGAGACGATAATAAATAGACTGAAGAAAGAAACATCATAGGTAGATCTAGTTAAAGGTACTTGGAAGCCGGGCTTGGTGGCTCAGCCTGTAATCCCGCGCTTTGGGAGACTGAAGTGAGTGGATTGCCTGAGTCCACAGGTTTGAGACCCACCTGGGCAACTTAGCGAGACCTCATCTCTATAATAAATCAAAAAATTAGCAGGCGTGGTAGCGCGCACCTATAGTTCTGGCTACTTGGAAGGCTGAGGAGGAAGGATCGCCGGAGCCCAGCAGGTCGAGGCTGCAGTGACCGGTAGCGGCCACTGCACTCCAGAATGGGTGACAGAGTGAGACTCTAATTCAAAAAAAAAAGTACTTGGAGTGAGTGATGGAAAGAGAATAAATGAAGAGATAGATATATTTTTTCAAAGAATCACCACATAAGGATGACTGACATATGTGTAAGGAAAAGAAACAAAACAGTTAACAACTTCATAACTTTTGAAACTATTGGCAGAAAATATGTAACAAACTAGGAGTAGTTTGAGGGACAGGGATGGAATAGCAAATTGTTGAGCTTAAGGGGATAAACAGTAACACTTGTCATTAAAGAGAGGTCTGAGTTAGAGGAGTGGTGGTAATAGTTGAGGACATAAGAGTAAATGAGTATTTCAAAGGAGAAGTGTGGGCTACCAAAAGCAGGAGTCCAAGAACTGAGCTTGTTATATGTAATATGTTTAAAAAGAAAGTTAAGGATGGGGAGATATAAGGAAACCCTGTAAAATGAAATGTTGTGATACTTAAGAAAGATGAGTATTTCAAGAACAATGGATGATTAAAGGCCAGGTGAGACTTCGAGGAAAATAAGTATTGAAAGACACCATTGTAGCTGCTATTTGGGACTGATAAATTTGTAAAGAGCACTTTCCAAAGAAAAGTAGCTAGGAAAAGAAAGTTAAGCAGGTAGAATATAAGAACACAAGTAGCTGTGCAGTATGTCTCCCAAACCTCCAAAAAAGGTAATTAATTTTAGTCTGTTTTAAACGTATAGTTTTTAGAAATATTATTTTATACCACTCTATTCCAAAAACCTGAATATTATACTCAGCTCTGTCATGGGGTGTGAATAAACTGAAGTGTCTTCAGAAGAAAGGCTCAAGTGAGCAGAAAGTTGCACAGTTCACCTGGTGGGAAGAGGGTGGAATATAAGGAAACAACAAGAATTATTTTCAAATATATGAAGGTTCATCATGGATTAGAATATTTTGTACGGCCGAAAGAAAATAAGACCAGTGAATGCAAGACACGAGTTAGCAAGTTTTATCTCAGTAAAAAGGGGAAGTGGGGTTCCCAAAAGACTATAAACCAGAGTTTAAGGTTGTGTAATCATTCAGTGAGAATGCTACAGAGGAGACTTCCAGGAAACAGCTGAGTAATTGGAATAAATTGTCATTATGGTTCCTTCCAAACAGACTTCCTTAGTCTATAATTCAAAATATAAAATTATTTTAGCCGGGCTCGGTGGCTCAGCCTGTAATCCCGCGCCTTTGGGAGGCTGAGGTGAGTGGATTGCCTGAGCCCGCGGGTTCGCGACCCGCCTGGGCAGCGAGACCTCATCTCTACAATAAATCAAAAAATCAGCCAAACGTGGTAGCGCACGCCTGTAGTCCCAGCTACTTGGAAGGCTGAGGCGGAAGGATCGCCGGAGCCCAGCAGGTCGAGGCTGCGGTGACCGGGAGCAGCCACTGCACTCCAGTCTGGGCAACAGAGTGAGACTCCAACTCAAAAAAAAAAAAAAAAAAGCCGGGCTCGGTGGCTCAGCCTGTAATCCCGCGCCTTTGGGAGGCTGAGGTGAGTGGATTGCCTGAGCCTGCGGGTTCAAGACCCGCCTGGGCAGCGAGACCTCATCTCTACAATAAATCAAAAAATCAGCCGGGCGCGGTAGTGCATGCCTGTAATTCCGGCTACTTGGAAGGCTGAGGCGGAAGGATCACCGGAGCCCAGCAGGTCGAGGTTGCAGTGGCCGGAGCAGCCACTGCACTCCAGTCTGGGCGAAAGAGTGAGACACCAACTCAAAATATATATATATATATATTTTTTTTTTTTTAACTAACTAGGGGTTTTCCAAACAGGAAAGGAAAAAATCTTTTCACCCTGCTGATTCTTTGGAGAAGTTTGATGAAAAAAGAAGAGAAACTAGATTTTAGTCTTTGCCCAAAAGTATAAAATGTTTCATAAACGTTTCAATCTACCCAAGCACAACTTTAAGGGAGTATTTGCACATCTTCTAGCACAATCCAAACCACTATGCAGATGTGTACTGTGTTCTCATAGTCCTACCACAGGTAATTTTAGAGGTCACAAAATCCTCAAGTCTTTGATGAGCTAAATAGATTTAGCAAAACTGAACTGCCAAAAAAAAGGATGATAAGAGAAAGGACATATATTGAACATGGAATTTGTATATCATGAGTTACTTTTTATGTCTCTGGAAAATACTCATTTAGAGGTTTCACCGCCTTAATTGACTTATTTCTTGCACACATTATGCTGTTTGTTATCAGGGAAAATTTGTGACCACAAAGCTTTTCACATAGTTCAAAGTATTAGGTTTTCATCATCTTCATGTCTTTTTTTTTTTTTTATAGCTCTCTCTGCTCCATCTGGCAGTTAACTAGTAGGTTTTAGAAGACCATGACTCATGCAGCTTCTCTCTGATTTCTGCTAAAAAGGCAGGATCCCTGTCAAGGTAACTGTTAAAAAGAAAAAAAAAACTGTAAACAGATTTCAACAACCCAATTCAGCTGACTCCATGTCTGTATGTATTCCCCACTGAAGCAAGGATTCAGAAGAGATGGATCTATGGAAACCCTCCTCTATCTTCTCCACAACTTTCAACCTGGGATCAAAACATTTTCAGACTACATCATTAACAACAAGAAAATCATACATACGGGCTCAGCCTGTTATCCCAGCACTTGGGAGGCCAAGGTGAGTGGATTGCCTGAGCCTGCACTCCAGTCTGGGCAACAGAGTGAGACTCCAACTCAAAAAAAAAAAAAAAAGAAGAAAAGAAAATCATATAATAGAATGTTCCAACTATGATATTTTTGTTAAACATTCTCTGAAGGCCACTGAAAAACAGGTAATTTTAAAACAACTGTTAACCTTCTCTTAAAGATACAGATGTAGAAATCTTAAAATATTCCTTTTAAAGAAAGGGAAAGAGGATAAGCTTCCAAAATGACATCATGTTTTCAAAATGATGAAATTTTTAGGAAAATTCGTAAGTATGTACTTCTAAGATAGTTGCAATATAAAGGCAGAAATATGAAACGTACCAGAAATCAATGGTGATGAATTTAGCTTTACAAATAAGCTAAAACAACCGGGCTCAGTGGCTCAGCCTGTAATCCCGCGCCTTTGGGAGGCTGAGGTGAGTGGATTGCCTGAGCCCGCAGGTTCGAGACCCGCCTGGGCAACTCAGCAAGACCTCATCTCTACAATAAATCAAAAACTAGCCGGGTGTGGTAGCGCGCACCTGTAGTTCCATCTACTTGGAAGGCTGAGGTGGAAGGATCGCCAGAGCCCAGCAGGTCGAGGCTGGGCGACAGAGTGAGACTCCAACTCAAAAAAAAAACAAATAAGCTAAAACAAATGTCAAATGACTCATTCACAATAAGCAGAATCCATACAATTAGTCATTTTACATTTAGGAGCAGAACATAGAAAAGCAGAAAAGTGACCTTGGAGATAATGAAGCTGAATGAGAAATACAAGAATATTAGGAAATAATTTATATAAAATTGGTGTGGCTCCTATTACAATTAAAGATTCCCTGGGTAAATAGTGCGTTTAAAATGCAGTTTTCAGCCGGGTTCGGTAGCTCAGCCTGCAATTCCAGCACTTTGGGAGGCTGAGGTGAGTGGATTGCCTGAGCCCGCGAGTTCGAGACCTGCCTGGGCAACTTGGTGAGCCCTCATCTCTACAACAAGTCAAAAATTAGCCAAGCATGGTAGTGCACACCTGTAGTTCCAGCTACTTGGAAGGAAGAGGCGGAAGGATCGCCAGAGCCCAGCAGGTGGAGGCTGCGGTGGCTGGGATCGTTCCACTGCACTCCAGTCTGGGTGACAGAGTGAGACGCCAACTCAAAAAAAAATAAAAATAAAAATAAAATGCAGTTTCCCATTTGCCCCCAAATATCTCTCACCCTAGGTTATAACTGGCATATCTAGAAACTGAATACGGGGAACTCATAAAGGGCTCAAGATAAAGACAGAAAAAACAGAATCCAAAGGAATAAAAAGATAAGTTGAAAAACTGATCAAAATATCCAGTTTTGTATTTTATGAAATTCCATTACTCTTCCCCTTTAAGACAATTATGTATAGGAAAAACAACTAGTGTTCCTACACTCTACCTGGGAAGTTCCAATTGTGGTTTTGAAAAAATATAAGCTTATTTTCCTAGTGTTTACAGAATAAAGATACTCTTATCCATCAACATCCAGAAGCCTGAGTACCTGCCAAGAATGAACAGTCAAACCTAAGAAATACCACATTACAGATTATACACATTGTCACACAAGTTTCAATAAATATTTTATTTAAAACCTATTAAGTTCCTCTTCAAAAATTAAAAACTCATAGTGTTAACGTCCTATAAATTTCTTATCTTAATCCATATTCATATAAACATAAATGCAAAATACAAGTAAATGTAGGAAATTTTTTCTAAAAATGTGGTCAAATTATATACATAATTTTCCAACTTAGTTCATTCACCTAATAATATATCACAGACACCCCTCTCAGATCAACAGACATCAATCTAACATTTTACTAGCATAGCATCCAGAAGTGTGAATGAATTGCTGCTTATTCTACCATTTCCTCAAATATGGGCATTTAGCTTGTTCCCAGCTTTTTGTCTTTGGCTAAATAGTGCTGCCATTGCCCAATGATTTGGCAAAAAACATCTCTGTATATGATGAGAATTTTATTTCTCTAGGATAGATATCCAAAAGTAAGATTGCCAAATCAAAAGGAATACACATTTTTAATGTTAATAAATATTACCTAAATACTTTCCTCAAATTGTAATAATTCCCATGCCAACAGGAATGTGAGAGTTCTAGTTTCCCCACACTCTCACTGTGCTATAAACAGTAGCTTTTTGAATTTTTTGTCTATCAAGAAAAGTGGTATCTAACTATTCCTTTAATTGTATTTTTTGACTGCTTATAAACTAAACATTTTTTTCATAAGTTTATTAGTACTTAGGGTTCCCTTTCCTGTGAATTTTCCTTTTTTTTTTTTTGAATTGGAGTCTCACTCTGTCACTCAGACTGGAGTGCAGTGGCTGCTCCCGGGGACTGCAGCCTCGACCTGCTGGGCTCCACGATCCTTCCGCCTCAGCCTTCCGAGTAGCTGGAACTATAGGCGCACACTACCACGCCCGGCTAATTTTTTGATTTATTGTAGATGTGAGGTTTCGCCAAGTTGCCCAGGCGGGTCTCAAACCCGCAGGCTCGGGCAATCCACTCACCTCAGCCTCCCAAGGTGCGGGATTACAGGCTGAGCCACGGAGTCCGGCTTAATTTTTTTTATTTTAAAGACGCGGGGTACAATTCAGGGTTAGGTATACAAACATTGATTACACAGGTACGCTTGTTGATGAGCTGTGCCCCACATCCCCAGGCAGATTCCCACCACTGCCAATCCTGCTTCCCCGCCCCCCTCCCGCCAGTTTCCCCGCTACTGCCAATCCTTTTCTTAGAGTATTATGATAACTGTTCAATATCATAACTGTCAGCTTATGAGTGAGAGCATGTGATACTCAGTTCTTTGTTTCTGTGGAAGATCACTCAGTATTACAGTCCATCCAGGTTGCTGTGGCTTTCACAATTTTGTTCTTCTTTATGACTGCATAATATTCCATCATGTATATATACCACATTTTTTATCCAATCCTCTTTTGATGGACAGTACAGTTGGTTCCTTGTTCTTGCTATTGTGAACAATGCTGCAATAAACATACATGTGCAGATTTCTTTTTTATAGAGTGTTTTGAGTTCTTCCAGGCATAATCCCAGAAATGGGATTGTGGGGTCACATAGAAGGTCAATTTTTAGATCTTTTAGGTTGCCACACTGTTTTCCACAGAGGCTGTACTAGTTCACACTCCCACCAACAGTGTAAAAGTGTTCCCTTTTTGCCGCATCCTCTCCAGCATCTGTTGTTTTTTGAGTTATTGATGATGGCCATCCTGACTGGAGTTAGGTGGTATCTCAGTGTGGTTTTAATTTACATCTCTTTGATGACTAGTGAGACTGAGCATTTTATCGTGTATCTGTTGGTTACTCATATGTCTTCTGTTGAGAAGTGTCTATTCATATCTTTTGCCCACTTTGTAATGGGGCTGTTTGTTTTTTTCTTTTTGGCACATTTGAGTTCCTTGTATATCCTAGATGTTAGGACTTTGTCAGATATACAGTTGGCAAATATTTTTTCCCAGTCTGTGGGCTGTCTCCCCACTCTCTTGATGGTTTCTTTGGCTTTGCAGAAGCTTGTCAGTTTGATGAGGTCCTACTTGTCTATCTTATCTCTTATGGCACGGGCACTTGGGGTTTCGATCAGGAATTGGTTGCCAGTTCCAATTTCCATAAGGGTATCTCCTGCATTTTCTTTCTTTTTTTTTTTTTTCTGTTTTTACCCTTTATTCGGAATACGGTGCAACATTACAGTTTTAGATCATTAAATGAACAGATTTGGTGATAAAACTATTGACAACAAGCATGACCTGAATTTTTGGAGTAAGTGGTTTTCCAGTTCAGAGGGGGAAGAAAGAGAACAGAGAGATGCAAGATCTTCTCCAAAGTAGAAGAAAACCACTTCACTCAGTGAGCCACCTCTGGCTTCAGCTCACTAATGGCTGGAAGAAATGCCAGTCCTGGGTCAACCATCTTCATCTTCATCACAGCAAACCAGAATCTCCAATTTTTCAAACTAATTGTAGGTAGAAGAGAGAGAATAACTCCAGACTGACTTATAAATTGATCTGATGACTACTGAAGTGTCCTTCATTCATGGGTTGGCAAAGCCTTCAGAGTGACTGTTGAAGCAAGGAACCTTTCATGCACTCCCAGTTATTATATAGTGCATAGAAGCTGGTAAGTGTTAGTCCTGTCATACCACCTCGTGCTACCCCTCGAGACCACCTGTACATTTGTACAACATGCCCATCATGGTTCCAGCTGCTACTGTGTTGAGGTCATCTTCTGCACCTCTTGCTTTCTCAATGATAACACCAAATGCACTATAGAGCAGAGCCAGAGAACCTAGAGTATTTGCCCAAAGTGCCCCTTGCCTAGTCACCAGATTCAGAATCTGTACATTTCTTGGTTTGGACCAGGCCATGTTCTGGGTTTCCTTCAATCCTAGCCGAAGACCATTCATTGCTACAAATGCAGCGCCTGTCATGCAACATCCTCCAATGGTAAAGAAGTCCAGTTCAAATCTGCCCCTGGTTTTATTGGCTCCAGTTGGTAAAATAAACTCATCTGTATCCTGCACAAGATATCGTGGATCCACATTTAAATAAGGAGACAGAGGGTTCATACCAGTTAGCGGACGCCAGCCAAATCCGCGTGGGAGTAACCTGCTCTGCCGGCTCCAAAAAAGCCGGCCAATCCCCCTGTGGTTTTGTTGCCACTTCCCCCGCCGCCTTCCATGGTGTCGCAGCTAACTGCCTGACTGCTTTCCGCTGCTGTCTCAGGTCGGGGGTCTTCTGCTGGGCGGTTGCCCCTCGGTAACAGCGGGTAGCCCCGCGTTACCACCGCCTCCTTCCTCTCCTGCATTTTCTAAGGTTCTTATAGTTTGAGGTTTTACCTATAGGTCTTTGATCCATTTAGAGTTGATTTTTGTATATGGTGATAGGTGGGATCTTGTTTTAATCTTCTGCATGTGGTCAGTAGTCTTCCCAGCACAATTTACTGAATAGGTTCTTCTCTCCCCAGTCGTTGGTGGCAGAGGCTTTGTCGAAGAGGAGTTGGTTGAGAAATTGAGGTTTTGCTTCTGGAATCTCTATTCTGTTCTGCTGGTCTATCTGCCTGTTCTTGTACCAACACCAGGCTGTTTTACTTATTGTAGCTTTATAATAGAGTTAAGTCTGGGAGTGTGATACCTCCTGCTTTGTTGTTTTGTGTGTGTGTGTGTGTGTGTGTGTGTGTGTGTGTGTGTGTGTGTGTGTGTGTTTCTTTTTGTTTTGCTGAGGATTGTTTTGGCAATTCATAGGACGGACATCTTAAAAATGTTGATTCTTGCAATCCATGAGCATGGAATATTTTTCTATTTGTTTGGGTCATCTTTGATTTATTTGAGCAGCGTTTTGTAGTTTTCATTGTAAAGGTCTTTCACGTCTCTGGTTAGGAAGATGCCAAGGTATTTGATTTTTTTTTTTTTCTGGCTATTGTGAATGGGATTGTACTTTTTATTGGGGTGTGAATTTTCTTTCAAACCAGTGATTTGTCCTTTTTTAAATTCAATTTTTAGGTGCTTTCATATTAATTTTTCATCTGCAATTTGAGTTGGAAATATGTTTTCCCATTCTACTCATTCTTTCTGTATGTCCAATTCGTCAACCTATCCCCTAATATCCTGAATCTGACAACTGTTCACTTCTTTCATCAAGAAGTTCAGGCCAGGTGCGGCGGCTCACGCTTATAATCCCAGCACTTTGGGAGGCCAAGGTGAGAAGATTGCCTGAGCCCATGGTTTGAAACCAGCCTGAGCAATTGGCAAGACCTCATCTCTACAATAAATCAAAGAAAATTAGCCGGTGTGGTGGTGCATGCCTGTAGTTAAGCCACTTGGAAGGCTGAGGTGGAAGGATCGCCTGAGATCACCAAGTTGAGGCTGCGGTAGCTGTGAGCATGCCACTTGCACTCCAGCCTGGGCAACAGACAGTGAGACTCCGACTCAAAAAAAAAAAAAAGATCTTCAAATTTGATTACCCCAACTAAAATTGTAACCCCCATTCTCTATCCCTTTGCCCTCATTTATCTGTTTTTATAACATTTATCACTACCTAACATTAAATATTTATTTTTTTGCCGGGCTCGGTGGCTCAGCCTGTAATCCTGCGCCTTTGGGAGGCTGAGGTGAGTGGATTGCCTGAGCCCACGGGTTCGAGACCCGCCTGGGCAACGAGACCTCATCTCTACAATAAATCAAAAAATCAGCCGGGTGTGGTAGAGCATGCCTGTAATTCCGGCTACTTGGAAGGCTGAGGCGGAAGGATCGCTGGAGCCCAGCAGGTCGAGGCTGCAGTGGCCGGGAGCGGCCACTGCACTCCAGTCTGGGGGACAGAGTGAGACTCCAACTCAAAAAATATATATATTTATTTTTGTTTATTGACTCATAAAGAGAATCCCTCATGAGAATGTAAACTCTATGACAAGGACATTGTTCACTGCTGAATCTCTGTGCTTAGAAAAGCACCTTACATGTAGTAGATGCTCATCAAAGATTTGTTAAGTAAAATTAAGTAAATTAAATAAAGGTACTTTTTACTATACAGAATTTTATTTCATTTAGTAAAATGTGTCTACCTTATCTTTGATAACTTCTAGGCTTTCATAAAGGGTCTCCTTGACTACTATGGTACACATATTTAAATTCACTTAATTTATTCTAAATATTTTATTTCTCTTTTACACTTAAATATTTTATCCATTTTGCTTTGGCGTGAAATAGGGGGTTGGTTTTCTTTCCTTCCAGATGGATCTCAAATTATGACCGCAGCATTTATAAACTCTTTTTGCCACTAAACCATACACTCTCAATGTGAGCAAGGTTGCCTCCAAGGACCAAAAACTGGTTTTGGGCTGGGCGTAAAAAGACTTATTCTTTTTATGCATAAATTACAGATATTTATAAAGTATATAAACAGATAAATAATATATTTATAAAATACATAAGCTGACATATAGTATATTTGTAATATTAAAATTGTATGCAGGGAGGCAATTAGAATAAAATATGTCTTTAAAAGTTTCCTGTCTGGGCGCAGTAGCTTAGCCTGTAATCCCAGCACATTGGGAGGCCAAGGTGAGAGGACTGCCTGAGCCTGGGGGTTTGAGACCAGCCTGGGCAACTTGGTGAGACCTCAAAAAAAAAAAAAAAAAAAAAGAGAGACCTCATCTTTACAATAAATCACAAAAATTAGCCAGGCATGGCAGCACATGCCTGTAGTTCCAGTTACTTGGAAGGCTGAGCCTAGCAGGTCGAGGCTGTAGTGGCGATGAGTATGCCACTACACTCCAGTCTGGGTGACAGAGTGAGACTCCAACTCAAAAAAAAAAGTTTCCTTAGAGAGATGATAATTTTTTCAAAGTGCCAATACCACACTGCTTTGATAACATGGGCTTTATGGAAAGTATGTCTTATTCTACTCTTCTTTTTTCATTGTTTTCTTGGCTCTTTTGGACATATAGTCTGCCATATGAACTTTAAGATAATTTTGCATGACTCCCTTCAAAAAAACTTAGCATTGTGACTAAAAACGAGTTAAATTTATATGAATTAGAGGCATTTGATATTATTATAACTGAAGTCATCCCACCCAGAAATGTTATATGAATCTTCACAGTTTGTCTTTTTTTTTTTTTTTTTTTTTTTTTTGAGTTGGAGTCTCACTCTGTCGCACAGACTGGAGTGCAGTGGCACACTCCCGGCCATCGCAGCCTCAACCTGCTGGGCTCCGGCGATCCTTCCGCCTCAGCCTTCCAAGTAGCTGGAACTACAGGCGTGCGCTACCACGCCCGGCTAATTTTTTTTTTTATTTACTGTAGAGATGAGGTCTTGCCAAGTTGCCCAGGCGGCTCTCAAACCCGTGGGCTCAGGCAATCCACTCACCTCGGCCTCCCAAAGCATGGGATTACAGGCTGAGCCACTGAACCCGGCTAGTTTCAGTCTTGATATTAATTCTTGTTATATTTACTCCTAGGTACTTATAATGTCTTGTGGTCATTGTGTGATTTTTTTAATTCCCTTTTCTAATTAATTTTAACAAGTATAGAGGACAACCGTGCTGCCCATCAAAAGAGGACTGGATTAAAAAAATGTGGCACATGTACATGATGGAATATTATACAGCCATAAAGAACAAAATCATGAACTTCACAGCAACCTGGATGGACTTAAGAGTCTATAATTCTGAGTGATCTTTCACAGGAACAAAGAACTGAGTATCCCATATTCTCCTCATAACCAGAACTTGAACAATTATCGTAATACTATAAGGAAAGGATTGGCAGTCAGGAAACTGCCAGAAGGGGGTGGGGAAGTGAGATTGCCTGGGGGAGGGCACACCACATCAACAAGGGTACCTGCATAATGAACATCTGTATACCTAACCCTGAATTGTACCCCACATCTTTAAAATAAAAAAGCAGGTCAGGCTCAGTGGCTCAGCCTATAATCCCAGCGCTTCGGGTGGCCAAGGTGAGTGGATTGCCTGAGCCCACAGTTCGTGACCGCCTGGGCAACTTGGTGAGACGTCATCTCTACAATAAATCAAAAATTAGCTGGGAGTGGTAGCGCGTGCCTGTAGCTCCAGTTACTTGGAAGGCTGAGGCAGAAGGATCTCCAGAGCCCAGCAGGTCGAGGCTGCGGTGGTCGGGAGCGGCCACTGCACTCCAGTCTGGGTGACAGAGTGAGACTCCAACTAAAATAAATAAATAAATAAATAAGCTAAGAAAAAAGTATAGAGGAAAGTGATTTTTGTATTTATCTTGATTCATGTAACTTATCAGACTCTCATAATATTACCAGGTTTTCTATTTCTTTGATTTTCTAATATATTCTGTAAAGAGATATAATTTTGCTTTATACAATTTACACTGTATCCAGATTCTTTCAGAAGAATTGGTTATCAATTTTACTAATAGCCTTTATTCCAAATAATAATTTCTGATTTAAATTCTTTTTTTTTTTTTTTTTTTAGTTGGAGTCTCACTCTTGTCGCCCAGGTCAGAGTGCAGTGGCACACTGACAGCCTCCACCTGGTGGACTTAGGTGATCCTTCCACCTCACCCTTCCAAGTAGCTGGAACTACAGGCGCACACCACCATGTCTGGCTAGTTTTTGTGATTTTTTTCTTGTAGAGACAAGGTCTCACCAAGTTGCCCGGACTGGTCTCGAGCCTGCAGACTCAGGCAATCCTCTCACCTCGGCCTCCCAAAGTGCTGGGATTACAGGCTGAGCCACCACACCCAGTCTTAAATTCTATTTTAACTGAGAAGTTTTTTTGGTTAATACCTTCCTCTGCCGTGTCTTTCTCTATTATGTGGCTTTTCCGATTCCATTGTCTCTTGTAAATAGAAAATAACGATCTTTTTTCCCAATCTGAGTATATGTCTTCTAAATAGGGAATTTAAATCATTTCTATTTTGTGATGATTACTGATTTATTCAGTTTTGCTTGTGATACCTTATCTAGTGCTTTCCACATTGCATAATTTCTACAGCACTACTCCACTATCACTACTGTTGTTGGATATTTACATTGTTACATTTTTAAGCACCTCAAAGTTAATCGTAATAATTAAATTATCTTTACAATCCATAGTTACTCAGATTTACTTATATATTTATTTATTGGTAAATATCTTTGCTCATTATTTCTCTTTGTATCTTAATCCTTGCTGTGGTTTGATCTCCATCTTTTGGATGTGGATTCTGTATTTGTTTTCCAGGAAGGATCTGTGAATAATAAACTCCTTGGACTTTTGCTAGAAAATTTTTTAACTTCACTTTCACTATCATATAATAGTTTTACTGAGTAAGGAACTCTAAACTGGCAATTTATTTCTCTCCACTAATTGAAGACATTATTCACTGTCTTTTGGCTTTTGTTTTTGCTCTTAAGAAGTCTGCTAAATATCGTTAGTTTGTGGGTTATTTTGCCTCTTTATGTATTGCAGCATTTAGATTTTCTGTGTCTTGGTGTTATGCAATTCCACTACTATGTGTCTAGTACATTTTTATTATTCCTGCTTTGGAAATGTGCATCTTAAACCTTCAGAATCATATCTTTCACCCGTGTTGAAAAATTCTTAGGCATTACTTCTTTGAACTTTGCTTTTCCCCCAGGCTTTCAATATTCTCTTATTAAATGTATTTTTGAACTCATATTAAATGTATTTTGTACCTTCTCATCTTAGGCTTTACTTCTGCTAACCTTGTATTCATATTTTTTTAATCTCTCTGCAATGTGGTATAGGCAATTTCCTTAGGTCTACCTTCCAGTTCGCTAATTTTCTCTTCAGTGTCTGGTTAGTTTACTGAATTTTAGTCAATTATCAACATTATTGTTTCTGAACATTTTATTTGATTCTCCTAATGTTTGCTCATAGTTTCATGTGTGGATGTGTGTGTACTTTAATGATGTTCATTCTTTTGGCTTGCTTATCCATTTAGGGTTTCTTTATGATTGCACTATAACAGTGATTAGCAAACTTTGTCTATAAAGGGCCAAATAGTAAATATTTTCAGCTTGTCAAGCCATACAGCATCTGTTACAACTATTCAACTTTACTATGATATTAATAGTACAACCAGAGCCACAGACAAATACATAAACCAAGGGTTATGGCTGGATTTTGCCTGTGATAGGCTGCATTTGATTCCATGGACTACAGTTTGCCAACCTTTGATCTATAATCTCAAATTTCTAGCACATTAATACCTTCTAATCCCAGTTTGCTGTCATCAGTTTTGTTGAATGCTATTTCTACATCTATTGACAGTACCATATAATTTTTCTCCTTTATTTTGTTAATATTGAGAGTTACATGTTACTTCTTGTTTCAAGCTTTATTGAGGTATAATTGACAAATAAAATGTGTATATATTTATGGTATACAATATGTTTTGATATATGTATACATTTTTATATATGTATACATTGTAAAATGATTACCACAATCAAGTTAATTAACATATCCTTCACCTCACAGTTACCTTTTTTTTAGTGATGAGACAAACACTTCATGTCTACTCTCTTAGCAATTTCAAATATATAATTCTGCATTATTAATTATAGTCATCATGTTAAACATTAGGTACCCAGTAAATATTCATCTTATAACTAAAGATATGTACCATTTGGCCAATAACTCCCTTTTCCCCTCCCCAGCACCTGGTAACCACCATTCTACTCTGTTACTATAAGTTTGATTTTTTTAGATTCCACTTATAAGTAAGGTCATTATTTGTCTTTGTGTGTGTAGCTTACTTAATTTTGCATATTGTCCCAGGGTTCATCCATGTTGCTGTAAATGGCAGGATTTATCTTTTTTTTTACAACTGAATTATATTCCACTGTATAAATATGCCATATCTTTTTTATGACTCACTATGTTGCCAAGGTTAGTCTCAGACTCCTGGGTTCCCACATGAGACTTCCGAGTAACTGGGACTAGAGACATGCACCACTGCACCCATTCTATACTATATCGTTTTTATCCATTTGTCAACAGACACTTAGGCTGATTCCGTATCTTGACTAATGTGAATCATACTGAATGGTCAAGTATATGAAAAGAGGTTGAACCTCACTGTTTATCAGATCAGATCAAATCAAAACTACATCAAATCAAAACCACATCAACTAAAAACCACAATAAGATATTACCTCACACCTGTTAAGATGGCTATTTTCAAAAAGTCAAAAGATTAGCAAGTGTTGGTGAGGACATGAAAAAAAGAGAACCTTTGCACACTGTTGGTAGAAATGTAAATTGGTACAGCCATATGAAAAACAGTACAGTATTTCTTCAAAAAATTAAAAGTAAGCCAGGCTTGGTGGCTCAGCCTGTAATCCCACACTTAGGGAGGTGGAGGTGAGTGGATTGCCTGAGCCCACGGGTTCAAGACCTGCCTGGGCAACTTCGCGAGACCTCATCTCCACAATAAATCAAAATATTAGCTGGGCGTGGTAGCGTGCACCTATAGTTCCAGCTACCTGGAAGGCTGAGGCGGAAGGATCGCCGGAGTCCAGCAGGTCGAGGCTGCGGTGGCCGGGATCGTGCCGCTGCACTCCAGTCTGGATGACAGAGTGAGACTCCAACTCAAAAAAAAAATTAAAAGTAAACTACATTGATTTTTTTTTTATTTAAAACAGAGTCACTCTGTCACCCAAACTGGAGTACAGTGACACAATCATCGCTCGCTGTAGCCTTGAACTCCTGGACTTAAATGATTCTCCCACTCAGTCTCCCAAGTAGCTGGTACTACTTGGTAGGCATGAGCCACCATTCTCAGCTTCATTGAGTTTTATTTTTTTTTTTTTGAGTTGAAGTCTCACTCTGTCACTCAGGCTGGAGTGCAGTGGCACACTCACGGCCACCACACACCCCAGCGTCGACCTGCTGGGTTATGGTGAGCCTTCCACCTCAGCCTCTCAAGTGGCCGGAACTACAGGCACGTGCTACCACACCCAGCTAATTTTTTATTTATTGTGGAGACGCAGTCTTGCCAAGTTGCCCGGGCTGGTCTCAAACCGGTGGGCTCAGGCAATCCACTCACCTCAGCCTCCCAAAGTGCAGGAATTATAGGCTGAGCCACCACCAAGCCAGGCCTGATTGATTCTTAAATGTCTTCACTCATCATGGGTTATGATGTTTTAACATCATATACTGCTGGAATCAAAATGTAAATCTTTTATTAAGTATTTTTTGCATCTATGTTCATGATGGATCTTGATCTATAATTTCCTTTTCTGATAACATCTTTGGTTTTGGTAATGCTGACCTGGTAAAGTAAGTAGGAACATGTTCGCTCCTTCATTATTTCTGACTGAGTTTCTGTAAGATTGGTATTATTTCACAGTGTATCCATGTGGACCTGGAGTTTTCTTTGCAGGAAGGTCCCTGTTTTATCTCTAGTAATATTCCTTATTTTGATGTCTACTTTGTATATTATTAATATACCCATTCCAGGTTTTTTATTGTTAGTTATTGTTAGTTTCTTCATGGTATATCTTTTCTCAACCTTTAAATCTGTCTGTGTCTTTATAATTAAAGTGTATTCTTTTTTTTAGCGGGCATAGAAAGTTGGATTTGACATTTTAAAAACTCAATCTTACAATCTCTACCTTTCAACTAGAGTATCTAGTCATTTCAACTAGAATATCTATGCCATTTATATATAATGTGCTTGTTGATATGATTGGATTTATGCCTACCATCTTGCTATTTGTTTTTTGTTTTGTTTTTTACTTTATTTTAATATAGAGGTGTGGGATCCAAGTCAGGATTAGGTACTGACAAGCATGGACAGCTATTTGGTTTTTTGTTTTGTTTTGTTTTGTTTTGTTTTGTTTGAGTTGGAGTCTCACTCTGTCACCCAGACTGGAGTGCAGTGGCCACTCCCGGCCACCACAGCCTCAACCTGCTGGGCTCCGGTAATCCTTCCGCCTCAGCCTTCCAAGTAGCTGGAACTACAGGCGCACACTACCACGCCCGGCTAATTTTTATTTTTTTTTATTTTTTTATTTTTTTATTGTAGAGATGAGGTCTTGCCTAGTTGCCCAGGTGGGTCTCGAACTCCAGGGCTCAGACAATTCACTCACGTCGGCCTCCCAAGGCGCGGGAGCTATTTGTTTATTAACTCATCTACTCTTTGGTCTTTCTCCCCTATTTTCCTGTTTCCTTTCAGATTAATTGTGTACTCTTTATATTTTCCATCATGTCTCCACTATTGGCTTATTAGCTATCTCTTTTTCTAGGTATTTGTATAGAGTTTAATATATGTATAATTTGTATGTATAATAAGTATATATTCTATATAATCTATGTGTATATATGCATATATGTGCCATATGTGTATGTTATTATTATAGTCTACCATCAAATAATAACATACCACTTGATATAGCATGTAAAAAACCTTAAAATGTATTTTCATTTCCCACACTTGTCTTTTGAGATATTTTATTATATACCTTACTTCTACATATATTTTAAACCCCACAATACATGATTACTCTTTTGTGTTAAATAGCTATTATCTTTTTTAAAAATTTTGAGATGAGTAAAAAAATACTTTTATATATACCTACATATTGACCATTTCTGAAGATTTTCATTCTCCTTTACATCTGGCATAATTATTTTCCTGACTTTAAAACATCCGTTAAGAATTCCTATATTGCAGAACTGCTGGAGAAAAATTCTCTCAGCTTTGATTTTCCAAGGAAAAATGTGTTACTGATTTGTGTGTCTTGATTTTGTGACCTAAGACTTTGCTGAATTCATTTATCAAGTCCAGGAGTCTTTTGGAGGCGTCTTTAGGGTTTTCTCAGTATAAGATCAAATCATTGACAGAGGTAGTTTGCTGTCTTCTTTTCCAATTTAGATATCCTTAATTCTGCTTATATGCTGTTGATGAGAATGCAACATAAATTAAATATAAATATAATTAAAGTATATAACAAAATATAAATTAGTAAACCTCTATGGAAAACAGTATGGATATTCCTCAAAAGTAGATCAACCATTAGATCCAGCAACCCACTACTTGGTATCTACCCAATGAAATCATTATATTTTTTTAAATCTACATTTGTACATTTATCGCAGCACATCTTTCCACATTGTAAAGATGTGGAATCAACCTATATGCCCATCAGTTGATCAGTGGATAAAGAAAATGTGGTATACATATGCCATGGAATACTATTCAGCCTTAAAAGGGAACAAAATAATGTCTTTTGCAGCAACATGGATGGAATTGGAGGCCACGATCCTAAGTGAAGTAATGCAGGAATGGAAAACCAAATACCACGTGTTCTCACTTTTTTTTTTTTTTTTTTTGAGTTGGAGTCTCACTCTGTCACCCAGACTGGAGTGCAGTCGCCGCTCCCGGCCACCGCAGCCTCGACCTGCTAGGCTCCGGCGATCCTTCATCCTCAGCCTTCCAAGAAGCCGGAATTACAGACATGCACTACCACGCCCGGCTGATTTTTTTGATTTATTGTAGAGATGAGGGCTCACCAAGTTGCCCAGGTGGGTCTCGAACCTGCGGGCTCAGGCAATCCACTCACCTCGGCCTCCCAAAGTGCTGGGATTACAGGCTGAGCCACTAAGCCCGGCCTGTTCGCACAAGTGGGAGCTAAACTAGGGGTCTGTATAAGTATATAGAATGGTAGAATGATACAACTGGAGACTCAGAGGGTGGGAAGGGGATGAAGGATGAAAAATTACCTATTGGGTAAAATGTGCACTAGTGGGGGTGACGGTTATACTTAAAGCCCAGACTTCTTCACCACTGTACAATCCATCTGTGTAACCAAAAACTACGTGTATCTCTAAAGCTATTTAAATAATAATTAGGGCAACCCCTTCAGGTCCCTTCCCACTGTGGGAGATTTTTCTGTCCTCTCAATAAATCCTGCTTTCTAAGTAAATAAATAAGTAAATAAACAGAATTTTGATACTGACCTTACAGCCAGCTAAATAGATAAATTGGATTTTGATACTGACCTTATATCCAGCTACTCTGATGAATTCACCTGTCATTCTAGTAATTTGTCTTTGGATTATTTTAGATATTTTATATTCATAACCGAGTATTCTGCAAATATTGGGAGTTTTGTTTCTTCTTTTTCAATGTTTAGCATTTTATTTCTCTCTATTGTCTTCATGCACTGACTAGGAACTCTAGTATAATGTTGAACAGAAACTACAATAGTAAGCATCATTTTCTTTTTACTAAGCTGAGGGAAAACTGTCAATATTTCAGTTCTAAATATGGCATTTGCTATAGCGTTTTTTGGACATTCTATTTCTAGTTTACTACAAGTTTTTATCATGAGTAAATTTAGTGTCAAATTATTTTTTTTCCCATATCTACTGACATGATTGCATGATTGTTATTCTTTTATTCATTGATTGATTGATTTTTTGAGTTGGAGTCTCACTCTGTTACCCAGGCTCACGACCACTACAGCCTTGACCTCCTGGGCTCAGGTGATCCTTTCGCCTCAGTCTTCCAAGCAGCTGGAACTACAGGCGCGCGCTACCATGCTCAGCCTATTTTTTTTTTATTTATTGTAGAGAGGCGGTCTCACCAAGTTTCCCAGGCTGGTCTTGTACCCCTGAGTTCAGGCAATCCTCTCGCCTCAGCCTTCCAAAGTGCTGGGATTACAGACTTGAGCCATCGCACCCAGCCTTTTTTATTTTTTAATTAACAAAAATTATATTTATCATGTACAACATGTTGTTTTAAAATATGACTACAAGGGACATGTACCAACACAAAGGGTACCTGGTCTACTACTAAGGGGAGTAAGGGTCAGTTAGAAGCCCAAACTTCACCTGCATGCAGCCTAATTGTGTAATTAATCCTCACTTGTACCCCAAATCTCTATAATAAATAAAAATAAAAATAATATGAATACATTGTGGAATGGTTAAATTGAGCTAATCAATATATGTTATTTATTTCATTATTGTGATAAACTACAGTGATTGAGTCTTTTGAATGTTAAATACTCTTAATATATTCCTAGAATTAACCAAACTTGATCATAATGATATAGATGTGGAGAGGAAGTCAGTTCATCTGAGCAAAAAAAATAAATGTGGATAGGAAAGCTGGATTTAATTTTCTAATACTTTGTTTAGGACTTTTGCACTATTTTCATGAAAAAGATTCATCTTAGTTTTCCTTTTTGAAAGGTCAAGTTTCAGTTTTCACATTTTGAAAGGTCAGGCTTTTATATGATGACCACTTGTATACCTAATCCTGAATGGTACCCCACTGAATGTCTTTAAAAAATAAAAACAAATAAATAATAATTTTTTTAAGTCAGGTTTTTGTCAGATTTTTGTATCAAGATAATGCTGGCCTCATAAAATGACTAGAGACTTGTTTCCTCTTTTCTATTATCGGGAAGGGTTCTACCTTAAATATTTGGTAGATTCACTAGCAAGACCACCTGGATGTGGAGTTTATTGCAGAGATTTTTAATTAAGGTTCAATTGCTTAAAATCGTACATAATTAGCCGGGCTCGGTGGCTCAGCCTGTAATCCCACGCTTTGGGAGGCTGAGGTGAGTGGATTGCCTGAGCCCACGGATTCGAGACCTGCCTGGGCAACTTGGTGAGACCTCATCTCTACAATAAATTTCAAAAAATTAGCCGGGCGTGGTAGCGTGTGCCTGTAGTTCCAGCTACCTGGAAGCCTGAGGCGGAAGCATTGCCGAAGCCCAACAGGTTGAGGCGGCGGTGGCCAGAAGTGTGCCCCCGCACTCCAGTCTGTGCAACAGAGTGAGACTCCAACTCAAAAAAAAAAAAATCATACATAATTATTCACGTTTCACATTTCTTCTCATGTCTAATGGCTTCTTTTGGTCTTTGTGATCTTCTCTCTTGTATATTTGCTTTCCATTTCACTAATTAACTTGTGCTTTATGTCCTTCCTCCTCTTTATTTTAATTTGCTGATATTCACTTTTTTAAATTAAATGTTGATATCATTGATTTACAACTAACTTTCTTTTCTAACATTTGCACATAAAGTTCTCAATTTACTTCTAATTAAGGCTTTAACTGAAGTCTACAAGTTTTGAAATATAGTACAGTATTTTCATTATCCTTCATTTAAAATGTTATCTAATTCTCTTTGGATTTGTTATTTAACCCAGGGGTTATTTTTAAAATGTAATTTGTAATTTTCAGATATATGGCAATTTTTCTAATTCTCTTTCCTTTTAATTAAATTCTAGCTTAATTCCACTGTGGCAAATAGCACACTCTGATTTTAATCTTTAAATATTGTTGTGGTCCAGGCATGGTGGCTCTTACCATAATCGCAGCATTTTGGGAGGCCGAAGCAGGAGGATCACTTGAGCCCAAACTAGGCAATATAGTGAGACCTCATCTGTACAGAAATCAAAAATTAGCTGGGTGGTGCAGTCCTAGCTACTCAGGAGGCTGGGGTGAGAGAATCACTTGAGACCAGAAGTTCAAGACTGTGGTGAGCCATGATCGTGCCATTGCACTCCAGTCTGGATGATAAAATGAGACTAACTCAAAAAAGTAAATTAGAAAGAGGTAGGGAAGAATGCAGCCGAGCCAGTCGGACTATTCGAGTCCCCGTGTGAGTGAGTGAGTGTATGGAAAATTTTGTGTATGTGCTGGTGAGCGACTGAGTGAGGGTTAGGGAGCTAGTGGCCAGGGCTCTCCTGCTGCAGTGGCTGGTGCTGCAGTGGCTGGTGCTACAGCGGCTGGGCTTGGACCCTAGTGATTCCGGGACGCAGAAGCTGAGCACCATTTTTTCTTTCTTTTCTGTTCTTTTTTTTTAAATCAACAAACCCTCCCTGTCAAGAAAATGCTGGGAGAGACTGTCTAAGTGGGGATCCTGAGCAGGTGGCCAGGCCCCTAGTGCAACAGCAGGTGCTGCAGCTTCTCTACTTTGTCCTTGGCTCTTCCCAGGTTGCAGAAGCGGAGCACCGTTGTTTTTTTTTTAATGGACGGAAGTTTCCCTTTGGAAAAGCAGTGGGGAGACACTATTGCCCCAGGTGCTCCCTCACTACTGAAGCACAAGGGACTGCTCCGGCTTTGCCTCATCACTTCAGCACCTTGCAGGGTGCTGGAAGGGGCTGCAGACAGAGTCCAAAGGCAAGTTCCCACGGAAAAGGACAGAGGCATCCCACCACCATATTGAAGGCGGGGCAAGAAAGTGCTCCGACTTGCTCACTACGGACCAACAGATCCAATCCCTACTCAGGGATTGATCGTGGCCCAAAGGGAATACCCTGAGACCACAAACTTCAGAGGGACGAATGCTGAGTTCCAGGAGTCCCACCCCCTGCCCTGATCCAGCTGTGGGACAAAGGGTGTGGCCAGAAAGGAGGAAGAACTCCAAAGAGAACAGTGGTGAGTCCAGGGCCGACCCAAACCCCCTCCCTCCCAGCAATCCTCTGAACATCAGACCCACACAGCTGGGCGACGACTGAAAGGGACAAACTCAGGCGGAGCCCGGACATCAGTAGAAATAGGAGAGCTCCATTCCAGGACAGGCCCAGCTGTGGTACCCCAGTGAGAGTACACACCTCCCCACCAGAGATCTCCCTGATCACACAAGAGTGGAAGGGGACGCCTGCAGCCCCACCCATCTCCACTGAGCCTCCTCCTTCCCTGCTTCATTCCCTGAGGAGAAAGTAAAAGAGGTGACTCCGCAGGAGAGACCTGTTAGAGGAACAATTACAGAGCCTGCCACAAGAGGGCAGGGATTTTTGTTTGTTTGTTTTGTTTAATTTTCATTTTTTAGTATAAAAAAATTTTTTGGACAGTCTGCTTGTTACTTCGTGTATTTTTAAAATATTTTCCTTTTATTTTTTTTTTTTTTTTGAGTTGGAGTCTCACTCAGTCGCCCAGACTAGAGTGCAGTGGCCGCTCCTGGCCACCGCAGCCTCCAACTGCTGGGCTCCGGCGATGCTTCCGCCTCAGCCTTCCAAGTAGCTGGAACTACAGGCACGCGCTACCACGCCCAGCTAATTTTTTTGATTTATTGTAGAGATGAGGTCTGGCCAAGTTGCCCAGGCGAGTCTACGAACCCGCGGGCTCAGGCAATTCACTCACCTCGGCCTCCCAAAGCGCGGGATTACAGGCTGAGCCATGGAGCCCGGCAAAAATATTTTTCTTTTGTGCATGAATGTGTATGTGAGGGTCTGATCTGCATCTCCCCCAAAAGAATTTTTTTATTTTTCCTTTTTTCTGTTTCTTTCTTCTTTTATCATTTTCTGTTTGTGTAGGTGAATGATTGAGTGTTCATCTTTCAATTTTGTTGTGGTTGTTGGTTTTTGTTCTATTGTTCTTCTGTCTTTTTTATAGCCATTTTTTTATAGCCATAGTTTAAGGGTTATGTCAATAGATGTGTGAGGGTTTGACCTAAATACTTTATCCCTTCTGTCTATTTCTAACTGAGCTGTGGGTGAGTCTGAGACGTCGACTCTTGACCTTCGTTAAACAGTTGTTGAGTGAAGTCCAATGCACATTGTCGACTTTGCACAATCAAATTCAGAGAGACAGCGAAGCTTCCCATCCACCGTCCTATTTCAAACTAGAACAAATCCAGAGCCCGGATCAGGGAAGAATAGAGAGGTCTGAGCAAACGTCAGAAGGGAAAGCCTCTCCCACTGACACTGAATAACAGAACTAAAGAGAAAAACAAGACATCTGTCACAAATGAGAAGTCAAAGGAAGACCTCAGGCAATTTCAAGTGTACCAAAACCAAACTCCTGAAAAATCAGACCTTGGTGCCCAAACAATGCAAATCACCAAAGACTGTCCCCAGAATATGACAGAGATCAGGGAATGGTTGGAAAGAGTGAATAGGACTCAAGAAAGACAAGATGCAACACTGAAACAACTTATAACAGAGATTTTGGCAATAGAAAAAATTTCATCCAGCTGGGCTCGATGGCTCAGTCTGTAATCCCGCGCCTTGGGAGGCTGAGGTGAGTGGATTGCCTGAGCCCGCGGGCTTGAGACCCGCCTGGGCAACTTGGTGAGACCTCATCTCTACAATAAATCAAAAAATTAGCCGGTGTGGTAGCACACGCCTGTAGTTCCAGCTACTTGGAAGGCTGAGGTGGAAGGATCACCAGAGCCCAACAGGTCGAGGCTGCGGTGGCCGGGAGCGGCCACGGCACTCCAGTCTGGGTGACAGAGTGAGACTCCAACTCTAAAAAAAAAAAAAATTCATCCAAAAAATAATAACCTGACAAGCATGAAGAGCAGAATTAATCTAGCTGAAGAAAGAATCTCAGAACTTGAAGACCAGAACATGGAATTATCCCGATCTGTAAAAAGCATAGAAACAAGACTCAGAAAAAACAAAGCCTACAGGAGATGTGTGATTGTATCAAGAGGCCGAACCTACACCTAACTGGTATCCCAGAAGAAGAAAGAAAAATGGAGAACACCTTGGAGCAAGTAATCCAAGAAAACTTTGCCTATCTCACCAGAGATGTGACCAGACAAGCACAAGACATACAGAGAACCTCCACAAGATATCAAATGAGAAGGCCAATCCCTAGACACATAGTAATTCGCCTACACAAATAGGTACAAAAGAAAAACATCCTAAAGGCAGCAAGAGAGAAAGGTCTGACTACCTACTGGAGAAAACCTATCAGAATAGCAGCAGACCTATCAGCAGAAACACTACAAGCAAGAAGGGACTGGAGCCCTATATTCAAAGTCCTCAAAGATAATTTAAACCAAGAATATCCTATTCATCCAAGCTCAGGTTCATCAGTGATGGAAAATTAAAATCCTTCCCAGACATCCAGTCCCTAAAATATTATGCAGCTTCCAGACCAGCTCTACAGTGGCCACTGCTCTCCAATTTGGGTGACTGAGTGAGACTCCAACTCAAAAAAAAAAAAAAGAAAGCTTTGGCAGTAATAGGAAACTGTCAGAGGAGGGGTGGAATTGGCAGTTGAGGGAAACTGCTAGGGGAGGGAGGGCCTTATCTCATCAACAAGGGTAACTGCATAATCAATGTTTGTATACCTAACCCTGAATTGTACCCCACATCTTTATAATAAAAAAAGTAAAATAAATAAATTTTGTTGTAACTTGCTTTATAGCTATATACATGTGTGTGTGTGTGTGTGTGTGTGTGGTGTACTTGATTCAAAAAATGTATTTTCTCCTTCTTTTGGACACACTACACATGCCAAATAAGTCAGGCTTTTTAATTACAATGCTCGTATTATCTATATCAAACTATTTGTATTTGCTTATTCTGTTATTGGGATATAATCATTCATTCTGATGGTGGATTGTGTGTCAGTCAATGTATGCTTTATATATTTTAAGGCAATGATATTTGATGCATACAAATTTAGACCTGTTATATAATCTTGGTCAATTGATTATTTTATCTTTATGAAATAACCTTCATTATCTAGAAATACTTTTTGCCTTAAAATATACTTTGTCTAAAATTAATATAGTTACACCAACTCTCTTCTGAATAGTGTTTGCATTGTTTCTTTTTAATCCTTTTACTTACAATTTTCCTGTGTCTATACATTTTAGGTGTTACCCTTGTAATATAGCTGGGGTCTTTTTAGTTTAATCTAATTATCATTATATTTTAAAAGAAACACAATCTACTTAAATTCAATGTCATCACAGATATACTTGTATTTATTTACTTTATATTTCTGTTCTACACATCTTTCTTATCTCCTTTCTTTGTATACATGATACATCCTTGACTTAGCAGGTTTAATACAAACTAGAACTTTTACCTCTTTTGCACAATGCAAGGACATTAAAACCTTTTAATTTCAGGCCAGGCTCGGTGGCTCAGCCTGTAATCCCCTGCCTTGGGAGGCTGAGGTGAGTGAATTGCCTGAGCCCGCAGGTTCGAGACCTGCCTGGACAACTTGGCGAGACCTCATCTCTACAATAAATCAAAAAATTAGCCTGGTGTGGTAGTGCGCGCCTGTAGTTCCAGCTACTTGGAAGGCTGAGGCGGAAAGATCGCCGAAGCCCAGCAGGTCGAGGCTGTGGTGGCCAGGAGCGGCCACTGCACTCCAGTCTGGATGACAGAATGAGACTCCAACTCAAAAAAAAAAAACAAAACTTTTAATTTCATTACTTCCAACATAAATGCTTACTTTTGCATTTGTACCTTAATTCCATATAAACTTTAATTCTCATAAAGACATTAATATTTCATTTTATAAATCAATATGTATCAAGTTTTTTTGTTTGTTTGTTTGTTTGTTTTTGAGTTGGAGTCTCATTCTGTCGTCCAGACTGGAGTGCAGTGGCCGCTCCTGGCCACCACAGCCAGGACCTGCTGTGCTCTGGCAATCCTTCCGCCTCAGCCTTCCAAGTAGCTGGAATTACAGGCACGCCCTACCACGCCTGGCTGATTTTTTGATTTATTGTAGAGATGAGGTCTCGCTGCCCAGGCGGGTCTCAAACCCGCAGGCTCAGGCAATTCACTCACCTCAGCCTCCCAAAGGCACAGGATTACAGGCTGAGCCACCGAGCCCGGCTTGTATCCAGATTTACCTGCATGTTTATACTTCCACTAATCTTCATTCTTCCCTGTATCTCCTACCTTCTGTACAGAATAAATTTTCATCTGCCTTGAAGAATACCTTTCAGTATTTCCTTTAGTGTAAGAATGCTGATGATGAATTCTCCTTTTCTCTCATTCTGAAAATATCTTTATTGCACATTCATTTTTCTAGAATATTGCTACCTAGTTTATAATTCTTAATGAGCAATATTTTTCAAACTAATTTTTAAAAAAAGATAACCCCTTTTTGCATTATATTACATTAGTTTGCTTAAGTTGCATGATTTTTTTTTCTTTTTTTTTTTTGAGATGGAGGCTTACTCTGTTGCTCAGGCTGGGGTGCAGTGGCAAGCTTACAGCCACCACAGCCTTGACCTGCTGGGCTCAGGCGATCCTTCAGCCTCAGCCCTCCAAGTAGCTGGAACGGTAGGCGTGTGCCACCATGTCCGGCTAATGTTTTTATTTGTCATATAGATCAAAGGTCTCCCCAAGTTGCCCAGGCTGGTCTCGGATTCTTGGACTCAGGCAATCCTCTCACCTCAGCCTCCCAAGGTGCTGGGATTACAGGCTTGAGCCACCGCGCCTGGCCTATTTTTTAAAATCTTTATTCCAATGGATTTAGGGGGTACAAATGATTTTTGGTTACATGGATGCATTGTATTGTGGCAAAGTCAGGACCTTAAGTATATCCTCCACCCCCACCTGTGCACATTGCACCCAATAGATAAATTTTCATTCCTAACCCCCCTCCCACCCTCTTCCTTCTGAGTCTTCAATGTTCATTATGTCGTTCTATAAAACTGTATAATTTTTTTTTTTGAGTTGGAGTCTCACTCTGTCACCCAGACTGGAGTGCAGTGGCCGCTCCCGGCCACCACAGCCTCGACCTGCTGGGCTCCGGCAATCCTCAGCCTTCTAAGTAGCTGGAACTACAGGCGCGCGCTACCACGCCCGGCTAATTTTTCATTTATTGTAGAGATGAGGTCTCGCCAAGTTGCCCAGGCGGGTCTTGAACCCGCGAGCTCAGGCAATCCATTCACCTCAGAATCCCAAGGCGCGGGATTACAGGCTGAGCCACCGAGCCCGACAAAACTGTATAATTTTAAAAACAAGAATAAAGGGCACAAATGTTTTGAGAACAAACACAACTTTCATGAAAATATACAATTTTAAGTGGTAAGATCTAAAGTTAATGAGCAAAGCATAGAGTAGCCTACTAGTCCCATGAATAAACCTGGCAATCTGATCAAATGAAGGCTGATGAAGAGAATATCTGATTCATTGTTTCATTATTTCTTCTTCCCTTATCATGATAACTTTATTAAAACTATCAGTTTCTCATATCTTCCTAAAACATATAAAAAGTGTTATATTCTTCAAAACCTTGACATTGGAACATGTTTTCCTTTTATCTGACAGGTGAATTTTTATCTTGGTTTGGTATAGGTTCAATAGATTGTAAGTCAATTTTCCCAATTACCTGTATAGATGTTATTCCACTACATTCCTGCTTCTGGTGTTACTGATGAGAAATCAGAGGCTTCTTTGACTCTTTTCATCATATATAACTCATACGTTCTAAGTGGAAAACTTGAAAATTATATTTTTGTTCCTGAAATGCAAGAATTTTGACCCATCCCTTTCAATCTATAATCTTGGATCTGGCATCAACTCAAGAAATTTTAATGTATTTCATTTGCTCCACCTGTTCTTTTGTATCCTTCTGGTTCTCCTAATACTCTTGTTAGATAAACTGGGTCTGACCTCCAAATTTCCATTCCCTTGTGTTTCTATTTCTTAGTATTGTATCCGTCTGTTGAGAGGTATTTCTTCCACTCAATCTCCCAAAGCAGTAACATTCTTCTCAAGTAATAGCACTTCTTTTTCACTCTCTCATTGATTTTTTTTAATGGACTTTAATTTTTTAGAGTAGTTTCGGGTTTATGGCAAAATTGAGTGCAAAGTAAAGAGATTTCCTCCTGCTCCCACATACACATAAGCCTCCCACACTATCAGTATTCAGTAGCAATGTGGTACATTTGTAACAGTCAATGAACCTACATTGATATGTCATTATCACTCGAAGTCCATAGTTTACATTAAGGTTGACCCTTGGAGTTGTACATTCTATGGGTCTTGACAGATATAATGACATATATCCTCCATTATAGAACATTTCATATGTAACATCTCTGTGTTACATCTATTTGTTCCTCCCTCCCCTTATCCGCTAGCATAGAGTGTAGTCTATCACTGCAACCTTGAACTCCTGGGCTCAAGTGATCCTCCTATCTCAGTCTCCCGAGGAGCTAGGACTATGGGTATGCACCACTTGACCCAGCTAATAGGTCTCGCTATGTTGCCCAGGCTGGTCTTGAATTCCTGGCCTCAAATGATCCTCCTGCCTTAGACTGCCAAAGTGCTGGGGTTACAGGTGTGAGCCACTGCACTTAGCCAAAAAATTATTACGTTTAAAACATTTTCGGCTTGGTGGCTCAGCCTGTAATCCCATGCTTTGGGAGGCCGAGGTGAGTGAATTGCCTGAGCCCGAGGGCTCAAGACCCACCTGGGCAACTTGGCAAGACCTCATCTCTACAATAAATCAAAAATTAGCCGGGCGTGGTAGCGCGCGCCTGTAGTTCCAGCTACTTGGAAGGCTGAGGTGGAAGGATCACTGGAGCCCAGCAGGTCGAGGCTGCGGTGGCTGGGAGCGGCCACTGCACTCCAGTCTGGGTGACAGAGTGAGACTACAACTCAAAAAAAAAAAAAATTTATTTTCATCTTTAGCCGGCACACCTATAACCCCAGGAACCTGGTAAACTAAGGTGGGAAGATCTTTTGAAGCCAGGTGTTTGAGACCATGCTGAGCAACATAGTGAGACTCTGTCTCTAACAAACACTAAAAAAATAAAATATATAAATTCGTGAGGCAGGGAAGTTTATGCAGAAGAATTGCTTTACCCCAGGCATTTGAGGCTGTAGTGAGCTATGACTATCCCACTGTACTCCGGCCTCAGCAACAGAGTGAGAACCTGTCTCTTCAAAGAAATTTACTTTTAAATATTAAAATGGAGACCCCCATTTTAGCCACCAATTTACTTTATAATAAATGCCAACAACAAGAACCACAACTCCCAATGTACACTTCTAATGGTCATTTTTATTCTGCATTCTTAAATTCAAATAGCAAGTGACTAATCATCTGACATTAGAGGAAATCTTCTAATATGAAAGATAGCGACAAAATAGACAAATAAAGGGAGATGGAAGGAATTCTGAGAAAATAGAGATAATTCAAGGAGTTAAAAAAAAAAAACGTTTTAAAAAGTCTATAGGCCAGGCTCGGTGGTTCAGCCTGTAATCCCAGCACTTTGGGAGGCCAAGGCAAGTGGATTGCCTGAGCCCACATGTTCGAGATTCACCCAGGCAACTTGGCGAGACCTGTCTCTACAATAAATCAAAAACTAGCCGGGCATGGTAACACGCTCTTATACTTCCGGCTACTTGGAAGGATGAGGTGGAAAGATCGCCGGAGCCCAGCAGGTCGAGGCTACAGTGATCAGGAGCATGCCACTGCCCTCCAGCCTGGGTGACATAAGTAAAGAAGAAACATAATAAGAATGTTAGACAAAAGAAATAAGCTTTAGTGATCTACTGCACAATATGGTTATTGTAATGAATAATGTACTGTTTAAGCCGGGAACATTGACTCATGCCTGTAATTCCAGCACTTTAGGAGGTGGAGGCAAGAGGATTGCCTGAGCCCAGTTTGAGGCTGCAGTAGCTGTGAGCATGCCACTGCACTCCAGCCTGGGGGACAGAATGAGACTATGACCCAAAAATGAAGTACTGTATGTTTCAAACTTTCTAAAAGAGCAAATTTTATCTTATTTTTATTTTAAAGATGTGGAGTACAATTCAGGGTTAGGTATACAAATGTTCATTATGCAGGTACCCTTGTTGATGAGGTGAGCCCCCCCTTTCCCAGGCAGACTCCTACTACTGCCAATCCCGCTTCCCCACCCCCCTCCCAGCAGTTTACTGATACTGCCAATCCTTTTCTTATAGTATTACGACAATTGTTCAAGGTCCACTTATGAGTGAGAACATGTGATACTCAGTTCTTTGTTTCTATGAAAGATCACTCAATATTATAGACTCTAAGTCCATCCAGGTTGCTGTGAAGTTAAAAGAACAAATTTTAAATGTTTTCACTACTAAAAAAATGCTAAGTACGTGAGATGATGATGAAGTTGCTAATCAGCTGGATTTAATCATTCCACAACATAAACACATATCAAAACATCACACTGTACCCCGGAAAGATATAAAATTATTATTTGTCAATTAAAAATAAAATCTAAAAATGTAAAAAAAAAAACTGTTATATGACACTAACACATTTTTAAAGAAAAAAAAAACTCTCAGAAATTAAAAATATAGAACTTTTATGAAAGGGCTAGAAAACAAGTTAGGAAGACTCTACAAAAAAGTAAAAGAAAAATAACATGGAGGCAAATTAGAGGAACAATTCAAGAGATTCAACTAGCAGAAGGTTCAGAAAAAACAGAAAATTATTAAAGAAATAATTTTAAAACTTATAAAAAAATTAAAAGACATAAATAAGCAGAATGAAGTAATCCACCGAGCATCCAGAACAATAAATCAGCAAAATTCTCATAAACTTTGAAAACTTTGAAAATTAAGAGTTTCAAAATATGAACCAGGAATCAGAAAACATCTCATGTACCCTGCAAATCAGAAGACAATACAGTACTGTCTTTAAAATTCTAGCTCCAGTCCCAGACAGAAGGTCCTGTAAAAGATTCTCCCCAGCCGGGCTCGGTGGCTCAGCCTGTAATCCCATGCTTTGGGAGGCCGAGGTAAGTGAACTGCCTGAGCCTGCAGGTTCGAGACCCACCTGGGCAACTTGGCGAGAACTCATCTCTACAATAAATCAAAAAAAATAGCCAGGCGTGGTAGCACGCGCCTGTAGTTCCGGCTACTTGGAAGGCTGAGGCAGAAGGATCACCGGAGCCCAGCAGGTCGAGGCTGAGGTGGCCGGGAGCAGCCATTGCACTCCAGTCTAGGCGACAGAGTGAGACTCCAACTCAAAAAAAAAAAAAAAAATTCTCCCCAGGTTGAACTGGTGGACCAATGTCCTGTACACTCAAAATAAAGGCAAACCAGCCAGGCTCGGTGGCTCAGCCTGTAATCCTGCGCCTTTGGGAGGCTGAGGTGAGCGGATTGCCTGAGCCCGCGGGTTCGAGACCCACCTGGGCAACTTGGTGAGACCTCATCTCTACAATAAATCAAAAATTAGCCGGGCATGGTAGCGCACGCCTGTAGTTCCAGCTACTTGGCAGGTTGAGGCGGAAGGATCGCTGGAGCCCAGCAGGTTGAGGCTGCGGTGGCCAGGAGCAGTCACTGCACTCCAGTCTGGGTGACAGAGTGAAACTCCAACTTAAAAAAAAAAAAAAGATAAAGGCAAACCAGAGCTGAGATCCACGTTCTCACACTAACACTAGCCTTGTCAATGAAATATGTAATTGAAGGAAGCAAGAAGGAAATGAAGCCAGCCATAGAAAATTTGGCCGACCAGTTCTGTCACAAGCTTTCACCTTAATAAACCAGTTTTAAATGTCTCTAGTAGAATCCAGATGATAAAATTATTATTTGTTCTGTCACAAGCTTTCAGCCTGAATAAACCAGTTTTAAATGTCTCTAGTAGAATCCAGATGATAAAATTATTAAACACGGGATTTTAAATAAACATATTAAGTCAGCTGGGTATGGTGCACATGCCTATAGCCCTAGTTACTCAGCAGGCTGAGGATTCCTTGAACTCAGGAGTTGGAGGCTGCAAGTGAGCTCTGACCATGCCACTGGACTCCAGCCTGGGTGACAGAATGAGAATGAGAACCTGTCTCTAAAAATAAATAATAGAAATTTTAAAAATAAAATAAACATACTAACATATTCAAGGAAATGAAAGAAAAAACTGATAACTTTGGTACAAACTGGAAACTATAAAGAAAGATTTTAGAATTGAAAACTATAAAAACTAAAATTAGGAATTCAATATATGGAACTGGGTGCAGCGGCAAACACATGTAATCCCAGAACTTTAGGAGGCCAAGGTGGGAGGATTGCTGGAAGCCAGGAGTTTGAGACTAGCGTGGGCAAGATAGCAAGACCCCATCTCTACCCAAAAAAGTAAACAACTAGTTGGGTGTAGTGATGTAAGCGTATAACCTACTAGTGATGTAACCCTGTAACCCTAGCTACTCGGAAGACTGAAGTAGGAGGATCACCGGAGTCCAAGAGCTCAAGGTTGCAGTGAGCTATCATTGCACCACTGCATTCCAGCCTGGGAAATAGAATATTGCCCTGTCAAAAAAACAGAAAAAAGAAAAGAGAGAGAGAGAAAGGAAAATGGGCAAAAATATTTGAACAGACACTTTACCAAAGAAAGAGATACAGATGCAATAAGCACATGAAAAGATATTCAACATCATTAGACATTAGAGACATGCAAATTTAAAAATAACAAGATAGCATTACAGAGCTACAAGAATGACTAAAATAAAAAGCACTGATACTACCAAATGTTGATGAGAACTGGAGCAACTGAATCTCTTACACATGCTGTTAGAATGTAAAATGACAGAGCAACTCTGGAAAACAGTTTGTTAGTTTCTTAAAAAGTAAAAAACATACCACATATAATCTAGCTGCCGTCATATTCCTGGATATTTATCCTAAAAAAATAAAATACATGGCAACACAAAAACCCATACAAGAGCTGGGCTCTTGTATCAGCCTGTAATCCCGTGCCTTTGGGAGGCTGAGGTGAGTGGATTGCTTGAGCACACGGGTTTGAGACCCGCCTGGGCAACTTGGCGAGACCTCATCTCTACAATAAATCAAAAAATCAGCCGGGCGTGGTAGCGCATGCCTGTAAAATTCCAGCTACTCGGAAGGCTGAGGCGGCAGGATTGCCGGAGCCCAGCAGGTCCAGGCTGTGGTGGCCAGGAGCGGCCACTGCACTCCAGTCTGGGCGACAGAGTGAGACTCCAACTCCAAAAAAAAAAACCATACAAGAATATTCATAGCAGCTTTGTAATAGACCACAACTAGAAACGATCCAAATGTTCTTCAGCGGGAAAATGGATAACAAACTGCAGCACATCCATACTGTGGAATACTTAACCATAAAAAGGAACAAACTACTGATACAGGCTATAATTTGGATGGACCCAAGGGTATTACCCTGAGTTTGAAAAGTCAAGTTCAGGTCTGGCATGGTGGCTCACGCCTGTAATCCCAGCACTTTCAGAGGCCAAGGCGAAAGGATTGCCTGAGTCCAGGGGTTCGAGACCAGCCTGGGCAACTTGGTGAAACCAATAAAAAAGTTAGCCAGGCGTGGTGGCATGTGCCTGTGATTCCAGCTACTTGGAAGGCTGAGGTGGAAGGATCCATACTGAAGGATTCTATACCAACTCTTGCAATTACATAATTATAGTGAAGGAGAACAGATGAGTAGCAATCAGATGAGGTTGGGAAAAGGCTCCACTAAAAAGACACAGCTTAACGGAGATTCTTCGTGGTGACAATGACTGCAGTGGTGACTTTCTAAATCTACATAGAAGACCCCCCAAAAAGTGGATAGAAACTAATGAGATCTGAGTAAGGTCTGTAGCTCACTGAACAGCGTCCTATCCGTGTCAGATCCCTAGTTTTGAAAATGCCTGATCTGGCCGGGTTCGGTTGGCTCAGCCGGTAATCCCAGCACTTTGGGAGGCCGAGGCGGGTGGATTGCCTGAGTCCACAGGTTCGAGACCAGACCAGGCAGCTTGGCGAGGATCTGTCTCTACCATAAATCAAAATTTAACCAGACGTGGTAGTCCGCGCCTGTAGGGCCGGCTACTTGGGAGGCTGAGGCAGAAGGGTCGCCGGAGGCCAGCAGGTCGACGCTGGGGTAGCCTTGGGGGTGCCACTGCACTCCAGCCTAGGCGACAAAGTGAAACTCCGACTCAAAAGAAAAGAAAATGCCTGATCATGGGAGCTGCTATCATTGCAGAGAGATATGAGTGAATGGTATGCTTTTCATACACTAGTTTGCTACTTCTTGTGAGTTTCAAATTATCCAAAGTTAAAAGTTTGAGAAAGGAAAGAGCCAGGAAGGGCCTCCAAATGGATCACACCACACTTTCTGTTCTGGGAGAGCGTACAAGTCAAAAAGCACTGCTCTGTGTTCGGGTCTCATTCAAACTGCGAGACTTCCCTTTGCATAAGTGGGAGCGGGGGTGGACCTACCGCTCGGGAAGAGCCAGCGAACCGCTTCCTGCCCTGAAGCTCACCCTTCCGGGGGCCCCTCGCGACGCCAAGGCCCTTCGGTGCAGAGCCGGGAACTAAGCTGCGACACAGAAGACGCCTGGAAACCGCCAGGTGGAGACGCCCAGCGCGGCGCCGCTGGAACGCGGGACTCGGGCTGGAGTCCCGGGCGGCCATATCTGCTGGGCGCCCAGCCCGGCCCGCCCAGCGCCAGTCGACCGGCATCCCCCAGCGTCCACAAACCCCTCTTAGCCCTCATATTTCCCCTCCGCGCTTCGCTCCTCAGTCTCCCCTCAGTGTCCCCTCACGCCTAGTCCCCCTCACATGCCTTCTCCCGCTCCGTCTCCTCCTGCCGCGTCTCTTCTCGGTTTCCCCTGACGCTCCGTCTCCCTTCACGTTTTCCCTCAGGAGCCTTCGCCCTTTTCCTCGCCCAGTTTCTCTTCACACGACAGTCTGCCCCTCGCGGCTCCTCTCTGCTGGCAGTTGGATTGCCCCCCGGGGCCTTCTCGCCTCAGTTCTCCTCCCCCCAAGTGCCTCCTCCCCTCAATCTCTCCCCTCGCCTCTTCTCCCCCCGTCCCTTTTCCTCTAGCGCCTCCTCCCCTCACACTCTCCCCCTCAGGCACCCTCGCCCCTCACAATTTCCCCTCAAGCCTCTTCTCCCGTTTCCCCCTCTCTGAGGCTGTATCCACTCGGTACCAGTTCACGTGCCTTCATCTCCTCACAGGTCCGTTTCGTGCCTTGTCACTCTTCACGTTTCCCCCCTTAAGTCCCTTCTCCCCTCGTCTCCCCACCCCCTTCCTTCCCTACTTCACATTTCTCTCCTCACCCTCCTCCCTTCCCCATTCCGCCTCCCCCATCACCCCCACCCCCTCTCCCCTCACCACCTCGACTTGCACCCCTACCTTTGTTCCCCCTCTTCCTTCCGCCATCCTGGCAAGCTCCTACACCCAGCTTCATCTCACCTAACCCCACCCGCTCACTCCTAGTCTCACCACCCGCACCCCCACCCCCGCCCACACACCACCATCTCCTTCACCCTTCCCCCCCATGAGCCCCTCCCTCTCTCCCCTATTTCCTCACTCCTTCACACCCTCCCGTCCCCCCTCCGTCACCTTATTTCCCTGTCTCCTCCCCCTTACTGTACCCCTACTGGTATTAGAAAAAGTTAGAATAGCTAGACCTGAGGAATGCAAGCATTCATTTCCACTCCTTCTTGACAAAAATCACACTCTGTTTATTTAAAGAGGTGAGCTCATTTGAGTGACCATCATCCAGGTAACAGTCTCCAGAGGTCCTGGGAGAGTGTACCTGTTGAGAACATGTACCCGTGGTGGTTGGGTCACAGTTTGGTTTTATGCATTGGGGGGAGACAGGCGTTAACAAGCAAAAACGTCAATCAGCACATAGAAGGTATACATTGGTTCAGCCTTAAGAGGTGGACATCTTAAGGAGGGGGTTACAGGTCAAAAGATGGACTCAAAGGTTTTCGAATTAGCAGTTGGTTGAAAGAGTCAAGCTTTGGCTGAAGACTTGAAATCAGTAGAAAGAAATGCTGATACGGGTAACTGTGAAGACCAAGGTTCTTGTTATTTAGATGAAACCTCAAAGGCAGCAGCCTTCAGAAAGTAGAGGTGATAAATGTCTCTTTTCAGACCCTAAAAGGTATCAGACAATCTCTCCTAGATCTGGGAAAGCCCAGGCTGCACCAATGGAGATTCTCTCCAGATGCAGATTTCCCCCACAACATGTCAAAAAAGAATACATTGGGGTAAAATATTTCGGCTTCCTTCAGGATCTGCTACATTTGGTATAATATTGCCAAGAAGAGTCTGTTTTGTCAGTGTCTGTTTTAATGTTAATCTTGGTCAGTTTTGTCTAAACCCCAAAAGGGGAAGGGCTGTAATGAGGCATGTTAGATCTCCCTTTCAGTCATCACCAGGAATTTGGTTTTTCCGGTTTCTCTGGAGTCCCTTAGGCCCAGAGGAGGGTGCCTTCAGTTGGTTAGGAGACTTAGGATTTTATTTTTGTTTTACACCTCCCCAAACTGCTAAAATGACTCTGAAAAGAAATAGGAGGAGCCGGGCTCGGTGGCTCAGCCTGTAATCCCATGCCTTGGGAGGCTGAGGTGAGTGGATTGTCTGAGCCCACGGGTTCAAGACCAGCCTGGGCAACCTGGTGAGACCTTGTCCCTACAATAAAAAATAAATTAAAAATAGCCAGACGTGGTAGCACGTGGTATTCCAGCTACTCTGAAGGCTGAGGCAGAAGAATCGCTGGAGCCCAGAAGGTCGACACTGGAGTAGCCATGAGCATGCATGCCACTGCACTCCAGCTTCGGCGAAGAAGTGAGACTCCAACTCAAAAAAAAAATAAAAAATAAAGAATAAAAAACAAACTGCTGAACATTCAGCTGGGTGTAGGCAGGTGTGCTCATAGATCACCCATCATGAAATGGACAAATGTATTGAAGCTGAACAAAGACTCTCACAACAACGCTGGCTGGTACACTGATACCACTTGGTTCCTAGAACACTTACTTAGCAGGGGAAGCCTGTATGACAAGGGACTTGCCCTTCAAAAAATAATTTTGGTTTCTTTTTTGGTCCCCCTTCATAAAAGCCATCAAAATTAAGGAATAAAGGCTGAAAAAAGCTGATGTAAAGCTGAAAAAAAGTGGACTCAGTGAAAACAGATCTTTCCCTTATTCTTGGTCTGAACTTCCATGAAACCAACTCTCCCCCAACATCATTCTTTTTTTAAAAAATGGGAATTTATTTTATTTTTTTAAAATTGGGGGTACAGCCGGGCTCGGTGGCTCAGCCTGTAATCCTGTGCCTTTAGGAGGCTGAGGTGAGTGGATTGCCTGAGCCCGCGGGTTCGAGACCCACCTGGGCAGCGAGACTTCATCTCTACAATAAATAAAAAAATCAGCCAGGCGTGGTAGCGTTTGCCTGTAGTTCCAGCTACTTGGAAGACTGAGGCGGAAGGATGACCGGAGCCCAGCAGGTTGAGGCTGCGGTGGCCGGGAGTGGCCACTACACTCCAGTCTGGGCGACAGAGTGAGACTCCAACTAAAAAAAAAAAAAAATTGGGGTACAATTCTGGATTAGGTACATAAGTGGTCGTTGCCAACATCATTCTTGATTTAAAATAAGTCAGTAAATTTTTTTCTGTAAAAGACCAAATATTTATTTGGACTTTGTAGGTCTATATGGTCTCTATCAAAACTATTTAACTCTGCCTTTGTAGTGTAAAAGCAGTGATAGATAATACATAAATGAAGACCATGGCTTAGTTCCAATAAAACTTTATTTATGAACTGGCTCGGTGGCTCAGCCTGTAATCCCGCACCTTTGGGAGGCTGAGGTGAGTGGATTGCCTGAGGCAGGTTCGAGACCCGCCTGGGCAACTTGGCTGAGACCTCACCTCTACAATAAATCAAAAATCAGCCGGGCGTGGTAGCGCGTGCCTGTAGTTCCAGCTACTTGGAAGGCTGAGGTAGAAGGATCACCGGAGCCCAGCAGGTCGAGGCTGTGGTGGCCAGGAGCAGCCACTGCACTCCAGTCTGGGCGACAGAGTGAGATTCCAACTCAAAAAAAAAAAAAACTTTATTTATGGACTCTGAAATTTGAATTTCTCTCTCTCTCTCTCTCTCCTTTTTTTTTTTTTTTTTGAGTTGGTGTCTCATCCTGTCGCCCAGGCTGGAGTACAATGGCATACTCATACTCGTGGCCACTGCAGCCTCAACCTGTTGGATTCAGGAGTTCCTTCCACCTCAGCCTTCCAAGTAGCTGGAACTATAGCTGTGTGCTGCCATGCCCAGCTAATTTTATTAGAAACAAGACATCTTACCCAGGCTGGTCTCAAACCCATGGGCTCTGGTGATCCTCTCAGCTCCATCTCCCAAAGTGCTGGGATTACAGGCGTGAGCCACTGCACCCAACTTGAAATTTGAATTTCATATAATTTTCACAGGTAAAAAACTATTATGTGTCATTTTACATAAAATGTAAAAGTCATTCTTACCTTGAGGGCCATACAAATATAGGTGGCAAACTGGATTTTGCCAATTGGGTATCCCTATCTTTTTTTTTTTTTTTTTTTTTTTTATGAGTTGGAGTCTCACTCTGTCACCCAGACTAGAGTGGCTGCTCCTGGCCACCGCAGCCTCGACCTGCTGGGCTCTGGCGATCCTTCCGCCTCAGCCTTCCAAGTAGCTGGAACTACAGGCGCACGCTACCACGCCCAGCTAATTTTCTATTTATTGTAGAGACGAGGTCTCACCAAGTTGCCCAGGCGGGTCTCGAACCCGTGGGCTCAGGAAATTCACTCACCTCGGCCTCCCAAAGTGCTGGGATTACAGGCTGAGCCACCGAGCCCGGCTTATAGTTTTTTTCTTTAAGATAGGGATACCCAGCCAGGCTCGGTGTCTCAGCCTGTAATCCCGTGCCTTTGGGAGGCTGAGGTGAGTGAAAGGCAAGGTGGGCTGGTGCCACAGGAATAATGCAAGATTGCAACATGGAAGAAAGTAGAAAGAAGCAGTTTATTATTCACCTTTCACAGATGGAAAGGGGGCCAATACTCCAAGGCTACTGTGGTTGCAGGCTAAAGACTAAGAATATTTAAGGGCTCTAAAACAAATCCCTAAGGGGCTTAACCCTGAAGGAGGTTTGGGCCAAAGGGAGTGTCCAAAATTGTATTCTTTGGTTTCTATAACAGTCACATAAATTACACATGTTGACATCGCCTGGCATCAGCATTCCATGACCTCAGGTGGTAGGTTTGTGTAGCCACGGTTGGGTAATAACAATATATCAGTAAGCCTGGCTCCTGGTGGTATGCTTCTGGAGGTCATCATGAGCAGCTGATAACAAAGTATTAATACAAATGTCTAAAAAAAGAAATTGTTAGCAAGCAGGACATGCTCAAGGGATTTCTGTATAATCACTAATTTCTAAGACTAAAACATTTTTTTATTAATGATTACTTGACAAAAAGCATATGGGCATGCAGGCTGTGCAGCAAGGGGATTTCAAAGAGTGAGGCCTAAGAAAAATGGCTGTGCTGTTTTAAAATGGCTACATTAAACTAAATACACTCTACACTTTAAAGGTTCCCTCCTTTCATTCCCACTTCTTGCCATTTACAAAATATTCTTATTTGCAACTTGGGATTAGTTGACAGAGGTCAGACTTCTGTAACTTCTTCCTACTGGACTGGAGCGTAGAGTTGTCCCTACCTATTCCTACCTATCCATTTTGAACTAGCAAAAGGGTAGAAATCAGGTGGGGAAAATTCCTGGTTTACTTAACTCGTATGAAACATCAAGCAAATACACAGTACTATAAGCAGGCATATAATGACAAAAAATGCAGCGGCAGCTGAAATGATGTTAGATCATTGAAAATGATTTTGCACCGGGCTCGGTGGTTCAGCCTATAATCCCGCGCCTTTGGGAGGCTGAGGTGAGTGGATTGCCTGAGCCCGTGGGTTCGAGACCCTCCTGGGCGGCGAGAACTCATCTCTACAATAAATCAAAAAATTAGCCGGGCATGGTAGCACATGCCTGTAATTCCGGCTACTTGGAAGGCTGAGGCGGAAGGATCGCCGGAGCAAGTCGAGGCTGCGGTGACCGGGAGCAGCCACTGCACTCCAGTCTGGGCGACAGAGTGAGACTCCAACTCAAAAAAAAAAGAAAGAAAAAGAAAATGATTTTGCAAAGTAAATGTACAAAATCATTCCCAGCTATCCAACTTATCAGAGTTTCCTTGCACTAGAAGGAATCTGGAGATAAAGAGGATACACAGAGAGTTTAAACATAATGGGGTGTTAGAAGTTAACTTAGTTTTAATAAAAGTCTCTAAGTTGTACAACTTGCCTTCTGACCAGGTTAGAGAGATGGGGAAGGGAGAGTTTCTCTTATATTGTATGTAAGTTACTCGGTGGCAGTGAACTAAATGATTATTAGACAGATCCACATTTGATAATCAGTATGCTCTACATTCTTTTGTCAATTCTGGTAAGCCATTTCTGGTAGACATTGGGCCTGACACCAAGCACTGATTGGGAAAATTCTGTGAGCGAATCTTTGAAATAATTGTGATATTTCAGGGTTCCTACCAATGTTCAAGAAAAACCATGAAATAGATATTCTATTTAAAATCCTTTGCTAAGTTGAACTCCACAGACATTTCACAAGGTTGCCTTTTTGAAGAGGTATTTGAGGTCACCTAGTGGTTCAGAGAAGTATGATTTAGCTGGTTGATCTGTAGCTCGAACATTGGTGGCTGGAGAAGGTGCTGGCTTGAGTCTGGACAGATGTATCTAGGAGAGGAACCCCAGGAGTGTTGCTGCAGTGGGAGTAGTCAGAATGACTTGAAAGGGTCCCTTCCATGGTGGCTGAAGGGACTTAGTTTGCCCTGGCAAGTTTTTGAGAAATACCCAGTCTCCAGGTTGTAGATGGGATTTGGAAACTGGGCTCTCACTGGGGGCCGGAAGCTGCTGATCTGCATAATCTTTTTTAAATTAATTTATTTATTTTATTTATTTTGAGCTGGAGTCTCACTCTGTCGCCCAGACTGGAGTGCAGTGGCCGCTCCCGGCCACCGCAGCCTCGACCTGCTGGGCTCCGGCGATCCTTCCGCCTCAGCCTTCCAAGTAGCTGGAACTACAGGCGCGCGCTACCATGCTTGGCTGATTTTTGATTTATTGTAGAGATGAGGTCTCGCCAAGTTGCCCAGGCGGGTCTCGAACCCACGGGCTCAGGCAATCCACTCACCTCAGCCTCCCAAAGGCGCGGGATTACAGACTGAGCCACCGAGCCCGGCTTGCATAATCTTTTAAAAGCTTTCTGGCTAATTCCAAGACTAGAAGATCATTTCCCAAGGGAGGAGATTCAGTGGGTACCACAGGCTATAAGAGAAGGGGTCTGTGGTACATTACCTCAAAGGGACTGAGGAACAGATGCACTTCGGGAGTGGTCCTCAACCTCAGAAGAGTCACAGGCAGTAATCATGGTCATCCTAGCTTAAGTTCCAAAGACAATTTAGTTAGGTGCTGTTTAGGGATAGAATGAGCTTTCCCTACTTTTCCTGATGACTGGGGATGGTATGCTGTATGGAGATTAAGTCTATGCCTAAGGCCTCTGAAACTCGCTGTGTTATCTGAGAAGTAGAAGTAGTGCCCATATCACTCTACAGGAAGACAGAAAGGCCAAATTGGGGAATTATCTCATTGACTAAGGCCTGTGAAACCTCAGACGCTGTGTCTGAGGTCCTGGGGAAGGCCTCCAGCCAGTCTGAAAAGGTATCAATAAAGTTTAACAGATATTTATGTTTTTTATATTTTGACATGTGAGTTAAGTCAAGTTGCTGATCTCGTCCCCTGTAAGTGTCCCCGTAGCTGATGGGTGTTGAGCGAAAGTGGAGGTCTAAGACGTCCTTGAGGACTGACTGTACTACAAATAGGGCATTCCTTAGTAATAGATTTTAATTTAGAGCTTAGGTTGGCATATATAACTTGAGAACTTAAACGTTTATATAAAGGCTTCCATCCTACGTGCAGAGAATTATGATGACACATTAGAATTTCATTATCCTGATGGGTGGGCAGAAAAAGCCTTTCCTGTGGAGTTAGTCATTTGTCATTTTCTATAGCACCTTTTTGTTGCAGCAAATGTATTTCCTCTGTTGAATATTCAGGAGTGATTAAGGAAATAGTTATACTTTCAGTGGCCAGGTAAGGTGTAAGGGCTGTTGGCTCTCTATCAGCTTTGTCATTTCCTAAAACTTCCAAATTGTTTGATCTCTAGTGTCCGTTACAGTGTATGACTGACACCTGGGCTGGAAGCTGTGCTACCTTAATAAGTTGTAAGATTAAAGAAGCATCCTTAGTAGGTATTCCCTTAGTAGTTAATAATTCTCTTTATTTCCAAATAGCTGCATGGGAATGTAGAATATGAAAGGTATATTTGGAGTCAGTGTAAATATTAAGCCTTTTACCTTTGCCTAAAGCAAGTGCCCAAGTTAAAGCAATTAGTTCTGCCTTTTGAGCTGAAGTTCCTGGAGATAGGGGGGCACTTTCTTTTTTCTTTTCTTTTTTTGTTTTGAGTTGGAGTCTCACTCTGTTGCCCAGACGGGAATGCAGTGGCATGCTCCCGGCCACCGCAACCTCGACCTGCTGGGCTCTGGTGATCCTTCCGCCTCAGCCTTCCAAGTAGTTGGAACTACAGGCGTGTGCTACCACGCCTGGCTAATTTTTGATTTATTGCAGAGATGAGGTCTCACCAAGTTGCCCAGGCAGGTCTCAAACCCGCAGACTCAGGCAATTCACTCACCTCGGCCTCCCAAAGCACAGAATTACAGGCTGAGCCACCAAGCCCAGCCGGAGGGCACTTTCTATGACCTCAGTTGTGTTAGTAATGGCATAACCAGTCTTTCTTTCCCCATCCAAAACAAAGCTGCTACCATCTTTATACCATTCATACTCTGGGTTTGAGAGAGGAGGTTCTGTTAGATCTACTGTGACTGCTCTGGTAGCTTCCAAATTTTCTGAACAGGCATTTTCTACTGGCTCTGGTGTAGGGAGAAGGGTAGCCAAATTTAGGCTATGAGATTTCTGAATGGAAAGATTAGGATTTCCTATTATAAGAGTCTGGTATCCAGTAAGGCGAGAGCTGGTAAGAAATTTATAAGCATTGTTATTCAAAATGTCTATGACCTGATGAGAGGAGTACACATTTATGTGCTGACCATAGGTGAGCTTGCTAGACTCTTGGGTGAGTAGGGCTGTTGCAGCTAGTGCTGTGAGGCAAGGTGGCCATCCCTTTACCGTGTTATCCAGCAGTTTTTTTGTTTGTTTGTTTTGTTTTGTTTTGTTTTGTTTTTTGAGTTAGTCTCACTCTGTCGCCCAGACTGGAGTGCAGTGGCCGCTCCTGGCCACCGCAGCCTCGACCTGCTGGGCTCCAGCGATCCCTCCGCCTCAGCCTTCCAAGTAGCTGGAACTACAGGCACGCACTACCACGCCCGGATCATTTTGATTTATTGTAGAAAAGAGGTCTCACCAAGTTGCCCAGGCAGGTCTAAAACCCGCGGGCTCAGGCGATCCACTCACCTCAGCCTCCCAAAGGCACAGGATTACAGGCTGAGCCACTGAACCCGGCTGTATACAGCAGTTTTGATAGGAAAGCCACAGCCTTAAGATGTGGCCCATATTTCTATCCCAATAGGCCCAAGTGCTATTCCTCCCCTTTCTGTTGTATAAGGAAGAAAATTCTTTTGGAGGTTAGGCAGGGCTAAGGCTGGAGCCTGGGTGATGGCTCACTGCAAAGTATGGAAAGCAGTTCAAGCCAGTGAGTGCCACTTAAGAGGTTCATGCTCTGGGCATTGTGCTGCCTCACATAGGGGCTTTGCTATAAGGCCATAATTGGAATCCAAATCCTAAAGTAACCTATGAGCCCTAAAAAAGGCATGGAGTTCCTTTTTTGAGGAAGTGGCAGGGTGGTGATAAATTGCTTCCTTTTGACCATTATAGCTTGGTGCCCCTGGCTCAGTTCAAAGCCCAAGTAAATAACATGTTGAGAATTGAGCTGAGCCTTGGATCAAGAGACTCCAAATCCCCTGTCACACAGGAAGGTGAGAAGAGCAACCGTGTCCTGCTGAGATGTCTCAAGGGAAGGGCTACATAGTAACAAATCATCAACATATTGTATTAAGGGTACTTTGTTTAAAGGAGAGCTGTGAGAGGTCTGAGACTAGTTTGGCCAAAGAGGTAAGGGCTATCTTGGAAGCCCTGAGGCAACACTGTGCACATTAACTCCTGAGATCGGTTGGAGTCTGGATCCCGCCACGTGAAGGCAAAAATATTGTGAGACTCCCGAGACAGGGGAATGGTAAAAAATCCATCTTTTAAATCAAGGACTGCGAAGTACTGTGCATCTAGTGGCATAGTACTGAGGAGAGTGTACAGATCAGGAACCTTAGGATGCAGGGGAACTACAACCGTGTTAATAATTTGCAAATCCTGTAGTAGGCGATGGCTTCCATCAGATTTGTGAATCAGGAGAATAGATATATTATAAGGGGAATTAGTTTGTTTGAGGACTCCAGCTTTAAGAAACTTAGTAATCAGGGGCTTAAGGCCTTGCAGTGCAGCATGACTAATGGAATATTGTGGTTTATTGGGGTAGGAACCGGGGTCCTTAAGTTGAATAGAAACACAAATACAATGTGGGAAGCTTGACCTGGAGTAGAAGTGTCCCAACTTAGAGGCAGGACCTGCTTCTCGATGTAAGAGGGAACAGGAGGGGTTAATGTAGTATCTGGACCAATTCCGGGTGTAGGGAGGATGGGGGGGCCAAGGGTTCTGTGGAGCATTCCTACAAACTAAACTGGCAGAGGTTCTGGGTAAAGAATAATTTGAGTCCTCAATTTATGCATAATATCTCAGCCTCACAAGACAGCAGGGCTAGTAGGGACTACTAAAAATGAATGATGAAACATTTGATTTCTCAGCAAGCATGGAAGGGGTGGTATAGTGAGGGACTTAGAAAGAATGCTCCCAACCTCTGCTATAGAGACAGGAGAAGGAAGGAGGGGACCAGGATATTTAATTAAAGATGAGCAGGTAGCCCCAGTATCGATGATGAATGAAATTAGCCTACCAGCAACAAAGGTTTCCACTCTGGATTTAGACGGTTGTATGAGGTGCTCAGGAGAGCATGAGGCAACTGAACCAGAGGTGTGTCAATCAGATTGATCAGACTGAAGCAGACCCAACAGGTCTGGCTCAGAGACCGACCCAGTCAAAGAGTGCATGGCTGGTGCCTGAGAGTTTGGCAGTTGTGCCAATGGTCGGGAAGTGTGCCTCTGTTCAGTTCGGCAAGCATGGCAATCACTTTTCCAGTGTCTGACTTGTCTGCATTTAGGGCATGGGGTGGAGGGTGGTGACTTGGTGTAGTCTCTAGCCCAGTGACCAAATTGACGACACTCATAACAGATCTCTGGCAGTGGCTGTCGTCCACACCAATTATTGCCAGATCTCCCAGAGTCGGAGTCTCTGTTTTTGTTTTTCCTATGAGCTGCAAGGCCTGAGTTTTAGCTTCCTGTCCTCCCTTTGTTCCTCCTCCTAGTTGTTATAGACTTTGTAAGCCAGGTCTAAGAGTTTAGATTGAGGAGTTTGGGACCCCCTTCTCCAATTTCTGGAGCTTATGCTTAATATCCAGAGCTGACTGGGAAATAAAATGCATAACTAAAATAGTTTGTCCTTCTGGGGTATCTGGATTTAAATTAGTGTAATGCTGCATGGCCTCCGATATATGAGCTAAAAAGACTGCGAGGTTTTCATCTGGCCCTTGGACAATTTCTTTGACTTTATCATAGTTCACTGGTTTAATAATGGTCTTTTGCATGCCATATCTTAGGCAGAAAATATAATGGTTTCGTTTCCCCCTGTCAGGTGAGTTGGACTGATAATTCCATTTAGGATATATTCCTGGGATGGCTATTGCAGCCAAGGGGTGCTGAGCAGGCTGAGCACGGCTAAGTTCATCAGCAAATTCTCGGGCTTTGGCAAAATCTGGTTAAATTCCTCGTGGTTAGTAGCAGTGGTTAAAATGACTTGAATATCTCTCCATGTGAGATTGTACAAAAGGGAGAGGTATTGAAATTCCTTAGCAAACTTGATTGGGTCAGTGGAAAAGGAGCCTAGTTTTGCTTTAATTTGGGAGAGGTCCACCATGGAGAATGGAACATGGACCCTTGCTATTTCTTCAGCTCCCACAACTTCCCTTAAGGGGAATGACTGTGGGAGCCTATAATGGTTTTCCAGAATGAGTGTGTGCAGGCAAAGGTAATGGCAGGGAAAGGGAGAGGAAGGGGGTGGGGGGAGGGGAAGTACTGGAATCGGCAGCCATGGCTGTTGGTGCTGAAACCATGCCTGTAGGTAGAAGGGGGGGGTACTGGCAGATCTGGAAGGGAGCCTGCAGAGGGTAAGAAGGCAAGGGTGGGTTCCGAGAGACAGGGGCAGCTAAATCAGTGAAGTGTAAGTCATCTAAGGATGAGTTAACTGGGGCAGGGTTAAGAACAAACATATGACAGGAAGAGTCTAAGTCTTGATGACGAGCTAGCTCAAAAAAGGTCTAAATATATGGAACTTCAACGTGCTGTTATTTCTAATGTATAAATCAAATTGCCTTAAGGTGTTAAATGCAAGGGAGCCCCCTTGTGGCCAAGTTTCCCCATTGCCTAACATACCCTGGCCAGGCTGTGTTACAATGAAATACAAAGCGTTTGGGGCTGGTATCTTTCTCTAACGAGTCTTGAGGTTTTTTAAAAAACATGCCAATGGTGAGTCTTTTTTCATGACCAACTGAGCATTCCTCATTGTAGAGTCCTAAAGAGAAAGAGAAAGTGTGTCCTAAGAACCACGCCTGAGAGGTTCAAGAGAGAAAAGACCATCCAGTGCCTACGCCCAGCATAGGGTAGAATTAGACCATCCACTGCCTAAGTCCAGCATCCCAGACAAAGGAGGGTGGAATTAGCATGAGAGAATGAGCATCCACCACCTAGGTCCTGGACTTAGGAGGGTGGAATTAGCTAGTGATGTGAATGCGAAGGAAAGAGGCTGTCCCCTGTTTCCCCGATCCACCAGAGACAGCACCCTAGCCACCAGTGCTGGGGTTGTTCCGAGTTGCACATTTGGGAGGCTTGGTGCCAAGTCTTTTCTTCAGAGGGTCCCGAACCCCAGCAGCATGCTTCCCAAAGCAAAAGAAAAGAAGCAAGCTCTCAGAGTGGCTTCCAGGACCTCCCTCCTGACTAGATAAATAGGACTCACCAAAGGTGGTGTTTCGTACCCAGAAAGACTGAGGTGATGAAGGGCTCCACTCAGTGTAGCTCTTTAGGCAAAGAAAGAATAGAGATTAGTTAGTGAAAGATAAGAGCCAGGTACCTCACTTCTATTCAGTCGAGCGCTGGTGGTCCAGGACCTTCCTTCGGGGGGCCTTCTTACCTTTCCAAAGAGTTGCCCTGGTGGAAGAGACAGTCAGTCGGTCCATGGAGAGACTCGGAGAACTTGGCTACAGGTTGAGGTAGAGAATAGACCTTAGTGTCCCACCCTAATGGGCCCCAGCAGTCTGCTGCCTTTCCCTAGGGCCTTCAGACACACTGGGGAGCCGCCCTGGCAGAGCCATCACAGGTTCCAGCACAGTCTACAGGGAGACACAGGTTTGAAGAGAGAATGAGGAAAGAGTCACGGAGGGGAGATACCCAAGATTATTAAGGTGAGTCCCCGTACAGGCCACCAGATGAAAGGGTAAACTAGGAAAGGTGGGCTGGTGCCGCGGGAATAATGCAAGATTGCAACAAGTAAAAAAGTAGAAAGAAGTAAAGTTTATTATTCACATTTCACAGATGGAAAGGGGGTCAACACTCCAAGGCTACTGTGGCGTTGCAGGCTAAAGACTAGGAATATTTAAGGGCTCTAAAGCAAACCCCTAAAGCTAAAGGGCTTAACCTGGAGGAGGTTTGGGTCAAAGGGAGTGTCCAAAATTGTATTATTTGGTTTCTATAGCAGTCACATAAATTACATATCTTTTTTGTTTGTTTGTTTTTGAGTCAGAGTCTCACTTCTTCACCCAGGCTGGAGTGCACCCACACACGCTCATGGCCACCCCAGTGTCAACCTTCTGGGCTCCAGCAATTCTTCCGCCTCAGCGTTCCAAGTAGCCTGAACTACAGAAGCACGCTGTCACGCCCAGCTACTTTTTTTTTTTTTTTTTTTGAGTTGGAGTCTCACTGTCGCCCAGACTGGAGTGCAGTAGACACTCCCGGCCACCACAGCCTCGACCTGCTGGGCTCCGGTGATCCTTCCGCCTCAGTCTTCCAAGTAGCTGGAACTACAGGTGCGCGCTACCACACCCGGCTGATTTTTTGGTTTATTGTAGAGATGAGGTCTTGCTGCCCAGGCGGGTCTCGAACCCGCAGGCTCAGGCAATCCACTCACCTCAGCCTCCCAAAGGCGGGGGATTACAGGCTGAGCTACCAAGCCCGGCTTATTTTTCATTTTATTGTAGACAAGATCTCGCCAAGTTGCCCAGACTGGTCTCAAACCCCCAGACCCAGGCAATTCACTCGCCTGGGCCTCCCAAAGTGCTGGGATTACAGGCTGAGCCACCCAGCCCAGCCTACATATCTTGACATTGCCAGGCATCAGCATTTCATGACCTCTGGGGGTAGGCTGGGTCATCGCAGTTGGGTAATAACAATATATCAGTAAGCATGGCTCCTCATGGTGTGCTGGAGATAGTCATGGGCAGCTGATAACAAAGTATTAACACAAATGCCTAAAAAAATAAATTGTTAGCAAGCAGGGCATGCTCAAGGAGTTCTGTATAATCACTAATTTCTAAGACTAAAACATTCTTTTTATTAATGACACATGGCAAAAAGCATATGAGGTGTGCAGCAAGGAGATTTCAAAGAGTGAGGCCTAAGAAAAATGGCTGTGCTGTTTTATTTCATTTATTTATTTGTTTGTTTTTATTTATTTATTTTTTGAGTTGGGGTCTCACTCTGTCGCCCAGGTTGGAGTGCAGTGGCATACTCACAGCCACCCCAGCGTCGACCACTCCAGCAATCCTTCCGCCTCAGCCTTCCAAGTAGCCAGAACTACAGGCACACGCTACCACGCCTGGTTAATTTTTTTTCACCAAGTTGCCAAGGCTGGTCTCGAACCTGCAGACTCAGGCAATCCACTCGCCTTGGCCTCCCAAAGTGCTGGGATTACAGGCTAAGCCACCGAGCCCAGGCTGTGCTGTTTTAAAATGGCTATATTAAACTAAATATACTCTACATTTTAAAGGTTCTCTTCTTTCAGTAGTATTCTGCAATCAGGAGAAGAATTAACATGTCATGTTCTAAACATGTTTGGTGAATTATCTGTGGCATGAAAAAGTGATTTTAAATTTTAAAATGTAATTTGGAAATTATTTACCAATTAATTTAGCCTCTCCCTTATAATGAAAAACAAAACCAAAATATTGGGATATATCTAATGTCTCAGATAATTAGAAGGTAGATGAAAGTGTACATTTGTACCTCAAGAAAGGAATTAAGTAGGAGATGTAGACATGGGTGTAGTGAGTATGTGGGTGAAAACTGATTTCTTTTTTTTTTTTTTTTTTGAGTTGGAGTCTCACTCTGTCGCCCAGACTGGAGTGCAGTGGCCGCAGCCTCGACCTGCTGGGCTCCGGCAATCCTTCCACCTCAGCCTTCCAAGTAGCTGGAACTACAGGCATGCACTACCACACCCGGCTGATTTTTTGATTTATTGTAGAGAGGAGGCCTCGCTGCCCAGGCAGGTCTCGAACCCGCGGGCTCAGGCAATCCACTCACCTCAGCCTCCCAAAGGTGCGGGATTACAGGCTGAGCCACCGAGCCCGGCTAAAACCGATTTCTAAGGAAATTCCAGAAATAATACCTAGGGGAAGAAGAAGGAGAAAATCTAAGACTGAATCCCAGGAAACAAACATTTTAAAAGCTGGTACAAGGAGACCCTACAAGGACAAAAGAAATGATTGCAACAGATGAGTTGAAAGTTTTAGCACTACAGAAGCCAAAAAGGAGAAAGTGACAAGGAGAAAGTAGTGCTCAGGAACAGCCTATGACTCAGTTAGATAAGATATCTCATTTATATTTGGTTGGGATTTTTGTTTATGTATGTATTTATACCTTATTCCAAATAACAGTTTTAGGAAGTTCATAAAAATGCTTTCAAAACAACAATTCAAGCCGGCTCGGTGGCTCAGCCTGTAATCCCGCGCCTTTGGGAGGCTGAGGTGAGTGGATTGCCTGAGCCCGGGGGTTCAAGACCCACCTGGGCAACTTGGTGAGCCCTCATCTCTACAATAAATCAAAAAATTATTAGCCGGGCGTGGTAGCGCGCACCTGTAGTTCCAGCTACTTGGAAGGCTGAGGCGGAAGGATCGCCGGAGCCCAGCAGGTCAAGGCTGTGGTGCCCGGGAGCAGCCACTGCACTCCAGTCTGGGTGACAGAGTGAGACTCCAACTCAAAAAAAAAAAAAAACAATTCAAAATTAAAATGAGGAGATTAAATCAAGGGAAAAGGAAAACAAGAATAGAAATGTAAACTAAAGTCAGGAGGAAGCTTATATCTAAGATGCACTTTGTTAAAAATAGACTACAAATTAACCTGAACTTCTAGCAGCCAATACAAGGAGAGAAACATAATATTCATTCAATAAATATTTACAAATTACTCAAGGTGGCCAGGTGTGGTGGCTCACGCCTATAATCCTAGCACTTTGGGAGGCCGAGGTGAGAAGATTGCCTGAGTTCAAGGGTTCAAGACCAGCCTCAGCAACGTGGAGAAACCTCGGATCTACAATAAATCAAAAAATTAGCCAGGAGTGGTGGCACACGCCTGTAGTTACAGCTCCCGCCATTCAGGAACTTAGATCTGGGTCTTGTAACTTCCATCTTGGGAAACTTCATTCTGCTGGATGCCTGCCTCAGTAGTGCTTGACTCAGAGGAGCTGTTTTAGAATATTGAGTGGCAGTGTTCTCAGTAGTCCCCAAATGTGGGATTCATGTCTTTGCTGGTTCTTGAGAGGATGATTTAGGTAGAACATGGATAATTATCTTGATCATAATAGTATTATTATGGCATCCTTCCATTGCCATTGGAAAGGCCATGTGGCTAATCAGAGATGGTAAATTAGAGGAAAGATAAAGAGGGGAAAGAAGGCCAAAAAGAGAGACCCAGTGGAAGTAAAAGATAAGCCAGGGAACTCCCGAAGCACCAAGAAAAAGATAGCACTTCTGGACCTAACTCAGGAGTCGTGGGTTTTTCTTCACAGGGCTTTGTGTGGTGAGAGGACACACAGAAGGTCCCAGTGAAGGGAACCAAAAGGCTATTTGGGAGGATGGATCCTGAGAATACAAACTGACTATCCCAAACCTCCCCTGACCTTTTTTTTTTTTTTTTTTTTTTTTAGTTGGAGTCTCACTCTGTCGCCCAGATTGGAGCGCAGTGGCCACTCCCGGCCACCACAGCCTCAACCTGCTGGGCTCCGGCGATCCTTCCGCCTCAGCCTTCCGAGTAGCCGGAATTACAGGCATGCGCTACCACGCCCGGCTGATTTTTTGATTTATTGTAGAGATGAGGTCTTGCCGCCCAGGCGGGTCTCGAACCCGCGGGCTCAGGCAATCCACTCACCTCAGCCTCCCAAAGGTGCGGGATTACAGGTTGAGTCACCGAGCCCAGCTTCCCCTGACCTTTTTTAAGGGCTCCTCTGCTTCTGACCTAAGAACTTTGTACCCCATCAGATATACTCTTCTCTTCTCTAAAACCACAGAGAAAAAGAATCAGAAAGGTGAGGGGAAAAGGCAATGGTCAACAAATTAAAGGTTCATAGAGGGCGATGGAAATGCCAGAGAAGAAAGAACTTTGTGAAGCTGGAGTGTAGTCAGCTATGTGGATGTCCATGCTTTGTCATTTCATTAGGAAAGGAAGTTTGAAATAAATATGCCAAGTTAGAGAAAAAAAGTGGCTAATGTCCTGTAGGGCAGTAAAACTGTAATCTTTGGGGTTATATTTTCTACTGAACGGATAACATATAACTTCACAAAAAACAAGCCTTTAATTAATGGCTTTTTCAAAAACCCCAAAGTCAAACAGTTCTATTCCTTAGATAATTATTTACATAATCCTTGTATGTGCCTATGAATGTCCCCATATAACAATGAAAGGACATAAAACCCAACTTTTTGTCTATGTCTAGATTTTAAATAGTTTTTCCCTAACAATATAAAGAACAAGTATCATGCATAATGGTTGAGATAGTACTAAGATGTAAAAGAAAAAGCGACAAAAACAACAAGAGAGTGTGACTTTTCTTTTTTTTTGAGTTGGAGTTTCACTCTGTCGCCCAGACTGGAGTGCAGTGGCCGCTCCCGGCCACCGCCTTGACCTGCTGGGCTCCGGCGATCCTTCTGCCTCAACCTTCTGAGTAGCTGGAACTACAGGCGTGCGCTACCACGCCCGGCTCATTTTTTACTTTTATTGTAGAGATGAGGTCTCGCCAATTTGCCCAGGCAGGTCTCGAACCCGCAGGCTCAGGCAATCCACTCACCTCAGCCTCCCAAAGGCGCAGGATTACAGGCTGAGCCACCGAGCCCCGCTGAGAGTGTGACTTTTCAAAAACCTTCAGCATGTTGTCAGTTGAAGAATGACCAGGCTCTCATAAATTCGGAAAGGAAAACTTTATGTCTCTAATGTGTTGCAGCCTACAGACAACTATTCTGACAGGTTGGGAAGCCAGAAACAGGCACTTTGAGGGTAGGAAGAATATTTATGAAATAATTAATGGAAGGAGAAACATTCACATACACAACTGAGCTTTATGCCTCTTCATGGGACTCATGTTTCAAAAAATCTTGGTGTTGGCATGATCTGAGGGTGGAGTTTTCAGCTCTCTAATGTCAAAAGGTAAAGCAGAGGACACAAAAGCTCTCACTGCACAACCTCCATAGACTAGCCAGAACCACTCTGTGGTTGGTGTCTCTTATCAGGTTTTAGGATCTCTCTAGAGTTCCCTTTGCCAATAGGTCTATTCAGCCTGTTGGGGGGGGAACTTAGGATTTTTATTTTTAAATTGTTTTTCTTTGTACAGACAGGGTCTCACTCTGTTAGGCTGGGGTGCAGTAGCACAATCATAGCTCACTGCAGCCTTCAACTCCTGAGCTCAAGTAATGTTTCCCTCTCAGCCCTGAATAGCTGGGGCTGCAAGCAAGTGCCACCATGCCTAGCTAACTTATTTTATTCTTTTTTTTTTAGTGATGGGGTCTCTCTTGTTGCCCAGGCTGGTCTTGAACTCCTAGCCTCAAGCAATCCCCCCCCAACTTCTCAAAGTGCTGGGATTACAAACTTGAGCCACCACATCCAGCCCAGATTTTATTTTTATTTGCTAGTGCCAAAGCACCATATTTTGGGGAATCATTTTCTGTGCCCCAATAGTAGCCAAGGAAGTAAGAAATGTGAGAGAAGTTTCCCAAAAAGAATGTGACTAAGAGATCATTAGAGAAGGTGGAGCTGTGGCCCAATGGAAGGTAGAAAGAGATCTGTAATAATCCTAACTAAATGGGATATCTTTTTTACTCCCACAATATCACCAGAAGACTTCTGACAGAAAATGTGTGGGATTTCCCATACCAAATAATTATCCAACTTCTGCAGACACCAATTAGGTATCCTAAATTTTGATTCATTGAGGAGTTAGCACAAATCCCACAGGTTAAGGGCTCAGTCCTACAAGTCACTCCCCCATCTTCAGATGCCAATCACAAGGCAGATCCTCAGGTTACTCACCTGTTCTTATGACAGACTAGGTATAAATCAGGAGTTCCCAAAACCCCTTCCTCATTTGCTAGAATGATTCCTAGAAACCAGGGGAACACTTGGCTTACTAACCAGTTTATTATAAAAGATATTGTAAAGGATACAAAGGAATATCCAGATGAAGATGTACATACAGTGAGGTCAAGGAAGGGTCCCAAGCACAGAAACATTTATCCCCATGTAGTTTGAGATATGCCACCCTCCTGACACATGGATGCATTCATAGTCACCAACCTAGAAGTTCTCTGAAACCAGTCATTTAGGGGTTTTATGGAGGTTTTACTACGTAGACATGATTGATTAAATTAACTCCCAAGATAGGGGGTGGGGCTAAAAGTTCCAACCCTCTAATCACATGGTTAGCTCCCCTGGCAAGCAGCCCCATTCTGAGGTTATCTAAGGGCTTTCCAAAAGTAACGTCATTAACATAAGTTCAGGTGTGACTGAAAGGGGTTTGTTATGAATACAAAAAACACTCTTTTTACTTCTATCGTAAGAGTTGTAGAGCTGCTTCAGGAACCAGGGATAAAATACAAATATCAGTAACTAAGGGCAAAAACTAAATACATATTTTTCTTATTATGTCACCAAAAGGTGCACAATTGAGCCTTCTGCACATCCCTGGTAGCACAATTGGGCCTTCTGCACATCCCTGGTAGCCACACCAAAAAGAAAAGCACTACTAGAGAGAAGCTGTCTCTTCTGCTATGTCTTGCAGTGTTCCCTCCAGCCCCATTTACTGACAGAACCTAACATTGTGCCAGATGGCAAAGAAGAAATGTTTACAGGGTCCAGATCCAGCATCACAAAACAGAGCAAAGATGGAGGGGATCTGGACTAGAGATGCAGTAAAATAATAATGAGCACTCTTCACACCTTTGGCTGCACAGTTTCTATATTACAAACCATTTTACATACATTTGAACTTCCATACTACAATAAAACAACTCTATTTTCACCTATCAAGACAAAGGCACCTTACAAGTGAGGAAATTCTCGCCCTCCTCTCAAAATAAAGAGATAGTCCCAGTTACCATATAGCTCAATATAAAACTACATTATTTATTTTTCAAATTCAGTCACAGGGCCAGGCATGGTAGCTCATGCCTGTAATACCAGCACTTTAGGAGGCTGAGGCAGGCAGATTTCTTAAGTCCAGGAGTTTAAGACCATTCTGGGCAACATAGAGAGACCTTGTGCCTACAAAGAAATAAAAAAATAGTGGGGCATGGTGGTGTGCACCTGTAGTCCCCACTACTTAGGAGGCTGAGGCCAAAGGATTGCCTGAGTCCAAGAGCTTGAGGCTATAGTAAACCATGTTCATGCCACTGCATTCCAGCCTGGGTGACAGAATGAGACCCCGACTCAAAAAAAAAAAAAAACTCTTTGACTATACTGTTACGAAAAACACTGTTCTGTAAACATAACTTCCAACAATTTGTATATAAAATAATAACACTCACACTTGTAATCCCAGTGCTTTGGGAGGCCCTGACAGAATCGCTTGAGCCCAAGAGTTCAAAGCTGCAGTGAGCTATGATCACATCACTGCACTTAGCCTGGGCAACAGGGCAAGATCCTGTCTTTAAAAAAAAAAAAAAAAAGCCAGACGGAATGGCTCATGCATATAATACCAGCATTTCAGCATTCTGAGAGTTCAAGGCAAGAAAGGATTGTCTTGCCTGAGCCCAAGAGTTAGGGACCAGCATAGGCAACATGGCAAGGCCTCATCTCTATAATAAAAAAAATTAGCTGGGCATGGTGGCACATATCTATGGACCCAGCTACCACTTGGAAGGGTGAGGCAAAAAAATCACCTGAGTCCAGCAGGTCGAGGCTGCAGTATCTGTGACAGTGTCACTGCACTGGGTAACAGAGTGAGACTCTGAATCAAAAAAAAAAAAAAGCATAATGTAAAAGACAGAAAGAAATGGATAATATATACAAATAAAAAAATACACATGAGAAGCAAAGAGAAAGCATGCAAAGCTATTTCAGTTATTTTTTCTGTAATTGGTCACACTTCCCATTTCATGTCTTCTTAGTTTAACCTTAGCCAGAATCACAGCTGGTCAGAGTTCTTTACCTGGTAAAGTGAACACACCTTCATTCCTGAAGGGTCTGGATTCTCAATAGTCCTGCCTTTTCTTGTTTGTTGTGGTTTTCCATTAACCCTTACCATTGGACTTGGAAGTACTGAGAGGCAATACAATGGTTAACTGGAACCATGCTCATAGTCAAAGCTTTCTGCAATTCACCCTATATCTAAAAAGTCTCTTCTTCATTTATGTCTTACTCTGGTAGCAGACCTCATCTTTCCATAGTTGTGGTGTTAACACAAAAGAAGAATCCAGGTCCTTATTCTTAATTTCCTGAATTAACACAGCACAACTTTTTCACAGGTAACAGAAATTTACTGAGCTTTACAAAAATAGGTGTGTTCCATCCATTCCAGAATAAGAAGTGTATAAAATACAATATTAGATTTAAATTTCTCTCCTTTCACAATTCCATCAGCACCGTTTCCCTGGATATTTTTAGGTGGCTAACTTTTCTAGTCAGATAGTCCAAACTCCCAGAATAGAGCTGGGGACCTCCCTCAACCTCTGGGTCCCTCTGTACCAACTCAAGTTGGGTACTCCCCTTTATTCGGCAGAATAATTCAGCCCTCAGCCCCTTTCATATCCAAACAGTACAAAAACTCCATGAAATATTTTTAATACCAAAAGAAAAACAAATTCTTATAGTTAAATTCTGCCTGTCCCAGACCAATTCAAAAAAGTCAGTTTTATCTTCTGCTTTTTTTTTTTTGAGTTGGAGTCTCACTCAGTCGCCCAGACTGGAGTGCAGTAGCCGCTCCCGGCCACCGCAGCCTCGACCTGCTGGGCTCCGGCGATCCTTCCGCCTCAGCCTTCCGAGTAGCCGGAATTACAGGCGCACTACCACGCCTGGCTAATTTTTTGATTTATTGTAGAGATGAGGTCTCGCCTGCCCAGGTATCTTCTGCTTTCTGAACACAAGGTGTGAACTAACTATTCCCATAACCACACACCCCAAAAGTCTGCATCCAGAACAGGAGGACAAAGTACCTGGAGCCATTTAGGACTCACCTCAGAGGCTTTTGCCACAGAAGTCTGCAGCTCCTGAAGAACCACAGGGAAGGGTCTGGGATAGTGATAGGGTTCTATGAAAGCACAGCCTCAGGGTGGCAAGGGAGTAATGGAGTGTCAACCCCTGGGGCAGAACCACCAACACCTGAGCCTGAGCTAAACCCTTCCCCGGGGGCACTCACTGGCTCCTCCAGAAAAGAACTGTTACGGGACACAGGGAGCCCCTCGGGCCCACCCACCACGGAGCAGATGGTCATGGACACATCTCCTGAACCAAACATGAAGTATGGAAAGAGGGTCCCCGAGAAAGAAGTCGGAGGGAAGGAGAAAATGTGGGACCCATCAGTCATGTTATAGAAGGAGACATCGCCTTCACTGTAGTCCAGGAAAACTCCCACCCTGTGGAGAACTTCCTGTTTAAGGGATAGCTGAGTCTCAGTTTTAGTACAGGCATAATATTTATCATCAAAATGCCCCACAACCCAGAACCCCTTCTCTGGAGATGCTCTGTGCCAGTATGTCCTTTTCGCATCTTTTCCACAGACACCCAGAGTCCACGTGCACTTGTCTCCATTTCTGACCTCCACCTCCCAGTAACAACGCCCTGATGAGATGCCCTCAAGGCCCAACACGCTGTAGGTGCCCCCTGAGCCCTCAAAGGTGTCCTTCCAGGTCAGACTCTTCTTTTCATGAGAGATAGCAAGGTTGGGATGGGCAGAGCCTGGATCCAGAGTGACAGACCCTGCAGAGAGAGTTACTAATCACACAAGCCCTCCCCTGCACCATAACAAGGGCACACAATTCCCACCACCCTCAGAGTCATTCAGTTGCAGGAGGGAAGGGCAAGCCGCTGAGATAAAAGCCTTGTGACTTCTCAAGCTCATGCTCTTCAAGCTGAAGAAACCAGGGGACTGATTTGAGGGTTAGATATATCACAGGTTCCTTGAGGACTAGTCTCACCCAACCCACCACCACTGTTAGTGCCAGCATCTGTATCATCACAGAGAACTGAAGGAGAAGTCAGAAGTCATGGGGACAGCAGGAAGAGCACCCAGAAAGAACACAGAGTCACTCACAGGCCTGAAACTGTTCCTTCCGCCAATCTGCAAAAGAACCACACATTTCACATCAGGGATTTGCAGTTATACACATCAAAGTTATACACACCTAGTCTTCTGAAACAAAGTAATACAGGAGTTACAGGGAAAAATGTGTTTGAAAACATTCAGTTGATGCATTTCTTTCTTTCACACACAAGCACATACACACTCACACACACACACACACACACACACCCTAATCATGCTGCAATCTCCCTATGAAGGTTAAGCCACAAAGCTCAAAAACATCAAGGGATTGAGAGGCTAGATACCAACCTGAACAGAAAAGTCATTTCCCAGATTTTACTTTCAAATCTTGCTTTCTCAAGTCCTTAGTCATACAACCATCATGAAAATGAGGGGTTTTTTGTTTTTGTTTTTGGTTTCTGCTTTTTTTAGAAAGAACTGGGGAGATGAAAATTTCCAAGACCTCCATTTACTTATGAAGAACTGACTGAGCTGAACTTGTAGGTTACCTCTAAGCCATGGACAGAGAGGGAATTACATACAGCTGAGCTGAATTTGGAGAATAATTGTTAACCATGAGTAAAGAGAAATAAGAATATGGAATAAGTGAAATTTTGTCCAGTTAGGAAGCAACGGAGAAGTTTCTAGGATGGGAGAGAGAAAAGCTCAAAGGAGGAAACACATATATCCAGTGAAAGGTCAGACCCTTGTAATTTCTATTTCCTTTTTCATGGGCTGGTGGGAACAAAAACATCCCTGTAGATATGGGAGAGCCCCAAAACTATTAGATCTAGTCATCTGACTTCCCCAAGAATTACTCAGAAAGATTGAAATCTTCCAGGAGAAGCCCCACTGTGATAGGCATTAAAAGATGTCCATGCCTTAAGCCCAGAATACATTATATACATAGCAAGGGGAACTTTACAAATGTGATTAATATGAAGGACCTTGAGATTGGGAGATTATCCAGGTAAGTCCAAACTAATGACATGAAAGCTTAAAAACAGATCTTTCTAAGATGTGGTCAGAAAAATAGATGTAATCACAGAAGCAGGGTCAGAGATGCTATATTGCTTGCTTTGAAGATGGACAAATGGGCTCACAAAAGAAGGAATACAGATGGCCTCTGAAAAGCTCCAGAAAGGAACACAGCCTTATTGACGACTTATTGGGCTTCTGACCTACAGAGCTGTAAAATAATAAGTTTATGGTGGTTTAAGCCACTAAGTTTGTGGCAATTTGTTATGGCAGCAAATAGAAAACTAATAAACCCACAAAGGGTTAGGTGCCACATCCAACATGGAATGAGACACCAGCAGGGGAAGGTGTCAGGAGAGAGGAGCAAGTTCCCCAACACCTGCTCGTGGAAAGCTGAGGACCCAGAAAATCTACATGCTCTGCTGGAAGGTGGGAAGGCAGAGAGATGCCAGTGTGGACCAGGTACAGACTGAGGTCAAGAGGAATAAGCCACAAGATGTAGCCATTTTTCAAACAGAGACAAGTAACTCAGACCATGAACTTTACCTTGGGGTCAGGGGAGCAGGTGGACCAACAATGCCACTAGACAGCCAGATGGGCCCTGCCCCTTCTCAGCAGACAACAACCCAAGGACCTTAATAACCAGATCATACTAGCCTCCTTAGGTTAAGAGCCTGAAATTACTAAGCGAGAAGCACAAGTGTACCCTCTCCCTTACCGTCCTAAGAGCATATAGTCTCTTCCAACCTCTATACTCCCTTTTGGGAAGAAGATATTATGATCACTGACCAAAGAAAAGTCAATATATGTCATAAGACCCCAGAATGTCTTCAATTGGAGAGCTTTTGCCTCCCACAGGGTAGAGTATCAGGAGCAAGATTAGAACAATTAGAGAAATAAATGAACAACATTTATCTTGCAAATTTGGGTGTAAATTTGTGACCACTATTCCCACTTATGCAGGTTCAGTCAGATCAGTGGGCATTTCCATCATTGATGATTTACTTAATACAAACAGGATCACATAAAATAGCTGGGTGATCCTTTTGTAACTCATAAGTGTGATGATTGAGTGTTCATGCTCACGTGTGAGATGTGCCTCCCTCAAACCTTGTTATGATATTGGCACATTACTTGCCTGACATTAAAAAAAGCAAAAAGTGGTAAGTAACTCAGATGATCCTTTGAGAAAAGTAAACTTTTTTTTTTTGAGTCTCACTCTGTTGCCCAAGTTGGAGTGCAGTGGCACGCTCACAGCCACCGAAGCCTTGACCTGCTGTGCTCAGGCGCTCCTTCCACCTCAGCCTTCCAAGTAAATGGAACTACAGGCACATGCCACCATGCCCGGCTAGAAAAGTAAACTTTAATATACTTGTTTCTCACCAAAACATTAGTTGATATTTGACTATAATTTTCTATATCATAACTTATAGAGAAAAGAAGAGAGAGGAGGAGGAGAAGGAAACAAAAGAAAAAGAGAAGGAGGAAGAGGAGAAACGAGAGGCATTTAATTTTGCGAGTATCAAATACTAATACATTTTCACTTAATTTCCACAGCAAATGTTTGGATTAGAAATTCTTGTTTTGCTTTTTTTTTTAATCAGGGTCAAACTCTGTCACCCAGGCTAAAGTACATTGGCACGATCACAGCTCACTGTAGCTTCAAACTCCTGGACTCAAATGATCCTCCTACCTCAGTCTCCCAAGAAGCTGGGACTATAGGCAGGCAACACCACACTCAGCTTTTTTTTCTTTCTTTGTAGAGTCAAAGCCTCACTATGTTGCTCAGGCTGGTCTCAAACTCTTGGGCTCAAGCAATCCTCCTGTCTTGGCCTCCCCAAGTGCTGGGATTACAGGCATGAGCCACCATGCCCAGCCTATTGTTCCAATTTTATGAATACGATGAGATCAGATATTTTTTCTACCTCACACTATTAGGTCAATATAAAAATGTTGATTCTAGCCGGGCTCAGTGGCTCAGCCTGTAATCCCACGCCTTTGGGAGGCTGAGGTAAGTGGATTGCCTGAGCCTGCGGGTTCAAGACCTGCCTGGGCAGCGAGACCTCATCTCTACAAAAAAGCAAAAAATCAGCCGGGCCTGGTAGTGCATGCCTGTAATTCCGGCTACTCGGAAGGCTGAGGTGGAAGGATCGCCGGAGCCCAGCAGGTCGAGGCTGCGGTGGCTGGGAGCAGCCACTGCACTCCAGTCTGGGCGACAGAGTGAGACTCCCACTCAAAAAAAAAAAAATGTTGATTCTAGTACAATGGCAAACATAATAAAATAAAAGCATATATAAGATGCACATTCATAGACTTTCAGCAGAAAAGGGGGAGATTGCAAAAGAAGATTTCTGACCCTCACTTTTTAACCAACAAATCCTCAGGAGAACCAGTCAGTCTACTTAGGTGGGTTCCTCATACACCTTGTCCCTAGGTCTCCTTCATCCCATGGCCCACCCCTTCTCTGTCTCTCACAGTCTATATCCCTGACCATGAGCAGCATCATCCAGAGGAGAGGAAGAGGAAGTCACACAGGCTCAGGTGGCACAGATCCTAAACTCACCCCAGTGGTTAAGGTCCTCTGGAGAACCCTTCATTACATTGGGATGACCTTGCCTGTACTCCTGCTCCAACTGCTGCTGGAAGGTTGAGATGGTCTTATTATCAGGGGCAAACCCAAGTAGATATTTACTTCAAAATGGCTTAAAAATAAATATCAATCTTTGCTGAAATCTCTTAAAGAGATATCAAGGAGTTGATTACATTTCAAGCACTCAGCCTGCAAACCCTCTTCATACTTCCCAGTTCAAACTGTCTTAGCTATGATGTTAGTCTCTCTTCCACCACTCTTGGCCATACAGAATCTCTACAAAGTCAATCTTGGGCACACTACTTTCCTTATTGTCTCATCTCTCTTCCCTCCCTAGTCTTTTCTTCCTTGATTTCCTTCCTGTCCTTTCTTAGGTCACTATTTTAACTTCTCTAGGTTTCTCCTTTTACAGTTTTCACACATTACCCCTTTAAAAAACCCAGCCAAGGGCTAAGCCCACCAGGCAAAACAGAATTCTTCTAAAAGAAGAGAAAATGATTGTGCACAATTATAAGTTGTATTTTTGTTTCTATAACACATATACCTAGAACTCTGCATATACTTTCAGGTGGCTCACAGAGCCCACCCCAAGACCATAAAATTCCTGAAGGCTCTGAACCCCAGATTCAGAACTTCTGCTCTAAAGCAACTAGTTCTCCATCAACTAATTTCCCATCAACCTAGGAGGCTTACAGGAAGAAACGCAGCTTGGATAGCGAGCCAGAGCATGAGGAAGCAGAGAGAAACCCAATGCCCTAGAGGCAGAAGACCAGAAGCAACAGGAAAACCACAACTGGACCAGAAAGATAGGAACTTTGGGGTAAAAGGATACAGAACCAAGGACTCTCAAAGGAAGACTTGACCCCTAAAACACAATCGTGGTTCCTAAAATCTTCTTAGACCAGCAATACTCGATCTACATAGTCATGACTCTGCTCCTGATTTCCTTACAACTGAACTCTCCATTGTCACTGCACCAGTGAGAAGTATCAATTGAACAAGTGTTTTCAGAGGGTGTTGCTAACCCTAACAGTGACATGCAGTAGAGGAAGGGGCCAGAATGGTGGCAGGTCTGTGCTCCCAAAGAGTCCCTTCAGTCTTTCCATGGAGACTACAAGAGTGACAGAGAGCAGGGATGCCAATCCCATCATGGGGTGGGGACCACTGATAGAGAAGAGGCCTGGGCACTGGGGGAGATAAGACCAGAGGAAACATTAGTGTCACTTACCTGCATATATCTGGGCCTTCTTCCAGGCTGAAAGGGAACACACTCTGGTAAGACCTCAGTCAGAACAAGCCTGTTCAGCATGATTCTACTGGCCCTTGCCTCCCCTCTGTTCAAAAGGAGAGACCTATCCATAGAAGGAGAGAGGCTGGACAGCAGGCTGCTATGGGAAATTCCCTGGACACAGATTAGGAAGCCTGCTTACAGGCTGAGTTCCACCACTATCCTGCTACTGTGTGACTTTTGACTGTGGAATAGCTAGCTGTCTGTGCCTCAAAATCTTCAAAGCTTCATATTCTATTTCATTTAATTTTGCTGCTGAGAATTAAAAAATTATATTATGTGTGAAAATACTTTAGGGAATTATTCCATAATTGTAAGAAAGCTGTATTATTCTCATCCCTTTTCCGACAATGACATATTTGAGAAATCAGCAGACAGAAGGAAAGATTTAAGGACAGAGATGTGAGGTGAGTTCTGGGGTAAAAGTGGTCACAGATAAAATATTTCTAAAGGTAAACATCACTATGCTGGGGAGCATTCAGCTCACCCCATCACATCACCACACATGGTCAGCAGTCTAGTCCTCTCCCCATCACTTTTTTTTTTTTTTTGGAAACTATGGCTTTTTATTTTCATGTGGACAAGTCAGTAGCCTTTGTTCAGTTTTTTTTTTTAAAGGAAAAAGAAAAGGCCCACAAAACAAAATCCTTGGGCTTAAAAGAAACCTAAGCCTGTCACAGGAGCCTAGAGGATTCATATTTTTATAGATGAGAAATACAATGCAGATTTTTCTAAAGAGTGTTTAAAGGAATGATAGTTTAGGGGGCTTATTTCCCAGACCCAAAGTGATTTGGGAGAGGTATCACAGTGTTAGGTATAGGGTGATAGGACAGTGGTCACTGCCAAGGGCCTTGGAACGAGTCTTGCTGTCACACAATGCAGGTAACAGAGAGTGGGACAACAAAAAATAATCAAGGTGCCAACCAACATTCTTAGATCGAGCATTCATCATATAAGTCCAAAAGGTGTAGGCATAGGCCGCGTTGGGGTACAGGTGCCGAAAGCTGTCAGCCAGTGGCACAGCCCGCGCAGTTCCCCAAAGCCTTGGCGCTCCTGTGGCGTGAAGCCAGCATTCTTTTTGCTTCCCTTGGGGTTGCAAAGATCAATTTCTTCATGAGCCACATTGAGATCTCCACACAGCACAACGGGCTTTCGGGAAGCCAAACCCTTCAGGAACTTGCAAAAGGCTTCATCCCAGCTCTGCCGGTACTCCAGGCGTACCAGACCACGGCCTGCATTGGGTACATAGGCTGTTACCAGCACAAACGTTTCATATTCAGCCACTATCACCCGGCCTTCTTGATCATGCTCATCCTCACCAATGCCATAAGAAACTTTGAGTGGGCACTGGCGGGAAAGTAGGCCCACACCACTGTACCTTTCCTTGTCCGAAGGAGCAGACCAGTACTGATGGGATAGTCCAAATAGCTCTTGAAGTTCAGGTGGTGGTTTGTTCTCTGAACATTTGGTCTCTTGGAGGCAGAGGATATCTGGGGCTTCTTCCTTTACCCAATCTAATCCTTTCTTCTTAATCCAGGCTCGAAGGCCGTCCACATTCCAAGAGCAGATCTTAAGTGTGGCAGTTTTGCCACTGGGTGAGGTTTTCTTATCTGGGGGATCCTCATACAGGATTGGGCCCTCTCCTGCTGCCTCTTTGTCGTTTTTCTTTGCTCCCGTCTTACTCTTCTTGGCCTCTGGCTCCGTCTTAGGTTCTTCCCCGTCTTCTGCCACGGCTCCCTTTTTCCCGCACTTAGGCATCCCTGTAACGAAGGCCCTCCAGCACCTGTACCACGTTGCCCACCGAAGCAGTATTTTCTTTCTTTTTTTTTTTTACCGTGTGACCCGAGCACAAAGAGTCCCCATCATTTTTTAACAGCACCTTCAGGAGCTGCAGAGCACAGACTCCCTGGATAAGTTGGCGGGGAGGTCACACTCCTGAACTTAATGATTTAATTTACTTAGATAGCTCATTTAATAAAATAGCAGAGCATCTGGCTTTTGGCTACTAGGTATAGATTGAGAGCTAGATACATTGAAGGCTCAAAAACAAACAATATGGTAGACAGGCCAGGTTTGGAATAAAATCCATGACATAGAACAGACTCCAGGGGTCACCATCACACAGGTTCCCAAGCGCTGGGTAGGAAAACAGTTGCCCAGATGTGGGAGAGCCCATGGAGCACGGTTCAGCCTCCCACCAGCTTCTGCTTCTGATCCCCTGACAGAAACAAGGAGAGGGGACACCTGGGCATAGGTGGGATGAAAGACAAGGGACATCTGGAGGGTCACTCACCAGTCATGTAGACTGCCTTCCTCCATTCTAAAAGGCAACACACAAGAAGCAGGTGAGCTAAAAACCAGAATGTTTCTTAGAGGAGATGCAGAGAGTTCAAAAGGGAAAGCAGAACTTACCAAGAGCTTCCCTGAAGCTCCCTGAAAGAGAATGAAAAAGTATGAACTGCCATCCCTAAGAAAGAAATGACTATGCCTGGAGAACCCACAAAAAAAGTACTTTCTGTATCCTACAGGGAGTTCTAACCCCAGACCCACCCAAGCCTCCATGGCTTCAGCAGTCAGTCCTTTTTGGATCCCCTTAGCCCCCTGCTCTGTGGAGAGCTAGCCCCACAACTTGGCACCAGTTGCTGCACTTGCCCCCCTTGGCCCCTGTCCGGTCTTACTGCAGGCCTTCAGCGCCTCCTCCTTTGCCTGTCGATGCTCTTCCCTAGTCTGGCGCTGAGTCTTCTGTGTCCGCAGCTCCTGCAACTTTGCAGCGTTTTCCCTCTTGACAACATAGAGGGCCCCAAGGAGTAGGAGCCCCAGCAGGATCAAGCTCACAACAAAAGCTGGCTTCCAGGGAGAGGCCTGAGGGAAGAAGGGCTCTGTGGCCCAGGCGGAGACTCAATCAGAGGCACACCAGACCACAGTCAGCCCAGCACACTCAGACACCGGCCCCCTCCTCTGGCCCTGCTGGGAGCAAGGAGCAGTGCTGACCTGGGATGAAAATGGCCATCGCCTTTTCCTGGCCCAGGATGGGGTTGAGGATGGAGCAGGTCACATTGCCCGCAGAGCTGTCTCTCACCACCAGAGCGGCCTGCACGCTGAACAGCCCTGCCGCGTCTTGGGCATGCGCTTCAGAGAACGCCAGGAACTTCTCTCCGCTGAGGTCTCTCCACTGCACCTGGGGTTTCGGGAACCACCCCGAGGCCGAACACACCACGCGGACCCCGTCCTCCTCCGGCCCTTCGATGTGCACTTGAGGGGCAGAGCCCACCCCTGCGAAAGGAAGCTGTGGAGTCCATGAAGCCCTCCTTGGGCCCCGGGACCCCAGCATTGCCTACGTTTGCCCAGCTCCAGGGGAAGCCATTCACATTGCATTCTGGGGGGCCTATGGGAAGGCTGCCCCCTAGAGGAGGCAAGGCAATGGCCCTGCTACAGGGAACAGAAGGAAGAAGGGGCCCGTGGGGGCCACAGAGGATAAGGGGCTTTTCTCCCCACCAGGTAGAAAATCGAAAATCTGAGGCTAAGAGGAAGAGGAGTTTGGTCCCACGATCCGTCTTACATCTCTACTGTTCTCACCTCATGCACTCGCCCGGGGCATCTTTTTTCATGTCCTCTCCTCTCTTTGTAAATTACTTCCAAAAGTATATTGATTGACAACTCTTTCTCCTGAACTCTCCTTGCAACCACATCTCAAAGGTCATCTCTTTATCATATATACTTCAAACTCAAAATTCCAGACCTGAATTCATTATTTTGTCCCAGCCATGGTAGATTGATTATTAAAAGATCCTCGGTTTTTCATCCTACTTTATATCCGGCTCATCTTCTGCCACATACTTTTTAGTGACTTCACATTCTGTGCCAGGGCTCAATCATAGGACTTGATTTGGCTAATAAGAGATTAGCAAATGGAACTCAAGCAGAGGTTTGAAAAGCACTTGCAGGACTGGTTTTGCCCTCTGCCATTTCCATGGGAAGGACATGCTTGGGCTAGCCACTGGAGGATGAGCCCTATGGAAACATCACCTGGTCACCCTAGCCTTTCCTGCTGAAGCTATTCTAGATTAGCCAACAGTCAGTCGACCACCAGAAATGTGAACATACCCAGCCAAGGTCCACGTGGTGACCTCTTCAGCTGACCAAAGATAAATAAGCCCAGATGAGAATAGCCAAGTCCAGCCCAAAGTCCCTTACTGGCCAAATTAAATGTTTATTACCTCAAGATTTTGTGACTGTTCAGTTACACAGCATTATTACAGCAGTGAGTAACCGATACATAATTAGCAATCTTCCTACCACTAAACTACAAGCAACCAAAGCAAACCCCTGGGATTCTCTGCATCCCCTTTTGCTCCTACAAACTCTCTGTGTTCCCAAGTCCAGGGATCCCCAACCTCCAGGCCATGAACGAATACCAATCTGTGGCCTGTCAGGAATCAGGCCACACAGCAGGAGGTGAGTGGCAGGCAAGCAAGCAAAGCTTCATCTGTATTACAGCCACTCTCCATTGCTCGCATTACTGCTTGAGCTCCACCTCCTGTTAGATCAGCGGAGGCATTAGATTCTCATAGGAGTGTGAACCCTATTGTGAATTGCGCATGGAGGCTCTAGAAATAAAATACACAATAAATGTAATGCACTTGAATCATCCTGAAACCTGCCCCCATTCGTGGAAAAATTGTCTTCCACAAAACCAGTCCCTGGTGCCAAAAAGGTTGAGGACTGTTGCCCAAACCTACTCACTCAGTTGAGTCTAGTTTTCAACCCTCTCTGATGTCTGACCCTCCTCTCGCTTCACTGCCCCACTGCTGCTGCCCAAGGTCAGGCAGTCATCCTCTCCACCTCAGAACTGCACTCCACACCTCCAGTCTTGCTCATCTTCCATTCATCCTCCTCACAGCTGCCAAAGTGAGCACACCCAGTGCTCTGTTTAAAGTTTCCTCAGCTCTGCATCCAGACTCCATAACACAGTACAAAAGCCTTTGCTGATTTGGAGACCGCCTTTCTCTCCAAACTCCTTCTCTCTACTTTTTCCTCTCCCAGTTCCACCATCTGTGCCCCTTGGGGCCCACACACTCCAGCCCCAAGGATTTTTTGGTTAACTGCTAACAGCCACAATCACCAAGCTATGTATCTCCCTCTCTGTTCATGTTCCAATTCATCAACCTCAAGGACATCTGCCTGGTGAACTTGTGTGCCTGCTCAAGCGTCCACTCCTAATGACTGTTCCTGATAGCCTTGGGCAGTGCTAATCAATCCCTCCTCTCTGTACCTTTTGCCAGGAACATCCCTTTATTCCAGTATTGTCACCTCTTATCACCCTCCGCCTCCACTCCTCCCACCAGCACACACCAGTCATGCTCCTGCTGCAAGGGTTTCATTGTGGATGTTTGCTCTGCTTGGAACTCTTGTCCCTCACCTATACACTTGGCGAAACACCTATTTCCTTGAGCCTTTGTTCAGATTGTAAATACAGCCCGCCTGAGCTCCGTGTAATGAAGCCCTCACCCCCAACCCTGCAACTTGATGCCCTTCCATTGCTCTACCTGGCCTTTCATCCCAAGCACTTATCACTTCTAACATCATCTACAACTTATTTACTTATTGTGATTTTTCTATCTCTGCCTCTAGAATATAAACTCCGCAGGACAGGGATCATTGTTTGCTTTGCTGATGTATCCCAGATGCCCCAGAACAAGGCCTGGTGCATATTAGGGGCTCTATATGTTTGTATTGAATAAGTAAATGAGTGAATGGGCATCCTTTTCCTTATCTATAGAAGGAAGGGCTGAGTTCAAGGTCCCTGAGGTTCCTCCCAGCTCCATACTCCAGGACTCCAGAATACAGATCAAGTTACCAACCTGCCACCTTCAGTTCCAACCTGGTCTCTTCATAGAAGGTTCCCTTTTTGAAGAAGCAGGTGTACAGCCCATTGTCGGAAACCTGGACCTTGTGGATGCGCACAGAAGCCTCCCCCTGGGTGAGGAAGTCCCTCACCAGCGAGGTCCGCCCTTGGTACTGGGCCATCTTCTCCTCATCCTGCTCTTGTTGGTTCCGATAGACGAACACCACTTCTGAGAACTTGCTGCGGAACCACCTCAGCTCCATGTGCTCCGCACTCATGGCTGGTGACAGGGAGCAGGGTAGCGTGGCATTCCCACCCAGCACTGCCACAATGGGATCCAAGGGTCCAATCACAAGGAACTCATCTGTGGACACAGACATGGGAGTGGGAAAGCTGGAAAGACACAGCCCGAGGGGCAGAGAACACATGCCATCCAGTGCCAGGGCAGGCAGGCTGGGAGCAGGTGCTGGACGAGATGACCCTGAGGCCTGATGGACTTGGCAGTAATGATTCTGAATCCGGATGAGATCTTTTGACCCAGAAGTGATGACAAAGAGATTCCTTCACTGACCTATGCTCCTGGCCCTGGCCCCTCCATGAAGGACTCTATCTCAGTGACTCTCAGTCTTGAGTCTGCACCCGAATCACCAGGAGGGCTTGTAGCACATAAACTGCTGAGCCCCAACTGGTTCAGCAACTCCTAGGCAATTCCCAGGAATACTGATGCTGTTGGTCCAGGAGGACCACACATTCAGAACCACAGCTCAGGTAGGGCACGGTGGCTCATGCCTATAATCCCGACATTTTGGGAGGTCAAGGCAGGAAGACTGCTTGAGCCCAGGAGTTCAAGACCAGCCTGGGCAACATAGCAATACCTTGTCTTTACAAACAATCAAAAAATTAGCCAGGCATGGTAGCATGCACCTGTAGTCTTAGCAACTCAGGAGGATAAGGCAGAAGGATTACCAGAGTCCAGAAGTTCAAGAGTCTGTGAGCTGTGAGCTGTGATTGGGCCACCTCACTTCAGTCTGGGTGACAGAATGAGACCTTGACTTAAAAAAATAAAAATAAAAAGAACCACAGCTCAAACTTGTTCTGTCTCAGGACAAGCCTGAAAACTGACCAAAAAGCACACAAAGAGAATGGTATGGGTCAGAACTCTAACTACTCATCCACACCTAGAAAATTCCCCATTCCCACTCCTAAGTTAATTATTTCTGTTCGTGTTTTTGCCTTCCACTGAATTACATATGCACTTAAAACCTACAGTCAAAAGCAACTTCTGTTAAAACCCTGCCCTTATTGCTCACAGAAGCCCCAGTCACCACATATTAAAGAAGAGAGTTCACCCCACCCTCCACCCCCCAGAACCCTGGCCCTCTGAGGCCTGGTTGGATGGGTACCACATGACTCTTCATCGAGATGTTGGCAATGGGCCTCCAAAGAGCAACTTCTCATCTCCTGTATTGCTCAAATCTAGTCAGAGCCACCATCATCTCTCTCTTAGAAGACGACAGTAGACAAGTCTCCCTGTGTCTGTCCTCTCTTCATGCCCATGTCTGTGATCCTTTTCGTATGTGAGCTACACTATGTCCCTACTCTGCTCAAAGCCCTTCCATAGCTCCCCAATCCCCCATCCCTACCCCGTAGCCCATAAGCCTGACAGGATTGACCCTCCTGTACTTCTCTGACCCCAACTCCTGCTACTTTCCCCCCTGGCTTGCTCACCTCCAACCATTGCTTGCCTCTGCTATCCCTCAACATCCCAGGACACGTGGCCAGTTTTGCACTGGCTGTTCCCCACAAGGGGGAATCCTCTTTCCCAGGAGATCTTCACGGCTCACTCCCACTCCTCCAAGCCTTAGTTCCCATCTTGCCTTCTACACCAACCACCTCATTGAGCAGTGCTGCCTGCCCACACCACACGTCTCACCTCTGACTATGTGTACCCCGTCCCACTTTACAGACACATCAACTCATCATCTCTTCTGACAGACATAGGCTTTACTGGTTTGCTGCATTTATTACTCACTATCCCTTGTGAAAATGTAAGCTCTAGGAAGACAAGGACTTTGTTTGGCTATTAGAACAGCACCTAATGCACGTTGACACTCAATAATTATTGGGGGAATAAAATGAATGAATGAACAAATGAATGAATGAATGCTTAGAATACCAGTAATGCAGAAAAAAACAAAACCAAGGAAAAAGTATTTTCAAATTTTGATATTTGGCTTTTTAAAACATAAAAAAAAGTCATCACTGGGGAATCGTCAAGATTCCCTACATTTCCTCTCTTTGAGCTTTAAAGAAAAAAAATAAAAATTAAATGCTTTTCAAAAGAACCCTTGCTATTATTTTATGACTTAGTGATGTTTATTGAATTTTAAGTTACAATAAGTGCTGGGGTAGCACCGTAATCTTTCTAGAGCCAGGACCTCCACAAAGCCTCATCAGTCCAGATAGAGATAACAGGGGAGAGACTGGACACAGGAGGAGGGTGAGGACACACTCACCTGCGGACACCCAGGTAGGCAGCTGGACAAGGAGAAGCAGGGAGATGAGCTGGCAGAGCAAAGAGCAGATGGAGCAATTCACCATTTCCTCGGAGCTGGACAAGAGACCGGGCAGGAGGCAAGAGGCAGGTCCAGCCCGGAGCCCTGGGACCTCAGAGGGGAGAAAAGGGCTCAGAGCTGGTATTAGCCCCTTTCAGAAGCAAAGCATCTTCTACGGGCTCATCACACTAAGGAGATGGTGGGCCCACACATCCCTGGTACCAACAAAATGCTGACCCCAGCTATTCCCACCCTTGGGGAGACCAGGGTGTGAGGAAATCATTAGGCTGAAAAGAAACCACTTCTTCCCTTCCCATCCCAATCACAACTAGAGCAAAGCTGGTTCTTAGAAAACCAGGCTTTTTCTCAGTGCCTGGGGCTCAGTGGTAGAAATCATCCTTCATCTCTCCATTATTCACACCTCTCTTCCCACCCCCATTCTCAGGACAGCGGGCTCCAACTCAGGCCCCAAACCATGAAGGACATGCCAGGTCCCTAATTGTGACCTGGGTATCACCTGGAAAGAGCCAGAGACAGATTACGTCCTCAAGGAGACTAGGGTGCCCATCACAGGTGCCCAGCATCCTGTTCTGCTTTTCTGCTTATTTAGTTCACATAAATTTGAATCCTACTCCAGTCTTTTCCTGCTGTGGGCCCAAAACATGGGTCTGCATTCAGCAGGTGCCTGGAAAATTCCCCACAGTCAGTTTTACCCTCACTCTCTTTATCTTTGAGGAAGATTTCTGCCTGAGAGACCCCAGGAGACAGCAGCAGAGAAGACCAAGTGATCCCTGAGGGAGAAAAGATGCCCGAACTGCCTCCTGTTTGGAAGGAGGGTAGAGGAGGTAGCTTATGGTCCTGGAAAGGACAGGCTCCAGAAACTGACTGCTGGGCACCCCTCCTGGCTTGGCTACTCTCTGTGTGACCACCTTAGATAATTTTTTTTATTTGTTTTTCATTTTTAGAGACAAGATCTTGCTATGTTGTCCAGGCAGTGCAGGGGCTATTCACAGGTACAATCATAATACACTATAGTTAAACAAGTTTCTTGACCTTCTCTGCCTTGGTTCCTCATCTGCAAAATGGGGATAGTAACAGCATCTCCCTCCCAAGGTTGTAATGAATAGAATTAGAACAGGACCTAGTCCCAGTACATCCTACAGAAATATCATTAAAATAAATGAATAAAGATGCAAACCTCCCCCCAAGGTTGTCTGGGTCTCCTTAGAGCAAGAAACCACCCCCTCTCTCTACCTTTGACCCCACCACATCCTCAAACTTCTCCTATAGCCAGCTGCTGTTTTGCCCCTCTTGGCCCACAGGTGTCTTCCAAGTCTACTTACCTGCTTTTCTTTCTTCCCAGTTTTAAAGGCTATGAATTCCTGAAGCATCTCTAAACTCAGCACTTGAGAAGGCTTAATGTCACGAGATTTCAGCAGACCCCAAATCTACTCTCAGAGTTGGCACCTGCCGTCACCTGCTCTCAGAACCCCCGCCCCTGCTCCTGGGTCCAATGGTAGGGACTCAGGATGCTTCATCTATGAGAGGCAAGGGGTTCCCAGGGAGCAGAGAAGAAGGATCTGGCACAAGTCGCAGCAGTGTCTGCAGAGAACCCCAGGCCTGGAGCCCCTGCTAAGCGCCCCCAGTCAGAAGAGTCAACCCTACTCGGGCTCCTTCCACCATGTAAAAGCAAAAGCTTGCAAAAAGCAGCCTGGGCAGAATCTTCCTTGCCCTCTGGACATCGCACCCTCTTATCAGGAAGGAAACAGTAAAAGCAGGGCAGCAAAAAAAGGGTAGACTCAGGTACCCTGACACACCCAGCAGAACAACCCCACCTTCAAGTTGAAACGCCCTCGCCACCCCAATCCCTGCTCCACAAGGAGCCTTCCCAAGACCTAGAGATATTAGGGAAAATTTTATGGAAAAAGAAAAACCAGAAAGAAGAAACAAGTTTTTATTCAGTAAGTGCCAGGAACTGGGCTACACAAATTATACTTAATGCCACTTTACTCTGACGGCAAATAGAGATAAAGTAAGACTTGAGACCTGCCATCTAGTAACTTTGATCCAGCACCTTCCCAGGCAAGGGAGGGGCTCAAGCTGCCTGGAGACAGTCTACCACACACCCCCAGCCCTCGACCCAGCCCAGCCCCAGCTCCAGACAACTCAAAATAAAAAAGGAGCAGGGAGGGACCTTGGACTCCCAGAGGCCCCGATTATGGGCAATTATAAGCCAAGAAGCTTATCTCAACCTGATCCCCAGCCCTTTACCCTTCATATTCAAACGGCAAAGGAGTGACAAAGCACAGGTCAGATTTTCTTCAAGAACACGGGCTGGACACTTGGAAAGCACCAGTAGGACATCGAACAGCAAATTTCACTGCCTCCCCAGCGCCTTAGTATTGAGCTTTCCAGCTGCCTTAACAATAAGCACGATCCACTAAGCCACAAATGATTTTTCTTGCTCAAAATATACATTATCTTATGCTGATGGGGTTAATACTTTACTTCTCTTTTTAACAGACATATAACACTTCTTATCTTTTAGTTGTTTCAAGTGCTTTAGAAATAGTTTCAGATAAATACCTAAGCCATAAAACAAGGGTTAATGTAAAATGTATTAAATATATTGTGATTTTAAAATGTGGTAGCTAATGCAAAAAATGTAACCCCCCCCCTTTTTTTGATCTGGGGTCTCACTCTTGTCACCCAGGCTGGAGTGCAGTGGCACACTCACAGCCACCGCAGCCTCCACCTGCTGGACTTAGACGATCCTTCCACCTCAGCCTTCCAAGTAGCTGGAACTATAGACGCACACCACCAGGTCCAGCTAGTTTTTGTGATTTATTGTAGAGACGACGTCTCACCAAGTTGCCCAGCCTGGTCTCAAATCCACGTGCTCAGGCAATCCTCTCGTCTCGGCCTCCCAAAGAGCTGGGATTACAGGCTGAGCCACCTCACCGGGCCTAACCCCTTCTCTTAAAGGCGCAAACCTTGACACTTTTGAGATGAGGAGTTCACTGGGTTATCTTCTACTGAAGGAAAAAAAGTTTAAAGAACTGTTTTCTGATTGCTTATTTTCTGGAGAAAAAAAGAAAAGAAAAAAATACACACAGATAGTGGTTTTTGTTTCAGCTTTTAAATTTTTCCCTCCAATCTCTGGCTGGTGGACAGAGCTCCAAACTGGCAGGCTGCTGAGCAAAGCCCAGTGCCCTGGCAGTGCTAATTCCTTCCTCAACCCTGCCCATCTGCCCCTCTGGTGGGGAGAGCCCTCCCAAATGAGGCTGTCACCTCCATAATAGAAATAGCCAACCTAAGGCAACTTCTTAAAGCTGAGAGTCAGAGACTACGATATGAGGAAACCTGCCCAGGGTCACATGGCTGTGTGGCCAAACTCTGACAGGAGCCAGGTCTGCACCAAAGCTCAGATGAGCTCTATACTAGGGGCCACCAGATGGAGGGATACCAGCCCTAGGGGTGCTCCAGGGATTCTGGGGGTGAGAGCTAGGAGGGAAGGCAAAGAACATATTAGAACTTCTATGCAGCTGGGCAAGGTGGCTCAAGACTGTAATCCCACTTTGGGAGGCCAAGGCGAGAAGATTGCCTGAGCCCACAGGTTCGAGACGAGACCAGCCTGGGCAACTTGGCAAGATTGCATCTCTACAATAAATCAAAAATTAACCAGGCGTGGTGGTGCGTACCCATAGTTCTGGCTACTCGGAAGGCTGAGGCAGAAGGATTGCCTGAGCCCAGCAGGTCGACGCTAGGGTGGCCGTGAGTGTGCCACTGCACTCTAGCCTGGGCGACGGGATAAAACTCCAACTCAAAAAAAAAGAACTTCTATAATAAAATCTTTTTTTTTTTTGAGTTGGAGTCTCACTCTGTAGCCCAGACTGGAGTGCAGTGGCCACTCTCGGCCACGGCAGCCTCGACCTGCTGGGCTCTGGTGATCCTTCTACCTCAGCCTTCCAAGTATCTGGAACCACAGGTGCGCGCTACCACGCCCGGCTAATTTTCGATTTATTGTAGAGATGAGGTCTCTCCAAGTTACCCAGGCGAGTCTCGAACCCGTGGGCTCAGGCAATCCACTCACCTCAGCCTCCCAAAGCGCAAGATTACAGGCTGAGCCACCGAGCCCAGCTAGAAAATCTTTAATCTTACCTCTTTTCATGTGTTATTTGCGTTTGTTTTCATAATCTGTATAATGTACATATTTGTCAACTGCATGTTCAAAATATATTCACTGGAAGGTGTGCATGATCAAGAATTTGGAGATCCTTGTTCCAAACCTCCGCTCCAGGAATCTTCTCTCAAGCAGCTGGTCTCAGACAAGAAAGCAGGACCAAGATGCAACAGGTGCCTAAGAAAAGCCCAGAAAGAGGGTACTCCGTGGGTAGGGGGAGTAGCTTCTGGACCCATGGAAAGACCGCCCAGCGGGCCGCAACAAGTTTTCCTCAGCTTCTGCTGCCCCCTTGTGGCCAGCGCGTGGTAGACAGAAAGAGCACTTCCCAGCAGGATGACCCCGAGGGAGGGGTAGGCAGGATACAGGAAACAGAGCTTGGAACTTGGAAGGGGGCAAGGAAACCAGACCCAAAAGACCGCAGGCTGTAACAGTCCAAGGACATGAAGTTGAAGAATAGGCTAAATGAACCTGTGGTGGCTGAATCCGACGAGGAGCTCCCTGGCAGGCTGAGGCCGTAGTGAGGGCAGGAAGGGAGGTGGGATGGGCCACGTTTTGATCTGGGGGGTGGTTGCTCAGGTGTGGCCTATGTCAGAATTCAATACGCTGGACACGAAGGTCAGTGCCCTTTATTCTATATAAACGGTATCACACAGTAGGGGAAAACCGTTTTCAAAATCAAAGGTTGATGGAGCTGAAAGCTGGAGATCACTGTGGTCAGAACTCGGACTCCGGAGTGCGACACCTGGTAGGTATCCTGCCTGCTTCTCTATTAGGAGTTTTGAGACCTGGGCACATTCCTTCCTGCTCTGGACCTCTGCTGTCACCTTTGAAATACAGGTAATCTGAGTGCCGACCCTAAATAGCTCTTGTGTAGATTACATGAGTTAATTCAATTAAGTGATCACTTGCTACTTTACTGTACTTATAATTAGCTTTAATTCATATTTGTTTATCAAGAAAAGTGAGTTCCTGCCGAGAGAAGTGGTAGGACAATGTCAGTGTCTCTATCCAAACACATTTGTCTAACCAAAATTGCTCCCTATTCTCATGGCCCTGGAAACCATGGAGGGTGAAGATCTCCCCTTCTTGGACACCCACCAACACGCACCAACTGCATCCCTGTTTTTGCAAAAGGCCCAAGCCAGACCTTGGCTCTGCCATTTACCACAAACCCAAAGCTTTTCTCTGTCTCTCAGCCTTCTCCTTGTTCACTCTGAAAGTGTCCCTACTGAGGGATTATAGGACACTATCCCTACACACACTCGTATAGTGAGCAGCCATTTATTTACTTATTTTCATCTATTTTTTGGAGATGGGTGTCTCACTATCTTGCCCAGGCTGGCCTTGAACTCCTGGGTTCAAGCAATCCTCCTGCCTCAGCCTCCTGAGCAGCTAGGACTTGAGGCATTTGCCACTGCACCTGAGTGAGCATTTATTGACAGCCAGCTGCATGCATCCAGGGGAAACAACAGAAAAATCTCTTGTCCTGAGCAGCATCACAATCTGATCAGCTGACAGGACACAGGCTAAAGTGGAGAAATTCACAAAGCAACATGGACAAGAAGGGAGGCAAGAGGGAAAGGAGAGGAGGAGCTTCTGTCTTGACCAGAGGAGCTAGAAAAGTGCCCTCCTTTTCCCAGCTTTGACCCTGGGGAAACTCCAAATTCCCTGGAACGATGCTGAAAATGGCTGGTTGGCACCTGATCCTCTGAGTTGATGTCTTCTTCACTGAAACGACATCCCCCTTGCGAGGAGACACTCTTGAGACAGTTGGTACTAAAGGTTCAAAGGTGCAGGAGGAGCTAACGGCTGAATCCAGAGGGTGGGAGAGGAAGTGAAAGCTGAGGACTCTGCCCCACAGTTTCTACTGAGAAAGCACACAGACCTGAGTGAGGAGAGAATGGTCTCCATCCCAAGGGAAATTCAGCCCTCGCCTAGCTCTCTCCCACTCCCAAGGGCCACAGTAAGAAGAGGTGGAGCCGGGCTCGGTGGCTCAGCCTGTAATCCGTGCCTTGGGAGGCTGAGGTGAGTGGATTGCCTAAGCCCGCGGGTTCGAGACCCGCCTGGGCAACTTGGCGAGACCTCATCTCTACAATAAATCAAAAATTAGCCGGGCGTGGAGCGCGCACCTGTAATTCTGGCTACTCAGAAGGCTGAGGCGGAAGGATCGCCGGAGCCCAGTGGGTCGAGGCTGCGGTGACCGGGAGCGGCCACTGCACTCCAGTCTGGGTGACAGAGTGAGACTCCAACTCAAAAAAAAAAAAAAAAGAAGAAGAGGTGGAAGACGCCCAAGGGAAGCTGGATTCCTCTGAGAAGTTTCAACTATAGAGCTGAAATGAAGGGGATGTGCACTGGGTGAGGGTGAAGGGAACTGTGGGGGACGCTGAGGCAGTGGGCCATTATGCCCCACCCCCGCCCCACACACAAACCGGGCACCAAGGAGCAGGGGAGGAGGAGCCAGGGGCGAAGGTGCAGTCATAGAGGAAGCCAGGTACTGACAGGATGAGAGCTGGGGAGAAACACCCCACCCCCTCTTCTTCCCTGCAGTCTCCCCCTAACGCCTCCTATTAGCCAAACCCACTGAGAAGCCAGCAGCAAGGGGCCCCCAGTGTGATCTGTCCCCAGAGGTCAGTCTCCCAGGTCACAAAGTAGGGAAGGAAAGGGTGGAGAATGGATAAGGGAGGAAGCAGGTGGAGATTAATCAACACAAAAAAGGACAAGGTGGGGCCAAGGCAGGGAGGGGTTAGTATGAGAATCCCCATGCTGATCCCTCTCTACCACAGACACCTTCCCAAGTTACACAAGATGCCAGATGACAACCCTCCCCCTGACAAAGATGAGGATACCAGTGACCAATCCAGGCTCAAAGCCAGTGAGTGGGGAAACATGTGCACAAGGTGGGAAAAATGGAGGGCAGCCCGGGGCAGCTCTGACATGGGGTCGGATGGAGGGAAGGCACTGGGCTTCCCTGGGTCCCAGGTCCCAACCTGGCACAGTTATGGGCTAAGTACGGCTGGATCCTTGCCTGCCTTTTTCATGGGGCTCAGAGCCTGGTCTGGCTACAGGCATTCGGGCAGTCTGTCTTCCTTGAAGGATCTCTGGCTCCCAACACCCTGCCCTCCAAGGTTCCTACTCTAGTGGGAGAGATGGTCAGTATGACGAATAAACTGTGAATGTGTTGGGAGGTTGTGTGAACATGACCTGTGGAAGCTCTGGGAAGAGGCTGTGGCTACGTGATGGATGCCTCCAGCCCAGAGCAGAACCCTTGATGTCTCCCGGTCCAAAGCCAGAGGACAGCCCACCCTGTGGGGTCAGCACAGGCCCTGCATCCACTTCTGCCGACTGACCCTCCAGGGAAGAGGGGAAGCCCCTTGACTGGGAGGGTGGGGGCCTCTAAGCAGGGGCTGAAACAGCCCTGAGGTGTGGGTTCTATACATGGTCACTCTGTAGGGGAGAAAACATCATTTATTCTCTTTCCCTCATAGGTCCTTAGTTGAGACACATTCCAGAAAACAGAAGTCAGATAAGCTAAAAAAAAAACCAGCAGAAATGTATCAACACGTACGGTATACACCCATCACAGGAGAACTTCGGTTCAAAAGTGTTCCTCTCTCAAGGCAGTGGTTTAGGGACCTTGCTTAAATGGTATTTTAATAAAAAAATCATAAATCCTAGAGTAACAAGACAAAGAAGAGAGCATCTTCAGCCTTCCAAAAGGAGAGAAAATGTGGAGAAGTAAATTTATGGGAAGAGTCAAGTCTGCGGCCACTGAACTGATAAGCAAAGACTAGAAAGGCCTTTAGGCAGGAGAAAGTAGAGAGGCGGGCAGGAAGACCTTTGTCTTTGTAGGTTGCTGTCCTGCCATCAGGCAAGCAGAGGGAGGGACAGAGTGGTCCCCTGCATCTTCAGCTCGACATCCCCAGTATTTGAGGAATGTTTTGGTTTCCTTCAGCTCCCAGGAGTCTCTCCCAGCAGCAGGCGGGTGCATTGGGTATAAAGTATGAGAGAAAGAGAAGGGTGATTCCCAGATTTCTGGCCTGTCAGTCCATTTCGTGCTGCTATAACAGAACACCACAGACTGGGTAATTTATAAAGAACAAACATGTATTTTCTCACAGTTCTAGAGGCTGAGAAATCCAAGATCAAGGTTCTGGCAGGCTCAGTTTCTGGTGAGGACTACTCTCTGCCTCCTAGATGACACCTGTTGCTTCATCCTCTGGATGGGAGGAACTCCCTCCCCAAGTCCTTTTTAGTAACATTAATTCATTCATGAGGGTGGAGCCCTCATGATCTAATCCTCCTCCCCAACGTCCCCACCTCCCAACACTGTTGCATTGGGAATTAAGTTCCCAACATATGACTTGGGGGACGTGTTCAGACCATAGCATGACCTAAGCAGTGGGGTAATGTCTTTGCCCAGGATTAGGGGGAAGGAGGGGGGAGCTGCTGGATTTCGATGCACTGAAGATGATTTCCCTGTAAAACATTCTGGTGGGGAGTGGAGGAGGTGGTTAGACATATGGGTCTGAGGTCCGAGAAGTGGTCTGAGCTGGAGGTATCCATCGTGTAGCTACAGCCTCTTCCCAGAGCATTCACAGGTCATGTTCACACAACCTCCCAACACATTCACAGTTTTATTCGTCATACTGTTCATCTCTCCCACTAGACTAGGAACCTTGGAGGGCAGGGTGTTGGGAGCCAGAGATTCTTTAAGGAAGACAGACTGCCCTAATGCCTGTAGCCAGACCAGCCTCAGAGCCCCATGAAAAAGGTAGGCAAGGAGCCGGCAGCACTTAATCCATGACCGTGCCACGTTGAGACCTGGGACCCAGGGAAGTCACTACCAGCCTCAATGTCAGCCCAGGCTGGGGACTGGAGTTTTTTTTTTTTTTTTTTTGTGTGTTGGACTCTCACTCTGTCGCCCAGACTGGAGTGCAATGGCCGCTCCCAGTCGCCGCAGCCTCAACCTGCTGGGCTCCGGCGATCCTTCCGCCTCAGCCTTCCAAGTAGCTGAAACAGGCGCGCGCTACCACGCCTGGCTGATTTTTTTTTTTTTTTATTGTAGAGATGAGGGCTCGCCAAGTTGCCGGGGTGGGTCTCGAACCCGCAGGCTCTGGCAATCCACTCACCTCGGCCTCCCAAAGTGCTGGGATTACAGGCTGAGCCACCGAGCCCAGCCGGACTGGAGATTTTACCTCCTTCGGTGTCTACTAAACACCCAGGGAGGCTGGTTGTGAGTAGACCGGGGCAACCCGGTCAAATGATCAGCTGCAAGTCTTAACACCTCGGGCTGCCTTCATCACATGCTGCAGCCAGACCCCTGCCCGCACCACGTGTCCTGAGACTCTCTGACCCCCCCCCCACTGAGTCTGTCCCTTCATCCACCCAGATAGAAGCCCCTAGACAAGTCCTGAAGCCCCAGCCAAGCACCTGCTGCCTCACCCCAGTGTCACTCCCACCCCACCCTTCCCATCCTGATCCTCAGCCCTCCCACCCCCCATGACCACCTAGGCCCTGCTTCTGACTGCCTGGAGACCCAGCTTCTGACTGCCTGCGGGCTTCCTCCTAATGTGGAAAAAGCATCATGATTCCACCAGAAACATATCCAACAGTCCTCTATGCTTAGCAAGTGTTCCATAAAGTTTGGGAAGAGAGGCAGAAAAATAAAACATACAGATTCACAAACACTTTGAATCCCTGGGGCATGGGGACATGTTCTAACAACCAAATAGTGGTTTTGCTTATTTGACTTATTCTGTCCATTATTCTTGTACTTAGAAATTTTTAGATGTATCTCTTTTTTTTTTTTGAATTGGAGTCTCACTCAGTCACCCAGACTGGAGTGCAGATGCACCGCAGCCTCAACCTGCTGGGCTCCGGCGATCCCTCCGCCTCAGCCTTCCAAGCAGCTGGAACTACAGGCGCGCGTTACCACACCCGGCTAATTTTTTGACTTATTGTAGAGATGAGGTCTCACCAAGTTGCCCAGGAGGGTCTCAAACCCATGGGCTTGGGCAATCCACTCACCTCAGCCTCCCAAGGCGCAGGATTACAGGCTGAGCCACCGAGCCCAGCTTAGATGTATCGTAACCCATAAGGCTGCCCCAGCGCACGATCTCCTGGGAGAGTGGCTGACACTGGCCAAATACTCCCAGAACCTCCATGTCCTTCTCTCTCCCTCTTCACCCAGCACCACTCACTGACCCACACCAGACCTTAACCTCCCTTGCCAAGGTGTGAGTGCCAAGGTCAGGTGTGTGAAGGTGAGAGTGGAAGGCCCAGCTTACTGACTTAGGGAGGACATACTCTGGCTGTGACAGGAGCTGGTCTCAGCCTCGTCTGGATCCCAGGCCTGAAGAGCTAGGCATTTGTCCAGCCCACCCACACCCCTTTCCAGGCCAGGTTCTCCAGAAGGAACTATCATGGGCTTACCCAGGGCATCCACGTCCTAAGATCAGCACCATTGAGCTCAGTTTCAGAGCCCCAGGAATCCCTACCTACACCCTCCATGAGCCCGGAGCAGAGACTGGAACAGAAAGCAGTCACCCAATGTGAATTCCTAAAAATATCCAAGAGCCAAACACCCAGGTAAAGCTTCTGCTGACCACAGTGGCTGCCTGTCGGGAGAGGGTCAAGAGAGCTGAGAAAGGAGATGTGGAGAGAATGGCCTGTGCAAATAACCCTCTGAAGGGAACAGCCTTATTCAGTGTTCTTGTCAGCTCAGGCTGCCATAACAAAATACCACCAACTGGGTGGCTTAAACAACAGAATTTAATTTTGTCACAGTTATGGAGGTGGGAGGTCCAGGATCAAGGGGCCAACCAGTTTGGTTTCTGGTGCGGACTCTCTTCCTGGATTGCAGACAGACACCTTCTCATAGTGTGCCCACGTGGCCTTACCTTGGTGTTTATAGAGAGGAATAGATCTCTGGTGACTCTCCCTCTTCTAATAAACACACCAGCCCTGTCAGAGTAGGTCCCTACCCTTATGACTTCTTCACAGGCCCTATCTCCAAATATGTCACACTAGGGGTTAGGGCTTCAACGTATGAATTTAAGGGGAACACAAACATTCAGTCCATAACATTCACCAAACCCTAGGATGCAAGAAATCAAAAAACTCTGAAGCTGGAAAGAGGTCAGTTAGGAAACGTTGAAGAGAATACATTCATCCTTCTACTAATAAAAGAATAATTCCCAATAATATTTATAAAGGTTATAATTTCTTGATGATTTATTATGGGTCAGACATTATATAAACATCATCTCAAGTAATTCTCACAAAATTCCTCTACATTTGATTATCTTTGCAGATGAGGAAAGTGAGTGAGGCTCAGAGAAGTTAGCTAGTTTGACCAACATCACATAGCGTGTTAGTGGTGGTAAAAGCAGGACTTAAATCCAGTGTGTCAAACTCCTAAGCTATGTTTTTTCCACTGTAGTATACTCTACCCACCCACCAAAAAATTCCTTATCACATCTTTTGTTGTAAAAAATATTTTTCCCCAGAGTTAGAAAGGCAAGTGGAAATGGCCCAAGGTTTTCAGTGAGGGCTCAAGAACTGAGGCAGCGTGGCCCTGCCCTTAGCTCCACCCCTGCTCTGCTCTCTTCTGTGACTTCATCAGCCACATCTGATAGATAGGCAGGACACTGGCATTGGTCCCAGGTCTGTGTCGCCTTGAGCAGGTTGCTTCTCCTCTCTGGGCCTCAGTAAAAGAAGAAATTAGACCCAGAGTATAGTTTCAAGTTGTGTTCCCCAGGATCCTACATCCCATGGGAACCTTTCAGAGGCACTCTGTGTCGAGGTGGGGTTTCAGAGGGGCCAGACTCAGCCAGAGAACTGACTCTATATCTCTTTTCTCTTTTGGGATCCCAGGTATGAATTTAATGGACAAAATTCCTCTATATTTGATAAGATGAAAAGAAAAAGTGAAAATCATAGGCAAGACCATCACCAAGATTCCTTTAAACTCTGAAGTCTGCCTGAGCCCGCGGGTTCGAGACCCGCCTGGGCAACTTGGTGACACCTCATCTCTACAACAAATCAAAAAATTAGCTGGGCATGGTAGCGCACGCCTGTAGTTCCAGCTACTTGGAAGGCTGAGGCAGAAAGATTGCTGGAGCCCAGCAGGTTGAGGCTGCAGTGGCCGGGAGCGGCCACTGCACTCCAGTCTGGGTGACAGAGCAAGACTGCAACTCAAAAAAATAAAAATAAGCCGGGCTCGGTGGCTCAGCCTGTAATCCCGCGACTTTGGGAGGCTGAGGTGAGTGGATTGCCTGAGCCCGCGGGTTTGAGACCCACCTGGACAGCAAGACCTCATCTCTACAATAAATCAAAAAAAAAATCAGCCGGGCGTGGTAGTGCATGCCTGTAATTCCGGCTACTTGGATGACTGAGGCAGAAGGATCGCCGGAGCCCAGCAGGTCGAGGCTGCAGTGGCCGCTCCCAGTCTGGGCAACAGAATGAGACTCCAACTCAAAAAATAAAATAAAATAAAAATAATAAAACTAAATAAACTCTGAAGTCCTTCAACCCGACAAGCAATTCTTACATCACTACCTCCCTAACCCTAAGTGCACTTTCATTTTGACCTCCTGTGATTAGGTCACTTTGTATCCATGAAGGATGATGCTTTCTATGGAAACAAAGGGTTTTCATATCTGCGAATTCATTATACAAGAGTTTCAACCAGAGGGTTGTTTTGGTTTTTTACTTTTGTTTTTGTTTTGAGTTACTGTCTCACTCTGTTATCCAAGCTGTAATGTGATGGCACACTCATGGCTTACCACAGCCTCAACCTCTTGGGTCCCGGCAATCCTTCTGTCTCAGTCTCCTGAGTAGCTGGAACTACAGGTGTGTGCCTGGCTAATTTTTTTTTTTTTTTAGAGAGAGACAAGGTCTCTACAATGTTGCCTAGGCTGGTCTCAAACTCCTAGGCTCACACAGTCCTCCCACTTCAGCCCCAAGATGCTGAGATTACAGTAATGAGCCACCATGCCTGGCCCAAAGGTTTTATTAATTAAAATTCACTGTTATACAAAAAAAGTCAATAAACCAGAAGGATTGAGGTCTGATTAATTGAGGGTGTCCTAAAGATGTTCTGACTTTATAAGAACAAGTTTGTAATGAATGTATTTAAGTTCAGCGAGAGCAGGGAGGGTTTTGGTTAGTGCAGGGTAGACATTCAGTTTTGGTTGACTGTCTGACTACTTGAATGAATGAATACATGGGTTTTTTCTCTGGTGATCAAGGCTAATGAAGGGTCTCAGTTACTTTGCAGTATATGCAGCCATTGTTATTACCTGTACCTGCAACCTCTCTATAATCTCAGCTTTAAGTATCCCATACTTCCTGTCCTTGTGGATCATTCCTTTTGGTGCCCTCTTCTCCAACAATTTTTTCACTCACCAGACCCCAACTTCTTTGACTCAGACAGTATGAGATCCTGCCATCTCCCAACCTTATCATACTTAGGTGTCATGACCCTTTGATGTGATAGCTGCCTAGCATGCTCAACTCCCATTTCCCTCATTCCTTTCATCATATCAACTTGACAAAAGCCCAATTCTGGCTAAATCCTACTTCTCCTGTATACCATCTTCCCCTCTGCCATGAATCACCCTCTTCATTGGACAAATATGTTATTCCTTCTATCTTAGAAAATAAAAAATAAATAAGTACAAATCTTCCCCGGCACCCAAATTGAGGATTCCTAGCATCATTTCCATTAAAAAGAAACATATAGCAGTATATGTGCAAGATGAGTCTGAATATCATATCACCAGAAAGCAAGGAAACCATCAAAGGTATTAGTACCAGTCAGGCGTGGTGACTCATGCCTGTAATCCAAGCACTTTGGAAGGCAGAGGTGAGAGAATTGCCTGAGCCCAGTAGTTCAAGACCAGTTTGGGCAACTTGATGAGACCTCCTCTCTACAATAAATATAAAAGTAGCCAGACATGGTGGTGTGTGCCTGTGGTTCCAGCTACTTGGAAGACTGAAGCAGAAGGATTATGTGAGCCCAGCAGGTCAAGACTGCAGTGGCTGTGAGCATACCATTGCACTCCAGCCTGGGCAACTGAGTGAGACTCTGACTCCAAAAAAAAAAAAAGTTTTAGACTGGGTGTGGTGGCTGACACCTGTAATCTCCGTCACTTTTGGAGGCAGAGGTGAGAGGACTGCCTGAGCCCAGGGATTTGAGACCAGCCTGGGCAACTTGGCGAGACCACATCTCTACAATAAAAATTTTAAAATTAGCCAGGTGTGGGGCATGCACCTGTAGTTCCAGCTACTTGGAAGACCAAGGTGGAAGGATCACCTGAACCCAGCAGATCAAGGCTGTGGTAGCTGGGAGCGTGCCACTGTGCTTCAGCCTGGGCGACAGAGTGAGACTCCAACTAAAAAAAAAGTTTTAGTATCATATTAACTTGGAGTTCATACTGGCCAACCAAGGGACAAATGGAGCATAAATTAAAATAATAATTGCAGGGATTAAACACATTATTATCAATTGACTCATAGTAATACTAAATAAAAAGTCATTGGCTGAGGTGAGTGAATTGCCTGAACCCACGGGTTCGAGACCCGCCTGGGCAAATTGGCGAGACCTCATCTCTACAATAAATCAAAAATTAGCCGGGTGTGGTAGCTCATGCCTGTAATTCCAGCTACTCGGAAGGCTGAGACAGAAGGATTGCCAGAGCCCAGCAGGTTGAGGCTGCGGTAGCCGGAAGCAGCCACTGCACTCCAGTCTGGGCGACAGAGTGAGACTCCAACTCAAAAAAAAAGTCATTGATTACCTCTGGAGGATGCTAGAGAACAAACTCATTATTTTGAAAACTGGTAAATACAGAATGACATTAATCTGCCTTTCCTAAATAAATTGTGCCAAAATAGCAAATGAAATAGTTGTCCTGTAAATGAAATTAATTTAGACAGAATGATAGAATTAGAATATTCACATTTTGCAACCCCTAAGAAAATAATAGAGCTAGGCAATGCTCATCATTACTGCCAACTAGAATTATACATCTCCTGATGGAAAAACACAACAAAACTCAATCTATGACATATCCTTGCCAAAAAATAGACCATGAATCACATCAAGTCTTTAAATCTAACTACCAGTTTGAAAAAAAAACGTGGGGGAGGCAGAGGAACAAGATAAGTGGTACAGAGACACATTTAACACAATGCAGAACATGGGAAGTTCTATAGGAAACAAGTTATTCTTCAACAAATAAATGTCAAGGAAAAAAACTATTAAAAGAGACTTAAGCTCTAAGTCTAACCATGAGAAAATTGCCAAACAAATTTCGAAAGAAGGGCCACTTACCAAACACCTCCATTAATACTTCCCAAAACTATCAAAGTCATCAAAAACAAGGAACATCTGCAGAACTGTCACAGTCAAGAGGAACCCAAAGATACATGATGTGGAATCTTGAAACAGATAAAAATACATTAGGTAAAAACTAAGAAAATCTGAATAAAGTATGGACCTTAATGATAATTTATCAATGTTGATTAACTTAGTATTATTATAACAAATATGCCACACTCATGTAAGAGGTTAATGATAGACACTGAATGCAGGGTACATGAGAATGCTGTGTACTATCTTCTCAATATTTCCATAAACCTAAAGTTGTTCTAAAAAAAATAGTCTATTTAAAACATACCGGGCTCGGTGGCTCAGCCTGTAATCCTGTGCCTTGGGAGACTGAGGTGAGCGGATTGCCTGAGTCCACGGGTTCGAGACTCGCCTGGGCAAATTGGCGAGACCTCATCTCTACAATAAAAATTTAAAATGAGCCAGACGTGGTAGCACATACTTATAGTTCCAGCTACTCAGAAGGCTGAGGCGGAAGGATCACTGGAGCCCAGCAGGTCGAGGCTGCGGTGGCCGGGAGTGGCCACTGCACTCCAGTCTGGGTGACAGAGTGAGACTCCAACTCAAAAAATAAAAAAATAAAAGAAGAGAGACAGACTTAAGACACATATCAACCAAATGCAATACATGAATCTTGTTTTGATACTAATGCAAACAAACTGTATATATACTTATTAGACAATTTAGGAAATCTGAACATCACATATTTTAAAATGTTAAAAAAAATTATTGCGATTTTTTCAAGTACAATAATAATACTGTGGTTGTGTTTTTTAAGAGTCCTGATCTTTTTTTTTTTTTTTTTTTTTGGCCCTAGGGCAAAGGTGGCTTTTATTTTCTCTTGGGGAAGGAAGGAGAGGGGAGCTTTCCTAGGCACAGAAACCTAGGAAGGGTGGCTGCGCCCTGAAGAGAAAAGGCTGGAAGAGCAGATCATTCAGAAGGGTTCATCGTTGTCCACTTCCAGGCCCTCAGTGGCAGGGTGTGCTTGCGGGGGTCATTCTTGGGGCGGCAGCTCCTGCATCCATGGAGGCACAAGGAGGTGTCTGCTGGTGTTCACAAAGAGGAGGGGAGGGCAGGTGCCCTGAGTGAGGGAGACGAGGGCTGGGCTGGCCGACTCCACACCCGACGCCTGCCCAGTATGACAGCTTTCTTAGGCCTGGCTGGTGGGACTCTTCTCCCGAGAAGGGCCTGAGGGGACCACAGGCAACGCTTGATCCAACCGCTGGTCCTTTAAATATCTGTCTCCCACAGTGACTCTTCACCGCCCGCCTACTCCTCTTCTGGGCTATTGCGCAGGTGACTCTGACTGGCTTCCATGGGGGCTCATCACTGGCAGGGCTGGTGACCCCAGGAATGGTGGGTAGATCTCTCGGGGGTGTTTTGGTCACGAGTGAGTTCTGATACTCCATCAGGAATTTCCGGTGGTAGATGATCTTGGTATCTCCCACAGTGGTACCGAAGAGCGTGCTGCCAGGGGTCTTGTTGTAAACCTGGGGCAGCAGCCCCACGCAGTTGCCAAGCACCACTGGGCGGGTGGTGGAGATGGCCCCACTTGGGGTCTAGCTGCAGTTGCTGGCCCCAGACATGGTCTCCTGCACGCTGCACCCGCCACCCCCTCACGGCTTCCCCAGTGCTGACCTTTCAAAATACTGCCATGCAACTTCTCAGACCACAATGGAATAAAAATAAATATCAACACCAACAAAATTCTCCCGAAACCCACAAAGACATGGACACTAAACAGCATGATGATGAATGACTACTGGGTAAACACAGAAATTAAAAGATTCCCGGAAACAAATGAAAATGAAGAACCATCTTACCAAAACCTCTGAGATACCATGAAATCAGTTCTAAGAGGGGATCTACAAACACACATCAAGAAAATGGAAAGATTGCAAGTTAACAGCCTAACAAATCACCTAAGGGAACTGGAAAGACAAGACCACCAAAACCCTAATTTTAGCAGAAGAATTCAGATCACCAAAGTAAAAGCCCAAATTCAGGACATAGAAGACAAAAATATAGAAAAAAGCCAGGCTCGGTGGCTCAGCCTGTAATCCCCCGCCTTTGGGAGGCTGAGGTGAGTGGAATGCCTGAACCCACAGATTCAAAACCCGCCTGGGCAGCGAGACCTCATCTCTACAATAAATAAAAAAATCGGCCGGGCGTGGTAGCGCATGCCTATAATTCCGGCTACTCGGAAGGCTGAGGCAGAAGGATCGCCGGAACCCAGCAGGCGATGCTGCGGTGGCTGGGAGCGGCCACTGCACTCCAGTCTGGGCGATCGAGTGAGACTCCAACTCAAAATATATATATAATATATAGAAAAAAATCAACAAAATAAAAAACTGGTTCTTTGAAAGAATAAACAAGACTGATGAACCCTTAGCCAGAATGATCAAGAAAAAGAAAGAAAAATCTCAAACAATCAGAAATACAAATATTATCAGAGATTACTATGCACACCTGTATGGAAACAAACTTTACAACCTAAGTGAAATGGAGGACTTCTGACATCACACAACCTCCCAAGGTTAAAACAAGAAGACACTGAATAGATCAATAACAACCAAGGAAATTGACTCTGTCATAAAACTACCTACAAAAAAACCCTGAACCAGACAGCTTTTGGGAAGAATCTACAAAACACACAAGGAGGACCTGATACCAATCCTACTGGAAGTATTTCAGATAATTGAGAAAGATAGAATTCTCCCCAAATCATTTTACGAAGCTAATATCATACCAAAACTCAAACTGGGTAAACATCCAACAAAAAAGATAACTACAGGCCAATATCCCTTATGAACAAAGATGAAAAAATTCTCAACAAGATTCTAGCAAACTGGATCCAACAACACATCTCAAAAATCATCCACCATGACCAAGTATGCTCCATTCCTGGGATGCAGGACTGATTCAACATCCACAAGACCATAAATGTAATTAAATACATCAACAGATGTAAAAACAAGAACCACATGGTTATATCATTAGATACAGAAAAAGCTTTTGATAAAATCCAGCATCTCTTCTTGATAAAAACCCCCAAACACCTAGGCATAGAAGGAACACACCTCAAAATAGTAAGCACCATCTATGATAAACCCACAGCCAGCATATTGCTAAATGGACAGAAACTGGAAGCATTTTCCCTGAAAACTGGAAAAAGACAAGGATGTCCACTCTCACCCCTCTGTTAAACATTGTGTTTAAAAGTCTTAACTAGAGCAATTTGACCAGAGAAGGAAATTAGGGGTATCCAAATAGGAAAAGAGGAAGTTAAATTATCCCTCTTTGCTGATGATATGATTCTATTGCCTCGAAAATCCAAGAGAATCTGTTAAAACCTCCTTGCACTGATAAAGGACTTTGACAAGGTCTTGGGATACAAAATAATATGAAAAAGACAGTAGTATTCTTAAACACCAACAACAAACAGAGAGCCAAATAAAAAGCACAATCCCATTCACAATAGCCACACAAAAAATGAAATACCTCAGCATATTCCTAACCAAAAAAGTGAAAGATCTTTACAATGAAAACTACAAAATGCCGCTCAAAAAAATCCAAGAAGACACAAACAAATGAAAAAATATTCCATGTTCATGGACAGGAAGAATCAACATTGTTAAGATGTCCATCCTACCAAAGGCAATCTACAAATTCAAAGTAATACCCATTAAATTACCAACTTAATTCTTCTCAGACCTGGAAATGACAATACAGAAATTCATACAGAAAGATAAACGACCACAAATAGTCAAAACAATCTTTACCAAAAGAAACAAAGCAGGAGGTATCACACTTTCAGACTTTAAACTTTACTATAAGTCTACAACAGGCCAAGCATGGTGGCTCATGCCTATAATCCCAGCACTATGGGAGGCCTATTTCGGAGGCCTGTTTCAATCTTCTGCATGTGATCAGCCAGTTTTCCCAGCACCATTTACTGAATAGGTTCTCCTCTCCCCAGTGATTGTTAGTGGAGGCTTTGTCAAAGATGAGTTGGTTGAGAAATTGAGGCTTTGCTTCCGAAATCTCTATCCTGTTCCCTTGGTCCATATGCCTATTCTTGTACCAATACCAGGCTGTTTTGATTATGATAGCTTTATAGCATTTTTATTTGTTTGTTTTTTGAGTCGGAGTCTCACTGTGTCACTCAGGCTGGAGTGCAGTGACACACTCACGGCCACCACAGTCTCAACCTGCTTGGCTCAGGCAATCCTTCCTCTTCAGTCTTCCAAGTAGCTGGAACTATAGGCATGCACCACCATGTCCAGCTAATTTTTTAAAATTTCTTGTAGAGATGGAGTCTCGCCAGGTTGTTCAGGCTGATCTCGAACTCCCAGGAGGCCTATCAACATACACAAAAATCAACTCTAAATGGATCAAAGACCTAAAAGTAAAACCTCACACATTAAGAATCTTAGAAGGCCGGGAGCAGCGGCTCATGCCAATAATCCCAGCACTTTGGGAGGCTGAGGTGAGTGGATTGCCTGAGCCTGTGGATTCAAGACCAACCTGAGCAACTTGGCAAGACGTCATCTTACAATCAATCAAAAAATTAGCCAGGTGTGGTGGCGCACGCCTGTAGTTCCAGCTACTTGGAAGACTAAGATGGAAGAACCACCTGAGTCCAGCAGGACGAGGCTGCAGCGGCTGTGAGTGTGCCACTGCACTCCAGCCTGGGTAACAGAGTGAGACTCCAACTCAAAAAAAAAAGAATCTTAGAAAATGTAGGAGACACCCTAACAGAAAGCAGAGTAGCAACCAATTCCTGATCAAAACCCCAGATGCCCATGCCATAAGAGATAAGATAGGCAAGTGGGGGGAAGTCTTCTGCAAAGCAAAGGAAACCACCAAGAGAGCAGGGAGACAGAGACCGAATGGGAAAAAATATTTGCCAACTGTATATCTGACAAAGGCCTAACATCCACAATCTACAAGGAACTCAAACATGCTGAAAGGAAAAAAATACACAGCCCCATTAAAAAGTAGGTAAGAGACATGAATAGACACTTCTCAAAAGAAGATATATATGGACTGCCAAGAGACACATGAAAAAATTGCTCAGACTCACTAATCATCAGAGAAATGCAAATTAAAACCACACTGAGATACCACCTAACCCCAGTAAGAATGGCCATCATTAATAAAACAAACAACAGGTGCTGGTGAGGATATGGAGAAAAGGTAACACTTTTACACTGCTGGTAGGAATGCAAACTAGTTCGACCTCTATGAAAAACAATGTGACAGTTTCTAAAAGGACTAGAAATTGATCTTCCATATGACCCAGCAATCCCCCTAATGGGAATATACCCGGAAGAATGCCAGTCATTCCACAAAATAGATACCTGCCCACACATGTTTATTGCAGCATTATTCACAATAGCAAAACATGGAACCAACCATGCTGCCCACTGAAACTGGACTGGAATTTTTTAAATGTGGTATATATAAGCGGTGGAATATTACACAGCCATAAATAAGGACAAACATATGAACTTCACAGCCACTTGAATGGCTTTAGAGTCTATCATACTCAGTGATCTCTCACAGAAACAAAGAATAGAGTACCAAATATTCTCACTCATAAGTGGAGCCTGAACATTTACCATAATACTATAAGAAAGGAATTGGCAGTATTGGGATACTGCTGGAGTGGGGTGGGGGAAGACACATCAATAATGGTACCTGTTCTCAAACCAGGCAAAGTGGGGACCAAAGGGAGGCCCAAACTTTACCTGTACAATGACCACTTATATACCTAATCCTGAATTGTACCACACATCTTTAAAATATAATTTTTTTTAAAAGAGTCCTGATCTTTTACAGATACTGAAATATTTGTTATAGAAATGATATAATGTCAGGATTTTTTCTAAAATATTCTGGAGTGAAGGGTGGGAATAGAAATGGAAACAGAGTGGTCCTGAATTAATGATTGTTGTATGTGGGTTATGGGTACTTGGAAGTTCTTTTTCATTATCTCTATTTATGTGTATATTTGAATTTCCTGGAATCATGAGTTTGAAAAAACTTCCCATGACCTCATATGCCCTGCACACTCACGGCCACCCGAGTGTCAACCTGCTGGGCTCAGGCAATCCTTCTGCCTCAGCCTTCCAAGTAGCTGGCATTATGGGTGCGCGCTACCATGCCCAGCTAATGTTTGTTTGTTTGCTTGTTTGTCTGTTTTAGAGACGAGGTCTTGCCAAGTTGCCCGGGCTGGTCTCAAACCCATGGGCTCAGCCAATCCACTTGCCTCAGCATCCCAAAGTGCTGGGATTACAGGCTAAGCCACCAAGCCCAGCCTTCTCTGCAACTCTTTTTTTTTTTAAAGAAAAAGAAAAGTTTATTTAAAAGTAAATTAGAGAAAGAGAAAGGAGAGAGGATTTACCTCCCCAAGGTGGGGGAGGGGCCGAAGCCAGGAAGCATGGCAACAGCCATGCCTCAAAGAGCACACGGCCACACCACAGTCTAGCAAGTCAACGGCCTCTGCAACTCTTAACAACAAAATCCTGAAGAATCTTAAGAAATCTGCCAGGTGCAGTGGCTCATATCTGTAATCTCAGCACTTTGGGAGGCCAAGGGAAGAAGAAGAATGCCTGAGACCAAGGGTTCAAGACCAGCCTGGGCAACTTGGCAAGACCTCATCTCTACAATAAAAATTTTTTTTTTTTTTTTTGAGTTGGAGTCTCACTCTATCGCCCAGACTGGAGTGCGGTGGCCGCTCCTGGCCACCACAGCCTCGACCTGCTGGGCTCCGGCAATCCTTCCGCCTCAGCCTTCGAGTAGCCAGAATTACAGGCATGTGCTACCACGCCCGGCTGATTTTTTTATTTATTGTAGAGATGAGGTCTCGCCTGCCCAGGCGGGTCTCGAACCCGCGGGCTCAGGCAATCCACTCACCTCAGCCTCCCAAAGGCGCAGGATTACAGGCTGAGCCACCGAGCCCGGCTACAATAAATTTTTTTTTTTTAATTAGCCAGGTATGAAAGCACATGCCTGTAGTTACAGCTACAAGGAAGACTGAGGCAGAAGGATCGCCTGAGCCCAGCAGGTCAAGGCTCAGTGACTGTGTATATGCCACTGCACTCCAGTCTGGGCAACAGAGCAAGACTTCTACTCAAAAAAAAGAAAATAAGTTTTACAACATGTGGCCAGCCCTGGGCTCTCGCCTGCAATCCCAGCACTTTGGGAGGTTGAGGCAGGAGGATTTCTTGAGCCCAGGAGTTCAAGACCAGTCTAGGCAACATAGCAAGACTTCGCCTCTACAAAAAATTTTAAAAATTTAGCCAAACATGGTGGCGTGCACCTGGAGTCCCAGGTACTTGGGAGGCTGAGGCAGAAGGATCGTCTGTGCCCAGGAGGTCAAGGTTACAGTGAACCATGATTGTGCCAAGGCACTCCAACCTGAACAACAAGAATAAGAACCCAACTCAAAAAAAGAAAAGAAATTGTACAATACAAAATGTTTCTGCCTCCTCTCTTCTCACAGACCTATTAAAGCAACATTTACATACCATAAAATTCATCTATCTAAAGTGTCCAATTCAATGATGTTAACATATTAATAGAGTTGTAAACTATCACCTCAACCTAATTGTAGAACATTTCCATCACACCAAAAAAGATACCTTATGCTCATTTGCACTCATGCCGCATTCCAACCTCCAGTCCTAGGCAACCACTGTTCACTCTGTTTCTATAGATTTGGCTATTATAAACATTTCATGTAAGTGGATTCATACTATATGTGGCCTTTTGGGTCTACTTTCACTTAGCATAATGTTTTTGAGGTTCATTCATGTTGGAGTATGTATCAGTATTTCATTCCTTTTTATTGCTGAATAGTATTCCCTTGTATGGATACACCATATTTTATCAATTCACCAACTGATGAATATGTGTTTGGTTGTTTCCACTTTGTGGCTATTGTGAATAATACTGCTATGAATTCTTATACAAGTATTTGTGTGAGCATATGATTTCATTTTTCTTAGGTAGGTACCTAGGAATGGAATTGTTGGGTCATATGGTAAATCTATGTTGAAAATTTTTAGGGCTTATTAACTGGCTTCCTGTTCTGGGACAAGAAGTCGATGTACTTCTGATTCCTCCTGCTAAATACAGCTATAATCCTGGATATTATATTAAAATGAACAATATTCTGAAAGATGGAGAGAAGAAGGCAAATGACTAGAAATCTCAAGACCCAACAAAACAACATAGTGGTGAGTTATCTGAGTTTTGTTTTTACGTCAAATATACAAGACTGGGTGCTAGAAAAACTAGCAACCAGGAAACTACAACAAGCACAGACAACCAAAAAAAAATCACAAAAATTTTCTAGCCAAAAGCCCAAGAAAGGAACATCCTGGAAAGACAGAAAACTTTTGGACAATAATGCTCTCTTCCAAGCAAACACACACACACACACACGCACGCACGCACACTACCCTATCTCATCCCTACAGCTGCCTGCAAAGGCCAAGTGGGGAGTTTAGACATGACTGTTTACACAACCACCCTCACTCAGCTGAGGAACCCCTCCCCACTGCTGGTGCAGCCTCAGAGAAGACCAAGTAGGAAGCTGGGACTTCCAGCCCTGCCTTGTGATACCAAATCCCCTCCATCACAATGTCACTGGAGACAAAGTGGGGAGCAGGAATGAGGTGCTTCACACTCTCTCAGCCAGTGTGTGTCAGCAGAGACCTACTGGAAAGCCTGAACTCCCAACTGCACCTAACAATAACAAGATGCCCCACGCTTGCAAGTGTCCACAGTGGCCAAGTGAGGAACCTGGACTTCTAGCCTGACCTGACAGCAATGAGACAGCACCATCTTTCCGAAACACGTGCAGTATCAGAGGATGTCTGCTAAAGCCGGTTTAAATAAGGTCCAGAGATTCATAACATATTATCCAAAATGTACAGGATGCAATTGAAAATCACTTGTCATGACAAGAATTGGTGAAATCTCAAATTGCATAAGAAAAGACAGTTAACAGATATCAACACCAGGGATGACCTAGATGCTGGAATTATCTGACACATATTTGAAGCAGGCAAGTATTTTAAAGCAAGTATTTTTAAATGCTTCGGGCAGGCACAGAGATTCACGCCTATAATCTCAGCACTTTGGGAGGCTAAGGCAGGAGGATTGCTTGAGGCCAGGAGTCCAAAAACAACCTGGACAATAGTGTGAGACTTTGTCTCAACAAAAAATAAATAAATAAATAAAGCTCCAACAAAAATCATTTTGGCAAAGAAGTAAAAGCTATAAAGAAAACCAAACTGAAAGTTTATAATTTTAATATATTTTTTCCTACTCCATATGATCGATAGGAATCGAATAGAAACTTTAGAATTTAAAAATACAATAATCAGGCCAGGCATGGTGGTTCATGCCTGTAATCTCAGCACTTTGGGAGGCCAAGTTAGGAGGATTGCTTGAGGCCAAGAGTTGGAAGTTGCAGTGAGCCATGAATCATGCCACTGCAATACAGCCTGGGCAGCAGAGTGAGACCCCGTCTCAAAATAAATAAATACAATAATCAAAATTGAAAATTTAATAGATTGGCTTAACAGCAGAATGGAGAGGACAAAGGAAAGATTCAGTGAATTTAAAGACAAGAATACAAGCCGGTCTCGCTGGCTCAGCCTGTAAACCCGCGCCTTGGGAGGCTGAGGTGAGTGGACTGCCTGAGCCCGCGGGTTCGAGACCTGCCTGGGCAGCTTGGCAAGACATCATCTCTACAATAAGTCAAAAATTAGCGGGCGTGGTAGTGTGCGCCTGTGGTTCCAGCTACTTGGAAGGCTGAGGCAGAAGGATCACTGGAGCCCAGCAGGTCGAGGCTGCGGTGGCCGGGAGCAGCCACTGCACTCCAGTCTGGGTGACAGAGTGAGACTCCAACTCAAAAAAAAGACAAGAATACAAATCACTCAATCTAGACAAAAGAGAGAAAACAGACTGAAAAAAGTGAGCAGAAGTTCAGAGAAACATGGGACTGTAGCAAAAGAGCTAACATGTATGTAATTAGAGTTGAAGAAGGATATAAGAGAAAGAAGGTAGAGCAGGAAAACGTGTTCAAAGAAACAACGCCGGAAAATCTCTCAAATCTGGCAAAAGATATTAACCTATGGATCCAAGAAGCAAAGTGAATCCCAAATAGTATGTTTTCATGTGTTTATTGGCCATTTGAATAGGGCCAAATACATATCTTCTTTGGTGAAATGTCTGTTCAAATACTTTGCCCATTTTTAAATTGTCATTATTGAATTATAAGAGTTATTTTTATATTCTAGATACAAGTCCCTTATCAGATATAAGATGTGCAAATATTTGCTCCCATTCTGTTGCTTGTCTTTTTACTATTTTTTCTATCCCCCAAGCTGGAGTCTAGTGGCATGCTCACGACCACCAAAGCCTCAACCAGTTGGGCTCAGGCGATCCTTCAAACTCAGTCTTCCAAATAGTGGGAACTATAGGCATGCACCACCACACCCGGCTAGTTTTTTTTAAATTTTATTGTAGAGACGAAGTTTCACCATATTGCCCAGGCTGGTCTCAAATCCCTGGGCTCAGGCAATCTTCTTGCCTCGATCTCCCAAAGTGCTGGGATTACAGGCATGAGCCAGCCTCTTTTCACTTTCTTGATGGCGTCTTTTGGAGCACAAAAGTTTTTAATTTTGATGAAATCCAATGATCAATATTTTATTTTATTGTTTGTACATTTGATATCATATGTTAAGAAATCATTGCCTAAATGACTATTTACTCTTAGGCTTTCCTCTAATCGTTTTACAGTTTTGACCATTATTACATTTAGGTCTATGATCAATTTTGAGTTAATTTTTTTGTGTATAGTATGAAGTAATGTCGGCATTACCAGCTATAAATTCCCTCCAAGCATAGCTTTAGCTGCATTTCAAAAATCCTGGTATGTTGTGTTATCGTTTTCATTCAGCTCAAAATATTTTCTAATTTTCCTTGTGATTTAGTCTTTGACCCATTTGTTGTTTAGAAGTATGCTGTTTAATTTTCACATATTTGTAATTTCTCAAATTTTCTTTTTTTACTGATTTCTAATTTAGTTCTATTGTGAACAGAGAACATATTTTGTGTTATTTCAGCCCTCTTAAAATTATTGAGACTGATAGTCTAGCATTAGTTAGCTGGTAGTGTTCAAGTTTTCTGCTGGGAAACAGTCCCTTTCTGTCAGTCCTCTTTGTGTACAAAAGATAACTGCCTCCCCAAGGTCACACTCTTTCCAGGGGCAACCCATGATTGATCAATGTAGGAGTACAAAAGTCCAGTGCCTTTGCCCCAATTCAGAACAGCTCTGAAGGGTCATCCTAGCTTCAGATTAGATCTCAGAGTCAACACCAACCTGTGTATCCCTTATTCAAACTATGATAATTCGGGTTTTAAAACATATTCTACTTTGGGAGGCCAAGGCAAGAGAATTAACTGAGCCCGGGGGTTCGAGACCAACCTGGGCAACTTGGTGAAATCTTGCCTCTACAATACATCAAAAAATCAACTGGATTTGGAAGCACATGCCTGTAGTTCCAGCAACTTGGAAGGCTGAGGCGGAAGGATCACCTAAGCCCAGCAGGTTGAGGTTGCAGTGGCTGTGAGCGTGCCACTGCACTCCAGCCTAGGCAACAGAGACTGCCACAGGAAAGAAAAAAAATTCAAATTGGATTGCTTCTCACATGCCCCCATCATCTCTCACTGGTCACCATGTAAAGAATGGCCTGGGCTAGATTAAAAGCAAAGGAGCCAGGTAGGAAACAATTGCAATATATCTCGTAAGAGATGGCGGGGTGGGTGGTGAAGCAGTCTGGTTCAGGATTTATTTTGAGACCAGAGTTGACTTCTCTTATTGACTTCTCAATCTAAAATAGTCCCCAAATTGCACAAGTCACGGTGGCTCAAGCCTGTAATCCCAGCACTTTGGAAGGCAGAGACGAGAGGATTGCCTGAGCTCCGGGTGGAGACCCATCTCTACAATAAATCGAAAAATTAGCCAGGTGTGGTGGTGCACTCCTGTAGTTCCAGCTACTTGGAAGCCTGAGCCAGAAGGATCGCAGGTCGAGGCTGCAGTGGCCGTGAGCATGCCACTGCACTCCAGCCTGAGCAATAGAGTGAGACTCAAACTAAAAAAAAAAAAAAAAGAGAAGAGAAATAGAAATAGAAAAGTCAATGAGGATGAGGAGCACAAGCGAGGACTTCCAATTTTGGAATGGGGTAGCCAAGAAAGGCCTCAAGGAGAAGGTACCTTTTGAGGTGAGGGACCAAGCCATGCAGATATCTGAGGGAGAAAGTGGTTCAGACAGTGTGAAGAACAAGCACAAAGGCCCTAAGGTGTGACTGTGCCTGTTTCAAGAACAGCAAGAGCCCAGCGTGGCGGCTCATGCCTATAATCCCTGGACTTTGGGAAGCTGAGTTGGGAGGATTGCTTGAGGCCAAGAGTTTGAGACCAGCCTGAACAACATAGCAAGGCACCATCTCCACAAAAAACTTAAAAATAAAAATTATCCCATGGTGCACCTGTAGTCCCAGCTAGCCAGGAGGCTGAGGCAGGAGGATCACTTGAGCCCTGGAGTTCAAGGCTACAGTGAGCTATGATCACACACCTGCACTTCAGTCTAGATAACAAAGCAAGACCCTGTCTCAAAAATAAACAACAACAACAACAACAAGAAGCTGAATGGAGAGGAGGAGTAATCAGACATGAGGTCAGAGAGGCAAAAGAAGCGGGAGAGCAGGAGAGTAGGGGGTTGGGTGTGTAGGGCCTGGCAGACCCTGTAAAGAAATTAGCTTTATTCTGAGTGAGTGAAGTGATTGGAGAGTTTTGAGCAGAGGAGTAAGACTGTCTAACTCATATTTTAGTAGACTCACTTTGGCTGCTGGGTAGAGAAACGGCTGATGCAAGAGTTGACATTGGCTTGGACTAGAATATTAACAGTGGGAATGAGAAGAGAAGTGGTCAGTTTCCTGGTATATAGATTTTGAAAAAAGAGTCAGTAGGTTTAAGGACAGAAGGGATGTAGAGTATGAGAAAAAGAGAAGAGTCAGCAATGTCTTCGAGGATTTGGGCCTGAAAACTGAAAGAATAGAGTTGCAAAACTCAGTTCTATCCAGAGGGCGAAGGCTTGGAGGGAAGATCAGGTCAATTCTGGACATTCTGAGTTTAAGGTACTCATCAGACATTGAAAGTACAAGTCTGCCGGGCATGGTGGCTCAAGCCTGTAATCCCAGCACTTTGGGAGGCCAAGGTGAGAGGATTGCCTGAGCCCAGGTGTTTGAGACCAGCCTAGGTAACTTGGTGAGACCTCGTCTCTACAATAAATCAAAAAATTAGCTGGGTGTGATGGCGAATGCCTGTAGTTCTAGCTACTTGGAAGGCTGAGGCAGAAAGATGGCTGGGTAGCATGGTAAGACTTTGTCTTTACAATAAATTTAAAAAATTAGCCAGATGTAGCGGTGCACTCCTATAGTTCCAGCTACTTGGAAGGCTGAGGTAGAAGGATCACCTGAACTCTGGATGTCGAGGCTGCGGTGGCCATGATCGTGCCACAGCATTCCAGCCTGGGTGTCAGAGTGAGACCCTGATTTAAAAAAAAAAAAAAAAAAAGAAGTTGGGAGATGAGGAGTAACCAACAGAGAAACAGAGAAGAAGCTGAGAGGAACATGGGAGCTCCAAGTCTTCTGAACTATATATTTACAGATAATTTCTCAGGGAGGGTCACTCCTGCTTATCACTACAGATACAATGGGCTATTATCTTCTTTGTGTTTGGTCATATTTTCAGGGCCCAGTTCAGAGTCAATCCTTTTAAGGTCAGAAGTCCCCATGACTAAAGTGTGAATGATTGACAGGTTTATTCTTCTCAAAGAGTACACAACAAAAGAAAAGTCATTTGAAAAAAATGACCCTCTAGTCGATGGGGTATTGTAAGGAAAGGGGTCATTTTACAACAGAGAGAATTATCTGTATCCCTGGCATGCTGCAGCTCACTATAAAAATGATGGTGCCACCCTCACACTCAGCATCAGCCACTGGGAAGCCATTGCGAAGAAACAAGCTCTTAGGGAATCAGCCACATGCTTGAACTATAAGGTCCTAGAGGCCTCACAGCGAGGGTGTTTGGGACCCAGGCACCTCCCATAATGCCTAAGCAGCTGTATACTGCCCCACCACTACTTGTTCCCCTTTCACCTAACCACCTAACCACTTCTCTGTATCCTTTGCAATTTCTTCTTTCTCTCGAGCTCCAGCCTAGTGCCCCAGCCTCCTTCCACAAATAATGCGAGGTCAGCAACACTGCAGAAATGGTGAATTCAGTTCTTTCCACCAAGGTCTTCATGGTTCCACGAGAAAAATGGTATCTCTATTTTCCTTTCGTTACCTACCAACGCCAAATCTCCCCAGTTAGCAAACCAGAGAGTATAAAAGCAGGGCCTTTTCCCCCTAGGGTTCCTCTTCCCAGATCTGTACACTCATAGCTCCCTCCTCAATTAAGGAAGGTGATGGGAAAATAACAATGACACCAATAGGACAATGGGCAAAAGCATGGACAGGAAACTCACAAAAGAAGAAACATGAATAGTCATTAAACAGATGAGAATAATGTTGGCCCTTACAACAAAACACAATTTAAAGCAACAATGAGAGATTTCATCTCTCAAAGTGCCAAGAATTCTAATATCAACAGCTGACTAGCAAGAGTAAGGACACAGACAGATGCTGCTGCCTGGAGCAGAAAGGCCTGCACTGCTTTCTGGAGGGTGATTTAGCAACACTTAAGGACCAAGACCTTTAAAACAAGTCTATCCCTTCACCCTTTGACTCAATGGTTTCACTTCTAGAATTTAGCCTGAGGAAATAATTAGACAGCCATGCAAATATATATTTTCAAGAATATTTTACTACAGCGTGGTTTATCATATGTTTAAAAAGTGAGACCATGGCCAGGCACAGGGCCTCATGCCTGTAATCCCAACACTTTGGGAAGCCAAGACAGGATAATTGCTTGAGCCCAGGAGCTCAAGACAGGCCTAGGCAACATAGCAAAACCTTGTTTCTACCAAAAAAAAAAAATCATAAAAATAAGCCAGGCATGGTGGCATATGCCTGTAGTCCCTGCTACTCAGGAGGCTGAGGCAGAAGGATCACCTGAGCCCAGGAGGTTGAGGCTGCAATGAACCATTATCATACCACTGCACTCCAGCCTGAGTGGCAGAGTGACACCTTGACTCCAAAAAAAAAAAAAAAAAAGTGAGACCCACTTAAATACACTACAATAGAAAATTGATTTAAATGAACTGGTATTCACTAAACAGTGGAATACCGGGCAACTATTATTAATGAAGGTAGCTCATGGGCTCCCTGATGTGATACATGAGAAGAATACAATATCACTTCTGTGGTATGCCTGCCAAAAAATGCATAAACATCAGACATATCCAAATTTAAGAATAGACTACAAAATAACCAACCTGCATTTTTTATGTTAATATAATTAAAATAAGTCTAAGAAAGTGTACTCATATTAAAGGAAACTAAAAAAAAAAACCCTCAGAATAAAAAATTACATACTCATAACAGCCAAAAAAAAAAAAAAAGGAAACTAAAGACTTGACAACTAAATGTAATACATGATCATCCTGGACCAAGGAAAAAATTTGTTATTAAGGACATTATGGGGCAATGACAAAATGTGAATATGACCTGTAGATTAGATCACAGAATTATGTCAGTCTAAGTTTCCTGATTTTTATAATTGTATTGTGTAAAAGAATGTTTTCATTCTTAGAAAATTTACACTGGTGGGTTTAAAGGCATCTTGTGTGCAACTTACTCTCCAAAGGTTTAGAAAAAAATACCAATGTGTATTTATAGAGAAATAATGATAAAGCAAATGCAGTCAAGTGATATCAATTGGTAAATCCAAGTGAAGGGTATTCTGGAATTCTTTTTCATATTCTTGCCCCTTTTCTGTGAGTTTAGAATTATTTCAAAATTTTAAAAAATTAAAGGAAAAAAGAGTGGTAGTGTGAAGCTTATTCCTTGGCAGGAGAAAGGTGCTCAGGGGCACCAGCTGCCACAAAGGCCTCAACACTGAGTGTGCACAGCTGCTAGTGATGCCTCCCACCACCTTGGGCTCTCTGTTCTCTGTGCTATTAGGGGAACTCTGTGTGTGGCTGACCCCAAAGCTGTCCTGGGTTGACTCATGAAGGCAGATGAGCTTTTCAGAGCAATAAATTATCTTTTGTGATTTCATTTACTCCAGTTTTATATTCCAATGGCATTCCCTCCATCCCTAGGACCTCTGCAGATGGAGGAGTGAAAATTACCCAAATTTAGTGTTTTTTACTGATAATCCAGACTGCAAAATTTAGAGTAGATTATGTTCGTTTAGCATTGACAATGACAGTCTTCTTCTTCTTCTTCTTCTTCTTTTTTTTTTTTTTTTTTTGAGTTGGAGTCTCACTCTGTTGCCCAGACTGGACGATCTGCTGGACTCCAATGATCCTTCCGCCTCAGCCTTTTGAGTAGCTGGAATTGCAGGCACGCGCTACCATGCCCGGCTGATTTTTTGATTTATTGTAGAGATGAGGTCTCGCTGCCCAGGCGGGTCTCAAACCCGCGGGCTCAGGCAATCCACTCACCTCAGCCTCCCAAAGCGCGGGATTACAGGCTGAGCCACCGAGTACGGCTGACAATGACAGTCTTATATGCTCCTTCCCAAAGGAAGGCCATGATTTCCCCAAAGCCAGCCCAGCATCTTGCTCATTCTCAAGAAAGAGAAAAGTCCCAGCAAGAGCCAAGATAAGGCCCAGAATTCCCCTGGGTTCCCTTTGCCAAGGTGAGTGGCTCCAAATTATGGCAAATTGCAGGTTCTCTGAAAAGTATCTAATGACCTGACAAATTAAGCATCCTCTTCTGGGAAAAGTAATGGAGAGACTCTAATGACCCCACAGATCCTGCTCCTCTTGGGGAACAGGGGCAGCCACCTTGTGATTCCCTTCCCTAGAAAGGAGAGACCATATCAATAAACAGAAAGGCTAGGACTGCCCCAAGGTTCCAAGAGTCAGCTCTCCCTTCCTATCACCTGCCCTCCGGGAACACTCTACCCACCCCCCACCGCCACCACTTCCCAAGGGGTTGTCAGGGACAGAAGGCCCCTCCCTCACCCCCCCCCAGTGTTCCTCCACTCCTCCCCGCCCTCCATCACTAGGGTGTCCAAGACATTGTGTGACTCAGGAAACAGCTCAGACGTAAGGCTTGCAGCAGGCCAAGGAGGAGGAAGAAAGGGCAGTGGGAGCACAGGAGGTGTCTCCCGCCTCAGTGAGAGCTCTGGGGGTCTCTGCCTGAAGAGGAACAGGGGTCTGAGCTCAGGGAAGGGGCTCTGGAATGCAGCCCCCTTCACTGCTGCTGCTGCTGCTGCTGTCATTGCTGTGTTTCTCTACTGTTATGACCAGAGGTGAGGCACTGGGTGGGAGAGGTGGACGGACTCATCTGCCTTAGGAGGATTCCAGCAGGATGTGGGGGGTGGCAAAGCACAGGATGTTGAGGACACTGGATGGAGGAGATTCTCACCCCCCAAACACAGACAGCCTGCAGGGAGAGACGACTCTGCCACTGGAGCTGCTTTGGGCCTGGTGCCAGGGGTGGTGACTGCGAAGGGGGGGGTGAGAGGGTGCCCACCCTCAAGGAGAGCTAGTCGGTGTGGAGCTAAGAGGGCTCTCACCACCACATTGAGAAGGGGAAGGGGGACCAGACTGACCACCTGCTAGGGGAAAAAATTACAGGGAAGCAGGAGATGGAGACATGGAAGGTCAAGGGCCTACCGAGTCCCTTTCCCAGTTCAGCTGTCTCCACCCGCCGGATAGCTTAATGCTGGGCCCTTCCGGGAGGAAATCCCTTCGAAATCTCAGCCATTCACCTCCCGGGAGCCCCCTCAGCCCCCCTCCTGATCCCTGTTGTCTTGCTTCCGAGGGATGGAGCCTGAGGCTGGACTTGGGAGTCCAGAGAATAAACAGGAAAGGGGGGGTGGGAGCTAGTAACTGAGATGCCTGGGATGGAGGGGTCTGGGGAGCACGTGGGGACTGGGTACAAGGAAGAAGGAGATGGTGGCTTAGGGCATCTGTGGGGGCTGCTGCGAGCGGGTCTCTCACAAACACCTGGAGAAGGGAAGGTGGCGGCCCTGTGCCCTCAGCTCCCACCTCAGCCTCCCTCTCATCCCTAGGGCTGCTGTGCGGGAGTTCCTCAGAACCCTGTGCCAATGGAGGCACCTGCCTGAGCCTGTCTCAGGGGCAAGGGACCTGCCAGTGAGTAGTGCCTCGTGGGAGTGGAAAACCGAAAAGAAATAGGGTGGGAGAGCAGGGGAGGGAGAGGTGACAAAGTGGGGCCAAAGGAGAAAGGGAGGAGGTGAGGGGAAACATGAAAACAGGAGAGGGAGGTGGGAGAGAAGGGAAGAGGAACCAGTGATGTGAGTTTTCCTTTCTCCTCCCCTCCCAGGTGTGCCCCTGGCTTCCTGGGTGAGACGTGCCAGTTTCCTGACCCCTGCCTGGGGGCTCAGCTCTGCCAGAATGGGGGCAGCTGCAAAGCCCTACTTCCCGCCCTCCCTGGGTCCTCCAGCCCTCCCTCTCCATTGGCCCCCAGTTTCTTCTGCACCTGTCTCCCTGGTTTCACTGGCGAGAGGTGCCAGACCTGGTTGGAAGACCCCTGTCCTTCCTCCTTCTGTTCCGAAAGGGGCCGCTGCCACATCCAGGCCTCAGGTCTCCGGCAGTGCTCCTGCATGCCTGGGTGGACAGGTGAGCGCTGATGAGGGTGGCGAGAGGGGACAGGCAGGAGCAACAGGCTAGGCTGTGGGGTGGGAAAGATGGAACTGGAGTCTGAGAGACTATGAGACTTTTGAGGACAGAAGCCATGAGAGTCAACATGCCAATTCTTGGGGGCCCACTTATCAAGGATGACATTTACCAGCATGGTTGTACTGATTGCTAAAATGTTGAAATATTTCCAAATGAAGGGTGTCATGAGTCCCCTTTGTGCACCACCCTGATGCCTCTCCTGGCCTCTTCAACCTTCCCTTTCCCCAGCAGCTAGAGGGTTATTGCCTGGCCTGCCAGGGACCTCAGGACTCTGCATTCTGAGCAACTGAATGGCCCCTAACTCTGAGTGGTGGGTGCCCATAGTGTCACCTGGAAAGATTGCAGTGGTAGGAAAGGTGATAGAGATGGGAGAAATGAGACTGTGAACCAGACAGAGGAGTGGGGTCCATCCCAGGAAGAGGGGTGTGACCCTGGAGTAAGCTTAATGCTTCAGATTAAGGACTCTGGGGCAGCCTCGGAATTCAAATGCCAGCTCTGCCACTGACCAGCTACATGACCTTGCAGAAGATATTTTAGTTTCCTGGGTTCTCGGTTGACAGCTGACAGGGAGAGTAATGTGCACACTTGAAAGATTGTTGAGAAGACGAAAGGAGGTGATGCTCAGGAAGTGCTTGCTTAGCACCTACCTGGCCATAGTACATGCACAGTGAATGGCGGCTACAGCCACCTCCACTCCTGCCATTGCCACAATGCACAGGAGCTGTGAGTTGAGTCTCCAGGTGATTCAACCCACCTAGCAATTAGGAAATTAGGATCAGAGTGGTAAAGCGACTCACCCAAGGACATACAGCAAGCCAGGTGCAAACCTGAGTCTCCTGCCTGCAAATTCTGGGTCCTTGTAGCCTCCCCCAAGAAGGTCACCACAGAAGGGACCCATGTCCCAGATTTTCCCAGGCGAGGCCAATCTGCAGTCCTCCCACTGTTAGACACATATCCTATTTTCAGCTTAGAAAATATGGTCACTCCAGATATAACCTTCTCAAAGCATGGCAAAACTGAATTCAGGAGTGATGGAACAGGACAAAGAGAGTATGGTAATAAGGGGAAGGAGATATGAAAATCGGACAAAGAGATAATCTGGAGGGAGTGCTGGTTGATTTTGGATAGGCTAGAATTTGCTAGATTTTGGATAGGCTAGAAACAGTTCCTTCTGCCCTCTGCCTCAGGCGACCAGTGCCAGCTTCGGGACTTCTGCTCGGCCAACCCCTGCATCAATGGAGGGGTATGTCTGGCCACATACCCCCAGATCCAGTGCCGCTGCCCACCTGGCTTCGAGGGCCATGCCTGCGAACATGATGTCAACGAGTGCTTCCTGGACCCAGGACCCTGCCCCAAAGGCACCTCCTGCCATAACACCCTGGGCTCCTTCCAGTGTCTCTGCCCTGCAGGGCGGGAAGGTCCACACTGTGAGCTGTGGGCAGGACCCTGCCCTGCCAGGGGCTGTCCAAATGGGGGCAGCTGCCAGCTGGTGCCAGGGAGAGACTCCACCTTTCACCTTTGCCTCTGCCCCCCAGGTGCGTCCTCCCAGGGGCTTTCCTGCAGGACCTCTCTCTGGACAGGGCAGGTTGTCTCCCCTGGGTCCCTCTCCTTTCCCTAGCTGATCCCATGGCCCTGTCAGGTTTCACAGGCCCAGACTGTGAGGTGAATCCAGACAACTGTATCAGCCACCGATGTCAGAATGGGGGCACTTGCCAGGATGGACTGGGCACCTACACCTGCCTCTGTCCAGAGACCTGGACAGGTGAGTTGTTTAAGCCAAGTTTATGGCACCAGTGGCCCAGAGATTCGGCCTTTGGCCCTCCCTATTCACAGGGCTCCCAGCTTCAGCCCTTGTTCCCTCCCCACCCCCCACAGGCTGGGATTGCTCCAAAGATGTAGATGAATGTGAGGCCCAGGCTCCTCCTCGCTGCAGAAACGGGGGCACCTGCCAGAACTCAGCAGGCAGCTTTCATTGTGTGTGTGTGAGTGGCTGGGGAGGTGCGGGCTGCGAAGAGAACTTGGACGACTGTGTTGCTGCCACCTGTGCCCCAGGATCCACCTGCATTGACCGTGTGGGCTCCTTCTCCTGCCTCTGCCCACCTGGACGCACAGGTGTGAGGGCAGAAGACATCAGGAGGTGGGAGGAAGAGAAGGAGGGTGGAAGAAGTACCAGGGGGCCGCTAGGAGCTTCAAGTGGCCTCTGAGAGCCTCGCCTCCTTCTGCCTCTCCAGGCCTCCTGTGCCACCTGGAAGACATGTGTCTGAGCCAGCCGTGCCACCAGGAGGCCCAGTGTAGCACCAACCCCCTGACGGGCTCCACGCTTTGCCTGTGTCAGCCAGGCTACTCAGGGCCCACCTGCCACGAGGACCTGGATGAGTGCCAAATGGGTGAGACACCCCCCACATCAGAGCCCCTCGGAGCCCCAGACAGGCCTCTGCATCAAAGATAGAAAAGGACAGATGCTTTTCCAGTGAAAAAAAACCAAGCATCTTTTTCCTTGAATGTGTCCAGCTTTGGCTTCGCTTGCCTACAGGGCCCTCTCTCCAACGCTCGGCCCTCCATTTGTCCCCTTCGTTTCTTTCCACCTTAAAGACACAAGCCCCTTCCTCAGTTTGGTCCCATCTGCCACAAACAGGCCCCACGCCTTCCCTGATAGTCTGGCCCCCTTGCCCTTCCTGCCCCTGGCCCCTGTAGACTCCAGCTCTTGTCTCCTCTCAGCTCAGCAAGGCCCCAGCCCCTGTGAACATGGCGGCTCCTGCCTCAACACCCCAGGCTCCTTCAACTGCCTCTGTCCTCCTGGCTACACGGGCTCCCGTTGTGAGGCCGATCACAATGAGTGCCTGTCCCAGCCCTGCCACCCAGGAAGCACCTGCCTGGACCTCCTTGCCACTTTCCACTGCCTCTGCCCACCAGGTACCAGCTGGATGGGGCCTTGGGTCGGGGAGAAGGGAAGTAATCCTGCACCCAATGGGAATTGCCCCTCCAGAGCAAGGATAGCCTTAGACCAGTTGGGATGGGTTGCCACAGGATACTTCTCCTCTCTCTACCCCCAGATAAAAACTCGGGGACATCCATGACCCCTAGGAGAGAAAGATTGCCACAGATAGTGGTGAGGTTGTACACTGCTCAACTGTAGGGGGCTGCCATTCATTTCATAGTCATCATAGAGAGTGCACAACCTGGTCCGCTGTACGTGGCAGCCCAGCAAGGAAGGGCAGAATAGCAGTTGATAAACTTTCCATGCTGCAACCTCTGCTCATGGCAACCCAGAATGCTCCCCCAGTCACAGAAATTCCCCTGTAGAGATAGAAGATAAGCCCTTAAAATCCCAAAAGCTCTGTGTGCTTGAATTTGCTGTAAGACTACACTCACCTCCAGGCTAGTTTTAAGGGGGAAAGTCTTCCCAGGGAAAGAGTGACACCAACATCAGCGATCTGAATGAAACTAGAAAAATAACAGCTGACCTTGTGCGAGATACTGTCTGAGGTGAGTCATTGCCTCATTTGCTTATTACAACAACCCTATGAGATCAGCGTTCTCACTATGCCCACTTTATCAATGATGAAACTGAGGCACAGAGAGGTTAAGTAGCTTGTCCAAGGTCACCCAGCTAGTAAATGGCAGAGCTGAGATTCAAACCAAGGGCTTCAACAGTTATCAGTAATACACCACACTGCCTTTCTAAGCTGAGCAGCACCCAAAGACGGTGGCTCAGGCCACTCCCAGACAATCATAGAAAAATAAGAGAAAACGGTTCAGTAATCCAAGGGACAAGATTGTAGATGTCAAGGAGCTTCAGAAGCAGACCCCCCAGGCAAGAAAGAGGAGCAGCCGAGGTCCAGAGGCTGATCCTCAGTTCAGAGTGAGACAGGAGAGACCAGGATGAGACCAAAGAAATGAGACAAATATGGGAGAAACACAGCTTCCCAAATGCCTTTCAAATTCCTCCCCTTTGGTCTGGATACTGTGTCTCAGGTCTGTAATCTCAGCACTTCAGGAGGCCAAGACAGGAGGATTACTTGAGCCCAGGAGTTTGAGACAGTCTAGGAAACATTGCAAGACCTTATCTCTACAAAAATAAAAAAAAATAAGCCAACTGTGTTGGCAGGCACCTGTGGTCCCAGCGACATAGGAATCTGAGGCAGAAGGATGCTCAGGTGCTCAAGACTGTGGTGAGCCATGATCATGCCACTACTCCAGCCTGGACAACAGAGCAAGACCTCGACTCAAAAAAGAAAAAAAACATTCCTCCTCTTTGAGATCCCAGTTCTCCCTAGCATGGCGGCCTGCCCGGTCACCCTCCAAGCAGATGACCACTTGTCTCATCCATACCTTGAGGGTCTCCAGGCTGATCAGCCCACGGTAGTGAGCCCTGCCCTCTGTGTACACAGGAATGGACCCCAAAGGCACTTCCTTGCAACCCTCCCACAGATCCTCAGCAGGTGATAGGTTCCCTGAGTTTTCACACTAAGGGGCAGAGCAGCAGATCCTTGGGATCCATCTTGTCCAGCCCGCACACAGACAGCGCCCCCTGAAGGGGGCTGTCTGATGGGGGCAAGTCAGGGGTAAGGCTGGTTCTAGAACCCAAGGCCGAAAGGGGAGCAGCCGAGGAAGGGCTGCCTGACTGAGCCTCACCCCTCACGACACCCATGTCCTCAGGCTTAGAAGGGCGGCTCTGCGAGGTAGAAATCAACGAGTGTGCCTCAGCTCCTTGCCTAAACCACGCTGACTGTCACGACCTGCTCAACGGCTTCCTGTGCACCTGTTTGCCCGGTGGGTACAGAGTGCACCCCAGCCACCCTCAGCCCCCAGACTCTGACCCTCCAGAGTTCAGGCGCAGCAATTACCTAGTCTAGCTAAGGACTCCCCTATTTCTCCAGCTCCTTCTATGCTCCTCAAAAATCCCTTGTTACATCCCCAAATCTTCCCTTGCTTACCCAACCACTTTCATCTCCATCCTGATAAATCATTCAAAGATCCTCCCTCCCAGTCTTCCTGCAGAGTCCGCCGTGTACTCAACCCCCATGTTCAGGACCCAGGTTGATCTCAGCACTCTCGCCGTAGATGGAGGGAAAGCTTTTCCAAGCCTTTATCCTCCAGCCTCAGTGGACAGCCCTCTGTCCACTGCTATGATAATAACTACATTTAGTAAATATTCACTTCAGACCAGCCACTTGACTATGTACTTTTTGGATATTATGTCATTTAATCCTTTTAACAGGACCGTGAGGTAGGTTCCATTATTATTATTCCCCTTTTACTGAATAGGAAACTGGAGCCTAGAGAGGTTGACTAGCTCGGCCAAGGTCATGAAGCTGGCAGGTGGCTGGGCTTCACTTTTTCTGCATCACTGTCCTCTAGCCCCATGCCCACTTGCCCCATGTGTGTTCTCTGGGAAGCCCCCCAAGTTCACCCTTCCTGGCAAGGGGAAGGACCCTGCTGTGTCTCCCTCGATGACCTTGGTCTTTGCTCCCCACCCACTCCCTGTTCCACCAGGATTCACCGGCACCCAGTGTGAAGAAGACATTGACGAGTGCAGGAGCTCTCCTTGTGCCAACGGCGGACAGTGCCAGGACCAGCCTGGAGCCTTCCATTGCACGTGTCTCCCGGGTAAACTGGGGCTCAGACACCAGAGGGGAGGGTGGGGGCAGGGGGCCGATGTCTGTGCAGGTCCCTGACCCTCCTGCCGTGCCATAGGCTTCCAAGGGCCACGCTGTCAGACCGAGGTAGATGAGTGTCTGAGTGGCCCTTGCCCCACTGGAGCCAGCTGCCTTGATCTCCCAGGAGCCTTCTTTTGCCTCTGCCCCGCTGGTTTCACAGGTCAGTAGGGGAGGCATTGGAAAGGACTGGCAGGGGTTTTAACCCATTTGAGGTGGGGCAGAGGTCATTGGTGGGTGTTTGATGGTTGGGATGTGAGAATAAAAGAGTATCCTTTCAAGTTATTTGGTACAAAACCTGCACAACCATGGGGACGAGGAGAGATGTTATGGTAGGGCCTAATTGGGCCCAACATAAACTTATTTATTAAGTGCCTACTATCCCAGACACAGATACAAAGTTGAGTGGGAAAGTTGCTATCCTCAAATGGCTTTAAATCTAATGCAGAAAATAAACAAATAAAATCGAATGCAGTCTAATGTAGAGAGACAAGTCTCTCATTGATTATGGCCCACAGAGGTGCTCTGAGGAAGGAATGCACAGGGTCCTATGAGAACACAAAGGACCAGCCAACCAAGACTAAAGATGAGAAGGCTTCATGGAGGAGGTGGTAGCTGAAATTAGTCTTGAGAGATGAGTAGGAGTTTACCTAGATAGAATGCCAGATAGCATGTTTTAGCTGGAGAAAACTGCATGTGCAAAGGCACAGAGAGAAGAAAAACATATCCCACTTAATGAGCTCTAAGAGGTCCAGAATTTAGGATGCAGCTGGACAAAGATGAGAAATGCAGTAGTTGTAGGAAGGGCCATGTCATGCAGAACCCCATGTGTCATTCTAAGGAAGTTAGACAGTATCCTACAGGCAATAGGAAGCCATTGAAAAACAGGTTTGTGGGTAATGAGCAAAGCATGCATAAGAAGTGACCTTTGGCTGGGCACAGTGGCTAATGCCTATAATTCCAGCTCTTTGGGAGCCCAAGGTGGGAGGATCACTTGAGTCCAGGAACTCGAGACCAGCCTAGGCAACATAGTGAGACCTTGTCTCTACGAAAAAATAAATAAATTAGCTTGGTATGGTGGTGCATGCCTGTGGTCCCAGCTACTAGGGAGCCTGAGATGGGAGGATCATCTGAGCCAAAGAAGTCAAGGCAGCAGTGAGCTATGATTGTGCCACTGCACTCCAGCCTAAGCAAAAGTGAGACCCTTATTCCAAAAAAAAAAAAAAAAAAAGGGAGAAGAAGTGAGCTTTGGCCCCAAGGACATGAAGGGCTCTGTTTTCTTTCCAACCCATCTCCCCACCACAGGTCAGCTTTGTGAGGTTCCCCTGTGTGCCCCCAACCTGTGCCAGTCCAGGCAGATATGCCAAGAGCAGAAAGACAAGGCCCACTGCCTCTGTGCTGATGGAAGCCCCGGCTGTGCCCCCACTGAGGACAACTGCACTTGCCACCATGGGCACTGCCAGAGGTAATATTTTCCTGGCTCTCCACATTTGCCCCCTCCTCTGGGCTCTCCTCAGCTAGGACAGGAGAAGACAGACAGTGTGGGATGGTAAAGTTCTTAGGGCAAGTCAATGGGAGGGCTCAACTGGTATTAATCCAAGGAAGGGAGTATTGGTTAAAAATGGGGGAAGCAGGCTGGATGTGGTGGCTCACATCTGCAATCCCAGCACTTTAGGAGGCAGAGGCAGAGAATTAGCATTGCCTGAACCCAGGGGTTCAAGAACAGTTCTGGGCAACTTGGCGAGACCTTGTCTCTCCAATAAATTGAAAAATAAGTTGGGCATAGTGGTGCACACCGTGTAGTTACAGCTACTTGGAAGGCTGAGGCAGTAGGATCGCCTGAGCCCAGTCTTTGTGACAGGGTGAGACTTTGACTCAAAAAAATAAATTAATTAAATAAAAATTTAAAAAGAAAAATAGGGGAAGCAAGGCCAGGCATAGTGGTTCACGCCTGAAATCCTAGCACTTTGGGAGGCTGAGGCTGGAGGATTGGTTGAACCCAGCCTGGCAACATAGCAAGACCTTGTCTCTAGAAATAAAAAATAAATTAGCCAGGCATGAAGTAAAGGCCAGGCACAGTGTCTCATACCTGTAATCCCAGCACTTTGGAAGGCTGAGGAGGGAGGATCCCCTGATCCCAGGAGTTCAAGGCTGAGGTGAGCCACAATTGTTCTCCTGCACTCCAGCCTGAGTGACAGAGTGAGACCTCAACTCAAAAAAACAAAATGGGGGAAGCAGAGGACTAAGGGATCAGAGCAGACAGAAGAGCATTAAATCCTAGGGCTATTTCATCATTCATTAGACAAATATCTATTGAGCATCTACTTTGTGTGACTATTGTTCCAGATACTGGGGGAACAGCACAGAGCAAAAGAGACAAAGCAACTACACTTAGAGGGCTTTCATTCTAACAGGGAAAGACAGATTTATCAATAAGTTATAGAAGGAATATGTATATACCTATATACCTATCTAGTTGGAGAAAATGAGTGGTGGGGACAGGTGGGAGACGAAGGGAAGTGGTGCTGAGAGCAGTCATTAAAGAAAGAGGCCAGAGTCTCAGGGCCAAAAAAAAAAAGCAATAAAGAGAGAGAGAGAGAGAGAGAGAGAAGGTCATAGGGATCTGGACAATGGGGAGGAAAGAGGATACATTAGGAGAAGAGATAAATCCTCCCCTTTCTCTTTATGACCAGATCCTTATGTGTGTGCGATGTGGGTTGGACGGGGCCAGAGTGTGACGCAGAGCTGGGGGGCTGCATCTCCACTCCCTGTGCCCACGGGGGGACCTGCTACCCCCAGTCCTCTGGCTACAACTGCACCTGCCCCACAGGCTACACAGGTGAGGCCCTCCCTAAACCATATACCCCTGGGCTGCTCACCCCTAAATCAAGGGAAAGGCATGTGACCATGGGCTCTGCATCTCAGTCACCCGCAAGGAGAACTGGGCATGGGCTGCAGAGGACACGGGTGACATGTGGGAGGGGGTGAGAAAAGAGGTTGGATGGGGGAGAATAATCAGGTTGGAGATGAGGTAGGGAAGAGAAAGGGATGAGGAGGAGGGTGGAGGGAGAGAAGGAGGATCCCCTTCCTTAGAGTTTGCCTGTTTTCCCCAGGGCCCACTTGTAATGAGGAGGTGACAGCTTGTCACTCAGGGCCCTGTCTCAATGGCGGCTCTTGCAGCCCCAGCCCTGGAGGTTACTACTGCACCTGCCCTCCAAGCCACACAGGGCCCCAGTGCCAAACCAGCACTGACCACTGTGCACCTGGTGAGTACCCACCATGTCTTGGGGCTGGGCCACAAGGGGATAGAGAAACTGGGCAGGGTGTGTTTGTGCCATATTTTTAAAAATTGGGGGCTGAGTGTGGTGGCTCACATCTATAATTCCAGCACTTTGGGAGGCCAAGGTGAGAGGATCACTTGAGATCACGGGTTCAAGACCAACATAGCAAGACCCTCATCCCTAAAAAAAACACACACACACACACACATATGCATATGTGTATATTATATATATATATATATAAAATTTTAAAAATGAAATAAAAACTTAAATTGGATGGTAACGAGCAACTGTTTTGATGGGAGATGTATGTCCTGTGTATGGTGTGACTCAGGTCACAGGCCAGATTACAGGCAACGAACCCAAATCCTCACAGCCTCCTCTCTCCAGCCCCATGCCTCAATGGGGGTACCTGTGTGAACAGGCCTGACACCTTCTCCTGCCTCTGTGCCACGGGCTTCCAGGGCCCACGCTGTGAGGGAAGGATTCGCCCCAGCTGTGCAGACAGGTGAGCAGGGCTCAAAGACCCCTGGAGGGCAGGGAGCCCCTCGGCCTTCCCACCCCTCCTCTCCATCTCCCCTCAGGCTCCAGGCTGCCTCCCACTCCACACCCCATACTCTTGGCACTGCTTTCCTCAGGGTTGGCCATGTCCCCGGTAGATGTCTCCCTACCACAGCACACACTCTCTCCCCTTGTTTCCCAGAACCTATTTCTACCGTGCTCTGTCTCTGTCTTGTCCAGCCCCTGTAGGAACAAGGCGACCTGCCAAGACAGCCCTCAGGGTCCCCGCTGCCTCTGCCCCCCTGGCTACACAGGCGGCAGCTGCCAGGTAAGGGGCATTGAGCCAGGTGTGCTGAGGAGGGGGGTAGCTGGAGAGTTCAAGGGCGGGCCTTGGGGACTAAAAAGTGGGCAGCAGGGAAGCTTTGGTGGGGTATCCACAGGAAGGGAAGTATGGTGGTCTCAGTCTGGGGGTCTAGCTTGAGGTCTGTGTGGAGTAAAGAAGAAATCCTGAATGGGCTTCTGATTCCAGGTGCTGTTCTGGGAAGGAAACCAGGGTCATCTGGTCCCAGACCATTCAGGAGAAGTTTTAGAAGGGATTTTAGCTGGGCATGGTAGCTAGCACCTGTAATCCCAGCTACTCGGGAGGCTGAGGTAGGAGGATCGCTTGAGCCCAGGAGTCTGAGGCTGCAGTGAGCCATGATCGTGCCACTGCACTCTGGTCTGGGTGACAAAGTGAAACCTCAACTCAAAAAAAAAAAAAAAGAAGAGAAAAGTAAGGGAGTTTGAGAAGCTGGAGTGGGCAGACGACCATCTCTGGGCTGGGAGCCTGTTGCTCTTTCCTGCCTCATACTCCCTCTCATCTCTCAGACTCTGATGGACTTATGTGCCCAGAAGCCCTGTCCACACAATTCCCACTGCCTCCAGACTGGGCCCTCCTTCCGGTGCCTGTGCCTTCAGGGATGGACTGGACCTGTCTGCAACATTCCACTGTCCTCATGCCAGAAGGCCGCGCTGAGCCAAAGTACCAACCCAATGCCCGACTGGAGAACAAATGAAGAAAAATTGGGTGTTCTCCCCTACCCCATCCCTAAGGGTGTCCACACAGCCTTTGGTCTGAGACCCAAAGCCACACAGACCAACCAGTTATTGACTCCACAGTTCAACACCTGGGGAAGTCTAACACAACTCCTGTCACCACATTCAACACCCAAGAGGTCTAACACAACTCCTGTCACCACATTCAACACGACTCAAGCAACACCAGCCAGTTCAGTCAACAATACTCCAACTTGACACAACCACCAGGCACATGACTCCACGCTGAGCAATTCAGCTCTGTCCTGATCATTATATCTCAAACAAAGTGGACCACATTTAACCCAACTACACTCAATACATTTCACCCCACCCCCACTCACTTTGATGTTACACTAAGCCCTTTGTAAAAGAATACCCCCTTATTCAAATAAGGTTCCACAAGAAGAGCTCAGGAAAGAGACACTGTGGCGTTAGGGGATGATTGATGGTAATCACAGTAGGAGAACATCAAGTAGGATGCAAAACTCAGGGATAGACTTAAGCCTCATGTCCTCACATGAAGTATCCCTTGAGTTCTTCTTTGCTTAAGACTTGTTTTAAGGCTGGTCATGGTGGCTCACACCCGTAATCCCAGCATTTGGGGAGGTCAAGGCGGGAGGATCACTTGAGCCCAGGAGTTTGAGACCAGCCTAAACAACATAGCAACACCTCATCTCTACAAAAAAATAAAAAAAATTTGCCAGCTGTGGTGGTGCATGCCTGTAGTCCCAGTTACTTGGGAGGTTGAGATAGGATCGCTTGAGTCCAGGAGGTGAAAGCTGCAGTGAGACAGAATCATACCACTGCAGTCCAGCCTGAGTGACAAAGTAAGACCCTGTCTCAAAAAAAAAGACTTATTTTAAGCCAGGAAAACTGGTACTTCTAGCATTCTGATACTCTTTAAGAGGTATCTCTCCCATATTCTGGCAGAAAAGGTGGGAAAGGAAATGACGTTTTAACTCCCTCACTGTCAGGAATTTTTTTCTTTTTTTGAGTTGGAGTCTCACTCTGTCGCCCAGACTGGAATGCATTGGCCGCTCCCGGCCACCGCAGCCTCAACCTGCTGGGCTCCAGTGATCCTTCCGCCTCAGCCTTCCAAGTAGCTGTAACTCCAGGTGTGCGCTACCACGCCCGGCTAATATTTGATTTATTATAGAGATGAGGTCTCGCCAAGTTGCCCAGGCAGGTCTCGAACGCGCAGGCTCAGGCAATCCACTCACCTCAGCCTCCCAAAGGCGCTGGATTACAGGCTGAGCCACCGAGACCAGCTACTGTCAGGAATTATTAACTCCTTAGGCTCAGAGTGGTCTCCAAAGCAAAGGCCTCCACGCTCAGAGTCTGAGGCCCCAAACACCCTTATATCCCACTTACCTTTATAGATCCTTGTTTTTCTCCCTCCCTAGGTATCGAGGTCTCTTCTCTTTGCCAGAATGGTGGCCTCTGCATCGACAACGGCCCCTCCTATTTCTGCCACTGTCCCCCTGGGTTCCAAGGCAGCTTGTGTCAGGATCATGTGAACCCATGTGAGTCCAGGCCTTGCCAGCACGGGGCCACTTGTGTGGTCCAGCCCAGTGGGTATCTCTGCCAGGTGAGAAGGTCTCGAGGAGAGGGGAGAGGAAGGGTGGGCTGGATGTGAGAGACAGTAGTAATAAGGGGAAGACACAATGTGACTGTTTCCACTTCCTTTCCTTTCCCCCACATGTCCAACTAACCACCAAGACATGCCATTTTACCTCCTGATTATGTCTCCACTGTCCTTTCACCTTCACCCTTTGCCCCAAGCCTTTGTTGCATTCCACCTGGGTACCTGTAGCGGCCTCCTGACTATCATCCCTGCCGCCTCACCTGTCCCTCTTTGACCCACTGCCAAGGCACTCTACTGAAAATGTTAAGCTGACCTGTCACTCCCCTGCTGCACACTCTTCAGTGGCTGCCCACCTCTTTCAGAAGAAAGTCCAAGGCCCTGCATGACCCAGGTCTGCCTGCCTTTCAGTCCTCAGCTCTCCCGGTCGCCACCCTCCTACTCTGCCTCCAGCAACACAAACTGCTACGGGCTTTCGGCATACTCCATACTGATTCTTGCCTCTCAGCCATTATCCCTGCTACTGCATTCCCCTTTTCCACTAGATGGTGTCCTGGAGGCACGTTTCTCAGGAAGATGTCTCTAATTTTTCTCTCCAGGCTAGGTTAGGGCCTCTCCTTGGTGGTCCAGATCACTAAGCCAGTAAGAGATTCAGGCAAAGCTGAGATTCAGGTCCAAGCACACTGATTCCTATACTCAGAACCATAACTTCTATTTTTAGTGGCTGCCATTTTCTTTTTTAAAATGGGTACATAATTGTACACATTTAAGGGATACATGTGATGTTTTGATGCATGCATACAATATATAATGATCAAATCAGGGTCCGCTTGGCAGGGTGGCTCACACCTGTAATCCCAATACTTTGGGAGGCTGAGAAGGGAAAATTGCTTAAGAGCAGGAATTTGAGACCAGCCTGGGTAACATAGCAAGAGCCTGTCTCTAAAAAAATAATTTTAAAGAAATCAAAAAAAGGCTGGGCACAGTGGTATGCACCTGTAATCCAGCAGGTGCCTTGAGAATCCAGCAGGTGAATTTCTTGAGACCATAAGTTCAAGACAAGTCTAGGGCACATAACAAGACCCCATTTTTACACACACACTTGCCAGGCACAGTGTTGTGTGCTACTTGGGAGTCCTAGCTACTCAGGAAGCTGAGGCAAAAGGATCACTTGAGCCCAGGAAGTCAAGGCTGCAGTGAGCCATGATTGTGTCACTGTACTCCAGCCTGCATGACAGAGCAAGATCCTGTCTCATATTTTTTTAAAAATCAGACCCAGACCCGGTGGCTCATGCCCATAATCCCAGCACTTTAGGAGATGGAGGTGAGAGAATTTTCTAAGCCCAGGGGTTCAGGACCAGCCCGAGCAATGTAGTGTGACCTCATCTCTAAAACAAACAAACAAACAAATCAGGGTAATTGGGACATCCATCACCTCAAAACTTTATTGTTTGTGTTGAGAACATTTCAAACCTTCTATTTTGGAATATACAATAAATTAATGTTTTTTGTTTTTATGTACAATTCACGGTTAGGTATACAAGTGGTCATCATACAAGTATAGTTTGGGCCTCCCTTTGGTCCCCACTTTGCCTGGTTTGAGATCAGGTACTCTTATTGATCTTGTGCACCCCCCAACCCACCCTGGCAGTATCCTGCTACCGCCAATCCCTTTCTTATAGTATTACGGTAAATGTTCAGGGTCCATTTATGAGTTAGAACATGTGGTACTCTAATTATTGTTTACTATAGTCATTTTACAGTGCTATCAAATGCTACAACTTATTCATGCTATCTAATTGTAATTTTATGTCTGTTAACAAATCTCCCTTCATCCCCCACCTTGTCACTCCCTCTTCCTGGCTTCTGGTAACCACTATTCTATTCTCTATCTTCATGAAATCAACTTTTTTATCTTCTACATACAAGTGCAAACATGCTACATTTGTCATTCTGGGCTTGGCTTATTTCACTTAATATAATGTCCTCCAGTTTCATCCAATTTGCAGGAAATGACAAAATCTCCTTCCTTTTTAAAATCTGAATAGTATTCCATTGCATAAATATACCAAATGTTCTTAATTCATTCATCTGTTGATGGGCACTTAGGTTGATTCCATATCTTGGCTGAATAGTGTTGTAATAAACATGGGAGTACAGCTATGTCTTTGAGAGACTATTTCCTGATTTCCTACTGCTTGATTTCCTTCAATCTATCAAAGAGATAGCTGCACTCCCATGTGTATTACAACACTATAACCAGTAGTGGGATTGCTGGATCGTATGGTAGTTCTGTCAGCTTTGTTCTTTTTGCTCAGGATTGCTTTGGCTATTCAAGGTCTTTTGTTGTTCCATATAAATTTTAGGATGTTTTCTATCTATTTCTGTGAAAATGTTATTGGTATTTTGATAGGGATTGCACTGAATCTCTAGATCACTTTATGGACATTTTAGCAATATTAATTCTTTCAATCTGTGAACTTGAGATATCTCTCCATTTTTTGTGTGTCACCTTCAATTTATTTCATCAGTGTTTTGTAGTTTCATTGTAGAAATCCTTCACTTCTTCGGTTAAGTTTATTCCTAGGTGTTTTTTACAGCTATTGTAAATTAAATTGCTTTCTCGATTTGTTTTACATTGTTCATTATTGGTGTATTAAAATGCCGATTTTTGTATGTTGATTTTGTACATCCCGCAACTTTACTGAATTTATTAGGAAAAAAAAATGGCTCATCCTCTAATCCCATAGTACTCTCTTTCCTGAATTCTTCTCAAAACCTTATTTGAATAAGGGGGTACTCTTTTACAAAGGAGTTGGTATAACATCAAAGTGAGTAGAGTGGGATGAAATGTGTTGAGTGTAGTTGTTAAATGTGGTTCACTCTGCTTAAGTCATGATAATCAGAACAGAGTTGAGTTGTTCCACATTGATAACAGTCTTTTTTTTTTTGGAGTCTCACTGTCGCCCAGACTGGAGTGCAGTGGCACGCTCCCAGCCACTGCAGCCTCGACCTGCTGGGCTCCGGCGATCCTTTCGCCTCAGCCTTCCAAGTAGCTGGAACTACAGGCACGCGCTACCACACCCAGCTACTTTTTTTGATTTATTGTAGAGATGCGGTCTCGCCAAGTTGCCCAGGCGGGTCTCAAACCCGCAGGCTCAGGCAATTCACTCACCTTGGCCTCCCAAAGTGTGGGATTACAGGCTGAGCCACTGAGCCCAGCCTGATAACAGTTCTAACGTTTTTTTGGTAGAGTCTTTAATTTTCTTCTAAACATAGGATCGTGTCATCTGTGAACAAAGATAATTTTAATTATTCCTTTCCAATTTGGATGTCTTTTATTTCTTTCTTTTGCCTGATTCCTCTTGCTGGGACTTCCAGTACTATGTTCAATAAAAGTGGTAAAAGTGGGCATCTTTGTCTTGTTGTAGATCTTAGAGGACTCAATTTTTTCCTGTTCAGTATGACATTAGCTGTGAGTCTGTCATATGTGCCCTTGTTTTGAGGTAGAGTCACAAATTTGTTAATACAGAACCACAACTATTTTTTTTTTTTTTTTTGAGTTGGAGTCTCACTCTGTTGCCCAGACTGGAGTGCAGTGGCATGCTCCCAGCCACCACAGCCTCGACCTGCTGGGCTCCGGCAATCCTTCCGCCTCAGCCTTCCAAGTAGCTAGAACTACAGGTGCGCGCTACCATGCCCGGCTAATTTTTTTATTTATTGTAGAGATGAGGTCTGGCCAAGTTGCCGTGTCAAGTCTTGAACTCACAGGCTCAGACAATCCACTCACCTCAGCCTCCCAAAGCACAGGATTACAGGCTGAGCCACAGAGCCCAGCAGAACCACAACTTTTGATCAAGATTCAATGCAGATCCCCTAGCCCAGCTCCTTTCACTTTTTTAACACTTTAATATGAACAATTTTTTCTTTTCTTTTCTTTTCTTTTTTTTGAGTTGGAGTCTCACTCCATCACCCAGGCTGGATTGCAGTGGTATGCTCACGGCACCTCAGTGTCAACCTACTGGACTCCGGCAATTCTGCCACCTCAGCCTTCCAAGTAGCCGGAATTATAGGCACAAGCTACCACACCTGGCTAGTTTTTTATTTATTGTAGAGACGAGGTCTTGCCAAGTTGCCTGGGCTGGTCTCGAACCCATGGGCTCAAGCAATCCAATCACCTCGGCCTCCCAAAGTGCTGGGATTACAGGTTGAGCCACCGAGCCCGGCCTATTACGATCATTTTCAAACATATACAGAATTAGAATACTGAACAGTAGTGAACCTCTGTGCACCCATTACTCAGCTGTACTTCCTCTTTTATGAAATGCTGTTATTCAGAGGTCTCCAAAACCTCCCTCACCTGCTCCTTCCAGGTCTCTGGCCCCTTGGATTCTTTGTGAATTCCCTTTCCTCCATCTCTTTGAAGTCTTCCTGGTACTCTCCTCTTCCATGCCCTTCTTCCTCTTGCAAGAACCCAGCACATGGCACAGCTCTTGTCAATAACCCTTATCTTACTAGCAGAGTGGAATGCAGCAATCAGAAAAAGGTACAGAGCATTAGTTATGGAGTCACAGACCTGCACCGAATCCCAGCTCTGCCACCTATCACTATGTGACTTGTCCAAGTCACTTAACCTTTCAGGGACTGTTTCCTTATCTGTAAAGCAAGGATCAAATGAGATAATCAAATGGGATTTTTGTGAAGTTATATATAAATAATGCAATAAATAGATGTCTCTCTCCTCTGGTTGAGAGCTTTGGGGTAACAGGAATGAGTTCTGATCTTCTTTGTATTCCTAGTGAATACAACAGTTCCTGGCACAAAGTAGGCATTTAGTAGATGCTCATGAATTAACTAATAAAGCATGGGAGGGCCTGGTGTGTTTTTGGAAGGGGAAGGAGGTTTCACCAAGAATGGGACTCTGTTTGGTGGCAATGTGTCCTAGAGACTGGGGAGGGTTAAGGTGTAAGCTACTGAACAACTGTGTTATCATGTGAAGTTGAGATAGAAGAATTAAGCAACATGTAGTCATGATGGATGGTGAGTTGAGTGATGCTGTTGACTGGAAGGTGTGGAGCTGGGCAGACTATCTTGTGCTAGGTCCCATTCCGTGATAGGCTGGATGCATCCACTGGTTTCATCTGACTCTTTGCCTGCAGTGTGCCCCAGGCTACAATGGACAGAACTGCTCAAAGGAACCTGATGCTTGTCAGTCCCAACCCTGTCATAACCATGGAACCTGCACCCCCAAACCTGGAGGCTTCCACTGTGCCTGTCCACCAGGCTTTGTGGGGCTACGTTGTGAGGGGGACGTGGATGAGTGTCTGGACCAGCCCTGTCATCCCATAGGCACTGCAACCTGCCACTCTCTGTCCAATGCCTTCTACTGCCAATGTCGGCCTGGACACACAGGTGAGGCCTGGGATGGGGTGGGGGGTGCAGACATCTCTAGGGCACAGTTGCACAGACAGTGGAGAGCCACTCAGTCCCCACCCACAGCCTAGTCATCTTGTCCATCCCCTGCCTCCATGCTCTGCGCCACAGAGGATGCCCCAGATCCCTTTGCCTGCACAGCTAATGCTAGGCCGACTCCCAGGAATGAGCTAGCAGGGAGGCAGTGGCTGATGCAGTGCGTGATGTCTGCTTTCTTGTCCATTACAGGCCAGAGGTGTGAGGTGGAGATAGATCCTTGCCAGAGCCAGCCCTGCTTTCATGGAGGGTCCTGTGAGGCCACAACAGGACCACCCCCGGGTTTTACCTGCCACTGTCCCAAGGTAAGTGACTGCAAAGCCGCCTTCTCTGTTGCCTCCTACCTACACTGACAAAAGGTGAGAATGTGATCAGAATCCTAGAAGGAGCACAGGAAAGCACTGGAGTGGAAATTATTGGGAAAAGTCATCCCAAGTTCACAGTGAGCTCTCAGAAGCAATCGGGAAAGCCCAGGTCAGTTGGTAGCATGAATGGGATTTTTAGAAATCATGGACATTGCCTAAGGAAAGGTCAAGAGCTCCCCAGGGTCAAGCTGGATGGATAAATTGGATAAGTTCTTCAACTCTGTATGTGTATATTATAGGCCTTAGATGCATGGAACTGGATTAATCTTAAGCACTGATTCATAATATACAGACATTGGTTTGTGCCTGGCCATCTTTTGTTTTATGATTCTAACAATGCAATATCCATGAACCTATATTAATAATAACTAACAGCTCACAGTGGCTCACGCCTGTAATCCCAGCACTTTAGGAGGCCAAGGCGGAAGGATCACTTGAGCCCAGAAGTTTGAAGCTAGCCTGGATAACATAGTGAGACCTTGCCTCTACAAAAATTTTTTCTTTTAATTTAGCCAGCTGTGGTGGCAAGCACTTGTAGTCCCATCTATTCAGGAGGCTGAGATGGGAGGATCCCTTGAGTACAGGAGGTCAAGATTGTAGCGAGCTGAGATTGTGCCACTGCACTCCAACCTGGGCAACAGAGTGAGGTCAAGTCTCAAAAAATAATAATAAAATAATGATAATAGGGACGGGTGTGCTGGCGCATGCCTGTAGTCTCAGCTACACGGAAGGCTGAGGCAGAAGGATCACCTGAGCCCAGGAGGTTGAAGCTGTGGTTGAGTTGTGATTATACCACTACACTCTAGCCTGGGCCACAGAGACTCCAAATCAAAAATAACAATAAAAATAACTTACATCTATTTACATCCTCCTCCTCTCTTGTTCTTTCTCAAGAGGAAAAGAAAGGCATAGAATCCTATTTCCAAGGATTAAGATAATAATATAATAGTATTCAACTCTATTAACTGTTTAGTCTTCCAGAACTTGCATTATGATGCTACAATTCATCTAGGTTGTTGCACACAGCTGTGGTTCGTTCATTTTCACCAGGATGTTACTATGTGAAATTACCATGGGACATGGTTTCAACATCCATAAAATGATTAACTTGGTACTCTGAGGTTTCTTTTAGATACCAGAATCTAAGACTCTCTGCGCTCTTTTTTTTTTTTTTGAGTTGGAGTCTCACTCTGTCGCCCAGACTGGAGTGCAGTGGCCGCTCCCGGCCACCGCAGCCTCGACCTGCTGGGCTCCGGCGATCCTTCCGCCTCAGCCTTCCGAGTAGCCGGAATTACAGGCATGCGCCACTACGCCCAGCTGATTTTTTGATTTATTGTAGAGATGAGATCTCGCTGCCCAGGCGGGTCTCGAACCCGCGGGCTCAAGCAATCCACTCACCTCAGTCTCCCAAAGGCGTGAGATTACAGGCTGAGCCACCGAGCCCGGCTCTCTCTGCGCTCTTAACCCAAGAGTTTGCTTGAGGGGGTGTGGGAATGATGCAAGTTTTTTCCCCAATATCTCCTCCCCTCTCCACAGGGTTTTGAAGGCCCCACCTGTAGCCACAGAGCACCTTCCTGTGGTCTCCATCATTGCCACCACGGAGGCTTGTGCCTGCCCTCCCCTAAGCCAGGCTTCCCACCCCGCTGTGCCTGCCTCAGTGGCTACGGTGGTCCTGATTGCCTGACCCCACCAGCTCCTCAAGGTTGTGGCCCCCCCTCCCCATGCCTATACAATGGCAGTTGCTCAGAGACCCCTGGGCTAGGGGGTCCAGGCTTTCGATGTTCCTGCCCTCCCAACTCTCCAGGGCCCCGATGTCAGAGGCCTGGAGCTAAGGGGTGTGAAGGCAGAGGCGGAGACGGGGCCTGTGACGATGGTTGCAGTGGCCCAGGAAGAAACTGGGATGGAGGGGACTGCTCCCTGGGGGTCCCAGACCCCTGGAAAGGCTGCCCGTCCCACTCTCGGTGCTGGCTTCTCTTCCGGGATGGAAAGTGCCACCCACAGTGTGACTCTGAAGAGTGTCTATTTGATGGCTACGACTGTGAGACCCCTCCAGCCTGCACGTGAGCTGAAACCCACTGGAGCTGGGGGAGGAGGTTGGGTTTGAGAAAGAGGAAGGACATAGATGCCTCTGAGTCACTGTGGCCACAGCTTCAGACTCCAGGGAATTCCCACCATAATAACCATTGTTAAGTCAGGGTAGAAGATGCTGGACTCCAAACCAGAGTAATGGGGTAGATCAATATTTAATGTGGGGCACGGCCTCTCTCTGGGCTTCTCCCTGAGGCTTGTGGAACTCAGGCCTCAAGCCTCCCTCCCTAAACCCTGCTGCTATGGAGTATCTCCCCTAACAACCAGCACCCCACAGAGGAAAAGGGCCCTGGACTCTCCTTCAGAAAATCAAGAGAGCTTGGGAGGATAGAGAGATACAGGTCTCAGGAGATGAGGGTGTCAGCAGACATTAGGGTGTCTGGACTACTGTCTAGGGCTCATTGCTCTACAGCAGCCCCCACTTAGCAACCAGAGCCCTAAAGGTCACGAAATGTCAGGTATTCTCTCTGGGGTGAAGAGGGGAGGAGGACTTTTAATGGGGTTCTGATTCCCTTCTCCTCATCCCACAGTCCAGCCTATGATCAATACTGCAGCGATCACTTCCACAATGGGCACTGTGAGAAAGGCTGCAACACTGCAGAATGTGGCTGGGATGGAGGTGATTGCAGGCCCGATGATGGGGACCCAGAGTGGGGCCCCTCCCTGGCTCTGCTAGTGGTGCTGAGGCCCCCAGCCCTGGACCAGCAGCTGCTTGCCCTGGCCCGGGTGCTGTCCCTGACTCTCAGGGTAGGGCTCTGGGTGAGGAAGGATAGTGATGGCAGGGACATGGTATACCCCTATCCTGGGGCACGGGCCGAAGAGGAACTAGGAGGTACTCGGGACCCTTCTCATGAGAGAGAAGCCCCTCAAACACAGCTCCTGGGCAAGGAGACGGACTCCTTCAGCACTGGGTAAGTTGGGCAGAGGGCTGGGCTAGACACTAGCTGGGCAGGGGGAAGGAATGGAGCCTGGGACCAACACAGGGGTCTCTGAGCTGCCTCCCCTACAGGTTTGTGGTGGTGATGGGTGTGGATTTGTCCCACTGTGGCCCTGAACACCTGGCACCCCACTGTCCCTGGGACCCTGGACTTCTGCTCCGCTTCCTTGCCGCAATGGCTGCAGTAGGTGCCCTGGAACCACTACTGCCTGGACCCCTGCTGGCTGTCCACCCTCATGCAGGCACTGGTAGGTGACCCCCTTCCAGTTCCTCTGACCTTTGCTCCCAGGCCAGCTCTCATGCCAGAAACAGACAACAAAAGTTGAATGAAACAGGATAGTTGAGACCCAAAATGTTCTTTGTGGGGACTTACTCACCTAAACCCCCTTTCCCTAACTGGACAGTCCATTTGTTCTGCAGTCTCCTTACTTATTTCCCTAAGTACTTTACCCTAACCTCTGTCATAGCTCTCCAACAAACCTTGGGTTCTGGTTTTTCTTCCATACTACATCGAGAATACCTAATTGTCTGTCTCAAACAATTCCTACTACATGAAAGAATAACTGTTATATCATACTTACTCTGTGCCTTACTCTAAGCACTTTACCTTATCTCATTTAATCCTCCCAACACCCCCCATGAGTCAGGTACTACAGGTTGAGTATCTCTTATCTTAAATGCTAGAAATGTTTCAGATTTGGAAATAGTTGCATTATACTTCTTGGTTCAGCATCCTTAATCTGAAATCCAAAATGTTACAATGAGCATTTTTGGATTTTGGATTAGTGATATTCAATCTGTATCACTATCCCCATTTCACAGATGAGAAAACTGGGGCAGAGAGGTTACTGAACTTGCACAGAGGTCTCTCACCAGGAATGGCCTTTGTTTGTGACTCTGTCTCTCCCACTAGCACCCCCTGCCAACCAGCTTCCCTGGCCTGTGCTGTGCTCGCCAGTGGCTGGGGTGGTTCTCCTGGCCCTAGGGGCTCTTCTTGTCCTCCAGCTCATCCGGCGCCGACGCCGAGAGCATGGAGCCCTCTGGCTGCCCCCTGGTTTCACTCGAAGGCCTCGGACTCAGCCAGCTCCCCGCCGACGCCGGCCCCCACTGGGGGAGGACAGCATCGGTCTCAAGTGAGAGTGAGGAGGAACCCGGGCCCTGGGAGGGAAGATTTTCCAATGGAGATATTTATAATAAGAGATAAGGAATGCTACTGCAGAACTCAAAGACAGGGGAAGAAGAGAGGGGGTAAGGAAGCCACTGGAAATCCTGGAGACCCTGATGATCACAAATCCATGTAACCTCTACCCACCCACCCCCTTCCAGGACACTGAAGCCAGAGGCAGAAGCTGATGAGGATGGAGTTGTGATGTGTTCAGGTCCTGAGGAGGGAGAGGTGAGTCAAGTGAAAGGGCTGGGGCAAGAATGATCTGAAGGTAAGGGAGGGGAAGAAAGGACAAATCAACCACCTTCACTCATCTTTGCTCTTACCCTAAGGCTGAAGAAACAGCCCCATCCTCCAAGTGTCAGCTCTGGCCTCTGAATGGTGGCTGTGAGGAGCTCCCTCAGGCAGCTATGCTGACTCCTCCCCAGGAATCTGAGATGGAGGCTCCTGACCTGGACACCCATGGACCTGGTATGAGTCAACTCAGGCCAAGATGAAAAAACCTCCTTTGACCCTTTTAGAACCACAAAGTCCTTTAATGGCAGAATTGGAGAAATATTATAATATTATACTTAGTGCCTTACAACAGTGATTCTCGAAGGGTGGGCCTCAAAATTAACATCACCTGGATAATATGTTAGAAATGCACTCTTGAGGGGCTCCACTACAAAGCTACTGATTCAGAAACTCAAAATGTTAGGCAATCTGTTTCAACAAGCCCTCCAGGTGCATCTGATCCAGACTCAAGTTTGAGAAAACCACTGCTCTTGAATGTTAGAGAATTAAGGCGCGCTGTCTCCTTTTACAGACAAGGAAACTCAGAGAAAAGCATAAAAATCAATAAAGTCACACAAAGAGCCAGAAATTTGATTTCTCAACACCTCAAGCTTTGATTCTACCAGAGCCTCCAAGTTTTCTCTCCCTTGTATTCTTTAGATTGATGCATTACTCATATCTCACCCACAGATGGGGTGACACCCCTCATGTCAGCAGTTTGCTGTGGGGGAGTAGAGTCCAGGACCTTCCAAGGGGCATGGTTAGGATGTCCTGAGCCCTGGGAACCTCTTCTGGATGGAGGGGCCTCTCCCCAGACTCACACCGTGGGCACTGGGGAGACCCCCTTGCACCTGGCAGCCCGATTCTCCCGGTCAACCGCTGCCCGCCGCCTCCTTGAGGCTGGAGCCAACCCCAACCAGCCAGATCGGGCAGGACGCACTCCCCTTCACGCTGCTGTGGCTGCTGATGCTCGGGAGGTCTGCCAGGTCAGCACACACAGGGGTCCCTAAAAGTAAAACTGGGCAGAATCATCCCCTAGGGGTTGATTGATGCCACTAGGTACCCGAAAGGCAAACAGGAGGGTGGGTGAAAGTGTGAAGGACCTGAGCTAGCAGTTCAGGGTACCCCAGGGGTCACTGCCCCTTTCTCCCCACCCCCAGCTGTTACTTCGAACCAGACAAACTGCAGTGGACGCGCGCACAGTGGACGGCACCACACCTCTGATGCTGGCCGCCAGACTGGCGGTGGAGGACCTGGTTGAAGAACTGATTGCAGCCCGAGCTGACGTAGGGGCCAGAGATAAATGGGGTATGTTGGGGGGGGTGATGTGCCATAGAGAAGTTGAGCAGATGAGGTGGAAGACGACATGCAAATAGAGGCATTTCCTCCCACCCTGCTGTCATGGTGATAAATCTGCGGTGCGGTGGCAGTAGGGAGCGAGTTTCTCTCCCACCATCCTCAACACGCTCACTGTGCCCCAGCCCACCAGGAATTGGGATGGAGGAGAGTGCCAGAGAGAAGGGGGAGGTGGTCTCCCGATCCCACCGACCCTAGAACAATGCCCATTGTCCCTCCCGCACGCCGATGACGTCACCTGAGTAACGCTTCCTGCCAGGCGGCGGTCGCCCAGGCAACGCTTCCCGCCTTTGAAGGGCCCACGGACCTTAGTAGCCCTTCCCCCACCAAGGCCACAACCCGTGGGAAACCGGAACCTAGGCGTCTGGCCCGCAACCGCACTAACAACTCCCACGTCATGCCCTAGGGAAAACCGCGCTGCATTGGGCCGCTGCCGTGAACAACGCCCGAGCCACCCGCTCCCTTCTCCAGGCCGGAGCCGATAAAGACGCCCAGGACAGCAGGGTTAGAAGGGGCCGCGGGAGAGACGGAAAGCGCGCGAATCCCGACAAGACTGAATGAAGGGGGTTAGCGGTCATGTAAGCTAAGGCAGAAAGGCCCAGTTCTGTCTGTGGGCGTGGCCTTTCCTGACCTTGCCCCCGGCCGTTTCTTCCTGTACAGGACCAGACGCCGCTGTTCCTGGCAGCCCGGGAAGGAGCGGTAGAGGTAGCCCAGCTGCTGCTGGGGCTGGGGGCGGCCCGGGAACTGCGAGACCAAGCTGGGCAGACACCCGGAGACATCGCCCGCCAGCGTAACCACTGGGATCTGCTGACGCTGCTGGAAGGGGCGGGGCCGCCGGAGGCGCGTCATAAGGCCACGCCGGGCCGCGAGGCTGGGGCCTTCCCGCGCGCACGGACCTCGTCAGGAAGCGTGCCGCCGCACGGGGGCGGGGCTCTACCGCGTAGCCGGACGCTGTCAGCCGGAGCAGGCCCGCGTGGGGGCGGAGTTTGTCTGCAAGCCCGGACTTGGTCCGTAGACTTGGCCGCGCGCGGGGGCGGGGCCTACTCGCATTGCCGGAGCCTTTCCGGAGGAGGAGCAGGAGGAGGCCCGCCCCCACGCGGCCGTAGGTTTTCTTCAGGCATGCGCAGGCCTCGGCACAACCCCGCGATAGCGCGAGGACGATCCGGAGTCGCTGCCGGGCGCGGGGGCAGAGCCTCAGCGGATGAATGGCCATGTGATTGGGTGGCCCTGGGAGCCTGCGGTCCCGCGTCCAACATTCCGATCCCGCCTCATTGCCTTACTCCGTCTCCAGAGCGGGGGTCCCCTCAAGTTGTCTGGGGTCCCCCAGCCCACCAAGAAATACCCGTAAACCCAGGAGGAGATGATAAGAAATAGAAGGCTACATGGTGGGGGAAGAGTTCTAAAAACGAATACCCATAAATGACCGGCAGTCTAGAAACCTTTCCAGGTTTTAAGATGGAGCCCCAAAAGTGAGGGGTCGTGAGTTTAGCTTCCCTCCTAAAATGAGTGTATGCCCACCAGAACAGGTATCATCCACGTGGAGAAGCCGCAGCTCTGGAAAGAAGATTTAGGATGTGGGATGAGGCCGACCTGGTCTCCCAGAAAATACGATTGAGAGGCTACAGGAGGGAAGACTGGAATGAATAGTACCCCTAAACTGGAATCAAGAACTGTAGGCAGAAAGGATATAAGATGTTCTTTCCTGTATATGGTTTCCAAAGGGAGCCTCTATCGTCCATTGTCCCCTCTGCCCACAAGAGGCTGATGTATTTATTGAGCAACTACTATGTGCCAGGCACTGTGTAGATGCTGAAAAGTGGCCAAGGGCCACCCCAGCTGATGACTCCTTGCATTCCTTCCCCCACTCCCAACAAACTCCACTGCAGGGATGAAATGCCACTCTTCTACCCACTGCTATCTCTAAGAACCCCAAATTTGCCACCCATAATAAAACAGATTTGAAGTATTATTATTATTATTATTATTATTTGGAGGGGTTAGGGAGAGGAATGGGAAAAAATATAGGAGTGATTGCATAGTGTTGTCAGAATTTTATGCCCTAGGCTCAACATTTGGATGAAAGCTGTAAGGGTAGCTTAAAAGCAAGAATAAATAGGTTTGTGGGTACCATGTTAATGTAGGGTATTACCTGAAAGCAAGAGTAGTAGTCCAAAGAACCCACACACATATGCGCTAGGCCATGCTCATGCTTTGTTCCTCATCAAGGGCATTTAGTTACAGCCACTCAGGAGATTCCTAAGGCCTCAAGTCAAGGAGATGGAGAGTCTTAAACTTTATCCACCTTGCAGCAATATGGTCCTACCTTTTTAATGTTGCTAGGTCTGAGACGTCAAGACATGAAGCACTTTGAAAGCCAATAATAACTACAATTTATTGAGCTTTCACTGTGCATTAATGCTTTATTACATTTAATAACATCACCTCTGAAGTAGTTGCTATTAAAACCCTTTTTCAGAAATGAGTTGAATAGAGATTTTATTTACCCAAGATTGTAAGGCTTTAAATGGCAGGACCAGATATTTTCTTCATCATGTTTTATGCTCTAAGTCATTCAGCTGTAAACCCTCAAACATAGCAGGTTACCATTTAGCAGTCCCAAATGTTTCTCTCTCCTGCTCCCTCCTTGATGCCAACCAACCAAGCCAGACAGGTGGTCCTCTCTCTTTTCCATTTCAATAACCCTAATTTATGACCAAAGTAAAGTTTTCCCCATTCCCTGTGTGCACTAAAGGGTGAATTGCCAGAATGAACCTTGTCCTGTTCTCTCACATTTGGTGCACCTCTTGTCCCCTGAATAGACTGTAAGCACCTAGAAGGTAAAGATAATTATCTGATACATATTTATTGAATACTTACTGTATGTTGGACCCAGTGCTAGCAGCATATGTATATATTTGAGAGCTCGACATCCCACTAAAACCATGCCCCTTCAAGTCCCAATAAGTGTGAGGGAAGGCCAAATCCTACATCAGGGTCTGTCTTCAGGAGGGAAGGGACCTGGTTGGGGGAAGGGGGATTCTGAGTAGTGAAACCACTTCCTGTGTAGCTAGTTCCTGTGTTGACAGAATGAGCAGAAGGGGAGGCGGGGTAGAGGGAGCAGAGCCAGAGGCTGGGGGCTACTGAGCCTCTGGAAATGAGAAGGCCAGGAGATCCTCCCTACCAAGAGCCCCCTCCACTCCAGCAGCTGAAGGAGTTTTTCCCAGTCTCTGTGCTCCCCTGGGGCGAGAGAGATTAAATAAGCTGTTTGGGTTAAAAAGAATGGAGGAAGTTGACAGCGATGGGCGGGGCTCATGGGGGGGCTGACCAGGAACCCAGCTTCCTGCTCAGTACCCAGGCATCCAGCCCCCAGCTCACCCCCACCCCTTCCAGCCCCCACTCCCCTTAGGAACCCAAGGTTCCGGCCCTCCTCCCAAATCCCAGCCACCCCTCCCCCATCAGTTTCTCCCCTCCAGGGGATGGAGGCCGAGAGACCCCAGGAAGAAGATGGTGAGCAGGTGAGCTGGGCACCGGGTCGGGGAGGCTGAACGGGGAGAGAAGAGTCGTGGAGGACCTGGGGCAGAAATGTAGTGACACAGATGGACACGGGGACTCGGAAAGGCTTGGGCACACAACAGAGAGGAAATGGGCCACTGGCCTAGACCCTGTTCACCCACCCTCTTAAACCACCTAACTGAAATGGATGTCTCTTGGCATCAGGGCCCCCCTCAGGATGAACAAGACTGGCCCCCTCTGAACTCCACCACTCGGCCTTGGCGATCTGCTCCTCCGTCCCCTCCTCCTCCAGGGACCCGCCACACAGGTATCCCCAACCCACCCAGGGAGTGCTCCAATCCTGGTGCCCACATCCTGACCCTATTAGCGAGGCCCACTCCATTGTTGGCCCTCTCCACACCTCTTCCAGACTCCTTATGGGACTCCCCATTGTGCCCCCTCTGCTCTGGTCCAAAGTCCCTGTCACCTCACGCTGCCCTCACCCCCATTGCTCCCATCTGTCAACTCCTCTGGGTCCCTGAGCCTTCCCACTACTCTCCCCAGCCCTGGGGCCTCGCTCCGCCTCCCTGCTTTCCATGCAAACTGAGCTCCTTCTGGACCTGGTGGCTGAGGCCCAGTCCCGCCGCCTGGAGGAGCAGAGGGCAACCTTCCACGCCCCTCAAAACCCCCCAGGCCTAGCCCCTGCCCCACCCCGGCCTCTCGAGGACAAAGAACAGCTCTACAGCACCATCCTCAGTCACCAGGTGAGACTTCTCCAGGAGGCAAGACCCAAGCCTTCTGGTCTCTTGGCCCTCGGTGGTCTCTTTTGGGCTCTATCCTTCTTTCTCCCTAGGTGCCTGTCCCATGGTCAGCCCCTAGTCACACCATCCCCATCACAGGCTTCCTATATGCTTCCCATACCAACCCTGGTTCCTCTCAAGGGCCTCCTTTCCTCAAACCCTCACCAAAGGTCTCCCTCTCCTTCCACTCCTCCAGTGCCAGCGGATGGAAGCCCAGCGGTCAGAGCCTCCCCTCCCCCCAGGGGGGCAGGAGCTCCTGGAATTGCTGCTGAGAGTTCAGGGTGGGGGTCGAATGGAGGAGCAAAGGTCCCGGCCCCCCACACACACCTGCTGAGACACACACACTGCTGAGATTTAAGCTCCCAACCAGTCTCTCCTCCATCCTGGGGCTCAAAGCTGGGCATGCCCTCAACCCTTGCTTGGCAGGGGCACCAAAGACTGGAAGACCCAGCAGAAATCTCAATATTCATTGCCCTCATCACTTTCCCTGGGAAGTGGAGGGGGTGAAAGTCATCAAACCCTGGGAATAGGCAAGGTAGGCCGGTCATTTAACTTCCTCCCCAAGTACCTGGGAGCTTGGGCAGTAAGAGGATCTCAAGCAACCATCTCAGAGAGTGACTAGGGTCACTGTAGGGCCAGTTGTCAAGCTCCTGACCAGTTGTCAAGCTACTAGACAGGGTCCTAGGACTCAGGCCTCCACTTACGAAAAAAAGACAAATCTCCCAAGGTTATGACCTGCAAGACAGCTTTACCCTCCCTCCCAGTAAGAAGAAAGGATGGGTGGGTGGGCACAGCTAAGAGATTAAGACTATTTTCCTATTCCCACCACCACCCCTTAGCCCCAAGACTGAGGGGCCTATAGGCTGTGAATGAACCTTTAGCCCCGCCCACCCCCTCTCCCCACTGCCGCTGAGTCTGTCGGATGTTTTGGCTGTATAAATAAATATAACTCCCCTCTGGACTAAAGACTGGTGTCTGAGGGAGCGAGGGACGAGGATGGGGGGTGGAGGGTAGGAAGGTGAGGCCAGAGGCCGCCTCTCTCCCCAGTCTGGCCAGAGGCCAGCTCCCCTCCCTGGCTGGTTAATTACTGGCTCATTAAGCAGCGGCTGGAGACCTCCCTAATTATCTCCCCCAGCCCCCCTCTCCTGGTTTTAATTAAGTAGAACAGGGAGGGGAGTCATTAGAACAAGAAATATGAACCGAGCTGTCTATGAACCCAGGCATTCCAGCGGCCTGAGTCCACAGATCTCTGATTCAGAGTCCCGGCGGCAGGCCCCCCAGCCCCCAACACGCCCCCCTCCCAGGCCACAGAAGTCCGGCGGGGCCTTCCCATATTTTCACCGAGGGGCCCGTCTCCTTCCTCGTCCCCTCTTCCCTCTCCCCTCCTCCACTCGGTCTCGGTTCCTCTGTTTCTGTGTGTCTCTCTCCGCCCCCAGCTCCTCCCTGTTCCTCCTCCCTTCTCCCCTCCTCTTCCTCCCCGGCTCCCCTCCCCCAGCCTCCCTCCCTCGCTCCCCCCTTCTCCCTCCTCCCTCCTCCCTCTCTCTCACACACACCCCCGCTTGGGCCTCCTCTCTCTCTCCGGCTCCATTTTCTCCGCCGCCGGGGGCCGGGGTCTCCTGTGGGGGGCCCAGCCGGCACCCCAGGTCTCCCTTCAGTGCCGGGGTGAACCCCCGGGGGAGCTGGGAGGAGGGGAGACGGGCGGGGGTTGGGGCGGAGGGAGCAGCGGCCCCAGCGAGTTTGGGGGGGGAAGAAACCAGGCGGGGGAGGGGCGGAGCAGGGAGGGGGCCTCAGGGCCCCCCCCCAGCTATGGACGAGCGGCTGCTGGGGCCGCCCCCTCCAGGCGGGGGCCGGGGGGGCCTGGGATTGGTGGGTGGGGAGCCTGGGGGCCCTGGCGAGCCTCCCGGTGGCGGAGACCCCGGTGGGGGTAGCGGGGGGGTCCCGGGAGGCCGAGGGAAGCAAGACATCGGGGACATTCTGCAGCAGATAATGACCATCACCGACCAGAGCCTGGACGAGGCCCAGGCCAAGTGAGTGCCCCCACCCCGGGACCCCACACAGACCCAGAAAACCCCGTTCACAAGCTTTGAATCTTCTGGGAGCCCTCTCCCCCCAACTCCAGAGTCCTTTCCAGGATCCAATCGCTTCTCTCCTTACTCCTGGGAGCCCCTAGAAAAGTGATCCCTCTCAAACCTCCCTTTTCCCCAGGCCCTAAAATGCTAACAGAGGGAACCCTAGGTGGCCCCATTCCCCCTCCTAACCTTTTGCTGACCCCAGACGCCCCTGGAACAGCCCCATCACCAGAGCCCCCTTCTGGCTCCCAGACTAAGAAACTGTTCTTGGGCTATGGTGTCTTCTCTCTTAACTCTCCGCCCAGCCCACCACCAGTCTTTCTAGGCCTGGGGACCTCCACACTCCTCCCAAAGCTCCTAACACTCCTGTCTGCCTGGGCCGAACCTCCAGAGGTCCTCACCCACCCCTCCCCTGCTCAGCCAGACACTGGATGCGCCAAAGCCTCCCACTTGCTCAATCCTAAGACCCCTTCACACACACTGTTCTGAACTCCCCCCTCAGCTTTGCACCCCCACCCATCTCTGCCACCTCAAACTCTGACTCTTCTCCACTTCAACCTCCTTCTCTCTTCCTCAGAAATCTACCTAGTCACCCTTATTTCTCCAGTCACCCCCAAATCCTTCATACCTTCCTAGACCATCTCCCAAAGCCCCCAGCACACCCATGGCACCTTTAGCCTGCTACCTGCATCTTCCTTCTGTTTTCCTGAGGAGCCTCCTCCCCAGCTCCATTCCACCCACCAACCTGCTTCCTCCACAGATTTACGCTCCTTGTTCCCAGGCTCCCATCTTGAACCCTCTCAGAACCCTCCTCTGTTTCCCTAGCTCTTCAACTTTTCTCTTTCCCTACTCCCACTTCTCCCAAGGAAACACGCCCTAAACTGCCACCGAATGAAGCCTGCTCTCTTTAGCGTCCTGTGTGAAATCAAGGAGAAAACCGGTATGTGGGTTCCCCTTTGGTTCCTCAACTCTGGGATCAGAATCCTGTTCGCTATAGGGCTGAGAGTTTGACAACTTGGGGGTTCTGAGGAAAGTGAGGAGCCCGGGAAGTTACTAAGGGGGGACTGGGGAAGAAACTGAAGCCTGGGGACTTGGGCCTCCAGGAGGCACCAGGACTGAGCGCTGGGGGGTGGGGTCCCTAAGTCCACTTGCTTGCATGCTAGGCCTCAGCATTCGAAGCTCCCAAGAGGAGGAGCCAGTGGACCCACAGCTGATGCGCTTGGACAACATGCTTCTGGCAGAGGGTGTGGCTGGGCCCGAGAAAGGGGGGGGCTCAGCAGCAGCCGCTGCAGCCGCTGCAGCCTCCGGGGGCGGCGTGTCCCCTGACAACTCCATCGAACACTCGGACTATCGTAGCAAACTTGCCCAGATCCGCCACATCTACCACTCGGAGCTGGAGAAGTATGAGCAGGTGAGGCGAGGAGGCTGGGGCGGATGTAGGGAAGGGCTCTTGGGAGGGAGTCCCAAGACCAAAGGGCTCTTCCTCACTAGCCCACTGGCCTACACTACAGGCATGCAATGAGTTCACAACCCATGTCATGAACCTGCTGAGGGAGCAGAGCCGCACAAGGCCTGTGGCACCCAAAGAGATGGAGCGCATGGTGAGCATCATCCATCGAAAGTTCAGCGCCATCCAGATGCAGCTCAAGCAGAGCACCTGCGAGGCCGTTATGATCCTGCGTTCCCGTTTCCTGGATGCCAGGTGGGGCCCAGGGACCTTCCCATTCCTGTCCAAGACCCTGGGTTGCCTTGTTGCACAACATGGTACTCTGTGACAATGATACTCTCTGGAGTTGTGTGGCATGGCAGCCCTGCCAGGACACCAATATCCTCCTCACCACCCTTCTCCCTCCTCTGTAGACGAAAGCGCCGTAACTTTAGCAAACAGGCCACTGAGGTCCTAAATGAATATTTCTACTCCCATCTGAGTAACCCATATCCTAGTGAAGAGGCTAAGGAGGAGCTCGCCAAGAAGTGCGGCATCACCGTCTCTCAGGTATTATGGGGGTTTAGGGAGAAGGAGTGTTTTTCTGTTGTTGTTGTTGTCGTTGATTTTTGAGTTGAAGTCTCACTCTGTCGCTCAGGCTGGAGTGCCATGGCACGCTCACAGCCACCACAGCCTTGACTTGCTGGGGTCAGGTGATCCTTCCACCTCAGCCTTCCAAGTAGCTGGAACCACAGGCATATGCCACCATGCCTGGCTGAATTTTTTGATTTATTGTAGAGACGAGGTCTTGCCATGTTGCTCAGGCTGGTCTCCAACCCCTGAGCTCAGATAATCCTCTCGCCTCTGCCTTCCCAAATGCTGGTATTACAGACGGGAGCCACTACGCCTGGCTGAGAAAGAGTTTTTAGGCAAAATGCCCTCAGATCCTAGCCAGAATACAGTGGCACATGCCTGTAATCCCAGCTACTTGGGTGCCTGAAGTGGGAGGACTGCTTGAGCCCTAGAGCTCAAGACAGGCCTGGGCAATATAGTGAGACCCTGTCTTTAAAAAAAAAAAAAAAAAGAAAGCCAGGCTCGGTGGCTCAGCCTGTAATCCCGCGCCTTTGGGAGGCTGAGGTGAGTGGATTGCCTGAGCCCGTGGGTTCGAGACCCGCCTGGGCAGCGAGACCTCTCTCTACAATAAATCAAAAAATCAGCTGGGCGTGGTAGCGCATGCCTGTAATTCCGGCTACCTGGAAGGCTGAGGTGGAAGGATCACTGGAGCCCAGCAGGTCGAGGCTGCGGTGGCCAGGAGTGGCCACTGCACTCCAGTCTGGGTGACAGAGTGAAACTCCAACTCCAAAAAAAAAAAAGAAAGAAAAAGAGAAAATGCTTTTAGATCTTATTCATTGAGGGGCTTCAGAGGGCAAGGTTTCCACCTGATGCTCCTTTCTGCCCAATACCCACAGGTCTCCAACTGGTTTGGCAATAAGCGGATTCGCTATAAGAAAAATATTGGAAAGTTCCAAGAGGAGGCAAACATCTATGCTGTCAAGACTGCCGTGTCAGTCACCCAGGGGGGCCACAGCCGCACCAGCTCCCCGACACCCCCTTCCTCCGCAGGTGGATCCCACTGTCACCCCAACTGGCTGTTTTGCACACTTCCTGCTTTTGTTCCCACTTCCTATCTAGGCATAACAGATGGGGGGACTTTTGGGGTGAGAGAAACCAAGCTGAGACAGGGTGGAGATGTCAGGGAACAGAGGCCATTCCATTGAAGTTAATTCTGCCTTTCTTCCAGCGGGTATCCAGGGGAGGCTCAGGAACAGCCTGCTCCTTCTGAGTGGAATATTGTTTTGTGGATAATTTGCGTCACTTGTGTATAATAGCACATCTCCATCTGGTTTAGGGGGCTTTTTGGTTCTGAGAGTTGTGTTTCATCTCCTGTCTGCCGTCAGACTTTGTTACATCTTTCCTCTCTGCTCCCCCAAGGCTCTGGTGGCTCTTTCAATCTCTCAGGATCCGGAGACATGTTTCTGGGGATGCCCGGGCTCAATGGAGATTCCTATTCTGCTTCCCAGGTTAGGTGCCCCATTTCCTTGAGTAGGGGCTTCCCCTGCTTTGGGATATAAGACCTGTTTTTTCTGAGGCTTCTCCTCACTGTGTCATACCTTCCTCTGCTGCCTGCAGGTGGAGTCACTCCGACACTCGATGGGGCCAGGGGGCTACGGGGATAACCTCGGGGGAGGCCAGATGTACAGCCCTCGGGAAATGAGAGTGAGTGGATCCCCAAGTGCCCTCTCTCCAGCTCTAACAGGCTAGAAGGGCCTTTTCCCTGGCAGTGTTGTGCTCACACAGCGTTTCCTAGGCCATTTCTCATACTCCGTCTCTTTTTCCAGGCAAATGGCAGCTGGCAGGAGGCTGTGACTCCGTCTTCAGTGACATCCCCAACAGAGGGACCAGGGAGTGTTCACTCTGACACCTCCAACTGATCTCGCCCCTCAGGGTCACAGGGGTGGGGGCTCTCACAAGGCGACTCTTGAAGAGGACGCAGGCATCCAGAGAACAAACCCCAGATACAGGAGAAGCACAAGATGGAGAAGGGCAAATGGGGTCATCTCCTCCCCAGTGCTGGGGGAGCTGACTACATGGCAGGAAGAATGGGGCCCCTTAGGGGAGAGTGGAGTCTGTCTCCCCATTTTTTCCATCTTTTTTCTCTCCCCTTCTCTCTCACACAGAAACACATACCCAGAAACCTGTCTCAGACCCCTTTTCTCCTTTTTTCTCTCCCTCTCTCCCATATATGTACTCCCACATACAACTATTCTGTTTCTCTTTCTGAGCTCCCCCACTTTCCCTTCCCTACCCCACTTATATGCTCTGGAATCTGCGGAGATGCCAGCCCTGCCTGACCAGAGATGCCAAAAATGGGGACACGACTTCTGGACAGAGAACACAGGCCACGCCCCCTGTGCATCCCCACCCCCTGCCCCTCCAGATGGCTTTATTACCTCATACGCAGCTCATCTTAAACCAATAGAATCGCTCGGTGGACGAGAGTGTCTGACTCAGATATCTACCTCGGAGGGAGTTTCTGCTACTTTAGGGAATTATTGACTGGGTTTTGGGGTTGGACTTTTTTTTAAAGGAAAGAAAAAGAAACCCTGGGATCCATCTGTAATTTTTGATTTGTTTTTGTTATTTGTTTTGGTGATGGTGGTTCTTAATTTTTAATTTAGTTTGGGGAAGTAGTTTTTTTTATAAATATGTTGATTTCTTGTCTTTTTATTTCTTGCTCTCCCATGTTAGGGGTGATAGCCAAAGGGGTCCTGGTAAGAGAAAGGGGGACAAACAGAATTGGTGAAGAGGCCCACCTGGCTCCAGGCCTGACCATCAGGAAGTGAATTTTGCAGGGCACCAAAGCCCTTGCCTCCCAAAATCACTTAGGTGTTTTTTGCTTATGTGGGCAGGTTTCTGCTGCATTTGATTTGGAGGCAGTGAGGGGCTTCCTATCTTCCCTTTTTCCACAACCCTTGGGTAGGACTGGACTTAGTAATTTTGAGGAAATTGAAGATGCCACCTTCCCCTGTGACATGCCTTTAATTTTTTTAACTACTATTTGCAGATTGGAGGGGGAAGAATGGGGAGGGGGTTATTGCCAAATATGTTAAATATGGGTTGGGATGCTTGTATGTGTGTATCTCCCTCCCTCAGTTTCCCCAAAAATGAGGTATCTTTTTTTGCCACACCAAAATCAAGGGGGTGGGGAAAAAGAGGAGGGAGATTACAAAAAGTCAGGTATGGGGGAAAGTAAAATCAACGCTGTCCCATTCTCAGCCTTGAACCCTACCATCTGGTCCCCTCAGACATCCTCAGGATTTTACAAGACTGTCAGAGTGGAGAACCCCTTCCGTTACAAATATGGGCAGGATTGGGGACAGGTTGGGAGTGTGATGGGTGGGAGGTGGGAGGCATGGGCCGGGGCAGTTCTCTCCTCATTGTAAACTTGTAGTTTCACAGAAAAAAAAAAAAAACAGTTTTAAATAAAGAAATTTCTTTTTTCCCTGGGTTTAGTTGAGAATTTTTTTTCAAAAAACACGAGAAACCCCAGAAAAAATGTTTTTCTCTCAAAGCCCCCAGACAGGTTTGTCGCTTGCCCCCAGCTCTGCCCTCACTATGCAGACCCCATTGCACCCTTGCAGACAACAGCCTGGACTGAACCCTATTGACTAGCAACCTCTGTTCGATCAAGATGGGCCTCCAGTGGGCCACCAAGCAACCCTGAAGGACAGATGGGAAACGGGGGGGGCTGAGGGAATGAGAACCTAGAAGGTACATGCCCCACCCCCAGGGAAGTAGGTGTGCCCAGAGACTGGCAGTGCCCAGGGTGGGAGTAATAATTGTTTCTCCTAGCACCTGAAGGACTCTTGTCTTAGAGGCATGAATTCCTAGCATTCCCTGTGACAGGACAAGACTGAGAGATGGGGGCAGGGGAGAGGGTGCCAGCTCCACCTAGAACTGTGGCCACAGCAGGGAGAGGAGCAGACAGATCCAGAAGCCTGGGAAGGAAGCAGGATGGCAGCAGGGGCAGCGGTTGGAGCCTGGGTGCTGGTCCTCAGTCTATGGGGTGAGCCACTTCCCCCCACCCTGCCCTACCTTACCCTCCCTACAGAAAGCTCTGCAACCCCAACCCCCAATCTCCCCAGAACTTTCCTAGAACCTGGGCGCTATCTTGCAAGCTCCCTTACCCATCCTGCCCTAATTTCATGAGCCCTCAGCTCTCTTCCTGCCCCTCCACCATGGTACTGTCTCCCAGGGGCAGTAGTAAGCAGTCAAAACATCACAGCCCGGATTGGGGAGCCACTGGTGCTGAACTGCAAAGGGGCTCCCAAGAAACCACCCCAGCAGCTGGAATGGAAACTGGTAAGCAGGGGTCCTGTCACAGCCTTCCAACTTCTGGAGAGAGCAGCGATAATGTGCATCCCCATTGTCCTGCCTCATCAGTTCTTTCCCAAAAGATTTCCGTTGCTTAGGCCCCTGTCTCTGTCCCCAGAACACAGGCCGGACAGAAGCATGGAAGGTATTGTCCCCTCAGGGAGGCCCCTGGGATAGCGTGGCTCGTGTCCTCCCCAACGGCTCCCTCCTTCTTCCGGCTGTTGGGATCCACGATGAGGGGACTTTCCGGTGCCGGGCAATGAGCAGGAATGGAAAGGAGGCCAAGTCCAACTACCGAGTCCGAGTCTACCGTAAGGGTTCCAGGGCCTCTCCGAGGCTCTCCTCTCAGAAAAAGCTTTCAGCCCCAGCCCTTGAGTCCTTGGCCCTGGTGTAAAGACCTCTGATTTCCACTGCCCCCATTCCCACACCTGAAGTGTGAAAACCTTCAATGCTGCAGCCTGATTGGATTTTTCCCTCCTTCAGAGATTCCTGGGAAGCCAGAAATTATAGATCCTGCCTCTGAACTCGTGGCTGGTGTCCCCAATAAGGTAGTGGTAAGCGGGAGATCTCGAAAGTGGTCCTGCGAACAGAAGGGGAGCGTGGGTGTGAGTGTGTGGTATCTCATTTTCAAAGGATGGGGTTACCACTCTTTCTCCAGGTGGGGACATGTGTGTCCGAGGGAGGCTATCCTGCAGGGACTCTTAGCTGGCACTTGGATGGGAAACCCCTGGTACCTGATGGGAAGGGTGAGTCCCAAGGTCCTCCTCCAGCTGCCTTCTTCCTGATCTCACTCCCACACCCACCTCAGGATGTCTTATCTTATCCTTCCCCTACCATAGGGCTATCTGTGAAGGAAGAAACCAGGAGACACCCTGAGACAGGGCTCTTCACACTGCAGTCAGAGCTGATGGTGACCCCAGCCAGGGGAGGATCTCCCCACCCCACCTTCACTTGTAGCTTCAGCCCAGGCTTTCCCCGGCGCCGGGCCTTACACACAGCCCCGGTCCAGCCCAGGGTCTGGGGTGAGCAAAGAGGTGGGGAGGGTTTCAAGCTCGGGTGAGCACATTCTGGAAGCATGGCCTTCAGGGAAAGAGGGGTCAGGCCATGGCCACTGGGACCACTCACAGTACTCCTCTCAATCTCATGCCCCTTCCAGCTCCAGAGCCTGTGCCTCTGGAGGATGTCCGATTGGTGGTAGAGCCAGAAGGTGGAGCAGTGACTCCTGGTGGGACCGTAACCATGACCTGTGAATCCCCTGCCCAGCCTCCTCCTCAGATCCACTGGATGAAGGACGTGCGTGACCTGGAGAGAGGGGCTGGGAGGTGGAGAGAACCGTAACTGACAGCTGGAAGGAAAGCAGAGGGCTAATGGAGTGATGAGGGAAAGGGAGGCTAGACATTAAGGAGAAAGGGCATCTGAGAATGTGGAAACAAAAGGACAGTTTTGTAATAGTCTCCTATCCATTCCCCCAACCAGGGCATGCCCCTGCCTCTCCCCGCTAGCCCAGTGCTGATCCTCCCTGAGGTGGGACCTCAAGACCAGGGAATCTACAGTTGTGTGGCCACTCATCCCAGCCACAGACCCCAGGAAAGCCCTGCTGTCAGCATCAGCATCATCGGTGAGACCTCTCCCCAGTCCCAAGGGCCCTGGGCTGAGGTAAGGGACAATATAGTCTTCAATTCCCTGCTCCATTCTGGCATTATCCCCAAGTCACCTCACCCTTCCCTCCATGTACCCACACCCAGGGCTCCTCTGCCCCACCCAAGTCCTGCCAAGAAAGCAGCCAAGCCTCTGCCCTCTTCCCTATGAAATAAAGAAAGGAAAAGACTCTTCTGGGGTTCCCACTAAATAGCCCTCTCTCAAACTGAAGTCCTCCCTTCTGACTTGCTCCAACTTTTGTCTTCCAGAAACAGGAGAGGAGGGGCCAACAGCAGGTGAGGGGTTAGATAAGGTCAGAGAAAAAGAAGAGAGCCCCAAATACATCTGACTGGGGGGATGGTTAACAAGAATGGTTAAGAGGAGAGTGCTGTGCCCTCAGTTTTCTCCATCTCCCTACAGGCTCTGTGGGAGGGTCAGGGCTGGGAACTCTAGCCCTGGCCCTGGGGATCTTGGGAGGCCTGGGAACAGTTGCCCTGATCATTGGGATCATCATGTGGCGAAAGCGGCGACGTCCAGGAGAGGAGAGGTGAGTGGAGAGAGCCAGATACCCCAGATCTGGGGCTTCCAGGCAGCAAGTAGGGAATGTGGGGTGAACAATGTAGTGTTAGGAACCATGTATAGAATTCTCCCTGATCTTCTTCCTCAGGAAGGTCCCAGAAAATCAGGAGGAGGAGGAGGAGCGTGCAGAGCTGAATCAGTCAGAGGAGCCTGAGGCAGGCGAGAGCGGTACAGGAGGGCCTTGAGGGGCCCACAGACAGACCCCATCCCATCAAGCTCCCATTTTTTCCCTATTGAACTGTTCTGGCCCCAGACCAGCTCTCCCCTGTACAATCTCTAGGCCACCTCACCAAACTTTCTTCATAACCAGAGTCCCTCACAGAGTGATGAGTAAACACCTGACACATCTTGCCCATGTGTGTTTGTGTGTGTGTGAGACAACTTTACCTCCTGTGCCCTTGAGAGCCCTGAAGGAGAGGGGGTCACCCTCATACTACACTAAACATCTATGCAAGTTGGGGAGAAGATGACCCTGTCCTGGAAAGAAGGCAGAAAGGAAGAACTTGGGAAGAGCGTCCACCAATACATTTCACCTTTTTTTATTGAATTTGTAATAAAGAGGTAGTGAGGGGGAGGAAGTACTTAAGAGTCAAACCCATATTAGACTCTGGGGAGAGAAAAATTAAATCAACAAGAGAGGGAGGGGGAAGAGTCAGAGGGCGACTTGCCTGCCTTTCAACATTAGATCAAGAAATCTAAGGGAAAGCAAAGGATTAGGAGAGAGGAGAAACAGACATTGTCTTCAGTCTGTCCTTCTCCCTCAGGGTTGGGAATTATGATGCTACTGAGCGAGCAGTTCAGAGCAGAATGCTCTCCCATCCTATGCACAGATGTTACTCCCCCTCCCCAAGCCCTCCTGGAGAGTGGCCAGGGCTGGCCTTAGCCAACAGAAATGGAGGGATTAGGGAGGCATCCAGGAGTAAGAAAGGGTCAGCAGGGACCCCCAATACTGATTCTTGCTTGGCTGGAGTTGCGCAGGAAGGAGACACAGCTCAAATACTGAGCAGCCAAAAAAAAAAGAAGATGGCGAGAAACAGGAAGAGGGAATCCTGCCAGCTGGAGGCCGGGTGACCCTGTCCCAGATCCACACCTGTGGGAGAAAGGAAAGCTGCAGAAGCATATGATCCTAGGTGGAAGGGGCCTAAGGGGATTGACAGGGCTCCCTGGTAGGATCCAAGTGCAGGAGGCGAGTGTCTTACCTGTACCCCGGTGGAAAGGCTCATGGGTATTGAAGACAGTGGTGAAAAAACCAAAGGGAAAAGCACCAACACCAAATGAGAAGTGAAAGCCCCCGGTGTCACCAAACGGCTGGAATCCCTAAGGAGGTGGAAAACATCAGCGAGAGGAACCAGGCAAATGTTTGTCAAGAAAGGGACACAAATAGACAAGAAGACTCACCCCTCTGCTCTCTGGAGCTGGTCGCTGGCCCTGGGGGCGGGGTGGAGTTTTCAATCTGAGGAAGAGGAGAAAGATTATCAACATGGAATTTTCTCTTCTCTTCCACACCCTCTTCCCAGAACAGATGCCTTCAACCTTCCCTAAGCACCACCTCCAGTCCCTAACCTGGGATCCTGGGGCTTCTGGCTCCCTCGACCATAAAGTGGAACAACCTTCTCTCTGCTGATCCCAGCTTTACATACTGGGCACTCTTGCCTCTCTGGCCGTGTCTCCAGCCACTGGGGAGAAAAAAATGAAGTGGTTTCCAGTACACAGGAGGGTATTCCAGCTCCTCAGACCTCCCCATTTCCCTCTTCATCTCCTTTGAGTACGCACCTGATGAAGACAGGGCCAACTGGATAGGAGGGGAAAAAAAAAAAGGTCAAACTAGCTACAGAAAAGAGACACAGACCCCAGTCTTCACAGAATCCCATCTCATCCCTCTTCCCAGGTATTATCTAGTGTGTCTTCATATTTTCCACAACCTCTATTTGGCCTTCGTGTTTCTCTGATCTTACAACCCCTAAAGCTCTATCCATCCCCAACACACTCAACCCTCTTTTCTCCTCTCTCCCAATAAATTTTCATCTCTTCTCTTTTCTGCCTTTCAGTTAATTTGCAATTCTCTTCAGCCACCTCTTTCCACGTCTCCTCTTTCACCCCATCCCCATTCTTGCCCCATCACTCCCCAAACCAAATCCCCTTTACTAGCACAGTTCCCCATTACTCCTATTTCTCTCACTTTCAAACTCAGTATGTCCCTGTCTTCACGATCCTTTAACCTCTCAAGCCTGCCCTTACACAGTGCCCTTGTCCCCAGGTTTGTCATAACACCCCCCTTCCCATATCTCATATGAATGTGATCCCATATTTCCTGGGTCTCCCTGACTCAATTGGTGCGTGCCTCCCCTAACCTTTGTGGTTCATCCGTTTCCACCTGTACAGCTAAGAACTCTCACTTCTCTGGGGCAAGGTGGGTCGGTTCTCACATATACAGATGTGCAGTGTCGCTCCACTCCATCTCTTCCTCTTAACACACCACATACCCAGCTCCTAGTTCCTAAGACCTTTCTTTCCACAGTTCTCGCCTGTACAGAGATTACCCTCCCACCCACACATAGCAGCAAAGACGTAGGTCTCCTCTTCGGATCTCACCTAAGAGGTATGCCCTCCAATTATCTGTATGATTGTATAGTCCCTCGCTCCCAGCCTCCTCAGTATAGAAGTGAGTCCCACTGCCTTCCGCCCCCTCCCCGATTCTTACCAGTACAGGTGGCCACACACACTGACCACAGCTTCCCGAGCAGTCTCCAAACATATATTACATTCGAAGGTCGCGCCCGCCCCGCCCTTTGGCTTTTCTGGGCTCCCATCCTCCTCCTCCGCTGCTGCCATGTCCCGTCTTGTTTCGCCCCCACGTACCCCTCAGTCCCCCCAAATACACATACACACAGCCACCTCCAGCCCACGATCGTTGGGCAGGCTTTAAGGTTTTCTAATCACTATTGGCTTCCGTGCCTGCCCATCACATAGGGTTCAAAAGAAACGATTGGCCCAAAGGATAGGGGCGGAAAAATATTTGCGCGGCCCTACCTTTGAACGATGACTATTGGCTGATGGAGTCGGAGTCAGCATGCAATGCCAAGGGATTGGTATTAACTCGCTACACCCCGGTCCTGTCGCCCGGCCAGGGAAGGCTTTATTCGCCTTAGTAGTTGTCAGTCATAGCCAAAGGCTAGAAGCAATTGGCTCGAGACTCATGTAGACCTCGCCCACCATAAGCCCTTTTCTTTCCTCCACTTCCTCTTTCAGAGAACGTCCAGATTCCTATTGGACTTTGAAACTCCAAAGCAACTCATTGGCTAGAACTCGACGGAAAATGGTGGTTAGGTGGAATGCGCCTGCGCAGCACGCGGCGGGACGGGGTGGGCCAATCCTGAAAGGGTTGAACCTTTTCTGGTCCCACCCCTTCACCTCTATCTTGTTGCCACGGTGACTACTCTACGATTGGCGAGGCTCGCAGTTCAGAGCCCACGGCTCGGCTTCATCCGGGGCCTTCGGCTCTGACTTCTCAGCTGATTGGGCCGTTTTCTTGGCCCCTGATTGGCTGACATCGGAAAAGACGGCAAAGAGCTAGGGAAAGAGGGCAAACACTAGGGTCGCAGGGTTCAAAATGGCTCCGTCCCCCTTGGGTGACGTAGCGAGCAGAACTTGGGTCTGCCCCTCCCTCTTAGTGAAAAAGGGAGCAAAACTGGGGTTAGCCTGTCGTTTGGATGGTGCGAACATCGGTCTGCGGCGCTTGTGTTAACCCAACTCCCTCGGCTGGAAGACTTAGCCCGCCCTTCTTTAGGTGATTTACAGAGCAGAACTAAACTAAAGGGCTATCCTTTATTATATTGTGACACACAGAGTAGAACAGACTTGACCTCAACTCATCTCTGCTTTAAATCTTAAAAGCAGAAAAGTTCTGGCTCCACTCCTTTTGTGTGGTACCGAAGGGGCAAGCACTTCTCTTTCTAGGTGACCTGCGGTGGAATGGGTTAGGCTCGCCGCTTCCTTCTGGTAACTGCCCTGCAGAACTAGGGTCTTCTTCCTGGGCTGGAGCCCTAGGAGCTTGGGCCTTTCCTACCTACAATCACTGACCCTCACTGTAACTCAAGGAACAGAACTAGGTAATAGTCCTCCCACTACCAGGGTTCTTTACATCCTCTTCCCCAGGGCATGAAACTTGCAGGGCAAAGGTGTGTCCAGGGCCACGGTGAAGATGCAGGCTGGGGACTGTTCAGCAACACCCTGATAAAAGGTCCCATGTGACTCAAGAGTAAGGAAAAATGAGAGGCTGGGAGTTTCATAAAGAAGGATTGAGCAACTGAGGGTTCAGGAAGCTTGAAGAGGCTTAGGAAAAGTATTGAGACAAGAGAAAGGTAGAGGCCAAGAAGAGAGTAATGATCCTGGTAAAGGAGTAATGGGAGTATGGGAAGGAGGAGAGCAGGCGCTAGAGAATTAGATACATGGCTACAAAATTAAGGAGGCATGCTTATCCCAGAAGAATCAACGTTCTTCCTCACCCTGTTTCTAGGAAATAACCCTAATGCCCAATTTCCTTTGGACGAAAAGATACACCCAGATTCTATGTTGGGAGAGAAGTTGTCTTAGCTCTGGTAAGGAGACTGATAGGAAGGAACTAAGAAAGAAAAGGTACTAAGGTAAAAGAGCATGGAAAGGAAAAGGTCAGGGAAAGGGCCAGAGAGGGTGGCTGGAGGAGGGAGCTGGACAGTTAGAAGATAGTGGGGAGACAAAGGGCAAAGAGACCAGAGCAGAGGGCTGGAGAGTGAGGTGGGGTAAGATGGAGACTTGGAGACAAGAGAAGTGAACTCAGTGCCTGGCTTATGGTATGTGCTTGATAAATGTTTAGAACTGAATGGGGAACAGGAATAGGGGGGTCTTTGAGAAGAGTTGGGAGGAATAAGCAGCCGACACTGGAGTTAAGGAGAAAGGAAGAGACCAAGTAAAAGGGGCAACAAGAAGAGAGCTAATGGAGAACAAGGGGAAGGGATGTGCTGAAGGAAGAATATAGCACCGAAGAATATAGCACCAAGGGACCCAGAGCTGAAAGGTGACGGAGAATAAAAAAGATGCAGCTGTAGCCAGAGAGGGACAGACAGAGGCAGAGCCCAGCTGAGCTCTCCTGGGGCGGAGCTAGCAAGAGGATAATTGGTAGATGTGGGGAGGAGATGCCTGGGTCTCTAAGAGGCAATTGGCAAAACAGGCTGCCCATCACCGCCCCCCACTTCCTGGCCAGCCCCGGAAGCCAGCAGGCGTTGGGGAGGGGTGGGGGGATAGCGGCAGCAGCAGCCCCAGCCCTCAGAGAGACAGCAGGAAGGGAGGGAGGGAGGGAGGGTGCTGGGGGGACAACCCCCCACCATTCCTACCGCTATGGGCCCAACCCGCCACTCCCACCTCCCCTCCATCGGCCGGGGCTAGGACATCCCCAAATCCCGCCGCCCCCTTGGCACCGACACCCCGACAGAGACAGAGATACAGCCATCCGCCACCACCGCTGCCGCAGCCTGGCTGGGGAGGGGGCCAGCCCCCCAGGCCCCCCACCCCACTGAGGTGTGGGCGGGAACGGGATGGGAGGAGGAGGGAGGAGGGTGCTGAAGGGGACTAGGATGAGGGGATGGGGAGAGATTGGGTCTGGGAGGGCCGACTGGAGAGGGTTGTTGGGAAAGGATAAGGGCTGACTGGGGGAGGGTTGGTGGGGAAAGGAGAGGGACCTGAGAGGGAGGAAGGTTGGAAGACAAGCGGGAGGGAGGAGAAATGGCAACCCTTGTGAATTTGGGATTAGGGGTGTGGACAGGGAATCCTGGAAAGGGAATTCCCTACTCCTTCCCCAATTTCTTTTTCTGCCCTTTGACCACACATGACTCTTGAGGGTTGTGAGGGGAGAAGGCCAGCAGTATTTGCTTCCTAGGAATGCCCTCAGGCACCTCTGTTTCCATCTAGGCACAGAGCTTCTTGTTTCTCAGTGGCCTTCCACACTGCTAGACCCTTACTGACACACAAACGCCTTGTGGGGAGCCATGTTTTCTACATTGAATCTGTGTGCCTTTGACATGTTTAACTTTGACATGTTTCATGGCTGTGTGCAGCTAGGTTGTCCCTATGCTATCCATGGGCCGTGGAGAAATGGTGTGTTATTTTCCATCAGAATTGCCCATTCTCAGTCGTTGTGTCCATGTCTCACGTCCAGTTTTTCCATGTTCAAATACTGCATGTGTGTTTTCATATATTGCACCTGTTATATGGTTTCATGTGACTTGCACATTTTATGTTTTTGCATGTTTACTTCAGCATGTAAAAGTTATATACCTTACCTTGTTTGGGCCAACGTGTTATGCCCATGGTCCTGCCATATGCAGTAGTCTTCCTGTGTGGGATCCCATGGCCTGGCCAAATAGCCTACACTCTCATGTTCTAATCCAATCTGCCTGTTTGCTGTGTTTTCTCAGTCATAATTCACACCACACATATGCACGCCCCTTCACACAATACACTGATGTAACACAGCCATAGCGTGTGTGATTCTGGTTACACATACTATTTATTTCATAAATTTATTGTAAGTTTGTGAGCTGTATGCGCATTAAATTTGGCCCTCCATTGTGTTTGTAAGTCCTTAGACATTTGTTCTGCAGAGCAGGTCACTTAATATCAAGTATTAGAGAAGAGGGTAACTGGGTCTCCAAGTCTCCGAAGAACTCTTCCTCCTTGCCTTACCTTGCTGATCTTCTGGACTGTGCCTCTTCACACACATTATCTCTCCAGCGGCTGTGTACATCCTGTGTCCATGAGTTCAATGCATGTCACAGGGTCAACCCTGCTGTGTGTCTCCATCTGTATTTATTTATGGACGTTATCTATCCCCCAGTCTTTGCACTGTTGGCAGATATTTGATGACAGCAGCATCTTTCCTGGTGGCATGTTGATCCCATTCTGTGTGTTTCTCTTTGTGAGATGACCTCTTCCTGATTGTTACTCTGCCTTCTTTATGACTGTGTATTTATTCCATGTGCATATTCAGAGTATGCTACTGTTAGGCTTGACATGTTCATTACTTTCTCAGGTCTTCATTTAGTTATTAGTACTCCTCAAGAGGGTAGCTATCTTATTCATGATCAAAACTTCTGTCTCTGTCATTAATTTAACTATGTGGGTGTGTATACAGCCTTATAATCTGTTCAGCAAGTGTGTATTTAGCACCTACTCTATCTCCTACTGTCCTGGAGTTAGTAGATAAGACAGAGTCCCTGTCCTCAAGCTGCATACAGCCTAGGGAAGGAAACAAAAAATACCAGTGAACAGTCACACATAGTGTGTTCTTGAGATCGGTGGTTCTCAAATTCAAGTGCAACATCAGACTCACTCAGAGGGCTTGTTAAAATGCAGGTTGCTGGGCCCAGTGCCCAGAATTTCTGATTCAGTAGCTCTGGGGTGAGGTCCAAGAATTTGCATTTCTACACTTCAAGAATCACTGATCAAGATAAAAGTATAATGAAATCACAGGCCTGGAGGGGTTCAAGAAGACTTCCAAAAGGTGACACTGAACTGTATGAGGCAAGAGGAGGTGGAAGGGCATTCCAGCAAAAAGGAGTGGTATGTTAACACCCTTCTTGTGAATTGTGACCCTGCCCCCAGCAGTGGGGCAGATGGAGGAAGGAGGAAGAATCTAGAAGGCAGGTTCTGTGTACCTGCCCCTCTTCCTCTTGAGTCTTTCTCTCTTCCAGGGCAGGTGCTGTTATGTTCCTTTTACTATCAGCCCTCCTTGTTTCACTTCGTGAGGACTTATACACTGTACCTGCCCACCCAAATCGGGAGGGAAGGGAGTGGTAGGATTTGTTTGCCTGTCTGGCAGCAGGTTTGGGTGTATGTAGCTATTCCAGGTATGTCCATGGGTTTTTCTAGGAGTGGGGGAGGCTACCTGGGTGGAGAGGGATTTTTTTTTTAGGTATGCATTTACATTCCTTTATTTGTCATTGGCTGTGATTGTAAATCTGTCTCTGTGCTAACGATCTGTGTGTGTGTCTGTTTGCATTTGTGACAAGAGCCTTTATTCTTGCCATTTGGCCCTGGGGTGCGTGTTAGTGGGTGTTTTCTCACTATTGCCGTATCTGCTGTGCATGTGTATGTATATACAGTACATACAGGTGACAGCATAATTGAGTGCTTAAGAACACAGGCTGCTTAGGAGCTGTACAACCCCAGGTAAGTTATTTAACTTCTCTGGGCCTGTTTCCTATAAAATGGAAATAAAAATAGTACTTTATAGATTATTGTATGGGTCATAGTCAAAGTTTTAACTTGGTACATAGGGCAATGCTGTTCAACAGAAATATAATGTAAGCCACATATGTAATTTTTTAATTTTCTGTTAGCCATATTTAAAAAAGATAAAAAGACCAGACTTAGCCGGGCTCGGTGGCTCAGCCTGTAATCCCGCGCTTTGGGAGACTGAGGTGAGTGGACTGCCTGAGAACCCGCGGGTTCAAGACCCACCTGGGCAACATGGCAAGACCTCATCTCTACAATAAATTTTTAAAAAATTAGCCGGGCGTGGTAGCGCGCACCTGTTGTTCCAGCTACTTGGAAGGCTGAGGCGGAAGGATCGCCGGAGCCCAGCAGGTCGAGGCTGTGGTCGCTGGAAGCGTGCCACTGCACTCCAGTCTGGGCGACAGAGTGAGACTCCAACTCAAAAAAAAAAAAAAAAAGACCTGACTGGGTGGCTCAGCCTGTAATCCCAGCATTTTGGGAGGCCAAGGCGAATGGATTGCCTGAGCCCTCAGATTCAAGCCCAGCCTGGGCAAATTGGCGAACCCTTGTCTCTACAATAAGTAAATAAAAAATTAGCCAGGCGTGGTAGTGCCTGCCTATAGTTCCAGCTACTTGGAAGGCTGAGGCAGTGGGTCGACGCTGGGATGGCCACAAGTGTGCCACTGCACTCCAGCATGGATGACAGAGTGAGACTACAATTTAAAAAAAAAGATAAAAAGCTGGGCATGGTGGCTCACACCTGTAATCCCAGCACTTTGGGAGGCCAAGGCAGGAGGATTGCTTGAGCACAGGAGTTTGAGACAAACCTAAGCAACATAGCAAGAACTCGTCTTTATAAAAAATTAGCTGGGCTTGGTGGAACAAGCTTGTAGAAATCCCTACTACTTGGGAGGCTAAGGCTGAAGGATTGCCTGAGCCCAGAAGGTTGAGGCTACGGTGAGCTGTGATTGAGTAACTATACTTCAGCCTAGGCAACAGAATGAGACCCCGACTCAAAAAAAAAAAAAGTAAAAAGAATGAAATTAAATTGAATATACTTTTTTTTTTGAGTTGGAGTCTCACTCTGTCATCCAGACTGGAGTGCAGTGGCTGCTCCCGGCTACCGCAGCCTCGACCTTCTGGGCTCCGGCGATCCTTCTGCCTCAGCCTTCCAAGTTGCTGGAACTACAGGCACGCGCTACCACACCCGACTTATTTTTTTTTTATTTATTGTAGAGATGAGGTCTCGCCAAGCTGCCCAGGCGGGTCTCAAACCCGCAGGCTCAGGAAATCCACTCACCTCAGCCTCCCAAAGGTGTGGGATCGCAGGCTGAGCCACCGAGCCCGGCTTGAATATACTTTTTGAACCCGATATATCCAAAATATTATAATTTTCTTTATTTATTTACTTATTTGTTTGTTTTTGAGTGGATTCTCACTGTTAACCAGACAGGAGTGCAGTGGCACACTCACAACCACCACAGCTTCGACCTGCGGGGCTCAGGTGATCTTTTCAACTCAGCCTTCCAAGTAGCTGGAACTACAGGCGCGTTCCACCACGCCCAGCTTTTTTTTTTTTTCCAATTTGTTATAGAGATGAGGTCTCACCAAGTATGCCCAGATTAGTCTAGAACTCCTGGGCTCAGGTGATCCTCTAGTCTCTGCCTCCCAAAGTTCTGGGATTACAGGCATGAGCTACTGTGCCTGGCTCAAAAGATTATAATTTTAAAAGGTAATCAGTACAAATGATTAATAATGGGATATCTTACATTTTGCTTATCATTTAGAGCCTTTAAAATCTGCTGTGTATTTTACATTTCCAGCACATCTCAATTTGAACTAGCCACATTACAAGTGCTCAACAGCCACATGTAGCTGGTACTATTGGACAGCACAAATATTGACCGTTGGAAGACCTTTACCAGCTATAAGTGTTACCAGTCATTATTATTGCCATTTACTATAGTGTATCTGTGAGTTCTGGATGTCTGTGTATCATGTTTCTTGTCTGTCTGAATACTTCTAGAGCCTTCTGGAAGAGGAGTGGGAGGGCCGTCCTGAGCTCCCTATCCCCACCATCCTCATCCTAAGAGGCTTCCTGGAAAGGTTTCAGTGGGAGCCCTGTCCTCATAGCACCCCCTACAGCCCTGCCTCTGTGCCTTGCCTACTACTCCCTCCCAGAAACCAGGCTGACTGTCCCCTGTCCCATCCCTTGCAGGTGGCCAGAATGGAGCTGTGGCCAGGGGCATGGACGCTACTGCTGTTGCTCTTTCTGCTGCTGCTTTTCTTGCTGCCCACCCTGTGGTTCTGCAGCCCCAGTGCCAAGTACTTCTTCAAGATGGCCTTCTACAATGGCTGGATCCTCTTCCTGGCTGTGCTCGCCATTCCTGTGTGTGCTGTGCGAGGACGCAACGTCGAGAACATGAAGTGAGGGGCAAGGGGTAGTGGGTGATGAGGGAACCTAAGCGTGAGAAGTGAGTGGTTGATTGGGAGGAGGGGGCATGGTGTGTGCAGAAGAGACTAGGCCCAGCGACAAGGAAAGGGGAGAGGACTGCAAAGATGGCCAGAAAGACAATAGGGTGGGGAAAGCTGAGGCATACAGACGGACATCAGTGGATCCCACTGGGACTCCTTGCCCTGACCCCACAGGATCTTGCGTCTAATGCTGCTCCACATCAAATACCTGTACGGGATCCGAGTGGAGGTGCGAGGGGCTCACCACTTCCCTCCCTCGCAGCCTTATGTTGTTGTCTCCAACCACCAGAGCTCCCTCGACCTGCTTGGTGAGACCCCACCACAGATCACACCTCTCCCAGCCGTGCCTTCCTTCCTAGAACTTTCCCCAGAATCTCCTTCCCTGGAGGTTCTCAACTCCTTCTCTGGGACATTGCCCTCTCTCCCCCTCTTCAGGCATTCTTTCCCTGGGGTAGAGCTGTCCTCCCATCATAAGCAGGGTACATATACCGTTAGCCACCCTTCCTTCACTCAGAACTCCCCCTGTCCAGTCTTCTCCCTTTATCTCCAGTGTGGGTGATGACCTGGTTGAGGTGGACCGCATGCTGTGATATTCTACCTCCACCCTGATCCTCACACCCCTCCCCCCCACCCAAGGGATGATGGAGGTACTGCCAGGCCGCTGTGTGCCCATTGCCAAGCGTGAGCTACTGTGGGCCGGCTCTGCCGGGCTGGCCTGCTGGTTGGCAGGAGTCATCTTCATCGACCGGAAGCGCACAGGGGATGCCATCAGTGTCATGTCTGAGGTCGCCCAGACCCTGCTCACCCAGGACGTGAGTCATCCTGGGGAAATGGGGGTTTGGAGGGCTAGAGAGTAGAATAGTTGTAAATAAACTGATGTGCAGGGCCAGTGGGCCTCAGAGGTCCCATAATAGCATCACACTCACTCTGACCCCTCCATATGTGTGTATCTTCCTTGATCATCTTTCTCCCTCAGGTAAGGGTCTGGGTTTTTCCCGAGGGAACGAGAAACCACAACGGCTCCATGCTACCCTTCAAACGTGGTGCCTTCCATCTTGCAGTGCAGGCCCAGGTGATTACACTTTCCCCTTCTGCTACTCAGCCCCCCACCCCTACCATTCCTTCTTCCCTAGGCAGGAGCTTGTGTGGGGGTCTCAGAAGGGAGCTGTGGACTGATCCATTTTACCCCTTCCCCAGGTTCCCATTGTCCCCATAGTCATGTCCTCCTATCAAGACTTCTACTGCAAGAAGGAGCGCCGCTTCACCTCGGGTGAGGGCTCTGAGCAGGTCTGGGGTAGGGTGTGCTCAGAAGGGCCATGGGAGAGGCTGGGAGGACATCCCCCTGAGGCAGAGATCATTCAGTGTCAGAACCGTAAAGTGTCCACACAGTCATCTAGTCTGACCCCACATTAGCCAATAAGTATTTATTTATTTATTTATTTATTTATTTATTTTCGAGTCAGAGTCTCACTCTGTCACCCAGGCTGGAGTGCAGTGCTACGCTCATGGCCACCACTGCCTCAACCTACTGCATTCAGGCGATCCTTCCACCTCAAGTAGCTGGAACTGCAGGTGTGCACCACCACACCCAGTCTTCCAAATAGCTGGAACTACAGATGTGTACCAACAAACCCAGCTAATTTTTTTCATTTATTGTAGAGACGAGGTCTTGCCAAGTTGCCCAGGCTGGTCTCGAAGCCATGGGCTCAGGCAATCCACTTGCCTCCACCTCCTAGAGTGCTGGGATTACAGGCATGAGCACCCCGCCTGCCAATAAGTATTTAATAAGCACTCGCCATACCCTGCTAGATGGGTAGCCCTTGATCCCACCAACAGGGGTTGTTACTATCTAGCAGGAAAGATAAGGCCTGTTTGCAAATCTGTAATGAATAAGAGTCAGCAGTAAATGCTAAACCCAGACAAGGGAGGGCCAGAGGGATGCTGAGGTGTCTGAATGAGGGTTTGTGAAAAGTTGTACAGGAGGAAAGCCTCAGAAGACAGGTAGCAGCTAGCAAGCAGAGGAGTGGTCGACCAGGGTTGGAAGAAGAGCACTGAAAGGTTGAGGAGGGGAGTAGCAAGATGGTTCAGAAGCTGGGCCCCACCTTTTGGTAAAGAGCTGGGTGGATAGGCCATGATGGTGCTCCCCCCGCCCCAGGGCGATGTCAGGTGCGGGTGCTGCCCCCAGTGCCCACAGAAGGGCTGACACCAGATGACGTCCCAGCTCTGGCTGACAGAGTCCGGCACTCCATGCTCACCGTTTTCCGGGAAATCTCCACTGATGGCCGGGGTGGTGGTGACTACCTGAAGAAGCCTGACGGGGTGGGTGAAGCCCGGCTCTGAGCTCCCCTACCATATATCCCCCCCTTCCTCCCCGCACCTACCAACCCCATGGGCCCTGAAGCAGGGCCAAGCCCTCTTCTTTTTCCCCCATCCCACTTATTCTCCTCTTTGGAATCTTCAACTTCTGAAGTGATACAGCACCACCCCCTGTCCCTTCCTGCCCCGCATCCATGGACTCTCTTGCCTTGGTGCAGTCTCTACTCTGACCCCCACCTCCTGCCATCTTGTCTGTGGGACAGCTGCCTCCCTCTCATCTCGAGTGGCTCAGCCTAAACAAGGGTGGGGAACATTCCATCCCATCTCCAGTGGACTCTTCCTCTGTGTTCTCCCTCTCCACCCCACACTGGCCAGTGGACTCATCCATTCTGTGGAACAGTTCTCCCCCACCCCCAAGTCCATGGATTCAATGAACTCATCTGTTTGTAAGGAGGACTTCTCACCCTGTGGCTCGAAGATGATACCTGGAACACTCCTCCCAGGCTCATCCTGGGAACTTTTCCTCAGCACCTTCACCTTCCCTCCTGGTGGAGCCTCCTGTCAGTGGGGCCTGTACTCTTCTAACTCAGAGGTCTCATCCCTGCCCTTGCCCGATCCCCAAGGTTGTGCAGACTTGGGGATGCCAGTTTGGTCTCCACATTTCTGCTTCTCCCTACCCCCGTGGTACAGTTTTTCAGTGGTCTTTACCCTACTCAGCCCCCTGTAGCCGTGCTGTACCATCTAACCAGACACAAGGGGAATTGGCAGACATCAGGTGCTGCACTCACTTCTGCTACCTGGGGAGTTGGGGAAAAGAACTGAATCCTGGCTGGAGGGGATAGGAGGGCTTTTAATTTATTTCTCTTTCTGTTGAGGTTTCCCCCTCTCTGAGCCAGTTTTCATTTCTTCCCAGTGGCATTAGCTGCTCCCTGCCTCTCACTCCAGACCTGTTTCCATAACCAGGGAGGTAGACTGGGAGCAAAGGGAGAGGGTGGGACCCAGTTTTGTGGGATTGGTTTTTATTATCTGGATAACAGCAAGAAACTAAAAATAAAGAGAGAGAACAATCTGGGTGCTTTCTGGTTGCATTTGTTGAAGGAGTTGAAGCAGCAGTCTGACCCCAGGCAGCCTGCCCCCAGCCAGAAGACTCAGGAGTGGCCAAGACAACCCACCTTCCCCCTTTCTTCAGCTCTCCAAAGTTTCCGTTGCTCATTGCTCTTTGGTTGCTGATAGCCTTATCTGCAGCTTCCAGTCAACGAATCCCAGAAGATTAGTGGGTCCTATTTCTGTATAAATTAGGGGGCATGGGTGCTGTAGAGGCTCCTTATCGATGATTGAGGCCAGGGCCCAGGCTGTTGTCCTCACAGGAACCTGGTTAACGACAAGGCAGACTCACTGGCTGTGATCAGCCTAGAGTGGACAACTGTTACTCACTCAACAATAAGTGGAACTATTAGTGTGAGGGCAGGGTCCCTTCAGAAGAGAAGAGTGGTGACATGGAGATGTTCCAGGAAGGTATAGGGAGAGAGTGTTGAAGAGGATATTGGGGGAAAGAGGCAATGCTGAATGGGGAGTGGGTCACAGGAACAGCTGGGTGCAGTTGTTGGGGAATGGGAGTCTGGCGGGGAGGAGTGTGAGGACTCACAGGCGCCCAGCCTCTCCTCCAGCAGCAGCACCTGGTCGCTAAGAGATTCGATCCTGTCGCCCCGGCCCCACAGCTCGGCCACCTGTTCTGGCTGTAGCTCTTCCGGCGGCATGGGCAGCACCGCTCGGACCCAGGCCCCAGCCTGACCCGCCCACTACGAAGGAAGAGACGCCTCAGGGTGTTGGCAGTGGGCCCGGTCTCGCCCAGCTCCAGGGCTCGGCCCAGGCGCCTACTCGCACCTGCTCCAGCTGCTCCAGTCGCCCTCGCAGCTCGCGAATCTCCCGCCTCAGGGCGCGCTTGTCAAATTCTGCCTCCCGAACTAGGACAAAAGGGCGAGACGTGACGTGGGCCCCAGCCGCCGGCCCGGGCCGTCCCCGCCCGTGCTCCCGCCCGCTCACCGGCTACGTTGAGGATGCTGGCACTGGTTGGGGGCTCCGGGGACGCCCCCGCGCAGGTGCGCCCGTCCGGGCCCAGCACCAGGCCGTGGGGGCAGCCGCAGGTGAAGCTGCCCGCCGTGTTGAGACAACGGTGCGAGCAGAGGGTGACGCCGGTCCTACATTCATCCACGTCTGCTTACCAGAAAGAGGAGGGGGTAAAAAGGGGACGGGGCGGGCGCCTGTGGGGGGAGAGGTCAAGGCGCCTCTGCTGGGGAGAGGGCCGGCCGACTCACCCACGTGACAGTGTTTCCCTCCCCATCCGGGAGCGCACTCGCACTGATCCGGCCTAATGCAGACGCCTCCGTTCAGGCACGGCTTGGCGCAGATGGCTGTGGGCAGGGGAAGTGGGGTTCAGACCCGAACCGACGGGCCCGGCTGCCCAATTCCGCGGGGCGCGCCCCTGCAAGGCCTATAAGACCCGGCCTCACCTTCACAGGTGAGCACCCCCGGGTGCCGCTTCTTCCAGCCCTGACAGCACACGGCGTGGGTCTGCTGCACCTCCCGCCTCACCTCCCGCCATGCCACACGGTACGTGGTCCTGGAACACAGCGCCTGGCTCGCACCCTGGATACAGGTCCTGGTCGGGGTTCGTGGGGTCTCTCTTGAGAGACCCTGGAGTCCCAGCTCCCCATCCCTTACCTGTAGGTGCTGCAGATGCGCCTTCCAGCACACAGGGTCAAGTAGGGCTTGTACACTGGTTGGCTGTAGGACTCGTTGTAGCGAAGAGGGACCACCAATGTCTGCATGGAGCAGACCCCCTGACTGCATCCATGCCAGAGAAGGAGGTAGGAGGCATTGAATGGGCCAGACCCTAGAGTCCCAGTTCCCTCAAGGAGTCACAGTCCCGGCTCTCCCCCAGATGACAACCTCTCACCCCCATTCTAAACTTTCAACTTTGTTTAGCCTTCTGTGACGCCCCCACCCCAAAGAAGGCTCCCGTGCAGAGCTCAACCTGGCTCCCAACCCCCTGAGGTTCCTATTTCCAGACTCCCCAAATCAGCAGAGGCTACTGGCTCTATAATACCACCAGTACCCTCTGTTGTCACCTCTCTTTGAAGGATCCACCCTTGGCCCCATCGCCTGACATCAGTAGCAGGAGGAATGTGAATCCGCCTAAGAGAGTGTACAGCTCAGCCCTGGACCCCATGATTCTCTTTGACTCCAGACTTTGTGGGCTGTAGGTAAGAAGATGTTAATGGATGCCATTCCCCTCTCCTTAGCTTCTCCAGCCCCAATCCCTCCAAGCGCAGCTTGCTGGTGCCCTTGAAAGGGTTCGGGACATTCATTCATTTTTATATGCTAACCGCCAGGATTGTCTACAGCTGTGTGTACATTCCACTAGCACTACCCTTTCCTACAGCATATCATGATCCATTCAGCATCATACAAGCTCACACCAAACACACTCCCTCCACCTCCCCTCTTAACATACCCACACTCCTTATCTTCTCTGCACAATCTGGAGAGACACATGCATGTTCACCCCTCCCTTCATGACCCTCCTATCTTTAACATGCCAACTTATAATTTAATCGTCATACCTTCAAAGCCCTAGACACACCCTCACACCTTACACACAGAAACACTGCCTTAAACACATTGCTATTCCCCTCACACACTCGTACCATCACATACATCCTGGACACACATCCCTCACTGACAGCACCCCTCAATTCACACCCACCCTAAGGCTGAGTGACCCTCACTGTTTCCACATCGACACTCTCCCCACCTGCCTTCCCCTCCCTCCATTCCCACCTGGCTTTCCCTCTCTCCCGGAGACTTCAAGCAGACCAGCCTCAGCAGCAGCAGCTCAGACTGGTGGGTGGGCAGGGGCAGGCTGGGAAGGAGAGGAGGGGCTGGGCCAGACAGAGTCCTCCCATTCCTGCCCCCTCCCACAAGCCTCCTCCTTAGCTCCAGCCTGGTCAGCTCTGGGGTCAAGTCCCACTACCCTCACCCCCACCCAGCAAAATGCTCCCTAGAAGTTTCTTCCCAACCCTTTGAGGTCCCTATTTCTGGACTCCCCAAATCAGCAGAGGCTACTGGCTCTATAATACCATCAATACCCTTGGCCCTTGCCCCCTGCCTTCAACCCAACACAGATGGGGAGAGTTAGGGGGCAGAGAGAGAGAGCTGGCAGGGAACAAAGCAGGTCAGGTCATGGGAGAAGGGGCAAGAGCAGCTGAGGAAAGAAGGGCAAGTCGTCAAAAGGGGCAGCAGGGCAGCCCAGGGCACCAAGGGGAAAACTCCCCCCACCTCTTGATGACATTTATTAGGGCTTAGGGGGGAACAGAGTTGAGTCAGCCACCGCCCCCCATGCCAGAGCAGACAGGGCTCTTTTGTCTCAACCAAAATTCCTTCTTTCAAGGAAGAGGAGGCTCATTGTCCAGCCCCTCACTCAGCTTTGGCCTACAAAGCTCAAAACGGGGCACAATAAATGCCCATCCTGACCCTCAGCCCCCTCGTCTAGCCTGGGGGTGGCAGGCACATTCCACCCAGGAGTCTGAGGACCAAACCACTAAAGCCTCCTGCTCAGCTCCCCAATCTTAGGCTGGGACAGGAAGAGAATTGTCTCCAGCAGGAAAGAACCCGCAGAGAATCAGGAACCCACACAGAATGGGCATTCAGAGAGAGCGGAAACACCAAGGGGGTCCCCACCCCAGACCAGGCATCCGGACACCCAAGCCTTAGGCTCTCCATCCCCACCCTCCTTGGGGAGACAGGTCCCTATTTTACCTGGAAATGAGCCAATCCGCACTGAGGAAATGGAGTTTTATTTCCATAAATACAGGGGTAACACCCATTCAAGGGCAGTTAAAAGAGGGCCTGGGGCCTCAAAGAAACTAGGCTCCCAGGAGGTACCCCAACACTGATCATAGGGACTGGGGGAATCCCCAAACCTGAGATGGGCCTCGCAGGCCACAGATATTCCCCAACACTAACACTTCGAGAACGGACTGTCCCCATAGGGGAGCCTCAGAACCCCACTCTCATGCGTAGTCCCTCTTGGGGGTCAGGAGGGCTGATGACGGGAGTTCAGAGAAAAGGGGAACACAGGGAGAACAGAAGCTAAAAATGTCCTGAGTGGCCTGGAAGGAGACCCCTGTGGTGGGCAGGGGCTAGGTTCTCCTCTTGTACAGCCAGATACAGAGGAGCAGCAGCAGCAGGAGCAGCCACAAGTTAAAAACCTGGTTTCTCATTTTCCAACTTCAGCCCTGGGAGAAAGGAAGAGCATGGGACAGCCCCCCAAATGAGAGGCTGTGAGGTAGGGGAGACCAGGACTTGTCATTCAGGGAGCAGAGGAGGGGGGTTCTGAGAGGCCTGGTTGGTAGGGGGCAGTGTGGGAGCAATGAGATGGTCACAGGCACTCCAGAGCCTGACATCCACTTTCCAAGGCCACCACTTGGTCTCTGGGCTGGGGGGTTCCTGGAGACCCCTGAGGACATCTTCAGGAGAGCCAAGGTTCAATGCAGGTTTCATAAAGGGTGCGGTTGGAGTGCCAGACTGTGTGGGAGATCCCGGCCATGGGACACCTCACTATGGCCCCCCGGGCCAAGAGAGTCTTCAACCCAAAAGAATCCCGCAGATAAACCTTCCAGGTGGGGCCAAGGGGCAGGGAAACATGGAAGAAAGACACAAAGAGAGACAAAGTGAGTTACTACTGGTGTCCTGGGCCACCTCCTCACAGAGTGAACCCTCTGCGGGGGGAGCTGTTCAGTGGCAGCCAGAGCTCCAGAATGAGGTGGAACAGTGGATGAAGAGAGGGGAGTAATTCCAGGGGACTCACCAGTTGCTCCTCCATCTCCAAGACGGTCTCATTTGCATCATAGAAACCAAAGAAGCTACAAAGAGATGTGGGAGGAGAGGGGGGAAGGTTATCAGAAGACCTGGGGAAAATCAAGGTGGGCTAGGGTTCTTAAGAAACTCACAGCCAGCCGGGCTCGGTGGCTCAGTCTGTAATCCCAGCACTTGGGGAGGCTGAAGTGAGTGGATTGCCTGAGCCCGTGGGTTTGAGACCTGCCTGGGCAACTTGGTGAGACCTCATCTCTACAATAAAATAAAAAATTAGCTGGGCGTGGTAGTGCACGCCTGTAGTTCCAGCTACTTGGAAGGCTGAGGCGGAAGGATCGCCAGAGCCCAGCAAGTCGAGGCTGCAGTGGCCGGGAGCGGCCACTGCACGCCAGTCTGGGTGACAGAGTGAGACTCCAACTCAAAAAAAAAAAAAAAAAACTCACAGCCTATTGGGGAAACAGGCAGCAGGGAGAATGCTCAAAAATATTTAACTGAGCCGGGTTCGGTGGCTCAGCCTGTAATCCCGTGCTTTGGGAGGCTGAGGTGAGTGGATTGCCTGAGCCCGCGGGTTTGAGACCCGCCTGGGCAACTTGGCGAGACCTCATCTCTACAATAAATCAAAAAAAATAGCCGGGCGTGGTAGCACGCGTCTGTAGTTCCAGCTACTTGGAAGGCTGGGGCGAAAGGATCGCTGGAGCCCAGCAGGTCGAGGCTGCAGTGGCCAGGAGCAGCCACTGCACTCCAGTCTGGGCGACAGAGTGAGACTCCGACTCAAAAAAAAAAAGTACTATTCCAGATTAAGAGTGACTAAAGATAGCTGGGCATGGTGGCTCACGCCTGTAATCCCAGTATTTTGGGAGGTGGAGGCAAGAGGATTGCCTGATTCGGGGTTCGAGACCAACCTGGGCAACCTGGCAAGACCTCGTGTCTACAATAAACCAAAAAAATTAGCCAGGTGTGGTGGCCATGCCTATGGTTGCAGTTACTTGGAAGGTTGAGGTGGAAGGATAACCTGATCCCAGCAGGTGGAGGCTGATACTTCCGCCTCTGCCTTTCAGATATCTTTTTCTATAAGGACAATTGAAAAAATTTGAGTAAAAGTACTATATTTGAGAGTGTATATTCAGGGCAATTGGAATCTATTCTCCCAAATTAAATAATTTTTAAAATTAAAAAAAGTACTTAGCGCATGCCTGTAATTCCGGCTACTCAGAAGGCTGAGGCGGAAGGATCGCTGGAGCCCAGCAGGTCGAGGCTGCGGTGGCTGGGAGCGGATACTGCACTCCAGTCTGGGTGACAGAGTGAGACTCCAACTCAAAAAAAAAAAAAAAAAGGACTATATTGGCTGGGCACGGTGGCTCATGCTTGTAATCCCAGCACTTTGGAAGGCTGATGCGAGAGAATTGCCTGAGCCCAGGGGTTCAAGACCAGCCTGGGCAACTTGGTGAGACCTCATCTCTACAATAAATCAAGAAAAATTAGTCGGGCATGGTGGTGCATGCCTGTAGTTCCAGCAACTTGGAAGGCTGAGGCAGAAGGATTGCCTGAGCCCAGTAGTTCAAGGCTGCGGTGGCCATGAGCATGCCACTGCACTCCAGTCCGGGTAACAGTGAGGCTCAGACTTAAAAAAATTAAAAAATTTAAAAAATAGCCGGGCTCGGTGGCTCAGTCTGTAATCCCTCGCTTTGGGAGGCCAAGGTGAGTGAATTGCCTGAGCCTGCGGGTTCGAGACCTGTCTGGGCAACTTGGTGAGACCTTATCTCTACAATAAATCAAAAAAATTAGCTGGGTGTGGTAGCGCACGCCTGTAATTCCAGCTACTTGGAAGGCTGAGGCGGAAGGATCGCCAGAGCCCAGCAGGTCGAGGCTGTGGTGGCTGGGAGCAGCTACTGCACTCCAGTCTGGGCAACTGAGTGAGACTCCAACTCAAAAAAATAAAAATAAAAATAAAAGTACTATATCAATGTTAATTTCCTGATTTTGATCATTGTGTTATGAATATGTAAAAGAATTTCTTGTTTATAGGAAATATACACTGACACACTAAAATATTTAGGAGTAAAGAGACATTATGTTGGCCAGGCTTGGTGGCTCAACCTGTCATCCCAGCACTTTGGGAGGCCGAGGCAAGTGAATTGCCTGAGCCCATGGGTTCAAGACCTACCCAGGCAACTTGGAGAGACCTCATCTCTACAATAAATCAAAAAATTAGCTGGGCATGGTAGCACACGCCTGTAGTTCCGGCTACTTGGAAGGCTGAGGCGGAAGGATCGCCAGAGCCCAGCAGGTCAAGGCTGTGGTGGCCGGGAGCATGCCACTGCGCTCCAGTCTGGGACAGTGTGAGACTCCAACTCAAAAAAAAAAAAAAAAAAAAGACATTATGTCTACAACCTGCTCTCAAAGAGTTCACACACAAAAAACTAACATATTTAAATATTTAATATATTTATACTTAGATGTAATATTAGCACATATGAATATATATAGAAAGATATGAATGTAAACAATGTAAATTTTTTGTTTTTATTTTTTGAGTTGGGGTCTCACTTTGTCACCCAGTCTGGAGTATGTGACACAATCCTGGATCACTGCAGCCTCGACCTCCTGGGCTCCCGCGATCCTTTGGCCTCAGCCTCCCAAGTAGCTGAGACTACAAATGCATGCCACCATGCCCAGCTATTTTTTTTTTTATTTTGTGTGGTGGTAAGGTCTCAGTGTGTTACCCAGGCTGGTCTTGAACTCCTGGGCTCAAGCAGTCCTCCCACCTCAGCTTCCCAAAGTGCTAGGATTATAGGCATGAGTGGATTGCACCCAGCCTAAAATGTTAACATTTGGGAAATCTAAGTGAGAAGTATACAGAAATGCTTTGTACTATTTTGGTAACCTTTCTTAAGTATGAAATTATTTCAAAATAAAAAGGTCTGGAAAATGTTTCAGTTGTCGAGGCTGCAGTGGCTGTGAGCACGCTACTGCACTCCAGCAGCCTGGGTGACAGAGTGGGACTCCAACTCAGAAAAAAAAAAGTTGGTTTTTTTTTGTTGTTTTTTTTGAGTTGGAGTCTCACTTTGTCACCCAGACTGGAGTGCAGTGGCCACTCCCGGCCACCGCAGCCTCGACCTGCTGGGCTCCGGCAATCCTTCCACCTCAGCCTTCCATGTAGCTGGAACTACAGGCGCGCACTACCACACCCGGCTAATTTTTTGATTTATTGTAGAGATGAGGTCTCACCAAGTTGCCCAGGCGGGTCTCGAACCCGCGGGCTCAGGCAATCCACTCACCTCGGCCTCCCAAAGTGCTGGGATTACAGGTTGAACCACCAAGCCCGGCCAAAAAAAAAGTTTTAATTAAATCTATTTAACTGACATGGGTACTAAATGGACCCTGGAATAAGCACTGAATAAATGAATAGTCCCCAATGGACTATGGGGAGCAAAGAGTAAAGCCCATTACCCTAGTTTTAGAGCATCAACAAAGGCTTCCAGGCAGTGATCCTGGACCATAGCAAGTTGTCCCAGACAAAGGGACCAGCAAGAGCCAAGGTACACAGGTAAGGCACAGCTGGATATATGGGGGAGCTGGGTGGAGGCCTGGAGGCCATACTGAAGGGCTAGATTTCGGGAGGTATAATGAAGCAGTAGGGGCACGTAGGCTTAGATTTGAACCTCAGCTCTGCCGTACTCTCCCCACTGTGCATGTCTGAGCATGTTACCTATCCTCACTGTCCTACATAAAAACACTTCCCTCATACAGAGGAAGTAAAACTTTATGTTTTTTTGTTTTGAATTGGAGTCTCACTCTGTTGCCCAGACTGGAGTGCAGTGGACGCTCCCAGCCACTGCAGCCTCGACTTGCTGGGCTCCGGCGATCCTTCCGCCTCAGCCTTCCAAGTAGCTGGAACTACAGGCACGCACTACCACGCCAGGCTAATTTTTTGATTTATTGTAGAGATGAGGTCTCGTCAAGTTGCCCAGGCGGGTCTCGAACCCGCAGGCTCAGGCAATCCACTCACCTCAGCCTCCCAAAGACCCAGTATTACAGAGTGAGCCACCGAGCCCGGCTGGAAGTAAAACTTTAAAAAATACCAATGTGTAGGGTCAGGCGCAGTGGCTCACGCCTGCAATCCCAGCACTTTGGGAGGCCAAGGTGAGAGGACTGCCTGAGCCTGCGGGTTGGAGACCAGCCTGGGCAATTTGGTGAGACCTCATCTCTACAATAAATTTTAAAAATTAGCCAGGCATGGTGGTGTGTGCCTGTAGTTCCAGCTACTGGGAAGGCAGAGGTGGAAGGATCACTTGAGCCCAGCAGGTCAAGGCTGTTGTGGCTGGAAGCATGCCACTGCCCTCCAGCCTGGGTGACAGAATGAGACTCCAACTCAGAAAAAGAAAAATACCAATGTCAGCCAGGCACAGTGGCTCACGCCTGTCATGCCAAGACTTTGGGAGGCAGAGGCAAGAGGATTGCCTGAGCCCAGGGTTTCAAGACCAGCCTGGGCAACTTGGCGAGACCTCATCTCTACAATAAATTAAAAAATTAGCTGGGCGTGGTGGTGTGTGTCTGTGGTTCCAGCTACTTGGATTGCCTGAGCCCAGCAGGTTGCATGCCACTGCACTCCAGCATGGGCAACAGAGTGAAACTCCATCAAAAAAAAAAAAAAAATGGCATGGACATAGACTGAAGAACTACCCCAGATTAAAAGGGACTAAAGAGATATGACATGACAACTAAATGCGACACGGGATCCTGAGTTGGATCTTGCACTCAATATCTTTTGTTATAAGGACAATTGGGAAAATTTGAATAAAAGTACTTTATCTGAGAGTGTATATTTAGGGAAACATGGTTAAGAGCCAGATTGCCTGACCTCACCACTTCCTAACTATGAATTTAGGCAAGTTATTTAATCTCTGTTACCTAAATTTCCTTATATATCAGATGAGAATAATAGTAATTTCCCCATAGGGTTGTTGTGAGGATTAAATGAGCTAATAAAAGTACTTAAAACAGTGACTTGGGACATAAAAAAAAAATGTTATATAACCATGAGCTATCACTATCATTCATACAGGGTTGCTATAAATATGAAATGAGAAAATCTATTGTTTTATTGAATATTATAAAGGATGCCACACCTTCTCTCAAAACCTTCCAGTACCTTCCCATCTCACTCAGAATAAAAAAAGCAAAGGTCCTGGTTGTCATGGACTGCCAGGAAGTAGGGATGATGTGTTGTTGTTTAGTAGGTATAGAGTTTCAGTTCAGGAGAAAAAAACTTCTGGAGATAGCTGGTAGTGATGGGTGATGGTTGCACAACAACGTGAACGTATTCAATGCCACAAAACTGTACATTTAAAAAATGGTTAAGGTTGAGCACAGTGGCTCATACCTATAATCCCAGCACTTTGGGAGGTCAAGGCAGGATTGCTTCAGCCCAGGAGTTCAAGACCAGCCTAGGCAACATAGCGAGACATCATCTCAACAAAAACTTAAAAATTAGCCAGGTGTCACCAGTGGCGTACACCTGTAGTCCCAGTTACTCAGAAGGCTGTGGTGGAAGGATTGCCTGAGCCCAGGAGATTGAGACTGCGGTGAGCCATGATTGTACCACTACACTCCAGCCTGGGTGATAGAGTGAGAACCCGACTAAAAAAAAAAAAAAAAAAGTTTAAATGGTGATTTTTATGTTGAGAGTATTTTTATCACAACAAAAAAGAAAAAAAAAAAACGGGTCTTACTTTGGTCTACAAAGGCTTGACATAAATGGTACCTGTTACCTCTTCCACCTCTCCTGAGCTCCTTGTGTTCTAGCTACATCACACTCCTTATTTCTCACATTTCCCCAGGGTCTCTGCAGGTGCTACTCCTTCTCCCTAGGAAGTTCTTCCCCAAGAACACAACTCCCTCCCTCATTTCCTTCAGTCTGTTCAAATGGCAACTCTTCCAGGAGGGTTTTCCTGACCACTATTGAAACAGGTTACTGGTCATCCTCTAATTTCGTCCTCTGCCTTATTTTATTACCACCTGACATACATGTTTATATTCATTAGCTTTCTCTCTAAACAGAATGGAAGCTACATACACTAGGGACTTATCTTTTATTTACTGCTGCATCCCCAGGGCTCAGAACAGTGCCTGGGCCCATACTGTTCAGTAAGTATTTGTGGAGTAACTGAAGTGGCATGGATGACATTACAGATGTCTAATGATGACCTATAACAGAGACAAGCACATAGTGCCATGAAGCCATGGATTTTCCTGAGGAATAGGATGGAGGGGTGAGGCTGGAGGCTGATACAATAATCAAGATAAGTAAAGAGGTGGCAGGAAATGTGATAAAATGGTATGGAACTAGTCATGCACAGTGGCTCATGCCTATAATCCCAGCACTTTGGGAGGCAGAAGTGAGATTGCCTGTGTCCATGGGTTTGAAACCAGCCTGGGCAACTTGGTGAGACCTCATCTCTACAATAAATTTAAAAATTAGCTGGGCATGATGGCATGTGCCTGTAGTTCTGGTACTTGGAAAGCTGAGGCATAAGGATTGCCTAAGCCCAGCAGGTCAAGGCTGTGGTGGCCATGAGCATGACACTGCACTCCAACATGGGCAACAAAGTGACTCAAAAAAAAAAAAAGTGTCGGGCTCGGTGGCTCAGCCTGTAATCTCAGCACTTTGAGGTCAAAGCGAGTAGATTGCCTGAGCCCGTGAGTTTGAGACTAGCCTGGGCAACTTGCTGAGACCTTGTCTCTACAATAAATAAAAAATTAGCCAAGCGTGGTAGTACGCGCCTGTAGTTCTGGCTACTTGGAAGGCTGAGGTGGAAGGACAGCAAGAACCCAGCAGCATGACACTGCACTCCAGCCTGGGTGACAGACTGAGACTCCAACTCAAAAAAAAAGAAAAAATGTTTTTATAAAGGAAGGGTGGTGGTAGGAATGGTAAGGAAATAGAGTCAACAGGACTTAGTTACTGGCTAGATGCAAGGGGTTGGGATGTAACTCCCAGGTTTTGGTCTTGGATAACAGGATGAATAGAAAGTGGGTATTTATTGAACAGTGGAAGGAGCAGGCTGGTTTCAGGCATGAGATAAAAACTGGTAAGGGTTGGAATGTCTTTAGCTAATCTTCAGGACACATAGTCCCTCTTACCTGGATTGCCAAGGAGTAATAACACCATCATCAGGGCCCCCAATCAGCACCAGGCGGCTCACGCGAAGAAAGTTCTTCCGCCACACTGCAGGATAGGAAGAAGAGAGCCTGAGTCAGTCACAGAGGTCAGGCCAGGTTGGAGAGAGATACAGGGGGTAAGCAGAAAAGGGGACACACGCAGGAAACTGGATTCTCACCTGTGGCATTGGGATGGTCTCTTTCCCCATTGATCAGAGCCAGGAAGCTGCTGGCATTGAGGTACAAGTCATCGTGATGGGGGTCTGGATACAAACAGCAGTTAGAAAGACAGAGCATCAGAGAAGGGAGGCAAGACTTGAGGCTGGAAAAGCAATCAAGAGACTGTGATAATGGTCAAGGTGGATAGCAATAAAATAGTTGAAATAATAATAATTATAAACATCATAGCAAGCACTTTTTTTTTTTTGAGTTGGAGTCTCACTCTGTCACCCAGACTGGAGTGCGGTGGCCGCGTCCGGGAGCGGCCACCGCAGCCTCGACCTGCCGGGCTCCGGCGATCCTTCCGCCTCAGCCTTCCAAGTAGCTGGAACTACAGGAGCCCAGCTAATTTTTTTGATTTATTGTAGAGATGAGGTCTCATCAATTTGCCCAGGCGGGTCTCAAACCCATAGGCTCAGGCAATCCACTCACTTCAGCCTCCCAAAGCGCAGGATTACAGGCTGAGCCACCGAACCCAGCAGCAAGCACTTTATTTTTGAGTCAGAGTCTCACTCTGTCACCCAGGCTGGAGTGCAGTGGCATGCTCACAGTCACCGTAGCCTCAACCTCTGGGCTCAGGAGATCCTTCTGCCCAGCCTTCCAAGTAGCTGGAACTACAGGCAGGCGCCACCACGCCCAGTTAATTTTTTGATTTATTGTAGAGATGAGGTCTCACCAAGTGTCCAGGTTGGTCTTAACTCGTAGGCTCAGGCAATCCTCTCACCTCAGCCTCCCAAAGTGCTGGGTTTATAGGTGTGAGCCACTGCACCCAGTCAGCAAGCACTTTTATCTAGCACCTACCATGAGCCAGGTGCTGATCAAAGTACATTGCACTCATTAATTTACTTAATCACGTTATGGAGGTATATACTATCTATCTATAAATATATACTTTTTTTTTTTTTGAGTTGGTGTCTTACTCTGTTGCCCAGATTGGAAATGCAGTGGCACAATCACAGCTCACCATAGCCTTGACCTGCTAGGCTCAGGGGATCCACCTCAGCCTCCCAAGTAACTGGGACGGCATCCATATGCCACCACCCTCAGCTAACTTTTTTATTTTTTGTGGAGACAGGGTCTTTGACTGGTCTCAAACCCCTGGGCTCAAGCAATACTCAGCCTCCCAAAGTGCTGGGACTATAGGAATAAGTCACCACACCTGGCCATATTATTTTACAGATAAGGAAAACTGAGTAACAGAAAGGTTAAATAATGTCCAAAGACATCCAACAAGGTCAGGCTTCAAACTCAAGTAGTCTGGCCCCATGGTCTGAAACACTATTTTAGGGACTAGCACACTATGACCCATGGGCCAAATCCAGCCTGCTGCTTATTTTTGTAAATAAAGTTTTACTGGAACACAGACACATTGATCTATATATGGTCTATGGTTGCTTTCACACTATAACAGCAGATTGGGTAGTTGTAACACTGACTGTATGTCTACAAAGCCAGAAATATTCGCTATCTGGCCCTTTATAGAAAAGGTTTCTTGACCCCTGCATAAGATTGGACTTTCTCAAGCAATAAGGTGACACACATAAAGTATTCTGAGCAGTGCCTATTCAAACAGTAAGTCCTCAATAAATTTAAGTTATCATTATTGTCATTATTGCTATTGGCTATAGTACAAGTGGGCACACCAGGCCCTCTCCATGAGGCCCCACTTCAGCATTCCCCACTTACCATGCCAGTAGTTACAAATAGAGAATTCCTGGCCCCAGGGGCTATAGCAGATCCGATAGAGGTTAGACCGCATGGAGGTGGGGAATAGCCACTTCAAATAGTCTGTGTCTGGCAAGAGAACAGCAGTGACAAGTGACCAAAAATCTCTGTGGCCCCAAACCTCAAGGCCTTCCATGGAGCCCAGTGACCACTCACCTCCATACTGTCCCATCTGTGGAGAGGAAAGGGAGATGAAAGAATCTACATTATGATCATCCATGACAGAGAGCAGTGCCCGGCACACAAGGCCCCCTGTAGGCAGAACACCATATTGAGCAGACACTTAGGACAGCCAAGCAGCCCACCCCTCTCACCCTCCCTCACCCAACACATTAAACATAAAGGAGAATGAGGCTCAGAGAAGGCAGGCATACCCTGTGCCAAAAGGTCATATGTCACTAAGTGACAGAGCCAGAATTCGATTCTGGGCCTCCTGACTCTAAGATGTTTTTACCTGTCCCATTAGCCCTTGTGTCCAAGTACCAGGGATAATGGGGAAAGCAAGGACAGCAGTGTAGGAAGCCTCCCTGCCCACCCTCCCTTCAAGACAGAACAGAGATAAGACCCAGGTGCTGAGGGAAGTCAGAAAAGATGGGCTCAGGTACCAGGGCCCTAGCTGGAGCAATGTGGTTCAGAAAAAGGGACACCAGGAAGTGTCCCTCAGATAAGGATCAAGCCTCAGGACCTAGTAGTTGGGGGCAGGGGAGTTGCCTACCCTGCGAGTAGCAGATGAGATGTACCCCTTCAGGGGCCTTTGCCATGATGGGGACCACAGCCTCTCGGAACCCTTGCACCTGTTCCCACAGGGGTCGCAAGCTCTCTCTCCCATCGAAGAGATCGAGCACTGTCACCACAGTCCCAGGGTGTGTCTGTGGGAAAGGGGCAATGGAAACACTAGAGATGGGCTAAAAAGCTCCCACACCCCTGGCCCGCGTTCACATGCCTATTGTGCCCTACTAGAAGCAGGGATCCCGGGCCCCCGGGCCGGCCCCAACTCTCCCCACACCAGCACCAGTTCCCTGAGGAACTGGGCAGGCCCAGAGGAGTGGCTTTCAGTTCCCGGCTCTCCCTCCACAGCCACTGCAGACGCCTCTGACGCCCTCCACCCGGTGTCCCCTGCCAGACCTCATTGATGTATTCCAGCAGGTGGCGGAAGCTATACGAGCTGTCGAAGAGCCCGTGCACCACGATGACCGGCTTGTAGGACGCGCGGTGGGGCGCAGGGGCTGCGGGAAGTAGCGGCAACAGGAAAGGCAACAGGAGCAGGACCCACGCCGCGGGGAGCCGCTGCCCCTCGAGCCCCAGCATGCTCCCGCCTGAGAAGGGGGTGGTGAGGGCCTGTGAGGAAGATGACAACACCCTCTCCCCTGGAAATAGACGCCAGCAATTAAGCCTCCCCCTCTCGTTCCCACATCAGGTCCTTGCCACAAAACAGCCTGCTTTTAACTTACTCCGTCCTCTTCCTACAAACACACCCCCCTACCACGTTGCACCAACGCGCACCCAAAGTCCCGCCCCCAACTCAGCGCTCCGGGGACTTGGTCCCCAGGCCCAGGATCTTCCTAACGCATCACCCCAGCCATGCACAACCCTGGGTTCTGCAAGACCCCTGAGCAAGCAGCCCAGGCCCCCTAAAGAACACAAACTCCCACCTGGCCTGGGGGAAGGCCTCGCTCCGCCCGCTGTTTACTTCTCCCAAGTCTGGAACCCAAGGGGGAGGGGGAAGGGTGTGAGGAGAGCGCGCCCGGGGGAATGACGGATGGGGGGGAGGGGGGGGGGCTGCTCGGGGTCGCGCAAAGCCGTCACGTCCGGGGCTTTCCCTGGCAACCGTGCGAGCGTCCCCCGCAACAAAGGCCGGGGACCGGAGGGGCTATGGAACATTCCACTGCGCCCTAGGAGCTGGGGAGGAAGGAGACGGAGCGATCCATTTAGGCCGGCGGGGAGAGGAAAAAGCAGCAAACAAATCCCGAGAATCGAAAGAAGGCCTCTCCAGGCCCCGCTGTGCCCAGCGACCCAAGAGTCCGACCTCCCCGCCTTGATTCCCCCCACTTCCCAATCCAGACGTCTAGCTCCGCAGCGGAACAAGTTTTCTTCCCCCAAGGAACGGGGGTGGGGGTGGGGGGCGGCCTGGGGAAAGGTAGTTCTCTCCGCATTTTCTCTTTCGTTGGACCAGTGGCGGGGTGGCCTGGAAGGCTGAAGCCAGCCCAGGCGTACTCCTCAACCCCCGCCCCCCGCCCCGGGTCAGCGTCTTACAACTCTTCATTCTGAAGTGCGTGTACTGCGCTTGTCTCCAGAGACGCGGAGAGTTCTCGAGGCCCCTTGAGCTAAGTGCGGCCTGGCCCAGTTTCTCCTGACCTCCTCTACTCCCCTCCCCATAAGCAACACACCCCCTAAGGGGCGGAGGGCCCCTGGGGCTGCACTGACTCACGCCCACGTGACTTCGACTAGTTTTTCCACCGGAACGACCCTTGTCATCCGACCGTCAGGGCTCTCGTGGGTGGCTCTTCCACCCCATCCAGACTTCCTAACTCTTGGTGCCCACGCCTCTGTGACCCCTACCCAATACCCTAGTGCCTCAGTTAAGGCTTTTACTTCTTAGGGCTTTTTTTTTTTTTTTTTTTTTGAGTTGGAGTCTCACTCTGTCGCCCAGACTGGAGTGCAGTGGCCGCTCCCGGCCACTGCAGCCTCGACCTGCTGGGCTCCGGAGATCCTTCCGCCTCAGCCTTCCAAGTAGCTGGAACTACAGGCGCGCGCTACCACGCCCGGCTAATTTTTTTTTTTTTTTTATTGTAGAGATGAGGGCTCGCCAAGTTACCCAGGCGGGTCTCGACAATCCACTCACCTCAGCCTCCCAAAGCACGGGATTACAGGCTGAGCCACCGAACAGGCTTCTTAGGGCTTTTATTAAGCGTTTGAAGATGTTTCCCTTGAGAAAAGGAGTTCTCAGCATGTCTGAGCTCCTCTCTCACTTCACAAGGTTATTGTTCGGCCTAAACCCGTCTCAATCAAACCAATTTGCTCTCTGAATTGTGTAAAGTGAGATTGGGGTGGGGGTAAGGGATTAGGGGCTCAGGTGAACGCCTAAGAAACCAGAATGACCGGTATGAGGCCGTGATCTAAATCTCGGGCCGGGACTGGTTCTGATGAGGGCCTCTTTATTGCTCTGTAGCTTTAGCTAGGACACCAGCATGCCAGCGGCTGCCGTCAGCGAGGACTGGAAAGTACTACTCTAAAGATGGGGGATGAGGGAGAATAATGATTTTCTGGCTGTGTTTTTGCAAACAACTCAACTGGTGCAAATCTCAGTAGACTGCCTATCCTCACCCTCCCTCCCCACCCACGCGCTTCCAAGAGGTAACAAGCAAATAAAAAGACTGCAATAACGCTGTCTGAGGTCGACTCTGAAAGTTGAGGTGTGTCTTGGTGGGGGGGGTTGTGGGTGAGAGTACGGTGATTTAGGGAATGGATCTGAATACCGACTGGCCGGAGACTCTACACAACCCCAAAAGCAAAGGGAGAATGGGAGAAAAAAACCATGCATTCCCAAACTGAGCTCCCAGAAATGAGCTATTAAGTCATGCCCCTTCCCAAAGAACTACAGCCTTAACCCTAGATGAAAAAGGTAGCACCTAAGAGTTTAATATTGCTGGGGAAAAAAAATGTTTTTTGAGTCAGTCTCACTCTGTTGTCCCAGCTGGAGTGCAGTGGCACCCTCATGGCCGTCGCACCCTCTACCTGCTGGGCTCAGTTGATCCTTCAACCTCAGCTTCCAAGTAGCTGGAACTACAGGCATGCGCCACCATGCCCAGCTAATTTTTTGATTTATTGTAGAGATGAAGTCTCACCAAGTTGCCCAGGCTGGTCTCGAACCCGTGGGCTCAGGCAATCCTCTCACCTCAGCCTCCCAAAGTGCTGGGATTATACGCGTGAGCCACCGCGCCCAGCAAAAATTTTTGTAATAAAATAAATAAAAGGTATCTATGTACACACACACACCAAAATTCCCCCCCCATGGCCTGGCTACCCCCAAATTATAGACCCGAACCTCCTACTTTACTGTCAAAGTGGCAGGTCCATCATACACTGGGAACTTTTCATACCACTGCAGTTTTCAACTCTGCACAATTCTTCCACAGAGTTATTTATCTCTTTTTAAAAGGAGGAAACTAGTGCCAAGGATTTGGGAGAAGATCCCAGCACCTTACAGGAAACTTTGATGGAAGCAAGGTGGAGAAGACCTGCCAGAATGAACCAAATCTGAAGGGAACTGAGGTATTAAATCCACTGAGAAACCTGCTTGCTCCCTCACACAATATAATCACTACAACGAGTCTTGGCGGGGGAGACTCTAGAGAGTTCTCTCTCCCGCCCTCCTTCCTTCCTTTAGTCCCACCCCTCTCGCCTGGTCTTGCCTCCCTGTTTCCATGACAACTCCAAGAGAGCCTAAACTGGGGGCTTGAATGCCAGGGTGAGAGGAGGAGAGAGGTGGTCCGAGAACGGAGAGAGGCCGAGTGAAGGGGGGAACGTCTGAAGCGCTCCCCCAACTTCGCCTCGGTCCCTTTAAGCTCCCCCCCTCCCCGCTCTCCCTCCGCCCCCCGTGGCTGCCTTCATCTCTCCATCTCTGCGCTGCTGCTGGCTGCGCCATCCCTCACCCAGACTCCGTTGCTGGCTGGGCCCCCCACCTCCAGCTACAGGGACCCTGTCCCAGCAAGACCGCAGGCATGTCATCGGAAAAGTCAGGTAAAAAAAACAAACATAACCCCTCCACCCTCCATCCTCTCCCAACCCCCCCCCCACTGCCCCAACCCCCCCTCCCTAGCAGTGCTTCTGTTTCATTTCCCTTCTCTCCAGCTCTCAATACCTCCCCAATCCTCTTCTTTCTATCCCCCTTCCTTCTTTTCCTTTCCTCCTTCCAGCCTCATCTGCCCCTTGTCAACAACATGGGCAGGGGGGCAGGTTGAGAGGCTGAAGGAGGTACGAAGTGGCTTAGTACCAGCCAGGTACTGCAAGGATAGCATCACTGAGAGTGACAGATGGATAGTTACTGCTGGCATGGAGACATCCAGTAGGGAAATATGGAGGCATGACCAGATGGAGGTTGCCAAGGGAATAAAATCCAGAGGACTCTTCTTTATCTGCCTTAAAAGAGGTCTTGAGATTTCCAGAAAAGCTAGGGCACTCCCTCCTCCACTGATGAAACCGCAGAGTGGAACATGTAATCCTACATGTGTTGATACAGCTGTTTAGTTGAGCACATATTAACAGAGTTGCACATCTGCACATGTGCACACACAGGACTAGTTCAGAAAGGCCAACCCAAAGGATACTAGATTGGGCCTGCTGATGAGAGCTGGGTGCGTGTTTATTAAAAAAGGAAGAGGAGCAGAGAGTTGTGACCTCAAAACCAAATTCGAAGAAAAAAGGGGGGCCAGATGACCTAGATACAATCTCTCTTGCCCCCCCAAATAAGAGATGACTTCTCATTCCCCTCTGTCTGTCTGTGTCTCTCCTTTTTTTCCGTCCCTGACCCCCTGACCCTCTCCTTATCTCATCGCTGTTATCTCTCCCCACCGTGACCCCCCCACCGCCCCCAGGACTCCCAGATTCAGTCCCTCACACGTCTCCACCTCCCTACAATGCCCCCCAGCCCCCGGCCGAGCCCCCAGCCCCACCCCCGCAGACAGCCCCTTCCTCGCACCATCACCACCACCACCACTACCACCAGTCTGGCACCGCCACCCTCCCGCGCTTGGGAGCAGGCGGCTTGGCCTCTTCCGCCGCCACCGCTCAGCGCGGCCCCTCATCCTCCGCAACACTGCCGAGGCCCCCCCACCATGCCCCGCCCGGCCCTGCCGCCGGAGCGCCCCCACCCGGCTGCGCTACCTTGCCCCGCATGCCGCCCGACCCTTACCTGCAGGAGACTCGCTTCGAGGGCCCACTGCCCCCGCCGCCGCCCGCCGCCGCTGCCCCGCCCCCGCCGGCGCCAGCCCAGACTGCCCAGGCCCCCGGCTTCGTGGTGCCCACGCACGCGGGGGCGGTGGGCACGCTGCCGCTGGGGGGCTACGTAGCGCCCGGATACCCCCTGCAGCTGCAGCCCTGCACTGCTTATGTACCGGTGTACCCGGTGGGAACGGTGAGTGCGAGGCAGACAGGGGCGTGGGAGGAGGGGCGCGCGATGGGACAGGACTTGACACTGGGGACACACTGGGGCCTGGTGAAATAGAAAACACAGCGCCAGGGAACGGGTGGTGTTCCCGGGACAAGCCCTAGAGAGAACCAATCCTGAGAGGGGAGGGACTAGGGAAAGACCTGGGCACGGCGGGGGCGGTGGGGCCCGGGGTGTGGGAGGCCTGGGAAACGGTCGATTGGGGTCAGAGATCAGGGCCTGGGAGGGGGAACCGAGCGTAGAGGTTCAGAGGAGGTCTGGAAGTAGGAAACTGCCTGCAGGAAGGGGAAAAAATGGGAGCTGGGAATCAAGAGGGAAGAGGGAGAAGCCTAGGACTGAGTGGGTCAGGGAGGCCAGGTAGGTGTCTGGAGGGAAGAAACAAGGTCTGAACTGATACCAGAACAGCCCCGTTGGGACCGTGCCTTGGGGGAGAGAGTGTGGAGACCCCCAAGACTGTGGTGGTTGTTAACGCAATGAAGGGAGAGGACGAGCCTGGGTGGAATTTATGGGTGTCCTGGAAGGGCAGTGGTGACCAGTTTATTTGGGAAGCAACAATAAGAACTGTGCCTTTTAGCCGGGCTCGGTGGCTCAGCCTGTAATCCCGCGCCTTTGGGAGGCTGAGGTGAGTGGATTGCCTGAGCCCGCGGGTTCGAGACCCGCCTGGGCAGGCGAGACCTCATCTCTACAATACATCAAAAAATTAGCCGGGCATGGTAGCACGTGCCTGTAGTTCCAGCTACTTGGAAGGATCGCCGGAGCCCAGCAGGTCGAGGCTACGGTGGCCGGGAGCGGCCACTGCACTCCAGTCTGGGCGACAGAAGTGAGACTCCAACTCAAAAAAAAAAAAAATTGTGCCTTTAAAGACTCTGCCAGCCGCCCAACGCTGGTGGGTTGGGAAAGGGTTGGAGTGACGTTGCTTCTCCCCGACCTTCCTTTTACAGGCGTATGCAGGCGGGACCCCGGGCGGGACGGGAGTGACCTCCAGTCTCCCCCCGCCGCCCCAGGGTCCAGGGCTGGCCCTACTGGAGCCCAGGCGCCCGCCGCACGACTACATGCCCATCGCGGTGCTGACCACCATCTGCTGCTTCTGGCCTACGGGCATCATCGCCATCTTCAAGGCAGTGCAGGTAAAGGGAGGCGGGGCAAGGGTGGGGGCGGGGAGTGGTGGGCAATCTGGGGTCATCTTAGGGGAGGCTAAGGCGTTCGTGTGAGGCAGCAGCTCTCTGATCCCCTTCCCCCATCTGTCCTTCGCAGGTGCGCACAGCTTTGGCCCGCGGAGACATGGTGTCGGCCGAGATCGCATCACGAGAGGCCCGAAACTTCTCCTTCATCTCCCTGGCGGTGGGCATCGCGGCCATGGTGCTCTGTACTATCCTCACGGTAGTCATCATCATCGCCGCGCAGCACCACGAGAACTACTGGGATCCCTAAAAACGCCCCAGGTCCGGCCCCATTCTGCGCCACTCGACCTCCCAGGCGCATTCTGCAATCCTGCCGCGGACGCAGTGGGCGCCCTATACACCCGCCTCTGGGGCCGTCAGACTTCGATACATCTTAAGCTCCGCCTCCACGGAACCGCTTGCCTTGAAAGCAAGCTCCGAATCCAGTTCCTCAGGACCCCCTCCAAAGCCCACACCCCCAGGGACGCCGCTTTCCGGAATCCCTGCCAATCGTTGGGCCCTCAGTCGCTCCAGGCCCACATTCCCTCAAAGTTCAGCGCCCCCAACCGAGCGCCCTCGATCTGGTCCCCAAAGTCCCGCCTCCTCTATAGGCTCCGCCCCAGCTCTGACAAAACCCCGCCTCCAGGTCGGCAGGCTCCGCCTTCTTTTCTTCGCGGGGTGTTTCAGTCCGGTGGTTGGGTTTTTGGCTCCAGGCCTCTCGCGCGGAAGGACGGACTCTTCCATTTCTCCAGGCGAGAGGGCCGAGCCCCGGGGTAGCCACGCTCCCACGCTCACTCCTCTTTCTGCAAGTACAGTTTTCTTTCCTCTTCCATCCAGGTCTGCCTATTTTCTTGCTAATCCCAGAACCTCTCCTGTTGTTTTTGCAATGACAGTTGGGAAGTTCCTCGTTTAGGACCCTTTCCCCTGGGATAAGAAACATGTACTGTTCTCTGTAAATACTCCCTTCCACCCATATCCACCCCGGGCAGCCGGGCAGAAGGGAACCCAGGATATGGACCTCCCAATCCGGGGAGAGAGCCGACCCGCCCTTCCTGCCCCTCGGCGGTCCTCGCCTTGTTCTGATCTGTGTGTGCGTGTGTGAACTTCTGAAACACAATATTAAAGAAACTTAGTGGATTTATCGCCAGCAATTCCAAGGACTGCGACCCCACGAAGACCCTGCCCTTTAGGTTACCCCTTTCACTTCCCTTCATCTCCTCTCCCAGGGTTAAAAAGAAAACCGACAGAGACTAAAGTGGAAGACAGAGATTCCTAGATCACCAGAGAGACACATAGATATGAGGAATGGAGGGTGGGGGGGCTCCCTGGAAATCCGCAAGGGAAGACCGTGGGATCCATTCTCAGTGGAGCCTTTCTTTCCCTAGTGTCCCTTTTCCATTCCCTACTATCCCAGAACTCCAGGAAGGCAAGAGGAAAGGAAGAAGGCAGACCATAGTGAAGAAATTCGTCAGGGTTAGGGCAACAGGGACAGGGAAAAGATGCCAGCTGCCCATAGCTGTTCCTGACTGTGGACTGGAGGGTGGCAGACAACTTGGATTAGAGCCCCACATGATGTACCAGGAAGGCAAAGAGAGCAGACAGCTGTGGGAGCCACAGGGAAGAGGTCAATAGCCAGTCAGTTCTCCTTGGGGCTAGTTGCCCTCTCCTACCCTGAGGATAGCTAGGACACTTTGTGAGGGCCATGGTACAAGCAGAGAGCTTGGTGTCTTTGGTTTCACACCTGCAGGACAGAGTCCCTGAACTTAGGCATTTATGCCATATGCAGACTCCATGCAGGATAATGGTAAGACATCTGCCCAGACAGCAGATACGACCCCTGACCTCATGGGGTTTACAATCTAGAAGGGAAGCCAGGTATTGAGGAGGGTGGGGTGAGGCCTGGATATCATGGATTCTCCTTTGGACAATTCGGATTTAATATGCCTACCTCACCAAACTTGTTGAAAAAATAATTCCTGTTTACAGCTTCCACTTCCTTACCCCCAAACACTATTTTGTTTTGTTTTTCTTAAATAGGGGACTAGTGCTATCAGAGATGTGGTTGTGCCTATTTCCCACTATTTCTTTTTTATCAAAAAGATGTGGGGTACAATTCAGGGTTAGGTATATCAACATTGATCATGTAGGTACCCTTGTTGATGAGGTATGCCCCTCCCTCCCACTATTTTTTGACACCTTGAAATATATTTCCACTCCCTGCTCTACTGAAACTGCTCTCTCAAATGGCACTCAATGATCAGAGGTTAGCCAGAGGCCAAATCAATGGCATTTTTCATGGTACTTTGCCTCTCTGAACCCTCCCATGTTTGTCCCTTGGCCTTGGATTCCCCACAGCCCCAGGTTCAGGGGCATGTTATCCCCTCCTTTCCCCTTTCACACATACCTCTAATCATCCATCCTCTGCTTTAGCCTCCTTCCCTTTGCTTTTTCTCCTCTCTTCCTGTGTCTATCTCTGGATTTTTTTCCTTCTTTGAGACTGTCCCTTAAAAAGCTCATCTACTCAGCTCAGTCATCATCTCCAACCCTATATTTTACATGCAGACATTTTTTCCAGTGCCTGCAGTATGTAGCCTCATGGTCTATGCTGCTGGTCCTCTAAGCTCAGCATGTTGCAAACCGAACTGTTGAATTAACACCAAAAACCTGCTTCCCTGTCTCCATTAATGGCACTATTTCTCCCAACATCCTTTCTTATCTGGAAACCTGCTGCCTCCTTCCTCTCCTTCCTGCCTTACTGTTGGCCCACTTTCAAGTCCAGTCAGTTCTACCACCATAATATCTTTGGAATCTGTAACCTTTCCCTAACCCTTGCTGGAAAAATTACCTCATCTAGGATTGTTTCAACAGCTTCCCTAACAGGTCTCCCTACTTTCTACCTCTCCCTACTCCAAGTCTCCCTCAACACTGTTGCCAGGTTAGCTTTTCTAAATACACTTCTTATGTAACTCCACTGCTCAAAAGCCCTTCAAAATTCCCTACTACTTACTCAATTATTTACAAAATTTCAATCTGGATTTTAACCCCTTTTATAATTAAAAATCATCCAGCTTCTCTGTTCAACCTAATTTTCAACCAAACTGAATTACCCATCATTACCACATCCAAGTATTTTCCCAGCTGTTCCCAAATTCTAGACCTCCTTCCCCAACCTCCGCTGACTATAAACCAAACAGTTGGCAGCTTATCATGAGTTTCATACCATATCTAGGCTTTTGTTCAAGATGTTTCCCCCCACCCTTCACATCTGCCTCTCTACTTAGGCAACTTTTATCTATACCTCAAGGGCTGAATCAGTTGCTGACCTCACTGAGGCAAGATCTTGCTCTATCCTTTGGGTTGGATCAGAGCAGTGAGTATCTAAGCAGCCCTGGGTGTTTCTTGAAGTAATGGTTCTTACCCCTAGCTACATATTAGAATCCTCTTGGGAGCATTTAAGATTCCCAAAGCCCAAGTTGCATCCTAGACCAATTAAATCAGAATCTCTGGGGGTGGGGTTCAGGCATTATTTAAGACATGCCCAGGTGATTCCAAAGGAGAGCCAATGCTGAGAATCATAGACTTAGTGGTACTTCAGGGTCCACTCAGGGAGAGGGGAGGGCCAAAAGGTGGCTTTAGGAGAAAAATATCTATCTAAAAGCCACCCATAGTTCACTTTATCTGCATTTTTTCTCATCTCTTCCCACCTGATCTCTTGATGTACACACCTGGTTTATCTTTGGTTTTCAGATTTTCATTAGATAAAACCTCTTCTAGCAATCTTTAAAGGAATTAAGTAAAGCAAGAAATCTTGTCACCTTACCTAGACTCCACCCTCAGAAAGAAACAAAATATTTCAGTTTGATTCTCCTCCTACCTTAGCTCAACTTCCTTTGCACATGGTATTCTTGGCTTTCGCACCTGCACTGACAGACTGTCCTTCAGGAGAATCCATATCTACTTGGATGCTCTGATTCCCCCATGATTAGATTCTGGGTCATCATTCCCCTCACCCATTGAAGAGTCAGCACCCAGATCATTTTCTCTCTTCCTCCACCTCTTTTTTTCAATGTTCATGCAGATCACCCATAGCCTGGACTTCCTGACGAACAGTAATCTGTTGCTCCCTGCTTCCCAGCCATTCTTTCCCTGTGGCGTACCTTCAAATTGGTTACCACCCATACCTGTCGCCCCTCCAAAATCTCATCCTCAGTCTTTTCATATCACCGCTCCCACCAAGTGCCCTATTCCAAAAATTCTTCAGCCCATCTGGGTGTCCCATCAGTTGACTCTATGAGTTTTCATAGTTGTTTGATCCCTCAGTTTCTCAGTTTCCTAATTCCCCAATTTAGATTCCAAGTCTTAATAATCACCTCTTCATCTTCACAGTTAATAATCACCTCTTGGCCCCTCTCCCCGGAAACATTTTATCCCTGGTTAAATCCTTGCTCCACACCTGCGTTCAACACCTAGGGAGAAACATCTGGTCATACTGACTGGTCTCAATTCCTGTGGGCCCTCAGTGTGGCCTGCCTGCCCACATTTCCTTAGTCAGTTGACATTCCGCAAGTCTGAGATCACAATTTCACAAGATGACTACCTCTCTTCCCATTTCAGTGAGAAAACAGAAATTTTCAGAAGTGAATTTCTTCATGGTTCCATCCCAAGTCTTCTAGTCTGCCTGCATCTTTTTTTTTTTTTTTGAACCAGAGTCTCACTTTGTTGCCCAGGCTAGAGTGCAGTAGCACACTCACGGCCACCACAGCCTTGACCTGCTGGGCTCAGACAATCCTTCCAACTCACAACCATCCAAGTAGCTGGAACTACAGGCGCACACTACCACGCCGGGTTTATTTTTTGATTTACTATAGAGACAAGGTCTCACCAAATTGCCCAGGCTGATCTAGAACCCACTGAGCTCAGGCAATCCTCTCACCTTGGTCTCCCAAAGTACTGGGATTACAGGTTTGAGTCACCGCACCCGGCCTCTACCTGCAACTTTACTGCAGAGAAACTGACCTGCTCTCAGCCTCATTTGTGCCCCAGGATCCTGTTCTTTCTCACCTGCTCAGAGACATGATTCATGACATTATCTGCTATTGCTCCCACATAATCGGTTTTCCCTCTCTACTGAAATCTTCCCATTATCATACAAACATGCTATCAAACTATGCCTCCTCTTTAAAAAAATAGAAAAGCACTTTCACTACTCACCAATGTGGTAAAAGCACAATATTCAGAATACTGCTTATCCCTTGGCAGGAAGGGAATCTTATTGGAGAGGGACATGTAGGGAGCTTCAACAATACTGGGAAGATTTTACTTCTTAAGCTGCCTGATACTTAATTATTCTTTGTAATGTATAAATTATAATTATGTAAGTATAAAATAATTCACATTGAGCCGGGCTCGGTGGCTCAGCCTGTAATCCCGCGCCTTGGGAAACTGAGGTGAGTGGATTGCCTGAGCCTGTGGGTTTGAGACCCACCTGGGCAACTTGGCGAGACCTCATCTCTACAATAAATTACAAAATTAGACAGGCGTGGTAGCGCGTGCCTGTAGTTCCAGCTACTTGGAAGGCTGAGGCGGAAGGATCACCTGAACCCAGCAGGTCGAGGCTGCGGTGGCCGGGAGCGGCCACTGCACTCCAGTCTGGGTGACAGAGTGAGACTCCAACTCAAAAAAAAAAGAGACTCCAACTCAAAAATAAAATAAAATAATTCACATTTGGCCAGGCTCGGTGGCTCAGCCTGTAATCCCAGCACTTTGGGAGGCCAAGGTGAGTGAATTGCCTGAGCCCGCAGGTTCGAGACTTGCCTGGGGAACTTGATGAGCCCTCATCGCTACAATAAATCAAAAAAAAAAAAAAATTAGCTGGGCATGGTAGCATGCACCTGTAGTTCCAGCTACTTGGAAGGCTGAGGCAGAAGGATTGCCGGAGTCCAGTAGGCCGAGGCTGCGGTGGCCGGGAGCGGCCACTGCACTCCAGTCTGAGCAACAGAGTGAGACTCCAACTCAAAAAAATAATAATAATAATAATTCACATTTATTTTTAAATTTTTAACCTTTTCCTGACCCAGTTCCCTCCATCAATGCTCCATTTCTCCCTCTACTTTATTTTATTTTACTTTATTTTTGAGTTGGAGTCTCACTCTGTAGCCCAGGCTAGAGTGCAGTGGCACACACATGGCTACCACAGCCTCAACTGTTAGCCCAGGTGATCCTTCCGCCTCAGCCTTCCAAGTAGTTGGAACCACAGGTGCACACTACCACACCCAGCTAATTTTTTTTTTTTTTTTTTTGCAGAGACAAGGTCTTGCCAAGTTGCCCAGGCTGGTCTCGAATCCACGGGTTCAGGCAATCCTCTTGCCTCTGCTTCCCAAAGTGCTGGGATTGCAGGCATGAGTCACCGCACCCAGCTCTCTCTCCACTTTATAGAAAAATCTCTCCCTGCCTCAACTTTCTCACTTCCCATTCTCTCTCTCTCTCATTTTTTTTTTTTTGAGAGAGTCTCACTCTATTGCCCAGGCTGGAGCACAGGGGCATGATGACAGCTACTGCAGCCTCAACCAGCTGAACTCAGGTGATCCTTCTGCCTCAGCCTTCCAAGTAGCTGGAACTACAGGCACATGCTATCATTTCCAGCCAATTTTAAAATTTATTGTAGAGATGAGGTCTCCCCAAGTTGCCCAGGTTAGACTCAAGCCCTTGGGCTCAGGCAATCCTCTCATCTCCACCTCCCAAAGTGCTGAGATTACAGGCATAAGCCACTGCACCTGGCCCAGGTTACTTATTTTTTTTTTTTTTTTTGAGCTGGTCTCACTCTGTCGCCCAGACTGGAGTGCAGTGGCACACACTCCCGGCTACCGCAGCCTCAGTCTGCTGGGCTCCGGCGATCCTTCTGCCTCAGCCTTCCAAGTAGCCGGAACTATAGCCGCGCACTACCATGCCCGGCTAATTTTTGATTCATTGCAGAGATGAGGTCTGGCCAAGTTGCCCAGGTGGGTCTTGAACTCGTGGGCTCAGGCAATCCACTCACCTCGGCCTCCCAAAGCGCTGGGATTACAGGCTGAGCTACCGAGCCCAGCCCAGGTTACCTATTTTTAACCCATTTTACAGATGAGGCTCAAAGCAGTTGATAATCTTGCCTGAGAACAACAGTGAGTAACTCCAAGAACAGAGACAGTAAAATATGCTGAGGTCACTTTTTCTTTTCTTTTCTTTCTTCCTTCCTTTTCTTTTTTTTTTTTTTTTAGTTGGAGTCTCACTCCGTCGCCCAGACTGGAGTGCAGTGGCCACTCCCGACCACCGCAGCCTTGACCTGCTGGGCTCTGGCGATCCTTCAGCCTCAGCCTTCTGAGTAGCCGGAATTACAGGCATATGCTACCACGCCCGGCTGATTTTTTGATTTATTGTAGGGGTCTCGAAACCGCGGGCTCAGGCAATCCACTCACATCAGCTTCCCAAAGCATGGGATTACAGGCTGAGCCACCGGAACCCGGCTCCTTCCTTTCTTTTCTTTCTTTCCCTTACTCCCTCTCTCCCTTCCTTCCTTCCTTTCAAGATGGGATCTCACTTTGTTGCCCAGGCTAGAGTACAGCAGCACAATCATAGCTCACTGTAACCTCGAATTCCTGGACTCAGACAATCCTCCCGCCTCAGTCTCCCTAGTAGCTAGGACTACAGGTGCATGCCATTACACCTAGCTAATTTTTTTTTTTTTGAGTTGGAGTCTCACTCTATCACCTAGACTGGAGTGCAGTGGCTGCTCCCGGCAATCACAGCCTCCACCTGCTGGGCTCCGGCGATCCTTCCGCCTCAGCCTTCCAAATAGCTAGAACTACAGGCGCGCGCTACCACACCCGGCTAATTTTTTATTTATTATAGAGATGAGATCTCACCAAGTTACCCAGGCAGGTCTCAAACCCATGGGCTCAGGCAATCCACTCGCCTCGGCCTCCAAAGTGCTGGGATTACAGGCTTAGCTACTGAGCCTGGCCTAATTTTTAAAAAATTTTTTGTAGTGATGAGGTCTCGCTATGTTGCTCCAGCTGGTCTCAAACTCATGGCTCCAGGTGATCCTCCCACCTCAGCCTCCAAAACTGCTGGGATTACCATGCCTAGCCCTCATTCTCTCTTGAGTTTCCCTTAATCAAGCTGCCATCCCTACTTCTGCACTTAAACCATGTGTTAGAAGCACCAATAAACCCCATGGCCAAGAGTCAATTCTTATCTTAACTAGAGTCTAGACCAGGGTTTCTCAGTTTGGGAACTATTGACATTTGGGGCCAGATACCTCTTTAGCATGGGGGCCTGACCTGTGAACTGTCTTGTCAAATGTCTCCTTGGGGACATCTTGACCAGTGGTTTTCAAGAGTGGGTGAGAAGGCCGGGCACGGTGGCTCATGCCTATAATCCCAGCACTTTGGGAGGTTGAGGTGAGAGGATTGCCTGAGTCTGCGGGTTTAAGACCAGCCTGAGCAACATGGAGAGACCTCGGCTCTACAATAAATAAAAAAATTAGCCGGGCATGGTGGCGTGTGCCTGTAGTTCCAGCTACTTGAAAGGCTGAAGCAGAAGGATTGGCTGAGTCCAGCAGGCGAGGCTGTGGCGACCGGGAGCATGCCACTGCCCTCCAACCTGGGTGACAGAGTGAGACTCCTACTCAAAGAAAAAAGAGTGGGTGATAGGGCAACCCCATCGGGTCCCCTCCCACTGTGAGAGTTTTTCTGTCCTCTCAATAAATCCTGCTTACTAAGAAAAAAAAAAGAGTGGGTGATCCTCTTATCCTATTCCCAGAGATATTTGGACTAGAGACGTTTTTGGTTATCGCAACTGAGGAGGTTCCCCTAGCACCTAGTGAGTAGAGATCACGTATGCTGCTAAACATCCTATAATGTGTAGGACTCAGTAAAGAATTATCCAACCAGCCGGGCTCGGTGGTTCAGCCTGTAGTCCCGCGCCTTTGGGAGGCTGAGGTGAGTGGATTGCCTGAGCCCGCGGGTTCGAGACCCACCTGGGCAGCGAGACTTCATCTCTACAATAAATCAAAAAATCAGCTGGGCGTGGTAGTGCACACCTGTAATTCTGGCTACTTGGAAGGCTGAGGCGGAAGGATCGCCAGAGCCCAGCAGGTCGAGGCTGCGGTGGCCGGGAGCGGCCACTGCACTCCAGTCTGGGCGACAGAGTGAGACTCCGACTCAAAAAAAAAAAAAAAAAACCAAACAAGAATTATCCAACCCATCATCCTCCCTTTCGTCCCCCTCCCTCTCTACCTTCTTTCCATAAACACTCAGAAATAAGAATTATCGCCAGGCACAGTGGCTGACACCTATAATCCCAGCACTTTGGGAGGCAGAGGCAAGAAGATTGCCTGAGCCCACAGGTTCCAGGCCAGCCCAGGCAACATGGTGAGACCTCGTCTCTACAATAAATCAAAAAAATTAGCTGGGCATGGTGGCACATGTCTGTAGTTCCAGTGACTCGGAAGGCTGAAGCAGAAGGATCGCCTGAGCCCTGCAGGTTGAGGCTGTGCTGGCCATGAGTGTGCCACTGCACTCTAGCCTGGGCAACAGAATGAGACTCTGACTCAAAAAAAAAAAATTATCTGGCTTAAAAATCTCAATAGTGCCAAGGTTAAGAAACCCTAGCCAGGCTCGGTGGCTCAGCCTGTAATCCCGTGCCTTTGGGAGGCTGAGGTGAGTGGATTGCCTGAGCCCGCGGGTTCGAGACCCGCCTGGGCAGCGAGACCTCATCTCTACAATAAATAAAAAAAAAATCAGCTGGGCGTGGTAGCGCATGCCTGTAATTCCGGCTACTCAGAAGGCTGAGGCGGAAGGATCACCGGAGCCCAGCAGGTCGAGGCTGCGGTGGCCGGAAGCGGCCACTGCACTCCAGTCTGGGCGACCGAGTGAGACTCCAACTCAAAAAAAAAAAAAAAAAAAACCCTGATTCAGACCCATTAACAACATTTGACATAGTTGATTACTCCCTCTTCCTTAACTCATTCATGATCGCTGACATGAATTTACGTCATTCCAAATTCTGTTCCTGGTTGCCCCTGACGTGAATTTATGTCTTTGCAAATTCTGTTTGAAAATGAATAGTGAGGCAAGGAGAGAGAAAGTTAACTGAGATAATCTGGTATTGACTGTGCAATATTGTTGCTGATTTACGTAGCTGGTAAGTATTCCAAGTTGGTCATTATTTTGTTGCAGTTAGTGTCGTATACTGGTATTTTGCTATTTCAGGGTTTTCATACTTTTTTTTTTTGAGTTGGAGTCTCACTCTGTCACCCAGACCGGAGTGCAGTGGCCGCTCCCAGCCACCGCAGCCTCAATCTGCTAGGCTCCGGCGATCCTTCTGCCTCAGCCTTCCAAGTAGCTAGAACTACAGGTGCGCGCTACCACGCCCAGCTAATTTTTGGTTTATTGTAGAGATGAGGTCTCACCAAGTTGCCCAGGCGGGTATCAAACCTTCAGGCTCAGGCAATCCACTCACCTCAGCCTCCCAAAGGCTCGGGATAGGGCTTTCATACTTTAACGTTAAAAATAATTTACCAAAAACCAGGCATGGTGTCTCACACTTATGATCCCAGCACTTTGGGAGGCTGAAGTGAGAAGATTGCCTGAATCCATGGGTTCGAGACCAGCCCGGGCAACTGGGAGAGATTTCATCTGTATTATAAATCAAAAAATTAGCCAGGCATGGTGGCGCGTGCCTGTAGTTCCAGCTACTTGGATGGCTGAGGCAGAAGGATTGCCTGAGCCCAGTAGGTTGAGGCTGAGGCGGCTGTCAGTGTGCCACTGCACTCCAGCCTGGGCGACAGAGTAAAACCCCAACTCAAAAAAAAAAAGTACCATTAGGTCGAAGGTGAATCCTGTGAACTTATTGGTGATAGTGAGACCGAAATGATGTAATGATGCAATGTAAATGAAGATATATATATATATATACATATACATATATGTATATATATATATAATATTCAGTTTATAACTGAATAAAAATACAAAGTATGGGCCGGACATGGTGGCTCAAGTCTGTGATCCCAGCACTTTGGGAGGCCAAAGCAAGAGGATTGTCTGAGCCCAGGAGTTCGAAACCAGCCTGGGCAAATTGGCAAGACCTCATCTCTACAATAAGTAAAAAAAAAAAAAAAAAAAAAAAAATTAGCTGGGTGTAGTGAGGCGGATGGATCTCACTGATCCCAGCAGGTCAAGGCTGCAGTGGCCATGAGTGTGCCCCTGCATTCCAGCCTGGGCAACAGAGTGAGACTCCAACTCAAAAAAAATACAAATGCAAAGTACAGAGTGCTAGTCAGAGTATGTCTAAGACAAATACTGGGTATGCCTGCGACTTTCAGCTGTATTGTGAAAAAGGTGACAATTTAGAAAAGACCATTTCACTTGTGCTTAACGACAGAAGTTTGAGGCAACCAGCATTTTTAAAATTTTCACCCGCTCTCAGCATTAGGAAAGTGAAAAATGTGCCAATCGCGAATGAATGCTTTCAACACTTCAGATACTCTTTAACTGAAGAAAAGTATTCACAGCTGGGTGTGGTGGCTTATGCCTGTAACCCCAGCCCTTTGGTGAGGTCAAGGCAGGAGGATTGGTTGAGACCGGGCAGTTGGTTTGAGACCAACCTGGGTAAAATAGCAAGGCTCTCTCCCTACAAAAACAAATTGCTTAAATTGGCTGGGCATGGTAGCATGAACCTGTAGTCCTAGCTACTTGAAAGGCTAAGGTGGGAGGATCATTGAGCCCAGGAGTTTGAGGTGGCAGTGAGCTATAATAGTGACACTGCACTTCAGCCTGGGTAACAAAGAGACCCTATTTAAAAAAAAAAAAAAAGTTGGCTGGGTTTGGTGGCTCAGCCTGTAATCCCAGCACTTTGGGAGGCCAAGGCAAGTGGATTGCCTGAGTCCATGGGTTCGAGACCAGCCCAGGCAACTTGGTGAGCCCTCATCTCCACAATAAATAAAAAAATTAGCCGGGTGTGGTAGCACACGCCTGTAGTTCCAGCTACTCGGAAGGCTAAGGCGGAAGGATCAATTGCCAGAGCCCAGCAGGCGAGGCTGCAGTGGCCGGGAGCGGCCACTGCACTCCAATCCGGGCAACCGAGTGAGACTCCAACTCAAAAAAAAAAAAAATTAACCAGCCTTGGTAGCATGCACCTATATAGTTCTAGCAACTTGGAAGGCTGAGGGGGAAGGATCACCTGAGGCCAGCTAGTCAAGGCTGCGGTGGCTGTGAGCGTGCCATTGCACTCCAGCCTGGGTGACACAGTGAGACTCCAACTAAAAAAAAAAAAGGGAGAGAGAAAAAAACTTTCCTAGTTCCTTATTTGTTGCTACTTCTCTGTTTTCTTTCTTTCTTTTTTTTTTGAGTTGCAGTCTCACTCTGTCGCCCAGACTGGAGTGCAGTGGCCGCTCCTAGCCACCGCAGCCTCGACCTGCTGGGCTCCGGCGATCCTTCTGCCTCAGCCTTCCAAGTAGCCGGAATTACAGGCGCGCGCTACCATGCCCGGCTCATTTTTTGATTTATTGTAGAGATGAGGTCTCGCCAAGTTGCCCAGGTGGGTCTTGCACCCGCGGGCTCAGGCAATCCACTCACCTCAGCCTCCCAAAGCGCGGGATTACAGGCTGAGCCACGGAGCCCAGCTCCTTCTCTGTTTTCACTGACAGCGCTTAGTTCTCTTCACTCTAAATATTAGAGAGCCTCAGGACTCGGTTCTTGGCCCTCTCCTCTACCCTAATCCAAGGTCCTTAATTGGATTTTCTGCTCCCATTTTTGACTGATACACTCCATCCTTTATGTAGCAACCAGATGATATCATTTGCCTGCTCAAAACCCTCTGATGGTTCCTGATCACAGTTAGAACAAAATATAAAATCCTTCCCATGGCCTATGAAGCCTACCTGTCCTTGTTCCTCCCCAACTCTCTTGCTTCATCCCTTAGCACTCTTTCCCTCGCTTACTTTCTTCCATGCACTAGGATTTCTTTTCTGAATTTAACATAAAAATCCAATTTCTTCCTTCCTCAGGGCCTTTGCACTCCCCTTTTCTCTTCCTGGGCACTCTTCCTTCAGATATCTACATGGCTGCTCTATTACATCATTTATGTCTTTGCACAAAATCACCTTCACAAGGAGGCTTTCCCTCAACACTTGATTGAATATAGCATCACACACACCTGGGAGCATTTTCAATCTATTCCCTTATCCTGTTTCAGTGTGTTCATAGCACATGTTAGTGCCTGACATTGAATTATGTTTTATTGATTGATTTTTGTTGCCTATCATCTTCACCTGAATGTAAGCAGCCAGAGTCTGGGGCTTTTTTCCAGTGCTTTATTTCCAGCACCTAGCACAGTGCTTGGCACAAAGGAGACCCTCAGTAAAGATCTCTTGAATGTCTGAATAAGTGGCTCACAGAGTTGTGTGAGGAAGAAATGAGATAATATACATGAGACACATAGCACAATGCCTGGCATTGTGTTCATCAGCAGCTCCTGTCATTAAATACTTCATTGCCATAAAGGCTGCCTTCCTCCTGCCTGAAAACCCTGCCTACCAGGGAGGCACAGTGAAATGCTTTGGGAACAGAGTGGGGAGGGAGAAGCAATTTTGACACAGAACTAAAAACCACAGAAACCACTAAAGCTAAACAGAAAGGGGAACTTATTTAACCTTTGGAAAGCTAGTGTTTTTGAGTCTCATGCTGATGATAAATGGGAGCGAGTAAGTGCAGCATATGGTTCCATGTGGTGAGTGTGGAACGCAGGGGAATGTGAGAATGTAAAAACTTCCAACCACTGAAGGCCTGGGAACAAGGCAGCACAAATGAGTATTGGAATAACCTGGGAAAGCTGAGATTGACAAACAGGTGAATAATCCTGGGTGTTAAGTGGCTTTCCTTTCCTTATCTCACCTGCCTAGAGTTGTGTCTTCCACCTGCAGTAAATTCCTTCCATTTCTGCATGTCAAAATTATGGCCACCTTTCAAGGCTCAACTCTCTGAACCCCACAATGAAGCCTTTTCAGATCACCCTCAGAAATAATTTCCCTGCTACCTACCACTTTCCCCTTGCATCTGGAGCGTTTGCTAATTTGACTCTATACAAACTAGTGGGGATCCTCTGTATTTGTCTCCATATTTCATTGGCAAACTCAGTATTCAGTAAGGGTTAGTGAATGAACATGATTTAGATTTGTTTGGAGTTTCAGTGCTTATATTTGTATTTATTTATTTGTTTTGTTTTTTGTTTGTTTGTTTGTTTAGAATCTGGGTCTCACTCTGTGGTCCAGGCTGGAGTGCAGTGACACAATCATGGTTCACCACAGCCTTGATCCCCTGGGCTCAGGCAATTCATCCTCCTTAGCCTCCCAAGTAGCTGGGATAACAGGAACATGCCATCACATCTGGCTTATTATTATTATTATTATTTTTTGAGTTGGAGTCTCACTCTGTCGCCCAGACTGGAGTGCAGTGGCCGCTCCCGGCCACCGCAGCCTCAACCTGCTGGGCTCCGGCGATCCTTCCGCCTCCGCCTTCCAAGTAGCTGGAACTACAGGCACACACTACCAACGCACAGCTAATTTTTGATTTGTTGTAGAGATGAGGTCTCGCCAAGTTGCCCAGGTAGGTCTCGAACCCGCGGGCTCAGGCAATCCACTCACCTCGGTCTCCCAAAGCGATGGGATTACAGGCTGAGCCACCGAGCCCAACTGTATTTGAACTTATAGTCACAGTGATGACAAGGGATCACCTGAAGAGACAAGTTGACTGTTTAATTCAGTGTTTCTCAATATGGGGCCAGAGGTGTGTTCTCTGAGGTACACATCTAACTCATTCTTTAGATGACAGCAAAACTGTCTCATTTTCAAGGAATGTTCTGCCATCATTCACTTTCACAGCATCTCACACTTCACACCACTGCAATTACTTACTCTCCTTACTCTCCTTATAAGTTCCATGAAGGCAGTAACTACATCTGTCTCTTTTATCTACGTATCCCTAGTTCCTACTATTGTGCTGGCACATAGCAGTTGCTCAATAAATATTTGTTGAATGAATAGAGGTGATAAAACTCAAAAGAAATAGAGACAAAGTTCCTGCCCTGCAGAGTCTGTTGGACCGGAACATACAAGACAGCATTACAGGCCGGGCTCGGTGGCTCAGCCTGTAATCCCAGCACTTTGGGAGGCCAAGGTGAGTGGATTGCCTAAGCCCGGGGGGTTTGAGACCTGCCCAGGCAACTTGACGAGCCCTCATCTCTACAATAAATCAAAAATTAGCCAGGCGTGGTAGCGCACGCCTGTAGTTCCAGTTACTCGGAAGGCTGAGGCGGAAGGATCGCCGGAGCCCAGCAGGTTGAGGCTGCGGTGGCCGGGAGCAGCCACTGCACTCCAGTCTGGGTGACAGAGTAAGACTCCGACTAAAAAAAACAAAACAAAACAAAACAAAACAAGACAAGACAAGATAACATTACAAAGCAAATATTTGTAGCAGAGTACAGTTCCTTTTAATTGAGAGAAGCTGATCTTTAAAGAGTTATTGGAGGGGCCATGTGCTGTTTGAGCCATGGCTGTCGCTATGCTTCCTGGCTTTGGTTCCCCTCCGCCACCTTGGGGAGGTGAATCTTCTCTTCTTTCTCTTTCTCTAATTTGCTTTTAAATAAACTTTTCTTTCTTAAAAAAAAAAGTTATTGGAGCAATCCTCTGTTAAGACACACATAATGCAAATTAGTGCTAACCTCTATTCAAAGATTAGGGTGTAAGCAAGCCTTTGCGACTTTATTCTACACTGCATGCCTTTCATTGAAATCCCTGAAATGGAAAGGAGAAGGGGGGTGGGGCAGAGAAGAGATGGATCAATTTTCAATAGGTGGTGGTTCACAGCTATAATCCCAGCACTTTGGGAGGCCGAGGTGGGAGGATTGCCTGACCCCACGATTGGAGACCAGCCTGGGCAACTTGGCGAGACTTCGTCTCTACAATAAACCAAAAAAATTAGCCAGGCACGGTGGCAAATGCTTGTAATTCCAGTTACTTGGAAAGCTGAGGCAGAAGGATCACCTGAGTCCAGCAGGTTGAGGCTGCAGTGGCTGTGAGCGTTCCACTGCACTCCAGCCTGGGCGACAGAGTGAGACTCCAAGTTAAAAAAAAAAAAATTTTTTTTCAGTAAGATCCCCAGGATTCCAAGAATCAGTGTAGTTAGTCACGAGGTAGGGGAGCACTGAGCTAAGGTTACTTTGGCTCAAAATCCAGAAATAAAATTTGAGGAAAAGGCTGGGCTCGGTGGCTCAGCCTGTAATCCCAGCACTTTGGGAGGTCGAGGTGAATGGATTGCCTGAGCCCGCAGGTTTGAGACCCGCCTGGACAACTTGGCGAGACCTCATCTCTACAATAAATCAAAAATTACCCGGGGGGGGAGGTAGCGTGCACTGTAGTTCCAGCTACGTGGAAGGCTGAGGCAGAAGGATCACCAGAGCCCAGCAGGTCGAGGCTGCAGTGGCTGGGAGTGGCCACTGCACTCCAGTCTGGGTGACAGAGTGAGACTCCAACTCAAAAAAACCAAAAAACAAAAAACAAACTTGAGGAAAAAAAGAAAAAGTCTATGTTATGATCTGAAGCTCAGCACAAAACGGGAGGACTGGTCTCACACAAGCCTGCGATTAATGATGAAACTGCCTCCCCTCCTGGCTGTCTTGGCATGGTTCTTGTCGTCTGAAGCACCTTGATGGGGTGTTAGAGAGCAAACTGAAGAGGGAGCCAAGGGGAGGTATGTGCTGACAGTTGGATTCTCCCTCCCTGAAGAGCTGTGGTGGCCCAGCCTGTGCAGGCGGCTGGACAAGCAAGGCTGATTCACGACAGGGATCTATGTCTTCTATTAGGAGGAGGCGGACCTGCTACACCCAGTGGAGCAGGTTATACCAGTTATATATGCAAAATATAGGACAAACTGAAGGAGCACAGAGCAAGGGGTAAAGAGAGTGGGATGAAAGTATTCTCGAATCATGCTATTTGAAGTGTGGTTCATCGACCAGCAGCAGTATCCAAGAGCTTGTCGAAATGCAGAATCACAGACCCCATCCCAGACTTCCTTTTTTTTTTTTTTTGAGGAGTCTCACTCTGTCACCCAGGCTGGAGGGCAGTGGCACACTCTCAGCCATTGCAGCCTTGACCTGCTGGGCTCAGGCTATCCTTCCACCTCAGCCTTCCAAGTAGCTGGAACTACAGGCACACGCCGGGCTAATTTTTTGATGTATTGTAGAGATCGGGGGGGGGGGTTTCACCAAGTTGCCCAGGCTGGTCTCGAACCTGTGGGCTCTGGCAATCCACTCACCTCGGCCTCCCAAAGTGCTGGGATTATAGGTGTGAGCCATTGCGTCCGGCCTTATCCCAGACTTTTTTTTTTTTTTTTGAGTTGGAGTCTCACTTTGTCGCCCAGACCAGAGTGCAGTGGCCGCTCCCGGCCACCGCAGCCTCGACCTCCTGGGCTCCAGCGATCCTTCCGCCTCAGCCTTGGAAGTAACTGGAACTACAGGCGCGCGCTATCACGCCCGGCTAATTTTTTGATTTATTGTAGAGATGAGGTCTCGCCTGCCCAGGCGGGTCTCGAACCCGCGGGCTCAGGCAATCCACTGACCTCAGCCTCCCAAATGCGCGGGATTATAGGCTGAGCCACCGAGCCCGGTTTATCCCAGACTTCTTAAATCATAATCTGCAATTTAACAAGTTCCCCAGGTGGTATGTAGGTACATTAAAGTTTGAAAAGCAGTAAGATTCCTTGAGGAAGGAGGACTTGAAAAGCATGAAGCATATGAAGGGAAAGGAAAGACGCCTGAAGGGAATGGTTAGAAAGAGTCCTGAGGTAATATCTTGGAGCACCCGGACTGAATGAACGAAGCAAACGGCGTTGACCTTTGCTGGGAGTTCCAACATATGAACAGCCGTACAGGAGGGCCTGAGGTCGCCAGATACAAGGCTGCCGACACTGCCATTTATCACCACCCCCGCCATTCTCCCCTCTACCCTCATTCGCCCAGTTGCCGTTTCTGAAACGACACTACTTTGACTCTAAATGAGCAACCTGGTCAGCCGGACCTCGCCTAATTCGGTTCGATTCGACCTAATTCGGTTGCTTTGGTCTAGTTCCGTTGCTAAGGCCTGGAGTGCCACGGTTACGGAGGAAGTGATGTCATGCCCAATAGGCGGGCTAACCAGACTTTTCCCTCCTCCAGATTGGCTGCCAGGAATGTTACTAGATTCGCAGTCTCGCGGGCTCCAGGTTAGTTGTCAGTGTCTTTCCCCGTTGCGCTTGGCCCGCCTCCCTCCTTGGCCTTCATCTCCCCCTTTGGTCCCACCCCCCCCTTTAGCCCCATCCCCTCGGCCGCCTCCTCCGCCTGGTGCGAGACTCCGAGAGCTGTATTCAGTAAGCACTTAGTTTGGAAGGAGAGGTGATCCGAATGGCCCGGCTCCTGCTACCATGCTAGGTACAGTACTTTAGCCGCCCAGGTCCTTATGGACCCGGCCGGGTGTCCGTATTTGGGCTGGCTACCCGACCCGCAGGGAATTGTGGAATTTATAGTCTTAAATTAGGTCTGAGTGGATCGGAGGCTTGAGCAGGATAGAGGTTTTTGGAGGAAAAAAAAAATTGGGGACGTTCAGGATTAGGGCCCTGGGTCTCAGAAGGGCGAGAAAGGAATCTAAATAGGAATTCTGCAATTAGTATTGTTTCGGTTTTCTTTCCAGGTGCTAACCTGAACCTGGTTCATCCCTTTCTGACCAACACTGTTCACCCACGGTGGAAGGCACCAAGCAGCCAAATGGAGACACCACCAGTCAGTCCAATGGGAGAAAAGGACACCTCTCAACCACGGCAATGGGAAAAGAAGCCCTGGGAGAACCTTGATTCAACTACTCAGATTAGGCAGCAGCTCCAAGACCCTCCTAGTGAAACCCTTCATCTGGGAGTGAGCCCAGATCCAGTCACCCAAATTCTAGAGAATACTCAAGGAAATGAAAAACTTGTCTCTGAACTTGAAGGAGACTCTGATAAGTCTCATGGATCAACCAGTAAGGTGACAGAGGCCCTTCAAGCTTCTGATCTCTGGTACTGTCCTGATGGAAGCTTTGTCAAGAAGATTATAATTCGTGGTCATGGCTTGGACAAACCCAAGCTAGGCTCCCGCTGCCGGGTACTGGCTTTTGGGTTTCCTTTTGGGTCTGGGCCACCAGAGGGCTGGACAGAGCTAACTGTGGGCGAAGGGGCATGGAGGGAAGAAACGTGGGGGGAGCTTATAGAGAAATGCTTGGAGTCCATGTGCCAGGGTGAGGAAGCAGAGCTTCAGCTGCCTGGGCACTCTGGACCTCCCGTCAGGCTCACACTGGCCTCCTTCACTCAGGGCCGGGACTCCTGGGAACTGGAGACCAGTGAGAAGGAAGCCCTGGCTAGGGAAGAACGTGTAAGGGGCACAGAACTGTTCCGAGCTGGTAACCCTGAAGGGGCAGCCCGATGCTATGGACGGGCTCTTCGGCTCCTGCTGACTTTACCCCCACCTGGCCCTCCAGAACGAACTGTCCTTCATGCCAATCTGGCTGCCTGTCAGTTGCTGCTAGGGCAGCCCCAGTTGGCAGCCCAGAGCTGTGACCGGGTGCTGGAGCGGGAACCAGACCATTTAAAGGCCTTATACCGAAGGGGGGTTGCCCAGGCAGCCCTTGGGAATCTTGAAAAAGCAGCTGCTGACCTTAAGAAGGTGCTGGCCATAGACCCCCAAAACCGGGCCGCACAGGAGGAGCTGAGGAAAGTGGTAATTCAGGGGAAGAAACAGGATGCAGGGCTGGCTCAGGGTCTACGCAAGATGTTTGGCTGATTAAAAGTTAAACCTTAAAAGAGACAGGAACCCGTGAATTGTGGTCTGTGCTGAGATTTGGGGGCGGGGGTAATGTCTGAGGAAGGGTTTCCACCCTTATCGCATTTCCCAGCTTTTGCTTCCTAGTGGGGGTAGCAGTGGTCTCAGTGCACCTCTTTTGGGGACTGATCTTTTTCCGAAGACGCCTAGAAGCTGTCTAAACTTCTAAATTTAGTTCTGGCTGCGGGAGATTGGGGGCGGGTAAGCACCTTTAAATCCGGGGGACTACATTTCCCAGGCCCTCGATCACTGGGACAGGTTTGGCGCACGCGCCAACTTCCCTGCCCGACACAGTGAGCCTGCTTCCTGCGCCGTGCTCCCATTGGCCCCGCCTATGCAGCCTTCTATTGATCCATGTGCTCAGCACCCAGATCCCTTACTGGTCGGTAGAGCTTCCGCGGCGCCTCCTTTTTCTTTTTTTTTTTTTTAAAGTGCCAACTGATTAGTTGATGATGGGGAGAGGCGGGCCTTGGGAGCCGTCTCAGGGTTGGGGGGTGGGGGGAGAAGATGGCGGAGCTGATGCTCCTCAGCGAGATTGCGGACCCGACGCGTTTCTTCACCGACAACCTACTGAACCCGGAGGACTGGGGTCTGCGGCGTGAGGCCCCGGGGAGGGGAGAGGGCTATAGCGAATTGTGTCCCTGAGGCACATGGGAAGGAAGCGGAGGCTCAAAGAGGAAGGCTGAGCAAAGGGGGAATCCATCATCCGAAGGACGGCGGAACGTGGGGCTCGTTGTACATTCGGGGGATGCGGGAGTCGGAGGAGACCTCCGCCCCCTACGGGAATGTCGAGTTGTTCCGGGGTTGGGGAAGGAGGAGCTGAAGCTCTTTGGTTGTATCACTTTTCAAGTGGGCGGGCGGTGGGTCTGGCCGAGCGGAGCCAATGAGGGATGGGGCGGGGGCTTGTGGACGATCTGTAGGCTGGGCCACCGGTCGACCCCCCCGACACTCAGCACTCCTTGCAGACAGCACCTTGTATGCTGGCTTGGATGAAGTGGCCGAGGAGCATGCACAGCTCTTCCGTTGCCCGGAGCAGGATGTCCCGGTATTGCACTCCCAACCTTTCTCTAACCCTTGGTGGGTGGGAGTGATCCACAGCCCAAAGCTCATCTGGAATCACCCCTACTTTCTCGTACTCCTGTCTTCTGATATCCTCCTTATTCAGTTTGACAGCAGCTCCCTGGACGCGGGGATGGATGCCAGTCCCCCTGAGCCCCCATGGGACCTCCTGCCTATCCTCCCAGGTAAGATAGTCTTTGTGGTTCCCTCATCTTTACAGAAACCCATCTCCCACTGTTTCTCAAAAAGTACGTAATTTCCAGTATCCTCACACCTCCATGTAAGAGCCTGTGAACTCCTCTCTCCTTTAAACCCTTGTGTTCTTTCCCCCTTGTCCCAGTAGGAGTCCCCCACTCCCGGGTCCTTGGACATTTTTTGGACTCTTCCTAGGCTCTGCTTCCTGATGATTTTCTAACCCTCTTTTTTCCAGATCTTCAGGTGAAGTCTGAGCCATCCTCTCCCTGCTCTTCCTCCTCCCTCAGTTCGGAGTCCTCACACCTCTCCACTGAGCCCTCCAGCCAGGTGAGAGAGTCATCTTCCTCCATCTGCTTTCTGTGGCAGGGGACTCTGCTTCATTCCCTTTACCCACGGGTGCTGAGGAAATGATTTGCGTGCTATGAGTCAGGAGGTGGGAGTGCCTCCTTCCCTGCCTTTGCCATTTCCTTAATATTTTCGTTTTCCACATCTCCACTTCGGTTGTCCAGAAGTGGAGATGGAGTCTTTTTAATATGCAGAGATATGTGGGACTCGGAAGAAGAGAGTTGTTAACAGCTTAGAATTCGAGAACTATTCTTACCCAGATTGTCTACTCAAAAGTCATATTTGAAATCATGAGACTTCATCAACCCTCCCAGGAATAAAGTTGGAAGAAAGAACAAGGGCCCAGAGACAGCTTAGGAAGATGCTCAGTACCATTCAGACCAGAATGTCAAATAATTGTGTCATTGTTTTTAAGCTCTAAAGCTTTTATTCCTGCTGTTACTCTCAACATCTCCCTTGATTTTTTTCCCTTCTTTCTCCCCCCGCCCATCAACGTCAACTCTCACCCAGGTCCTTGGAGTAGGGGAAGTGCTACATGTGAAGACAGAGTCCTTGACACCCCCACTATGTCTCCTGGGAGATGATCCAACATCCCCGTTTGAAACTGTCCAGATTAATGTGGGCCCCACCTCTGATGATTCCTCAGGTAATAACAGCCTGCCCCCAAGTCTAGACTTCACCAAGTGGGGGTGTGCATGTGTGTAGATGGAGGAAGGGATGCAGGCAGCAGGACAGGGAGGAAAAGGGAAGGTAGGCGAGAGAGGGGGAGTTTTTTGGGTTTTTTTGTTTGTTTGTTTTTGTTTTTTTTGAGTTGGAGTCTCACTCTGTCCCCAGACTGGAGTGCAGTGGACACTCCCGGCCACCGCAGCCTCGACCTGCTGGGCTCTGGTGATCCTTCTGCCTCAGCCTTCCAAGTAGCCGAAATTACAGGCATGCCCTACCATGCCCCGCTGATTTTTTGATTTATTGTAGAGATGAGGTCTCGCTGTCCAGGCGGGTCTAAAACCCGCAGGCTCAGGCAATCCACTCACCTCAGCCTCCCAAAGGCGCGGGATTACAGGCTGAGCCACCGAGCCCAGCTAGAGGGGAATTTTAAGAAAATGCAGCAAGGGCAGAATAGAAGATATGGAGATGATTTTTCTTTTTCTTTCTTTTTTCTTTTTTATTGAGTTGGAATCTCACTCTGTCACCCAGACTGGAGTGCAGTGGCCGCTCCCGGCCACCACAGCCTCGACCTGCTGGGCTCCGGCGATCCTTCCGCCTCAGTCTTCCAAGTAGCCAGAATTACAGGCATGCGCTACCACACCTGACTGATTTTTTTGATTTATTGTAGAGATGAGGTCTCGCTGCCCAGGCGGGTCTCGAACCCACGGGCTCAGGCAATCCACTCACCTCAGCCTCCCAAAGGCGCGGGATTACAGGCTGAGCCACCGAGCCCGGCTTCTTTCTTTTTTCTTGTTTGTAGTATTCCGTTGTGCCATTCGATGTACCATTCCTTTGCATTAAAAAAAAACAAAAACAGCCAGGCTCGGTGGCTCAGCTTGTAATCCCGTGCCTTTGGGAGGCTGAGGTGAGTGGATTGCCTGAGCCCGCGGGTTCGAGACCCGCCTGGGTAGCGAGACCTCATCTCTACAATAAATCAAAAAATCAGCTGGGCGTGGTAGCACATGCCCTAATTCCGGCTACTTGGAAGGCTGAGGCAGAAGGATCGCTGGAGCCCAGCAGCTCGAGGCTGCGGTGGCCGGGAGCGGCCACTGCACTCCAGTCTGGGCGACAGAGTGAGACTCCAACTCAAAAACGAAAACAAAAGCAAAAGCAAAAACAAACAAAAAACTTACAAACAGTTAGGACGTATTTGTGAGTTGTTTTTTTTTTTTTGAGTCGGAGTCTCACTGTGTCACACAGGCTGGAGAGCAACGGCATGCTGACAGCCACCGCAGCCTCAACCTGTTGGGCTCAGGCAATCCTTCTACCTCAACCTTTCAAGTGGCTGGAGCCACAGGCATGTGCCACCGCACTTGGCTAATTTTTTGATTTATTGTAGAGATGAGGTCTTACCAAGTTGACCAGACTGGTCTCGAACACCTGGGCTCAGGCAGTCCTCTCACCCTCAGCCTCCAAAAGTGCTGGATTATAGGCATGAGCCAACATGCCTGGCTTATTTGTGGTTTTTTTCCCCCCTCATATTTTGTATAAAAATTGTCAAACAGGAAAGTTCAGATATTACTTACTAAACTCCTAGATGCTGCAGTTGTTTTTTAAGTGTTCTCAAGTTTGTTTATTCTTATGTGTTTATTTATTTTTGTTTTTTTGAGTTGGAGTCTCATTTTGTAACCCAGAGGGCAGTGGCACGCTTATAACCACTGCAGCCTCGACCTGCTGGGCTTAGACGATCCTTCTGCCTCAGCCTTCCAAGTAGCTGTAACTACAGGCACAAGCCACCATGCGCGGCTAATTTATTTATTGCAGAGATGAATTCTTGCCAAGTTACCCAGGCTGGTCTCAAATCCATGGGCTCAGGCAGTCCTCTCATTTCAGCCTCCCAAAGTGCTAGGATTATAGGCATGAGCCACCATGCCTGACTATGTGTTTATTTAATAAATATTTATTGAGTGCCTACTCTATGCAAGATACTAGACAGGGTGCTGGGAATGCAAAGATAAACAAGACTTGACCACCATGCTGACTTAAGAACCTTGTAGTGTAGTACAGGGAGAAAGACTAGTGCCAATCAATACAGATATGGTAATTCTAAGAAAGAGATCATAAGAGGGTGCCATGAAAGCTCATAAGAGGGGTGTCTCACCCAGATTGGGGCTGGATCTAGGACATGCTCCCAGAGAGCGAAGGGTTTCCTGAGCTCAGTGTTTTGTTTTAGTTTTTTTTTTTTTTTTTTGGAGTCGGGGTCTCACTCTGTCTCTCAGGCTGGAGTGTGGTAGTATGATCATGGCTCACCACAGCCTGCAACTTCTGGCCCAGGTGATCCTTCCACCTCAGCCTTCTGAGTAGCTGGGTCTACAGGTAGGTGCCATCATGCCCAGCTGATTTTTTTTTTTTTTTTAATAGAGACAAGGTCTTGCTGTGTTGCTTGGGCTGTTCTTGAACTCCTGGGCTCAAGCATTTCTGCCACATTGGCCTACCAAAGTGCTGGAATTATAGATGTGAGCTACCATGCCCAGCCTTGAGCTGAATTTTAAGGGACACACAGAAGTTAGCCGGAAGGAGAATGTGGGGGTTGACTTGTGAGTGTGTGAGGAACTTGCATCTCTTCAAAGTGAATGTGAGGAAGATGTAGGGAATGGTGAGCTGCAGAGGCTACAGGACCAGGTAGGGGCCCTGCTAAGGGACTTTTACCTTTTATCTTGTGGGCAGTTGGGAGCCTTTGAAGAATTAAGTAGGGGAGCAATATGATTAGGAAGATGACTCTGGTGATAGAATAGAGAATGGATTGTAGAAAAGCAGGTCTGAAGGCAGAAGGACCAAGGAAGAGCCTCATGCAGTTAATCAAGTAAGATACTCAGATGCTGAGAAGACAGATTTGAAAAAGAATGAAGTAGGCTGGGCACAGTGGCTCAAACCTGTAATTCCAGCACTTTGGGAGGCTGAGGCAAGAGGATTGCCTGAGTTCGGGGGTTCAAGACTAGCCTGGGCAACTTGGAGAGATCTCAGCTCTACAGTAAATCAATAATAATAATAATAATAAGCTGGGCATGATAGCGTGTACCTGTAGTTCCAGCTACTTGGAAGGCTGAGATGGAAGGATCACCTGAGCTCAGTAGGTCAAGGCTGCAGTGGCTGTGAATAGGCTACAGAGTGAGACTCCGACTCACAAAGAAAAATAATGAAGTAGAATGAGTGAGTTGTGGTGACCTCCTGGCCATTGGAAAGAGGTAGGAGTCAGAGAAGATGTCTGGGTTTCTGGCTAGGGCAGCTGCCAATGGATGATGGTATTGTTCACTGGATGGAGACTGCAAAAGCAGGAACTTACTGGTCAAGCAAGATGATGAATTCAACATTGAACTTGTTGAATGTTGATTTCAAAGTGCTTTCTGGGTCTCCTGGCACTGGCTGAACTCCAACAAGAAGCTGGAGGGTAAGGGAACCCACAGATGCAATCCATTAAGGTTCTTCCTGGGCCTCAGAGCAGGGCAGGGAACGATAGAATGAAATTGGAAGAACAAACAGATCATATCCAGCAGATTATTAAATATTAGAAAGAGGACACACAAAATAAGTGAAACACTTTAATAGCAAAAAGATTGTTGGTCATTTTGCAAGAATAGTGTTACTCGAGTCAGATTCTTTCTTCTTCTTCTTCTTCTTTTTTTTTGAGTTGGAGTCTCACTCCGTTGCCCAGACTGGAGTGCAGTGGCCACTCCCGGCCACCGCGGCCTCGACCTGCCGGGATCCGGCGATCCTTGCACCTCAGCCTTCCAAGTAGCTGGAACTACAGGCGCGCGCTACCACACCCGGCTAATTTTTGACTTATTGTAGAGATGAGGTCTCACCAAGTTGCCCAGGCGGGTCTTGAACCCGTGGGCTCAGGCAATCCACTCACCTCAGCCTCCCAAAGGCGCGGGATTACAGGCTGAGCCACCGAGCCTGGCTTCTTCCTTATTATTTAGGTATTATTTTTGAGGGTCTGTACTCTACCTATCACTTTGATAGACATGAAGCATAGACCTTGTTCTTGGCGAGTTTTGTGAGGGTTATATACGTAATAGTTAAATAGTTCTAAAGTGATTGCCTCTGAGGAGGGGATTTGGGTGGCTGGAGGACAGGGAAGAGAAAGATTTTTTTCACTGAATTCTTTGTTCCTTTGGCATTTGTGTCATGTGACTATATTATCTACTCAAAAATAGAAATTGAAGGTTTAAAACATTTTTTTATTTTAGAGTCAGGGGGTACATGTGAAGATTCATTATATAGGTATATTGTGTAAAGCAGGATTTGGGCTTCTAACAAGCCCACCCCCATGCCCATGGTGAGTATGGTACCCAATGGGTGGTTTTGCATCCCTTATTCCCCCTCCCTTAGCAGTGCCCAGTGTCTCTTGTTCCCATCCTTGTACCTGTGGGCGTCCAGTGTTTAATAACCACTTATGAGTGAGAATATGCAGTATTCAGTTTTCTGTTTCTGTGGTAATTAACTTAGAATGATTAGAATGATGGCCTCTAGTTGCATCCATGTTGCTCTGATGATGTTGTCCTTTTTTTATTTATTTTTAATTTTTTTTAAATTTTATTTATTTATTTATTTATTTTTGAGTTGGAGTCTCACTCTGTCGCCCAGACTGGAGTGCAGTGGCCGCTCCCGGCCACCGCAGCCTCGACCTGCTGGGCTCCGGCGATCCTTCCGCCTCAGCCTTCCGAGTAGCCGGAACTACAGGCACGCACTACCACGCCCGGCTGATTTTGTGATTTTTTTGTAGAGATGAGGTCTCGCTGCCCAGGCGGGTCTCGAACCCGCGGGCTCAGGCAATCCACTCACCTCAGCCTCCCAAAGGTGCAGGATTACAGGCTGAGCCACCGAGCCCGGCTCTATTTTTTATTTTTGAGTTGGTGTCTCACTCTTGTTACCCAGGCTGGAATGCAGTGGCGCGCACACGGCCACCGCAGCTTCAGCCTGCTGGGCTTAGGCAATCCTTCCACCTCAGCCTTCCAAGTAGATGGAACTACAGATGCACGCTACCATGCCCAGCTAATTTTTGTGATTTATTGTAGAGACGAGATCTCACCCCAGGCTGGTCTTGAGCGCCCCCTCCAGGCTCAGGCAATCCTCTCCCCTCAGCCTCCCAAAGTGCTGGAATGACAGGCTGAGTCACTGTGCCTGGCCTAAGATAACAGTCTTAATGATCATATAATCAAGTACCAAAATGAGCAGTCTAGACCAGAAGTAATGGTGAACTGTGGACCTATGGTCTGAATCTGGCTCTCAGATGGGTTTTATTTCACCCACAAGGGGCCTCACGTTGGTGTTTTTTGTTTGGTTTTTTTTTTGAGTTGGAGTCTCACTCTGTCGCCCTGATTGGAGTGCAGTTGCTGGTCCCGGTCACCGCAGCCTCGGCCTGCTGGGCTCCAGCGATCCTTCCACCTCAGCCTTCCAAGTAGCCGGAATTACAGGCATGTGCCACCACGCCTGGCTGATTTTTTGATTTGTTGTAGAGATGAGGTCTCGCTGCCCAGGTGGGTCTCGAACCCGCGGGCTCAGGCAATCCACTCACCTCAGCCTCTCAAAGGCGCAGGATTACAGGCTGAGCCACCAAGCCCGGCTACGTTTGTTTTTAATGAAATGATTAACAAATCATAAAGGTGATTTTAATAAAGTTCATGAAGACTCAGAGGTGACTGAGGCTTTGCAGGTTGGTGCCTGGGAGAAGAACTTATATGAAGGGACAATCAGGAAGCCTCGTTTAAGGCCAGCTGGGTTTGAGTGGATGATATGGGACATGAGAATGGAAGTGACCAGCAGGCAGCTTGGTGTCAGGAAGAGGTGCAGGTGAGCATTCAGGTGGGACATGCAAATTTGGGGGTTATCAGCATCTAGTATGAAGTAAACATACAGCAGGATAGGAATTTAGACCATATGAATGCTGCAGACTTCCCCTGCTCGGGCCTTTTCTATGTGAGTGGACACGGTCTTTGAGGAAGAAAAAGGAAAGAGCAGAAGGGTAAGGACAGCCTTGAGGAGAACAAAACAGGGATGAGAAAAATTAGAGGAGCTTATGAAGGAGAAAGGGAAGTACTAGACAAAGAGGTAGGAGAGAGCTGACAGGTTAGCAGTTCTGTGACTTCCTCTTCTATATTGCCTGTCTAAGGCCAGAAGAGTTTTATTTTCAAGTACAACGAGAGATTATCCATTTCCCCATTTTAACCCTTTTAGCCCTTCAGTGTTTTTTTGTTTTTTTTCAGTTGGAGTCTTACTCTGTCGCCCAGGCTGGGGTGCAGTGGCACGCTCATGACCACCGCAGTCTCGACCTGCTAGGCTCAGGTCTTAGCCTTCAGGTAGCTGGAACTACAGGCTCATGCCTTGATGCCCAGCTAATTTTTTTGATTTATTGGAGAGAGGAGGTCTCACCCAAGTTGCCCAGGCTGGTCTCGAACCCTGGGCTCAGGCAATCCTCTTGCCTCAGCTTCTCAAGTGCTGAGATTACAGGCGTGAGCCACCGCACCTGGCTGCCCTTCAGTGTTTATCTGATGTCCAGCTTTTTGTCTCATCCTGCCACCCCACAGATGTCCAGACCAAGATAGAACCCGTCTCTCCATCTTCCTCCATCAACTCTGAGGCCTCCCTGCTCTCAGCGGACTCCTCCAACCAGGTGAACATCAACTTCCCTTCCTTCCTCTATTCCAGTGAGTTCTTCCTGATTCAAAGATCTGAGGGCTTTCTCTTCTTCAGCCCTTCTTCTCAATATTCCTCCTGGCTAACATATCTCTGGAATGTTCCACATAGGCTTTTATAGGGGAGGAAGTACTGGAAGTGAAGACAGAGTCCCCATCCCCTCCAGGGTGCCTCCTTTGGGATGTCCCAGCCCCCTCACTTGGAGCTGTCCAGATCAGCATGGGTCCATCCCCTGATGGCTCCTCAGGTAATGGGGCTTCTGATGCTTGGGAATCCCTGGTAAGAGGTCTGTGGTCCCATGTTCCTTCCTTCCTTCCTCTCACCTTACTTCAGGCAAAGCCCTGTCCACCCGGAAACCACCACTGCAGCCCAAACCTGTGGTGCTAACCACTGTTCCGATGCCCCCAAGAGCTGTGCCTCCCAGCACCACCGTCCTTCTGCAGCCCCTTGTCCAGCCACCTCCAGGTATTAAAGAAAGAGAAAAGGAAATGGGCTGTGTTGATCTTGTTAGGGAGCTCACAGCCGTTGAGGCTCTCTGCCCTTGGGTGCTCGGGTGTGGGTGTAGACTACAAGGACCTCACCCAACACAGCTCTCCGACCTCCTTCTGCTCACTTGCCCTAGTGTCCCCAGTTGTCCTCATCCAGGGTGCTATTCGGGTCCAGCCTGAAGGACCAGCTGCCCCTGTTCCACGACCTGAGAGGAAGAGCATTGTTCCAGCTCCTACCCCTGGGAACTCCTGCCCACCTGAAGTGGATGTAAGTACTGGGGAGGAGAAGAGTGGGGGTAGTGGTGGGAAGGGAAGAGAAAAGTCTGTCATGGAGATCATCCTAGAGGGCCCGGCTCCGTGGTTCAGCCTGTAATCCAGCACTTTGGAAGACCGAGGCGAGTGGATTGCCTGAGCCCGCAGGTTCGAGACCTACCCGGGCAACTTGGCAAGACCTTGTCTCTACAATAAATCAAAAAATTAGCTGGGTGTGGTAGCATGTGCCTGTAGTTCCGGCTACTTGGAAGGCTGAGGTGGAAAGATCACCGGAGCCCAGCAGGTCAAGGCTGCAGTGGCCTGGAGCGTGCCACCACACTCCAGTCTGGGGCGACAGAATGAGACTCCAGCTCACAAAAAAAAAAAAAAAAAAGATCATCCTAGGGTTCAGAGTGGACTCCTGTTTTCATGAGTCTATATGAGTTTATACATGAGGGTCCTTAGGTTTGCTCTCACAGCAAATGGATACATGGGAGTGGTCTCAGTAAATCAAAGGTAGGGAGTTTATACTGTGTTATAGTTGTGGTAGTAGTTGAGGGAGGGAGACTGCTTCCTAGGAGAAAATCAGGTAAACAGTTCTTTAAATATAGCAAGGTTAGGCTTTGGGACCTAAAAAGGAGGATTGAAAAGAAGAAAGACTGCCAGGTGCAGTGGCTCACACATGTAATCCCAGCACTTTGGGTGGATGAGGTGAGAGGATTGCCTGAGCTCATGGGTTCGAGACCAGCCTGGGCAGCTTGGTGAGACCTCATCTCTACAATAAAAATAAAAAAAATTAGCCAGGCATGGTGGCGCGTGCCTGTAGTTCCAGCTACTTGGAAGGCTAAGGTGGAAGGATCGCCTGAGCCCAGTAGGTCGCGGCTGCGGTTGTGAACGTGCCACTACCCTCCAGCCTGGGTGACAGAAGACTCCAAGTCAAAAGAAAAAAAGAAGGAAGACTAGCTAAGGATGGAGCAAGAGTCTCCTGCAGTGTAACTTTTCCCACCTTTGAGGAACAGTAGTAGGGAATGGTTGAGAGAAGGGCCCCTTCCCTGAATGTTTTAGTAGAGAGGAAAACCTCCTCTCTGGCTTAGTGGGTAGAGGTCAGGAAGGCAGGGGAATGACCCATGTTAGCTTTGGATGCTCAAGCCCTGGGGACTGGTGGAGGCACGGGCCACCTTTCCAACTCATCTATCATGTCTTTTTGACCTTCTGGGGACCTAGGCAAAGCTACTGAAGCGGCAGCAGCGAATGATTAAGAACCGGGAGTCGGCCTGCCAGTCCCGGAGAAAGAAGAAAGAGTATCTGCAGGGACTGGAAGCTCGGCTGCAGGCGGTTCTGGCCGACAACCAGCAGCTCCGGCGGGAGAATGCTGCCCTCCGGCGGCGGCTGGAGGCCCTGCTGACTGAGGTAAGACTGGTCTGTTCTTGGAAGACTGGCAGGAATATAGGTTCCTTGGGATGACTCCCTCTCTTGTATCTCCCTGTGCACCTTAGAACAGCGAGCTCAAGTTAGGGTCTGGAAACAGGAAGGTGGTCTGCATCATGGTCTTCCTTCTCTTCATTGCCTTCAACTTTGGACCTGTCAGGTGAGACTCTCCTTGTTTCCCTAGAGTCCTCTAGGCAGAGCTGATCCTTACAACCTCCTGATTGCCTGTTTTTGGCCCAGTCCATCTCCTTCCACTTATACACAAACAGTTCTCGTGTCCTTGGCACCGATGGTGTGTCTAGCCACCCCCTTCTTGCTCCATCATTTTTCTTTTTTTTTTTTTTTGAGTTGGAATCTCACTGTCACCCAGACTGGAGTGCAGTGGCTGCTCTCGGCCACTGCAGCCTCGACCTGCTGAGCTCCGGTGATCCTTTCGCCTCAACCTTCCAAGTAGCTGGAACTACAGGCGCATGCTACCATGCCCGGCTAATTTTTGACTTATTGTAGAGATGAGGTCTCGCCAAGTTGCCTAGGTGGGTCTCGAACCCGCGGGCTCAGGCAATCCACTCACCTCAGCCTCCCAAAGCACTGAGATTACAGGCTGAGCCACTGAGCCCAGCTTCCATCATTTTTCTAATAGGTGGTACATTGTAGGGTAGATGATGGTGATAATGTTGATAAAAATAGTGACTATTAAGTGCTTACCTCGACTCTAGGTGAAGTGCTGTCTTTTTCATATGTAGGGACCATTCTCATTCCTTCTTACAGATGAAGAGACTCAGTCTTGGATAATAGATTGGAACTCAGGCAGTTCATCTGCAGAGCTTTTACTCTTAGCTAGACACATGATAGAGCTGGAATTCTTCATCATGCTCTATTTATCCTTATCCACAGCATCAGTGAGTCTCCTGCAGCTGCTGTCTCTCCTTGGATGAGCAGGGAGGAGCCTCGACCCCGGAGACACTTGCTGGAGTTCTCAGAGCAAGAGCCAGTTCATGGAATTGAACCTCTCCTGGGGTCCTTCCAAAGCCCAGAGGAAGCCCAGTCCAACCTTGCAGATGGGCCCAGTTTCAGGTGAGGAGAGAGAGCACCCCCTTTCCTTTGGAGGTATGAATGAATATTCATATTACTTTTGTAAAATTCATAATTTTACTCCCTAAAATTACTTTTGGTTAGGGAGACCCAAAGCTGTTCTCTTACCATATTGCCCTCTTTGTTTATGCGGGACTCTGGGGAATCTCTGAACAGTGCCTCCTCCCTACCTCATTCCAGGAACCTGACCGCCTTCCCGGGGGGTGCCAAGGAGCTACTATTGAGAGACCTAGACCAGCTTTTCCTCTCCTCTGATTGCCGGCACTTCAACCGAACTGAGTCCCTGAGGTGTGGGGATTCACAGCTGGGACATCCTTCCCTGTCCTCCCAAGACCCCCTGTAGACAGCCTGGCTGGCCTGTGTACTGAAGCACCAGCTCTCCCTGCCCTTGCTTTTCACTCCTGTGGGTGGGCCAGAAAAGTGGGTATCTTGACCTGGTATGGAGGTGTTGAGCCTCCTTTACTTCCCCAGGCTTGCCGACGAGCTGAGTGGCTGGGTCCAGCGCCACCAGACAGGCCGGCGGAAGACCCCTCAGAAGGCCCAGGAGAGACAGGTAGGAGGGAGTGGAGCTGGTTCATGGAAGGCCACTTGAGGATAAGGGCAAAATGTCCTGGGGATTTTAAGTCGGCATCTTGTTGTGGAAATTTGATGGATCATTTGGGGGAAGTGGAGGGGTAGGTGTGAGGTGGCATCAGCTTCCAGGGGCTGTCTGTCTCTTTCCCTTTTCCCTTCACTCTCTCCAAATCCTTAGATACTTCTCCTTCCAGAAGTCTCAGCTACGGAAGAAGTCAGCTCCAGTTAAGGCAGTCCCCACCCAACCCCCTGGGTCCCCAGAAAGGTAAGTATGGGAAAGTGCTTATGTATTATTATTTTTTTTATTTTTGAGTAGGAATCTCACTCTGTTGCCCAGGCTGGAGTGCACTGGCATGCTCATGGCCACTGCAGCCTCGACCTGCCGGGCTCAAGCAATCCTTCCACCTCAACCTTCCAAGTAGCTGGAACTACAGGCACGCGCCACCATGCCCGGCTGATTTTTAAATTTATTGTAGAGACGAGGTCTCGCCAAGTTGCCCAGGCTGGGTCTCAAATCCCTGGGCTCAGGTAATCCTCTTGCCTCAGCCTCTCAGAGCGCTGGATTATAGGCATGAGCTACTGTACCTTATATTAACTTTCAGAAGCTATACCCCCAAGAGCAGTCTTGTGCTTTTCATCATTGTCACCAAGGGGATTATGCCTCCCTTATCTACTAGGGGTCTTTTTATCTCATCCTCTTCTCTTCCCCAGTACGAATTGGGCACTGGGCTTAGTTCCCCCCAAATCCTGTTTCCCTACTTAACTAGGGATTCTGTGGGCCAGCTGCAGCTATATCGCCACCCAGACCGTTCACAGCCAGAGTTCTTGGATGCAATAGACCGACGGGAAGACACATTTTATGTTGTCTCCTTCCGAAGGGTAAGTTGCTCTTCCCTGCCCCATCACTCTCACCCTGAGTTCCCCAGAAGTCTGTCTTCAGAGGGAGGGTATAGAGTAAGGTTGGGGAGTCTGTCAGCATCTTTGTCTTCATCTTCCTGGCCTGGCCCCCGATCCCCAGGACCACTTGCTGCTTCCAGCCATCAGCCACAACAAGACCTCTCGGCCCAAGATGTCCCTGGTGATGCCTGCCATGGCCCCCAATGGTAATTCTTTCCCTACTGGGTATGGGGAAGAGTCCTGAAATGGAGGAAGGGGAAGTTCCAACAGCAAGATTCAGCGTGGGGTGCTGAGGAGAATGGGGAGAGGAGTGGGACATCCAGAGAGCGGCTAGGCTCGCAAGTGAGAGCAAGCAGGACAAGGGTGGAGAGCAGAACGACCGATATGCAGGGGCCTCTGATAGGAGGAAGACGGGGGTGTGGGTCCTCCTTGGTGAAAGTGCTTGGGAGGGTGGCTGGGTAGAGGCAGGTGGGCTGGGTACTTGGCAGACTCTCACTCCCTTTTTTCTCTTGATGTCTTCTCCTGTGTGACCCCATACTCATCAACATTATTTTCTTTTCCTACCCCTTCCCTTCTCCCTGTACCAAACTCCATTCTTGCCATTTAACTCCCACTGTGAATCTGCCTCCTCACTATTTCCCTTTCCTTCTCTCCCTGCTCATTTCTACTTTTCTAACCCCCCCACCCGCTTTGCCTCCCCCTTCTCCTCTTCCTTAACTCTCCCCTTTCACAGAGACTCTGTCAGGCCGGGGGCCCCCGGGGGACTATGAGGAGATGATGCAGATCGAGTGTGAGGTCATGGACACCAGGGTGATTCACATCAAGACTTCCACGGTGCCCCCTTCACTTCGAAAACAGCCGTCCCCGACCCCAGGCAATGCCACAGGTGGCCCCTTGCCAGCATCTGCAGCCAGCCCGGCCCACCAGGCCTCCCACCAGTCCCTCTACCTCAATCATCCCTGACTTCTGCCACTCACACTGACTTAGAACTGGGGGGAGGACACAGGGTGACCAAGTGGGCCTGTTCTGAACTTCCCTGATCCCCGGGCTTGGGGCAACTGGTAAAGGAAAGACGGAGTGTGGGGCTTAAGCACTTATTTGAGGTGGGGGAGTTGATATTTCTCTTCTCACTCCTCTTCAGAATATAGTGTTCCTCTCATTCCTATGAACCCCCAGTCCCTGCTTCTTTCTTTGATGGTATTGAGTGAGGTTCAGTTTTGGGGTGGGTGGGCTCCTTCATATTCTTTATTCTTTTGTTTCTTTCTTTGACGGGTGGAGGTGGGAATTTAGTCCCCAGGTGGGACAAGGGAAGTTTTTACATTTTGCAGCCAGTTACTGGGAGTAAGGAGGGTGGTTTAGGGAGATCAGGTTTATGTGTGTGCATATCTTCTCTTTTATTATTAAATAAACAACTTGGAGGGAGTTGAAGGAATGATGGTTGCCTTCCTGGCTTGTGATGGGGAGTTTGGGGGAAAGTGGCTTTTCTAAGGCCAGTATCAAAAAATCAAGCACTGATGACAGCTGGCTCTGGGCTGGGGTGGGTGTGGGATCACAGACCTCATGTCATCCCCTTGCCCCCACCCCTGTAGCACTGGGTATGTCTGTGTCTAGCAGAGATGTCCCATGGCATGACAGATCAGAGGATACAGATCCCTGGAATGTGTCTGAGTAAACAGGAAGGACGGGGGCCCCACGCCCTTCAAAATGAGCAGCCCCTGGGTCCCCTGCTCTCCAGCAGGTTCTCCCTCCCTACTCTTGCTTTCCAGGATGAGCAGCTCAGACAAACAACAGGGGCTAGGGCCAAAGGGCTCAGAGCCCAGGAAGGAGGGGCCATTGTGGAGACGGGGTCATAATTGGGAGGGAAGGGGGATATTGCAGGATATCTCTTAGCCCTTAATTAGAGAAGACTGAGACTTGAGAGTCCAGATGAAAGAAAAAGACAAAGAGTGGATCTAGCAGAAAAAACTTCATTCTAATTAGGAAGAAGGGGAGCAGGGCAAAGTGAGGGTTCGAGTCTCAGCCCAATCTGGAAGGATCCCCTTCCAGCTGCTCCTGTCCAGCAGCGCCTCAGTCCTGACCCTGCAGGAGTGTCCTGGGTCAGCTGGAGGGTGTGAGCTAGGCCTGGGCTCTGTGCCCAGATGACTGGACAGGGGCTGCCCGGGCTGTAAGCCCAGACCTGAAGGAGGGAGGAAGAACCTCACGTGTCCAGCCAGGCAACCCCCCCACCAACCCCCGCCCTTTACAGTGTTTGGGGTGAAAACAGACTGAGCAACTATGGCAACCTGGAACTGGGGCTCCCAGGAACTAGACCTTTCCTCCTCCAGAGGGCAGCCCTGGCTTCTCAGCCCTGCTTCCTATCCCAGGGTCCCTTGAGCCTTATCCAGCCCTACGCAGGGAGTGAGAATGTTGAGAACAAGGATTTTGGAAGCAGATCACCTGAGCTGGGTTCACTGCCTTGCTTAATGAGAAGATATCCTTGAATGTTCTGAGCCTTAGTTTCCTCATCTGTAAGATGGGATGTTTCTATCGACTTTGATTGGATTGATGAGAGGATGAAAGATGTTCTCAGTGCCTGGTCAACAGTAGATACACCTTTTCCTCATCTCTTGCTCCTTTCTCTCCCCATTTACATTGCCCTTTTCTCCTCTGTTTCACTTTTATCCAATCTGGGCCCATCAGTACTTCATTGTCCCATTGCTCTTTTTCCTTCCTGACTCCAGGAAAGCACTTGAAGTGCTGGCTCTGGGGTGGAACATGCTGCATCTCTGCTGAGTGGCAAGGGATAGCTGGCACTCTGGTGGGCTTATGCATCTGACCTCTCCTGGCTGAGGAAGTGGAGCAGTGAGAATGATGCAGTGGGTTTACCATGGGGGTTGAAGACAGGTCAAGTGCCCTTCTGGTCCCTGTGGGTCTCCATTCCTCAGGCCACATCCCCATCCAAGGCCACCCTAAATGCCAGGCCACTGTCGTTCCTGAACCTCACCGGCCCCTTCCTGCCTGGGCCCTCTTTTTCTGTTCTGGCTTCCTTGTGCCACCACCTCTCTTCCTTTCCTTCTCAGGATTTCCACCTATTGTTCTCTCTCTTCCTGGCTTCATTGTTTCTGCCTTCCTTTTCTCTTTTCTCTAGAATTTTTTACTGCCTTTACTTACCCTCTACCTCACTATAAGTTCTCATGATCTCTTTTTGACCCTTTATTCACGGTTCATTTTTTTCTCACTTCTTTTGTGTCTTCTCTGCATCCCCACCTTTGCTGCCTTTTCCTTTATTTTTTCTTGGTCTTTTCTCCTGCTGTTGCTGACCCTGTGCTTGCATCCCCCGTTTCATGCCACTCCCTCCTGTGTCCCATTCTACTCCTTTGTCCACATTCCTTGCCTCTTTCCATTACTTCCTCTCTTCTCCCCCGCTTTTAGTCCTCTTCTCCTTCTTCCCCCACCCCTTTACCTCCCCACTCCAGTTCTCTGTCCTCTTCCCAGCTGTGGGGGCCAGGACTGGGGAGCCTAATGTTTGCCTCATCGTTCTGCTATGGCTTCTGGATACAGCACATCTGGATTCCGGGGCCCAGATGTGTGGTTGCCACAGCAACCTGGGTCCCTCTGGTAAATACAGGCGCCCACCCGCCCCAGAGCAGAGAACAAAACAGTTGTGTGACTTTCTTTTGTCACGAGATAGAAATGTCCTTCCTCCTACTTTCTCCCCACACCCAAGTCTCTGGACAAAGGAATTTTTAAGGGTCCAGACCTTCTTTCTGTGGCTTCCTTGCCTCCTGTCTAGCCCAGCCCTCTTAGTTCTTCCCATCTTTCATCTCAGGGTCTGTCTTTCCATGTTCCCCATCCTTACCCCACCCCCAGTTCTCAATAATGGAATATTGACCACCCCTTTCCCCATCTGATGCAGTTTCTTCTACCTGAATCTACACAATAACTGCATGCAGAAAGAAGTGTTAAAAATTCAGGTCCACCTTTCCTTTTTTTTTTTTTTTTTTTTTAGTTGGAGTCTTGCTCTGTTGCCCAGGCTGGAGTGCAGTGGCACGCTCATGGCCACTGCAGCCTTGACCTGCTGGGCTCAGGCAATCCTTCCCCTCAGTCTTCCAAGTAGCTGGATCTGCAGGCATGTGCTACCACACCCCGCTAATTTTTTGATTTACTGTAGAGATATGGTCTCACCAATTTGCCCAGGTTGGTCTTGAACCTGTGGGCTCTGGCAATTCTCTCATCTCGGCCTCCCAAAGCGCTGGGATTATAGGTGTGAGCCACTGAACCCAGTCCCAACCTTTCATTTTAAAAGTCCTTCAAGAAATCACTTCATTTGTTTCTGCCCCAAGTCTTCAATCTGTTCCTTTCCTAGAGCTGTTGTTGTGGGAGGAGAGCAAATACAGGCTCTGGAATCAAAACACCTGCAGGAGACCCACCTTTACCACCATTAGCAAAGCCCCTTGGACAAGTCCCTTAATATCTATGACCCTCCATTTCCTCAGCCACAAAGTGGGCATAATGCCTGCACTGTGTAGGAAAGTGCTCTGTAAACGGAAACCCAGCACAAATGTTTTCTATCTTTCCCCTCTCTGGGACTGCTTCCTTGGACTGCAGCCTCTGGCTTCTCTTCCTTTCCCTCTCTTCATCCTTCAGGTCCCTGCCCTCAATTGCCCTTACTCTTCTTGTCTTGCTTTTCTTCCCTCATCTTTTTATTTCCTTTGCTATATATATTTTTTTATCCCTTGTCCTCCTGAGATGGGACGGAACTTAGAGAATCATTCAAGGATGAAGGCTCAGAGCTGAAGACTCCCGGACAGCTCATCCAGAGAACAGCCAGAGCATGTGGACAGTTCTTGGCAACACTGCGACCTTTGTACTCACTATTTTGCAACACCTTGGTGAAGCCAACCCCAGCACTGATTTCTGAGACCCCCAACAGTGGACTTCCAAAACATCCAGGATCATCCTTCTGGCTTTTCTCTCTAGGGTCCCCTGGCCACTCTCTGGGCCAATAGACTTATGGTGGCCGTATTTCCTAAATAATAAAACCAAGTCATAAGGCACAGGGAAAGAAAATCGGTATGACCACGGAAAATCCGCTGTATGCAGTCTATTCTCTTGTGTAATGCTGTTTCCAGACCCTTCCTTACTCTTTCATCTACTGTGCCCCCTACCCCTGCCAGGAGACCTGAGGGAAACTGCTACCTACTCCTGGTTCTAGGGGCTTCAGGCCAAGACAGAGGAAGGAAGCTGAGCCCAGCTCTGTCCAAGATACTGACCTCATCCTCCCCATCAAAGCCAGGAAAAAAATAGCCCCAGACACACGGACACACATGGTGATACCCACGCGAGAGCCCACGTGTGCCTTTGCCCTCGGCCACATGGAGCTAACTGGGCATCTGGTCACAGCAACATGCTGTGCAGGCACGCCCTGACCCAGGAACACCCGCACACCTGGGACCCTGGGGATCTGACCTGGCATGCAGACACCTCAAGCCAGTGCCTCAGGCTGTGTGGCAGACTCAGGCACATGCAAGCTCTTTCATGCCCCTTTCACTATCACCTGTGACTTGGCCAAGCTACACCTCAATGGTAAGGTTTGTAGCGGGATAGAGAGAACTCTGTCCTCAGTGTGGAGCCAGGGGAGCGCTACCCCCTCAGCTTGGCTATTTCTCCTCTGGCTAAGTCTCTTCTTCAGCCCCTCTCAGGGCAGCACAGGAAAAAATGAGGCCAGAGAAACACCTAACAGGCTTATGTGGCATGTGCCACCCTATCCTCTGGTTGTCAGTCTTCTGTCTCTGTCTGGGACCAGAGGCAGAGTGCCCCTTTCCTCCAGCCCCGACCTCTCTCCAGCTCCTGCTATGGCTCCCCTGCAGCTCCCAGGAGCCAGTCCAGCCTCCTTCCACTTTCCGCCACTTGACCCTCCGTGTGTACCCCACCCTTGTATTTGCCTCCGGCCTCTAGCCCTTTCTTCATTTCTAACTCTCTCCCAACCTTCAGTCTTTCCTTCTTTCTCTCCCCTCAACCCAGATGTCCTCCCCAAGGCTTTTATGTCCTGGTGTTCAAACCCTTGCCTAGCCAACGCCCAAACCTCACCTGCCATTTCTCTAGGAATTTGCTGAGGTGGGAAAATGGAAAGGAGGCAGTGACAGGAGAGGAACTGAGCAGAGCAGTCCGAGAGAGGTGGCTCAGGGTCCAGGCAAGCGGAGGAGATAGAAAAAGACTATAGAAGATACAGAAGATATGGAGGGGCTGGGGTAGGGCGGAGACTTGGAGTCCCAGAGACAGTCCCAGTTGGAGAGAGGTTGCCTCCTCCCCACCCGCTCCCTGCCCCCATCTGCCAGGGGAGAATTGGTGGGAGGATGAAGGAGCCAGCACTGGGTGACAGGCATGGGGCGAGGTCCAGAGATCCAAGCTACAGCAGCGGCTGGGGAGAAGTGGGAGGGGAGCAAGGGGGAGGGAAGGGAAGGGAGCTTGCCATGAGGAAGAATGTAAGCCGAGAGGAAAGCACAGGTAAGAGAGAAGGCACAACAGGTGGGGAAATGGTGGAGAAAGGAGAAATGGCAGGAAGGAAGGATGGGGAATGTCAAGTTGGGCAAAAGTTAGGGAGAGAGTTAAAAATCAGATAGAGAAAGGACCTGGGAGGTAAGACCAGGAAATGGGGAGTGGGAGATGAGGGTATGGTGGGACTCAGTGATCCTAGATGGATGTGGGGGGGTGAGGTTGTGGTTATGGCAGGAGGAGAGGAGGGGTGGCATGTGGGAGGGCCTGAGAGGGGTGGGAGGACCTGCCCTATCTCCGCTCCCCTCCCTGACCTCATGCTAGTCCTCCCCTTCTCCTCCCCCTGCTCACTGCAGACTCCCTCCTTTTCACTGTCGCTGCCCAGATCGACTGTCGGTTGTGGCTCAGTGAACCCCTGTTGCAGAGGACAAGCCAGGGGGACCTCCAGGGAACCCAGGGCTGCTAAGGGGGCCCAGTCTGCCCTGTCCTGAGACACCCCTTCTAGGGGTTGGGGACAGAGCGGGTGCAGAGACACTACAGCCACCCTGTTGCCCAGACCGGGTGCAGAGACACTACAGCCACCCTGTTGCCCAGGTAAGGAACAGAACTCTGGTGAGACCCAGATGGAGGAGTAGGGAGAGGCAAGGGCGCTCTCGCCTATCCCGCACACCACAGGTGAAGGTGTGGCAGGAGAGCTCTCAGGAGTGCCTCCCAAGGCAGAGACTTTTTAAATTCAGAACAGAGGAAATGAGAGCATGCACTGGGGACCAGACTCCCTGTGGAAGGTGTCTGGTAGGATAGGGAAGTATGCCTGTATGTGGGTAGGGAAGATTCCAGGGTTTGGATAGGATGCAGACATCTGAGAGGGCTGGGAACAAACAGAGGGACTCCAGGAGTCAGGTTGTGCAACCACGGCAGAGGCTGTTACCGTGAGGTGAGCTCCTGGTTCCTGGAGGGGAGGACAGGACTAAGCTGAGCTGGGAGGAAAGAGCCTGAGGAATCCCAAGTGGTGGGCGGAGCGGCTGAGCCAGGGCTCCGGGAGGTGCCAGAAGGGGCTTCCCAGGTGGCAGCCTGTGAGTTGCAGGGAAGGAGGTGGGGGGTCTCTTTAGGAAATGTTGAAATGGGGCAGAGCCAGGACTTTCGGGTCTGGGAAGCGCATAGAGCCTACAGAGAGGATCCTAAAACTTGTTCTTGGCTAGAGTTCTGCACCCATGACTCACAGTTCAGCGGGGCTGGAGTGGCTGAGAGATGCCCCCGGGGGGCACAGGGCTCCATCTTCATTCCGTTCCCCTTCCAGGCTCCCCCTGCTTCTGTCCGTCTGAACCTCCCTCCCCCCACCCCCTGCCGCCCAATACATGTGACACACCCCGGGTGGGGCGGGCGGGCCCCTTATCTTGCCTGGAAAGAATTTAATGGCATAGAAACAACTGGAAGTGGAACTGAGGGGAACTACTGGGAAGCAACTCGGAAACACCACAGCTGCCGTCTGTCCCACCCCCGCTTCCCGGATCTCCATCCTCCTCCCCTTTTCCTTGGCCCTGCCTCCAAATCCCTGGGTACCGAGCACGTCAATTCCTCAAACTCCTAGTGCTGGACCAGAACCTGCTTTCCTGTCTCTCACAGCTACCCTGACCCTTTTCCACTGGGGGTCCAGAAATTCCTTTTCTTAATTTTTCCATTCCCCTGACCCATTTGCCCCAGAATGAGGGACATCTGGATCCCCCAACTTGCTCCTCTCTGGTGCCCTTGTCCCACCTGGTTCTAGGTCAATATCTGGGACCCCCCCCCATATTTTCTTTCTATTCTCACACTCCTAGAATCCTACTTCCACCTCATTGCCAGATTCAACTTGGGGTGTGGCAAGAGGGGCAGAGGGAGGCATGGGGATGGGACCAGAACCCCCCATCTCTGGAACATCCCTCATGGAAGCCAGTCCTTCTTCCCACCCCCTGGGACTTACAGTCCCTGATGAGCAAAGTGTCAAAGTTGGCCACAACATTGAATACCCGGGAAGCTGAGTCACAGTTTGGGAAGATGCCCCCATCCCTGCCAGCCCTCCAACTGTGGGGAAGGTGCCAAGAGGGTGAGGCCGTAGACCCTGACACACACACTGCAGAGAGGCACCTCAAACATAGCGGTGGGGGGGCTGGTGAGGGGGAAACACAAGAAAAAGACACCCAATTCTTTGCTTGCCCAGTGCTGAAGGAAGAACAGAATTCTTCTGAGAGTTGGGAGTGGGGAGCCGGAGGGGTGGTGGTAGTGGCAGGGCAGGGGAGGGGGGTTGGGAAGGAGGTTCTAGGTTATGGTTTATGGGGGCTGCTTCTCTCTTTTAGACCAGCCTCACCAGGTTTCCAGAGAAGCTAGTGGGCTCTCTTCACCCCTTCCTGCTGCAAAGACCTCTCCCCTTTCCCTCCCCCACACAGGGAAAGGCAGGGGGGAATCCAGTTGTTTGGGGAGGGGTCCTGGAAAACTCCCAGAGGCCTCCAGGAGTGTGGGGAAGTAAAGTAGAGGTCACGTATGTTCTGCTTCTCACTGGGGAAGGGCCTCCTGTTTGGGTCCACTCACTCCAATTGCCATCTAGTCCATTTTCTTAGGCATGACTGGGTGTGGAAGAAAACTGAAGGGGAGTTTTGTGTGTGTGTATGTGTGTGTGTACACGGGTACACACATGCATGCCTGCAAAGGTGCAGCCCTATTTGAGTGGATTTGTATGTCTATGTACAGGTAGCATTCATATTTGTGTTTATGCATGAGCACCCATGACTCTACACATGTGTACATATTTGTGTGTGCACATACCCACATGGTGTAGGAGTCATATACATGGGCTTAGATACAGTGACGGGATTTGAGGGTAGGCCAGAGCTCACCTCTTACCTGAGACTACTCCCTGAGCTGAGAGAAGGGCTGGGACATGGGGCACAGGAATTGGCAGCTTTCTGCATGCCAGGCCTCTCGGCCTGGGCTTCCTTGGGCAGGTGCTTCACAGTGTGGAAAACTCTGTCCCTGTTGTCCAGCTCCCCTTCCATCTTTTGCCGGCTGGTAGCAGAGTGTGATGGCTGGTAGCCCTGAGAACTCCTTTTTCTCTATTCCAGAGGAGAAGTTTCAGAGTAGAAAATCATAAAATGTGTGTGTCACAATCCCCCCTCATCCCCAACTCCTCACCAGTGAACATTATATGCACCATCCACCCTGTTCTCCTTTCTCTAACCTCTGGCCTGGAAGAGCTGGATGCCTACCAACATCTCTCTTCACATGAGCTGAATCCTAACTGGCCCCCTCCACACTCCTTTGTTCATCATAGCTCTCTCTCTCTCTTATTTCACCCTGGGGGTCCACTATCTTTCCTCTCAAACCTTGTCTCCCCATGCTTCCCAGTCCCTGACTCAGTGAATTCCATGGATAAACACAACTAGGTAACCATCACCCAGGGCAAGAAACAAGATACTCTTAGCACCCCAGAATCCACCCACCCTGCTCCTTCTAGCCACTAGCCCCCAAAAGTACTACACTTCTGACTTGGAACACTACAGATTCAGGTCTCTCCTCAAACTTCATAAAAATAGAATTATGCAGCATATTTTTCTGTGTTTCTGGCTTCTTCTGCTCAATCTCATATTAGTAAGGTCCATCCACACTATTGCATATAACTGTAGTTCATTCCTGATTTATTTTATTCCACTGTGTGAATCACAGTGTGAACCACAATTTATTTAATGTGAGACACTTGAATAGCTCCCAATTTAGAGCTATTATGAGTAATACTGCTATATTGGGTATATTCCTAGTATTGGATTGTGGGGTCATAGGGTTTGCATATGTTCAGCTTTAGTAAAGTTAGTAGACTAGGCTAAACAGTTCTCCAAACTGCTTGCTTGTACCATCTGGTCCTGCCAGAATCTGCCCTGGTCTCTGCCTCTGCTCTGTCTGCTGTGTCTAACCAACTTCCAGTCCCAGACACTGTCCGTGGTCCTAGCCCTGACCTTGGTCCTGTCCTTAGTTCCAGTTTTAATGCTATTCCTGGGCTTAAATTGGACTTTTTATCCATCCAGATAGTCAATAAATATTTACTGAGCACCTAGTATGTGTCAGATGCAAGGATACAGCAGCTAAGAAAAAAACAGGTACCATGCCTGCCCTTGTGAACCTTACAGTCTAGTAGGTAAGGCTGAAAGTAGACAATAAAGTAATAAAATAATATCATGTATTTATTTAAATATGATTGTAAATTGTTATAAATGCTACAAGTGAGACTTCCTTGGTGCTGTAATATCACATGATAGAGAGACCTGTCCTGGTCAGGAAAGCTTCCCTGAGGAAGTGATTTAAGGTTGAGATTGGAAGGATGAGGAGACCAAGAGAGAAGGGAAGAGTCTTCCTCATGGAGAGAACAGCACGTGCAAAGGTCTGGGGTTGAAGAGAGTAGGAGGGACCTAAGGAATGTCCATGGGGCTGGAGTAAAGGGAGGGAGAGAAATGTTATGGGAGATAGGTGGGAGAGGCCCTCAGGGACCAGATGATATCAGCAGGACTGTGTATCAGTGACCTAAAAGAATGTGGAAGGAAGACACTGAAGAGTTTTGAAGAGAGGGACATCCTAGCTGCCTTGGTGAGATTGCAGAGGCAAAGGTGGAAGCAGAGGGAAGAGCCAAGAGGTAACTGCAATAGTCAGGCAAGAGGTAGATGGTAGCTTATGATAGCAAGAGGGAAAGAAGGAAACTAGTTAGAGATGTTTATGAGAAAATGTGGGTAAATATGATGAAATATGGTGGCATTGAATGAACTGTTAGGTTTCTAGCTTGTAAAACTAGACGAATGGTGGGGTCCTGAGCTGTGATGGGGAATTCTGGGCGGGCATGGAGTACAGGAAGATGATTATGAGTCCAGTTCCAGGCAAGTTGAATTTGAGGTGCCCAAAAGGAGATGCTAAGTAGGCAGGTGGATATATTGCTGTGGAGTTAGGAGGAGATGTTGGGGCTGGTTTTACAGATTGGTGTATAGTTTAGAAATTAAAGTCATGAGTCTAGGTGAAGATGGGGGACTATAGCATTAGGACTTTATTGCACATTGCAGTCACTTGGGGAGCTTTTAAAAATGCTGAATAAGGGCTGGGCATGATGGCTCATGCCTGTAATCTTAGCACTTTGGGAGGCCATCGTGGGAGGATCACTTCAGGCCAGGAATTCAAGACCAGCCTGGGCAACACAGTGAGACTCCATGTCCAAGAAAAGTATGCTGAATAAAATTGGTTCCTCGGTCACATTTCAAGTGTTAAGAGCCACATATCCCACCTGGCTACCATTTTGGATAGCATGGATACAGAACATTTTAAATGGAAGATGTGACTGTTTTGTGATTTTCAGAGAAGTCAAATAAGATGAAGACAAATGTCCCTTAGATTTTGTGAAATTGGAAACCTTAGGGAGAGCTGTTTGGTGGGTTGAAGGGGGGTGGGAAAGCCAGGCTGAAGTGGATAGAGGCATGCACGGGCTATGGGGAAATGGAAACACCAAGTACAGATAAATCTTGACAACTGTGACCATACAGAAGAGAAACATGTGGTGGCTAAAGGGAATGTGAGATTGGAGAAGTGTTTTTCTTCCCCCTCTAACTTTTATTCAGTGAAATGCGTAAATCTTAAGTGTGCAGCCCAGTGAATTTTTGAATATGTATACATCTGTTTAACCACGACCCAAAGATTCAAAACATTTCTAGAATCTTCCCTGTGACTCATCTTAGTCGATACTACCCTAGAAGTAATCCTACCCTATCTCCTAAAAGCAAAAATTAACTCTGCCTGTTTTTGAGCATTATATAAATGGCATCCTTTTAGGGTGTTCTCTTTTTACACCTGGCTTATTTTATTTTGTTTAGAATTTTGTGCGTTAAATTCATCCACATTGTGGCTATAACAATAGATTGTTTTTCATTGCTATCTAGTAATCCGCCATGACTGCCACAATTTATTTATCCATTCTATTATCAAGGGGCACTTTAGTTGTTTTCAGTTTTGGTTAGTATGACTAAATCTCATAAACACTATTTATATGTCTTTTGGAGGATACATGCAATCATTTCTGTTGGATATTTACCAAGAAGTGAAACTGCTGGGAAATAAGCTATATGCTTTAGTAGATACTACCAGTTTTCCAAAGTGTTTGCATTAATTGATGCTGTTTACAACAGATGAGAGTTCCACTTGCTTTACGTTCTTGCCAATATCAAGCAATGACAGCTCTTTTAATTTTAGCTATTCTGCAGGATATTTAGTGACACCTCGTTGTGGTTGTTTTTTTGTTTTTTTGTTTTTTTTTTTGAGTTGCAGTCTCACTCTGTCGCCCAGACTGGAGTGTAGTGGCACACTCCCGGCCACCGCAGCCTTGACCTGCTGAGCTCCGGCGATCCTGCCTCCTCAGCCTTCTGAGTAGCCAGAATTACAGGCGCGTGCTACTATGCCCGGCTGATTTTTTTATTTATTGTAGAGATGAGGTCTCACCAAGTTGCCCAGGCGGGTCTCAAGCCTGCGGGCTCAGGCAATCCACTCACCTCAGCCTCCCAAAGGGGTGGGATTACAGGCTGAGCCACCGAGCCTGGCTTCATTGTGGTTTTAATGTGCATTTCTCGATGGTTAGTGATGTACACCTTTGCACTGTGCATTGGCCCTTTGGATATATTCTTTTATGGAGTACCTGTTTAAGTATCACCAATTTAAAAAAATTGGTTTCCTGACTTGCTTGTTGTTTTGTTTTCTAGTTATTTATTTTAGATTTTAATCTTCTCTGAGTGGTGTGTGTGTGTATCTTACATATTTCCCCCTAGTCTGTGGCTTGTCTTTATATTCTCTTAATGAGGTCATTTGGTGATCAAAAGTTGTCAGTTCTAATGAGGTCCAGTGTGTCAATCTCTTTATTATGGTTAGGCTTTATGTGTATGTTCTGCTTAAGAAATATTTGTTTACTCCAAAGTCATAAAAATTTTCCCCTATTTTTTCTTTTTTGTTATTCTTTGTCTTTATTGTTATGAAAGGTATTGCTTTACTTTACCTTCCAAATTTAGGCCCTCGGTCCATCTCAAATTAATTTCTATGTGTGGACATAGAGATCGATTTATTTTTTTATGTGGTTCTTCTAATTGACTCAGCACCATTGAATGAAAAGTTCATTCTTTCTCAAAGAAGCAGTGGCTTCTTTGTCATTAATCAGGTGACTACGTATGTGTGGGTCTGTTCTATTCTGTCCCATCTATCTATCTTTACACCTTTATAACAAGTCTTGATCTTTGATATTGTAAGTCCTTAAGAGAGGGTTTTTGTTTTGTTTTGAGCTGAACTTTCACTCAGTTGCTCAGGCTGGAGTGCAGCGGCACGCTCATGGCCACCACAGCCTTGACCTGCTAGGCTCAGGTGATCCTTCCGCTTCAGCTTTCCGAGTAGCTGGAACTACAGGCATGCACCACCATGCCCAGCTAATTTTTATTTATTTATTTATTTATTTATTTATTTATTTGAGTTGGAGTCTCACTCTGTCGCCCAGACTGGAGTGCAGTGGCCGCTCCCTGCCACCGCAACCTCGACCTGCTGGGCCCTGGCGATCCTTCCGCCTCAGCCTTCCAAGTAGCTGGAATTACAGGCGCGCACTACCACGCCCGGCTAATTTTTTGATTTATTGTAGAGATGAGGTCTCGCCAAGTTGCCCAGGCAGGTCTCAAACCCGTGGGCTCAGGCAATCCACTCACCTCAGCCTCCCAAGGCGTGGGATTACAGGCTGAGTCACAGAGCACAGCTATTTATTTATTATAGAGATGAGGTCTTGCCAAGTTACCCAGGCTGGTCTCGAACCCGTGGGCTCAGGCAATCCTCTCACCTCAGCTTCCCAAAGTGCAGGGATTATAGGCGTGAGCCACCGTGCCCAGCCAAGGAGAGGGTTTTTTAAGAGTAGGAGATATTTGAGCTCAAATGAAAGCTGATGGGAAGGATCTGGTTGAGAGTGAGGGGTTGAAATAAAAGAGAAAGAGAAGGCAGTCTACACCTTAAGGTATCTTAGAAGGTGGTAGGAGCTGGGATCCAGGATTGGCAGGATTGGTCCTAGAAACTCCTCCACTAGTTCGTTCAATATAGATATGTTGGATAGCACACTTATCCAAAACATTTATGTGCCAAACATGGAAACAAAAGTGCCAGCAAAGATGAGGTCCCTGTTTTCATGGAGCTCCCCTCCTAGTAGTGGGAGAATCACAATTCAGGCAGCAGTAAATGCCATGAAGAACATGAACAGGATATTATGATAGAGATTAATGGCAACTGTTCTGAGAAGTCTCTCAGAGTCAACAGCATGTGAGTTAAGATTTGAACAAGAAGATGCCAGTCTTTTTTTTTTTTTTTTTTTTTTTGAGTTGGAGTCTCACTCTGTCACCCAGACTGGAGTGCAGTGGCCGCTCCCGGCCACCGCAGCCTCGACCTGCTGGGCTCCGGCGATCCTTCCACCTCAGCCTTCCAAGTAGCCGGAATTACAGGCATGCACTACCACGCCTGGCTGATTTTTTGATTTATTGTAGAGATGAGGTCTCGCTGCCCTGGCGGGTCTCGAACCCGCGGGCTCAGGCAATCCACTCACCTCAGCCTCCCAAAGGCGTGGGAATACAGGCTGAGCCACCGAGCCCGGCGTGAAGATGCCAGTCTTTATGAGCTGAGTGAAGAGCATCCCAGACAGGGGGAACAATGCAAAGGCCCTTAAGCCAGTTTGAATGTGTAGTGTTTGTGGTACAAACAACAGACCAGTGTGGGGGGAACACAGGTAAAAAAAGAGCATGGTAGCCAAATGATATCAGAAAGAGGTGGAGAACAGCTCTCCCTAGGGAGGGTAGCCTTTAGGGTTAAGCTAAATATGGATTTTACATACATGTGAGTTGGGTAAATTAGTTGCGGGTATAGGGCTGTGGGCATGTGATGGAAGAAGGGAGGGTCCATTTTGTCTCCTTTTTGAAGCTGCTCTCATACCTGCCCTCTCTTCCTACAGCCTCCTGAATGATGCCAGTCCAGTGTCCTCTAACCTGCAGCCTGGCTATCCTGGTGCTGCTGGGCACAGCTGGAGCAGGCCCCTTCTCTTCACGGTCCAATGTGACACTGCCAGCACCACGACCTCCTCCCCGGCCAGGGGGCCAAACAGTGGAGGCAGGAGGGGGAAGCCCCTCCTCTCAGCTTTATGAGCACACAGTGGAAGGAGGGGAGAAGCAGGTGGTATTCACCCACCGAATTAACCTACCCCCTTCCACTGGCTGTGGCTGTCCCCCAGGCACTGAGCCCCCTGTTCCTGCTTCAGAGGTGCAGGCCCTGAGGGTCCGGCTGGAGATCCTGGAGGAGCTAGTGAAGGGGCTCAAGGAACAGTGCACTGGGGGATGTTGTCCTGCTGCTGCTCAGGCTGGCACAGGTGAGCAAGAGGTGATCACAGGAGAAGGCCACAAAAGAAGAGGAAGATGGGTTAGGATGGGGTGGGCAATGCTAGTTCATAAAGAACCTTGGTATGAATTAGAAAAAGGCACTCCTTCCTCGCCCTTAGGGGTGTGTGGGTGCAGCCTAGATCACAACTTGGAGAGCAGATTTGGGCTTGATGTCAATCCAAGCATATACTAGGCTCCTGGGAGGACGCATATATTGCATGTATTAAGCAACCGGGAGCTAACATGGCCTTATGAAATGAGGCTGGTCCAGAGGACCACTATATGGGCTCAGCCTCTCTCCCCATAGACTGAAGCCTGCCATTCCTTCCTACTCCAGGTCAGACAGATGTGCGTAGTCTCTGCAGTCTCCATGGCGTATTTGATTTGAGCCGCTGCGCCTGTTCCTGCGAACCTGGCTGGGGTGGGCCCACCTGCTCAGACCCCGCAGACGCTGGGATGCTCCCCTCCTCCCAGCCCCCAGCCTCCGGGTCCTGCCCCGACGACTGCAATGATCAGGGTCGCTGTGTCCGCGGTCGCTGCGTGTGCTTCCCGGGCTACACCGGCCCCAGCTGTGGCTGGCCCTCCTGCCCCGGGGACTGCCAGGGCCGTGGACGCTGCGTGCAGGGCGTGTGCGTGTGCCGGGCCGGTTTCTCAGGCGCCGACTGCAGCCAGCGTTCCTGCCCTCGGGGCTGCAGCCAGAGGGGACGCTGCGAGGACGGACGCTGCGTGTGCGACCCCGGCTACACCGGCGAGGACTGTGGCGTGAGGAGCTGCCCTCGAGGTTGCAGTCAGAGGGGGCGCTGCGAGAATGGTCGCTGCGTGTGCAATCCCGGCTACACGGGTGAGGACTGCGGAGTAAGGAGCTGCCCCCGGGGCTGCAGCCAGAGGGGGCGCTGCGAGGAAGGGCGCTGCGTCTGTGACCCCGGTTACACTGGCGAGGACTGCGGCGTGCGGAGCTGTCCCCGGGACTGCGGCGAGGGCGGGCGCTGCGTGGACGGCCGCTGCGTGTGCTGGCCGGGGTACGCGGGCGAGGGCTGCAGCACGCGGACGTGTCCGCGCGACTGTTGGGGCCGGGGGCGCTGCGAGGACGGCGAATGCATCTGCGACGCGGGCTACAGCGGGGACGATTGCGGCGTTCGCAGCTGCCCCGGCAACTGCAACCAAAGGGGCCGCTGCGAGGACGGCCGCTGCGTGTGCTGGCCCGGGTACACGGGGTCTGACTGCGGCTCGCGCGCCTGCCCACGCGACTGTAGAGGCCGCGGGCGCTGCGAGAACGGCGTGTGTGTGTGCAACGCGGGCTACAGCGGCGAGGACTGCGGCGTGCGCAGCTGCCCCGGGGACTGTCGTGGCCGGGGCCGGTGCGAGAGCGGCCGCTGCGTGTGTTGGCCCGGGTACACAGGCCGAGACTGCGGCACCCTCGCCTGCCCTGGCGACTGTCGCGGGCGCGGGCGGTGCGTGGAAGGCCGCTGTGTGTGCAACCCGGGCTTCACCGGTGAGGACTGCGGGAGCCGTCGGTGTCCCGGAGACTGCCGAGGGCACGGCCGCTGTGAAGATGGCGTGTGCGTGTGCGACGCGGGCTACTCTGGCCAGGACTGCAGCGCACGCAGCTGCCCCGGGGGCTGCCGAGGCCGTGGCCAGTGCCTAGACGGGCGCTGCGTATGCGACGACGGCTACTCTGGCGAGGACTGCAGCGTAAGGCGGTGCCCGCGCGACTGTAGCCAGCACGGTGTGTGCCAGGACGGAGCGTGCATCTGTTGGGAGGGCTACGCGGGCGAGGACTGCAGCATTCGCACCTGCCTCTCCAACTGCCACGGCCGTGGCCGCTGCGAGGATGGGCGCTGCGTGTGCGACCCAGGCTACACGGGTCCTGCCTGCGCCACCCGCACCTGCCCGGCTGACTGCCGGGGACGTGGGCGTTGTGTGCAAGGAGTGTGCAGGTGCTACGCGGGCTACAGCGGTGAGGACTGTGGGCAGGAAGAGCCTCCTGCCAGCGCCTGCCCTGGGGGCTGCGGCCCCCGGGAACTGTGTCGAGCTGGTCAGTGTGTATGTGTAGAAGGCTTCCAAGGCCCTGACTGTGCCATCCAGACGTGCCCAGGGGACTGCCGCGGCCGGGGAGAGTGTCGCGAGGGCAGTTGTGTCTGCCAAGACGGCTATGCTGGGGACGACTGCGGGGAAGGTGAGCAGGCAGCCTTCCCCAGTATGCTCGGTCAGGGACTGGGCTTCTGAGAACCAGTCACAGGGAAGACCTGAGCCCGAGGTCTGAGGCAGAGGGGCCCAAGGACATGCAGGAAGAGTGAAGGGAAATCATGTATTGGTGGAGCCTGGGGGCTGCGGGGTTGTCAGAGAAGCCAGTGTCTACCGGGGCAACAGAACCACAGGGGCATGCTAGCAGGCAGGACTGGCCTCAGATCTCTAAGTAGTAGGCTGGGGCCTCTTTAGTTGTGTTTAGGGAGATCCAATGTTCCTTTTCAGCTTTTCCCTACCCACAGAGAGTAGTGGGCTTTGGGATGGGCCTCTGAGTGTGGCCCTGAATAAAGGGGGCTGTGTTGCTTGGGGTGGAAGTGGGGTGGAAGTGGCTAACCAGTTTTCCCTACCCCATTATCTCCGGCAGAGATGCCAGCCATTGAGGGCATGAGGATGCACCTCCTGGAGGAGACAACAGTCCGGACAGAGTGGACCCGGGCTCCTGGTCCTGTGGATGCCTATGAAATTCAGTTCATTCCCACGGTGAGGGGGATGCCAAGCTCCAAGAGGGGGCTGAGTGGGTAGGACTGCAAGGGGGTGCTCACCTCCTGCAGGAAGTTCTCAGTAGGTGCATCCAGGTGGCAGGGTTCCTGAAACTGCTGTAAAAGCTTTCCTATCCTGCCGGACACCGCACTGTGGCCTATGCAGCATCTCTGGCAAGCATTGGTCCCGTGCATTTGGAACACCTCTGGTGACAGCTCATTCCTTCCTTAGGCTGTCCAGTCCATTGTTGGTTATCCCTGTTAGTCAATTCTTTTTGTTGTTGCTGAATCTGACCCCATTCTAACATCTGCTTATTGGTCTGGGCATTCACTAGCAGTTGGGATTTTTTTTTTTTTTTTTTTTTTTGCTTTCCCTGTGTCCTACACCATGGGCCTTCAGGTATCTGGAGACAACAGCCATTACCTCACCCTTTATTCCCAGGTAAACCCCCCTCCATTTCTTTACCTCTCCCCCTTAAGTCTTTGTATTCTGGATCCTTTACTTTCCTGTGCCTCCTGCTTTTTCAATATGCTCCCACCAAAAAAAATGTGAGGGCAGAGAGGGTTCACTGGCTAACCCTGGATTCGCTGAGCCTTTCTCAGAGTAGGCATATATTAACTTGTGGTCACCTTGTCAGCAATTTTGGTCAGATTTGGGTGTTTTAAAGTAGATTTTTTTTTTTTTTGAATTGGAGTTTTACTCTATCACCCGGGCTGGAGGGCAGTGGCACATTCCTGGCCACCACAGCCTCAACCTGCTGGGTTCAGATGATCCTTCCACCTCAGCCTTCCAAGTAGCTGGAACTACAGGCACCTGCCACCATGTCCAGCTAATTTTTTGATGTATTGTAGAGATGAGGTCTCTCCAAGTTGCCCAGGCTGGTCTTGAACCCTTGGGCTCAGGCAGTCCTCTCACCTCGACCTCCCAAAGTGCTGAGATTATAGGCGTGAGCCATTGTGCCTGGCTATAAGTAACTTTTAATGATAAAAGTCACATAGGCCCAGTGCAGAAAACTTAGGCAATACAGATAAACAAGGAAAAAGGAAGGAAGGAAAGAAGGAAGACAACATTCAACTATATACACTTTTTTAGCCTAAATATAGGCCTTTGCATTTGGCTCTGTTCAGTGTTATCTTTTTTGGTTTAGGCCAAGCTGTCCAGGCTGTTGCAATAATTTTGAGTCTGTGAACTTGTTCTCCCTCCTCCACATCATCAGTGCACTACAAATCATTTTTTCTCTGTCTCCCTTCAACTTGCTCTTGAAACATTAGGGAAGCACCCTAAGGACAAAGCCTTGTGGTGTCTCATTAGGGACCTCCCTTTCTGCAGATTGGGCTTTTAGGATATGGCTGTTTCCCTAGCTCCAAGTCATCTGACCATTCAACTCATGTTTTCTTGTATCATCCCCAAAACCATGGGGTGTGGGCCATGTCACCCCATCTTCATCAGCTCAGCCAGAACTCTGAAAAAATAAATAACTCTCTGGGCCCAAAGCCTCGGAAGGCATTAGGACAGAAGAGGACAGCCTAGAGACACTGTTTGTCATCATCACCCCACTTTGCCTGGTTTTACTGTTATACCCCTCAGGCCAGACCCCTACCATGTTCTGTCTCTCCTTACTCTCCAGCCAAAGTGGAGAAATCCCTTCTTTGCAGTGCAACCAAGATAGCTTGGATTTTTTCCTTCTTTTTAAACATTTTTTTTGTTATAAAAATAATTTAATCACGAGACAAGAATTTGGCAACCAAAGAAAAGAAAAACAATTTTTGGCTGCTTCACACTAAAACAAGCACTGCTAACATTTTAAAGTGTTTCTCCCACTCTCTCCTTCTCCATGTATATTATTTACATAGCTCTAATCTTGAAAGGGTGGAACTTTTAAAAGAAACTTTCCTAAGAAACTCCAGGGAAAGAAGAATTAAAATAAACACTTGAGATAAGAGGAGCTTTTAGGGCAGCTCTGAGTAAATAAATACAAACCCATCCTGGGGTGTTGTCAAGGGTGCTGCTTTCCAGTCCAAGTCCTAGGTCTCCTCCCTTACCCAGAGCCAGGGTGGTGCCGAGCTGGCCTGTGCCATGCCTGGCCATGTTCTCAGCTCATCCTCTCTGCTCTGGGTATGGGTCTTAGTCACACCCCGGATCCTCTCTGAGCCTGGGTGTGGAAGACGCTCCTGTAAAATTGGTTCCCAAACACCGCTCTTAGGCCTGGACTACCAACCCCTAGACCATTCTTTCTGCTCCTCTGTAGCTGGCTCCTGGCATTGTACTTTTATCTCTGTCAAATTTCTGTTGGCATGGAGTATATTCAGTAGCTGTCTGTTATCTGGCCACTGCCATCTTCCTAGAAGCCTATCTTTACCTCACCCTCTCTCTCTTCTCAGAAGCATTTGTCTCTCAAAGCCCAAACTCTGCTATTTCTGGCTAAGGGACATATCTGGTTATTGGAATTGTTTTCAGAATGTAGAAGAAGAATGTTCCCTTCTCTCCCTGCATATATGACATTGTTACTCTGACCCAGTGGTTTTCAAAGTGTGTTCCCTGGACCTGCAACTTCAGCATTACTTGGGTGTTAGAAATGCAAATTGTCAGACTCCACCCCCAGATCTACTGAGTCAGAACCCAGAAATCTGTATTGCAACAAGCACTCCAGGTGATTCTGATGTACCTTGAGCCTGAGCAGCACTCATTTATGGAATGTTGCTATTTTGCAAAATTGCTAGCTTCTCTATGAATGTGAGAGAGAGGATGAGGAAAGAAGTTCGAGTATTCCTTGTCTGAGTATATTCTGCGTCCTGGAAACCCGGGCTATGCCAGGTGTTCACTGGAACACAAAACCTTGCAGCCTCAGAAAAGTTTTTCCTTGGGTCTAATCTAAAATGGTGGCCTGTAGTCCCAGTTACTTGGGAAGCTAAGGCAGGAAGATTGCTTGAGGCCAGGAGGAAGTTGGAGGCCGCAGTGAGCTATGATTGCACCACTACACTCCAGCCTTGGTAACAAAGTAAGACCCTTTAAAAAAAAAGAAAGAAAGAAAGAAAAGAAAAGGAAAAAATAAAATGGTAACAAGGGAGATGAGGGTGAGGTAAGCTCCAGGGACTAGCCAAAGTGGAGTCCTCCATCTGGAACCACAAGGCTGATATTAAGAATAAGGTGAAAAACTCGCCAAGGACAAAATCAGTGAAGCAGCCAAGCTTTACCAAGAGGCAGAGCCAGCTGCCAGCATCTGGCTAGACAGTCTACCTCAGACCAGTGAGATGGTGCTGGGAGATATGGGTTGGGTTGATGGACTTCCAGGATACTGTTCCAAAATTGATCTCAGAAGGAACCAAGAGATGTCTGAAGGGAGAAAAACTCTGGGGGATAGGCTTGTCGCAAGGAAAGAACAAGTCATTTTCAGGAAGCATCCAAGGTGTGTGGGAGATGTTGGGGGTGGAGGATAAGGGGTGGGGAGAGGAGACAGAGGGAGGATGAACAACTACATTCTGGGAAGAAAGGGTAAGGATTTTATGGGTTATGAGTTGAGGCCAACCCAAGGTTTCCTAGGTTGGATCTTAGGGCAGGGTGAGTAGGAGAAGAATGGGGTCCTGTGTGCCCAGGATACCTTTTCAGTCCAGAAAACTAACAAAGCTTTATTTCATCCTCAACCCAGAAATCTCTACGTGTCCTTCTCATCTGGTTTTATACTTTGGTATTTACTATGTTGATTTCTCCACAGTTCTTTTGGTTTAGAAGAGTACCTTTTGAAATTTCCAATCCTACTTGGCTGAATGGAGGTGTCCCCATCACAGCCAACATAGCTAAGCAGAACAGAGCGTCCTTAGCGGCTGTCCTAGCTGGACAGTCCAGCAAAGTGTGGGGCTGTTAGAATGATCACAGATGTCCAGTTCTTCTGCTTCCCCAGTGGCTGGCACTCCAGAATACACTGCCTGGAGTAGGGGCCCAGCAGATGTTCTTCTGGGCCACCACACAGAATCACAGTATCTTAAATGTATTCTTGGAGGAGGATTGTTTTTTTCACAGGCATTTGCTATACATAGAGATTTATGTATGTGTCTAATAAAATTTAGGTGTGGCCATACATTTAACTACTAGAATATGAGCTACCCGAGGACAGGGACTGCATCTTTTTTGTCTCCAATGCCCAGCATAATGCCAGGCTACATAATCAGCAATCAGGAAACATACTTATGGAAGCCTTGCTTTAAGGAGCCTACAAGCCTACTAAAGAGAAGGAAAAGTCCCTAAAGGGCAATGTTGTGATGCAGGTCACACTCAAGTCACATAGTCACAGACTGGCATCTACTGAGGGGTTCAGGCTGAAACAGATGTTTTAAGGAAGAAGTGTGACTTGAAGGGACGTCCCTGATCTATTTCATTTATTCTGAGAGAAATGAGCTTAGGAGAAGGCTCTTTGTGCCCAGGTTGTCAGGGTTGCCAAAGGAAAGCCAGAGGGAAAGTCTGGTGTGAGTCGGGTGGAAGTCTGGTAGATGAACAGGGGAAGGTTCATGAAATGGGACTTTGGAGTCACACTGCCAGGGCTTAAATCCCTGCTGCTTTTTTGATGTTGGTGACCTTGGCAAGATACTTGTCCTTCTGTGTTTCAGTTTCCTCATCTGTAAAATGGGACTACTAGGACCTGTCTCACAGAGTTGTTGTGAGAATTAAGTGAGTCATCCATGTAAATTGCTTAGAACAGTGGCAGGCATGGAGTAAATGTACTAGGCATGTTTGCTGTTACTGCCCTTGCTCCCAGCTTGTATAGGGCCAAGTTCTACACAGTCCCATGTTAACACAGCTCGGAATTGGAGAAAGAAGAGATAAGGAAGATCAAGCAGCAGGGGCGAGAATGCCAGCCCCTGAGCTACCTGGTGCTTTCTCTCACAGACAGAGGGGGCAAGCCCCCCATTCACAGCACGGGTGCCCAGCTCTGCCTCAGCCTATGACCAGAGAGGACTGGCCCCCGGCCAGGAGTACCAGGTCACTGTCCGTGCTCTTCGAGGGACCAGTTGGGGCCCGCCTACCTCCAAGACCATCACCACCAGTGAGAGCTGGGGCTGTGGTGGGTGGAATCCTGGGTGGAGATCTGGACTAGAGATGGAATGTCCTCTAGGGGAGGGGCTGGGTGGGGATTAGGCACTTGGAAGGAAAGCTGATGTCTGAGGGCCCACCTGAGCCCTCCTCTCTCTAACCCGGCTAGTGATTGATGGTCCCCAAGACCTCCGAGTGGTGGCTGTGACACCGACCACACTGGAGCTCAGCTGGCTGCGTCCCCAGGCCGAGGTGGACCGATTTGTGGTGTCCTACGTCAGTGCTGGCAACCAGAGAGTGCGGCTGGAAGTGCCCCCTGAAGCAGACGGGACACTGCTGACTGACCTAATGCCAGGCGTGGAATATGTGGTGACTGTCACAGCAGAGCGGGGCCGGGCAGTCAGCTACCCGGCTTCTGTCAGGGCCAACACAGGTATGGCTGGCCAGAGGTTAGGGAAGGGTCTTGGTTTCCAAGGCTTGGAGCCCTTTCCTCAGAAGCCCAGGCCTAAGGTTTACAGGCTCCTCTAAGTGCATTTTGCAGGGTGTGTGGCAGTCCCAAAGCACCTGCTGAGAGCCTTGCTCTGTCCTGAGAATACTGGGGAAACAGACCCCTCTGGTGCTTGGAGTCCTATAGGAAGGCTGAAGGTTAGGCTATGGGAGGAACTGCCCCAGGGAGAGAAGCAGTGAATAGGAGATGCTGTCTGATCCACCCAGATAAGGAAGGTTCTTATCTAAATTTAGGTACAGGGACAGGCCTTGTGCTGACAGAACTTGTGGGGACTCGAATTAGGCAAGATCAGAGATCATCAGACCTGTTGACTTTAGGATTGGGATTGCTAGGAGTTGGATCCACAGCAGTTATTTTCCACTAACCCTTAATGTTTCTTAACAGATGCCTGCATCTTTCTTTCTTTCTTTTTTTTTTTTTTTTGTCCTGTGACAAGGGGACAACCACCTCGCTGTAGCCCACATTCTCTCCCCCACTCCCCTTTCTCTCCTTTAAATACAGGGCCCCACCCGCTGGCGTGTGTCTTCTTTCCAGGGCACCAACAGTGGTGGACTTGGAGGGGGTAGGGGAGCTTCTGGGACACTGACTCATTTCTCTCGGTTCTCTTTCCAGGTGGGGCTGGGGCACAGGAAAGAGGCCTCTGGCTCTGGTGGGAGGGATGGAGGGAGGGGCTGCCGTGGGGAGGAGTGCAGTGGGGAGCTGCCACTGACCTGTTCTCCCCTCTCCTTTTCCACCCCCGGCAGCACCAGGCCACTACAGTTACCCGGAGGTGCGCCCCCCAGCCCCGACCCCCAAGCCCCGTCCCCGGCCGGCCCCAGCCCCGCGGCCCCCATGGCTCCCCGGCCCTCGCGGCCCGCAGAGGGCCGGGAGTTGGGGCCCCGGCCCGGGCCAAGCCTGCCCCAACCACCCCGGCGGACGTGGGGAAACCTGACGGCCGAGCTGGGCCGCTTCCATGGCACGGTGCAGGATCTGGAGCGCCACCTGCGGGCTCACGGCTACCCGTTGCGGGCCAACCAGACTTACTCGTCGGTGGCGCGCCATATCCACGAATACTTGCAGCGCCGTCTGGCGGCCGGCTCCCCCGCCCCCCTGCCTCGTCGTCCCCATCCCACAGCCAGCCCTGACCCTGGCACCTGGAAGCGGGACTCCAACCAGGGCATCTACGGCCTCTCGCCTGAAGGCGTCGACCGGGTGGCTGCGCCACGCCACCCCAAGCCCGAGGTGCTGGGCAGTTCCGCCGACGGCGCGCTTCTGGTGTCTCTTGATGGGCTCCGCGGCCAGTTCGAGCGCGTGGTGTTGCGCTGGCGGCCCCAGCCGCCCGCAGAGGGCCCCGGCGGTGAGCTGGCCGTGCCGGGCACCGCGCGCACCGTCAGCCTACCCGACCTCAGGCCCGGCACCACCTACCACGTGGAGGTCCACGGGGTGCGGGCGGGGCAGACCTCCAAGTCCTACGCCTTCATCACCACCACAGGTAGCGTGGGCTGGGGCTGCGGGACACCCATCTCCTGTCCAGTCTCACCTGCCGTTGGAGTCTGCACACCCGTCTGCCTTTGGGCCCTACCTGGCTCAGGCTCCAGGGGACCCCCACAACAAAGCACGCCCTCCTGTGTCCCTAGAAGCCACCCCCACCCCAGGGTCCTGGCATCATCCTGTGGATATGTAAGGCCAAGGCAACCTTGTCTTTTGGGTTCCCAGGGCACTTCTGCCAGGATTGCCGTTTTAGGCAATAGAAAGGACACGGGGGAGGTGGACATGGCAAAGATTCACTGGAGCAGTTTGGGGCAGGGATTGAAACCAATAATTCTCACTTTGACTCACTGTGGTGAGGGTGGCTAAAGACTGTGGTCAGTGGTTACTGTCTTCCACAATCTGGTCTTGACCTTGAAGGGACATATCGGAACTGCTTGGGGGTGGCCTGGATGCCGCCAGGCAGCATGTGTATGTGAGGGGTGTGAAACCACTGCTTCTTGAGCTGCCTTTTCAGACCTCTTGGCTCACTTTATGCTGGTTTCTCCCACAGGAACGATGCCTGGGCTTGAGAACAGGGTGCTCTGTGACTGCTGTGGGGAGGGTGGTGGACCTCTTCTTTCCCCACAGGGCCCAGATGCCACCTGACCTGGATATCCACCCCCACATCCTCTCTTTCTTCTCACTACCCACTCTCCTCTTGCATCCTCCCTAACACCACTGTCTCCTCCTTTCTTCCAGGCTTCTCACTGCAGCACTAATGGAGGCCTCCTGACCACCACCGGGGGCGGGGGGAGGGGTGTGGAGGTGGAAGTCTGTGGGAGTTGAAGGTCACACAAGCCTTTTGGGGGAGGGATAGCAGGCTTTATTTTATTTATTGCCTGCCCTAAGCGCTGGCATGTCCAAGAATGTGTTAGATGGGGGTGTTTGGAGGACTGGCAGACCTTTGGGAGGATGGGGCAGTTAAGGTGGTGGAACCAGGAGCAGAAAAGGGGAGGGTCTCTAGGCTCTTAGAAGCTGAAGGGCAGAATCTGGGACTGGAGATTCCTTTCTGGCTCTCATACGCAACTCTCCTCTTTTTCTTCCCACACCCCTTCCCAGGGTCCTCACCCTCAGGCCTCTTGGGGGCTACTGATGAGCCTCCTCCCTCAGGCCCCTCAACGACCCAAGGGGCTAAGGCCCCTCTCCTGCAGCAGCGCCCACAGGAGCTGGGAGAGTTGAGGGTGCTGGGCAGAGACAAGACAGGGCATCTCCGCGTGGCCTGGACTGCCCAACCCGACACCTTTGCCCACTTCCAGCTGCACCTGCGGGTGCCTGAGGGGCCAGGGACACATGAGGAGCTGCTGCCAGGGGACGTCCGCCAGGCTCTGGTGCCCCCACCCCCTCCTGGAGCCCCTTACGAGCTGTCACTTCGTGGGATACCCCCTGGGGGCGAGCCCTCTGACCCCATCATCTATCAAGGCATTATGGGTACATCCTGGACTTTGCTCAGACCAGTGTCCTGAGAATGGGGGAGGAGATGGGGCCATCAGGACATCAGAGGTGGGGTGGATATTGAGGGGCCAGTGAAGGGCAGGGCTGGAAGGTAAGAGAAAAGGAATTGTGGGTTCAGAGGGAAGATAGATAAAGGGGAGATCTTAGAACAATGGAGGTGGATGGAGACAGGGAACAACTCCGGAAAAGAAGTCAGGGGAAAAGTCTGAGGATGGACAGAGGTTCAAGAAGAGAGGCTGTAGGCTCCTGGCCCTCCATGTGCAACTTTCCTTGCCCTGTGTCCTGCCCCCACTTCCTAGTTACTCCTCTGCCCTCCCCTGCCCTGCAGCTCTCTCAGGGTGAGCATGGGAAGGCCTCTGGAGACTGACACTCAGCCCCCTCCATCCCATCCCTTTCTCACAACTCCCACCACCTCCTCCCTGGGGGCCTCACCTGCAGTGGACAACAGCCTATGGTCCCATCAGCCAGTTTCTACTAGGGGTGAAGTCTCCTTGGGGAAGGGGGCTCTACAACCATTAGGACTTCAGAGATGGGAAAGACTTGTGGGACTAGTGAAGGACAGGGCCTGGGTGCTTGGCTCCCACATCCCCTCTTGGTTCCTCTCTTGGGACCAGGGTGGCTGACTCTTCCTCCAGCTCCAGGTCAAGTCCACCACTGGGGGAGAGGGTGGCATAGGAACCACCAAGGAGCCCTCAAACTACTCTGAAGCAACAGTGGGGAGGCTTGAAATTCTCAGGCAGAACTAAAGGGGACCTTAAACTCCCCCCAAAGATCCTGGTTTGCAGAGGGACTAAGACCTTGTGCAGGATGGAGAAACTGTCACAAGAGAAGGAACAGAGATTGAAGGGGAAATGTCTCCCTTCCAGGAAAGCTGGTCACAGGGGTGGAGGGATAGAGGTTTTATTGGGATGGAATGAGGTGGGCAGGGGAGAGGGAAGGAGACAGGGGACAAGGGAATGGTTGAGTCCACTGTGGTTTGCTTTTGCCCCCTAAATCCCAGACAGGGATAAGGAGAAGCCTGGGAAGTCCTCAGGTCCGCCACGCCTGGGCAAGCTGACGGTGACAGACATGACATCTGATTCCCTGCTGCTGCACTGGACGGTCCCTGAGGGCGAGTTTGAATCCTTTGTGATCCAGTACAAGGACAGGGATGGGCAGCCTCAAGTGGTGCCTGTGGAAGGACCCCAGCGCTCGGCCCCCATTACCTCCCTGGACCCTGGCCGCAAGTACAAATTCATCCTGTATGGGCTTGTCGGCAAGAAGAGGCATGGCCCCCTCATGACTGAAGCCAAGATCCGTGAGTAAGAGCAGTCACACCTTCCCTTACCCTCTGTACTGTCCTGAAGGAGGTCTTCCAGTGCTTTGGGAACCTGTTTTGGGAGCTCCAGAAAGGCTTCCTGGAGGTAGTAGTATCTGAGCTGAATTCTGAAGAGAAAGTAGTGGTGGGGCAGGCGGAGAGATTGAAGAGGCCAGTGTAGCCAGAGAGAGCATTGGTGAGTGAGGCAGGGGAGAAAGTGGCCTGAGGAGAATTGATGTCACTCTTTCCTCTGGCTGGAGAGCCCAGCATAAGGGGAACTCAAGGCTTGGTCTTAGGGCTTCCTGTGAGGGACGTGAGTCTCATTTGCGGATTCCAGGAGACCTTTGAAGGGTATAATGGGAGAGTGGCATGACTAGATATTTATCTTACAAATAGCACTGTGGCTACTGCAGAAGCTAGCTGGAAAGTGAGTTAAAAGCTAGCAAGAAGCCGGGCACTGTAGCTCAGCCTGTAATCCCGCGCCTTTGGGAGGCTGAGGTGAGTGGATTGCCTGAGCCCGTGAGTTCGAGACCCGCCTGGGCAGCAAGACCTCATCTCTACAATAAATAAAAAAATCAGCCGGGCGTGGTAGCGCATGCCTGTAATTCCGGCTACTTGGAAGGCTGAGGTGGAAGGATCGCAGGAGCCCAGCAGGTCGAGGCTGCGGTGGCCGGCAGCGGCCACTGTACTCCAGTCTGGGCGACAGAGTGAGACTCCAACTCAAAAAAAAAAAAAAAAAGAGCTAGCAAGAAACAGTGACTTGGCTGCGATGGTGGCAGTGGGACTAGATGTGGGAGGTGAGGGAGAGCGAGGAGGCCCAGACAGCCCCCAGGATTCTAGATCAGACAGTCCCATTCCCTGAGGCAGGGAGCAGCAGCGGTAGGGAACAACGCAGTGTGGGACATTTAGATAAATATCATTTGCCCATTTACTAGAGTCAGAGGCGTTCCGAGTGTATCATCATACTTCTTAAACCACACCTGGGAGGCATGCCCGCTTTGTAGATGAGCAGAATTTTTTGTAGATGAGAACTGAGGCACAGAGAGGAAGAGGTCTCCCAGGCAGAAAGTGATGGGGCCTTTGGGTCACGCTGCTGCCCTCGTGGGTCTGGAAAGCAGAGAAGGCCTGATGAGGGGATTGTGGGTGTGGTCAGTGCCCATGGACAGGAGCCAGGGTGAGAGTGGTGGGGAGGGAAGAGACGGGGCAGCAGGGATGCTGGGGATGGCCAACACTCAGAGCACAGCAAAGGAAAAGGAATGAACAGGGTAGCCTGAGGGTGACTTGCAGGAAGCTGCAGAACCAGGGAGAGTGGTGTCCTGGACTCCAGGAAGGAGGGTGCGGTCAGACTTGTCAGATTCCGGAAGAGTGATTCAAGAGCTACAGTGCTCACAGGACTTAGTCATGGCAAGGTCACCATCAGCCCCAATGAGAGCTGCTGCCTGACTGAGGGTAGGAGCTGGGTTGGGAAGGTCATGGAAGCGAGGACAAGGCTACAACCAGAGTAGACATCGCTTTCTGGAATCTGGACTAGGACTAGAGAGGGAAGAGGGAAGAGGGAAGAGGGAAGACGGAGGCTGGCAGGTAAAATGCACAGAATGGGGGAGTAGGGTACAGCAGGAGCTTATTTTGATGCTGATGGCACAGTCAGTAGGGAGTGAAGGGTTGGTGGTACAGGGTGGTGAAGTCACCCATGGGTCCAGGTTCCCTAGAAGGCAAAGAGGCCCAGAGCCTCTTTGGAAGGTGTGGGAGGCTGTCCTACATTAAACACTTTGTGGGTCTAGAAAGCAGAGAAGGCCTGGTGAGGGGATTGTGGGTGTGGTCAGTGCCCATGGACAGGAGCCAGGGTGAGAGTGGTGGAGGGAGGGAACAGACAGGGCAGCTGGGATGTCATGCTTGCCTCTCTTGAAAGAGAAACCAGCTAGTAGTTAGACTTGGAAGCAGTGGAGTTTGTACTGGTAAGATTTCCCTGGCTGTGGAGACGTGAAATGTGCTGGCTGGGCCCCCTCTTTCTGAAGCTCCCCACTCCCCGAGGCTGTGAATAGTCAAGGCCACACACTCATTCATACGGTGCTTCCATGCCATTTGGAAGAAGACACCCCTTTCTCTAGGTGGACATAGCTTCTTGCCAGGGCATACAGCTCGGAAAGCCGAGTGCTGGCTGACTTTCTGTCCGTCTGTACTCCCTCAGCAATGCACTTTTTTGCAATGAACAGCCCGCGCAACCTCACACAACCTTCCTACATGGGAGGTGTGTTCTTGCTTCTCCTGTGACGTGTGTCCCTCTCTTCTTTCTACCCCTTCTTCCTAGTGCCTCGGAGTGACTCAAGCCCAGGGATTATACCTCGCCTGGGAAAACTGTGGGTAACAGACCCAACCTCCGACTCACTGCACCTTTCTTGGACTGTCCCTGAGGGCCAGTTTGACACCTTCATGGTCCAGTACAGGGACAGGGGTGGACGGCCCCAGGTGGTACCTGTGGAAGGGCCTGAGCGTTCAGTCACTGTCTCCCCCTTGGACCCTGACCACAAGTACAGATTCACTTTGTTTGGGATTGCCAAAAAGAAGCGGTACGGCCCCCTCACAGCCGATGGCACCACTGGTGAGTAGTGGCAGCCACCTCAGCTCCCATGTGACCCCTTGCAGCCTTCCACACACTAGCCCTCAGCCAGAAACCAGCTGGGGCCCCAGCAAGATGACTGACTCCAGCATCCTGGCCCCGCTCCTGAGCTGAGGGGCTGCCAGCCTCCCCCACACTGCTGGGCCCCTTCCATCCCATGAGCTGCTCCCCAAGGCCCAGAAGGTGTGTCATACCCTAGCTGAGCCAGACTTCCCAGAAGTTTAGCACTCACACGAATCAAGTAGTGACCCCTCCCCCAGGTGTGGCATCCCATCCAAACCCCAACCCCAAACTCAGGCTGCCAGTTCAGCACCTGGCTGGATCCTCTTGTTTATATCCCCAGAAAGGAAAAAGGAGGCCTCCCACCCTGAGTCTCTGGAGCAGCTCCTCCTGGGCAAACTGACAGTGACTGGCGTGACCCCAGACTCCCTGCGCCTCTCGTGGACGGTGGCCCAGGGCCCCTTGGACTCATTTGTGGTGCAGTACAAGGATGCACAGGGGCAGCCCCAGGCAGTGCCTATTGGGGGGGATGAGAACGAGGTCACTATCCCTGGCCTGGAACCCAACCGGAAGTATCAAATGGACCTCTACGGGCTTCGTGGCGGGCAGCGTGTGGGGCCCGTGTCTGTGGTGGCCAAGACGGGTGAGTCAGGGCCATATGGCCCCCACCTCCTTTTCCAGCCTCCCTCTACCTTCTTCTCAGCCAGTTCTGTCAAAGCCTCCACCCACCTCCTCCCCCTCAGCTCTCCTGTCCTCCATATCCATCCTTATCCATCCTTCAGCTCTTGTCTTTTCTCGGTCCTGCTTCTCCATCTCCAAGGACAGGTCCCATTTTTCCCTATTCCAAGCTCCTGGACACATCCCTGCACCCAAGGCTGTCCTCCCCTCAGATATTCTCACTATTCAACCACTGTATTCTTACCCCATAGTTTTTACTGGGCTCCTTCATGGCTTGATTCAGGCCATGGTCACTTCTGAGTTTCTGTCACCTGCTCCCTGAAACTTGCTGCCATTCCTGCTCTGTTCAGAAGCGGCAGATCCAAGGAGCAGGAGCACCATATTCCCCAGCCTCTTTGTGGCACAAAAAGGCCTTCTCTCAGCCCTGACTCTCTGATTCCCAGCCAGCTTGAAGCAGGGACAAGGGCTCATTTTCAGTCCAGTCTCCCAGCCTTGTCCTCCATATCTCTAGCCTCTCCCTATCTGGCGCAATTTCCATGGCCTGTGGATTCTTTGCTGAGAGGTAGTGTGGCGTAGTGGTGGGGTGGTGGGAGTAGTCTTGAGCCAACTCCCCGAATCTCACTACCAGCTTTGCAACTTACTACCTATGGAAACTTGTACAAGCCACTCAACCTCTCTGCCTCAACTTTCCCTTCTGTCAAGCGGGGACAATAATGGTTACCACTACACAGAGCTGTTCGAATTAAGTGAGTATGGGTATCTGTAGCACTTAGAATAGTGCATGGCGCATTAAAACAGTTATTTAAGAGTGAGCTGCTGCTTCCCCCTGACTCTCACTTTTCAGTAACCTCTTTTGCTCCCCATCTCCCTACCTTCCCCATCCTTGCCCGGGTTGTCATTCTTGACTGTTCCCTCCTCAGTCTCCCATCCAGAGTAGTCCCCCATAGACTGGGCAGTGGGTCACAGAAGGGCTGGCTTCCCTTGTACGCCAGTCTCCCTACTCCATGGAGCCTCAGCAGAGACCTAACTGCAGGAGGTGGCAGGTAGGTGCCCATAGGGGTGTGACTCCAGAGCCACCCAGGGAAGGGCAGGGCCCTTCCCAGCCCCACAGCAATAAATTCCTTAGGGTTAAAGTGGAGGGAGGGGCAGGGCTGCCTGAAGAAGTCTTAGCAGGAGCACGTTCCACAGTCCTGTCCTGGTAGGACAGTCAGAGCCTGCTGGGGGGGCACAGGTGAGAAAAGACCTCACTGTCCTTCCTCCTTTCTGAGGTCAGCACCGTCTGTCTCATGTAGTAGCCTTTTTTTTTGAGTTGGAGTCTCACTCTGTCGCCCAGACTGGAGTGCAGTGGCCGCTCCCGGCCACCACAGCCTCGACCCGCTGGGCTCCGGCAATCCTTCCACCTCAGCCTTCCAAGTAGCCGGAATTACAGGCCTGCGCTACCATGCCCGGCTGATTTTTTTTATTTATTGTAGAGATGAGGTCTTGCTGCCCAGGTGGGTCTCGAACCCGTGGGCTCAGGCAATCTATTCACCTCAGCCTCCCAAAGGCGCGGGATTACAGGGTGAGCCACCGAGCCCGGCTCATGTAACCTTTGTATTTGCCATTTGGTCAGCACTGTCTGTGAACGTGGTATAGAAGGATCCTCAGAGGTTTCCTCTTTTCCCATCTCAGTTCCTTTCTCAGACATGAGAGGAGGCCTCTCACCCCCACCGAACCCACCAGTGCAGGATGGGTTGGGGGCTGTCTCAGCTTTCTTCATCCATGAGTGACCAAATGGCAAATACAAAGGCTACATGCGCCCCTCAGCCTACAGCTGGAGAAACAATTTTGATGAATGTACTCTTGTGGACAGCACCAGCAAAGCGAGTTGCCCTTTAAGCTTCTATCCCTCTCTTTTCTCTCAGCTCCTCAGGATGTTGTGGATGAGACCTCCAGTCCCACAGAACCCAGCACTGAAGCCCCAGAGCCCCCTGAAGAGCCTCTCCTGGGGGAGCTGACAGTGACAGAATCATCCCCAGACTCACTCGGCCTCTCCTGGACCGTCCCCCAGGGCCGCTTTGATTCCTTCATCATCCAGTACAAGGACAGGGACGGGCGGCCTCAGGCAGTACGTGTTGCTGGCAAGGAGAGTGAGGTCACCGTGGGGGGCCTGGAGCCCCAGCACAAGTACAAGATGCACCTGTATGGTCTCCACAAGGGGCAGCGCGTGGGCCCTGTGTCCACTGTGGGAGTGACAGGTGAGTGAGGAGCAGGCACCTGGTTTGGTTCCCTCCCAATGCTGGCCCCAGCTTCCCTGTGGCCAGTTGCTGTCCCTTGCTTTGGCAGAACCACGAGACCCCATGACCCTGAGCAAGTTTTAAACCTTCTGTGCTTCTGTTTCCTTGTCTGTAAAATGAGGGTAACACCTACTTCACTATTCTGAGGACTAAGTGAGTTAACAGATACAAAGCACTAAGAATGGGCCTGGCACAAAATAACATGCTATCAGTGTTTACTGTTATGCTTATTATAATTATATTTATTTTTAGTGTTTAGTTTATTATTATTATTTTGTATAGAGATGGGGTCTTGCTATGTTGCCCAGGTTGGTCTTGAATCCATAGCCCCAAGCAACCTTCCCACCTTGGCCTCCTAAAGTGCTGGGATTGCAGGCGTGAGCCACCATGCCCAGCCTATAATTATCTTTTTTCTTTCTTTCTTTCTTTTTTGAGTAGGAGTCTCACTCTGTCACCCAGGCTGGAGTGTAGTGGCACTCAACCTGCTGGGTTCAGGTGATCCTTCTGCCTCAGCCTTCTAAATAGCTGGAGGTATGCCACCATGCCAGGCTAATTTTTTGATTTATTGTAGAGACAAGGTCTCACCAAGTTGCCCAAGCTGGTCTCAAACCCCTGGACTCACCCAGTCTCCTTTGATCTCAGAAGCTCAGCAGGGTTGGGCCTGGTTAGTATATGGATGGGAGAATGTGCATGAGACAACATTGACCTCTTTATCAGTGCAGCTCAGCACTTTCTTTAACATTCATCCAATGAGAAATTTGACAGCAGAGAAGACTATCTCTTCCACCCTCTCTCTCAGGCCTGGCTTGGGGCCACATTGTCCACCACTAGGGACCCACTGTGGGTACCTCCTCTCCAGGGCCTCAGCCCAAGAGACTGGGTGGGCACCAGTGCCTCTGGGACCCTTCTGCAGACCTGCCTGAATTGGTCTCAGTGAGGAACATCTCTTTTTCTCTTTGCTCAATGAAACAAAGACACAAGTTGTTCTAAAACAACTTTTACTATGAGGAAAAAGATAAAAAACTTAGAGGTAGAGAAACAGGTCATTTTTGAGAACATCCTTTCTATACTTCCACAGAATTCAACCTCATAATGATTTGGTTAATTTAGTTTCCAGAACCTTCCACTCCCCTTCTTTTCTTGCCTCATTCAGCACTGATCAAGGGGGGAAGCCACCCTTGGTTACTCTCCTCAAGGGCTGAGGTGGTAGTGTGGAGCTGGTGTCAGGTCCAGACATGCTGCCGAGGTTTTCCCTTGGTTGATCCTTGGTCTGTCCCTCTTTCCCAGGGAGCTACACTGGGCTCTGTGAGCTCTGTCCCTGGTCCCTGGGGAACAGTCGGGCTCTATCAGGCACTGACTGACATGGTACTATAGAGTGAATTTGAGATTTGGAGTCTGACAACCCAAGTTCCATTCCTGGCTTTCCCTGTTCTCCGCTGTGTGATCTTGAAAAACTTACCTCCTCTTCTGGAATCTCAACTTCCTCATCTTTGAGATGGAGCAGATGCCACCCAGCTTGTTGTAACGGTCAGAGGTAGTGATGTAACATATCTAGCATGTTCTCAGCTCATTTGTCTTTGCTCTGACCTTCCTATGGAGAAATCACTGTATATCCATGTTCTAATGCTGACTGTTCTGAAACATGTATTTTACACATCCTGGATAAAATGGATGAGGCCCTTTAAGAAAGCAATGGGCATCGGTGTTTATTATTAGAGCAGCAAGAGATGAAGTGGCTGGAGCCGACTGAGCACTGGGGGCTGTGCCTGGTGCACACAGCTCACGCGGTGCCGTTGCCAGGAGAAGAGATGCGTGGAGCTCGTTAGAAACACTTCTAAATTGGAAAAGGACTGTCCCAGATGCAGCATGGGGACTGCCATACTCATGAATAGTCATAATTGCTCCTTTTCCGGTTGAGCTGAACCACCAACAATAAGGCTTGAATGGTAAAGGACAGTTTCATCCTTCATGGAAAGAGAGGACAAAACAAGTGGGAAATGGATGCTGCAGGAACTAGGAAGGTTAGAAGACAAATGAAATGAAAGAAAATGCCTAGCTTGGTGTCTGTACATCATAGATGTTCAGTACTTGGTGGTCACTCTGGTCCCTCCTCCCCTGCTTCAGCTGCCTCCATCCCTGTCCTCCCCACCCAAACTCATTTCTATCTGCCTGAGACCTGGTTACCAACCCGTTTTAAGCAGGTGTCACCTGTCTGGAGCCTAGTCTTGTCCTGCCACAGACTACAGAGAAACAAGCTCTTGGAAGCCCCATCCAGCCACCCCCTCTGCCATCTTGCCTCTTGGGACCACCTTCCAGTTCAGTCACTAATAAGGAATGCCTCCTTCCCCGACTCAGCTCACTCTGGGGTGGTGGGGACTGGCAGGTCCTAAGCTCAGCCTTTCCCAGACTGCAGGCCATTCACTGATCTTACATGTGTTGGGCACCTACTGTGTGCTAGGCACTAGGACACAGCAGTGAGCAAGGCAAAGCTCCCGCATGTGGAGTGCCCATTCTAGTAGAGGGGGTCAGGCAACACTCCTCACCATTTGTCAATGGTACCATATGTGACAATGTCTAGAGCAGTGGAGAAGAGCAAGCCCTGTAGGTGAGATGGATAGGGCCTCACCAAGATGACGATGTCTGAGGAAGCCCTGAGGGAGGTGAGAGGGCAGCCACTCAGGTCTTTGGGGAAAGAGCATCCCAGACAGAGGGAAGAGCAAAGGCAAAGACTGATAGGTGGGAATGTCTGCCCCGAATGTCTGCAAACAGCGAGGGAATGCAGTGTGTTTTGCAGTGGAGCTGGAGGGAGGCAGGCAGTAGGGGGTGATGTGAGAGATGAACATGTGGGACCTCAGAGGCCATCAGAAGGACTTGGCTTTTACTCTGAGTGAAGTGGAAGCCGTTGTGGGAACAGGCTCTGACTAATGTGTTAACAGGATCCTCTGGCTACAGACCCAACAGACGAAGGGGGGATGATCCGGGACACTGTTGTGCTAATCCAGTAAGAGTCTGTGGTGCTTGGAGGTGGCAAGTTGGGGCCAGGCTCAGAAGGGAATGACAACAGGACTTACCCATGGGGCAGATATGAGTGATAGGCCTCAGGATGACTCTGAGGAGTTGGATCCAAGCACTTGGAAGAGTGAAGTTGTTATTTTACTGAGGTAGGGAGGCTGTGGAGGCGGTAGGTGTCAGGAGATGCTCAGGAGCCCAGTTTGGGACTGACTGAGTTTGACATACCAATTAGGCATCTAAGGAAGCTGTTGGGAAAACACAAGTCTGGGGGTCGGAGTAAGGTCTTCACAGGGGGTATACATTTGGAGTCATTGACATACAGATGGAATTTCAGCCACTTTCCCTGGGACTCAGTGATGGTTGATGCCTCTCTACCCCCAGCAGTGCAAGCTCAGACACCTGGCAGAAACCCAGTGAAGGACTGTTGGCCAGACAGATGTGCCAATCCATGCGCATTTACATCAAAACCACTTCATGGGTAACACAAAAACAACAGATATAATTACTACCAAGGAAAAGAGGATCTTTACCTAACATCCCCTATCATCTTTATCCAACCCCACAACTAGAAGAAGAGACTCCTCCAGCCACTGAGCCCCCACTGGAGCCACGCCTGGAAGACCTGACAGTGATGGATGTGACCCCCAACTCCGTGGGCCTCTCATGGATGGTTCCTTCGGGTGAATTCGACTCCTTCATGGTCCAGTACAAGGACAGGGATGGGCAGCCTCAGGTGGTGCCAGTGGCCGCAGACCAGCGGGAGGTCACAGTCTCTAACCTGGAACCTGCAAGAAAATATAAGATGAACATCTATGGGCTACATGGCAGGAAACGTGTGGGCCCCCTCTCTGTGGTAGCCATGACTGGTGAGTGAGGGGGTGAGGCTGTCCCCATTCCTGGTTACCCCGAGCTCCCTCCACCCCACCCACAGCCCTGCCTCAGCCCTGTCTTAGTGACTGCAGGTCGCTGCTGAGCTCACAGGCATCTTAGTCTGTTCCCTGACCCCTTGGCTCCTCCCTAGGGCTGGAACCTTCCCAGCTCTCCAGTTCCTTCCCCATCTCCACTTCACCCCCTCACTCTCGGGAATGTCTTCTTTCCATTTGGCCTACGTCCAGCAACAGACTCTCTCTCCCTCTCCAGTTGTCCACAGCTGTTCCTCCCCTTCTCTTTACAACCCTGCTGTGACTTGGACACAGCTGCCACCTCCGGCTTCTGCCCTTTTTTACTGGGGTTAAACGCCACACATCCCTGAATCCCTTCTCAGAAGTCCTAAGCCACCTGGCCTGAGCTGCATTCCTTTCTGGCCCTCGCCGGCTTTTCATCTCTCCCAGAAGCTGCCCTCTCTCCTGCTTCTGGTTCCTTTCTGCCCCTCATGCTTCCTGGGCATAGGTTCTCCACGATTTTATGCTGTGGCATCCAGTGAAACTCCTAGCCCCTCTCAGAGCAATGTTTTAAAATCTATAAAATAAAATGTATAGGGTTACAAAGGAAACCAATTATACTGATATGCAACTATCAAAATATTTCTTAAAAATTCAAATTTATGATTTGGTAATACTTGGACTTATGTATTCATTCCTAAATAACAAGACTTGGTGATGTGTTTGCTAAGCTATGGCATTTAGAAGTAGTGATAAGTGAAAATAGTATTTCAAAGTTTCTGTGATAACTCTAAGGTGATATGAAGACATCTGAAGCTGGGCTTGGTGGCTCAGCCTGTAATCCTGCGCCTTGGTAGGCTGAGGTGAGTGGATTGCCTGAGCCCGCGGTTTTAAGACCCGCCTGGGCAACTTGGCAAGACCTCATCTCTACAATAAATCAAAAAATCAGCCGGGCGTGGTAGTGTGCGCCTGTAGTTCCAGCTACTTGGAAGGCTGAGGTGGAAGGATCGCCGGAGCCCAGCAGGTCGAGGCTGTGGTGGCCAGGAGCGGCTACTGCACTCCAGTCTGGGCGACAGAGTGAGACTCCAACTCAAAAAAAGAAAAAGAAAAAGAAAAAGAAAACATCTGTGATTTCTATTGGTGACAAAGTCACAATAATACTCCCATGGTTGGTTTCCTATATTGGTCCTTAAAGGACCTGTACTAGTCCTTCATTGGTCCTATGTTGATCCTTCATATGTCCTATTGGCTGCATTTCAGTTAGAGGTCTGAAAATAAAGGTGAACTGCTTCCCCATCTCAGTTCACAGTCATCTTGAGGCCTTTGGAGCCAAGGGGTTCTCCCCTTGGAGAGCTCAGCAATGTTCTTTGTCTTCCTGGATCCTAGCTCCCCTCCCACCAACCCCAGCCACAGAGGCCTCTGAGCTCCCCATGGAGCCACTCCTGGGGGAGCTGACAGTGACAGACGTGACCCCTGACTCCGTGGGCCTCTCGTGGACGGTCCCTGAGGGTGAATTCGACTCCTTCGTGGTCCAGTACAAGGACAGGGATGGACAGCCCCAGGTTGTGCCAGTGGCTGCAAACCAGCGAGAGGTCACCATCCCTGGCCTGCAACCCTCCCGCAAGTACAAGTTCCTGCTCTTTGGGATCCAGGATGGGAAACGACGCAGCCCAGTCTCTGTGGAGACAAAGACGGGTGAGAGGGGCCCCCACGCAGCTGACCCTGAGGCCCCAGCCTTCCCTCCCTCCCTTGTACTCCCTCTACCAGATTCCTTTGTCCACCTCCTCTGTCTCATTTGAAAAGCCACACTGCCTGCCCCAGTTCGAAGCAGACAAAGACTGAAGAATGGGGCCAGTTCCTGGGTCTGTTCTCTCCTGCCGACTTTGCTTCTCTTCTCATTATTTCTACTTCTGTTGGATGAGAGAAGACCCCACAGCTCTCTTCCTGGAGTTTGGAATGTGGGAGACAGGGGCTGCTGGGCGAGGGGGTGAGAATAGCCAGGAGCCCTTCCTCCCTCCTTGGGCTTGCAGAACCATCACCTCCTGAGAGTTTTTACCATCTTCCCTGTGACTCTCACCCACCTCTTACTCTCCTGGCTTAGGTCTGTCTGGGCCATATCTGCCTCCTGCAGAGGCTCCCTTTCCTCCACTGCCCTTCTCCTAGAGCCTTGGAAATTGGGAACCATAGGAGCCCAGGCCAGCTGTGCCTTTTTCCTGGGGTTCAGTCAAGGCTCTCCCCTCCCCCTGGGGCCTCCTTGTTGCCAGAACACTCTCAATAACAATGCCGTCAGCGTTCTTGCTGTCCAGGAAGGCAGCAGGCCAGCTCCTTCTCAGGCCCTGGGATGGCTTCTTGGGCAGACACCAGATCCCTTCCCCGTCTGAGCTCCCTGACTTTATCCCCCTGCTCACACGCACAGGCAACCCCTATTCTTTCACCAGGCCCTGAGGGAGTCTTGGTTCTCCCAGGCCAGCCTGTGCAGAATGAGCAAGGGAACAGAGGAAGAGCGAAAAACACCTATGTCATAACAGTCTTCCTCCCCCACCTGCTGTCTGCCGCCCTCAGGGATCCTCTACCCTTCAGGGCCAGCCAAATTACAAAGTGTGGCTCCTGGGTCAGAGGAGATAAAGACCAAGTCTGTGATAAGCTGCACCCTGCTAGGGAGATCCACTCTAAGAGGTGGAAGGAGGCTGGGCAACAAGAGAAACAGGATGAGGAGGGAAGCTAGGGAATCTCTTTTCCCTAGGGCAAACTCAGGGCTGGAGACCCCTCTCCACTGTGGTCAAGTGGAGAGAGGTGTGGGCCAGATGGAGATGGTGGCAAGGATGGGAGTTGATGGAAATATTTCGAGGAAGCACTGAGCATTCGGGCAGTTCTGGGTTTTTCCAACCCCAGAGAGAGGCAGTTAAGGAATCATTTTGGAAAAAATAAACACAAGAATCTTTCCTCTCTGTCAGCTGCCCGAGGTGACGCCAGCCCAGGGGCTCCACCCCGCCTTGGGGAGCTGTGGGTGATGGACCCCACCCCAGACTCGCTGCGCCTCTCCTGGACAGTCCCCGAGGGCCAGTTTGACTCTTTTCTGGTCCAGTTCAGGGACAAGGATGGGCCTCAGGTGGTGCCTGTGGGGGGCCATGAGCGCTCTGTCACCATCAGCCCCCTGGATGCCGGCCGCAAGTACAGATTCCTTCTTTATGGCCTCCTGGGCAAGAAGCGCCATGGCCCCCTCACCGCTGACGGCACCACTGGTGAGGGGCACCCCCTGCCGGGTCCTGCTCTGCTCCCCTCAAGCCAGGGCAGCAGGTGGTCACTTGCGGTGACCTTTATTTGGCCCCAGCTACTCTGGCTCAGATCCAGCTCCCCGCATCCTTGCACAAGCCCCTAGCACCAGCCCTGCAGGACTCAACCATGCAAAGCCCTGTTTCTAGACCTCTTGATCCTGCCCTTCAGAGTCACCCAGACTTCCAGAAACAGCTCAGCCATTTCCCCTCCATGTCTCCATCTCAGAAGCCCGGAGTGGTATGGACGATACTGGAACAAAGCGTCCCCCAAAACCCCGTCTGGGGGAGGAGCTGCAGGTGACCAGCGTGACCCCAAACTCCGTGGGCCTCTCCTGGATGGTCCCTGAGGGTCAATTTGACTCTTTTGTGGTCCAGTACAAGGACAGGGACGGGCAGCCCCAGGTGGTGCCTGTAGAGGGCAGCCTCAGGGAGGTCAGCGTCCCAGGCCTGGACCCTGCCCACAGATACAAGCTGCTGCTCTACGGGTTGCATGGCAACAAGCGTGTGGGTCCCCTCTCCGCCACCGCCATAACTGGTGAGTACAGCAGCAGCCGGAACACCTGTGCCTGCTTCCCGCCTGGCTCTCCTGGTCTAAATGGCCCATAAGATCTCTGAGCTTCCTGTTTATGTCATTTCCATTGATCCTTAAAGTTTCCTTGTGCCCATTTGCAGTCAATTCCCTCAACTTCAGTCTCTGGCGGCCACTGATCTGCGTTCTATCATTATAGTTTTGCCTTTTGAATCATTTTGTGTAACAGAATCAAACAATGCACAGTCTCATGTCTTGCACTTGGCATCATGCTTTGGAAATTCATTCATGTACATCAATTAGTCCTTTTATTGCTGACTTTTTGCCTTCACACCCTCTCCTTCCCTCCTCCTGAGAGTCTTGGTGCAGCGTCAGACCAGTCATCCCTCTCTGCTTTTGTTTCTGAAACAGCGCACAGGGAAGAAATTGAAGCCAAGACCACAACCCCCACCCCTTCAGTACCTGTGCCCCGCCTTGGGGAGCTGATGGTAGAGGAGGCCATGCCATATACTCTGCACCTCTCCTGGATGGTGACTGAGGGAGAATTTGACTCCTTTGAGGTCCAATACACAGATCGAGATGGGCAACTCCAAGTGGTCAGTATAGGGGGCGACCAGAATGACATCATCCTCTCTGGTCTGGAGTCTGACCATAGATACCTGGTGACCTTGTTCGGTTTCTATGACGGGCAGCGTGTGGGTCCTGTCCAGATAGAGGCCCTAACAGGTGAGAACTCTGTGCACTCTTCCTCCTTCCAGATGGCTGGGAGAGTCCAAAGGACAACAAAGTCCCTACGGACACCCTGCCCCTCTCTCAAGTCCTCTCTCTCTATGTCTCTGCTCAGTCCCACAGGAGGAAGAGGATGAGCCTTCAGAACCTCCCACCACAATACCTGACCCTCCCATAATGCCAAGCCTTGGGGAGCTGACAGTGATAGATGCCTCCCCTGACTCCCTGAGTCTGTCCTGGACAGTCCCCGAGGGCCAGTTTGAACACTTCCTGGTCCAGTACAAGAATGGGGACAGGCAACCCAAGGCAGTGAGGGTGCCAGGGTACGAGGATGGGGTCACCATCTCGGGCCTGGAGCCAGACCACAAATACAAGATGAACCTGTACGGCTTCCATGGTGGTCAGCGTGTGGGCCCCGTGTCTGCCATTGGGGTGACGGGTGAGTGCACGGCAGGAGCCCCAGGATGGGACCTGTGGCAGGTCCACCTTCATGCCCTTTGGTGGCAAGGGTCTGTTCAGTAACTACAGACCTGCTTGTGGCTGAGACTGCCGCTGTGCCTTCCTCTATGGTTGATTACTAGCTCCTCTTGGGCAGAGGTGCCATTGAGAGTTTTGCTGTACTGGTGGCTGTCCCAGGTTCCCCACTGCTGATCCCAGAGCTTGTCATGTTTGTTAGCTGTCAGCTGACAGGACCACCCAGTTCCAAGAATTGTCTCTGAACTGACCTCAGCTGTCCCAGTCGTGACCTTGGCTTTTCCTTCCTTCTTCCCAAGACCCAAGGATACCCTCCAGGGACCCTGGCTCACTCTCTCTGTGTCCCCTCTTCTCAGATGCAGAAGAGACACCAAGTCCTGCAGAACCCAGCACAGAGCCCCCAGACACCCCCGAAGAGCCACTCCTGGGCGAGCTGACAGTGACAGGATCATCTCCAGACTCACTCAGCCTCTCCTGGACCGTCCCCCAGGGCCGCTTTGACTCCTTCACTGTCCAGTACAAGGACAGGAATGGGCGGCCCCAGGTGGTGCGTGTCGGGGGTGAGGAGAATGAGGTCACTGTGGGGAGCCTGGAGCCTGAGCACAAGTATAAGATGCACCTGTACGGCCTCCACGAGGGGCAGCGCGTGGGCCCTGTGTCCACTGTAGGCGTGACAGGTGAGTGTGGGCTGCAGACTCCTCTGGGTTGAGTGTCAAAAAATGGAGCCTCCTGTGTCTCCTCTACTGGAGACTCAGGACCCAAGGTCTCAAACCTCTTACCCACACCCTTTCCACTAAGGCCTCAGAACAGGTGTGATCTGGGGGCAGAAAGAGCAAATCCCAGAGAAAAGGCCCATGTGGGAGAGTCCCCAGGGGACTGAGTCATCTCAGGAGGCAATTCCCTGACTGGTTGTGGCTCTCTGCTTTTCCTTAGAACTCTTGAGAGAATTCTTTTTGTGAGATTGGGACACATTTTTTAAATACTGGTAATTCACTCAAATATTTGTTAAATAACATTCAAACATATAGACAAAGAAAAAGAATAGTATCATGACCTCTCGTGTATCCTTCATCCTGCCTCAACCAGGTGTCAACTCCTGGCCATTCTGGCTCATCTCTGTCCCACCCACTTCCTGCCCTCCCCCACTGGAATGTGTTTTTTTATTAATACCTTCATGGAGATAGAATTCATGTGCCATTTAAGTGTAGGACTTATTGATTTTAATGTATTTACCTACTTTTGCAACCATCACCACAATCTAATTTTATAACTTTTCTATCACCCCAAAAGGAAATCTTGGGTCCAGACCCATCCTTATCCTAGTTCTAGTCCACAACAAATCTACTTTTCTATAGATTTGCCTTTTCTGGACATTTCATATAAACAGAATCACAAAATATGTGCTCTTTTGTGTCTGGCTTCCTTCACTGAGTACAATGCTTTTGAGGTTTGTTGATGTTGTAGTATGTAGCAATACCTCATTGCTTTTTATTGCCAAGCTGTATTGCATTGTATAAATATACCACTGCAGTATCTTAAAAATAATCCCAGACACTCTATACATTCATCAATAAATGTTTAAATGTATGTCCCTTTACAAAAAGATTATTATTTTTTTAGTCCACGGTACAATTATCATACCTTTAAAAAATGAACAATCTTTCCTTGATGTCATCAAGTATCCGGGTAGTGCTACAGTCTCCTAATTGTCTCTTAACTGTTGTTTTCCAATTTGTTGTTGGAATCAGGTCCATATAAGGAGGACACATTGCAATTGAGGACTGGAATTTTATTTATTTATTTATTTAATTTGCTTTTTTTTGAGTTGGAGTCTCTCTCTGTTGCCCAGGCTGGAGTACCGTGGCACGCTCACAGTCACCCCAGCATCGACCTGCTGGGCTTCAGCAGTCCTTCTGCCTCAGCCTTCCAAGGAGCTGGAACTACAGACACGTGCTACCACACCCAGCTAATTTTTTTTATTTATTGTTGAGATGAGGTCTCGCCAAGTTGCCCAAGCTGGTGTCGAACCCACAGGTTCAGGTAATCCACTTGCCTCAGCCTCCCAAAGTGCTGGGATTACAGGTTTGAGCCATTGCACCCGGCCTTAGAATTTTAAATAAGGTAGTCAGGGAAGGTCCCCCAAAACAGGTGATGTTTGAACAAAGACTTAAAGGAAGTATAGACAAAAGGCATGCTGATATCTGAGGAAAGAACATTTAGAGGGAATAGTCTATGCAATGGCCCTGAGGTAGGAGGCTACCTGGCATGTGTGAGGAGGCCACAACAGGACTTTGATGATCATAATCAGAAATGGGTCTTCAGTGTGGTGACTCACACCTATAATCCTTGGGAGGTGGAAGTGGGAGGATTGCTTGAGTCCAGGACTTTGAGACCAGCCTGGGCAACATAGTGAGACCTTGTCTCTACAAAAAAATTAGCCAAGTGTGGTGGCACGTGCCTATAGTCCCAGCTACTCAGCAGGCTGAGGCAGAAGAGTCACCTAATTCAGGAGGTCGAGGCTGAGGTGAGCAATGATCATACCACTGCACTCCAGCCTGAGTAATAGAGTGAGACCCTGTCTTGAAAAGAAAAAGAAAGAAAGAAAGAAACAGGTCTTAAGTTTGGCCCAGAGAGGGCCCAGCTTCTGATCCATGTCCAAGAAAACTGGAGATGCAACAACTCCTTTCAGCAACAGGAAAGATTCTGTTTGTATCTTTTCCCAGCCCCCAAAGAAAAGCCCCCTGATGCCCCTCTTCTGAAGCCACGCCTTGGGGAGCTGACCGTGACAGATGCCACCCCTGACTCCCTGAGCCTGTCCTGGACGGTCCCTGAGGGCCAGTTTGACCACTTCCTGGTCCAGTACAAGAATGGGGATGGGCAGCCCAAGGCGGTGCGGGTTTTGGGGCACGAGGATGGGGTCACCATCTCGGGCCTGGAGCCAGACCACAAGTACAAGATGAACCTGTATGGCTTCCATGGTGACCAGCGCATGGGCCCTGTCTCTGCTGTCGGTTTAACTGGTGAGTGAGTAGCAGGGTGCTGGGCCCTGCCCAGAGCTGGACTCAATTTCTCTTTTATTGCCTGTTTTCTGGTATCTTTATTCCTCTTCCCCTGAGACTGAGCCTGCCAAGCTCCTGGGAATGGTTCTGTTGCTGTCTTTACTCCAAGCCTTTGGTGTTATTCCTGGCCTCTTACAATTTACACATGGGCCTTTTGGGTCCTTGAAGAGGCAGGGGACCAGGGGACTATCACAGGCTCAGGCACACCTGGGGTTGACCATAGCCTCAGCCTATTTGAGCTGTGTGATCTTGAAAGAATCATACAACTTCTCTGTGCCTCTCCCCAACTGTAAAGAGGGGATAACCACACCCACCTTGAAGGGTGGGTGTGAGTGTGAATGACTCACAATAAAATGTATCTACAGGCTTTCCCTCCTGAGGAAGGTAGGTAGTTCCTGAAAACCCCTGAGGGCAGATTCTCATAATTATCATCTCTTTCAGTGGGAAAAATTGTATATGTTCCCCAGGCCCCCACATTGAGACCCATTTTATGCTAAAGCAACACCGAATCCTGTTAACATGGGTACTATTACTCTAACAGTTAATTCTAGTCATGTGCGCTTCACAAGGTGTTTTTTTCTTCACTAGTTACTCAATAACAAGGCTCTTGGTTGCTTTGTTAGCCTCTTTTATAGCTGTTGCCCCCTAGATGTTTCAGACCCAAGTCCCAAACAGAACAGACAAATCAATGCTGTGATTTTGTAATTCAACTGTAAAGACATAATAAAGCCCATAAAGAACAGAAAAGATTAAATAAATCAATACAAACAAAGCATTGATTTCACACAGGCCAAAAGAGGGGGTGTAACTGGAGGCGTGATCTCTGCCATCAGTCAGCAGAGCTACTGCAAAGTCCCAGGTCCGCCCAGCTGCAAAGATGCCCTCATGTGGCCTCAGCTCTCTATCCTCAGCTGTGAAATCTAAACTGATTTCTAAAAAATGCTCGGAATGAGGTGGAATTTCCAAGCCCAAGTAGATGTACCTCTTGATGCTATGTGTTTGTTATGTTTGGTGCTTTGTTGTTGTTGTTTTGAGCCGGAGTCTCACTCTGTTGCCCAGGTTGGAGTACAGTGGCACAATCAGTCTTTCTACCTCAGTCAGTGCTTCCACCTTAGTCTTCTGAGTAGCTGGGACACAGGTGCACACCTCCATGCCCAACTAAATTTTTTATTTTATTGTGGAGTTGAAATTTTACCATGTTGTTCAGGCTGCTCTCGAACTCCTGGCTCAGAGAATCCTTTCACCTCAGCCTCCCAAAGTGCTGGAATTATAGGAATGAGCCACTGAACCTGGCCTGATGTTCTTATAAAGTATGAGTTCTGTCCTATTAAACAGATTCCATCAGCAGCTCCTAAGGGTTCGGTACATGCACAGGTTGAACATCATGGGGGACCCTACTCTGTATTGCCACAAATGTGCTCTGTCCCCTGTTAACTGAACATTCAAGGCAGAGAAATGGTACCCGAACCTTGGGGCCCTGGCTTCCAGGCTGGGCCCTCATGTGTTTAACAGAAATCCCAGAATCCCCTGGCTAGAAGGATCCCCAGAGCACTAACCCATTCTCTCTATCTTCTGATGCAACCTCAGGAAAGGACGAAGAAATGAGCCCAGTCCCAACAGAACCTCCCACCACGACCACCGAGCCGACCATCAAACCAACCCTGGGGGAGCTGATCGTGACAGATGCTACCCCTGACTCCCTGAGCCTGTCCTGGACAGTCCCTGAGGGTCAGTTTGACCACTTCCTGGTCCAATACAAGAATGGGGACAGGCAGCCCAAGGTGGTGAGGGTGCCGGGGCAAGAGGACAGCGTCACCATCTCGGGCCTGGAGCCAGACCACAAGTACAAGATGAACCTGTACGGCTTCCATAGTGGCCAGCGTGTAGGCCCTGTGTCTGCCATCGGGGTGACAGGTGAGTGGATGGTGGGAGTCCCAGGATGGGATCTGTGGGAAGTTCACCCTTATGCCCTTTGATGACTACTAGCAGGAGTGGCGGCAGGGGTCTGGTCAGTAACCACAGATTTGCTTGTGGCTGAGGCTGCAGCTCCCCCTATGCCTACCTCTGTGGTTGACCGCTGGCTCCTCTGGCCAGAGAGGAGCCATTGGGAGCTTTGCTGTGTTGATGGCTGTTTCAGTTTACCCACCACTGACCCCAGAGCTTGTCATGTTCGTTAGCTGTCAGCTGACAGGACCACCCAGTCCTAAGGAATGTCTTCTCTGAACTGACCTCAGATTCCCTAGTGATGGCGCTGGCTTTTCCCTCCTTCTTCCTAAGACCTGAGGACATCCCCCACGGACCCTGCCTCACCTTCTTTGTGTCCCCTCTTCTCAGATGCAGAGGAAGAGACCCCCAGCCCCACAGAACCCAGCACGGAGGCCCCAGAGCCCCCTGAGGAGCCACTCCTGGGGGAGCTGACGGTGACAGGATCGTCCCCAGACTCGCTGAGCCTCTCCTGGACGGTCCCCCAGGGCCACTTTGACTCCTTCACCATCCAGTACAAGGGCAGGGATGGGCGGCCCCAGGTGGTGCGTGTCGGGGGCGAGGAGAATGAGGTCACCGTGGGGGGCCTGGAGCCCGGGCGAAAGTACAAGATGCACCTGTATGGCCTCCACCAGGGGCAGCGCGTGGGCCCTGTGTCCACCGTGGGTGTGACAGGTAAGTGAGTGTGAGGTGGGCAGGGGTCAAGGAGATGTCCTCAGCGGATAACTACCTTTCTCTCATGGGCACTTTGTTAATGTTCTGCTCTTTTATCAGCTCCTGTGGGGCTAGGTCTTGGCTCCCCTTTCATGCTCTCTCCACAGCTCTTGGCTATGGCTCGAGCCTAGTGGTCTGGCCTTTGCCTTGTTGCAGGCTCATGTCCACTCATAGTCAGCCATCGGCCAAATCCAAGGGTGACATATGTAAGCACACACCAAGCCTGATTTACCAGCATTTTCCTTTCTTCCTATCTTTTTTTTTTTTTTTGAGTTGGAGTCTCACTCTGTCGCCCAGACTGGAGTGCAGTGGCCACTCCCGACCACCGCAGCCTCGACCTGCTGGGCTCTGGCGATCCTTCCGCCTCAGCCTTCCAAGTAGCTGGAACTACAGGTGCGCGCTACCACGCCCGGCTCATTTTTTGATTTATTGTAGAGATGAGGTCTCACCAAGTTGCCTAGGTGGGTCTCGAACCTGCGGGCTCAGGCAATCCACTCACCTCAGCCTCCCAAGGCGCGGGATTACAGGCTGAGCCACCAAGCCCGGCTCTTTCTTCCTATCTTATTCACAGCATTATTTGTTATAACTACATATACACACACAAAAGAAACAACCCAACATCAAACTACATTGGAATAACTAAATAATTTAAGCAACATCTATAAAATGAGCCATTATGCCACCATTGAAATGTTTTAACATAAGAGCATTATTTTGTAATGTTATATTGAAAAAAGAGAGTCCCAAATTTTTGTTAGGATGCTAATCACAACCATTTGAAAACAGCAAGCATGGCAGGAAGACTGGAAAGAAACACATCCCACGGGATACATGGTTTGTTTGGTAGAATAGAATGTTCAGCACTTTTTTTTTCTGTTTTATTCTGTTCTGCATAGTCCAAATTTTCTCAAATAGCAAATATTTCTTTTATAATCAGAGAAAAAGAGAAAATATATAATTTCTTCTTTTTTATGTTCCATCTGTTTTCTCTCCTGTCATTCTTGTAGCCAATTTTATTTTTAATTATGACAAAGTCAAAATCTCTAGTCCATAAGAAATTGAGGGGGGAAATCACAAGGTAAATTAAATTCCAAAAATGCAGCCAGGTTGCCTTTTCTAAGTCATTCTCAGTCAGGTTCTTATGCCTGGTTTAGCCTGTTTCTTGAGAGTTCCTAGGACAGGGAAGAATTGGCCCTTCTGAGAGCTGCCCTCTTACAGGCAGGTTGCTGCCTCTGCGACACCAAGGGAGCGGGTTGTGAGTTGTGCTCACCTTCTGAAGACCATAAAGAAGAGGAACTACTCTCAGTCTCCGCAACTCCTGGGAGACAAGCCTCGCTTCTATATGTGTGTTCAGAGGGGAGTCTGTGTTTTGGGGAAGAGGGAGAATAGGGAATCATTGGAAATGAACACTTTAAAAAGTCACACCCTGAGGATAAGCTGTTAATTCTTGTCCACTGAAGTTTAGGTTTGCTTTCCTTACCCTTGTCACAGTGAATCACAGCCTGCACAGGAGAGAGAAGTTAGGATGATAGACCCACATCCCTGCCCTCCCTGTACCACTGGCATTGCCCTCTGCCCCTCCCCTCCCTTAATTTTTTTTAGTTCACATTTTTCTAGTGGAAATAATATAGCAGCATTATGGAAAGCATAAAAAAAAGAAAAAACCCTCATAATCCCACCTTGTGACCCAGTAACTGCCGTTAATAACAACGTGCACAGCACATATTTCCTTTCTTCATTTTGCATGCAGCTCATTTTTTTTTTTTTTGAGTCGGCATCTCATTCTGTTGCTCAGACTGGAATGCAGTGGCATGTTCACGGCCACTGCAGCCTTGACCTGCTGGGCTCAGATGATCCTTCCACTTCAGCCTTCAAAGTAGCTGGAACTACAGGCATGCATCACCACACCCAGCTAATTTTTTTATTTATTGTAGAGATGAGTTCTAGTCAGGTTGCCCAGGCTGGTCTCGAACCTGTAGGCTCAGGCAATCCTCTCGCCTCCGCCTCCCAAAGTGCTAAGATTACAGGCATGAACCACTGCGCCTGGCTGCAGTTAATGTTTTAAAGATGTAGTCAGAGTGTTCATGTAACTCTTTGTTCTTTCTTTTTTGTTCACAGATTGCACTGTAATCATTCACCTTGTGGCTATACAGCTAGCTTTAATCATCATTTTAATGGTTATCTGATACTTTACGGTGAAAGCACTATAACAAAATTAATCATCTTTCATGGGTCATTTAGGTTCCTGACACTTTTTGCTGTCATGGATAATCCTATAATGAATTCTTCCATGCTATAACTTTTTCCTACTTTCAATAATTTTCTTAGGATAGATGCCCAGAACTGGGATTATTGGGTCAAAGGAAATGAGCATTATTTTGGCTCCTGACACACATATCCCCATTGGCTTCTGAAAGTTTATAACAGTGCAGTCCTGCCAGCACTGCATGATGAGGGTTGGGGGCTCCCTCACCAGCTCTTATTCCAAGAATGACGGAATGGCAAATACAAAGGCTACATGAGCCTTTGAACCTAACCTCAAAGAGCATGTTTGATGAATGAACTTAGTTGACATCACCACCTAAGCAAGAAGCCCTTACAGTCTGTATTGCCCTATTTCTCAGCTGCACAAGAGGATGTGGATGAGACCCCCAGCCCCACAGAGCCCAGCACAGAGTCACCAGAACATCCTGAGGAACCGCTCCTGGGGGAGCTGACAATGACAGGATCCTCCCAAGACTCCCTGAGCCTCTCCTGGACCGTCCCCCAGGGCCACTTTGACTCCTTCACCATCCAGTACAAGGACAGGGATGGGAAGCCCCAGGTGGTGCGTGTCAGTGGTGAGGAGAATGAGGTCACCGTGGGGGGCCTGGAGCCTGGGCACAAGTACAAGATGCACCTATATGGCCTTCATGAGGGGCGGCGCGTGGGCCCTGTATCCACTGTGGGTGTGACAGGTGAGTGAGTTGTGGGGTGGGCAGGATGGGGAAGATGCCTTAAGAAGATGTTCCCTTTTCTACTATATTCTTATGTATGTTTCTGTTCTAATGGGGCCCAAAGTCATGGAGATGGAGACTGTGAACGAGCAAATAAAGCAAAGGAGGATGAGCATGTGACATGGAAGCCCAAGGGTCAGGCCAGGACCAGTCAGGGATGCCTCACCCTTCCCACTGGTGCCCAGGAGACAGCAGAGACCTGGCATCAGGCAGGTCTTAGCTTGTGGCAGCTTTAGAGAGAAGATGAAGGGTGTGTCAGATCATGTCACAACTGGTGCAAAGACCCAGAGGCTAGAAAGAGCATGGGTCACGAGAAGAACTGACAGGACTGAGCATGATGTCTTTGGAGTTGCCCAGAGGGTCTTACACTGTGGGAGGAGATGGAGCAGCTCACAAAGGTCTCCAGGGATGAGGAGGTGGTTGCCCAAGTCTAAATTGAGTTGGACTCCTGCAGCTGTACTTGTAGGAATCTCATCCTGGCTGTCATGTGGAGCATGGAGGGCAGGAGACAGAGATGAAGAAGGCGGGAACTGTCCAGTAGGGAGGTGATGACCCCGGTGAGAGGTGACAGTGGCCCAAACCAGGACCCTGGGCTGCAGGTGGGTGGGGGGAGGCGTTCAGAGAACTGGGAAGAAATTGGAGCACACTCGGGATCTGACAGCTGGTAAGAGCCAGGTGCAGGGACCATGCCAAGGTCCTGCTGAGGAGGGTGTGCTGAGCTTCTTCTGGAGTGAAGACAGGAGCCCAGTGAACAGAGATGCCTAGGACACAGAGGCCATGTGAGCCTTGCTCAGAAGAGAGGCAGTGCTGAAGGCATAGGGACAAGTCGCCAGGGTGTAAGAGGTAGGGGTGGGTGGGGTAAGGTGGGGGCATCAGAGTGAGAGGATGGGACAGGCCCTTGGGAGGGGATTGGAGAGGAGATGTCCTAGAGCCACTGTGGGCAGCCTCGTCCTGCTCTTGGGCACTTGATTTTTGGTTTTTGTTTTTATTTTGTTTTCTTGAGGTAAGGTCTCACTCTGTCATCCAGGCTGGAGTGCTGTAGCATGCTCATGGCTACCTCAGCCTTTACCTGCTAGGCTCAAGTGATCCTTCCTCCTCAGCCTTCCAAGTAGCTGGGACTATAGGTGCACACCACCTTGCCTGGCTAATTTTTTTAAAAATTTATTGTGGAGATGAGGTTTTGCCAAGTTGCCCAGACTAGTCTCACACCCCTGGGCTCAGGCAGTCCTCTTGCTTCTTCCTCCCAAAGTGCTGGCATTAACCACCATGTTGACCTACTTTATGTTGTGTGACACACCCTTTCTGGGCTGAACTGAGAACTGAGGACCTCACTGTCCCTAAACGTGTCTGTCCAGCTACAAAGGATGAAGCCATGACTACCCAAGCAGCACCAACCATGACACCTGAGCCTCCCATCAAGCCAACCCTGGGGGAGCTGACTGTGACAGATTCCAACCCCGAATCCCTGAGCCTGTCCTGGACAGTCCCTGAGGGCCAATTTGACCACTTCCTGGTCCAGTACAAGAACGGAGATGGGCAGCCCAAGGCAGTGCGGGTGCCTGGGCACGAGGACAGGGTCACCATCTCAGGCCTGGAGCCAGACCACAAGTACAAGATGAACCTGTATGGCTTCCACAGTGGCCAGCGTATGGGCCCTGTGTCTGCCATTGGGGTCACAGGTGAGTGAACGGAGGGAGTCCCAGAATGGGACCTGTGGGAAGTTCACCTTCATGCCCTTTGGTGACATCTAGCAGGGGTGGTGGCAAGGGTCTGATCAGTAACCACAGACCTGCTTGTGGCTGAGGCTCCCTCTGTGCCTTCCTCTGTGGTTGACCACTGGCTCCTCTGAGCAGAGAGAGGCCATCAGGAGGTTTTCCGTGCGGGTGGCCGTTCAGGTTCCCACCACTGACCCCAGAGCTTGTCATGCTCGCTAGCTGTCAGCTGACAGGACCACCCAGTCCCAAGGATTGTCTTCTCTGAACTGACCTCAGATCACCCAGTCACGGCCTTGGAGTCTCCATCCTTCTCCCCAAGACCCAAGGACATCCCCCAGGGACCCTGCCTCACTCCCTCTGTGTCCCCTCTTCTCAGCTGCAGAGGAAGAGACCCCCAGCCCCACAGAACCCAGCACGGAGGCCCCAGAGCCCCCTGAGGAGCCACTCCTGGGGGAGCTGATGGTGACAGGATCGTCCCCAGACTCGCTGAGCCTCTCCTGGACGGTCCCCCAGGGCCACTTTGACTCCTTCACCATCCAGTACAAGGACAGGGACGGGCGGCCCCAGATAGTTCGTGTCGGGGGCGAGGAGAATGAGGTCACCGTGGACGGCCTGGAGCCTGGGCGCAGGTACAAGATGCACCTGTATGGCCTCCACCAGGGGCAGCGCGTGGGTCCTGTGTCCACTGTGGGAGTGACAGGTGAGTGAGTGTTGGGTGAGTTAGGGCTTGAGAATTTGCCCTAGAAGATGTTTCTCTCTATACACTTTGGTTTCATGAAAACATAAATATTCTCACCAGCTGTGCCATTTTTGCATGTCCAAATGTCTGGGGATCCTGTTAAAAGGCAGATTGGGATTCAGCAGGGTTGAGCTGGGGCCAGAGATTCTGCATTTCTAGCAAGATCCTCCTGATGCCAACCCATGGAACTGATCACACTTTTAGTAGCAAAGCTTCTCACAATGAAGGAATTGGACCCTCTTATAAAATTGTGAAGAGAATCTTGCTTGCGTCCCTGATTTCTCACAGAGTGTTAATCTCTGTGGAGTTGACTGGGGCCCATGAAGTAAGACGGAAGGTGGTTAGGGTGAAGTGTCTTAACTGACCACCCCATAATCCTATTGTTGGAATATTAGCGGACTCTTTACTCCAGTGGTCAAATTATTTATTCAACAAGGCATCCCATACCCTCATCCAGGCACCGTGATTTTAGGGTATCAATGTCCTCCAACCAAAGAGCATCAGAAACTCACCTGTAATTGACCAGATGGGGTTAAGCTCTGTGCAGTGCAGGAAGGCCGTGGGGTAATCAGGAAGGGGTTTAGAAAAGAGTTTAGGATTCAGGCTTGCATTTGGTGATTTGAGGGAGGGTTTAAGAAAGTGGGGTTTTGCTCTGTATTGGATGCTGTCACAAAGAAGGAGTAATTCTATGACTGGGAGTCTTACTGAGTGTATCTATGGGGAGGTCAGCTAGACCAAGGCCAAGGTAATTGGGAAAGAAGCAGCCATCACTCAGATTAGCTGGATGGATAATATTTTGTCATTTTGGTGGTTTGGAAAATGTTTGAGTTTGTCTATGTTGAGACTTGATTACAGACAGGCCTTGTTTTGTCTTGATCCATCATGGTGACATATGGCCTAGTCTGATGTTGATGTTCCATAAAGTTGTGTGCTCCACAGTACCACACCAAGACTGAGCTGTGCCGGGCCAGCTCCAAGCAACCATAGCCAGGAGGAGAGGAGGGGGCAGCTCACGGATATCAGGGCTGCTTTTCACTTTCTCAGGGGGAAGCTGGAAAGTGACCCACACAAATTCATATTTTCAAGGGGCTCACAGTTGTGGGCACAGGCATAAAAACCAAGAAGTATAGCAAAAGAGGATGAGTATGTAAAGCCTGGAGCAGGACAGGATTGGGAAGGGACAACTAAGCCACCCTGCCCATGGGTGTCCAGTGGACAGGAGAGACCTGAGTCCGGCAGGCCTTATCTTGTGGCAGCTTTAGAGAAAGACAAAGGGAGTGTCAGACCATGTCAGAGCTAGAAAAAGCATGGCCCATGAGAGGAAATTAGAGGACTGAGTGTGATGTCCTTGGAGGTACACAGAGGGTCTTGCAGTGCGGGAGGAGGTGGGGAAGCTCATGAAGCCTGGGGTCTCCAGGGATGAGGAGGTGGCCACACAGGTCTGTGCTAAGGATGGGTTCCAGCAACTGTGCTTGTAGGAAGCTCATCCTGGCTGCCATGTGGAGTATGGAGGGCAGGAGACAGGGATGGAGGAAGTGGGGACTGTCCAGTAGGGAGATGGTGACCCCAATGAGAGATGAGAGTGGCTCAAACCAGGATCGTGGGGCTGGAGGTGGGGGAGGGGAACCATCCAGGGAACTCAGGGTAGAGAGTGGGGAACATTCTGGGGATCTGACAGCTAATGAGGGCCCAGTGAAGAAAAACGCCCCAAGTCCTGGCTGGGGAGGGTGTGCTGAACTTGTTCTGGAGTGAAGACAGGAGCCCAGTGAACAGAGATGCCAATGAGACCCCAGTGTAGGGAGGCCCAGGACACAGAGGCTGTGTGGGCCTCACTCAGAAGAGAGGTGGTACTGGAGGACACAGACAAGTCACCTGGGTGTGGTGGGGTGTGGGGGTCAGGGTGAGGAGATAGACAGGCCCCAGGGAGAGGATTGGAGAGGCTATGTGCTAGGGCCTATGTGGGCGGCACCATCCTGCTCTTGGGCACTTTATGTTTTATGACATGCTCTTTCTATGCTGAACTGAGGACTGAAGACCTCACTGTCCACTAACATGTCTGTTCAGCTCCAGAAGATGGAGTTATAACCACCCAAGTGGCACCCACCACGACCCCCGAGCCTCCCATCAAGCCACGCCTAGGGGAGCTGACCGTGACAGATACTACCCCCGACTCCCTGAGCCTGTCCTGGGCAGTCCCCGAGGGCCAGTTTGACCACTTCCTGCTCCAGTACAAGAATGGGGCCGGGCAGCCCAAGGTGGTGCGGGTGCCAGGGTATGAGGACAGTGTCACCGTCTCAGGCCTGGAGCCAGATCACAAGTACAAGATGAGCCTGTACGGTTTCCACGGTGGCCAGCGCATGGGCCCCGTGTCTGCCATCGGGATGACAGGTGAGTGCACGGTGGGAGCCACAGGTTGGGACCCAGCAGGAAGGTCACCCTCTCTCTGGTGATGGGTGAATAGACCCATGAAGCCCATCTCCTCTAGGCTGAGGCATGGTATGCTCTGTGCCTTTTTCCTGGTCTTCCTGAGAACTGTCAGGTCCTCCTGGACAGAAAAGGACCCATTTACCTCTGCTGGTGGCTGTTGCAGGTTCCCCACTGCTGGCCCCAAAGCTTGTCATGCTCACTAGCTGTCAGCTGACAGGACCACCCAGCCCCAAGGATCATCTTCTCTGAACTGACCTCGGATCCCCCAGTCATGGTGTTGGTTTCTCCTTCCTTCTCCCCAAGACCCAAGGACATCCCCCAGGGACCCTGCCTCACTCTCTCTGTGTCCTCTCTTTCAGCTGCAGAGGAAGAAGCCCCCAGCCCCACAGAAGCCGGCATGGAGGCCCCAGCGCCCCCCGAGGAGCCACTCCTGGGAGAGCTGATGGTGACAGGATCGTCCCCAGACTCGCTGAGCCTCTCCTGGACCGTCCCCCAGGGTCACTTTGACTCTTTCACCATCCAATACAAGGACAAGGACGGGCGGCCCCAGGTGGTGCGTGTTGGGGGCGAGGAGAATGAGGTCATCGTAGGGGGCCTGGAGCCCGGGCGCAAGTACAAGATGCACCTGTATGGCCTCCACGAGGGGCAGCGCATGGGCCCTGTGTCCACCGTGGGTGTGACAGGTAAGTGAGTATGAGGTGGGCAGTGTGGGGAAGATGGCCTTAGAAGATTTCTCTTTTTTCCCATCTTCATGAAAACACATAAATATTCTCCACAACACTTATTTTGTTTGTCCAAATACCTGGAGTTTTTTGCTAAAAGGCAGATTCAAATTCAGCAGAGTTGGCTGGGGCCAGGTGTCTTTCTAATAAGATTCTTCTTTATATGGATGTTACTAATCGGCATCTTGGTTTTTCATTGTGGTAACGTATATATAACAAAATTTATCATCTTAAGCTACTTTTTTCTTTTTTTTTTTTTGAGTCAGAGTCTCAGTCTGTCGTCCAGACTGGAGTGCAGCATCACCCTCATGGCTTACCACAGTTTGGACCTTCTGGGCTCAGGTGGTCCTCTCACCTCAGCCTCCCAAGTAGCTGAGACTACAGGCCTGCACCACCACACCCAGTTAATTTTTGTATTTTTCTTAGAGACGAGGTCTTGCCACATTGCCCAGGCTGGTCTACAACTCTTGGGCTCCTGGGCTCAAGACAATCTTCTTACCTCACCTCCCAAGGTTCTGGGATGGCTGACATCTGTAATCCCAGCACTTTGGGAGGCTGAGGTGAGAGGATTGCCTTAACTCATTCACAATCACTGATGTGAAATCACATCATTCCAAATTATGTTCCTCGTTGCCACTGATGCAAATTTACATCTTTGCAAATTCTGTTTCTGAATAATATATATTCGGTTAGAATGTGAATAAATATACAAAGTACGAAATGCTAGTCAGAGTGGCATTTAGCACAAATACTGGATATGTCTGCAACTTTCAGCTATATTGTGAAAAAGATGACAATTTAGAAAAGACCATTTCACTTGTACTTAACAACAGAAGTTTGCAGCAATGAACTTCAGATTTTTTTTTTTATTTTCACTCACAATTAGTATTAGGAAAGTGAAAAATTTGCTGGTCACGAATGTGTTCATAAGTACATTCACATTGTTGTGCAGCCATCACTGGTATCCATCTCAAAACTCTTCTTCCAAGACTGAAACTCTGTACCCATTAAACACAAACTCTCCTTTCTCTCCTCACCCAACCCCTGGCGAACACCATTCCACTCTCTACTCTCTGTCTCTGTGAATCTGATCCTCCTGGGTCCCTCACATAAGTGGCATCATGAAGTATTTGTCTTTTCTAACCGGCTAATTTTACCAAGCTTAACATCTTTAAGATTCATGAATGTTGCAGCATCTGTCAGAAGTTCTGTTCTTTTATGGCTGAATGATATTTTATTTGATATGTATATCACGCTTTGCTCATCCATCCATCCATTGATGACACTTGGATTGTTCCACCTTTTGGCTATTGTGAATAATGCTGTTATGAATAGCCGTGTACAAATAGCAAAACACATTTTGTAGTAAAGTTCCTCCCAACAACAGATCTGGAACCTTTTAGAATTTGTTGAAGTGAATTTTACATGCATCCATGAATCATCACAGAAGTTAGGGTTCTTATCCTAATGTTCTTATCCTAGTGATATAAATTTCTGTGCTAATGGGACTCACAATCAAGGAGATGCAGGCTGTGAACCAGCAAATAAAGCAAAGGGGGATGAGCTTGTGAAGTCCAGGGTTCAGGCCAGAACTGGGCAGGGATATCTCACTCTGCTCATGGGTGCTCAGGGGGACAGCAGAGACCTGAGGTCTGGCAGGCCTTAGCTTATGACAGCTATAGAGAGAAGACGAAGAGTATGTCAGGTCATGTCACAGCTGGTGCAAAGATCAGGAGGTCAGAAAGAACATGGGGCATGAGAGGAACTGAGAGGACTGAGTGTGAGTCCTTAGAGGTGCCCAGATGCTGTTGCAGTGTGGGAGGAGGTGGGGCAGCTCACAAAGCCTAGGGTCTCCAGGGGTGAGGAGGTGGTCACATAGGTGTGTGCTGAGATGGGTTCCTGTAATACTGGGTGCCATGTGGAGTGTGGAAGGTAAGAGACAGGGATGAAGGAGGCAGGGCCTGTCCAGTAGGGAGGTGGTGATGCCAGAGAGAGGTGACAGTGGCCCAAACCAGGATCCTGAGGCTGAAGGTGGGAAAGGGGAGGCATCCAGGGAACTCAGGGAAGAATGGGGCACACTCTGAGATTCTGGCAACTGAAAAGGGTAGTTTGCAGGAACACTCACCAGATTCTGCCTGGAGAGGGTGTACTGACCTTGTTCTAGAGTAAAGGCAGGAGCCCAGTGAACAGAAACCCTGATGAGTCCCCAGGGCAGGGAGGCCCAGGGTGCAGAGGCTGCATGGGCCTTGCTCAGAATAGAAGCAGTTCTGGAGGGAGAGGGAAAGTTGTCTGGATGTTGGTAGATGTGTGTGGGGGGGTTGGAGTGAGGTGAGGGGATGGGATAGGCCCCAGGGAGGGGATTGGAGAGGAGATGTGCTAGAAACACTGTGGGTGGCATCATCCTGCTCATGGGCACTTTGTATTTTGTGATGCACCCTTTCTATACTGAACTGAGGACTGAAGACCTCAATGTTCCCAAACTGTCTGTCCAGCTCCAGAGGATGAAGCTACGACTACCCAAGCAGCGCCCACCATGACCCCTGAGCCTCCCATCAAGCCACGCCTGGGGGAGCTGGCTGTGACAGATGCTACTCCCGACTCCCTGAGCCTGTCCTGGACAGTCCCTGAGGGCCAATTTGACCACTTCCTGGTCCAGTACAAGAACGGGGATGGGCAGCCCAAGGCAGTGCGGGTGCCAGGGTACCAGGACGGTGTCACCGTCTCGGCCTGGAGCCAGATCACAAGTACAAGATGAACCTGTATGGTTTCCACGGTGGCCAGCGTGTGGGCCCCGTGTCTGCCATCGGGATGACAGGTGAGTGCACGGTGGGAGCCACAGGGTTGGACCCAGCAGGAAGTTCACCCTCTCTCTGATGATGGGTGAATGAACCCATGAAGCCCATCTGCTCTAGGCTGAAGCATGGTATTCTCTGTGCCTTTTTCCTGGTCTTCCTGAGGACAGACAGGTCCTCCTGGACAGAAAAGGACCCATTTACCTCTGCTGGTGGCTGTTGCACGTTCCCCACTGCTGGCCCCAGAGCTTGTCATGTTCAATAGCAGTCAGCTGACAGGACCACCCAGCCCCAAGGATTGTCTTCTCTGAACTGACTTCAGTTCACCCAGTCGTGGCCTTGGCATCTCCCTCCTTCTCCTCAAGACCCAAGGACATCCCCCAGGGACCCTGCCTCACCCTCTCTGTGTTCACTCTTCTCAGCTGCAGAGGAAGAGACTCCCAGTCCCACAGAACCCAGCACAGAGGCCCCAGAGACCCCTGAGGAACCGCTCCTGGGGGAGCTGACGGTGACAGGATCATCCCCAGACTCACTGAGCCTCTCCTGGACCATCACCCAGGGCCACTTTGAGTCCTTCACCATCCAGTACAAGGACAGGGACGGGCGGCCTCAGGCAGTGCGTGTCGGGGCGAGGAGAATGAGGTCACCATGGGGGGTCTGGAGCCCGGGCGGAAGTACAAGATGCACCTGTATGGCTTCCATGAGGGGCGGCGCGTGGGTCCTGTGTCCACTGTAGGCATGACAGGTGAGTGAGTGAGAGATGGGCAGTGTGGGGAAGATGGCCTTAGATTTCTTTTTTCCTCCAACTTCATGAAAACATAAATATTCTCAATAGCATTTCTTCTTCGTGTTCAAATGCCTGGAGATTTTTGTTAAGAGGCGGATTCAAATTCAACAGAGTTGGCTAGGGCCATGGATTGTGTATTTCTAACAAGATTCTTCTTGATATTGATGTTGCTGATGGATACTTAGGATTTTCATTGTGGTGACATCTATATAGCATAAAATTTATGAAGAGTGTGTCAGGTCATGTTGCAGCTGGTGCAAAGACCAGGAGGTTAGAAAGAGCATGGGGCATGAGAGGACTGAGTGTGAGTCCTTGGAGGTGCCCAGACAGTGTTGCAATGTGGGAAGAGGTCATGGAGCCTGGGGTCTACAGGGATGAGGAGGTGGTTGCCCAAGTCTGAACTGAGATGGGCTCCTGCAGCTGTGCTTGTAGGAAGCTCATCCTGGCTGCCGTGTGGAGCGTGAAGGGCAGGAGACAGGGATGGAGGAGGCAGGGTCTGTCCAGTAGGGAGGTAGTAACCCGGGTGAGAGGTGTCAGTGGCCCAAAGCAGGATCCTGGGCTGCAGGTGAGGGAGGGGAGGCATCCAGGGAACTCAGAGGGGAGAGTGGGGCACACTCTGGGGATCTCACAGCTGGTGAGGGCCCAGTGCAGCCACACACCCCAGGTCCTGCGTAGGGAGGGTGCGCTGAACTTGTTCTGGAGTGAAGACCGGAGCTCAGAGGTGCTCAGGGCACAGAGGCAGCATGAGCCTTACTCAGAAGAGAGTCAGTGCTGAAGGTAGAGGGACAAGGTGCCAGAGGGTTGGAGGTAGGGGTGGGCGGGGTGAGGTGGGGGCATCAGGGAGCATCAGGGTGAGAGGATAGGACAGGTCCCAGGGAGGTGATTGAAGAGCAGATGGGCTAGAGCTGCTGCGGGCAGCATCGTCCTGCTCTTGGGCACTTTATGTCTTTATGTGACCCACCCTTTCTTTGCTGAACTGAGAACTGAGGACCTCTTCCTCCTCACTGTCTCCAAACATGTCTTTTTGGCTCTAGAAGACGAAGCCATGACCACCCAAGCGGCACTCACCATGACCCCCGAGCCTCCCATCAAGCCACGCCTAGGGGAGCTGACTGTGTCAGACGCCACCCCTGACTCCCTGAGCCTGTCCTGGACGGTCCCTGAGGGCCAGTTTGACCACTTTCTGGTTCAGTACAAGAATGGCGATGGGCAGCCCAAGGCAGTGAGGGTGCCGGGGTACGAGGATGGAGTCACCATCTCGGGCCTGGAGCCAGACCACAAGTACAAGATGAACCTGTACGGCTTCCATGGTGGTCAGCGTGTGGGCCCTGTGTCTGCCATTGGGGTGACAGGTGAGTGCACAGCAGGAGCCCCAGGATAGGATTTTTGGCTGCCCCACCCTCATGCCCTTGGTGACAACTAGTGGGAGTGGTGGCAGGAATCTGATCAGTAACCACAGACCTGCTTGTGGCTGAGGCTCCCTCTGTGCCTTCCTCTGTGGTTGACCACTGGCTCCTCTGAGCAGAGAGAGGCCATCAGGAGGTTTTCCGTGCGGGTGGCCGTTCAGGTTCCCACCACTGACCCCAGAGCTTGTCATGCTCGCTAGCTGTCAGCTGACAGGACCACCCAGTCCCAAGGATTGTCTTCCCTGAACTGACCTCAGGTTGCCCAGTCACGGCCTTGGCGTCTCCATCCTTCTCCCCAAGACCCAAGGACATCCCCCAGGGACCCTGCCTCACTCTCTCTGTGTCCCCTCTTCTCAGCTGCAGAGGAAGAGACCCCCAGCCCCACAGAACCCAGCACGGAGGCCCCAGAGCCCCCTGAGGAGCCACTCCTGGGGGAGCTGATGGTGACAGGATCATCCCCAGACTCGCTGAGCCTCTCCTGGACGGTCCCCCAGGGCCACTTTGACTCCTTCACCATCCAGTACAAGGACAGGGACGGGAGGCCCCAGATAGTTCGTGTCGGGGGCGAGGAGAATGAGGTCACCATGGAAGGCCTGGAGCCTGGGCGCAGGTACAAGATGCACCTGTATGGCCTCCACCAGGGGCAGCGCGTGGGCCCTGTGTCCACTGTGGGAGTGACAGGTGAGTGAGGGGACAGGTCTTTACCCTTGGTTCTCTTCTATACTCTTTTTTGCATCTTCTTTGAATCTGAGGCCCTCCTACTTCTGGGCCTCGAGGTCCCTGTCTTTTCTCACGTTTTGCCAATGATCCGACCTCATCCTTGAGCTGAGTGGAGACGTTGGAGTCAGATGAGCGTGTAGTCTGTGCCCCACGGTTTGTAGCTTCCTTCCTCCCATCATGGTCTAGAACCTCCATGTTGTTCATTTGTTCTGTCCTCAGGCTCCCTGAATGGGTATTTTAGTGACTCTGAACATTCTCCACAACCAGGCTTCCTGGATCAGTATTTGCCTCAAATGTGGGATTTCGCAAGTGTTTCTTGCCCTCTCTGTGCTTCACATCCCTGCAGAATGGGGGTGATCATCGTAAAGGCGCTTACTTCATATGTTATGTGATGGTTAAGGGCAGTAATATTTGTGTACTGCTTGCAGCAAACCCAGCACGTAGTAAGCACTTTAGAAGAGGCTGCTAGGAAACATTTATTCCACAACCTGGAGAGAGCACCGCCTCCTTTGGGCAGGGTTCTGTCTCCTGACCGTTCGGCCTCCTCTGCTCTTTTCCAGCCTCCCTGCCCACACAGCCCCCCGTGGAGCCCCGCCTGGGGGAGCTGGTTGTGTCAGCGGTGACCTCGGACACAGTGCAGCTCTTGTGGACGGTGGCCCAGGGTCCCTTTGACTCCTTTCAGATCCAGTACAGGGATACACAGGGGCAGCCCCAGGCAGTGCCCGTGAGCAGAGACCAGCGAGAGGCCACCATCTCAGGGCTGGACCCAGCCCGCAAGTACAAGTTCCTGCTCTTTGGACTCCAGAATGGGAAACGCTATGGCCCAGTCCCAGTGGAGACCAAGACTGGTGAGTGAGGGCCCAGCCTTCCTTGGCCGGAGAGCTTCCCGGTCAGCCTTCGCCCCCTTGTGGCAACAGTTGGAATTTCATGTTTCTGTACCCCACACTCCAGACCTCAGGGTTCATTTACTTACTGGTTCCCTGGCCTCCCCTTTTCCCCTCACTCCATCCTGCTCCCTCCACCCCAGGGTACACTTGCTTTCTTGCCTGGCTCCTCTTTTGTCCCTACTTCTGTCCAGTCACTTCCTCCACTCCCAGGACAGGCTCACAGTCACAATACCCAGGAAGCTCAACCATCTCTGTTACTCTCCACTCAAAGCACTCTCTTTTCTTACTGCAGACATGAAACCCTCTCCCCGCCTGGGGGAGCTGACAGTGACAGATGTGACCCCTGACTCCGTGGGCCTCTTGTGGACAGTTCCTGAGGGTGAATTCGACTCCTTTGTGGTCCAGTACAAGGACAGGGATGGGCAGTCCAAAGTGGTGTCTGTGGCCACAGACCAGCGCAAGGTCACTGTCCTTGGCTTGGAGCCCAATAGGAAATACAAGTTCCTGCTCTATGGTCTGGCAGGCAGGAAGCGACTGGGCCCTATCTCTGCTGATGGCACCACAGGTGAGCCTAGCCCTGGCTCCTACCTTTTCCAGAGCTGCCTCTTGTCCAAGCCCCCAGAGCTGGCCCTATGGCCTTCCCATGAGATTGATTCTATCTGAAGCCTTGGCACAACCACCTTAACACCAAAAGTGAGTCCCTGTGTGTGCCAGGCACAGTTCTGAGCATTTTATATGCATTATTTCCTCATTCACTGACTGCCAATGAAGTACAAAGAACCCAGGCTTTGGGGCCAAGCAGACCTGTATTTCAGTTCCAGTCCCACCCAGCCCTTGCCAGCTGTGACCATGGACAACCCTAACTCTTGGTGTCCTCACCTGCATAATGGCTGTGAATAATACCCACTGGCACTCAGTAGTTGTTCCAGTCCTCCTCCCTCCATCTCAACTGTGAGGCAAGAGGTGGAAAATAAGGGAGGGCCTGGTTACAGAAAAACTATGGAAAAGTCTGGTGTCTTTGTGCCCATGACTCAGGCCCCTGAGGAAGGGGTGGGGTGTGTCACTGACCCTCACCATTCTCCTGGGACCATGAGTCACCCTGGCCAGAGGAGGAAAGAGCAGCCAGCCAGTCGGGGTCAGGGCCTGGGGCCCTCCAACTCCATATTCTCCTTCCCCAAACCTTCGCTATGGGGACTGCATACAGGCTTCCCTTCAAGGCCACCCATCAGTACCCTCCCCCACCTAGGCAAGTCTCTTCTCCCAGCTCCTCTCCTGGCTTCTCCCCTGCCACACTGGCTGTCCTGGTTCAATAGTGTCAGCATGGGACTGGGGAAGTGGGAGGCATGGACGGCCAGGCTGATGGCTGTGAAGGGAGGTCATGGTTGGGCAGTGATGGGAGCCCATGCTCTGACTAGCTGCCCAGCCCAGCTCCCTGGTATCTCCCTGAAAACCCAGAGGCTTCCTGGGAGTCTCTCTCAGCTCTGGCCACATGCCTGCCCAGGGACCAGGGGTCAGAAGAAAGGAAGGCCCTCTCTGCATCCAAAGCCACTCTCTCTCAGGAGATGATCCTTATGTATTTACCAACCCCATGATCACAGCAGGGAGGGAGTGGGGGCAGGAAGGAGTTTGGGTAGAGGGGAAGAGGTGGCTGTCTTCCCATTCCTGTAGGGCAGGACTGGAGCAGGTCCGTGTGTCTCCTCAGGGGGCTGTCTCTGAGGCCATGCTTCAGGGACCTGTCCCAGACCCTCACACCTCTCAGAGGTTGCCATGGCTGGGGTAAAGGCAGTGTCTGACAAGGTGGTTTTTTCCCCCATCCTCTGAACAGCTGCCCTGGAGAAGGAGCCACAGTCCCTGCCCCGCCTGGGGGAACTGACAGTGACTGAGGAGACCTCGGACTCCCTGCACCTGTCATGGACGGTGGACCAGGGCCCCTTTGACTCCTTCGTGGTCCAGTACAGGGACACAGATGGGCAGCCCCGGACAGTGCCTGTGGCCGCAGACCAGCGTGAGGTCACCATAAAGGACCTGGAGCCTGGCAGAAAATACAAATTTCTGCTCTATGGGCTCCTTGGAGGAAAACGATTGGGCCCCATCTCTGTCCTGGGATTGACAGGTAAAGATGTCCTACTTGGCTCCAGCAAGCTAGCCTGAGTCCATTTCCTTGTGCCTTGGGGCTGAAGACAAAGGAACTGGCAAGAGTGGGCAGGTGGGGAGAGAGGGAGCCCTGACCAGGGCACAGGAGGGAGGAAGAGTGTACAGCCTTGTTGGGGCTGACGTTGATCAAGAGGAGGAGCCAGGACAGTGGGAAGGAAAGCCCCTGGCAGTGGCTGCCTAATCGCCCAACCCCCCCCCTCCTGTCACTGCCACTGCTCCCATTACTCACTGAGGCAGCTATTACCTCCCAGCAGGGTAGCCTTGCCCAGATAGGGGCAAACCTCCCTGCCACGGATGAGTCAGGAGCGTTTTTTTTCTCAAATGGGAAATCACTGGGAAACAAAATGGAAAGGGGACACAAAAACCAATAGAAGTAGCTGCATTTATGGTATAAGCTGGTGCCCTCCTCAGACCAGCCCAACCAGGGCACGCCTGGTGTGGCTTGCTCAACACATTCACCAGCCATTTCCACCTCAGCTCCTCTCGGAAGGGAGCACCTCATGCCCCAGCTCAGCAAGTGTGTCCCAGGGCATAGGGTGGGCACAAGGCTGTGCTGACATCCAGAGGAGGGGCTTGATAGGACATCGGGGTGCAGGAGGAGAAACAAGTACCTGGTTCAGACGTGGCACAGGAGCCCACAAAGGAGCAATGATGCTCAGCAGCTTCCTGAGCAGGAGGCCACAGTTGGCCTCAGGGGCCCCAGGGGTGGCAAGAGTCAGTGCCAAGGCAGGGATGTGGCAGAAGGAGAGATGAAGAAAAACCTAGGTCTCTCCTTTCTGTCCACCTGGCTGGGATCTGTAAGTCCCCACCTCAGCTTTGGGCCCACCTCAGAACCCCCTCTTTGGGAAGCAGGATAGAAAAGGCAGGTTCCCACAGCACCCTCCACTCAGCTTCTCCCCTGGGCTTCTACACACAGCCCCAGAAGAGGACATGCCAACCCCAGAGACGCCCCCATCCCCTGAAGAGCCCCGCCTAGGGGTGTTGGCAGTGACTGACACGACGCCAGACACCATGCGCCTCTCGTGGAGTGGGGCCCAGGGCCCCTTTGAGTCCTTCGTGGTCCAGTATGAGGACACAGATGGGCAGCCCCAGGCCTTGCTTGTGGATGGCGACCAGAGCAAGGTTCTCATCTCAGGGCTGGAGCCCAGCACCTCCTATACCTTCTTCCTCTATGGCCTCCATGAAGGGAAGCGCCTGGGGCCCATCTCAGCTGAGGGCACCACAGGTACCGCCAGACCTCGCTGGCCTCCAGTCTGGGACGAGGAAGGGTGAATGGGGTGGGGGGAGAAGTGGGTCTGTGGGGAAAGAGCATGCGGAGGGTACCAGGCTGTGTCTGAGCAGCCCTCTGGGCTCCCTTCCGGCAGGATCCCACCTGTGGGTACAAGTCCCTCACTAGCTCCATTTTGCAGCTGGAGAAATAGGGGCCAGGGGTGGGGTGGGGGACGGTGGAAGGGACCTGCCCCTGTCACCAAGCTGGTGGGCTTCTGTCTCCAATCTCTTCTCTCCCACCCACTCCGGGCAGGGCCGGCTCCTGCTGGTCAGACCCCAGGGGAGCTAGGGCCCCGCCTGTCACAGCTGTCGGTGACCGACGTGACCACCAGTTCTCTGAGGCTCAACTGGGAGGCTCCACCTGGGGCCTTTGACTCCTTCCTGCTGCGCTTTGGGGTCCCATCACCAAGCACTCTGGAGCCGCATCTGCGTCCTCTGATGCAGCGGGAGCTGATGGTGCCGGGGACACGGCGCTCAGCCATGCTCCGGGACCTGCGTCCAGGGACCCTGTACAGCATGACGCTGTATGGGCTGCGTGGGCCACACAAGGCCGACAGCATCCAGGGCACTGCCCGCACCCTCAGCCCAGGCAAGGCTCCGCGCTAGGCTCCCCCAAAGTGGGGGTCTTCATACTTTTCCGAGGGGACCTGATGCCTCAGCCAGAGGGGAGGTGGCGAGTTGGCACAGGGCTTGAAGGAATCTACAGAGTGATTCTGATTCTGATGTAGAGGAAAGGGGGGTGGTGGGCCTGTCTGGAGTAGGGATGAGGGGTGGGACTCCTGGGGCAGGAATTCCCCTGCCCCTGTCCTCACCATTGTGCCTTGCCCCCTCCCTAGTTCTAGAAAGCCCCCGTGACCTCCAGTTCACTGAAATCGGAGAGACCTCTGCCAGGGTCAACTGGATGCCCCCACCATCCAGGGTGGACAGCTTCAAAGTCTCTTACCAGCTGGCAGATGGAGGTGACGCCTTTGCCTGTTCCTCATTTGCTTGTGTTTCTCCCACCCCTGAACTCTACCCACCCTCCAGCTGCTCTGGGTTTTCCTGGATAACATCCCAACCCTCTTGATGTTTCTAGGGGAGCCACAGAGTGTGAAAGTGGACGGCCGGACCCGGACCCAGAAACTCGAGGGGCTAATCCCAGGTGCTCGCTATGAGGTGACCGTGGTCTCCGTTCGAGGCTTTGAGGAAAGCGAGCCTCTCACAGGCTTTCTCACCACAGGTGAGATGCGCTGGGACCTGGGCAAGAGGTGGGAAGCAAGAAAATGGCATGGGTGGGAGTCGAGAGGAAACAGGGAGGGGGAAGGGAGGCATTAAAGGCTCTGATTGCTGACAAGAGGCCAGTGGAATTTGGAGAAATAAGGGGTAGGGAGGGCAGCAGAAACAGCCGAGTCTCTCCCTTCTCCCAGTACCTGATGGCCCCACCCAGCTGCGGGCACTGAACTTGACCGAGGGATCCACCCTGCTGCACTGGAGGCCCCCGCAGAACCCTGTGGATAAATATGATGTCCAGGTCACAGCCCCTGGGGGTGAGCAGGGCTAGGGCCTCTGGAAGGGACATGTTCAAGGTGGGGACTGCAGGCACAGGCCAGGCTCTGGCAGGGCATGGAGGGGACAGTCGCTGATGCCCACTTGCTCTCCCAGTCCCGCCTCTGCAGGCCTCAGCTCCAGGCAGTGCAGTAGACTACCCTCTGCACCACCTCGTACTCCATACCAACTATACCGCTACTGTGCGTGGCCTTCGGGGCCCTAACCTCACCTCCCCGGCCAGCATTACCTTCACCACAGGTACACGGTGAACTGTGTGAGTCAGGGGAGGGGAAAGAGAGGGCCAGGGTGGGCCTCATCCCCACCTCCTCTCCCAATTTCCCTCCCAGGGTTGGAGGCCCCGCAGGACTTGGAGGCCAAGGAAGTGACCCCCCGCACGGCCTTGCTCACTTGGACGGAGCCCCAGGTCCCACCTACAGGCTACCTGCTCAGCTTCGACACCCCTGGTGGACAGACCCAGGTGCCCCCTCCCCCCCTGCCCGCTGACCAACTCCCCTCCTTGTATGATTCAAGGAGGTGCTACCTCTGGCTGTCCCAGTGGGTCTCCACAGCCCTCCCCTGACCACCCCTTCCTCGTCTGTCCCACAGGAGATCCTGCTCCCAGGAGGGGTCACCTCTTACCAGCTCCTCGGCCTCTTTCCCTCCACCCCCTACAATGCTCGGCTCCAGACCATGTGGGGTGACAGCCTCACGCCGCCAGTGTCCACCTCCTTCACCACCGGTACCTGGATGCAGGGGCCCCGAGGGTGGGGGTTGGCTGGGCAGCAGGGGCCTGAGGTTTGGAAAAAGGACCAGCCCCTTCCTCCCCTCTCCCTAGGTGGGCTGCGGATCCCCTTCCCCAGGGACTGCGGGGAGGAGATGCAGAATGGGGCCGGAGCCTCCAGAACCACCACCATCTTCCTCAACGGCAACCGCGAGCGGCCCCTGAACGTGTTTTGTGACATGGAGACTGATGGGGGCGGCTGGCTGGTGGGTGGCATCAGGAAGCCTGGGAGTCAGTGCAGGGCAGAGGCCGCTGCCCCTGGAGCTGGAGGCTGATGGTACCCCTACCTGCTTCCCAGGTGTTCCAGCGCCGCATGGACGGACGGACCGACTTCTGGAGGGACTGGGAGGACTATACCCTCGGTTTTGGAAACATCTCCGGGGAGTTCTGGCTGGGTCAGTGCCTCACATTGTTTAGGGAACTGGGGAGGGGATGGGCCCTGTGGACACCAGGACCCTGATGAGGGCACTCCCCCCTGCCCACCTCCAGGCAATGAGGCCCTGTACAGCCTGACACAGGCCGGCGACTACTCCATGCGTGTGGACCTGCGGACTGGGGACGAGGCCGTATTTGCCCAGTATGACTCCTTCTGGGTGGACTCGGCGGCTGAGTACTACCGCCTCCACCTGGAGGGCTACCACGGCACTGCAGGTAAGGGTGGGCCACAGGGGCCGGGAAGGTGGGACTGGGTGGGGAGGCCCTTATGGCTCCTTCCTTGCCCTGCCCAGGGGACTCCATGAGCTACCACAGTGGCAGTGTCTTTTCCGCCCGGGATCGAGACCCCAACAACTTGCTCATTTCCTGCGCCGTCTCCTACCGAGGGGCCTGGTGGTACCGGAACTGCCACTATGCCAACCTCAATGGACTCTATGGGAGCACAGTGGACCACCAGGTGAGGGGCCAGGAAGCAGTGCAGAGGTCTGGTGGTTGGGGCTCTCCTGCCTGAGTTTGAACTCCGTAGTGTGACAGGACGAGGGACTGAGTGGCTCAGTGCCTCAGGGCCGCATCTGTGAAATGGAATAATAATGCCAACCTGGCAGAGTTTTCTTGAGATTATTTATTGACTGAATTGAACTCAGGATTGAGCCTCAGTATTTTGCAGTTGAGGAAAGGAGCGGGGGGGGGGGTGGTCGAGTGCTGGAAACCCCCTCCTAAGGGCCTGGGAGTGGGTCGGGGAGCAGATGGGAAGTCCGGCTTTGACTCTCTCTTGACAACCCCCCTTCCCAGGGAGTGAGCTGGTACCACTGGAAGGGCTTTGACTTCTCGGTGCCCTTCACGGAAATGAAGCTGAGACCAAGAAGCTTTCAGTCCCTGGCGGTGGGAGGCTGAGCTGCTGCCCACCTCTCTCGCACCCCAGTATGACTGCTGAGCACTGAGGGGTCGCCCCAGAGAAGAACCAGGGGCCGTTATCACCGTTGGCCGCCGGAGGAAGCCTTCTCTGCCAGCGATCTCACAGCACCATGTTTACAGGGGGGAGGGGAGGGGTTTATACGGGAGCAATAAAGGAGAAACTGAGGCACGCGGCTGGCACCAGTCCTGCCTGTCACTGGCGCTGGCCCAGGACACGGGCCCCCACGCCTCGGGGCTGCAACCGCACCTCGAAAGGCTGCATCAGGAGGTTGACGCCGAAGTGGGGCTGGGGCTGCAGGGAGGGCAGGGCGCCCCCGAGCGGCAGCAGCGTGAAGCCCTGCAGCAACCGCGCCAGCACCACGAAGAGCTCCAGGCGCGCCAGCGGCTCGCCGAGGCACACGCGCGCTCCGCAGCCAAAGGCCAGCGCCCTGGGGCTCGTGCCCGGCTCCAGGAAGCGGTCTGCGGGCAGGTGGACAGACAGGGTGGGGAGGAGTTCAGCGGCTGCCGGACCAGCCTCTGCCTCCCACGCGGCAGGCACCCAGCCCCCCACATACCGGGCCAGAACTTGTGCGGCTGCTCCCAGACCGTTTCGTCGAGGTGGGCGCCTTGGAGGTTGGGGATGATGATTGTGCCCTCGGGGATGTCATAGCCCAGGATGCTGGAGGAGGATGGAGTTAGAGCCTGGCCCCCTGCCCTCGGGCCTTCCTCACTCATCCTAGCCCTCAAGAGTCACCTGCTGTGCCGCGTGGTGCGGTGGGGCAAGGCCAAGGGCACCACAGGCCGCAGGCGCAGCACCTCGGCGATGGTGGCGTTGAGCAAGGGCAGCCGCCCACGGTCCTTGTAGGAGACTGGGGAGCCAGAGGCCCCGGGGCCCAGTTCGCGGTCTAGCTCTTCCTGCAGTCGCTGCTGAATCTGGGAAGTGGGGGCGTCCAGGGTGGAGTCCAGCCCCGGCCAGCCCACAGCTGCCCAGTCTTCACCCGCTCCCCCAGCTGGGTTGCCAGTGCAGGCTTTGTGCCAATTAGGAGAGGCACAGCCTGAGCCTGTGCACTGCGCTCAGAGCCCAGCAAGCCAGGTTCCCTCTGCCCTGGCCAGGTGCCAGGAAGAGCCTTTTGCCTGCCCCCAGGGCGCACCTCAGGGTGGTGAAGCAAGAAGGCTACAGCCCAGGAGAGAGTGGTCGCTGTGGTCTCAGTGCCACCAATGAGAATGTCCACCACAGCCATGTGTACATGCCCTTCTAGGAGCTGTCCAGGGCCCTCTTCCACTGCCAGCAGTGCCACTCCTTGGAGCATGTAGTCCATCAGGTCCCTCCAGTGGCCTGTCACCAGGCTGTCCTGCAGAGGGAGGGTGGAGGAGCAGGCTGAGTCCCTGGCTTGGGGAGAGGGGCATGAGGCGGCAACAGGCCCAGAGCCAGGGGATGCAGGACACCCTCCTTGCAGCAGTGCTGGGGCCAGCAGCATCACTGGCTGTGGGCAGAGGGTAGCCGGTCCACACACAGTCCCCACCTTGTGCTGCCTCAGCTGCTTCTCTACCATGCGGTCCCTCTTCTCCATGATCTGCTTCAGCCTCCGGAGACCTGGATTGGGGAAAAACTGGGGTGGGAACAAGAGAGGATGGCTGATGGGAAGAAGCCAACACCCCAGCCCTCACCAGGACCCAGGGGTGTCTGAGCTGCACCCTCATGGAACCCAGGGGTGTCTGGGCTGCACCTCCTCACCCTGAGAAAGGGAATTATGTCCACAATTTGGACGGACCAGTGGCTCCAGGCATCCATCACTTCCTGGACACAGTCATGATAGGCATGTACTAAGTTATCCTCCTGCCAGGAGAGGAGGAAATGCTTTCAGTTCAGGACTGGGAAAGGCTCAGACAGTAGCTGTGGGGTGGGTCTGAGGGGTTATGAGGGCAACCTTGATCTTGTCTCCAAAGGTGAGGTAACAGATGATGCTGCAGGTAAGGAGAGAGAATTCCTTCTGGATGGCCACAGGGGCGCCGGCCTGGGCTCTCATGCGCTGTGGAGAAGGAGCACAGGATGAGCGGGCCAGTGGGGGTGGGGGTGCTAGAAGAGGTGAGGCTGACCTGAGGTGGCCGTGGGAGTCCAGCCTCACCTCACAGAACTCCTGGGCCAGCTGTTCCACCATGGGCTCCAGGGAGTTGCGAATGCCCAGCAGCAGGGCTGAGCGGGTGAGTTTCTTGTGGGCCTTCCAGAGCAGGGAGTAGTCCCCTAGTGACAGGTCTGGGTAGTCCTGAGACACCAGTTTGTCTGTGGGAGGGGTTGGGGGTGGAGGGTGAGAATTGACCGAGGAAGCCGAGGACCTCATCATCTTCTGCCTCCCTCAGTCCCTGCTTCTTTCCCCAAGAAATGTCCCCAGCCAGGTGTGGTGATGCACACCTGTAATCCCAGACTTGGGAGCCCAAAGAAGGAGGATCACTTGAGACCAGGGGTTCGAGACCAACCTGGGCAACATGGTGAGACCTCATCTCCACAAAAAAATTCTTAAAGAAAAAAATGCCTCCAGCCCTTACAGGAAAGCATCTCAGGTCTGCCAGCAAAGTCCTCCCACTTTCTGACCATGGCTTCCTCAATGGTTCTTTTGGAGTTCAGCACCACCACATCTAGGGGAGAGCCAAAGCAGCGTTAGCAGGGAGAGAACCTCTGGCCCATGGTGGGGCCAGGGAGAGGGTGGGCTCTTACCTTGCAGGCCGAAGCGGAGCCTGTAGATAGGCCCGAATTTCTGAGTCAGGCCAAGCAGATGGATGGGGAGGTTGGGCTGCAGCAGGTGCAGGAAACCTGGAGCAAAAGGCGGGAGGTGGAGGCTCCTGAGCTTCCACCAGCCCCACAGCAGGCGCGCACTGACCAGCAGGGTCAGCAGCTGCAGCAGCCCAAGGAACAGCATAGCAGACACTCCAGCAAAGGCCCTGACACGGCCACTTATAGCTCTTGAGCTCCGGCCATCCCTTCTGCTGCTTAGACCATTTGGGGGCCTTTCTCCACCTCACCCTCGTGTTCCCTCCCACCCACAGAATGTCACATTTCTGGAAAGGCACCAGTGCCATTGGCCTTGGGAGGTCCACATTTCAAAAAATGTACCATCCATCAAGAAGAAAGAAAAAGAAATGTAACCCTGACCTTTCTTCTGCATCCATAAGCCGCTTTCTGGCTCCACATCAACCGTGTGGGCAAATGCACCCCCCCTCGCCTGGTCCTCCCCCTCTGCCACTCTGCTGTGGGTCAGTTTACTGGTATGAGGGTTGTCTCAGAGAGAAAATTGCAGTCCCTGCCAAATACGCCCTCCAGGATGGCCTGAAGAACAAGATGAGATCCGTGTGGGGGTTTCATTTGTTTAACTTACAGATAGGGTAACCATATGGCCCGGTTTGCCTGGGGAATTCCAGTATATATCTGTATTCCAGTGTAAGTATTAACAGTGCCCTGTTCAGTCTCAAAAGTGTCCGGAAGACCAAGAAATGGTGTCCCATTGTGGAACACTTACCAAGTACCGGACAATGTGCTAAGTGCCTTGCCTGCATTAATTTACTCCTTCACAACCATAGACTGTATGTCACACCAGTAGTGTCCCCATTTTGTGGATGAAGAAACAGAGGTGAGAGGCTGAGTGACTTGCCCAAGAGCACACCTGGAAAGTGGCAGAGCCAGGATTCGGGCCTGGACATCTGGCTGCAGAAACTGTACCTTAGCCAATCTCTCTTTGGTCACAAGGAAAAGAGACCAACTTGAGCTGGTTTGAGATAAAAATAGGAATTGTTTTAAGGCCAGGTGTTGATGGCTCAACCCTGTAATCCCAGCACTTTGGGAGGCTGAGGTGGGAGAATGGCTGTAGCCCAGAAGTTCGAGACCAACGTAGGCAGCATAGCAAGACCTCATCTCTACAAAAACCAAAGAGTTGCCAGACATGGTGGTGCACACCTGTAGTCCTAGCTACTCAGGAGACTGAGGTGGAAAGATCACCTGAGACCAGGAGGTCAAGGCTGCAGTAAGCCATGATTGTGCCACTGTTTTCCTGCCTGGGCAACAGAGTGAGACCTTGACTCAAAAAAAAAAAAATGGTTTTAAATACAGGAGTGTCTCACAGAATTCAAGAGCAGGAAAGGAGAGGAGGAGACCTCACTGGCCTTAGAAGGCCAGTGATATGGAACAGAAAAACCCCGGAGACAGGCAGTCTCCTTGCTCTGTCCCACTCTCCCCTTTCTGTTTTCTTCTCCTCTCTCCAGTCAAGCTTCTTGTGCTTCCAGGCACAGGCAGAACAGGACTGCTGTTAGGACCAGAGTCCACAGGTTACACCTCCAGCCCAGGAAGAGTGTGGAATCCCAGCACACCTGGGAATGCCGCCATCAATTTCAAAGTCCTCAAGGAGGAACTTGATAGCCACAATCAGGTCATGAGCAGGGTCCAGCCTATTTGGGGAGCCATGGCCATGGTGGGGGGGTGGTAGTCCCACTCACTAAACCAAGTGACTACCAGGCACCACCTCAGTGGGTAAGGAGGCAGTTTGGAGGCTTGGGGAGAAGCCATGCCAAGGAGGGGTGGCAGGGCCCAGTGAGAGGCCAGGATTGCCTGGGAGATGTGTAAGAGGTTAGAGGTGATCCAAGGTCCACGCCTCTCCCCAGCTCCCCTCCCTGGCTCTGCAGACGGACCCAGTGCCCAGGAGAGTCCCCTCCCCTCGTAGCTTTGCCTAGAGCACAGGATGTGCGCTGCACAGCCAAAGTCAAGGTTCCAGCTTGCCAGCCCCTAGATTGATGAGTTCAGGACTGGGGTGGAAGAGGTTCAGGACCAGCCTGGATCCACGCCCAGGACTGAGAGCAAGAAAACAGGGCTGGGTGGTAATAGCTGCCACCTTCTTCACTTTTGACCTCCATACAAGGGCCACTGAATCCCAGGCTCTGGTAAATGGGCCTATGCTACCATGCTGACAAGCTCTTGGGAGAGAGATCTGATGGACAACCATAAGGCCATGTAAGCCAGAGTCCCAGGAGCCAGGAAAGGCCAGAACTTCTCAAAGGTGCATGGAATAAAAGGGACTCAATTTGAAAGGAGCGTGCCTCAGAAAGCTGGCGTGCTTGTGAACACCCCTCATAAACTGACTTTGCTTACTTTGCCATCTCCTTGTCTCCTACCCCATCTCCAAATCCAAATCCCAAATGTGGTGGACTACATGCAGTGCCCTCAAATGTGCTCTGTCCTGCCCCAGCCTCTGGGCCTTTGTATATTCTCCTTCTGCCTCAAACACCTTCATATACCCCAGCTCTTTGCCTGACTCCTTCTTAGCCTTCAGAACCCAATTTAGATGGCATCTATGTCACCTCCTCCAGGAAGCCTTCCCGGCCTCCCTGACACTACCCTGACTGGGTTAGATACCCCCACAGAACCACACAGCTCCCCGACATCACACCTGTCACAGAGGACTGGTACTGCCCTTCCTCTTGTTTTGTCAGTGATGATCCCGTGGAGTGAGTCAGTAGTTGTATCTCTGGCACCTGGTACAGGGTGTGGCAGGGAGTGAGAGTTCCATGAATTTCTGTTGGATGGCTGAATGGCAAGCTGCTGAACTGTCACAGTCTCGATCAGAACAGATCTCAGTGAACTTTTTTGGATGGATTTCCGAGTCACTCTAGAAACCCCAGGCATGCCGCCAAACAGGAGAAAACTAGGCAGGCAAGGTGGGGAGGGTAAACCCCAGTAGAACAGCAGCTTCCTCAGAGTATTAACAAACACACCAAAGTCAGACGTTTGGCTTGTTACATCCTCAGACCTGAGGGTTGCACAACTCTGGGAAGGTTACCCAATGCCGCTGATAACAGAATTACGTGTGAGCAGGCTTCCAATTGACCAGGCCTTGGCTAAAAGCAACAGAACTACCAACGGCACAAGGACAGAGTAGGAGATGTGTGGCTGGATGGCAGCTCTAAGGCAGAAGAGCTGAGGGGTCAAGAAGTGTCAGAGGCATCAACTGAGCTCGAGTCCTGCTTGCGGCTGCAGTGGCTGGCGAGAGCCAGGCAATGGAGGGCCTCGGAAGCACACTAAGGGAGGCCTCAGTGTGGACTCTGGCCCTCAGGGTGCCCGCTGTTGGGTCCCAGTTCTGCTCAGGGTAGTCCCGGGATGGACTAATCTCTGAGTGAGTCATCTGGAAAGGTTCAGGCAGGGCTGCACAAACCAAGATCACCCAGGCCCTGAGAATCTAAACTTATGCAAACCTGGCCTACTCCCCAGAAACTGGAAGGGACAGCCCAGTCCTAGAGACACACACTGACACTTTGCTGCCAAAATCCTTTATTATGCCCCTGCCAGGGCTACGTTCAGGGGACCAGGTGCAGCAGTACTTCCAGCAGATTCTTTCCCCAGTGTAGGCTCTTCCCAGGGGAGGTGGAAGGGCGGCCCTCACACCTGGCACCCCTGTGTGCTGTACTCCTGGACAAAGTCACTGAGCTGGGCGCAGGCTGCCCGCTGGCGGGTGCTCCGGCACAGGCGCTCAGAGGGCATCTCCTCAATCCAGCTGTTTGAGTCCAGCAGGTATTGCGGGCTGCAGGGAACGAAGGAACAGTCAGCAGGGGTCAGGAGGATGGCAAGCAGGAGCGGAAGGAATGAGGCACCTGGTTTCTGAGGGGGCAGGGCCCGGGAGCTGGGAATCTGTTCCTAAGACAGGTCATAAGGCATGAGGGGAGGCATTAGGAACCAGGGGCAGTGATGGGTGGCAGGGGGTCCTGGGCTCTGTAAGACAATGCAGAGAGGGATCCCTGGCCCTTACTCCTCTCTCTGCTCTTCTCCAGAGCACAGATGGCCAGTGTTTTACGAGGCACCAACTAAAAGCAAACTCTTATCCACACTGTGCTCTGTTGATGTCTGCAAGTGCACTGAGGGTAAGACCAGGTGACTTACTCTCCCTTGAGGTCACGGGTGAGCCCATCCAGACCCATGATTAAATATTCTTTCCCAGGTTCCAAGCGAAGGCGGCAAGAGGCTCGAACCAGGAAGTTGCGGGTCTGACCAGCGACAGCCTTGTCATCCTTGGCTGATGGGGTGATGCACACAAGAGTCATTCAAGGGAAAGAGGAGGTGCAGGCTGAGCTCAGGGCCAGGGGCTGTGTGCAGATCCTGTCATCCAGCCTTCACCACCCCCACGGGGAGCTGCCACTGCTCCCCTATTTACGGGCAAGCCAGGGCTTCTGAGAGGCTTCTGAGAATCACATCTGATTCTGCACTCAGACATGTCTGAATGTTCACAATTCCGAGTGGTCAGGCCCCCAACTCAGACCTCAGCCCCCTCCCCTCCATCCATCTCCCCCAGCTCCACCCGCCTCTCAGTTCCCTTCATACTGAAGTGCAGGACTTGAGTAATCTTGGTCTCAAAGAGGCGGAAAGCAGTTCTGCCATCTTCTCGGAGAACCTGAACCTGGAAGCCTAGGGGCATTCAGAGAAGGCAGGAAGGTTAGTTACCCCAAGGCCAAGAGGGCTGAAAGTTGGTGTCAGAGCAAAGAGGCCACATGTAAGCCTGTGAGAGGAGCAAGCACCCTGGGGAGACCAACATAACTGGTCCTGAGGGAGGGTCAGACCAGGGCTGGAGTGGGAAGACTGACCGTACTCCACTCGGGGATAGTAGCAGGCAAACTTCATCCTGTAACCATCTTCCTCCTGCAGCCCCCGCTCCAGGGCGCGACGCTGCCGGGGACACTTCCCTGTAGTCAGAGGCCCGGATGAGACAATGCATAGGCCCCAACCATCCCATCCCCACACCAGGCCCCAGGCTCCGAGTCTCACCCTCAGCGCACTGGCAGACATCAGCAGAGCACAGGGTAGACAAGAGTTTGCTCTTAGTCGGTGCCCCATAAAATACAGAACATCTGTGCTCTGGAGAAAAGCAGAGAAAGGAGTCAGGGTCACGGCCCCTCTCTCCATCATCTCACAGAGCTCCAGGACCCCCCGCCACCCATCACTGCCCCCGGTTCCTGACACCTCACCAGGAGGGTGCCTCAACCAAACCTCCACAAGTGCCAGAGTGTCCCGGTGTGCTCACCAGGGTTGTAATAGTCATACAGCGCTGCGCTGGCCGGCTGCACCAGCCCCACAGCCACTTCCTGCACAGCTCCAAAGCCCACGCACTCCTGGGAGGTGGGGACCTGGCACAGGGTGGGGAGGAGAGATCAGGGACCCACTCCCTGGGCCCTGCAGGCCACTATGCTGTATCTCCTTGGCCTGTTTCTGTTTGGCTCCTGTTGGTCTTATCACCAGTGTCCTTCGCATTCTGTTACCTTCCGGACAGCAGAACTCTTAAAAGCTGTCCTGCAAGGTCTCTGATGACTTCACTTCCCAGAGAGTGACCCTGCCCCAGTTTTCACTGCCCCAGACCCTCTGCAGAGTCTTGCATCATGGACATGTTCCCTGTAAAGCTCTCCTTAAGCTAAGAGTTAGCTTCAGGACCACCCTCGATTCTGGCCTGGTCATTTCTCACATTCCCTTCTTTCCTCTTCCTTTCCTCTGAGCTCCTCTGTGGGGTCTCAGCCAGTCCCTGGCATCCACAAATCCATCCAGGCTGATAATTCCCAAATGGAAATTTCAGCCCCATCCTTGCATTAGGACTTGGGCATTCTCCAATGCACTCTGCCTGTCCCCAGACCCCCTCACTGTCCCAGCAGCCTCATCTTTGTCATGAGACAATCGGCTCCTCCTCTATCTGCCATAACCTAACAGCAGGTTCCATCGCCCTGTGTGGCCCCGTGCTCAGGTCCTAGGCCTGATCCCTCCCCACGCCCACACTGGCCAGCCCAGCCAAGTGCCCGCCAGGTCTCACCTAAGTTGTGCTGCCATCTCGTCAGCTCCTTGCCCAGGAATCTTCCGGGCTCTGCCTTTTTCCATTGTGCTCAACCTGTACACCTCTGTCTGGCTTCTCTAGCTAGGGCTGGTCCCTCTGTTCATGCTGGATGTTGGGGGGTTCTTCCTGACCCACAAACCCCTGGCTAATGCCAGCCACCATGCCTTTCTTACATTTTCTCCCAGAGGTTATAGTAAATGTTCAAAAAAAATTTTTGAAGACCATCAGAAGGTTGATCACTCTTTTAGTCAAATAAGACCATGAAAAATACAACTTCATCCATGGCCACAATCACTTTGTAAAAGAAAAATATATGTATTTACATATATGTGTGTGTGTGTAAAACTTGGATGTTTAACAAAAAAACAAAGGCAGCCCCTCAAGTTGAATAAAATCAGCCTTCTGAGAGGCTCGCCATCAAGCCCTTAGAGCCCTTCCCTGCTGACAGGTGCTGGTGCCCACCCCAGGGCAGTGGCCTCCCTGGAGGTCTGCCCTTTACTTTCTGTGGTTCACAGGCTCACACTCTCATGCTGTCTCCCTCCTGATACCACAAGTTCTCAAGAGCACTGGCCACTGACGCAGCTGTCTCCTGAGAAATCCCATAACATACTCAGTGAACCCAGGGCCATTGATTCCCTTCCAGTGTCACCTCTCCCCACTCACCGAGTCAAAGTAGAGCAGGACGTGGGGCCCCTCAGTCTCAAAGTGACTCACGTAACGGTCAGAGAGGGAGGTCAGCTGTGGGGAAGGAGAGACAGTCATGGTCACAGGTCGGTGGCCCTGGACCCTGTGCATAATGGAGTTCAGCACCTGGGACAGAGAGGCTGGCTGACCACACCTTCTCCAGGTCAGCCTGCAGTGCGTGGAACCCGCTGAGGAGGGTGATGTCGGCGATGGCCATGCCAGACAGCCCCACCTTGCTGTTCCGCCTGCAGAGAGATGTGGCTGGTCATCCAGGTTCTACCGGTATGGGCTCAGCCCCAGCCTCCTTCCCGGTCTCTCTCCCCCCGGCACCCACCGGATGCACACGGTGTACTGCACTCTGGACTCCTGATCCTCCACCACCTTGGGCACCTCCCTCCTGCGGCGGCTCCTGCGTCCCTCAAACAGCTGCAGGGGCGTCACAGGCTGCAAGTGGGCCCCTGGGTCATCCCTGGCAAGCTCGTCATAGTTGTAGTCCTCGTAGTCCTCATTTGCCTCCACTGCACAGGGACGCGCGGTGAGGAGGGGCCACCATGGCCGCCCCTCCCTGCACTAGCCCCTGCCAGGCCCAAGACCTCCCAGCCCTAATGCTCACTTGTGTACTCAACGTGGCCCTTGACTGTCACTTCAATCTGCAGGTCCTGGCAGGTCGTGTTCTTCATGTTCAGGACATTGTATGTACGAAGGACCTGGCTCAGCAAGGGGCGGGAGAGGACACGGGACATTGGGGGCCACAGACCTCTCCCAGTGCCCTACCTAAGGACACCTCCCCAGGCAACAAGATATGAGGCCTTCAGCCCCTCCTCATTCCTCTCATCAAACCATCCATACACACAAGGGGGTAAGATAGAGAGGTAAAGAAGCAGGGGCCTGCCCTTAGACGGAAAGTTCAGGAAAGGTTTCTGGCTGAGGCTTGGAGGAGGAGAAAGAGCTTGTCCCATGGGATGAGAAGCAGGAGAAGGACATGCAAGACAAGAAGATCTGTGATCGGTGGATCTCTTGGGCCAGAGAGGCGGGCAGGGACACAATAGTGTGAGTCATGGGCGTGGCGGCGGGGAGTCTGACTTTTCTCCAAGGTTAATCTGACTGGTGTTTGTGGAAGGTCAGTCTCCCTGCCGAGTAAACAATGGACCAGACAAGTGAGGCAGGCGGTAGGGAGAAGTTCCAAGACCATCTTAGCCCAGAATCCAGGACACAGCGACAAGGGCCCCAGGTAGCAGGGGAGCAGAGGAGTCCTGGGGCCTTGAGAAGGCAGGGCTCAGGAGTGGGGCCACCAAGATGGCCTCTAGAGTGGTGGCCAAGCTCCTGGGTGTAAGGGGCTCCCGTGAGCCAGGCAAGGGATGTGGGAGGAAAAGGGGTTTGGGACACGCCGTGTCTCGGGTGCTGTGGGACATGTGGGGCCCATGGGTCAGGGAAGAGGCTTGGGCTGAGGAGGATATAGAGCCATCAGCACTGAGCGGGGTAAAGAAAATGACAGGTGCCCAGAGATGAGGAGAGCAGAGCATGGGGCAACACCCAGAACCTGGCCTCTGCCCACAGGTCTCCCCCATGTCCCCTCCCACTTTTGCCCATCCTTGCCCCTTCCCTGGGCCCTCACCTTCAAGGTTCCTTTGCTGTTTCCTCCCACCTTCACACTGATCTTGCTGCCCAAGGAAAACTTTCAGCAACAGAAACGGGAAGGAGAGGTCAGAAGGGCAAAGAAAACCTGTGTGTTGCTCCAACAACTGACCCCCTCCCTCAGAACAAACCCACCTCCTCTCCCCACCCCACATGTCCACAGTTTAAACTCTGGTGTGCATTCTCTCACTTCAGCCCCTAACAACCATGTTGGGTAGACTCTGCATATATTATTTTACAGAGGAGAAAACTGAAGCTCAGAGATCAGGAAACTTTCTCCAGGTCACACAGCCAGGAAGTCAGTCTTCCTTCAAGGACCTCAGGAAGAAGTGCCGTGGGGATTCTGCAGGTGTAGGGGTTGGGGATGGCTTCTGCCCTAGCCTCGCAGGTCCAGGTGTCATGGTAGCCCAGGTGAGGGAGTGGTTCACCTCTAGCTCCTCCTCCAATCCCCGAATTTGGTGGTTATTCAGCTTCAGCACATGGGACTTGAACCCATTTCGGCCCATGGAGCTGAGAGTCACATTGAGTTCCTTCTCCTGGGTGGTGTGGGAAGCGATCCAGTACGCAGACAGGGCATCCAGGGCGATCACTGTGTCCTGGGAAGGTCAGACCAGGGCTCAAGCACTTGGTCTCAGGACTACCTGTCCCAGAGCCCCAGGGCAGCCCCTACCTGGGTGCTGCGGAATCCCCCTTTAAAGCTGCCCTGATGGGTGAGCCAGGCTGCAGCCTGGTCAGCCATCTCTGCCTTGCCCTCACGAAGTAATAGATGCAGCAAGGCATAGGCTGTGGTTTCAATCCACAGGGCTGGTGACTGGGGCATGGGGTCTGTTGGGCTGCGAGGAGCCAGGGTGGGCAACACGGCATTGCTCTGAGAACTGGGGACTGAGCCCCAGTACAAGTTATCTGGAAGAAAAGGGAAACCCACAGGTGAGTGGGGGAGGCAAGGAGAGGACCCTGGTCACCTGGCCTTTGGACACCCCCTTGTGGGCTCTCCTGATTCCACCCCAAATTGTCCCTGAGGTATGCTTTAATTCCTTCTCAAGGTCTTCATCTAATCTCTCCCTCTGGGCAGACTCAGAGATCTCAAGGTCCCCAGGGGTCGCAAGTTCACTGCCAGGACCCCTCATCCCTCACCGCCAGTCTCTTGGGCCATGGCCATGAGGTTGTTGTGGGCAACATCCTGCAAGTCCTGAGAGGCCTTGGTCAATGTCAGGGCATAGGCCGTGATGGCAGCTGCATGGGCACCCAAGAGCCCCGCACTTGCTTTCTCCCCCAAGAATGAGTCTGCCTTTGAGATGGAGGTTTCCTGGAAGAAAGTAGGAGGAAAGTCTTGGGGGCTGGACCCCTGGGTTCCTGAGAAAGGAGAGACCCGGGGCCAGCAAAGGGCAGAAACACAGCTGTCCTTACCAGTCTCTGCTTCAATTGCTCTGCACTCTCATCCTGGAAGACAGCCAGCCCATGATGAAGGGCGATGGTCACAAAGGCTGTGAGCGCCACGGTCTCATCATTTCCCACCAAGCCCCCCTAGTGAGGGGAGATAAAAAGACGTCAAACAGGAGGGGAAGGGGCAGAGTGTCCTCCCATCAGTGCCCTTTGGCCCAGCCTCCAGTGGGTCCACACCTGCATGTCCCTGTGGATCACTGGACACGGGTCCAGGAATGAGCCATCATTCTGCTGCTGGGACAGCAGCCATGTGGCCGTCTCCTGCAGCTTCTCAAGCGAGCCGCCCACCTGCTCCTGGGCCAAACTCAGTACCTTCAGCACAAAGGCTGTGAGCCTGGTAAGGAGGAAGGGAGGGCTGGGGATAGGGACATTCCCTCAAGGGGACATAGCCCCACTCCTTCAGGTACCTGGCTAATCACCCTCCCATTGTCCCAGTTCTGCCTCCACCAGCCCTGACTCCCTCAGAGGCCTGAACCACTCTCCCAACCTCACCATGTGCTGCTGTCCCGGTGTAACCAAGCCCCATAGGAACCATCTGTCTTCCGGAACTGCTGGATTCGCATGTAGCCTTGAAGAGGAGAGGTGGCTGCCTGGATGATACCCACTCTTCCCCTGTTTCTGCCCAAAGTCCTGCTCCTCATTCCCATTGGAACCCCCTTTCTTCCCCTCTGTAACCTCCCGGGCTACCCATCTTCCATTAATTGCCCTTCCCTGGTCCCCACTCCTGCTTGCCCCAACACCCAGAACCTTTCTGGACGAGATCCACTGCATGGTCCTTGGTCTCGGGGGGCAGCATGCTCCACTGCTCTGTCTTGTCCAGGTAACGGGAAGCAGCCAGTGTTGGAGCCAAGTAGACCATGGTTTGTTCCCCACAGCCGTGGGGAAGCCTCAGGAGGGAGGCCAGGCCTCCTGGTGACAAGGCCCCCTCAGAGCCCAACGTGTCCAATGGATCAGATGCTACACAGGAGGGAGAGGTGGAGGATCAGAGTAGGTCTGAGGACTCAGGGTCAGAGGGTCATGGAGCGTGGGATCAAACAGGGGTCCACAGGTTTCACATGAACCCAAGGGTGGCCACTGTATGGGAAGGGAGGACATTCCCACCTGTAGCCCTGACAAAGGTGCTGATATCTTCATCAGGGATAATGTTGGGATCAGAGTTGCCAGGAATTTCCAAGGTCCGGCGTTTGTAGTCTGAAGAGATGGAGGAAGTAGGCAGTCTGTCCTGCTGTCCACATCCCCTGATACCTGTACCCCCTGAGGAAACTGATGGCTGGCGGGGGGTGGTGTCACTCACCCAGGGGATTGAGTTCATAGACCAGCTCCTCCGTGTAAATGGCCCCTTCCTTCTGTCTCGGGGAAATATGGCCGTAAGAGATCATCTGCCAGCACAGACTCCCCAGGACTTTTAGTTTAAACCCCAGTGACAGAGTTGTATCAGAATGGTAGATGGGAATAGACCAAAACATGGAGTTTGGGTGTCAGGCCCTGGACTGGCCAGCAAAGAAAGTGCTGAGGATGGGAGACAAAGTTGGGAGCCCTGGGACCTGGATTCAGGGGTGTTCCATTTACCTCAATTTGCAGAACCTTAGACACTGCATCTCCCACAGGAAAATCGAAGGACCCTCGAGCCACCACCTTCAGCGACACAGCGGCAGCCGTCATGGGCACCACAGAGAAGGCAACAGGCCGGGCAGAGCCTGCAGGCACCAGCACCTGCTGGGCCAGCCCTCCACCCCCAGCCAGACACAGTCCCTCCACTGGGGACACGTGGACGCTCACCTAGGGGCAAAAAAATGGGGATGGAAAAAGCCTCAGCCCAGTTAGGCTGCCCACCCCTTACAGGCCCCTATCTCCCCCAACTCCTGTATGCTCAGGCTCCCATGGGGCCTCACGGTCAGGTTTTTATCCAGGTAGTTGTAGAGGACAGGCCGCAGCTCGAGCTGCTCAAAGCGGTGGACAGACATGGGCAGGCGGAGGTGCAGGTGGAACTCGCGGAACACTCGGAGCTGGACTGGCGTGGCCACACACAGGCCTGATGGATGGGGGAGTGTGGGGGGCAGGGGTGGAGATCAGAGGCCTGGGGGGCATCAATGCCTTGGGGCCATAGGAGGGAGGGGCAGGGGGTGACCCAGCTCTGCCCTCAGCCTGTCCCTGCTCTCTGGCCCATGCCAGATGCACATTGGCACAGACCTCCCAGATCTATGGACCTCCTTCCTAAACCAGAGCAAAGGGCTAAGCAGGGAGCTGGGTGAGGGAGCCAGAAGAAGGGCAGCCTGGGGCCCAGGCAGGGCGACCTCACCTTTGCTTTCGGACAAGCTCACGCCATGGATCTCCCATGTGGTCAGGGAGTCGGGGATCCACAGTGTCATTCTGTGTCAGGAAAGGTATAGAAGCCCTGTTACACCGTGGCTGGCCCCAGACTCAGCCCAGAGACAAGGTCAGTCCCGCCAACACCCTTACATTTGGGAACGGTCCACACTTTCCACTCTCCAGAGCCAGTTCTCTGGGAAGAAGCTGCGTACAAGAATGTCATCCTCGTCGATCAAGTCCTCCTCCTGCAGGACCTCCATGGCTGGGGATCACAATGGATGGCAGTAAGGAGGGGGCCATTCTGTCCTTCCAGCCGCCACCGCTTGTCCCTCAGCCCCCTTCAGCTCCTCACCTCGGGCGAGGCCCGTGGGCCTGCTGGCCCTGCTCTTCTTGCGCAGGTTCTCAGCAAACTGGCAGCAGGACAGGAAGGGCTCCCGGCAGACTGGCTGCTGCACACGGGCTGCTCGCTGCTCACAGGAGCGTGGCATGGGCAGTCGTGTCAGCCCATCCTGGCAGCAGCGCTTGGCTATCGGGGAAGCATACTGGCCCACTGCAGAGCCAGGTTGGAGTGGGCATAAGGGGACAAAGAGGAGACACTCTTCAGCCGCCACCCCGGCCCTGAGATCCACAAGGACTCGCCTTGAGAGACCAGCAACAAAAGAGAGGTCACCTGAGAAAGCTGCCCGCCCTCCCACCTTTAGCCCCAGAATTTGGATCTCCAGCCCCAAATACCACATACCTCACTGAGGAGCCGAGAGACAGAAAGGCAGATCTCCCACCCTGATCCCAAATAGAGAGTTTAAGCTGTGTCACAGGCACCCACAACTTACATTTTTCACTGATTGCCTTTTGGAAGCTCACATTTCTCTTTTTCCGGGTTGTCTTCTCCTTAGGACAGCTCAGACCTAGTAGAGAGCAAGACTACCATCAAGCCATCAGCGTGCAGCCTCCTCCCCCTGCCACTCTCCTTCCTCTGGCCTCCCTCACCCCTCCTTCTTCCTACCTTGCCCCTCAGGCCCTTTCTCCTTCCTTGTCTTCCCACCTCCCACTCTCCCCCCTCCTCTGTTCTTACTCTTTCTGGGTAAGGTCAATTGGTCGCCATCAGAAAAGGCCAGACCCGCTGCCTGGAACACCTGAAGGGCGTTGTCCCCACCCCCAGGACCACAGCTGAGGTCATAGCTGTTCATAACTTCAAAGACCTGGCAAGAAAGGCAGGGATGCTAGAGTCAGGAGTGGCTGAGGGGCAGGACCAGGTGGTCAGCTACAGGTGGGAGGGCAGGACACGGATAAATATGAAAGAGATACAGGGAGTGGAGAGATAGAGACCATGGGGCCCAGAAAGGAAGACGATGAGACCCAGCACTTGAGGGAAGATGAGGAGGAATCTGTGGGGGTCTGAGTAGACTCCAGGGGTTGGGCCAGAGGTCAGGGAAAACAGAGGGATAAGCCGTGGAGGGAAAGGAGGTTTGCGGAGAGGGTCTGGACAAACCTTGCCCATGTCGAGAGGCTTGTGGGACTTGCCACCCACAGCATACAAAGCTGTGTCCACAGCGCCCAGTGCCACCAGGGCCGGGGAGTCAGTTTGCAGGTGGAGCTTTGCAGTCTCCCCATTCCGGTACTCCTTGGTGCCGTCCAAGCTCAGCTCCAGCTGGCAGGGCAGGAGGCCGGGGCAGTCAGAGTGGGAGCACTCCCTTCAGTCCCTGCCTCCTTGCCACATCCCAAGCTAAATCCATGCCCTATTGGCAATCACCCCATCCTCCTTCTCTCTAGCCCCTCAACACAAACGCCATCTCTCCCGATCCCAGTCACCTTGCCCTCGCAGGCCTCTGCCTGAACGTCCACTCGCAGGGAGTTGGCCACTGGGAGGCCTCTATGGTAGTAGAAGGCCACAAAGTAGAAGGAAGGTGCCAGGTGATGATCCACAAACACGGAGACTGAGGTCAGGGTCCTCCTGGGCTCTCGATTCATGGCCACAATCTTACCCCGGGATAGGATCTGGGCCAAGAAGAGGTGGGGCAAGGTGGTTTCCTCTTCATGGGACAGTCCTAGCCCTGAAGCCACCCCTGCCATGCCCAGAGGGCTCTTCTCTGCACCCCTGTCCTCCATGGCTCCCCAGCTCATGCCTACCATGTAGTAGTAATGAGAGAAGGTGTCCCCACTGACACCCACAGCTCGCAGATTCAGGTTGATAGTGTCCCCAACACTAGGGGGTCGAGAATCCGGTCGCTCAATGGACAGAAACCCAGGGCCTTCTGAAGGTGGGGCTGTCACAGTGAGCCTGGCTGTAGCTGGATGGGGGGAGCCTGCAGACACCTAGAAAGAAGGGCAGGTGTGGGTAGGTAGTAGCAAGGACCTGAGAACTCCTCCTCCCCCAAGTCAGGTCGTGGATCCTCAGGAAGCCAGCGCACTCTCCTCCCCTTCCCCTAGTCTCCCATGGGCCGGAGGAGTCCTACCAAAAGCTGCAGCTCTAGGGCAGGCTGAGGGATAATGATGGGAAAGCTGACTCGGCCACTCCCATCTGTATTTCGTTGAAAGTCCTGGATTTTAGAAACAGGCCCAGGAGAAGACACCGTTGCAGAAACTTTGACAGGAATGCCAGAGGCAGGAGAGCCCGACATCTCACGGACCACAGCCTGGGGTGGAGGAGGGGCAGGTAAAGAGAGTGAGCAGTGAGACCCTGGTCCCTTCTGGCCATCACCCCCTTCCCCACCAATCCTCCCCCTCCAGAAGAAACCTGCAGCATGAAGGGGGCCCCAGGCACAAGGTGTCGCTTGGTGTTGCTAAGATCCAAGGAGAAAGGAGATGACACAAAACGCCAGGATGTGAGCTCCGCTTCCTCCATCTCCCCCCCTGCAAGATGAAGGGCAGAGAGAAGTGGAAGATGGAGTCCCAGAAGAGAAGGATGGGAGAATGAGGGACGAGGGCTTGAGTGTTTCCTTCTCACGAGGCAGTGGACTCCGCAGGGCCCAGGTTCGTATGCATCCCTGAGTTCACTGAGGCCAGCAGAGTACCTGGCACATGGATGGATAGCAATACCTGTCTGCTGGGTGAGTGAGTGAATAACTGAATCAGCAAATAAATAAAGCTGAGCCAGGGAAAAAGGGCAGAATTACACATAGATGGCATTGGGTTTTTCTTGGCACTGAGTCTGAGATGAGGAGGGAGAAGTCAGGCAGTGTCGGTGCTGGAGGACAGAGGGTCAGCGTAGAGGTCAGAGGCTAAGATCTGGGACTACGATAAGTGAAAGTCACCCACCTGGAGACTCAATGATGGTTGCCGCAACATAAAGACGTAGCCCTGGGAGATCAGCAATAGTAATAGTAAGCTTCTCCAGGGCACCCTGGAATTCGGCCTTTGAGAGGGAAATATGGCTCTGGCCATCCACTAGCTGGGGCAGAGAAGAAAAAGAACATGGGATGAGACTGAGTCTCCCACCTCAGCTCCCTTGTCTTCCCCACAGCCTCACCCCCTTCCTACCTTGGTCTGACTCTCCAGCCCCCGAAGGAAAGTCTTTACACCATCCTCACCCAGGAGCCCAAAGCGCACATAGGCCACCCCCTGTACGGGCTTCCCATAGATATACCTGTTGCCATAAGGAGAATGGGAAGATGGTGAGCCAGGGTCTAGGGAAGATAATGATCTGAGGCGGGAGGGAGGTAGGTTCCATAGCCCATTCACACTGAATGGGGGGCAGGACCCAAGGGGTGCATTACCTTGCCTGGATGTCTAATTGGATTTCACCAAGATAGCCAGGTGCTGTCAGGATGTAGGGATTTCCAGGGGTGATCTTCACCTCAAAATTGGGAAGGACTGACACAGCAAGAAAGGGTAGGCAGGTCAGACTCCCGTTCAAAGATGCTCCTCCGCTTAGGACTGTGGTACCCATATTTCCCTGGCCCTGCCCTGCTCCCACCACCTCTCCTTCCACCCTTATTTCCTTCAGGAAAGCAACTGCTTGTCCCCCAAATCTCTAGCTCTCACCATATTTCTTCACCTCAAACTGGGTGCTTCTATTGGATTCTGGACTGTCTGAGAATCGGGCTGAGATCTTCCAGGCACCTGGCCTAAGGACAGACAAGGAAGGAACTCAGCTCATCCATGCAGGAGGCCCACAGAGCCAGCGACCTGGTTCACTGGGAAGAGGACTCTGTGGTAAACCAGAGCCCCAGGAGGTCAAGGGTCAGGGCATCTCGGGAGGTGACTCTGAGTTGGAGGTAGAGAGCCTAACAGGAGCCCCTAGGTGGGAGGAGCTCACTCTGAGATGTCTGGAATCACAAAGTCATCCTGGAAGATGGATGAGTGCATGTACATCGTCTTCTTCCGCACACGGAGACCGTGAGAGTTCTGCGGGGGGAGAAGTGGTCACAGGTGGGAGGTCATATCTGTGGCTAAGGTCAGGAAGGCTAGAGGTCAGGGACTCACCTCTACTGTGACTGTGATGGCCTCAGTGCATGGGCGCATCTTTTGATCCAGAGCAAAGACCCGGTACCGAACTGAGAATAGAGGACGAGAGAGGTGAACAGGAGTCCATATGTGAAGGGAGGATGGGCCCAACTCCTGGGAGTGACAGGGCAACAAATACTTGCTAGGCAACCCTCCTGTGTAGTGCTTTCTTTCAGGTTATCTCACTTAGGGGCACCAAACATGTCCTAGGTGGGCTGGAAGGGGGTTAAGGGTCGAGGCTCTGGGCCAAGACTCACCCCGCTGGCCAGGGTTATAAATGGGCTGGTCAGTCTGCAGAAAGAGGTGCCCTCGACGAGTGGAGAAGAGCAGGTTGACACCCTGGATGTCTGTCGTTTTGGACAGAGAGTCCTTCAGCCATGGTGACTGGGCCACCAGCTGGACCCCAGGGCCTCCGCGGAGGAGGTAGAGGCCACAGCTTTTTATGTCTTTCATGGGGACCTGTCAGGAGAGGAAGAGGGAGTGGGTCAGAGAAAGAGAGGGCAGATAGAAAAGGATAGAGAGATCAAGACAGAAACATGAGCAGAGACCACCTAGGTCGGAAGAGAGGAGGGGAGGACAGCAGGAAGACTAAGACACAAGAAGACAGAGGGCAACCAGCCCCCTCTCCAGGAGGCCTCCAGAAGCAGTGGGGTTCAGTTACCTGGAGACTGAGGAGTACGAAGTCCTTTTCAGAGCTGAGGGTGAAATCCACCTTTGGGGAGCAGGGGGCATTATTATGGGATGGGTTTCTCAGGAACACTGATCCTTGCACTATCTGTCCTGGGGGCACATCCTGGAGCTGCACCCCCACCGATAGGGGAACCCCCAGATGAACCACGGAAGGAGAGAACAGGAGCAACCTAGAACAAAAATGAGTGCTGGCAGTCAGACTTTCCTCTGACCCTGCCACTCTGGCTCTCCCTCACTCCTGAACTGGGTCCCATGGCCAGCCCTACCCCAACCCAAGCACCCAGGATCCTGTCTCCAGTACCTGGGCTTCTGCAGAGACAAGGTAAAGAAGCTGGATGCCCAGATCAGCCCCCAGAGGAGCCTCATGGCTGGAGGATCCAAGAAGGGTCAGATCTGTCTGCCTACCTGCTCCCTTCTGGTCAACCCAGGCTTGGGTCAGAGTTGACGCTGGACTTGCTCCTCCCCCGGCCCAACAAATCCGGGAAACCACATGACAGTCAAGAAATGCAACTGGCCCCAGGCCCAGTTCTGGGGAGGGAGGGAAATTTTGGAAAATTGGGTCTCTAGGGGAAGCTGAGGGAATCTTGGCCCAGAGATCAATTCCCTGTTAACCCCTCTGATCCCAGTGCCTAGGTACCTCCCCCTACTGGGTGTATCTTCCCCTATTGTCCGTGTATGTATGCACAGGAGCTCATGCATATGTAGATATACAAGGGCCCAACATGGCCCAGATACGCAGGATATTTAAAGGCCCTAACAAAATAAGCATGGGCTTTTAGGACACTTGTCTCTTACTTTCACCCCAATACAAACTGAAGTATACTAGGCTTTTGCTTTTTGTAGTTCTAACAGAAATTCTGTGGTTTAAGAGATCAAGTGTACCCTTACCACCCCACTGGAAGAACTGACTTGAATGTCAAAGTTAACCCTTTTCCTCTCTGAACAATGAGGCAAAAGCTTAAGTCTAGGTTTGGCCTTGCCTCTACCCACAAACAAGGCACCCGAACACAAACATTAAACAAAAGACACCCAGAAAATATCACAAGCAGATGTACTTTATTTGGCAATTTCAACACGACATGTAGGGAAGAGAACACTGCCCTCCTTCACTAGCCTCCCCAGAAATCCCACCTTCCTATCTCAAGAGAGAGTAAAAATAGCACCTTTTTACATGAAAGGGAACAGTAACAACCATGGCACAGTCTCTGGTTCCACTTTCATGGAAGGGCAGAGAAGTATTGCCCAAACCCCATCACTGGGCCGGAGCCCAAGCAAACAGCAGCAGCCACATCTGACCCTCCACACAGATGAGAGCCCAGCACTCATCCTGGCTCCCAAACCTTCCCAAGGTGACCCTGTCTCAGCCACTGTCAGGCAGCACTCCCAGGCCACTCTTGACCCACTCTGGGGAGCTGTGCAACAACGAGCAGAATCCTCAAGTCTCTGGCAGGCGGAGGAGGGTTCCAGAAGTAGTGGAGATGCTGTGCAGGAGAAAGACAAGGCTGGTGCCAGATGCCTAGGCCCAAGATGTGAGAACTCAGGACTTGGCAAGGGGTACTTCCAGATTCCAGAGAATGAGAGAGGATCTGGGCTTCACTTGTGCATTAAGCATGAGCCAGGAGGAAGTCTAGCCTTGGGTCATGGCTCTGTCATCTGCCAGAGGCTGGGGGCAAGACTCACCAGTCCACCAGCTGGGCCCCAATGAGGTCATGCACATGGTAGGCAAGGCCAAGCCGCACTGCAGCAGGTGCCCGCCGGCCGAGGAGCTCTGACAGGAGTAGCTCCCGGTACTTGGCCTTCCGGAGCATGCCAAGAACAGCCTGGCGCCCTGGAGGAAAGGTGGCAAGGAGAGGGGAAAGGCAAATAAGGCCTAGAGGCTGGAGGAACCACCAAAAGGTAAGGAGCTGCCGGCTTAAGCTGCTGACAGGTTACCTTTAACAAAGTACTTGATGAATCTCCCAACTCCGGGCACAGCTAGCCACCAGCTCCCAGCATCTCGGACAGTGAAGACTCCAGCGTTCACCAGATGCCTGAGTGCAGTGGGAAGACAGGAGAGGTGAGGCCTGGGATCGAAGAACCATCTCTCCCCACCATCCATTAATGGTTGAACACTAAGTCTCCAGAAATGTGGGCAACACTGCAAGAGCGACTGGAGGGCAAAACCCCAACCTAGGGCAGTTCCCTGCTCACACCAGACTGCTTATTGCCTCTGGGCCCCTGCTTTTCCAGTCCCCTCTGCCCTCCCTCCATTCTATCTTTTCCTGTTACTGTTATTCATTCAAACAGCTTCTCCTCTCGGAAGCCCTCCCTGACCACATGCCCTGGAACACAGTCATAGGACAGAGGAGAGCGATCAGAGCCTTCTGCATTTCTGCTACTGCCTAGGCATACCTCACCATAGCTCCTGCCACATCTCACTGAAAGTGTCTGTGTCCCATGAAATCAGTGCTTTAGTTTTCAACACATTTGTGATCAGCAAATTTTTCACTTTCCTAATACTGAAAGTGGGTGAAAATTTAAAAAATCTGAAGCTGGTTGTTGCAAACTTCTTTCATTAAGCACAAGTGAAATGGTCTTTTTTAAATTGTCACCTTTTTCACAATACAATTGAAAGTTGCAGACATATCTGGTATTTGCCTCAGACACCACTCTGACTAGCATTCTATAATTTTTTTTAAAATTTGGACTATAAACCAAATATATATTATATATATATATATCTATCTTCATTTACAGTGCATCATTACATCACTATCTGTCTCACTATTACTAATAAGTTCACTGAATTCACCTTCAACCTTGGAAATCTCAACAGCATATATTTCTTCATTTTCCATAATTAAGGTAAATTATTTTTAACATTGAAAGCCCTGAAATATCAAAATATAAGTATAGAACACTAATCGCAACAAAATAATGACCAACTTGTAATATTTACCAACCACATAAATCAGTAACAACATTGCATAGTTGATATCAGATGATTATCCCAATTAACTTTCTCCTTGCCTCACTATTCATTTTCAAGCAAAATATAGTAACACATACATATGACAACATTGGAGTACTCAGAAACAATGCAAAGATGTAAATTCACATCAGCGGCAACCAGGAACAGAATTTGGAATGACATAAATTCACATCAGTGATCGCAAAGGAGTTAAAATGCTTTCACATATATCATGGATTATAAAGTAGGCGACCCAAGTCCCTCAAAATTATATTTTTATTTGGCCCTTGCCCAGTTGAGTGTTTTTTGCTTTAGAGGTTTCTTTTTTTTGAATGTGAATGTTTAGGGACATCCCAGCTCCTACCACTCTCTATCCTCTTGGTCCTAGTATAATTAACATCAAGCTTTTTTGGTTCCTGCCAGGTCCCTATATGCATTTGATAAGCCACTCAGATCTCCTGAACTTTAGTCAAGGGCTCTTTCCAAGACCCCAAGTAAGACAGACTTCTTCTCTTGTGAAGAGGAGGACAAACTTAGGTCATTTTATTAAAAAAGAGTCAGCATTTTTTTGGCAGGTTCACCAGAAGGAAAAGGACAAGGCCAGATGGAACTAGAGGGAGGCAGGGGGATGCCAATGCCTGTCTCTGTTGATTCCACAAGTCTCACGTGATCTCTGGGTCCCTGAAGCCAAAGGTCTGTGTCATTTGGTCCTGCTGGAAACTAAGGTCCCCACAGGCTGGAAGCACTGAAGCCAGAAGCTTCTGCACAGCCCCAGCATATGGCCGGCCATCACAGGCTTTGAGGACCTGAAAGGAGAGATGAGAGACATAGTCTGGCCCCACCCTTACCCTCCAACCTCCATCCTCAGAACAGCACTTTTTACTGTCTTCCCTCTTGCTCAGTTTCTTCTACCTCTCATACCCTTCCTCCTCCTCCCCCCTCTCTTTCACATTACTACTTACCAGAACCTTGTGTGCTCTCCATATGTAGGGCAGGAAAATTTGTTTGTATTTCTGTTCCCCAATTTCCCTGATATCCCCCTCCCACCACCTATAACACACACAGTCACACATACTCTGGTCCTGTAGTCCTCGGTGAAGATAATTCCATGGGCATCCAAGTCAAAGCCCAGCTGGATGATTCTGATCTCCCCCTGCTCTTGAAGATCCTTCTGTCTCCACAGAGATGGGAGTGAAAAGAAAGGTGTTAGGGCAGAATGCTCTGCTATACTCAGACACTCTGGGTCAAGGATATTGTGTGTGCTTCCCTGAAAAAAGAGGTTTCAGGGCCGGGCATGGTTCACACCTGTAATCCCAGCACTTTGGGAGGCCAAGGCAGGAGAACTACTTGAGCCCAGGAGTTCAAGACCAGCCTAGGCAACATAACAAGATCTCATCTCTACAAAAAATCAAAAATAGCCATGCATGGTGGCATGCACCTGCAGTACCAGCTACTCAGGAGGCTGAGGCAGGAGGACTGCCTGAGTCCGGGAGACTGAGGTTTCAATGAGCCGTGATTATGCCACTGCACTCCAGCCTGGGTGACAGAATGAGATCTCGAATTAAAAAAAAAAGAAAAGATAAATTATGTGTGTATGTGTTTGTATTTTTTGCAATTTTTAAAGCTTTAAAAAAATATAAGCTAGCACCAATACATTAAAACAACAAATACTCTTTAAGGAGTGATTCCATCTGACTTGCCTCCTCATGTGAAACTGGAGCTAGTCTTCCCTTTCTTCCCTCATGTCTTGATAAATCACCATTAATCTTCTACCTGCTAAATCCAACAGACAGATTTAATACTAATGCCACTAGTCCCACTGTCTTGGAAATCTCACAATAGGCATTTTCCTGGGTTCCTCTTAACTTAGGTAACTCCTCTGCCTTTTTCATAAATTTCTCTTACTCTGCCTTTCCCTTATATCGGTGGATCTCAATTTTTTTTTTTTTTGAGTTGGAGTCTCACTCTGTCGCGCAGGCTGGAGTGCAGTGGCACGCTCACAGCCACCACAGTCTTGATCTGCTGGGTTCAGGTGATCCTTTCACCTTAGCCTTCCAAGTAGCTGGAACTACAGGCATGTGCCACCATGCCTGGGTAATTTTTTGATTTATTGTAGAGATGAGGTCTCGCCAATTTACCCAGGCTGGTCTCGAACCTGTGAGCTCAGGCAATCCTCTCACCTTGGCCTCCCAAAGTGTTGGGATTATAGGTGTGAGTCACCACATCTAGCAAGGATCTCAAATTTTGAGGTACATTGAAAAGCACTTGAAGCTGTAGTTCAAAAATATAGATTCCTACATCCCACCCGCAAGAGATCCTTTTTTTTGAGTCAGAGTCTTACTCTGTCGCCCAGGCTGGAGTGCAGTGGCATGCTCACAGCCACCACTGCCTCGACCTGCTGGGTTCAGGTGTTCCTTCTGTCTCAGCCTTCCAAGTAGTTGAAACTACAGATGCGTGACCATGCCCGGATATTTTTTTTGTTTTGTTTTGATTTTTGTAGAGACAAGGTCTTGCCATGTTGCCCAGGTTGGTCTCGAACATGGGCTCAGGCAATCCTCTCACCTTAGCCTCCCAAAGTGCTGGGATTACAGGAGTAAGCCACCATGCCTATCTTGCAAGAGATCTTAATTAACTTTGGATGAATCCCAGGAGCTTGTATTTTTTGAGTAAGTAGCCCAGATAATACTGACACAAGTAGAACTCGGGCCACATGTTGAATAACACTACCTTAGATAATGGTGTCTCCTAGCATTGTGGATTTGGCCCTATTATCTTTCACTCTAAACCTGGTCCTTAACCATTGACCTTGGAGGACCTGTGAAACACCCTCCCCCACCTCCATGTACACACAAACTGTATATAGACCTGTGTATACATACACACGGCATATGTGCAATTTTCTGGAGATAGAGCTTTCATCACCTCCTAAAGCTTATGAAAAGGTTATAAGTCATCCCTCTGCTTGCTTTTCCTACTGGACATCACCCACATCCACAGACTGAGCTGCTTGCTACTCACACACCAATTTGTAATTATATCACTGGCCCAGAATTCTGTTCCACAAACATCATCAATTCAACTTGTACAGGATTAAACACATCATCTCCTCCCCCAACAACTCACTGTACTCTTGACTCCACCAGCTACCATTTAGTCTGTCATCTAGAAAATTTGGGAGTCATCCTGGACTCCTCTCTCTTCCTCACTCTCCACATCCCTCACTCATCTGCTCCCTCCTCACTACACTGACCTAATTTAGGCCTTCACCAGTTCTCAGTTGCAGTATCTTACGAACTGATCTCCCCTGCCTCATCCATTATCTTCAGTACACCACTCCCTCTCCTGTTTAACATTCCCTACCAGCTCATCGCCTTCGGTGTAACACGGAAACCGCCCTGATGTACAAGGCCTATTCCTCCTGAGGGATCTGGCATCTGCCTGCATTCGCCCCGCTGTATGTTCGAACCATGCACCATGACTCCGTTTCTTCAAAAGCCTCGTTCTTCCACCTCCATGAGTTGGCATGGCCTCTACTGCCTGAGGGTCTGTAGCATTCTCTGTCGCAGCCCAGTGCCTGGCACGGTGGCCCTCTCAAGAAAGGCCTAATGCTTGCGGAAAGGCCGACGGGCTGACTGAGAGAACTGAGTGATTGAGTGACTGGGGACTTCAGGAGTGCCCGCGAGACATGGAAAGGGCCTACAGGGATCTCACCAGCTGCCGGTCGGCCACCGTCCGGTCAGGTACGAGGCTGTACACCTGGCTCTTCAGCACGATGGGCGGCAGTGCATCCTCGAACAGGCCTCGGGGGAACAGCTGCACTAGCTCCGAGACTGCCGCGCGCGCTGACCCTGGGCAGAGACCGGGTCACTAAGTGGGACCTGGGGCGGGGGCCAACGGAACTGCATGAACACTGTTCTACCAACAGACGTGATTACCCGAGGCGAGGCCCCGCCCCTCTGGGGTCTTCAGCTCCGCCCCGAGGCTCCCATGGTTACCTGGCTCGCTCCCCAGAGGATCCGATTCTACAGGCCCTTGCTTCCGCTGTCTCTTCAATCCGAAGGTCTCAGGTACCAGGCGATGTCTCTTCCGGCTCATATCCCAGGATTTTAGGTACCGAGGAAAGGGTATGAATGAGGGACGAGAACAAGAAAATCGGGTCTTCCGGCGCAGAGCAGTGACGTTGACCTCCCTGGGCGTCACTCCTCGGAGACCAGGTGACCGGTTGTAAGTATCACGACGTGATGACGAAAGAGGCATCCACTAGTCCGCTCTCGAGCTCTTGCTGGGAGGGCGGGCCAATGAGGATACATGTCTACCGCTGATTGGCTCCCTCGGAGGCCATTCACGTCCCAGGACTCAGAGACGATACGGAGGGGCGCCGGTGGCCACTTTGGGATCAACCGCCTGGTGTAAAACTCTCACCGCCCCCACTCCTGAGGGATTTGCCCGCCCCTGTCGCTGAATGATTATATCATCGAAAGCAGAAAAACATCTTTGCGTCCCTCTTCGGCTTCTGACGTGCCTGCCATGACGTCATAGTCCTGCGGAGGTGGAAATCGAGGTTGGGGCGCTTTGAGGTACCCTAATTCTTGATCTGAGCTCAGACTTCTTTCCTAACCTCACTCGTTTGGAGGATTTGGTGGGGAGGGTGGGTATAGGAAAGAGGAGGATGAGCGCTTGGCCGTGGTTGTGTTTGAGGGGCTGGGGCTTGCATGTTTCAACGCCAGACCTCGCAATCTGGAGGCTCGCTTAGTCTGTCATCCGACCCAGGTCCAAGTGCTCGCTGCTCAAAGTCAAACTGGAGAGAGGAGAGTTGGTAGATGGAAAGACGGACTTACCAAGAAGCTGTCTTCTCGAGTTGGCAAATGTCTCGAGTAACTGTCTCAAATTTCGGGCCAGTTTTCAAAGGAAAATGTCCTTGTTCCAATTGCTATCTCGAATAATTGTCCACCTGGGGGTCTGACTGGTGTCATCTTGGCTTGGCCAGGCCGGTCGATCAATCATCTGTGAATACCCTCAGGTGGGAAGGCTTTGAAAGAAGCTCAGGCCGTACTTTGTTCTAGAATTAGTCTCCAGAATTTTCGGGGGCCTGATTGACCTTACTCTGATCGTGGCCAGTACAGATTAACTGTCTCAAGGCTCTCTCTCAGCAAGCAAAGTTCGGCAGGAAGGCCTTCGTGTCTGGCTTGCTTCAAGACTAGCCTTTGAGATTTCTAAGAAAGCATAGAATTAGATAAGCTTTGCAGTGTAAGGGAGTCCTAGAAGGACAGAAGAAAAAAATGTTTCAAGGATAACTGTTAAGCTAAAGCAGAGTGCATAAAGCTAAAACCTCAGTCACAAGTCCTGACATGGAGCCACCCTTCTCCAGGTCTCCTCTGTGAAAGGTAAACGTTGCCCCACTCTTAGGACCTCATGGAGCCCCGAGGGACCAAGAGAGGAGCTGGGAAGATGGAGGTAGCTGAACCTCGGAACAAACTCCCCCACCCATCACCCTCCCTGCCTACAGACCCTGCCCTCTACTCTGGGCCTTTTCCTTTCTATCGGCGCCCTTCAGAACTGGGCTGCTTCTCCCTGGATGCGCAACGCCAGTACCATGGAGATGCCCGAGCCCTGCGCTATTATAGCCCACCCCCCACCAACGGTCCAGTCCCCAACTTTGACCTCAGAGATGGATACCCTGACCGATACCAGCCCTGGGATGAGGAAGTCCGAGAAGGGCTGGACCACCTACTACGCTGGCTCCTGGAACACCGAGGCCAGCTGGAGGGGTGAGCAAAGTCTAGCACACAAGTAGATCTGAAGACTGGCACCTACGCTCTAAAACTAGGAAAGCCAAAGCTGGGGTGAGAATCAGACCTTAGAAGAAACTTAGGCTGTTCTTTGGGCAGCATCTGACTAATGCTTGGATCAGACTTTCAGCCTGTAACTCCTCCCTCAGGGGTCCAGGCTGGCTGGCAGGGGCCATAGTGACATGGCGGGGGCACCTGACAAAATTGCTGACGACACCATATGAACAGCAGGAGGGCTGGCAGCTGGCAGCCTCCCGGTTCCAGGGGACACTGTACCTGAGTGAGGTGGAGACGCCAGCCGCTCGGGCGCAAAGGCTTGCTCGGCCACCCATCCTCCGGGAGCTTATGTACATGGGGCACAAGTTTGAGCAGTACATGTGTGCAGGTGAGAGTTGCCTCTGCTCTTGTAGACCCCTTCCCCTCCCCAGAGATTGAGAACCCCACCCCCCTGCTGCTGCTTCTCTCCTTGTGCAGACAAACCTGGAGGCTCCCCAGACCCCTCTGGGGAGGTTAACACCAACGTGGCCTTCTGCTCTGTGCTACGCAGCCGCCTAGGAAGCTACCCTCTGCTCTTCTCAGGGGAGGTAGACTGCACAGACCCCCAGGTCCCATCCACACAGTCCCCCGCCTGCTATGTGGAGCTCAAGACCTCCAAGGAGATGCACAGCCCTGGCCAATGGAGGAACTTCTACAGGTTCAGGATAGGGGTGGGCCTAGACTTGACAGCTAGGAAAGGGATTTGTGGAGAGGGTGAGGGCAAAATGGCAGGCAGAGGAGGGGTCCCACTGATCTGATCCCCTGCTTTTCCTGACAGACACAAGCTCCTGAAGTGGTGGGCTCAGTCCTTCCTCCCAGGGGTCCCAAACGTTGTTGCTGGCTTCCGTAACCCAGAGGGTTTTGTCTGTTCCCTCAAGACCTTTCCTACCATGGAGATGTTTGAATACGTCAGGGTAAGGCAGTGGTGTCACAGCTCCCACCTGTATCCCCCACACACCAAGACCAGGCGTCCAGCATCCAGGGCTGTAGTCAGCCTTCCCCTTCTCCCACCTCCCCATCCTCACTGACAGTCTTCCACCTCTTCTTTTGCCTGCTCCAGAATGACCGTGACGGCTGGAATCCTTCTGTGTGCATGAACTTCTGTGCCGCCTTCCTTAGCTTTGCCCAGAGCACAGTTGTCGAGGATGACCCCAGGTAAGGCCTTCATCTCTGTTCTTCCCCTCTGGATCCTAGGAGCTCAGCTTCCAGCCCTCAACACATGCCTCCATCTTCCCCCAGGCTTGTCTACCTCTTCTCCTGGGAGCCTGGCGGCCCAGTCACCATGTCTGTACATCGAGACACACCCTATGCCTTCCTGCCCACATGGTATGTGGAAGCCATGACCCAAGATCTCCTGTCACCCCCCAAAACTCCCTCCCCCAAGTAGTGACACTTCAGAGGGGCTGGTCCTATCTCTGTGCACAGATAATAAAAGCATATTTCTAAATGGTCTGTCCTCTGAGCTGAGTCATCCCTCCCCAACACCTCAAGCACACAGTGGGTTGCTGGTTTATTATCACGTTTTTACTTGCTGCTTTATTATCATGTTTTTACTTAGGGGTCATTCACTGGGTGTAGAGGCTGGCCGCAAAGACAATGTCTCTCCGTAGCAGGGTAGCTGCTGTCTCCATCTTGGCACCCAGCACAGGCTCCCCTACCAGGCGGGCCGCCCCCCGCAGTGAGCGACACATCTCAGCCAGGCGCTGAATGCAGCGGACCACCAGGCCCTCGGGGGTCCCTGAGAGTCCTGCCAGCTCAGAGAAGGGCTGTAGGGAAAGCAGGGTGAGGACTGAATGTGCTCGGCCTGGGCAGCCTCTCCCCAGCTAGCCAGCCACAAAACCCCAAACCCCAGATACTCACCATGCCCCGGGCCCACTCATATACAACCTCGACCAGCCCAAAATTCAACTCCCCCACAAATTCCTCCACTGTCTGGTTCAGGCCACAGGCCATCTGGACCTCACCAATCCGCTTGGCCACAGCCCGGACACGCTCTACTCCCTGCAGAGGAGAAGGAGAGATTAAGTTCTGCCTTTCTGCTGCAGGATAAGGAAGGCTCAGATCAAGGAAGAAGACATTCCCACCCTTGGGTCATTTACTGGGCTGGAAGGGGTCACCTCAGGAATACCTGGTGGGGAAGATGTTGGGGCCACGGCCCAGGCAGGGAGAAAGGGGTGGTATCCCCTACCTGCTTGAGAGTGCTTGGAAGCTGATCCCCTGGGTCCCCAGGGCTCTGGCAGACCAGGCCAGAGAGCAGGGCCGCTATCTCCTCAGGTCGCAAGGCACTCAGTGCATTGTCAAACATGAGCTCGGTAAGAAGTAGCTCATGGCTGCTCATGGCACAAGCCACCCGCCCTGCCAGCTTCACAGTGCCTGCCTCGTCCACATAACCCAGGGTTCGAAGCACCTGCAAGAAAGAGTGTGGTGTTGGAAAGCTGGCTGTCCTCTTATCTAGCCCCTTAGCCCCACCCCTGCCCTTCCCACCTCTACTCGCTGGTGGTATTCGGGCAGCAGCAGCAGCGACTGATCCGACAGCAGAAAGCGCAGCCGCTCCATTTCCTTCTGTATCTCCGTTCTCTCCCGCAGCTTCAGGTACTGCAGAGAGCCACTGTCAGCTTTCTCCTTCACCCCTCAGCATGGGTGCGCTAAAGACATGGACTGAGATGGGGGTAGCCAGTCTACAGGGGACCAGAGAGGAAAAGCGCCCCCTCCCAGCTTGGAAGCTGGCATTCAGGACCCTACCTGGGCAGCAAAACGGGGGCTGTGCACACACTGAGCCCCCCGGATCAGCTCCTCCAGCTTCCAGGACCGGAGCCCACCCTCTACCACTGACACATCCTTGAGCTGCAGGTCATTGACAGGGTCAAGGGTGGGGGGTCCTGCTGGGTAGGCCTGAGCCAGACGCAGCAGTTCCTGTACAGCAGTGGTCACGGCTGCAAGGGGAGGATCCTTCCTGAGGAAGAAAGAGGTCTTGAGATCTGGGGTAAGAGACCTCTCTCCCACTGAAGCCCACCTCAAATATAATATACCCCACCCCACCCCCAGGCCAGGCATGGGCTCATGCCTATAATCCCAGCACTATGGGAGGATGAGGCAGGAAGATTGCTTGAGCCCAGGTGTTCAAAACCAGTCTAGGCAACATAGCAAGACATAATCTCTACAAAAAATCAAAAACTTAGCCAGGGGTGGTGGCATGCACCTGTAGTCCCAGCCACCCTGGAATGCTGAGACTGAAGGATCGCCTGAGCGCAGGAGGTTGAGACTGCAGTGAGCCATGATCATGCCACTGCACTCCAGCCTGGACAACAGTGAGACTCTGACTCAAAAAAAAAAAAAAAAAAAAAAATACACCTTCCTACTTCATGATGCCCCCTCAGTTCCTCCCCCCCAGCTATAATATTCAGCCCCTTCAAAACAGCCCTTAACCTCCTGGACCCCCTCAAGTTAAGGGAGGCCCTTCCTTTCATCTCCCACTTCACGGTCTCCCTCAGCCTAGGGGAGCCTCCCCAACCCCACCCCATACTACATTCCGGGTAAAGTCCCTCCCCAGCATCTGACTTGAATTTCGGTTGCTGCCTCTTGTTGAAGTCCTCTAAGATCTTCTCCCCATTCACCCGGAGCACCTTGGTGGTGATGGCAGCCACGTCTCCTGGCTGGAGCTTGATCACGGTGTGGTCGCAGGGCCCTATGAAAAGGGGAGATTGGGTCAGACCTTGCCATGGACCCAGGCATCCTGCTTACACCACTGTGTCAGAAAGTTGGACATTTGCCTCACTCTCACCTTCAGGCAGGAACAACTTGAATCCCACGAGGTCGTCTGGGTGGGGAACATCTGGGGTGGCCGGCCCCCTGTCCTGTGGGTCCCGAGACATGGGCTTATCACACAAGATCAGGGTTATAAATACTCGGCTGGTAGAGTTTGAAGAGACCTGGGAGAGTAAGGGAGGCCAGGATAGGGGGATATAAGAAATGAACATCAAAGGTAAGGACCACATTCCACTCTTGGGCAGGGATCAGGAAGCAACCGTGCAGAGCTCACTGACAGGAAGAGGTAACCAAGTCAAGCAATCAGAGCAGACTTCTTGTGGAGTGGGGGGAAAGAGGCAAGCATGAAGTGGTGATGGGAAGGGAAAGTGTGAAAAAGGAGGGCAAGAGAAAAAAATGAGAGCCCTGTGGTGACAGCAACCTGCCCCCAGCCAAGTGGGAAAGATGGGAAGAGGGCTTGATGCCTCTCACCCTCTGTGGTCCAAATTCCCTTTGCCCTCACCTGCAAGATCACACCCAATGCGTTGTGATGCTCTTGATTCTTCACAACTACCACCCTTCCTGCTGAGAGAGATTTCAGCCCATTCACGGACTCTACGACGCGTCGCTGAAGAGCAGGGACATGCACAAAGGGGATATGGGAAGAGACATCACAGGGACAGACACTTGGACTAAGTTCAGGAGCAGACCCAGAGTGACGGGTTCTCGTCCTCGCTGCCTCCATCATCTCCCCAACATTCGCACTAGCTTACCTGGATCATGTTCCTGGTCTCCGTCAGTTCCTCCCCCCAGCTATAATACTCAGACAAGTCAGCCAGTTGGCCAGTCATGTCAGGCTCCTCCAAGGCCCCCAGCTTCTTGGTCAGTTCAGCTAGAGTCTGTTCGTGGGCCTATGCAGAAGCAGGGGGAGGTTGTGAAAAGGAACTTCCTAGACCCAATCTGCCACAGCCCCCACCACTATCACACTGGCCTCTGATGCCATCTCTTTCCAGCCTGGCTTTGTCTAACCTCCTGCTCCGTGTACTGGTCACCTCCACCTCCTCACCTTGCTGTCCTTACGGGATGGAAACTCAGAGAAACTCCTCTTCATCATGTCCTCCACCCTGAGGGCATCCACCCGTAGCAGGTTGAGGATCATAGTGTAGGTGAGACGGAACTGGGACTGCAGCTGGGATGGCTTCCCCTGGAGCCATGTCAGAGAAGTCAGTGAGATTGGGACGGGACCTACCACTCCTCAACCAGTTATCTGAGGACTGGGTCAACTCCTGTCAGATTTAGTCCTAGCTTTGCAACTGTGGGGCCTTCAACAAGCCACTTGCTCACCTCCTCTGTAACATAAGGGAGCAAATCAAAATAAACAGACTTTCAAAGACTCCGGCTCTGTATTCACAGAGGGAAAAGCTAGAGGAGATGGGTTCCAATCTCATCCTTGGATTTGCTCACTCCTACCTTGGCTTCTCCCAGACAAAATAAAAAAGGGGAGGTGGAGAGAAGGGCTGGAAGAGAGAATCCAGCAGGTCCTGGAGCTGGGCCCCTGCTCGGGCTGGCCTCACGCTGGCCGCTCACCATCAGCATGTGGTGCAGGTCCGCCATCTCAGGCACTCGGCCTTTGCAGAGCAGGATGACAGTGCCTGTGGGGTCCAGGCCTCTCCGCCCTGCCCGGCCGGCCATCTGCACATACTCCCCAGGGAGCAGGTCTCTGAAAGTAGAGCCATCATGCTTGCGCATGGAGTCAAACACCACTGTACGGGCTGGCATGTTTACACCCATAGCAAATGTCTCTGTGGCAAACAAGACCTGGGACAGAAGAGAAGAGGAAGGATCAGCAAAAGGGCTACACACACATCCCTGGTCCTGGCCAGTCCACCTTACTTTGTAGCCAAGGCTAAGTAGGCACAAGGCACAATCCCAGCTTGCTACTTGTGGGATCTCATTTAACTGTCCAGGCAAATCTACAGGGTAGATACTATTATTTTCCTAATTTTACTTATGTAGCTACCTTTTACCAGATATCCCACTTCCATCCTCTCACTGCAATCATTCCATGTACTTTTTTTGTTTAGAGACATGGTCTCAATCTGTCACCCAGGCCAGGGTACAGTGGCATGATCATAGCTCACTGTAACCTCAAACTCCTAGGCTCAAGTAATCCTCCTGCCTTGGCTTCCCATAGCACTGGGATTACAAGCGTGAGCCAATGCAAATGGCCCCAATGTATTTAATGACTATTGTTTTGTGTGAATGTATTCTTGCAAAATGTTATCTTGATTTGTGTATCTATAATTTATAATTCACATAAAAGCAATTATATATCTGACTGTTTTCTTACTTCTTTTCCTCCCTCCATACAGTGTTTCATCCATCCATGTTCCTGTAGGTACACCTAACCCATTGCTTCCAACTTTTGCAGAACACTCTGTGGGTGCATCCCTCATAATTACCTACCCTGTCTCCTGTGAAGGGCACCCTGATACCACCATATTCTGCCACCATAAACATGACTACAGCAAACAAAGGGAGAAACATGTTCCTTCATGGACCAGGATGAAAATTTTTTTGCAGTATATACCCAAGAATGGAGTCAAAGAGTATGTTATACTTATTTTACCTAAATAGTGTCAGGTACCTGCCCAACTGGCTACACTTGTCCAAGGATTCCTAGATTCCTACAGTCTCCTATGTCTCTGGCAACACCTTGGTATTAGCCAGTTTCCTATTTTATCAGTCTAATAACTGTAAAGGCATAGCTTGTATTTCAATTTGCATTTCTCTGATTACTAACAACTTTTCATATGCTGGCTGGCTTTTGGGGATTCTCTTCTGTTTTATCTTATGCATTGCTATTTTAGATGGGAAACCTAAAGTTCAGAAAGATTAAGTAATTTGTCCAAGGTCATACCACAAATAAATGGTAAAGCTGGAATTCAAACCCAGGCAGTCTGGATCCAGAGCCCAAGTTCTTAACCACAGTACTGTCCTGCCTAAACCTCTGCCCCTCTGCCCTCTGGGTAGTCCCTAAGTGGGCAACAAGGACCTTGGGGAGTCCCCCTCCCACCACCATGTGCACCTTGACCAGACCACGGCTGAAGAGCATCTCCACAATCTCCTTGAGGATGGGCAGGATGCCACTATGGTGTACTCCCAGGCCACGATGCAGAAGCTCTGACATGTGCAGGACCTTTGGTGGGGGAGGCCCACAGTCAGAAATGATGTCTCAAACACCCTATCCCCACAGCCTCCCAAGTGTGTATACATACATACACATGAACACACAAACACACACACACACCTGGGGCAGCTGACGGTCAGATCCACGGAGGCGAGCAAGGCAGCGCTGCAGGAAGAGGTGAATCTCACTCTTCTCTGAACTCGTGGTGAGATCAAGGGAAGTGAGGCCTGAGGCCTGCTCATCACAGCGACCCCGAGAGAAGGTGAACACCACCACTGGCAGCTGGGCACGCGTGCGGAGGGAGGCCAGGAGGGACAGGTACACTCCGCGGTCCTGGGAAAGGGAAGAAGGGACATAGATTGAGTCCCTGGATCAATGGGAAGTGAAGTAGTGTCAAGTGGGGCAGTGCTCAAAGCTCAAGTACAAATCCCTGGGGGACAAGGGTAAAAAAGATGAAGAGAAATAGGTATCGGCAGGTACAAAATCTTCCCAGTTCTTACCTGTGCAGGCCCCCCCTGGTGCGTGGGCTGCTTGGCCCCAAAGGTCTGGGCATGTTTGCTCATTCTCTCCTTCTTGGCCTCCACGGCTGCATAGTAGCTGGAACACAGGGAGGGGTGGCCATCATGCCCTGCTCAGGGCCCAGCCCTGACTCTTTCCCCCATCTCTGGGCTTACCCCTTTGTGTGGAAGGCTCCTCGGGAGTCCAGCAACAGGAAGAGTTCTCCCTGGGTCTTGGGACTGTTCCCTGTGAAGAGATAGTGCTCCAGGGGGACAGGGCGGGCAACGGTGCTGATCACATAGATCTGGCGACGCTTCAGACGCCTGAAGGGAAGAGAGAGTAGAGGTCAGGTGTGAGAGTGCAGGAAGGAGTCCCTATCCCCACCCCCTCTGACTCCACCATCTTTTCTGAGATCCAGAATGCAAGGCTGTCTCCCGCCATCCCATCTCAACATGCAAAGTAATCTAGCCCAAATGGGGTGCTGCAGCTGCCCAAACAGGACATGTCCTCTAGCCCCATGTCCAAGACCTCACCACTCTCCTTGCCATGGTAGTCTTAGTCTCCCCACTCTAACCAAGGGATATCTCAGCCCCCTTCACCCAAGCACCCCAGGATACACGTCTCACCCAATCCAGTCAGCAAACTCAAGAGCATTGGGAACAGTAGCACTCAGAAGGATGATGGAGACGTGTTCGGGGAGCATGATGAGCACTTCCTCCCACACAACACCCCGCTGAGCACAGAGAGGGGAGAGAGTCAGAGGAGTGCAGAGGGAGCTGCCTGCTGCCCCTAGAGAAGTGGCATGGGGTCCCATGTGGGGGCAAAAAAGGCAGTAAGGTCCTCAGGCCTCAGGATGTGATGGGAGCTGCTCAACTGGTCCCAAAGGAGAGGACTGCTGGGATTTGGGGACCCAATGCCCCTTACCTCGGCATCATTGATGTAGTGAACCTCATCAAAGATGACCCACTCCAGGTCCCGGATAACATCTGAGCCACTGTACAACATGGAGCTGAGGAGAAGAGGCCAAGGGCTGACTCCCCAGCATCTCCACCTCCTCCTCAGCCAGCGTGCTCTCCAAAACAGCCACATCTTCCCATCTGTGTTGAATGCCCATCTCTCACCGAAGGATCTCTGTGGTCATGATGAGGCAGGAGGCCTCTGGGTGCAACTGCACGTCCCCAGTGAGCAGCCCCACATCCCCAAATGTGTTTCGGAAGTCTCGGAACTTCTGGTTGCTCAGGGCTTTGATGGGTGAAGTATAGATGGTGCTGAGGAGAGGGCATTAAGTTAGGCAGTCCCTCCACATAGACTTGTGGCCAGCACCTCCTCTTCCAGGCAGAGCCCTCCCAGAGCATGTCCCAGATGCTCAGGTGCTCTCTTCACCCAAACTGCCCTCACACTCTCCTTCACAATATGACCCCAGAAAAATTCTGTCCCCCAGACCCTTCCTAAATTCGCCCAGATCATTCTTCTAAACTTTCTCCCCACTATAGCTTCTCATTTCTCTCTGGGCCCCTATCTCAGTCTCTCCCCTGAACCTCTCACCAAAGGATGAGACAGAAGTTGGGGAAGAGATGAGACTTAAAAAGGATACAGGAAAAAAATAGGGATGGCTGCTGAAGGAGATTGGGAAGGGGACTTGTACCGCGTCATGTGTTTCTGGGCCAGGGCAATGGCATATTCAGCCACAACTGTCTTCCCTGCGGATGTATGAGCTGCGACAAAGACAGAGTCATGCCGTTCCAAGTGCAGGATGGCCTGTTTCTGAAACACATCTGGCTCAAATGGCCACTGTGGGAGAGAGAAATAGATGTGGGCTAAAGAAGAGACAGGGACTTTCCTGCCTCTTGCTCATGGGGCATGCAGGGCAGAGGGTAGAAGGCCAGAGCCAAACAAGGCTAGGACTGAGAATCAAGACTGGCCTGGAAGGGATCGGATCTCTAGTGGGAAGAGGAGACAAGGAGTGGGCTTGGAGGCAGGGCAAGGGTCTGACCCAGCAAGAGGTAGAAAAGCATGTAAGGATTGGGCCACAGTACCTGAAAGGCTGGCTGGGGAATGAGGCGGTAGAAATCACCAACAGGGGAGGTGACATCCACGGGAATAGCCCACTGCTCCTGAGGTAGAGGTTTTGGGGGCTCTGGGGTGGATACAGCTGTAGACGTTTCCTGGAAAAGTTGGAGTTAGGGGTGATAAAGAACGCTCTCAATTACTACTCCTCCCAAAAGATGTTCCTTTCTTCTTCTCAGATCTAACCTAGCCAACCCTCCTCCCTGTGGCAGGCCCCTTCTTTCTTGCCTCCACTGCTCAGAGCCACTAACCTTCAACACGAGATCTTCCAAGCTGCTAGCTCGGGCCAGGGGAGCACTGCAGGGAGAGGCTGAAACAGTGTCTCTCCTGGGACACCCTGGCTGTCCCACCGCCTCACTCTCATCCTCATCACCCCCACCCAAATCTAGAGGCTCCAGCAGACGGCTGAGGCTGAGCAACCCAAGAGCCGGAGTTGGGTGATCTGAGGAGCAAAGAAAAAGGGCAACCTTGTTATATCCATCTCTGTTCTGTAGAAGGGTACTACTTTTCCTGCACCCCACTACAAAACTAAAACTAACCTTTCGGTGCAAAGTCCACACCTTTCTTGAAACCAGGTGGAATAGTAAGAAGATCTGGAAGACAGGGACAGAGAGGTAGAATAAGGGCCACTGCACATTGGTGTTTATTCTGTAACCTCAAAGAACACCATTCACAGCACAGACATTGTAGATGGGGATGTTTGCTGTGATGCTTTTCCAGGAGATGGCAGGAAAAGTTGTGAAGGAAAGGATACCTTTTTCTAATTTGATCAAAAGCATGGAAGGGCTAGCAGCAACCCAGTGATAGGCCTGGGCTCCTCCTCCTCCTCCTCGGGTCTTAGACTCAGAGCCCCATCTCACCTTTCTCAAAGTCTATCTCCTCCTCAGCCTCCTCCCGAGTGCTCAGATCTGTTATGGTGGGTTCATCCATCCCACCTGGGAAAACGGCAGACAGACAGGGATTCATAGGTTAAGGGTAAAAGAAGGGTGGGAACCCTTCCCTGGAGAATAAAGGCTCCCTCTCCATGAGAGTCACCTGGCCAGAAGGGGTATTGTGTTGGATTTCCCCATAAGGACTGGGAGACTGGCACTGGAGGCCGGTGAAGAGACAAGGAGGTCGTGGCAGACAGGTTTGTGTTTTCCAGCAAGACCTGGGGCAAAAAATAAAAGCCCCAGTAAGGATGAGCTTTCCTCTGAGCTGCCCCCTCTTCTCCCAACCCTGCTTCTTGTAGCCCCTTAACTCTTACCTCCTTGTAGCCTAGTATCTGGCCTGTGGTTGGGTGTCTTTGGGCCTGCAGGTCAGATGGGGCTGGGGCTCCCAAGGTAGCCAGGAGAGACCAGGGATCTGTCTTCCTCTGCCATTTTCTGAAGAGAGAAAAAAGTAACTTTCAGGTTTTCTTTCTCCCCCTGTTCCATTTTCCTTCAGAGACCCATCTCCAAGTCTAGGCCCCTCCAGACTCCTCACCGGGCTGAGTGCTCCACACCATGCAGAGGCAGCCAGGTTGGAGATGACAAAAACAACTGCTCTGCTTCTTGCTGCAGATCTGGGGCACAGGGAGGAAGGCCATGGGGAAGCTGAAACAAGGACAAAATGAAAGGCATAAGGTAAAGAAAGAAAGTAAAATAGCTGGGCGTGGTGGCTCACACCTGTAATCCCATTACTTTGGGAGGCAGTACTTTGGGACTGCCTGAGCCTGGGGGTTCTAGACCAGCCCAGGCAACATGGCGAGAACTCATCTCTACAATAAACCAAAAAATTAGCTGGCATGGTAGCACATGCCTGTAGTTCCACCTACTTGTAAGGCTGAGGCGGAAGGATCACCTGAACCCAGCAGGTCAAAGTTGTGGTGGCCATTAGTGTGCCACTGCACTCCATTGTGAGTGACAGAGTGAAACTCCAACAGAATCCTCTCGCCTCTGCCTCCCAAAGTGCTGCTGGGATTACAAGCATGAGCTACCACACCCGACTGGTATTTGCATTTAGATCAGAAATGGTAGATATACCAAACAGTTTAGGACCATTAAGCTGAAGCAACATTTTCCAAAGGTTGTCCAAAAACTACCTACTACTGTATCACCTAGGGCAGTGATTAATAATGTAGATTTTGGATTTCAGAAACATGGAGTCTGAACCTAAGAATTTGCATTTTTTAAAAGGCTCATTTTTGCTAATCATGAGGCACATTGAAATTTGAGAATCACTGATTTAGAAAAAGGGGTCCCAGACCTAAGGATGAAGAGTAAGAGGTTCAAAGCCTAGCAACTCAGTCACCAACAAGTGCCCTGGTGACTGGAGACAGAAAGGAGCTCCAAGAAGAAAAGACACAAGGATGAAATAAAAGAGCAGCTCCCAGAGTTAAGGTATTACAACCCTCCCAGTTCTGTCCTCACTGGGCTCTGGATGTGTCCAGCACCAGTAGGGGCTTAGATATCTGACAGGGCTACACACAGGAGAGCAAAGTAATGCCAGATCCCAATGTGAGGAGCGTGGAGGAGGTTTAGACTCAATACAGGTCAAACGTTAGGGTCAAAAGTCACTCACGGAGCTCTCTGGAGCCCCAGGCACGTTCAGTAGTTCCCAACGCCCAGTGCATCCCAGCTCCACTGCTCGAAGGGGCAGGTCCAGAGGATCTGCGGGAGGTAGCACTACGAGGAAAGGTCAGAGGTCAGGGGGTCAGGGATGAAGGGTCATTCCTTGTCTACTACTCCGTTCTATTCCCCTCCCTCTCACCGATTCGCTCCGTCTCCATCATCCTGGAGCCACAGCAGCTCTCTGGCAGCCCGGAAGTGCTGCAAGTAGTCGTGGCGAAGTAAGCCCCGCCCCGGAACGGGCGGAAGTGGAGGCGACTTCCGGCAAGCCTCCGGGAACGTGGTCTAGCGCTACGGAGGGTCAAACCTGGACGGGCGGAGGGCCGGGCGGAAGTGCGCCTCAGACCGCCTTGGTTACCGTGTTCTCCGCCCCTTGCTACGTCATCGATCTGAGCCCACTATCAGCGGCTAGCGCGGGCGCCGCCCGAGACAGTGGGGCCGTGGTTGCCGCCCCCTCAGGTAAGGCCTTCTCCTTCTCATTCTTCGCCCCTTTTTCCAAGTCCCTTCTCTCTTCTCCCCCTTTGCGATGCTTTAAGAGCGCCGCGCGGGTTTCACCGCCTCCTCTACCGTTCGAACCCCGCGATTGGCCATACTAACCCCAGCAGGGGTAGGGTGGTCGGGTGCCATCGTCTTGGCGACGGAGGAGATGTTTTTCCCTCCTGAACCACGGAGTACCCACAAGGCCCTGGTGTCTGTGATTCCTGAAAACAGGAGGGACTGCTGGTTGATTGCCGAAGAGCGGGAGCTTGGACAGCAGCTTGGTTCAAGCAAGGGCTAGAGAAAGGCCAAAGGCAGGAAGGAGTAGGCAGGCCTGGAGGGTGGAGTTGTGTGCAGTGTGGACTGCATGTGAACCCTGGGTGGTGACAGTGGAGAAAGATGTCTTGGGCCCTGCCCCTGAACCAGGAGCCACCATGTTGGTGATACCCCCCGGACTGAGCGAGGAGGAGGAGGCTCTGCAGAAGAAATTCAACAAACTCAAGAAAAAGGTGAGGGAATGTGGGAATGTGTGTGGGCGTGGTCCAACCTTTCACAGACTCTGCACTCTGAGAACGCCTGGGGTGAGTGTGAGGGGATGGGGGGATTCTTCTGGTTCATACCTGAAGATATATCACCTCATAGTGTAGCTTTAAGAGGTGAACTTCCCCAGTCTTGATGTGGACCTTCTCTTTTCTGTACAGTCTGCCATGGAGTTGCCTTCATTTTCCATGACTTTTAGTACCACCTAAGAGGTGGTGAGCCCCAAGATTGGTTTTTCCAATTACATCCAGTGTCTTACCAATAAACTCCAGATACCCAAAATTGAAGCTATCACTTCCTATGTATTCTTGATCTTCCAAATGGGACCTATTACGCTCTATTCTCCCATGTGTTTGGACTCAACATCTTATCTCTGACTTCTTCACCATTTGTATAGCCAAACATTTACAAAGTCTTCTTGATTCTTCTTTTGAAGTAATTTCTCCAGTTTATTCTTTCCTGTGTATTCTCTAGAGCAGGGCTTTACTGACATTCACCTGGGCTGTTGTAATGGTCTCTCAACAAGTTTATCAATCTTTTTTTTTTTGAGTCAGAGTCTCACGCTATCACCCATGCTGGAGTGCAGTGGCACAGTTACAGCTCACTGCAGCCTCGACCTCTTGGGCTCAGACAGTCCTTCCGCCTCAGCCTCCTGAGTACCTGAGGCTACAGGCGTGTACCACCATGCCTTGTTAATCTTTTAAATTTTTTGTAGAGACAGGTCTCGCTATGTTGCCCAGGCTGGTCTTGAACTCTTGGCCTCAAGCAATCCTCCCACCTTGGCCTCTCAAAGTGCTGGGATTACAGGAGTGAACAACTGTGCCTGGTCTTGGTCTTTTTTTTTAAACAGACTTCTTCACTTGTGTTAAAGTTTCCCATTGAAAACACAAAATTCTGCCCCCTCCCTTTCTCAAAACCCATAAGTGGTTTCACATTGTCTATATACCAAAGCCCCCAAACCTTACCTTGGCATCTCTGCCTAGTCAACTAGAATAATTCACCACTCCCATGGCACATATTCCCAAAGCCTTTGCATCTCTGCATCTTTGCCATCCTGTTTTCTTTGTCTTCTTGGTGTTGTGCAGATTCTACTCAGCACCTAGCTTGACAGCCATGAACATTGGAAAATCTTACTTTCAGCTACAAGTAGTCTGTACCTCTTATAATTATTCTTGGCAATTCGCTCTAGTCATCTTATTCCTCAGACCATAAGCCTCTTGAGGATAGGAGCCATGCATTAGACTTCTGGGTATTCCTGTTAGAGTCATGACTGGACCTCATTAAATACACAAGGAATAGATGGATGAAGCCTCCAAGAAAGGCACGTAGGCTTATACTTTCTTGCAGCTTATATCCTGGGGCTCCAGTCCATGAGTGAGTTATTTGTCTTCAACTTCAAAAATCTAGGACTCTGAAAAGCCTCTGAATTCCATGATTTGGTTAAATTAAGTATCGCTGGCATTGTACATGATCTGGGGGACCAGACATGAGAGTTAGGGCTGCCTCAATGCACCACTCCAGGGGCACCAAGAAAGGTGTCCTTGGAGTGATGTGCCTAGGGGCTAGCCCTCACTGACCCCTCTCTTCCCACCCTTGTTCGCAGAAAAAGGCATTGCTGGCTCTGAAGAAGCAAAGTAGCAGCAACACAGCCAGCCAAGGCGGTGTCAAACGCTGTGAGTGACAGAGGAAATGGGAATGGCCTAGAAGTGGGCAGCAAGGGCTGACCTCTCTCACAGCCTGGCCAACGTAATGCCTCTTCCCTTGCCACTCCAGCACTGTCAGAGCAGCCTGTGGTAGACACAGCCACAGCAACAGAGCAGGCAAAGCAGCTGGTGAAGTCAGGAGCCATCAGTGCCATCAAGGCTGAGACCAAGAACTCAGGCTTCAAGCGTTCTCGAACCCTAGAGGGAAAGTTAAAGGTGAGCACATGCAGGAGGATTATTCAGGGAACTCGACTTCAGAGGACATCCCTCCAAGTTGAAATAGAGATGGATTTGGGGGGAGAGAACATATATTCAATCAACAGCAATTGGCAAATTGCTATACCATTCTGAATTTTAGGTTTCTTATCTGTAAAATGAAAAAACTGGTGACTGCTAAATTCTCTTCCACTTTACACATACTGTGGTTCTAATCCACCTTGGTTAGAGCTCTTGGAATGTGTTGCCCTGGGAGTTGAATAGGCTGAAGATGTCATCAGATTCAAGAGAGGTTTAGATGAACTAAATACCTCAGGTCACTTATTAAAAATAATCCATAGTCAGGTAAGAAATGTATGTAGAATTAAAAGAACAGATCGGAAGAAGATGGTGAGGGAAATCGAACACCTCTGTGCTGGGCGGCCTCCTGATCCTTCACTGAGGTCTGTCCTTTCTCCAGGACCCTGAGAAGGGACCAGTCCCCACTTTCCAGCCTTTCCAGAGGAGCATATCTGCTGATGATGACCTGCAGGAGGTAAAGGTTTCTAATCTCCATCCTTGAGGGGCTGGGGATTGAAGAAGATGAGAGACTCACATATTTTGAACCACATTTCCAGATCATTTGGTCCAAAGAGTCATCTTAATTGTGCTTGGTCTCTTTTTCAGTCATCCAGACGTCCCCAGAGGAAATCTCTATTCGAGAGGTTAGAGAGATAGGAGTGGGCCCACTTGGTGGTGGGGTTGATTGCCCAAGTCCTTGGGAGGTTTAGAACTGGAATGAAAGGAGCTGGGCTTCAGAGGGAGTGTTGAGTCTCCACAGGGTCTGAGACAAGGAGGTAAAAGCCCCCTTTGATTCTCACTTTCTCCTCCCCAGCTTCGTGTCTTCTAGTGATCGGCTTCGAGAACTGGGACCAGATGGAGAAGAGACAGAGGGCCCAGGGGCTGGTGATGGCCCCCCTCGAAGCTTTGACTGGGGCTATGAAGAACGTAGTGGTGCCCGCTCCTCAGCCTCCCCTCCCCGAAGCCGCAGCAGGGACCGCAGCCATGAGAGGAGCCGGGACAGAGACCGAGATCGGGAGCGGGACCGAGACCGGGACCGAGATCGAGACAGAGACCGGGAGCGGGACAGGGATCGAGACCGGGAACGAGATCGGGACCGGGAGCGAGACCGAGATCGAGATCGGGACCGAGATCGAGATCGGGACCGAGACCGAGATCGAGAGGGCCCTTTCCGCAGTGAGTGATCTTGGTTGGAGAGGAAGGTGACCTCAGCTAGGGTTTATGTAGGTTCTAGTAAGCAGAATGTGAGGTGGGTTATGTCTTGTGACTGTCATTCCTGATCCCATAGGGTCAGACTCATTTCCTGAACGCCGGGCCCCTCGGAAGGGGAATACTCTCTATGTGTACGGAGAAGACATGACACCTACCCTCCTCCGTGGGGCCTTCTCTCCCTTTGGAAATATCATTGACCTCTCCATGGACCCACCTAGAAAGTAAGGATAACAACGGGGCATGACGAGAAGTCCTAGGAGAACCCAGGGGTGTGAGACCTGGGGAAGAAAACTGCCCTACATTAAGTTTGGTTGGGTTCAGAAGAACCCATTGGCTCTCCACTGACTCTGTTTTCTCTCATCCCAGCTGTGCCTTCGTCACCTATGAAAAGATGGAGTCTGCAGATCAGGCTGTTGCTGAGGTTGGGACTTCCCAAATCTGTTCTTCTCATCCCTCCTGCCACCCTCATATTTTCTCCTTAAAATACTGGGAGTCAGGAGGAAGTTGGTTCCCCCGACAAAGAAAGTCCCTATTCACAGAGAAAAATTTATATTCTCAGATCCCTATTCAGTCTACACCTAGCATAGCAGACCTGGAACAACTCCTTTATTTTATCTATAATATTTTCCTCCCCCACCCTCTGTCTCCTCCCCTCTTCTTTTCCAGCTCAATGGGACCCAGGTGGAGTCCATACAGCTCAAAGTCAACATAGCCCGCAAACAGCCCATGCTGGATGCTGCTACTGGCAAGTCTGTTTGGGGCTCCCTCGGTAAGAATGGGATTCTTCCTTCCCCATCCTCTCCCCCACTGCCCGCCCCTTATTTTTGTTCCCCTACACATCCCTGGATTTCTTAGAGGTGATAGAGGCCAGATTTTGTGGAGGTGGGACTAGGAAGAAGAATTGCGAGACCCTCTATCAGTTAGAGGTAAAGGAAAAAAAGAAAAGGATTGAAAACAACTCCCAGAACAATGACTGGAACAGGGAAGAAAATGGGAGCTTGAGTCAGTCTGGTGAGGAAGATGAATGTCTTATGGGGCTTGTTCACTTTGAAATGGAGTAGAGAGGTTTCATAAATATTTTAAATTAAGGGTCTGGAACCCAAATGTGAGGTAAGCAGGTGTGAATGAAAACAGATTAAGTCATCTCCATGACACATTGGCTACAAGACAATAGTATCATTAGGGGATACTGATTTTGGAGACAAAAATGAGCCAGATCTTGGCTTGAGGAGTATTCAGGAACTGTGTAGGAAGCAGGACTGTCTTCCTCATGCCCATATGTCCCCAGCTTTCCTGACATCTTAGGCTGACATTAAGGATGCAGCAAAGGAGACAGGAGGAGGGGTCAGAGGGCTGGGCGCAGCACAAGAGGGTCCTGGGCCACTGAAGCCAAAGGACACACGCTTTGAGAAGGAGGGAGTGGTCAACAGTGTCGAGGTACAAAGATCACAGAGAATGGGCACTGGTGTGGGGAGGGATTCTCTCTAGCCCCAGGGTGGTGGAGATGGAATCCTTGGATGAGGTGAAAAGAGGGACATATCTGGTGGAAGAAGGAGAGAAAGGGGAAGGAGCAGCTAGAGGACCCAGGGAGAATGCTAAGGGCCAAAGCTACACCCTGGATGCGTTCTCCTGGTGGGGCTAGTAGCATTTCTTAGTGTGAGTAACTCATGTTACCTGAAAATAGGTTTTCCTGGGAAAGGAGTGAGCAGAGAGGGCTCAAAGAGTACCCTGCAGACTAAAGAAGGAACCAGAATTGACCAGCATATCAACAAAGGGCTACAGAGATTTTCCAATTTTTAATTTTTGACATATTGGCTAAAAATAGTGGATTGACATCATTCACATGTTTCAGCAATGACAACATTTGGAGTTTTTCTAAGAACAAAACATTACGATATCCACATGTGTCACAATAACCGTTTACACTCTCCTTCTGAGAGGAGACAGGCCATCCTGGCCACCAGGGGGCAGCATGAAAACTGGGCTTCCAAGGGCCAGTGGCCAGGAGTGAGGTAGTCAGGAATGAGGGCCTCAGGTCTGATGGATGAGCTTCTTTAGATCTTAACTGTCCCTCTCCTCCCTCCCTAGCTGTCCAGAACAGCCCTAAGGGTTGCCACCGGGACAAGAGGACCCAGATTGTCTACAGTGATGACATCTACAAGGAAAACCTTGTGGATGGCTTCTAGGGAATGGAGCTGGATTCCTTGTGCCTCATATGCCCCAATGCTGGTCTCAGTAAAACACTGAGGTGGAAGCTCACACATCTCCCTAAGCCTCTGGTTTTTCAGCACTTGGGATTGGGGTTAAGCCTTTAAAAACGGCTATCAGATTCTATCTCAGTTGTAACAACATAGCCAGTACACGTTTTCCACTCTCTTGGCCCCAAAAGGATCTAGAACACAAGTATTGTCGCAGCTGTTTTAATTCAGTCCCGTGCCCCTTTCCAGCAGGAAACCCCTTATAGGAAACCCAGATCTTCATCTTTGAGTTTCTCCTTCAGCCAGGGCAGCACTTGGAAAAGGTTGATGTGAAAGTCTCGAGCATGAGCAGGTACCTGCTTTTGCCGCTTCTGGTTTTTGCAGACATCCACTACTCCCCAGCTGATTACACCAACCTGCAAAGGCAAGGGGATACCATGGATTGTTTTGTAGAATTCCTTCCAATCCCGGGAGCATGGCTGTTCACTGAGCTGACCTAAAGGAATTAGACTAGGTACACTACACAGCTCAGCCCTGTTCTCCTTGGCACACACAGGACAGACACATGGCCCTAAAGTGAGGCAGGCTCTGCCCACTGGGTCCCATAACTGGCCACATGCATGGAACCTTCCTGGTTTGGGGCCCATGCTGACCACTTGGCATCTCCCCGCAGATAGGAAAGGGAGAACTCACTTGAATGAAGCGACTTCTCTTGTGAATAATCAGGGGACCACCCGAATCACCTACAAGGAGAGGAAAAGCTGTAGGGAAAAGGACTCTTGAGCCTCAGGAACTTGCAGCACAACCACAACTCTCACCTCTGCAAGTATTGTGGTCAGCATAGGGATCCACCCCTCCAGTGCAAAGGAACTGGGGAGTGACCACCTCAGATACATCCTTGACTTTGTCATAACCAGGGGCACGTAGAGCATCTTTCTCACAGCTGGCTTTCTGTAGGGGAGATAGGAAGGAAGGAGAAGGGTGATGAATAGAGATGGTTTAGGAAGGATTGGGGCCTAGAAGACCTCCTTAGGATCCTGTTTATCACCTTATCCCCGTTCTTGATGTAGACCTCCTTCCGAGTCAGCTTCTTTTTTTCCTCAGACACAAACAGAGCTTTGATATTCTTTGCAGGGAGCAGTACTTCCTCTGGATAAATGGACAGACTGGGTGACTTCAGCTGTCCCCCCACCATCTCCCCATTGCTTTTGTCACTCAGCAGATGTCCCTCAGGCCCTTCCTTTGAGCTGGGCACTGGACTGGGTGGCATCTGCTCCTCATGCACCACCCTCTCATGCCTCACTTGTGTCTTGGAACCTCATTCTTGTCCTCTCTCAGAATATGTCTTACTTTGTTGCTGGCAAGTGGTTGTCAGAGGAAGCCTTAAAGCTCGAGTTGTTCCCTCAGTGCAGGGGAGGCAAATGGGCCTGTTAAGGAGACGGGAAAGTCAGGAACAGCAAACAGGGCCTGTCGTTGACCCCAGTCCAGCTCGCCTTTTCCAGCCTTTCCTCAGGGATCCAGATGCTCTCACCTGACAGTCTGGTCGTACTTCAGCTTATTCTTGAGCTTGATTAAGGCAATGTCGTAGTCATAAAATTCAGGAATTCCTGCTTCCTTTTTCCCATTGATATTGTAGTTGGGGTGAAATAAGACTTCTTCTACCTCTAGTTCCTGTCTCTTCCCTCCTGTGGTAAGAGAGAGTAGGTACTACTGCTCTGTGGGCAGTTTCCTGCCACTGGCACCATGTCATCCTTAACTTCAAGTCTCCCATCCCTGACTGGGTTGCAAGAGAGGGCTGTATTGAGGACAGATAGAGTGTAGGATCTTAAGGAAATGGAATGTGTTGCTTGGAGGGTATAGCTGCAGCTCAGGACCTGTCGCATTCTTACCCACGCCAACCTTGATCGAGTGTTTCTGGTCATCCACAGTGAAACAGTGTGCTGCTGTCAGCACAAAGTACTCGGACACCACAGCCCCCATACAGTTCTCATGTCCACTCGAAGGGCGCTGGAAACAGAACAATGAAAGGAGAAAACTCAACTTTCACAAACCACAATCTAATATGAACATTTTACCCTTTCCCTACCCCCATTTTGCCCTTACACCTCCCACAAGTACCCACTACTGGTACGCTGTTCTTACAGTGACTGAGATCTTGGCCTGCCATGGTTGCTTGTGGTAATCAGTACCTTCCCTGTGTTCCCAAACCATGCCACAGAGACTCAGAGTCTTGGTTTCATCTGGCAAAGAAGGAAAACGTGCTGAAAGCTGAGACACTTCATAACCAAATGGCAACAGCCTTTTGGGGAGGGATCCCTGCATATGTATGGGAAGCAGGGGCCCATAAGGAGAAAGAGAAAGACCAAGGGCCTTTGTTTCCTCACATTAGGAGACAAGGAACCACTGTAAAATAGTGGAAAGGACTTGGGACTATGCTTTCAGAGGCTTGACTTTTCAGGCCCAACCCTGTTGCTAGCTTGGTATCCCTTGACCTGTTTTGGCTTCTTTCCACATTTGTCAAATGAACTCTAGAAAGATCTCCAGAGTTGCTCAGGGCTCTGATTCTAAGATAGGGAATCACCTACTGTCAGGAGACATGAATAGTGGCAGTGAGGTAGGAGCAGTAAGAAAGTCTTTCCAGACTGCTAGGGCTTCAGGAGTAGAGGAATAAATGAGTGATTTCGGAGGGTGGAGGGGGACCTTGGGAGGAGTTGAGTTCCTTATGCTCTTCTTGTATCTTCCTACCAATCATTTGGAAGAAAATGTCTTCCAGGTTTTCCATGTCCTTTACTTTGAACACGTGTTGCTCGTTGTTTTTCTTGGAAGCCAAAGCATTGATGTTTTCTTGGTCTACCAGAGGCCCAACTCCAAACACATAAACATCTGAGAGAAAAAGAGAGGGTGAGGGTCCAGGCCCTGAAGAAGTGGGGTGCTGGGTTCTAGGCAGGCCACTCACCCAGATAATCTTCCCTTGGGTTTTTGCGATCCTTGCCAATATACAGCAAGTCCCGGATTTCATCAATGACAGGGACTGGGTCTCCACCCATGTTGTGCAAGCCTGCAAAAGAGGCCATGAGGATGGGAGATGAAGTAAAAGGTCAAGAAAGATAAATTGGCTAGATGCAGTGGCACATGGCTGGGTGAGCAGGTTGAGGAGGGGATGGAGGTGGCAGATCACAGAGGGCTTTGAGGAGGAGAAATCAACAGCCAGCTACGAGTACCATTCTGGGACCCAACCATGAGTCTAGTGTTACAAGTGTATTTAAAGGCCACCCGCTGGTCTGAGAGGGTGGGAGACTGGGGCAGGAGAGAGGTCCCTTCTGACCATCAGTCATGAGGATGATGACATGGCGGGTACGGTTCCAGCCTTCAGGAGGAGTGTCCTCTGGCCAGTTCAGCATGCTGTACACTGCCAGGAGGGCCTTCTTGGTGTTAGTCCCTGACCTAGCATGGTGGTCTGTGGAGAACGAAGAGGTTATCACCTCACCTGGTCCTCCAAGTCATCCTTAAACCCCAGAGAACTATCAGCATCTGAGATCCCACATCTTCCAGCTTTTTGAGTTAATAGTCATCCCACTGACTTCCCTTCAACCACAAAGTGGCTCTCCAAGCCCCCAGCATCTTCCCTAACCCCTACTGCTCAATGACCCTGATGTTTAACCTTTGACTACAAAGTGGTCCTCCCTGTCCCCCTCAACATGGTCTACAACCCCCTGCACACAACTCCTGAACCTTCTGATCCCAAAGTGGACCTCCCACCATTCCCTTCCCTAACCTCTGACCTTCATAACTGATTTGGTTGAGCTTCTCTGTGACCCAGTCTGCATCACTGCTATGTTCATCAGACACTTTGATCCAAATGCTGGGGTCTGTGGCATATGTCACTAGGCCATATTTTGGTCTCACTCCATAACTTGCCACCTGAGGGTGAGGGGAACAAGAAGTCATGGCACTGAAAGTAGAAGATTATGATTGGGAGAATTCAGAAACTTTCCTGGGACAGGAAAGGTCTTAGTAGGAGCCTCAAGGGCTGAGGTTCATGGAGTAGTCTGTTACCAGTCAAGACGCTGCAGCAAGTAAAGGGAAGGAGGACAGAATAGAACCTGGAGATTTTCTGGGGCCCTGTGGTTCAGAGGGGCTGGGATTATTACTAGGGAGCCAGTCCTGGAAGGGCACTGAGGTCCATTCAGAGTCCCCAAGTTCAGGGGAAGGGGACACCACCTTCTCAATTAAGTTGATTAGACACTTCTTGGCGCCTGTGAAGTTTCTGGCCCCAATGCTGTCTGATCCATCCAGCACCAGGTAGATGTTCATGGAGCCTGAGGGGTCCAGGACAATCTTCCGCTTCTGATGTTCTCCTAATGCCAGCAGAGAGACTCAGACTCTAGCGTGCACGGTTCTCCTTCCCCTTCTCCATCCTCCCCCAATTCCCTTCCCCACCTCCCTTCTCTGCTTTCAAACCTGGACTGTGCCCATCCTCGGCGTCAACTACTTCTATGGTCTCTGTCAGGGAAGATAGGAAGGCTTCGGCCACCTCTTGAGGGGTGTCATACATGAAGGAGTCTGGGAGAGGTCAGAAATCAGGTCAAATGTCTGGAAGGGTCAGGAACACAGTGACCAGAGAGACAGGCTGGTGGGTTTCCAGGAAGGGAAGGGCTAAGAGTGGGACAGTTCTATAGGGAGGCTTAGAAGTGAGGAAGGAGCAGAGCTGAAGTGGGGAGAGAAGACAGTGCCCAGGTGCAGGGACGGTGGCGTGGGAGATCAGGATCTGCCCTGGAGACACAGGTCAAGGGTCACCTTGGCAGGAAGGCTCTGTCCCACTCCACGAGCCACCTTCTTGACAAGTTCGCCGCTGGGAGCCACGCAGGGTAAGCCCCCGACTGCAGTAGTAGGTGACACTGTCCTCAAGGCGGTACTGGCTGCCCACTTTCCTTGTGCCTATGGGGGTGCCCGGGTTGGAGCAGTATCCTGCTGCAGAGACATGAGACGTAAAGGTGAGTGCCACAGCTTGAGGCCCACCAGGCAAGGCAGAGAGCAAAAGTTATATTGCCCAGTGCCTGTTCCTTAGGCTGGGCACTGTCAGGGAGAGGGCAACCCAGGAAGAGGGGATGCTTCTTACCTCCATTGTCACAGATTGCTGTTTGCCCACTCCACCGACCATTCACTTGGCAGGTGCGATTGGCAGAGCCCCGAAGAGTGTAACCATCATAGCAGTGAAAAGAGATCTCATCACTCACATTGTAGTAGGGAGACCGGGGCCAGTATTCCCCATTCTCGAAGTCCTGTGGTCTTGGGCAGTGAATTGCTTTGGGGAGGAGACAAGTAGAAGTCATCAGGAGGAAAGGGCTGCCTTAAGGGTATCTCTCCTGGTCTCCAGACCCTGTCACTGAGAAATAGCACAGGAGCAGCATCCACCTGCCCTCAATCCATAGGGTATCCTGCTGCTCCTCCCTCCCCATTTCTGAGTGTTCTCTTAACTTCCAGGGCTGCCTGAAAGCCCAGGATAAATGCTTTGTAAAGATTAGCTCCCCTTCTTCCTGCCTCCTTCCAACCTGCCACCCTAGAACTGCTCTCACTCCTGTCAGCCCATCTTGCCAGCCCACCTGGTCTCAACACAACTCCAGTCTTATTCTTGTCCCTCCTTTAGGTCACTGCCCACGGTCACTGCCCTCAAACCTTTGCACTCTGCCTTCTTGACAACCGTTTGGTCTCGCGTCTTCAGGCTGCTCCAGGACCCCGTGGACCTGCAGGTGCGAATCTGCACAGGGTACGGGTAGGAGCCAGAAGGACACACATACTCCAGCGCCTGGCCCTCCTTGAGAAGTTGGAAGGAGCCGCCTTTGATCTCTACCCCCTCCAGAGAGCAGGAGACTTGGGGCCTGGTGAAGGGCAATGGAGTTGTGCTCACACCTGAAGAGAAAGGCTTATGAGCCAGGCCCCACAGGCCAAGGAGGTGTGCTGGGGGCAGCAAAAAGGGAGGTGACCCCTGCTTACCTTGAGACAAGAGGCCCAAGACCAAGGGCATCAGGCAGAGTAGGGGGCTAAGGTTGCTCCCCATGACAATGGAAGGCAGGAGAAAAGCTGGGATTGGGTCAGAATGACCTGTCTGGCCTTGCTCTGTGTGTCTGCCTGGCTCAGTGTCTGAGCTGAAACTGCAGACCTGAGCCTGGTCACATTCCCTTCCCCTGCCCCCCACCGTCCCCCAGCCTTTTATGCAATCTTTGTTCTGGTATCTGCAGCTTGCCCCGCCTGCCCTGCCCACATCACTTTCCGGGAACATCTGAGCGGGAGGGCCCCGCTGAACTGCCAGTCAAGGAAATAGAAACTATACAACTCCCACCTTTTGCTGCCCAAGGTCCAGGACTCTCTCCTTCGGCACCACCTCTCAGGCCCCAGCTCCTCCCCAATAAGCTCAGACCACCCACTTAGGGACCAGAAACAAGGACCCCAGCTTACTCTCCTGTTGACTGTGTGTTATGGGGCAGAGTCCAGACACTGTTTGTCCAGTGGGGTCTCTGACCTGCCTTCCTGTAGTTGCTGGAGTCTTTCTGGCCTCTCCCTGCACCCAGGCCAGCACTGCCTGACCCCCAGGCAGAGGCACAGACAGATGTGGAAATCAATGGTTTTTATTAATTTCATAACTGGGAAATTCCATGTGAAAGTGAAAGGAGCGTGAGTCAGTAAACCAGGGATTTTGGCGCAGACCAAGGAGGAGGAGGAGGGAGTAGCAGGCAGTTGAGCTGGCAGGACCCCTGGGGTTTGCCAGCCTGCATGCCCCCTCTGGGATCCTGGAGACCGGGATTTACTCAGCTAGGAGTGAGGGTGGGTCACAGGGTCTGAGGGTGGGCGTCCAGAGGTAGGAGATGGGAGAGTGGGCAGATCTTGGCAGGACAGCAAAGGAGTCAGTGACTATGATTAGAGGGGCAAAAAGTTCAGGACGCCCTCCAGGTGCTGCCTCAGCCAGGGCTGCAGGCGGAAAAGATTAATGTGGAAGTCTCGCGGCGGGGGAACCTTGCTGCGGGGAGCCCTTTTGCGGGAGTTTTTGTCAGCGGCACCCAAACAGGGGTTGTAAAGACCCCAGCTCACCAGGCCCACCTGGAAAGGAGGAGACAAAAGAGTAGGAGGCTGCCACAGCCCTGGCTCCCAGTCCCACCTTCCCTGGTTTCCTCAAAGGCCTCCCTCATCCCCCCAGCAAGGCTGAGATCCTGGAACCCTGGTCCTGCAAGCTTTCCCCGCTTACCTGAAAAAACCTGAATCTCCGCTCAAGGAAAACTGCTCCCCCAGATTCTCCTGCCAGCAAGGAGGGACAAGAGACAGTGTCAAGGGGCAGCGCGCTGGTGTCCTGTCATGCATGCTAGTCACAGGGACATAGGTGGAGTTTCTCTTGGCAATCCATGCATGGTGGGGGACTCACCCTTGCAGGGATTGTCATCCTCCTCAGTACCACTGCATAGGAACTGGTCTGTCACCACCTCCCTGACATCTGTCAAGTTGGGGAACATGTGTTTTTCTTGGGAGACGACCTGGATACAGCTAGTCCGCTGGAATAGGGGTGGAGCAGGAGAGAAGAATGAATGACCCAGGAACACCTGGCAGACCAGCTAGGCCTGGGGGGAGGAGTGACCTGAGTCAGATGGAGAAAGCAGCCAGAGCTAGGGAAGGAAGAGATTTCTGGGAGCTGCCCTGGGGGGATCCCGCCATCCTTGACCGGAGACCCTCACCTCCAACCCCATCTTGAGGTTAATGTTCAGTTTGCTCCCATTCAGGGCGACAAAATGAGCTGGAAGGCTCAGTTTGTTCAGCAGTTCACTCTCTGCAGTCAAGAGAAGGGAATGTTGGTGCTGGTTGCTTTACCCAGAATCCAAATTCCCCAACTGGGGACTGCAACCTAGTCCTTATCATAACCCTAAAACCCTGGCTTCAGTTCTCACACACTCTATGTCCCAGCACTCACCATGGTCCCGACAGGTGCTGCCTTGGGGTCTCCGCAGAGCCAGATTGGCCTCCACAGTGCAGGGAAGGCAGATGGGCCTGGGGAGAAGAGTGAGGGTGACACGGGCCTGTCCTAGGTATACCCTCCAGCACTCCACAGAGCACTCTCAGCGGCAGGGTACCCTCCCATCCCAGATGCTGGCACCTGGCATGGGTGGACATCTTCACTTTCTGGGTCAGCTTCAGCAGGGCGATGTCATCACCATAGAACTCCAGGATTCCCTGGTTCTTCTTGGCAAAGACATCAAACCCCGGAGAGATCACTGCCTTCTCAATAAGGAATTCTTTGCCCCACTTGGAGTTGGGATCCCCTGGGAATGATATAGCAGATTATGCTAGAGCAGGGATCCTGAAGGGACGGGATTTCTGCTTCAGGTTTGGGAGCCTGGTGCAGCTTCTGCCTTACCCACAGTGACCCTCCACAGGGAGCGGTCCTCAGCGTGGCGAAAGCAGTGAGCTGCTGTCAGGACCCACTGGTCGGAGATAAGGGCTCCCCGACAGGTCTCCTGGCTCTTGGGCTGTAGGGGAACAGGCGATCTTCAGAGACTGCCATGTCTCTGGCCCATGACCACATTTACCTCTGGGATCCAAACCCTGCCTCCCTTTCTTCCTGGTACCTTAATAGTGACATGCCAAGGTGTCCTCTCCTGGTCAGAGGCGTTGGCTGACATGTTCCCCACCCCACAGATGGTGTCTGTGAGCTTGGAGACATCTGCAGGTGTGAGGATCAAATGGGGAAGAAGACAAGTGAGGGGTACTGTGTCTGGGTTCCAATCCTGGGTCTCCCAGCTGGCTTCTCACCATCCTCCCTGCTCCAGGGAAGGCAAGGCCCACTTACCCAGCATGTGCTCAAAGACCTGATGCAGAGCCCCTGTGTCCTGCAGAATGAAGGCATGCCTCTCACCATCCTTCTTGGACCCCAACTCGTTCAGCTCTCTCCAGTCCACATCCAGCTTGCCCACCCCAATGGCATAGATATCTGATGGGGAGGAGGGAAATCACCAGAATTTTGTGTCCGAGGGACTACCCATGAGGCAGCAGGCTGTCATTTGGAACTCACTAGCTCCAACAAAGGCCCATGTGAGCTGGAGCCCTGCCTCCCTCCTCCATCTACCCTCATTTCCTGACACTCCCTGCCCTTCACTCTTCTCCAGTACTCAGCATCCATGAAGTTCCTCAAATCCACAGACATACTCTCACTTCAGGCCCTTTGCATCAGCTATGCCTCTGTTAGGCTCACTCAACCCCCAGACTTCTACCTAGCTCCCTTGCTTATCTTTTTTAAGTCTTGACTGAAATGTCACCCTCTCAGTGAGACTTTCCCTAGCCTCCCTTCCTAAAACTGCAGTGCCCAGACATTTTCAACTGTAGTGCCCAGACAGAAGCAGTTACAGTGGGAGCTAAACAATTATTATGCCCACTGTGTTTGACTATTTTCCTTTGTTTTCCTGCTTCTTGTTAATAAAGGCTTTTTGAGCATTTAACCCTAGCCCAGTGATGCTAAGAAAGAAGAGGTTTGAGTTTTGTCTTCTTTAGGCCAGAGTTTTGTTTATTTGTTTGTTGGTTAGTTTTTTTTTTTTTTTGGAGTAGGCGTCTCACTCTGTCACCCAGGCTGGAGTGTAGTGGCACACTCATGACCACCGCAGCCTCGACCTACTGGGCTTAGCTGATCCTTCCATCTCAGCCTTCCAAGTAGCTGGAACTACAGGTGCACGCTATCACACCTGGCTGATTTTTTTAATTATTGTAGAGACTAGGTCTTGCCATGTTGTTCAGGCTTGTCTTAAGCCCCTGAGCTCAGGCAATCCTTTCACCTTGGCCTCCCAAAGTGCTGGGATTACAGGCATGAGCCACTGCGCCTGGCCGAGGCCAGAGTTTTAAAGAGGAATCAGCTTACTCCTGGGGGGCAGGTGGGGTAGAGCATCATGAATGGAAAGGAGAGGACCCAAGGGGAAGGTGAAATTTAGCGGCTCAAAACCATCTGCCCTCCCCATCTGAGCATCTCTCTGAAATTCTTTTCAGAGGTCAGTGCAATTTGTGTTTAGTCTTAACCTGAAAAATTGTTCCTTTAGAGGCTGCAACTGCTGAAGTCTTAGTTAGCTACCTATGCTAAGGGAAGAGTAAACACAAGGGACATTCCCTAAATGGAATCGCAGCCCCTTCTTCCTGGAAAGCTTCCTGAAACATGAGCTGGTCATGATGATGATGACCAACGATGGACGGTGATGGTGGTGGTGTGGCTAACATATACTGAGCATTTCTCTATGCCAGGCAGTGTTTGTCTGAACATCTTCCCCTGTCACCCTATGCGGTAAGTCCTACTAATATTCTCTTTAACAGATGAAGAAATTGCCATGGCTACATCAAAAATGAAACCAAGCTGGGCTTGGTGGCTGAGCCTGTAATCCCAGCACTTTGGGAGGCTGAGGTGAGTGGATTGCCTGAGCCCGCGGGTTCGTGACCCGCCTGGGCAACTTGGCGAGACCTCATCTCTACAATAAATCAAAAATTAGCCGGGCGTGGTAGAGTGCGCCTGTAGTTCCAGCTACTTGGAAGGCTGAGGTGGAAGGATCGCCGGAGCCCAGCAGGTCAAGGCTGCGGTGGCCAGGAGCGGCCACTGCACTCCAGTCTAGGCGACTGAGTGAGACTCCAACTCAAAAAAAAAAAAAAAGAAAAAGAAATGAAACCAAGGTTCTCTGTCCAAGGTCCATGGTTTAAAAAAAAATGTTTTAATAAGAATAAATTTAAAATTTTTGAAAAGGAAGATGAAACCCAGGTGTAGACCATGGGCAGTCTGATTCCAGACTCTTCAATATGACACTCAGCTGTCTTTATACAGAATAACAGAAATAAAACTATGTGATTCTGCACAAGGGCCAAGATGCTGGGACCCCTGGCTGGGAACCCCATACCCCTCTGCAGAGGCAGCACAGATTGGGTAGAGGGATTAGAGGCTCACCCAGATAGTCGTTTCTCTTCTGGTTAATGTTCACAATCTCTCTGATGTTGTCAACAGCTGTCTTGGGAGAGCCACCCATATTGGACTTTCCTAGAATAGAGAGGGCAAATAATTTTTCATCTTGGTGGAGAGTGGGAAAGTATTCAGTCTGGGAATCTCAGCACTTTCGCTGCCTATATGAGTTTCAAAAAATACATTTTATTGAAATTTTCTACATTCCAGGCACTGGGCCAGGACCTTCATAGCCTTTATCTCATTTGATTCTCATGAAATCCTAGGAAGTGTGGATTTAAAAAAAAACTCATTTTTAAAACATCTCTACCAATGGAAGTTATTCTCATTTAATAGACTAGATCAGAGTCCTGTAAGGACTCTGTAGCTTGGACAAAACGAAGAGGCACACGACGAGGCCAGATCTACCACAGACTGTTTCTTCCATTCGAGCCCCTTGACATTCCTGCTGAAGAGCCACATTTCCTCATCTATCTCTAGGCCACCTCCCAGATAGTAACAAGAGCTAACACGTTCTAATCACAAAACACATATACAGGCCTGGCATGGTGGCTTACGCCTATAATCCCAGTGCTTTGGGAGGACAAGGCAGGAGAATTTCTTGAGCCCAGGAGTTCAAGACCAGCCTGGGCAACATAGTGAGACTTGTCTCTACAAATAATTAAAGAATGTTTTTAATTTTAAAAAAGACATTTTAACACAAACTACTAAATTGGCTTCCATAAAAATTGTGTAAAAAAAGGAGGGCAGGCCGGGTGCAGTGGCTCACACCTATAATCCCAGCACTCTGGGAGGCCGAGGTGAGAGGATTGCCTGAGTCCATGGGTTCAAGATCAGTCTGGGCAAGTTGGCGAGACCTCATCTCTACAATAAATAAAAAAAATTAGCCAGGTGTGGTGGTACGTGCCTGTAGTCCAGCTACTTGGAAGGCTGAGGCGGAAGGATCGCCTAAACCCAGCAGGTCGAGGCTGCAGTGGCTGTGAGCATGCCACTGCACTCCAGCCTGGGTGACAGAGTGAGACTCCAACTCAAAAAAAAAAAATGGAGGGCAGCCGTCATTATCACCATTGCTGTCGCTGTGGTTACCATCATCATCATCATGATTTCTGTTACAGACAAGAAACTGGAACCCAAAGTGACAGGGGGAGAACCAGAATGCCGGTCTTCGTACTTCCTAATAGTTCTCCTTCCATTGTTCCAGACCCACTAACAGAGACGATGGTACCCACCATCCGTCAGAAGGATAATGGCGTGTCGGATTTCCAGCCAGGCCATCGTTTCCATGCCGAGGCGTTCCATTTGGTTACTCATCATGATATAGACACAGTTTAGGGCCTCATAGGTGTTGGTCCCCGTTCCATTTTCATGATCTGGAATATGCCAAAAAGAAAGACTCTCTTAGAAACTTCCCACCTGGCAGGGCACGGTGGCTCATGCCTGTAATCCCAGCACTTTGGGAGGCAGAGGCGAGAGGATTGCCTGAGTCTGGGGATTTGAGACCAGCCTGGGCAACTTGGCGAGACCTCATCCCTAACGATAAATCAAAAAATTAGCCAGTGTTAAGGGAGTGCAGTGGCTCACACCTGTAATCCCAGCACTTTGGGAGATGGAGGCGAGAGGATTACCTGAGTCCAGGGGTTCAAGACCAGCCTAGGCAACTTGGTAAGACCTCATCTCTACAATAAATAAAAAAATTAGCCAGGTGTGGTGGTGCATGTGCCTGTGGTTCCATCTACTTGGAAGGCTGAGGCAGAAGATAGGCTGAGGTGAAAGGATCACCTGAGCCCAGCAGGTTGAGGTTGTAGTGGCTGTGAGTATGCCACTGCACTCCAGTGTGGGTGACAGAGTGAGACTCCAACTCAAAAAAAAAAAAAAAAGGCCAAGCGCAATGGCTCACGCCTATAATCCCAGCACTTTGGGAGGCCGAGGTGAGAGGATTGCCTGAGCCCACGGGTTCGAGACCAGCCTGGGCAACATAGTGAGACCTCATCTCTACAATAAATCAAAAAAATTATCTGAGTGTGGTGGCATGTGCCTGTAGTTCCACCTACTTAGAAGGCTGAGGTGGAAGGATCAGCTAAACCCTGTAGGTCGAGGCTGCGGTGGCCATGAGCATGTCACTGCACTCCATCCTGGGCAACAGAGTAAGGCTCCGACTCAAAAAAAACCCAAAACTTCCCACTTACCACATTGGGCTATTCCCCCAGCCACTGGAGATGCGATTTATCCATTGTTTTGATAAAAAGAGACCTTTGCTATGCAGATAGAGATTTGTCACCATTGCCTGTTCAGGAAAGCCTTTCCACCTTAGAAATTCTCTTTGCGACCAGGGCTCAGTGGCTCAGCCTGTAATCCCAGCACTTCGGGAGCCCAAGGCAAGTGGATTGCCTGAGCCCGTGGGTTCGAGACCAGCCTGGGCTACTTGACGAGACCTCATCTCTACAGTAAATCAAAAATTAGCCGGGTGTGGTAGCGCGCGCCTGTAGTTCCAGCTACTTGGAAGGCTGAGGTGGAAGGATCGCCGGAGCCCAGCAGGTCGAGGCTGCGGTGGCCAGGAGTGTGCCACTGTACTCCAGTCTGGGTGACAGAGAGACTCTAACTCAAAAAAAAAAAAAAAAAAGAAATTTTCTTTGCATAACCCCAATCCAAGACCACTCTGAAGTCCCAAGATTCAAAGATGAGGTTTCGAAAAACGAGTTGCTTCAGGTCACCTGCCACCCAGGTAGTGAGCACCATGTACAGGTAAAAAATGACATAGGGAGACCGCAGTGTGAATCCACATAAACCAGACCATCTGGAAGAAGCTGAAGACCTACTCAGTGCATTTGGACTGACAGCATGTTACAGTGGACTCCCCACTATGACCTGGACTTAGAAGCTACCCTGGAGCCCTAGAACTCAAGTACCACCAAGAGGCCTCACTCTCTCTCTCTAACTTGTCCAAAATCTGTCTGCAGGCCCCAAGAGAGTCCATCCTCTCCCCTCTCATCACCCTCATGACATCTATACCTTTATAGTTGGCATTGTCTAGAATGTTGATCACTTCAGTCACATCACGGGAATTGTCATCCAAGACAGACATGAGGACTTTGGGCTTTGAGGCAAAGGTGATGATGGCGACACTGACGTTGATCTCAAAGCTGAAGATCTGTGCAGGCCAAGTGAGAGGCAGTGTGAGAGCCCTGAAACCAAAGGGGAGATGGCAAGAGCAAGCAAAGGGCCCTTTAAGGAGGCAGAAAGTTAGCCGGACGCAGTGGCTCATGCCTATAATCCCAGCACTTTGAGAGGTTGAGGTGAGAGGATTGCCTGAGCCCACAGGTTCGAGACCAGTCTGGGCAACTTGGCAAGACCTCATCTCTACAATAAATCAAAAAATCAGCATGCCTGTAGTGCCAGCTACTTGGAAGGCTGAGACAGAAGGATCGCCTGAGCCCAGCAGGTCAAGACTGTGGTGGCCGTGAGCATGCTACTGCCCTCCAGCCTGAGCGACAGAGTAAGACTCCAATTCCAAAAAAAAAAAAAAAAAAAAGGAGGCAGAAAGCCTGGACCAAGACGAACAGAGGCAAGGCCCATGGGGAGACACTAGGAAATGGCTGCTTAGAAGAAGCCAGGGAAGCAACATTTGTTGACATCTTTTATCTTTGAAAGGCTCCCTCCTCATTTAAACCTCATACCAATCCTGTGAGAGACTGTGATGATCCCAGTTTTAAAGGTAAGGAAATTGTGATTGCCTGAACCCAGAAGGTTGAGGCTGTGGTGAACTGTGACCTTGCCACTGCACTCCAGCCTGGACAAGAGTGAACCCCCACTTAAAAAACAACAAGCTGGGTGCAGTGGCTCACACCTGCAATTGCAGTACTTTGGGAGGCAGAGGTGAGAGGATTCCATGAGTCCACAGGTTCGAGACCAACCTGGGCAACATGGCGAGACCTCTTCTGTACAATAAATCAAAAAATTAGCTGGGCATGGTAACGCATGTCTGTAGTTCCAGCTACTTGGAAGGCTAAGACAGAAGGATTGCCTGAGCCCAGGAGGTCGAGGCTGCGGTGGCCACAAGCGTGCTACTGCACTCCAGCCTGGGCGTCAGAGTGAGAATCTGACTCAAATATAAATAAATAAATAAGTAAATAAATAAGAAAATTAAATTAAATTAAATATAGCTGGGAGGAAAAATATTGCTGGGAGTTATTGTGAAAAGCATGATTACAAAACAAAGTACCAATAAGGACCCTCAGCCAGTGGCTTCCAAATTATTCTGTTTGTGTATCCTGTCATAAAAACATGTGGGCACATGTCCTGATAGAGGAATATGGGCTATAAATTATAGAAGTCAGCTTGGCATGGTGACTCATGCCTGTAATCCCAGCACTTTGGGAGGTGTAGACAAGAGGATTGCCTGAGCTCAGGGGTTCGTGACCAGCCTGGGCAACTTGATGAGACCTCGTCTCTACAATAAATCAAAAAATTAACTGTGCATGGTAGCACGCGCCTATAGTTCCAGCTACTTGGAAAGCTGAGGCAGAAGTATCACCTGAGCCCAGCAGATGGAGGCTGTGGTGGCCGTGAGCATGCCACTGCACTCCAGCCTGGGGGACAGTGAGACTCTGACTCAAAAAAAAAAAAATTATAGGAGTCTGTCACTATTCAAATATATCCTGCACATTGTAAAACCTACACAAAACATTGAAGCATTTAAAGGTAGTTATTAAGGCCGAGATGAGAGGATTGCCTGAGACCATAGGTTCGAGACCTCATCTCTACAATAACTTGGCAAGACCACATCTCTACAATAAATCAAAAAAATTAACCAGATGTGATGGCGCATGTCTGTAGTTCCAGCTACTTGGAAGACTGAAGCAGAAGGATCCCTTGAGCCCAGCAGGTCGAGGCTGCAGTGGCTATGAGTGTGCCACTACACTACAGCTTGGGAGACAGAGTGAGACTCTAACTCAAAAAAAAAGGCAGTTATTAAATATTAAATTATTAATTTAGCCAGGTGCAGTGTCTCATGCCTATAATCCCAGCACTTTGGGAGATGGAGGTGAGAGGATTGCCTGAGCCCACGGGTTCGAGACCAGCCTGGGCAACTTGGTGAGACTTCATCTCTACAATAAGTCAAAAAAATTAACCAAGCATGGTGTCAGGTGCCTGTAGTTCCAGCTACTTGGAAGGCTGAGGAGGGAGGATCATCTGAGTCCTGCAGGTAGAGGCTGCTGTGGCCATGAGCATGCCATTGCACTCTAATCTGGGTGACAGAGTGAGACTACAACTCAAAAAAATAAAAAATAATTATTAATTTGATTGAAATTATTCAACAAGGGCACCAGTATTTTTCTGCCACACTTCCACAGGTTATCTCAATATCCCTCTGTAAAGATCACTGTTCTAGATGACGAAATCCTAGAAAGGAAGACCTTGGCCTTGTTCATCTTGGTGTCCCCCAGTCGCCAGCACAGTGTCCCAACTATTATTGTGGAATAAAAATTACAATCATATAACTTGAATTCATGATTTCTGCCTGGCATAATATAATCTGAGAAGACTTCTGGGCTGTGAGTGGGACTCTGAAGAAGGGAAGGAGAAAGAGAGTGTGTGCAGGAAGGCCTTCTCTGCATGCAGATTCTTGATTCCTGACCCTGTCCAACATGAGGGAGGCACTATTCTTGAAGACACGAAAGTTGTCTTCCGACACGCTCTGAGAGGCATCCAGGAGCAAATAGAGGTTCAGGTGACCGGAGCGCTGGATGTGGATTTTACGGCCCAGGTTTTCTGGAGAAGCATGGAAAGAGAAGAATCAGATCCCCACTTCCTTCCTGCCAAGGGAGTCCGGCCTTTCTGCCTCCATTTGAGTCACTGAGCCCACCCAGGCTCCCTGGATTCTAGGAAGCTCACTCCCTCCCATGCTCCAGCCCAGACCCAGCTCCCAGCTCTCCCTGCCTCAAACACTCACCCTTCTTCTTCTGGGTGGGATTGGTAGCCTCAAGCAGATGGGAAAAGGAGGCTCCCAGTGCAGGGGCCACATCCTCAGGGAAGTCATAAGAGTAGGGCTCTGTGGGAAGAGCCACACCGGGGTCAGCCAGAGCAGAAGTTGGGGGTGCCCAGTCTCAGAAGGGCAGTCCAGCTACTCACGGCGGCAGATGGGCTCTGTCCCACTCCAGACCCCATTGGCCTGGCATTCCCGCTCCGCAGAGCCCGTGAGCACCAGATTCGAGGAGCAGCGGTACCTGACCTTATCCCCAAGGCCGAAGCGGGAGCCTGTCCGCACCACACCCACTGAAATGCCTGGGTTGGGGCAGTGACCAGCTGCAAGTAGACAAAGGAAGACAGGTGAGTAGCCTCCTCCTGTCAGGCTCTTCCTCCTCTCTAGATCCTCAGAGCCTCCAAGGGTTCCTTGGTCTCCCCCTTGGGTGACACCGGAACTGTGCTTCCCATGGGTGTGGATGGAGAACCTTGAGGAGGGCAAAGCATTCAGAACCCAGTTGCCAGCTGAAGCTTCCCAGTCTCAGCTCAGGAACTCACCCTGTGTATGTCCCAGAGCCCCAGGGAAGATGTTGGCTGAAGAGCCCTACACCTCCAAAAAGAATATCTGCATTTCATAAACCACAAGAAGGCATCACCACACACCCTCCAGAATGGCTAACACTAAAATAACAGGTAATTTCAAGTATTGGAGAGGATGTGGAATGACCTGAACTCTGTTATCTTGCTAGCATGTCCATGGGTGAGGTTGTTTGTCAGCCTCTACTACAGCTAAGCATATGCCAGCCTGACTGACAATTTCACATTTAGATCATTTACTCAAAAAAACAAATGCATATGTGCACCAAAATTCACATGCTAGAATGTTCGTAGAGCTTTACTCAAAACATCTCTAAACTGGAACTAACCCAAACACCCATCAGCTGGAGGCTGGATAAATAAATTGTAATATAGTCATAGAATGGAATGCTATACCACAATAAACAAGAACAAACTACACACAACAACATAGGTACATCTCACAGGCAGATTGTTGAACAAGGAAGCCAGATGCGAAGACCACATCTTGTAGGATTCCATTTGTGTGCTGTGTAATAATAACAAGCTAAACTAACCTTTGGAGACAAGCCAGAAGGATGGTTGTCTTGTGGGAGAGGACACAAGGGAGCCTCCTACAGCAATGGATGTGTGCTCAGTCTTGAATGGTGATTACACAGGTGGATGGATACATGTGTAAAAACTTGTCAAGCTGAGTACTTAAGATGTGTACATTTTACTATAGGTAGATTATACCTCAATTTTAAAATAAATAGGCTGGGTACAGTGGCTCACACCTGTAATCCCAGCTCTTTGAAAGGCAGAGGTGAGAGGATTTCAGGGATTCAAGACCAGCCTGAGCAACATGGTGAGACTGTCTCTACAATAAATCAAAAAATTAGCTAGACGTGATGGCGCATGCCTGTGGTTCCTGCTACTTAGAAGGCTGAGGTTGAAGGATCACCTGAGCCTAGCAGGTTGAGGCTGTAGTGGCTGTGAGCAAGCCACTGCACTACAGCTTGGGCAACAGTGAGACTAAGACTCAAAAATTAAAATTAAAATTAAATTAAATAGTCCGGGCTCGGTGGCTCAGCCTGTAATCCCGTACTTTGGGAGGTCGAGGTGAGTGAATTGCCTGAGCCTGCAAGTTTGAGACCTGCCTAGGCAACTTGGCGAGACCTCATCTCTACAAAAAATCAAAAAAATTAGCCGGGCGTGGTAGCAAGCGCCGGTAGTTCCAGCTACTTGGAAGGCTGAGGCAGAAGGATTGCCGGGGCCCAGCAGATCGAGGCTGCGGTGGCCGGGAGCGGCCACTGCATTCCAGTCTGGGTGACTGAGTGAAACTCCAACCCAAAAAAAAAAAATTAAATTAAATAAATAACAGTTATGTTTAAATAAATGAGTATTTGACAAAGACTCAAGGGTATGAGTGGGAAGCCATCAGGTGGTCCCCTGGGTGAGGGGATGGTCCTGCCATTTTTTAGACTCTGTGTCTTTGGTATTGTGTGCTCAGAACTATGATTCAAGAAGCTGCCCAAACCCACAGTCATTCTGGGAGCCTCACTTCTGCTAGGCAGAGTCCCTCACCATTCACAAGGACAATAATAACCATGATGAACGTGTATGTGGCCAGGTGCAGTAGTGCATGCCTATAGTCCCAGCTACTCAGGAGGCTGAAACAGGAGGACCACTTGAGCCCAGGAGTTTGAGGCCAGCTTGTGCAACATACTGAGACCCCATCTCAAACAAACAAACAAAAAATTGTATGTGGCATTTATCAGATTCCAGGAACTGTTCTAGATGCTTACTAATATTAACTCATTTAATCCAGATGGCAATCCTGTAAGGTCAGCACTCCTACTATGCCCATTTTACAGATGTAAAAACAGAGGCACAGAGAGGTTGAATAACCTGCCCAAAGGCTGTCAAAGTCAGAGCCGGGCTTGGAACTCAAATCTGCAAAGTACTTAAACACAGTACTCAACCCTCTCCCACCATATCTTCCCTGCAATAATCCGTGAGGCCTGAATAGCATTCAGGTATGTAGAAAAGAGCAGGGCTGGGTGTGGTGGCTCAAGTCTGTAGTCCCACACTTTGGGAGGCAGAGGCAAAAAGATTTCCTGAACTCAGGGGTTTGAGACCAGCCTGAGCAACATGGTGAGACCTCATATCTACAATAACGACTGGACTATACAATAAAATCGCACCTGAGCCCAGCAGGTCGAAGTTGCAGTGGCCATAAGCATGCCACTGCATTCCAGTCTGGGTTGACTCAAAAAAGAAAAAAGAAAGAAAGGAAAGCTGGACAGTGTGTATGTACCCTTTATGTTGGAACTGAAGCTTAGCACCAACAGCCTGGGGCCAGGCTCCCGGCAGACTGGTGACATGTAACCTATAGTCCTCCATTTACCAAAACCCAGGAATATTATTGTGGCACAGGGAACAATAGGCCCCTGTCCCCACAGAGGTTCACTGGGCACACATTTGGCTCCAGGGTTCCCCAGGAGTCCCCAGCCCCATGCAGTTCATCTGTAACTCACCCCCATTGTCACACACGGCTGTTTCTCCATCCCACATGCCATTGGGGCGACACTGCCGCACCGGCGAGCCCCGTAACATGAAGCCATCCTCACACTCAAAGCTCAGGTTGCCACCCACGGGGTGGGATCCCAGCCGTGGGGTGTAAATGCCGTTCTCAAAGGAAACAGGGGCTGGACATCGAACAGCTGGAGGGAGAGCAGGGCAGGGTTTGAGAGATATAGGGAAAGACAGATCACACCTGGGCTGGGCACTGAGCAGGTGATATCTGCTGGGATGCATGGGAATGGCCAGTTGGTTGTCAAAACACCTAAGTATTGACTTGCAGCATGTAAAACTGCTGGTTTTGGTCACCGGTCGAGTATTGGAAAATTTACACAAACTAATTGATTGATAAATAAGCACTTTTCCCGAGGGTCATGGCCAACTCCCACCCCCTCCCCTGGGATCTTCGGATGTCCAGAGGACTCCAGAACAATTCAGCATCCATTCCTTTTATTTTTTTAAAGCAGGATTTATTGAGACAACAAAAAAGCTCCCACTGTGGAAGGGGACCTGAGGGGATTGCCCCAGCATCCATTCTTAATGTCTTGCAGTCAACTTTACATAAAAAATCATCCCTGGCTTTACTACCCCACAGTCTCCATAAAGCCTGCCTCCAACTCCTTGCTACAATAATTGACATTTTCTGGATATCTAGAAGGGCCTTCTTCAAAAGCAGCTTTGCTAACCCTCCCATGCCATCCAGTAAGGTTAAGCCCCACCCAGAACAACTCCTAAACAGAACTTTTAGGTGGCCCCTAGCAGGATGCCCTGAGCATGGTCTGTGGGGAGCCTCACGTTTACAGACTGCCTTAGTCAGCCGAATGGCCTTTGGGGTCTGCCACTGTCCGTTGCTCTTGCACAGCCGCGATGCTGGAGATGGGTACTGGCCCTGGGGGCAGGAGTAGGTGAGGAGACTCCCAGGCGCCCAGCCGTGGCTGAGCGTGAAAGTGCCACCAGAGATGTTCACATTCGGAGGGCAGGAGGGAGCGGAGGCTGCCAGGCCTGAGGGTGTGAGAACACAGAGACAACAACAGGGAAAAGAAGGCAGGCACAGTTAAGAAAAGGAAAGCAAAAGAGACTGTCCATTTTACATGTAGGTGCTCCACCTGGTAGCACCGGCCTTGCCCCAGGACCCTGACATCCCCCCTCCCCCTGCCTCCTACCTGGGTACAGGGACAGCAGGCAAAGGAGAAACATTAGGTCCATGGTGTCTTCTCTAGGGCCTGGGAGAGGCAGACTGCCACGGGAGGGGAAAGGTCATCTGACTTCCCGAAAACCAAAGCTGGCTCAGCAGCTGCTTCATTTGTTGCCAGAGAAGGGAAACTAGGGAGTGGCAAGGAGCATGGTCTCTTGTTAGGAAAAAAATTAGCAGAGCTGGGGACTGAACTGGGGGGATGGGGCAAAACCTTTGCCCTGTCTGCCTAATACCAATATATCTATAATGACAATAGATCTTCCCCACAGGCTCTCTGTGCTGTTCCCAAACTCCACCCACAATACATGTGCATGTGCACATACACACACTCGCAGGCTCACACACACACCGGCACACATGTGCTCACATGCATACACATGTGTGCATTCATGCACACTTGCTCTTGCATGCATATTCTGAAGCACACAAACCCATCCAAAGCATTGCAGAACACTTTATTTCAGTAAAGTTTTAGTTTTCTTTTGGGTTTTGCCCAGTGGGCTTTACTTTCTGAGAGCCTAAAAAGTGGGTTCCTTAACATAAACTTCCAAGGGATTGAGACTAATTTTCTTAAAACTTCTTGATAAATAGGAAGATTCACAGTCCTTTTCCTTCCTTCAATCCTTCCCCAGAGAGAATCTAAGGATCAAAATGAAACCAACAGTTAGTTTTGGAGACAGGGAAAACAATTATAATATTTTAATGGAAAGCCCAGTAGATAAAATTCCCAATTTACAAAATACATTAACTAGGGGTCGGTTACATGAGGAATAAAAGTTTTAGTGTTTGCAATGTGCCTTTAAATTATAACCTATATTTGTATGAAATGCAAGAGGTAAAAAACTTTAAGCTGCCAGGCACAGTGGCTCACGCCTGTAACCCTAACACTTTGGGAGGCTGAGGTGAGAGGATTGCCTGAGCCCAGGGGTTTGAGACCAGCCTGGACAACTTGGAGTGACTTCATCTCTATAATAAATAAATAAAAATTAGCTGGGCGTGGTAACGCATATCTGTAATTCCAGCTACTTGGAAGGCTGAGGTGGAAGGACCACCTGAGCCCAGCAGGTTGAGGCTGCGATGGCTGTGAGGGTGCCACTGCACTCCAACCTGGGCAACAGAGTGAGACTCCAACTCAAATAAATAAATTCAGTTTAAAAAAATAAATAAGCCGGGCTCGGTGGCTCAGCCTGTAATCCCGCGCTTTTGGGAGGCTGAGGTGAGTGGATTGCCTGAGCCTGTGGGTTCGAGACCCGCCTGGGCGGCGAGACCTCATCTGTACAATAAATCAAAAAAATCAGCCGGGAGTGGTAGCATGCACCTGTAATTCCGGCTACTCGGAAGGCTGAGGCGGAAGGATCGCCGGAACCCAGCAGGCGAGGCTGCGGTGGCCAGGAGCGGCCACTGCACTCCAGTCTGGGCGACAGAGTGAGACTCCAACTCAAAAAATAAAAATAAAATAAAAAAATTAGCCGGGCATGGTAGCACATGCCTGTAATTCCGGCTACTCGGAAGGCTGAGGCGGAAGGATCGCCGGAGCCCAGCAGGTCGAGGCTGCGGTGGCCAGCAGCGGCCACTGTACTGCAGTCTGGGTGACAGAGTGAGACTCCAACTCAGAAAAAGAAATAAAATTTAAAAATAAATAAACTTTAAGCTAATGTGTTAGTCTCCCCAACCCACAGAAATCTCTTTAATACCTTGTTGAAGCCGGGCTCGGTGGCTCAGCCTGTAATCCCGCGCCTTTGGGAGGCTGAGGTGAGTGGATTGCCTGAGCCCTTGGGTTCGAGACCCGCTTGGGCAACTTGGGGAGACCTCATCTCTATAATAAATCAAAAAATTAGCCGGGCGTGGTAGCGCGCGCCTGTAATTCTGGCTACTTGGAAGGCTGAGGTGGAAGGATCGCCGGAGCCCAGCAGGTCGAAGCTGCGGTGGCCGGGAGCGGCCACTGCACTCCAGTCTGAGCGACAGAGTAAGACTCCAACTCAAAAAAAAAAAAAATACCTTGTTGAACAATGTGGGACATAAATAAATAAGATAAAACAAAAATGAAGATGAACCCTCTCTGAAGTGATCACTTAAGCTCGCAAAAACTCTTTTGATTTACAAATAACTTTATTTTTGAGTTGGGGTTCTCACTCTGTTGCTTACACTGGAGAACAGTGGCACAATAGCAGCTCACTATAGCCTCAGACTCCTGGGCTCAAGTAATCCTCCCTCCTCAGCCTCCTGAACATCTAGAACTACAGGTACGTGCCACCATGATCGGTTATTTTTTTTATTTTTTTATTTTTTGTAGAGACAAGTTCTCGCTATGTTGCTCAGGCTGGTCTCAAACTCCTGAGCTCAAGCAACCATCCCACCTTGGCCTCCCAAAGTGCTGGAATTACAGGTGCGAGCCACCACATCTGACAAGATTTACAAATAACTTAATGGAAACAGATATACACCAAGCAGGGCTCCCCTTGGACAGGACTGAATGCATGAAGACCAGGTCACCCTGGTGTTGGGGGTTCCAAAGCTGCTGCTGTGGCAGAGCTACTGGCGCCTCCTCCACCCTCAAGTATCTGTTCTTCCTCTCTCCATGGTAAGAGATGTTTAGGGGGACATACAGTCACCCAGCTCTGGGGCTGAAGATGCCAGATCTTTTTTCCCCTCTGTGCTTCCCAGTAGCTTTGCAGTAGAACCCCCTGGGTGAGGGTGACCTTAGCTTTTCTATTTCTTGAGTCGTTCAAAATTCTGGCAATTGCAACCTGTGTTCCACTCCAGATGGAAGAAAGGAGGTGAACAATACCTAAAAAGACAGATCTGCCCCTGGCAGCTTCTTCCATCCTGTCCAAATTTCTTTTTATCAATCCAAATCTTCTGTTTCCAGAGGACCAATCCAGAAAGAAGAAATCAGTACCCCAAATTCTGTCCCTTATCTCCTATGCACAGGTGAAAAAAAAACATGTAATGTCCTCTCAGGATGACTTATTAATCCTTGGAGAACTTAGCACCTTGAAAATGTCCTAGGAAAGTGGTAGATAGCATGGGGCAATCCACTGTGTGGCCAAAATCTACTACTTATCCAGTCTGGACACTCGGACATGGACTTCCCTAACGTCCTAGAATCTGCCGCCCCTCAGTCTTCTGCGGCAACTGTAGGGCTGATTCCCATTCCCAGATCAACCCCCAAGTCCCAAGCTGGAAAACTAGGCTTTTTTTTTTTTTTTTTTAGACACAGGGTCTCACTGTGTCACCCAGGCTGGAGTACAACAGCATGATCATAACTCACTACAGCATCAAACTCCTGGGCTCAAGTGACCCTCCCACCTCAGTCTCCTAAGTAACTGAGACCACAGGCCTGAGCCACCATGCCCATCAGGTTCACAGTCTTAGTGTGTGATTTTAGCCGGGGATTCAGCATTGCTCAACAAGCTTATTTGTGGTTGTAGTGGATCTGTCCTTGGCCCGCCCATACCCCTTGGGCCTTACCACTAAGGTGTTCCCCTGACTTCCAAAAACAGCATCTCTTATCTCTTCACCCAGGGGTTATTTTTTGTTGGTTTGGTTGGGTGTCCTGACCAATCTTTGCACAAAATCTGGAAATGCCAGAGAATTGAGGTCCCTCAACCAATAACTGACTGGAATGGGTGTATAAATATTCCAGCTGGCCGGGAGCATTGGTTTATGCCTATAATTCCAGCACTTTGGGAGGCTTAGGCGAGAGGATTGCCTGAGCCCAGGGGTTTGAGACCAGCCTGGGCAACTTGATGAGATTTCCTCTCTATAATAAATCAAAAAAGTTACCCAAGCCGGGCTCGGTGGCTCAGCCTGTAATCCTGCGCCTTTGGGAGGCTGAGGTGAGTGGATTGACTGAGCCTGCGGGTTCGAGACCCGCCTGGGCGGCGAGACCTCATCTCTACAATAAATAAAAAAATCAGTCGGGCATGGTAGCGCATGCCTGTAGTTCCGGCTACTCGGAAGGCTGAGGCGGAAGGATCGCTGGAGCCCAGCAGGTCGAGGCTGCGGTGGCCGGGAGTGGCCACTGCACTCCAGTCTGGGCGACAGAGTGAGACTCCAACTCAAAAAAAAAAAAAAATTACATGGGTGTGGTGTCATATGCCTATAGTTCCAGCTACTTGGAAGGCTGAGGCAGAAAAATCACCTGCGCCCTGTAGATTGAGACTGTGATGGCTGTGAGCGTGCTACAGCACTCCAGCCTAGGCAGCAGACTGAGACTCCAACTCAAAATGAATAAATAAGTAAATAAATATTCCAGCTCCCTCACTGCCCCACCGTGGGATAACTCTGAAGCCTATGTTCTGCACCACTCTAGAGTTCCTCAGCGAGATTAACTTGCACTAACCCACAATGGTAAATTTGCTTAAAAACATACCCTTTACTGACTGCCTTCCTTCGCTATCCCACTGTCCACTCTCCTATCCATGTTTCCTGAGATCACTCCCTAAATGCACTATCTGCACTGGGTCTGCTTCTGGGGGAAGAAGTCGTCATATTAGTAGCACATAGCTCCAGACACTTTTCTAAAGGCTTTCTAGGTAGATGCTCACTTAATCCTTGCAAGCTTATAACACAGGTTCTGTTGTTACTCCCACTTTATTTTTTTATTTTTTATTTTTTGAGTTGGAGTCTCACTCTGTCGCCCAGACTGGAGTGCAGTGGCTGCTCCCGGCCACCGCAGCCTCGACCTGCTGGGCTCCGGCGATCCTTCCGCCTCAACCTTCCCAGTAGGCGGAATTACAGGCATGCGCTACCACGCCCGGCTGATTTTTTGATTTATTGTAGAGATGAGGTCTCGCTGCCCAGGCGGGTCTCGAACCCGCGGGCTCAGGCAATCCACTCACCTCAGCCTCCCGAAGGCGCGAGATTACAGGCTGAGCCACCGAGCCTGGCTACTCCCACTTTATAAACGAGGAAGCTGAGGCACAAAAACATTAAGTGAGCTGCCCCAGGGTCTCACAGGTACTAAGTGGCAGAGCTGGGTTTCACACCCAGGCAGCATGAGTCTACACTAGTAGCCTCTGTGCTGTAGTGCCTCTTCCTCACATGTCTTCTGTGGTGGCTGTTCAGAGCTCCCTTGTGCATCCCTGCACCCCACCCCTTGCATGGTGACATTCCAAGCCCTCCCTCCCTCCTGTAGGCTTTTGTCTCTTGCTACCTGCGCTCCTATAATACGCTCATCTTCATCCTTCTCAAATTCCTCATGTTCCAGACTCCTACAAGACCTGTCCACACCGCTTACTACCTTTGATTTATTCATGTGCTTGTCTCAAGCTTCCCAGGAGTTTTTGTTTAAACAATGAGCTCAGTGAGTAAGCTCAAAGCCAACGCCCTTCCCAGTCCTATTTCTACCCAAGTAAATAGCATCTTCCAGATCAGCAACAGAAGTGACTTTGGTTTCTCTTCCTTCCATTACTTTTTTTTAATGAAAATATTTACATTGGGTCAGACCCCACCCACTTTCTCTAACACTGGCCATTACTAGATTAGTAGGTACACACACTATCCCCCATCCTCCCAGGCACTGCCCTATTTACTCTGAACTGGTTGCCCAATTGTGTCCTCGAGGAACCTTTACATGCATCGCCCTTAGAAACTCAGGAAAAAGGGTGATCAGCCAGGCCCAGTGGCTCACACTTGTAATCCCAGCACTCTAGGAGGCCGAGGCGGGAGAATTGTTTGAGCTCAGGAGTTTGAGATCAGCCTGGGCAATGTAGTGAGATTTCATCTCTAGAAATAAAAATAAAAAAATAAGATGGGCATGGTGGCATGCACTTGTAGTCCCAGCTTCTTGGAAGGCTGAGGTGGAAGGATCACCTGAACCCAGGAGGTCGAGGCTGTAGTGAGCCATGATTGTGCCATTGCACTCCAGCCTGGTTGATAGAGTGAGACTTTGATTCAAAATGATAATAATAATGCTCCTTTTTTTTTTTTTGAGTCTTCCAGGCTGGAGTGCAGTGGCACACTCATGGCCACCACAGCCTCGACCTGCTGGGCTCAGGTGATCCTTCCACCTCAGCCTTCCAAGTAGCTGGAACCATAGGAATGCATCACCCCACCCAGCTAATTTTTTGATTTATTGTAGAGACAAGGTCTTGTCAAGTCGCCCAAGCTGGTCTTGAATTCCTGGACTCAGGCAATTCTCTTGCCTCTGCCTCCCAAAGTGCTAGGATTATAGGTATGAACCACCACACCTGGCCTGATACTTTTTTTTTAAGTGCCATGCCCATCCCCAGGCTCACCAGGGCCCAGGGCCCCAGAGGTCACCCTGCAGGCCCAGACATTGGGTCAGACACTGAACCTCCTGTCCTCACCCATCCATTGCACAAACAATTCCTGAGAATTAAATCAGCTGGGTTTTTTTGGGTTTTTTTGAGTTGGAGTCTCACTCTGTCACCCGGACTGGAGTGTAGTGGCCGCTCCTGGCCACCGCAGCCTCAACCTGCTGGGCTCCGGCGATCCTCCCACCTCAGCCTTCCAAGTAGCTGAAACTACAGGCACGCGCTACCACGCCCGGCTCATTTTTGATTTATTGTAGAGATGAGGTCTCGCCAAGTTGTCCAGGCGGGTCTCGAGCCCACAGGCTCAGGCAATCCACTCACCTCAGCGTCCCAAAGGCACAGGATTACGGGCTGAGTCACCGAGCCCGGCAAATCAGCTGTTTTAAAACTGAGAGATAGAGGCCGGGCTTGGTGGCTCAGCCTGTAATCCCAGCACTTTGGGAGGCTGAGGCGAGTGGATTGCCTGAGCCCGCAGATTCAAGACCTACCCGGGCAACTTGGGGAAACCTCATCTCTACAATAAATTAAAAAATCAGCTGGGCGTGGTAGCGCACGCCTGTAGTTCCGGCTACTTGGAAGGCTGAGGCGGAAGGATCGCCAGAGCCCAGCAGGTCGAGGCTGCGGTGGCTGGGAGCGTGCCCCTGCACTCCAGTCTGGGTGACAAAGTGAGACTCCAACTCAAAAAAAAAAAAAAACAGCCGGGCTCGGTGGCTCAGCCTGTAATCCCAGCACTTTGGGAGGCTGAGGTGAGTGGATTGCCTGAGCCTGTGGGTTCGAGACCCGCCTGGGCAGCGAGACCTCATCTCTACAATAAATCAAAAAATCAGCTGGACGTGGCAGCGCATGCCTGTAATTCCAGCTACTCGCAGGTCGAGGCTGCGGTGGCTGGGAGCGGCCACTGCACTCCAGTCTGGGCGACAGAGTGAGACTCCAACTCAAAAAAAAACACAAAAAACTGAGAGATGGGATGGAGAAGGTCCTCCCAAGAAAGAGAATATCTGTCCCTGACCTCCTGTAAGGGGCCACTTCTCTTTCAAACAAAAACTTAATTCCTAGAGATTGGCAGACCTGGGTTGTGCCACAGTATCCATCTGCCCACATCACAGCCCTTACCTCACCCTATCTGTCCCATCCTCTGAGGTCTCTGCTGTCCTGGGAGCCTATGGTGCATGTTATCTCCCCACTTCTTGCTACCTGTGGGGAAGGCTGCACAGTATAACCCAAGTAAGAGGGTGGTTGCACAACTCAGGTGCTCAGGGGTCAGCTGGGAGGGGGCAGAGGAGGGGTGGTCTGTGGCTGAACCACTCTGGCTCCTGCCCCCACCACCCCACCCCCAGGTCTAAACTTGGCATTGGTGGAAGAGAGGACCTCACTACCCTCCTTTGCCCTTCATTGAATATCCTTTCTAATGTTTTCCTGTGTCCTGGGGAGTGGAGAGGTGCTCCCTTTCCTTCCCTATTCCTGGTACCACCCCCTCTCACCAATAGGACACCCTGGAGCTAAAGTTAGAGCAGCCTCCTGTCCTCATTCCCCCAGTGTTGCCAAGGGGTGGGACAGGAACATACATTACACCCCAGCAGAACTCCTCCTGTCCCTTCCCCTCCCTGGTCCCAGCCCCAGTGTGGTGGAAAGAAATCAAGTTTTGACCTAAGACAGCCTGGAATCTTAGGTTCAACTTGGCAAATTTATTAGTTTTTTTTTTTTTCTTTTTGAGTAGGAGTCTCACTCTGTCACCTGGAGTGCAGTGGCACAATCACGGCTACCACAGCCTCAACCTGCTGGGCTCAGGTAATCTTCCGCCTTAGCCTTCCAAGTAGCTAGAATTACAAGCACACACCACCATGCTCAGCTAATTTTTTTATTTATTGTAGAGACAAGATCTCACCAAGTTGCCTCAGGCTGGTCTCAAACCCCTGGTCTCAAGTAATTCTCTCACCTCTGCCTCCCAAAGTGCTGAAATTGCAGGCATGAGTCACCGCGCCTGGCTATTAGCTGTTTTATAACATCATTCACCCCATTTTGTCACCTGTCACACAGGGAGCAACAGCAAAACTTTACACTTCCCAACTTAAGGTTACCGCTGAGAATTAAATAAGGTCCATCAAGAGGAGAGGAGCCGGGTTTGGTGGCTCAGTCTGTAATCCCGTGCTTTGGGAGGCTGAGGTGAGTGGATTGCCTGAGCCCGCGGGTTGGTGGCCTGTCTGGGCAACTTGGCGAGACCTCATCTCTACAATAAATCAAAAAATTAGCCGGGTGTGGTAGCGCATGCCTGTAGTTCTAGCTACTTGGAAGGCTGAGGCGGAAGGATCGCCAGAACCCAGCAGGTCGAGGCTGCGGTGGCCAGGAGAGGCCACTGCACTCCAGTCTGGGTGATGGAGTGAGACTCTAACTCAAAAAAAAAAAAAGAAAGGTATTGGCAATAGTAGGAAACTGCCAGGGTGGGTGGGGGGAGAATCACCTCATCAACAAAAGTACCTGCATAATAAACATTTGTATACCTAACCCTGAATTGTATCTCACATCTTTTTTTTTTTTTTTTAACTTAGAGTCTCACTCTGTCACCCAGGCTGGAGTGCAATAGCACACTCACGGTCACCGCAGCCTTGACCTGGTGGGGCTCAAGTGATCCTTCCGCCTCAGCCTTCCAAATAGCTGGAACTACAGGCATATGTCACCACGTCTGGCTAATTTTTTTTTTTTTTTTTGAGTTGGAGTCTCACTTGGTTGCCCAGACTAGAGTGCAGTGGCCACTCCTGGCCACCTCAGCTTCGACCTGCTGGGCTCCGGCGATCTTTACGCCTCAGCCTTCCAAGTAGCTGGAATTACAGCCATGCGCTACCATGCCCGGCTGATTTTTTGATTTATTGTAGAGATGAGGTCTCGCTGCCCAGGCGGGTCTCGAACCCACGGGCTCAGGCAATCCACTCACCTCAGCCTCCCAAAGGTGAGGGATTACAGGCTGAGCCACCGAGCCCAGCTTGGTTGTACTTTTTTTGGGGGGGGTTGGAGTCTCACTGTCGCCCAGACTGGAGTGCAGTGGCCGCTCCCGGCCACCACAGCCTCGACCTGCTGGGCTCCGGCGATACTTCTGCCTCAGCCTTCCAAGTAGCTGGAACTACAGGTGCACGCTACCACGCCCGGCTGATTTTTTTCATTGATTGTAGAGATGAGGTCTTGCCTGCCCAGGCGGGTCTTGAACCCACGGGCTCAGGCAATCCACTCACCTCAGCCTCCCAAAGGCGCGAGATTACAGGCTGAGCCACCGAGCCCAGTTTTGTTTGTACTTTTAATTGGGTATATATGATACCTACTCAAATAGATGGAAGGAAGCATAAGGATGTTACCCAGGCTGGTCTCAAACCCCTGAGCTCGGGCAATCCTCTCATCTCCGCCTCCCAAAGTGCTGGGGTTATAGGCATGAGCCACTGTGCCCAGCCAGCAATTAAATTTCAATATGAGCCGGGCGTGATGGCTCAAACCTGTAATCCCAGCATTTTGGGAGGCCAAGAAAGTTGCCTGAGCCCTTGGGTTTGAGACCAGCCTGGGAAACTTGGTGAGACCTCATCTCTACAACAAATCAAAAAGTAAGCCGGGCATAGTAGCATGCACCTGTAGTTCCAGTTACTTAGAAAGCTAAGGAGGAAGGACCGCCTGAGCCCAGCAGTTCGAGGCTGTGGTGGCCATGAGTGTGCCACTGCACTCCAGCCTAGGCGACGGAGTGAGACTCCAACTCAAAAAAAAAAAATTCAACATAAGTTTTGGAAAGGACGTTCAAACCACAGCAACATGTGATACTTTACCTTTGAAACACCAACTTGAATGATCTTTTTTTTAAATTGAGAACTAACACATATATGGTAAAGAATGCAAATCTATGTGTATGGTTCATTGACTTTTTACTCAAGTAATCACCTTCTAGATCAAGATATGGAAACTTCCTCTCAGAGCTCTCTCTGTTGCTCTTCCCAATCAATTTTCTACCCCTTCCCCACAATTTCATTTTAAAATGTAACTCCATTATAAAATGTTCATGTAAAAGTTAAAATCTTTCCTTTCTCTTAAAATATTTCACTTTTTGACTTTTCCCAAAATCAACAGCCTCTTTTGCACTATAAACTTATAAATATAAACTATAATGATGGGCTGGTCCAAGTGCAGGGGTGTTTACAACTAATAGATCACAACCAGCTATAAATACAGATTTCTTTGTTGTTCCTGCTCCACTCCACTGCTTCACTTGGCTAGTCTTAAATTTTTATTTATTTATTTAGTTGGAGACTCACTCTGTCACCCAGGTTTCAGGGCAGTGGCACACTCCCAACCACCGCAGCCTTGACCTGCTGGGCTCAGGAGATTCTTCTGCCTCAGCCTTTCAAGTAGCTGGAACTACAGGCATGTGTCATCATGCCCAGCTCATTTTTCTTGATTTATTGTAAAGATGAGGTCCTGCCAAATTGCCCAGGCTGGTCTCGAACCTGTGGCTTCAGGCAATCCTCTCACCTCAGCCTCCCAAAGTGCTGGGATTATAGGCGTGAGCTACCACGCCCGGCCCCCCAAATTTTTTTAATAAAGTAATGTAAACTATAACCATCTCATTTTCTCCGTATCAGAATTTTGTTTCCTTTTTAAATTTTTTTTTCGGAGTCTCACACTGTCACCCAGGCTGGAATGCAGTGGCAAGCTTACAGCCACCGCAGCTTCAACCTGCTGGACTCAGGCGATCCTTCTGCCTCAGCCTTCCAAGTAGCCGGAACTACAGGCATGCGCCATCATGCCCAGCTAATTTTTCTTGATTTATTGTAGAGATGAGTTCTTGCCAAATTGCCCAGGCTGGTCTCAAACTCCTGGGCTCCAGGCAATCCTCTCACCTCAGCCTCCCAAAGTGCTGGGATTATAGGTGTGAGCCACCACACCCAGGCTTGTTTCCATTTTGAAAGTATGTGGCTCGGTGGCTCAGCCTGTAATCCCAGCGCTTTGGGAGGCCTAGGTGAGTGGATTTGCCTGAGTCTGCGGGTTCAAGACCCGCCTGGGTAACTTGGCGAGACCTCATCTCTACAATAAATCAAAAAGTTAGCTGGGCGTGGTAGCGCATGCCTGTAATTCCAGCTACTTGGAAGGCTGAGGCGGAAGGATCGCCGGAGCCCAGTAGGCGAGGCTGTGGTGGCCGGGAGCGGCCACTGCACTCCAATCTGAGTGACAGAGTGAGACTCCAACTCAAAAAAAAAAAAAAAAGAAAGTATGTGGAATAGCAAAGATCTGGCTTTTTCCACAAATAATTGTCATGTGAAACTGGAAGAGGAATTGTGGTGTTAGGTATTCAAACATCAATATTTACTGATGAACTGTTCCTATATCTTCAATTTGCTTTAAAATACTCTAGTGAGGCCGGGCGGTAACTCATGCCTACAATCCTAGCATTTTGGGAGGCTGAGGCAGGACGTTCACTTGAGCCCAGTTCAAGACCAGCCTGGGCATCATACCAAAATCTTGTCTCTACAAGTTAAAAAATTAGCTGGACATGGTGGTGCATGCCTGTAGTCCCAGCTACTAAGGAGGCTGAGGCTGAAGGATTACCTGAGCCCAGGAGGTTGAGGCTGTGATGAGCCATGATTGTGCTATTGCGCCAGCCTAGGTGACAGAGTGAGGCCCCAACTCAATAAAAAGAGGCGCCGGGCTTGGTGGCTCAGCCTGTAATCCCGCGCATTTGGGAGGCTGAGGTGAGTGGATTGCCTGAGCCCGCGGGTTTGAGACCCGCCTGGGCAACTTGGTGAGACCTCATCTCTACAATAAATCAAAATGAGCCGGGCATGGTAGCGCGCACCTGTAGTTCCAGCTACTTGGAAGGCTGAGGCGGAAGGATCGCCGGAGCCCAGCAGGTCGAGGCTGCGGTGGCCGGGAGCGGCCACTGCACTCCAGTCTGGGTGACAGAGTGAGACTCCAACTCAAAAAAAAAAAAAAAAAAGGCAAAAAAAGATACTCTAGTGAGAGAAAAGGGACTGTGTGAGATAAGACTAGCAATCTATTGAAAATTGTTGAAGTTGGTTGATCTGTACATGAGGTTCTGAATACTATTGTTCCTATTTTGGCATATGTTTGAAATTTTCCATAATAATTTTTTAAAATTTAACCCCCTTTGAGTTACAGTAACTTAGTAACTATTAAATGACTGAGATTAAAATAACAAAAAGACTAGACAAGACACCAAGACCCTGGCTTACCATAGGTACTGTCAAAAATGCCAGATGAATAAAGAAGAAAGCTCAAAGTATTGAACCATCTTGCAAGTTACATCCACCACTGGAATTAATAAATGAGCTGTTTATAATCTTTTGCGTTTTTTTGTTTTCTTTTCTTTTTTAAGTTGGGAATCTCACTCTTGTCACCCAGGCTGGAGTATAATGGCACAATCATGGCTAACCACGACCTCTACCTCCTGGGCTCAGGCGATCTTTCCACCTCAGCCTCCTGAGTAGCTGGGACTACAAGTACACATCACCATGTCCAGCTCATTTTTTAAAATCATTTTTTGTAGAGATGAGGTCTTGTTATGTTGCCTAGGCTGGTCTCAAACTCCTGGGCTCAAGCAATCCTCCCACCTCAGCCTCCCAAAGCGCTGGGATTACAGACGTGAGCCACCATGCTGGGCCTTTGGTGAGTTCTATTAATATGAGTTGGTTCCTGAGAACCCAGTCACAGCTACACTTTAGAAGTCTCATTTCTGAGTTCAAAAGCCAAGGATCAGACCTTTTGAAAAATGACCACATAGAGGTAAAGCCACCTTGTCAGGGCTACTTGTTATCCTTCCCCAGATGACATGCTACTATCTTTCTACGAACTACCACAAAACCTACCTCACTGTGTTGCTGTACTGAATGAGGGAAGGCACATAAATTCACACCCACACAGCACCTGACAGAAAGCAGTAATTCTGCTGGGCTCGGTGGCTCAGCCTGCAATCCTGTGCTTCGGGAGGCCAAGATGAGTGTATTGCCTGAGTCTGCGGGTTCGAGACCTGCCTGGGCAACTTGGCGAGACCTCATCTCTACAATAAATCAAAAAATTAGCCGGGTGTGGTAGTGCGCACCTGTAGTTCCAGCTACTTGGAAGGCTGAGGCGGAAGGATCGCTGGAGCCCAGCAGGTCGAGGCTGCGGTGGCCGGGAGCGTGCCACGGCACTCCAGTCTGGGTGACTGAGTGAGACTCCAACTAAAAAAAAAAAAAAGAAAAAGAAAGCAGTAATTCAATAAACATTAGGCCCACAGGGAAGCCCCTTCTGGTTCCCTGCATCATATCTCCTCTGCCCCCCTATGTGGCTGTCACTGAGGTGGACGGTTCTTGGGACTCTCAGACTGACCACGTCTTCCTCAGTGCCTTCTGCAGTGCCCAGGAGGCAAACACAAGAGGGAGCTACTGCACTACAGTCCACCTGCAAACAATCACAGAACGGAAATTGGCGGAGAGATGCACCTGCCTCTTGTTCTTCAGGTGGACAACATCTGGTGACATTCAGTTCTCCCCTCGGTTCTAGTGGAACAGAATCCCCCTGCGCATGGTAGTAATATCACTATCACTTTTTTTTTTTTTTTTGAGTTGGAGTCTCACTCTGTTGCACACTCACAGCCACTGCAGCCTCAACCTGCTGGGCTCTGGCGATCCTTCCACCTCAGCCTTCCAAGTAGCTAGAACTACAGGCGTGTGTCACCATGCCCAGCTAATTTTTCGATTTATTGTAGAGACAAGTCTTGCCAAGTTGCCCAGGCTGGTCTCAAGCCCTCGGGCTCAGGCAATTCTCTCGCCTCCGCCTCTCAAAGTGCTGGATTACAGGAGTGAGCCGCCGCGCCTGGCCTATTTCTTTATTTTTTTGAGTTGGACTCTTACTCTGTCACCCAGGCTGGAGTGCAGTGGCACACTCATGGCCACTGCAGCCTCCTTCCAAGTAGCTGGAACTACAGGCGTGTACCACCACTCCTAGCTAATTTTTTGATTTATTATAGAGATAAGGTCTCCCCTTGTTGCCTAGGCTGGTCTTGAGCCTGTGGGTTCAGGCAATCCTGTTGCCTTGGCCTCCCAATATGCTGGGATTACAGGCATGAGACACCCCACCCGGCTGCTATCACTCTCTTAAGCTGGTTTTTCTTCCTTCATGATCTCACACTCCCTATCGCCTCACTTCTGCTTTCTGGAGTCACCTAAATTAACTACCTATGCCCAAGTCCTGTCTCAAGCTCTGCTTTCAGGGGCACCCAAATTATGACTGTCCTTTCCCATCCTCCTCTCCCCATAATCCATTGCCTTCTGCCATGGGCTCTTCCCCGCCAACATACCAACCAAACCTGGACTGTAACATTAACACAGAGAAGCCAGGCTCAGTGGCTCAGCCTGTAATCCCACGCCTTTGGGAGGCTGAGGTGAGTGGATTGCCTGAGCCCGCGGGTTCGAGACCCACCTGGGCAACTTAGCGAGACCTCATCTCTACAATAAATCAAAAATTAGCCGGGCATGGTAGCGCACGCCTGTAGTTCCAGCTACTTGGAAGGCTGAGGCGGAAGGATCGCCGGAGCCCAGCAGGTCAAGGCTGCGGTGGCCTGGAGCAGCCACTGCACTCCAGTCTGGGTGACAGAGTGAGACTCCAACTAAAAAAATAAATAAATAAAAATACAGAGAAGAGTTATAATCCATGAGTTTACTGGTCTCTCCACAGTCCTGCAACACAAACTGCTCAAGGGCAGGGACTCTGTAATATGTTTGGTTTACCCCCGTGTCCAGTGGGAGAGAGATCTGTAAGCCAGTCAGTGCTACATGGAGTTGAACGAGTAACTAAGGCTGTTTGTCAGTTTTTTGATTTTCTGTCTTCTAGGCACATGATAGGATGGAATTTCTCAGTCCTCTTGAAGTTAGGCATAGACCTGTGGCTTGTTTTGGCCAACGGAATGTGACAAGTCAGTGTGTTGTTGCTTCCAGGCAGAAGTGCCTAATTGTCAATGTAATGAGAGACACTCTGGCGCCCTCTTGTGTTGGTGCCACCTTTAACCTGGATCCCGAAATGACTATGATGATCAGAGAACCCAACACCACTCCTACTGCCCCAACAGGTAGTGCTGGTGAGAAATAAAACTATCGTGTTAAGCTACTGAGGCCAGGCCTGGTGGCTCATGTCTGTAATCCTAACACTTTGGGAGGCCGAGGCCGGAAGATTGCTTGAGCCCAGGAGTTTGAGAGCAGCTTGGGCAACATAGTGAGGCCTGTCTCTCTAAAAACCAAAAATTTAGATGGGTGTGATAGTGCATGCCTATAGTCCCAGTTACTTGGGAGGCTGAGGTGGAAGGGTTGCTACTGAGATTATGGGGTTGTGTTTTGGGGTTTGTTTGTTTGGTTAGTCAGAGTCTTACTCTGTCACCCAGGCTGGAGTGCAGTGGCACACTCATGGCCACGGCAGTCTCAACCTGCTTGGTTCAGGCGATCTTTCCACTTCACACTTCCAAGTAGCTGAAACTACAGGCGTGCACCACCACACCCAGCTAATTTTCTGATTTATTGTAGAGACAAAGTCTTGCCATGTTCCCCAGGCTGGTCTCAAACCTGTGGGCTCAGGCAATCCTCTCATCTCTGCCTCCCAAAATGCTGGGATTACAGGTGTAAGCCACCACACCCCACTAGGGTTGTTTGTTATTGCACATTACTTAGTCATCTTGACTGATATGAACTGAGATAGGAGAGCATATAAAGTTCCCAGGAACACAAAAAGGGGGATATTATATCTCTCTAGAGGTTCCCTGAGGAACTTGAGATAAGCCTTAGGAGATGAGTATCTACCTAACAAGGAAGAGAGAGGGCAATCTAGGCAGAGCAATCCATGTGAGCAGTGAAATTCCAGGGTACATTATGGAAACTATAAGGAGCTCAGGAAGTTTCAGATTGGGAGAGGAGAGACCACAGAGAAACTAGGCCAGGGAGGACAGTATGCCCTACTAGGAAGTTAGGGTCTATAGCTGTTAAAGCAATTAGCTATGTAGTACCTTAGATAAGGAAGTTATATGGTTTGATTTGCATTTCAGAAATATTATTCTGGGCCGGGCGTAGTGGCTCATGCCTGTAATCCGAGCACTTTGGGAGGCTAAGGTGGGAGGATTGCTTGATCCCAGGAGTTTGAGGCCAGTCCAGGCAACATAGCAAAGTCTCTACAAAGACATAAAAAATAAGCTAAGTGCAGTGATGCATGCCTGTAGTTCCGACTACTCGGAAGGCTGAGGTGGAAGGATCACCTGAGCCCAAAAGGTTGAGGCTGCAGCGAGCCGTGAATTGTGCACTGCTTTCTAGCCTGAATGTGACAGACCAAAAAAAAAAAAAGAAAAAGGCCAGGCACGGTGGCTCACGCCTATAATCCCAGCACTTTGGGAGGCCGAGGTGAGGATTGCCTGAGCTCACGGTTTCAAGACAAGCCTGGGCAACTTGACGAGACCTCATCTCTACAATAAATCAAATAATTAGCCGGTCACGGTGGCGCTTGCCTGTGTTTCCAGCTACTTGGAAGGTTGAGATGGAAGGATCGCCTGAGCCCAGCGTGTCGAGGCTGCGGTGGCCATGAGTGTGTCACTGCATTCCAGCCTGGGTGACAGAGTGAGACTCCAACTCAAAAAAAAAAAAAAAGAAATATTATTCTGGAAACAGTGTGGAGAGGCTGAAAGAGCAGTTAGGAGACATTTATAGTTCTGGCAAGACGCCAGGGGCTAAAGCAAGCAAAAAAATGGAGAAAGAGAAGCCTGGATCAATGTTGAGGCTAGACTACAGGGACCCCCAAGTCCTCCTCTGAACTCTCATAACACCCAGACATCTTTGTTTTTTGATTCGGAATCTCACTCTGTTACCCAGGCTGGAGTGCAGTGTCACGCTCCACGGCCACCACAGCCTTGACCTGTTGGGCTCAGGCGATCCTTTTGCCTCAGCCTTCCAAGTAGCTGGAATTACAGGCACACACCAGCATGCCCGTTAATTTTTCTTGATTTATTGTAAATACAAGGTCTTGCCAAGTTGCCCAGGCTGATCTTGAACCCCTGAACTCAGGCCATTCTCTCACTTCCGCCCCTCAAAGTGCTGGGATTATAGGCATATGCCACCATGCCTGGCCTTTTTTTTTTTTTTTTTTTCAGTTGGAGTCTCACTCTGTTGCCAAAGCTGGAGTGCAGTAGCATGCTCACAGTCACTGCAGCTTCGACCTTCTAGGCTCAGTTAATCCTTCCACCTCAGCCTTCCAAGTAGCTGAAACTACAGGCAAGCGCCACCATACCCGGCTAATTTTTTGATTTATTGTAGAGACAAGGTCTCCCCAAGTTGCCCAGGCTGGTCTTTGAACCCATGGGCTCAAGCAATCCTTTCACCTCAGCTTCCCAAAGTACTGGGGTTATAGGTACGAGCCACCACGCCCAGCCTGCTTTTTTTTTTTTTAAGCAGGGTCTTGCTCTGTTGCTCCTGAGCTCAAGAGATCTTCCCTCTTCAGCCTTCTGAAGCTTTGGGATTACTGGTGCGAGCCACCTCACCCAGCAACATTAATCTTGTCTACAAAATACCTTCACAGAAACATCCAGACCAGAGCCTGGCACAGTAATACATCTGTAGCCCTAGCTATTTAGGAGGCTACGGTAGGAGGATCTCTTGAGCCCAGGATCAAAGCCAGCATGGTCATCATAGCAAAATCCTGTCTCCATTTAAAAAAAATCCAATTAGACAGCATAGCCTTGACAAGTTGACACAAAATTAACCTTCACAGAGTCATCAAATTACTAGCCAATCTCTAAAGAGCACATGGTATCACCCACAGAGAACAAGATAAAGGCCCTAAGAAGGTCAAGGACACTTACAGTTAAAAGGTGGAAAAGGAAGTGAGCAAGGGATTACAGAAGAGACAAGTTATAGAAGGAAGGAAACCTGGAGACAGGCGTGTCATGGAGAAAGCAGTATAACAAACTGGGTGGTCAGATTTGTTAGCAGCTGCAGAAAGTTCAAGTGAGATGAGCACTGGAGAATGCCCATTAGATTTGAAGCTCAGGGTGCCTTTAGAGACCTATCCCCAAGCAGCCACAATTCCACAGTTGGTGAGAGTATTTGTACAGCCACTTCAGAAAATAGTTTGCCATTAGCCAAGGTAGTTGAACAGGTGCAAACCTCAATATCCAACAATCCCATTTTTAGGAACACACTAATGCTTGCTACTCAAAGTGTGACCCACAGACCAGCAGCATTGGCATCTCAGCAGCTTGTAGAAAGGCAGAATCTCAGGTCCCACCCAGACATACTGACTCAGAAGAAATCCCCAGCTGATTCATGTGTCCATTGATTCCGAGAAGCACTTACTCTTCAAGTTATTTGCTCATGTTAAAGGAATTTTGCAAATTATGTGGCTCCTTGCACATTTGTATGCTACTATCCAAAAATTTTCCCAAATTTTTAGTTGCAAAAGGATGCCATTTCTAGTGTGTTGTAAACATTGACCTTTTAAAAAGCGTTATTTCACTGTGTTAACCATACCCTTCTTGATCTATTTTTAAAATACATGATCACACACTTCTTCAACGTCAAAATTTTCATTGTTCTATTTCTTTGGAATTTGTGTTTTCATATTTCTTTTTCCTTTTTCTTTCTTTGAGACTGGGTCTCCGGCTGGGCATGGTAGTTTATGCCTATAATCCCAGCACTTTGGGAGGCCAAGATGAGAGAACTACCTGAGGCTGCAGGTGCAAGACCATCTTGGGTAACTTGGCAAGACCTTATCTCTACAATTAAAAAAAAATGAGCCGGGCATGGTGGCACGTGCCTGTAGTTCCAGCTATTTGGAAGACTGAGGAGGAAGGATTGCCTGAGCCCAGCAGTTGAGGGTGTGATGGCTGGAAGCGTGCCACTGCCCTCCAGCCTGGGTAACAGAGTGAGACTCTGACTCAAAAAAAAAAAAAAAGAGAGACTGGGTCTCACTCAGTCACCCAGGTTGGAGTGCAGTGGCACAATCATAATTCACTGTACTCTCAACCTCCTGAGCTCAAGCAATCCTCCTGCCTCAAACCTCCCAAATAGCTAGGTCTACAGGTACATGCCACCACATCCAGCTAATTTTTAAACATTTTTTGTAAAGATGAGATCTCACTATGTTGCCCAACTGGTCTCAAACTCCTGGCCTCAAACAATCTTCCCACCTCAGCCTCCTAAAGTGCTGGGATTACAGGCATGAGCCACTTCGCCCAGTCCATATTTTCATATTTCTATTTTTACCTTCCAAATGTTATCTTAATATGTTTGTCCTTGAAAGACTTTTATCGCCTGCAACATAATTATGTATATCGTTTTTTTGTTGTTGTTTTTTGAGTCAGAGTCTCACTCTGTTGCCCAGGCTAGAGTGCAGTGACACGCTCACAACCACTGCAGCCTCAACCTACTGGCTCAGGTGATCTTTCTGCCTCAGCCTTCCAAGTAGCTGGAACCACAGGCACGTGCCACCATGCCCAGAATATTATTATTTTTTTTTTTGAGTTGGATTCTCACTCTGTCGCCCAGGCTGGAGTGCAGTGACAAACTCATGGCCATAGCAGTCTTGACCTGCTGGGCTCAGGGGATCCTTCTGGAACTATAGGCATGTGCCACCATGCCCAGCTTTATTTTTTATTTATTGTAGAGATGAGGTCTCACCAAGTTGCCCAGGTTGGTCTTGTGGGTTCAGGCAATCCTCTTACCTCAGCCTCCCAAAGTGCTGAGATTATTGGAGTGAGCCACCATGCCCAGCCTTAATTTTTTATTTATTATAGAGATGAGTTCTTGCCATGTTGCTCAGGCTTGTCTTGAACCCCTGAACTCAGGCAATCCTCTTGCCTCTGCCTCCCAAAGTGCTGGGATTACAGGCTTGAGCCACCACACTCAGTTAATTATGTATGTAATTTTATTTTTTATTTTTATTTTTTGAGTTAGCGTCTCACTCTGTCACCCAGACTGGAGTGCAGTGGCCGCTCCCGGACATCGCAGCCTCGAACTGCTGGTTTCCAGCGATCCTTCCGCCTCAGCCTTCCATGTAGCTGGAACTATAGGTGTGCGCTATCACACCCGGCTAATTTTTTTATTTATTGTAGAGATGAGGTCTCACCAAGTTGCCCAGGCAGGTCTCGAACCCGCGGGCTCAGGCAATTCACTCGCCTCGGCCTCCCAAGGCGCGGGATTACAGGCTGAGCCACTGAGCCCAGCTTACGTAATTTTAAACAATTTTTGAAATGTTCTGTAGTCTTACATTTCTAAGTATTAAAATTTTCCTCTAAGATTAAATTACCATGTTGCTTATTATTAAAAATTAATTTATCAAGCTGAGCATTGTGGCTCACACCTATCATCTCAGCACTTTGGGGTAAGGTATGCCTGTATAAGAAATTAATGATCGAGGTCACTCTGCGGGGAGGGAGAGGGATACTGTCAGCACAGAGCACACAGGGGACATCTAAGGTCCTGGGGATTTATTTTTTAAGCTGGGGTGGTACCCGGGCATTTGTTTCATTTGGCTTTACCTATGCATGTTCATTTTATTTTATGTTATTTTTGTAGAGACAGGGTCTTGCTATGTTGCCCAGGACAGTTTTGAACTCCTGGCCTGAAATCATCCTTCCACCTCAGTCTCCCAAAAGTGCGGGGCATGCTCATTTTACACATTATTCTATGTGGACAGTATATTCACGATACTACTTTTAGGAGCAAAGGTGAGTGTGAAGAAGGAATAAAGCAGGTGAACATAGGAAATGCTGACTGTGCTGGGAAGGGGGAGGTAAGATGTAGCAGCAGTGGGAAAGGAACCAAAGTTGAGAGGGATTTTTTTTAAAAACTGTCTGGGTTTATAGACTTTAGGTCAGAACCTATAAAGGAAATACGTGTAGGCCGGGCATGGTGGCTCAAGCCTGTAATCCCTGCACTTTGGGAGGCTGACGCGAGAGGATTGCCTGAGCCCAGGGCTTTGACACCAGGCTCAGCAACTTGGTGAGACCTCATCCTTACAATAAATCAAAAAATTAGCCAGGTGTGGTAGCATGTGCCTGTAATTCCAACTACTTGGAAGGCTGAGATGGAAGGATCACCTGAGCCCAGCAGTTTAATGCTGGGGTGGCCATGAGCCTGGGCGACGGAGTGAGATTCCAACTCCAAAAAAAAGAAAAAGAAAATACGTGTAAAGCCCAAGAGAGCAAGAAATGGAGCAAAGTTAGGAGCGGGGTACAAGAAGGAAGAACTGGCTTTCAACAAGTTTTGAAACTAAGGAAAGGAAAATAGAGTAAAGAAAGAGAAGTCTAGAGGTGTAAAGGAGGCACTCAGAGAGGAGACACAGCCATCTGCTGAGAGGTGCATCGGGGTAGGGCAGGGTACTCGCCAGAGTGGACAGGTCGGAGAAGAGTCGGGCTGGGGAAAGGGGCTCATCAGGTGCATGAGGTGACCCAAGGACCCAGCAGAAGTGTGCTGGGAGAGCAGCTGAGGGATGCCTCTTGAGGGCACCTTGGCTGGACAGGGAAGGAGGAAGGGGGAGGGTCTGACAGAAAGGGGAGGACTGAGTCCTGGGGGTCTCCTGTGGGGGTGAAGCATTTATACTTGCTGCCCTCCAGGAGGGAGCAGTCTGGGAGTTACTCAGAGAATGAGGTGCTGGCATTTTATTTATTTCTTTATTTAGTCGGAGTCTCACTCCGTCTCCCAGACTGGAGTGCAGTGGCACGCTCACAGCCCCTGCAGCCTCAACCTGCAGGGCGCAGGCAATCCTTCCACCTCAGTCTTCCAAGTAGCTGGAACTACAGGCTTGCGCCACCACATCCAGCTAATTTTTTGATTTATTGTGGAGACGAGGTCTTGCCATGTTGTCCAGGCTGGTCTTGAAACTGCGGGCTCTGGCAATCCTCTCGCGTCAGTCTCCCAAAGTGTTGGGATTACAGGCATGAGCCATGGTGCCCGACCTTGATGCCGGTACTTTAAATTTCAGAGAGGATAAAGTTCCAGATGCAGGTAATCACCAAAATGGGATCCTGGGAAGAAAGTAGCTGAAATGGAGCTGTTGGGAGAAGGTCAAGTTTTAAAAAACAAGCAGAAATGTTGATTGCTAAAGGGAAGGGAAATGGAGTGAGGGTTGGGGGGAGGTGTCTACTATACTTATTTCGTTGCTTTTGAATTTTGAACCATATGAATGACTATGAAAAAACAAAATGAACAAAAAGCATTTTTTTAACTTGGGGTGTGGATTGTCATTTGCAGGGACCCTGCCCGGAGAGGATGACCTGAGCCAGCTATCACAGGCCTGAAAGTCAGTTGCTCAGGCAACAAGGCAGGCAAAGTAGCAAAGCAGACTCAGCGAGGCTCCCAGGACAGAGTGCTTGGCAAGAAGTGGAAGAGTCCTGTCCTGTCTACGACTAACACAGTGCTGGGAGAATCTGCCTCAGTTTCCCCAGACCTGTAGTGGGCAGAGTCAGGGAGAGTGTGTGGAGGACACGGAGGAGGGGTAGGTAGTGGGCTACAGGGAGAACTAAATTCCCTCTAAGACAGCAAGGAGGCTTAGGGAAGAGTTTGTCAGAAGCCTGGGCCTCTGGAGGGCTCTGAAGCTGAGGAGAATGAGTTCTGAGGAAGGAGGAGCCAGCACTCAGGAGCAGTCAGGGGAGTGGGGTACATTGCAGGAGACCGATGGGAGTTCAGGAACAGTGGTTTGGCAAGTGCAGAGAAGTAGTATAGGCAGGCCCCTGTTTTCATAGGGTTTCTTTATTCAAGCCAGCATTGCCAAAACTTGCTGCAGTTTTCTCCAGGGTTTCTGCACCCAGGGCAGAGCTGAGTGTGGTTCAAAAGAAAAAGAGAGAAGCTGGAAGTTTTGTCATACAAGATAGTTTTATCAGCCTCTGGATTTAAAAGTCCAGGCTGACTTTCCTCCTCCTTTCCTAAGTGTTGGTCAGGAAATATAGTTATTACAGTCTGTGCTAAGCACAATTGTAAAAGTAAATCCACAGTCTAAAATATTTTGAAGGTCTCAGAGGAACACCTGGCCTTTTCTAATGTTTTTAATTATCAAAGCCACTCCTTGCATCCATGAATAATCCAAAAGTGGTACTCTAAGGCAAGAGCTAGCTAGTGCCCTTGACCATGCACACACACACACACACACACACACACACACACACACACACACACACTCTCACACCCCTTTTCAGAGTAAGCTATTATGGACGCACAGAGTCAGAAGACTTCAGAGAACAATCCCTCCATTTTATTGAGAATACCAAAACCTTTGGGTCCTTGACAACTTCACACTGGACTGGAACCTAGACCTTCTGTTTCCTAGTTGCCTTGCATCCCTCATTAGATTCTATTTATTTATTTTGAGTTGGAGTCTCACTCTGTCGCCTTCCAAGTAGTTGGAACTACAGATGCACACTACCATGCCTGGCTAATTTTGTGATTGGTTGTAGAGATGAAGTCTCACCAAGTTGCCCAGGCTGGTCTCAAGCCCCTTGGTTCAGGCAATCCTCTCGCCTCAGCCTCCCAAAGTGCTAGGATTACAGGTTGAGCCACCACGCCCAGCCTCATTAGATTTTATTCCAAAAGTCCACTAAAAATTTGGATTGAATTCATCTGTTCTGGATGCTATGCCAAAACGTTTGGTACTGCAAGCTAAGGACAGGAGGGATTGATTGATTGATTGAGTTGGAGTCTCACTCTCACTCAGGCTGGAGTGTAGTGACACACTCATGGTCACCGTAGCCTCAACCTGCTGGGCTCAGGCGATCTTTCTGCCTCAGCCTTCCAAGTAGCTGGAACTACTGGTATGCACCACCATGCCCGGCTAATTTTTTGATTTATTGTAGAGAAGAGGTCTCGCCAAGTTGCCCAGGCTGGTCTCGAACCGTGAGCTCAGACAATCCTCTCATCTCAGACTCCCAAAGTGCTGGGATTATAGGCGTGAGCCTTCGTGCCCAGCCACTCTTTGTAGTATACTGGTAGAAGTTGGAGAACAGGGGACACGGATGTAGATTATTCTTTGTTTTTTTTTTTTTTTTGAGTTGGAGTCTCACTCTGTTGCCCAGACTGGAGTGCAGTGGCCGCTCCCGGCCACCATAGCCTCGACCCGCTGGGCTCCGGCGATCCTTCCACCTCAGCCTTCTGAGTAGCCGGAATTACAGGCATGTGCTACCATGCCCGGCTGATTTTTTGATTTACTGTAGAGATGAGGTCTCGCTGCCCAGGCGGGTCTCAAACTCGCGGGCTCAGGCAATCCACTCACCTCAGCCTCCCAAAGGCGATGTAGATTATTCTAATTAACTTAGATGGGGTATGTGGGAAAGTGTGTGTACTTCTGCTATGTAAAGCTATAACTGGGTGTGCTGTACACTTGAAAGATTCATTAGTTCCCAACTCCCACTGCCACCAAGGACCACCTGTCTTAAGATAGAGGCTGAGATTAGGCCCTCCCACCCACATTCCCAGAAAAGAGAATAGCAAGAGAAGAAAATAAAACTTCAAAAACTTGAATTCTTAACTTGACAGCTTTTTGTATTTCTGCTCTCACTGGAATGTGAACTATTCTTTTAAGAAGTTTGGCACTGAGGAAGAAATGAGATAGGGAAATAGGTTTTTAAAAGTTATTTTTGAAAATTTCAGTCTGTTTCCCCATAAGGCATGGAGGGAAAAGCTATTGTTTATTCAGCGCCTAGTGTAAGCCAAGCTCACATTGGTCCTACGAGTAATCAGGGCCTTCAATTCAAAGATAAAGATGCTGTGATTCAGAAAAGAAGCTTGCCCGAGGGCCCTCCTTTATAGGGCTTTGAGCCTAGATGTGTCTGACACAAAAGCTTATGTTCTTCCTCTAATCCACATGGCCTGACTGACTACAAAGGAGACTTCTACAGAGAGGGCATTTTAGAATAGAGGGAACTGGGTGGGTGCATAAAAGAGAATTTAAAAGGGAAAGGCAAAGAATCAAGGCACCACCTAACACCGCCCCCACCCTCCTGCCAAACAACAGCTGTGAGTTTGAATTCACAAGTTTGAGTTTGTGAACAAACTTTTTATGGGTGGATGCTGGCTGAGGCCAAGAGGAATTACTTCAACAGTCAGTCATTTATTGCATGACTTTTATTTGCAAAACATTACCCACAACATAATTTCTGCAACCAAGAAGTTTACAATATCATGGGCAAACCAGATACTGAACACATTATATAGCAAGTAGTTTCATCAGAATTGAGATGTAAAGAAAATGCACTAGTTTCCTTAAGGACATAATAAGCAAATCCTACTGACAGATAACAGTGGCATCTTCACATGGATTTGGATGGGTGGGGAAGTGAGAGTAGGTGTTAGGGGTGCAAGGAAGAGGAACGGAAGGGACCAGATTTCAAGGTGCTCCTAAGAGCTAGTGGTGAAGCTGTGGAAACTGCAACGTAGTTTGGGAAATACAGAGAAAGGCGCAGAGTTGTGGGGAGGCCTTCTTTAGGGCTGGAGCCCTGACTTTGTCAGGTGAGGAGTGGGGGATCAATGGGGTGATTAGAGTAGAATCGTACAAACATAAATACTCGCATAATTAGAAGAATTAGTCCTAGAGTTAATTACAAAGTAGAGGCGAGATGGGCAAGGTCATCGACAGCAAAAGTGGAGAGCGTTTGCCTTGGCAAGAAGTTGAGAACAATTCTGAGAAAGGAGGGGAGGACGAGGGTGATTTTAAAGGATTGACCTGGAGTGGAGGAAAGTTGAGGGCACTGCATCGTCTGGCTTTGTAGAAAGTGAAAACACACTTTAGGCCAGGAGGGTTGGGGTGGTTACCAGCTCCAGAAGAGTTGAAAAGTCTGACAGTGTGGCTGGAGGCACCGTGGACATAATCGGCAGGGGATGCAAGCGTGGTCAACAGCTACGGACAGCTCTAATAGCCACGGGGCGGTCTGGGACCCCGGGAAAGACTGCGGTTGCACCCGCGGCCCGGCTTCGCACAGCTGGGCGGAGAGGCACACCCCTGGGAGCAGGTGGCAGCGCGGCACGCAGAGGGCCAGGGTGGGCGGCAGGGCGCGCGCGCTGGAGGATGCCGAGCGGGCGGGGCGCACAGGGGCGCGGAGCGGGTAGCGCCACGGGCAGCCGGGATTGGGGGACGGGCCCGAAAGAGCGAGCCTCCGCGCGGCACTTGGCACGCAAGCGCAGACTGGCCGCGGGGCCCAGAGGCACAGAGGAGGGGGAGCGAGAAAGAGGGGGGTGTGGAACGTATTTCCGCTCTGGCGGACAAATAATCCCGGCCAAAGGGGAGGCAAGGCCGTCCGGCCCTTTAACCGCGTGGGGGTGCTAGTGAAGAAAGGGGGGTCGGAAAGGGGGGGATCCTGCTCCTTTAATTCCCTCCCCTCTTCCTCCTCCCCGAGTCCTAGCCGACGCCGCCGCGCGCGCGGGGCCTGGAACACACGGCACGAGCCGCCCCCGCCCCTCCCCCCTTACGCCCACGCGGAGCCGGCCCCGCGCGCGCGCCCCGTGCACCCCCGCGCCTGCGCGCTGCCAAGGCCCTGCCCGTGTGTGGGGGGCGCCGCCGGCCCCGGGGGGGTGGGGGAAATAGGGGGTAAAAAAAACAGCGCGCGGAACCGGGCCAGGTGAGAGGCGCGTGCACTCAGGGTCGTGGGGCTGGGGGGGCGTGCCACGGAGCTCTGAGCTTGGGGGGGCGTGCACGATGCGTGCAGGCGGCGGGGGGAGGACGTGAAAAGCGCGTGCAAACGTGTAAAGGGGGGGGCGGAGGAATGAGGCAGCCGGTAAAGGGGGCGGGGTGAGAAAAGCCTGCAACCGAGGCCACCCTGGAGTCCAGAGCCCCAGGCCTCTGCTCCCCCTTTCTCCGTCCTACCACCGTGGGCGCTCGGGTTCGCCCATCCTAGCGGGCTGCGGGGCTGAGGGGTGTGGACGCTGCTGCCCCGCCCCCGGGAACCACGCCTCCCTCCTCTCAGAGGAACAGTGCCTCCCCAGGGCTGGGGAAACTGAGGAAGTGGTCTGAAGACTGGGATAGGATGCTGGGTGGCTGGGCAAGAATGGGAGCGAGAGTCCTAGAGCCGTTGCTTCGGAGAGCCAGAGACCTTTGTCTCTGACCGGTTTCCTTCCCAACCAGGGTTGCCCACCCCCCGCCACAATGGCCTCTGGGGTGGAAGTCCTGCGCTTCCAGCTGCCTGGCCACGAGGCCGCTACGCTGCGGAACATGAACCAGCTCCGGGCAGAGGAGCGTTTTTGCGACGTGACCATTGTGGCTGACAGCCTCAAGTTTCGAGGCCACAAGGTCATCCTGGCCGCCTGTTCGCCGTTCCTGCGGGATCAGTTCCTGCTGAACCCCAGCTCTGAGCTGCAGGTTTCTCTGATGCACAGTGCACGAATCGTGGCCGACCTGCTCCTCTCCTGCTACACAGGCGCCCTAGAATTCGCCGTCAGGGATATCGTCAACTACCTAACTGCTGCCTCCTACCTGCAGATGGAGCATGTCGTGGAGAAATGCCGGAATGCTCTCAGCCAGTTCATTGAGCCCAAAATAGGCCTCAAAGAGGATGGGGTCAGTGAGGCTAGCCTTGTGAGCAGTGTCAGCGCCACCAAGTCCCTCCTCCCTCCAGCCAGGACCCCAAAGCCAGCCCCGAAGCCACCACCCCCACCTCCTCTACCCCCTCCACTCCTGCGGCCAGTGAAGCTAGAGTTCCCACTGGATGAGGACCTGGAGCTGAAGGCCGAGGAGGAGGATGAGGATGAGGATGAGGATGTATCTGACATCTGCATCGTCAAGGTGGAGTCGGCCCTGGAGGTGGCACACCGTCTCAAACCCCCTGGAGGTCTGGGAGGGGGTCTGGGTATCGGAGGCTCCGTGGGCAGCCACCTTGGGGAGCTGGCCCAGAGCAGTGTGCCCCCCAACACTGTAGCCCCGCCACAGGGTGTGGTAAAGGCCTGCTACAGCCTATCCGAGGACGCGGAAGGGGAGGGCCTGCTGTTGATTCCCGGAGGCCGAGCCAGTGTAGGGGCCACCTCCGGCCTGGTGGAAGCAGCAGCGGTAGCCATGGCTGCCCGGGGGGCGGGGGGCAGTCTGGGGGCAGGGGGCAGCCGGGGACCCCTGCCTGGGGGTTTCTCAGGTGGAAACCCCTTAAAGAACATCAAGTGCACCAAGTGCCCAGAAGTGTTCCAGGGCGTGGAGAAGCTGGTCTTCCACATGCGGGCACAGCACTTCATCTTCATGTGCCCTCGCTGCGGCAAGCAGTTCAACCACAGCAGCAACCTCAACCGCCACATGAACGTGCATCGCGGCGTCAAGTCACACTCGTGCGGCATCTGCGGCAAGTGCTTCACACAGAAGTCCACCCTGCACGACCACCTCAACCTACACTCGGGAGCGCGGCCCTATCGCTGCTCCTACTGCGACGTGCGCTTCGCCCACAAGCCTGCCATTAGGCGGCACCTCAAGGAGCAACACGGCAAGACCACGGCAGAAAACGTGCTGGAGGCCAGCGTGGCCGAGATCAACGTCCTCATCCGCTAGCTGGGCAGGCGTGGAGGCCAGGAGGCTGGGGCCCCTGGGCTGGGTAGGAAGAGGGCTCTTTGACCCAGGAGAATTGGGGGGTGGGGGGTATGGGGCAGAGAAGTACAGTGGGGAGCCTGAGCAGACACACATCCCGAGGGAGGGAGGAAGATTCCTTGGAGTGAAAGAAGATTCTGCCTCTTCAGAGCGGAAGAAAAGGATGGAGCCGGGGACAGGGTTCTTGGAGAAGGCCAAGGGAAGATAGGGTTCCAGAGAAGGATTTTCTCTTATAGGTGCATGTATATGTGGAGGGAGGGGAATGGGTCCTATAGAATGAGGGAAAACCAAGACTGGATAATGTTTTACTCCCAGTCAAGGCTGCCCAGGGGGGAGGTTCTGACATTTCTTGAGGTAAGAATGGTGGGTGGGTGGGTGGGAATAGGGAGGGAATTTGGCAGGAGGCAGCTTACATCCTCCTGCTTAGAGTAGATCCTCGGGGAGAGGGAGTGGTGGGGAAAGAATATTGAATCCCAGAAAAGAAGAGGGAGACAGTTCTTGCATGCTGGGGAAATGGGACTGTGGGTTCAAGGCTTGCTGAAATTCAAGGGAGAACAAAGTAAGGTGCCAGGTAAGAGAACATGGGGTGAGCATCCTGGATAGATACTGGGAAGTGGGGATACAATAGCAAGAACAATGAATAGTGGTGGGGTGGGGGTAGGGCACGTAGAAGAAAGGACACAAGAAGGCTTTGGGAGGGAGGGAGAGGAGTAGAGACTTATACAGTATTTTCTAAGAAAACAAAACGTATTTTTTAGGATTTTTTCTGGAGTTTGGGATTTTAGTTTTCTGGTTTTGTTTTCCACAAAATAAAAAAAACAAAAATCTTTTTTTTCGTTATACTCTGGGCGTTGCGTGTATGACTATCCTACCCTAGACAGCCTCTCCCTCTAATGCTGTGCGCTCAATACCTAAAGTCAAAACCCAAGCAGGTCCCATGCCTGAAGCAGCCCAGCCCTAAACAGGTGAGGGGAGTATGACAAGTGAGTTTCTTTAGCCAAGGACATCCCCACCTCCTGCCAGTTTTGCAACTTCAACACCTAGCCAGACACCTCACAACATAAGTTACTGGCGGTTGTGGGAATACACATGAACTGCTCCTCCATCCGAGGGGTTTGGTATCAGTGCTAGGGATGAGCTACAGGTGACCAACGTGCCACCTATAGCAGGAGACTGTGTTTGGGCATTTTGGTCTGGGGAAATGGTTCATGTCATCAGGAAAAAAAAAAAAAAACCCTGCTAAGTTTGGATTAGGGTGCAGGAAAGACTACAATTCCCAGAAAGCTCTGGAATAGTTAACCAAAGAAAACTACAGTTCCCAGAAGGCCCTGACTTGGCCTCAGGTGCCCCACCTGCCTATGTCAAATACTGCGTGTGAAATACAGGTATTTCCTAAACTGACCAGACTGTAATACGTAAGGGGACGGTACCCTAAATACTGCTACCAAGGCTGTGTGGATCTTGGTGTATATCATGCATACTTAACTGTCAGCTAGGCTATAACCCACGAAGCGCCTGTGTTTGTGAAGTGTTTGGCAAAAAAAGATTACTTACTGCAGTATCACCAGACAGTAAGTGACGCTCGGGTCGCTGAGCTTAGCTGGATTCCTAATGCGTGTGATGGCGTAACACCTCTCGCATAAACAGAAGAGACATTTAGGTTTTCAAAACGGGACGCAGCTCCGGGAGACATGAAGCAGCATGCTAGAACCAGCCAAAAGAAAAGACGACCTCGCACGTCCCTATCGCCCCTTTCTTGCCCGTTAGAGAGACGAGGCCAAAACGGCGACCGAGCCTTCTATCTGGTGACCCAGAAACCAGAAAGGCAGAAAAGCAACCAGAGGCGGAACAAGCACAAACGGGCCGAAGGAAAGAACAGCCGCTGCCGGGAGCTTCAGACGCTCTGCTCGTTATCTAAAACCAGGTGGGGATGGAGAAGTCACACCTGGACCCAGACGTGCCTCGCCTCGCTTCCCTGCAGAGCTGAGGCCAGGAATGACAGGAATTTCCCCAAGCAATCCCCAGCTTAGGACAGCCGCAGCCATCCCCGAGGCCATTCTCGGGGGAAAATGGCCAGAAAGCGCGTAGCGGCTCCTTTAAGGCTCCTCCTCGCCCTCCCTCCCTCGCCCACGTGACCCGGGCGGCCGCGCGCCGGCTCGGCCCCCGCGCAAGCGGCGATGGCGGCGGCGGCGGGAGCTGCAGCGGCGGCGGCCGCCGAGGTGCGGAAGGGGAGGGGGAGAGGCGGGTGCATGCCCGCGCGCGCGCCCGGGGGAAGCGCGCGCCCGTGCAATGCTCCGGGGGTGCAACGGGGCCGGGGGGCCCGGGCGGGACTTGCAGCAATCCGGGGGCCAGCACTGGGGGCGGATGAGGGGACCAGGGGGTGGGAGGTGGGGGGAGTGGGCACGGAGGCGCGCATGCAGCCGCCGGCTGCCCCTGAGTGGGCGGCGGGCGCCGGGGCCCCAGGAGCACGCGCGAGGGGCACGAGGGGCCGTCCACCGGGCTGGGGGGCAGCGGGCGCTGGAGGGGTTGGTGCCCGGGGTCCCCGCGGCCTGGGGGACAAAGGGGGAGCGGCGCGTGCAGCCGGGAGGAGGGGGCGGGGCCGGGGCGCAGAGGCCCCGCCCCCTCCCCCTCCTCTCCTCTCGGCCCCTGAGATGCGGGGTCTACCGAGAGGGAGGGGGCTGATGCGGGCCCGGGGGAGGGGTCGTGCGGCCCCTCCGGGCAGTCGAGGCCGCGGAAGGGGGGGAGCCCATAGAGGAAGAGGTAGGCCCCGGAGCCTACTCTCTCTTCCCAGGGCCCAGGCGTCCTGGGCCCCTCAACTCCCTACTGGGCTAACCAGCCCTCCGGTCCCTTGTCTGCCCTCTCAGGGGGAGGTCCCCGCTGAGATGGGGGCGCTGCTGCTGGAGAAGGAGACCAGAGGAGCCACCGAGAGAGGTGAGTACAGCAGAAACGGGCCCAGTTGGACCTTCACTTCCCCTGCCCGGGAGATCTCAGCCCTGAACTTTTTCTCTTCCTCTACAGTTCATGGCTCTTTGGGGGACACCCCTCGTAGTGAGGAGACTCTGCCCAAGGCCACCCCCGACTCCCTGGAGCCTGCTGGCCCCTCATCTCCAGCCTCTGTCACTGTCACCGTTGGCGATGAGAGGGCTGACACCCCTGTAGGGGCCACACCGCTCATTGGGGATGAACCAGAGATTCTCGAGGGAGACGGGGACCTTCATGGGGGCCGGATCCTGCTGGGTGAGAGGCTGGGGAGTTTGGGGTGTGTGAGGAATCTTTTGACTCCGCCTTCCTTCTTATCTTGGCTTCTGCCTATCTGTTTTCTAGGCCATGCCACAAAGTCATTCCCCTCTTCCCCCAGCAAGGGGGGTGCCTGTCCCAGCCGGGCCAAGATGTCAATGACGGGGGCGGGAAAATCACCCCCGTCAGTCCAGAGTTTGGCTATGAGGCTGCTGAGTATGCCGGGGGCTCAGGGAACTGCAGCGACAGGACCTGAACCCCCTCCAGCCACCACCAGCCCTGAGGGGCAGCCCAAGGTCCACCGAGCCCGCAAAACTATGTCCAAACCAGGAAATGGACAGGTGAGAAGGATGGGGGGGGTTTGGTAGAGATTGGGGTAATTAATCATAAACCCCTGTTGGGGTTTTTTTACGATTTAACTTTGGACTTTTTCTAATCCATTCACATCTTTGCATGTTTAACTGGGGCTACTGTGTGTCACATGTTGTTGGGCTGAACTTTATCTGTGAACCAACAGACAAATTCCTCTCTTCCTGGAGTTTACTTTCTTGGGGTAGGGGTAGTGACAGTAGAAGAGACAGATGTTAAAGACTCCATTATGCAGTAAATGTCTTAAGTACTCTTATGATAATGACTTTGTGAAGGAATTTCAAACCACTCTTCCTTTCTACCTCAAAGCTAGTCCTGGGGAACTTTTTCATTCCTTCCTTGAAACTGCTCTTGCTCCATTTGTAAAGTTTCTGCTGGGAATCCAGATTAGGAAGGAGATGAAGGCCCCAGAAATAACAGGGCAGGGAAGTGACAAAGGCCTCAGAATCCCAGAAGCTTTATGACCAGGTTTTAGGGCTCTATCGACCTAAAGGAAAAAAACTGAGACAAACTTAATAGAGGTGGAGTTTATTTGGGCCAGGTTTGCATGCCAGGAGCATAGATTCAAGTTGTCCTGAATATACACTCCGATCAGCGGCAGTTGCAAATAGGCTTTTATTTCATTTTTGTTTTTGTTTTTATTTTTGAGTTGGTGTCTAACTCTGTTGCCCAAGGCTGGAGTGCCGTCCCATAATCATGACTACTGCAGCCTTGACCTACTGAGCTCAGGTGATCTTTCTGCCTCAGCCTTCCAAGTAGCTGAAACTACACGTGTGCCACCATACCTAGCTAGTTTTTTTAATTATTGTAGAGTTAAGATCTTGACCAAGCTGCCCTGGCTGGTCTTGAACCCCTGGGCTCAGGCAATTCTCTTACCTTGGCCTCCAAAAGTGCTGGGATTACCCTTGCAAATAGATTTTTTTTTTTAAAGTTGGAGTTTCACTCTGTTGCCCAGGCCACTGCACTGGCACAGCCACTGCAGCCTCAATCTTCCAAGTAGCTGGAACTACAGGCATGTGCCACCATGCCCAGCTAACTTTTTTTTTTTTTTTTTGAGTCAGAGTCTCACTCTGTCGCCCAGACTGGAGTGCAGTGGCACACTCCTGGCCACCGCAGCCTCGACTTGCTGGGCTCCAGCGATCCTTCCTCCTCAGCCTTCCAAGTAACTGGAACTACAGGCACGCGCTATCATGCCTGGCTAATTTTTAAAAATTTATTGTAGAGATGAGGTCTTGCCAAGTTGCCCGGGCAGGTCTCGAACCCACAGGCTCAGGCAATCCACTCACCTCGGCCTCCCAAAGCAGTGGGATTACAGGCTGAGCCACTGAGCCCAGCCGCCAGCTAACTTTTTTTATTTATTGTAAAGATGAGATCTCACCAAGTTGTCCAGGCTCGTCTGGAACCGGAGGGCTCAGGCAATCCTCTCACCTTGGCCTCCCAATGTGTTGAGATTATAGGCTTAAACCACTGCTCCAGGCCTGCAAATAGATTTTTAAAGGAAAGGAAGAGACAGGCAGTTCCTAAATCATTTACCAGAAATTTACATTACAGTAACCAGCTAATTTGTCGGGCGGGGTGGCTCAGCCTGTAATCCCGGCATTTTGCGAGTCTAAGGTGAGAGAATTGCCTGAGCCCCGGGGTTCCAGACCAGCCTGGGCAACTTGGTGAGACCGCGTCTCTACAATAAATTTTTTGAAAAACTAGTTAGGTGTGGTAGTGTGCATCTGTAGTTCCAGCTGCTTGGAAGTCTGAGGCAGAAGGATTGGTGAGTGTGCTACTGCACTCCAGCTTGGGCAACAAGAGTGAGATTCCAACTCAAAAAAAAAAAAAGTAACACGCTACTGATTGGGTATATGTTGTTTTTTGTATCACAGATTTTAAGAACATGAAGATAATGGGTGAGGCAGCACAGCTCATCAGGAACAAAATGCCTTTAAACAATTGCCCTTAGGCGTTGGGGAGGGAACATTTCAACTGAAGTCCCATACTCACTTTTCTCTGACCCTGACAAAAATGTTGTCTACCCCACATAGTTCAGACTACTCAGCTATTTTTTCTCACTGTGATAAAGTTTATTTTATAAATTAGGTACAGTAAAAGATTAATAACAATAACTAATAATAAAATAGCACAATTATAACAATGTGCCAGCATCACAGCCAAGGAACTACAGATAAGGGGGGATGGCTAATGACTGTAACAAAATTTACCATCTAAACCATTTTAAGTGTACAGTTTGGTGGTATTAAAGAACTATCGTAATGTTGTACAACCATCCTTTTTTTTTTTCTTTTTTCTTTTTTTTTTTTTTTTTTAGTTAGAGTCTGGAGTGCAATGGCACAGTCATGGCTCATCACAGCCCTGTCTTCTTGGGCTCAGGTGATCCTTCCATTTCAGCCTCCGGAGTAACTGGAACTACATGCCACCATGCCTAATTAATTTTTTTATTTTTTGTGGAGCCAGAGTCTAGCTATGTTACCCAGGCTGGTTTTGAGCTTCTGGGCTCAAGCAATCCTCCCACCGCAGCTTCTCAAAGTGCTGGGATTACCGATATGAGACACTATGCCCTGGCTTCTCTCTTCATCTTGTAAAACTGAAACTCTGTACCTATTAAACAGTAGCTCCCCATTCCCCCTCCCCTTCCCGACTCCTGGCACGTATTATTGTCTTTTCTGTCTCTCTATATATTTTTGAGTCAAAGTCTTGCCTAGGCTGAACTGCACAGGCAAAATTATAGCTCACTGCAGCCTTCAACTCGTGGGCTCAAGCAGTCCTCCCCCGTCAGCCTCCTATGTAGCTGGGACTATAGGCACACCCCATTATACTTGGCTAATATTTTTATTTTTTGTGCAGACAAGGTTTCACTATGTTGCCCAGGCTGGTCTTGAACTCCTGGGCTCAAGGAGTCCTCCCGCCACAACCTCCCAAAGTGCTGGGATTACAAGCATAAGCAGTTGCACTCAGCCTACCTGTGAATTTGACTACTCTACCGCATATAAGTACAATCATATAATATTTATCCTTTCGTGACTGGCTTATTTCACTTACCATAATGTCCTCAAGGTGTATCCATGTTGTAGCATGTCAGAATTTCCTTCCTTCATCCTGGACAATGTAGCAAGATCCCCATACCTAGAAAAAAACATTTTTTAAAAAACTTATAAAAGTGAGGCTGAGTACCATGGCTCACGCCTATAATGTCAGCACTTTGAGAAATGAAGGTAGGAGGATCGCTTGAGATTAGGAGTTCAAGGCCAGCCTGGGCACCATAGCAAGACCTCCTCTCTACAAAAAAAATAATAATAATAAAAATTAGCTGTGGCATGCCTGTAGTTCCAGCTGCCCAGAAGGATCAATTGAGTCCAGGAGTTCAGGGCTGCAGTGAGCCATGATCATGCCACAACACTGCAACCTGGACAACAAAAAGAACTAACTTCCTTCCTTCTTCCTTCCTTCCTTCCTTCCTTCTTTCCTTCCTTCCTTCCTTCTCTGACGCCCAGGCTGGAGTGCAGTGGCACACTCATGGCCACCACAGCCTCAACCTGCTGGGCTCAGGTGATGCTTCTGCCTCAGCCTTCCAAGTAGCTGGAACCACAGGAGCATGTTACCATGCCTGGCTAATTTTGATTTATTGGCAAGATAGGTTGGTCTTGAACCCCTGGGCTCAGGCAGTCCTCTCGCTTCTGCCTCCCCAGGTGCTGTGCCCACTGTGCCCAGCCAAGAACACTTATTGTTCTTTCCTATGGCTAAATAGTATAACTGTTGTTTGTATATACTACACTTTGCTTATCCATTTATCTGTCAGTGGCACTTGGGTTGCTTCCACGTTTTAGTCTGATTATGCATATTGTTGCTACGTATATGGGTAATGTGGTATACAAAGGGCCTTTAACCTTGCTGAGTTTTGTTTTCTTGTTGTAAAATGGGAGAATGGAGCCTGCTCTACATGGTTGAAGAGAGACGTGTTAAGTGTACGTCATACTTGACACTATTCCTCTGAGGAAGCAGCAGTTCTTGTTATGTTGCTACTTTCTGGCTACAGGAGCTTTAAACAATGACCCTTTTGAGGGTGTAGCTCACACCCCATCCCTACCGGGGGATCCAGGCTAACCTGGACAGAACTGTGTAGGTGCTCTGTGACCCTAAGTGTGCTCCCTTGACTCACAGCCTCCTGTCCCTGAGAAGCGGCCCCCTGAAGTGCAGCATTTCCGCATGAGTGACGATGTCCACTCGCTGGGGAAGGTGACCACAGGTCAGTCCCACTCTTTGTGGCTTGATGTAGCCTGTCCTGAGGCTTTAGATTTAGGTCCTACTCTTTCTCTCCTTTCAGATGTGGCCAAAAGGAGAAAGCTGAACTCAGGAGGTGTTCTGGTGAGCAGGAGAGGCAGGGTCTCTCCCCTTGGGGCCTTTGGGGGAGTCTGGGATCTGGGGCTGCTGCTTCCTGTCCTCAAGAGGAATGGGGGGCGGGGAGCTTCCAGCAGCCTCCATTTTTTTCTGATCTTTTTCTAGTCGGAGGAGTTGGGTTCTGCCCGGGGTTCGGGAGAAGTGACCCTGGAGAAGGGGGACCCCGGGTCCTTGGAGGAGTGGGAGACAGTGGTGGGTGACGACTTCAGTCTCTACTATGATTCCTACTCTGTGGATGAGCGTGTGGACTCTGACAGCAAGGTGAGGCAGAGCCAGCCCTCCCCCAGGTTCAGGGCTCATTCTCCAGTCCTTCTGTTCCCCTGCTTTGTGTTTTACCTTCTGAGCACCCACTAAGTCACTGCCCCATACTGTCCGTAACTTGTTTCCAGTGTGTGCTATGCCCCATTCCATGCCTTGTGCCTGTCCACAGAGGTGACCACCACCCTGTGCTTTGGATTTAGCAACCCCCTTTTTTTTGGCTCAGCTAATGAAATGACCACAAACCATTTTTTTAACATACATTATGCCATTTGTATAAACTTCAGCATCTTGCTTTGTTGTTTATTTGTTGTTTGTTTATTCCCTTGCTCTTAGTTTGGTTTTATCTCTTTTGTTTGCCTACATAATATAATGTTTAGTCTTGTTTGTTTTGCTTTTTATTTTATTAAGCATTTTGTCATGGAAACTTTCAAGTATACATGAAGGAATAGAATAGTGAGCCCCGTGTACCTATCATCCAGTGCTAACAATTATCAATACACAGCCAATCTTGACCCATCTATACTCCTCCAACACATCTTTTGGGTTTTTTTTTTTTTTTTTGAGTTGGAGTCTCACTCTGTCGCCCAGACTGGAGTGCAGTGGCCGCTTCCGGCCACCGCAGCCTCGACCTGCTGGGCTCCGGCGATCCTTCCACCTCAGCCTTCCGAGTGGCCGGAATTACAGGCATGCGCTATCACGCCTGGCTGATTTTTTGATTTATTGTAGAGATGAGGTCTTGCTGCCCAGTGGGTCTCGAACCCGCGGGCTCAGGCAATCCACTCACCTCAGCCTCCCAAAGGCGCGGGATTACAGGCTGAGCCACCAAGCCCGGCTTCTTTTGGGTTATTTTAAAGCAAATCTCAGATGTTACTTCGTTTTACCTAGAAATATATTCATATGTTTCTCTAAACATAAGGCCGGGGCTGGACTCGTTGGCTCAAGCCTGCAATCCCAGCACTTTGGAAGACTCGGGTGAGAGGACTGTGTAAGCTCATGGGTTCAAGAACAGCCTGGGCAACTTGGCGAGATCTCATCTCTATAATAAATTAAAAAGCTGGGCTCTGTGGCTCAGCCTGTAATCCCGCGCCTTTGAGAAGCTGAGGTGAGTGGATTGCCTGAGCCCGCGGGTTCGAGACCCGCCTGGGCAGTGAGACCTCATCTCTACAATAAATAAATAAAAAAAAATCAGCCGGACGTGGTAGCGCATGCTTGTAATTCCGGCTACTTGGAAGGCTAAGGTGTAAGGATCGCCGGAGTCCAGCAGGTCGAGGCTGCGGTGGCCGGGAGCGGCTACTGCATTCCAGTCTGGGCGACAGAGTGAGACTCCAACTCAAAAAATTAATTAATTAATTAATTAAAAAACTGGCCAGGTATGGCAATGAGCACCTATAGTTCTGGCCACTTGACAGGCTGAGGCAGAAGGATAACCTGACCCCAGCAGGTTGATGCTGGGGTTGCCCTGAGCATGGCACTGCACTCCAGCCTAGGCGATGGAGTGAGACTCCCAACTCAAAAAAAGAAAAAGCATAAGGCCTCTTTTGTTTTTGTAGAGATGAAGTCTCACTATGTTGCCTAGGCTGGTCTCGGACTCCTAGGCTCAAGCAGTCCTCCCGCCTTAGCCTCCCAAATTGCTGAGATTACATGCGTGAGCTACCGCCACCCCCCCAGCCCTTTTTCCTTTTTGGCATCACTGTATTACTATTTTCACACCTAAAAAAAAACTTCCAGTGATTCCTTTTTTTTTTTTTTTCTTTTTTTTGAGTTGGAGTCTCACTCTGTCGCCCAGACTGGAGTGCAGTGGCCGCTCCCGGCCACCGCAGCCTCGACCTGCTGGGCTCCGGCGATCCTTCTGCCTCAGCCTTCCAAGTAGCTGGAACTACAGGCGTATGCTACCACGCCCAGCTAATTTTTTGATCTTTATTGTAGAGATGAGGTTTCACCAAGTTGCCCAGGCGAGTCTCGAACCCGCGGACTCAGGCAACCCACTGACCTCAGCCTCCCAAGATGTGGGATTACAGGCTGAGCCACCAAGCCCGGCTCAGTGATTCCTTAACACCATCAAATATTGTCAGTCTTCACATTTCCTTAGTTGTTTCACAAATGGATGTTTTCGAAGACCCAAGAGAAATCCGCATGTTGATTTGATTATCATTTGTCTTAGATTTCTCTTTGTATTTAGGTTTCCCTATCTAAAAAAATTTTTTTCTTCCTATTATTTGTTGATGAAACCAGGTCAGTTATCCTACAGAATTTCTCACATTTAGGAGTTGAGTGGGGATTGACATATTCCTCTCTGCCTAGTATTTCTTGTGAACTGATAGATCTAGAAACAATATCATCAGCTTCCAGTGCCAAGAAGACTTGACAGTAGGTATAAGTGCTTCCATCTGCATCACATCAGGATGCACAGAACATCTAGTCATCTTTTCTATCTTGTTCGTGATGTTAAGATTGACCAGTGGGTCCAGGTGATGTTAGCCTGATCCCTAGGTTATAAAGTTCCTCATTAACTTTTCATCTAGTGTTTAGTAGCCATTGGTAGTCTTGCCTGTTTATGAATTTCATAAAAACAATATCAAACTGTATATGTTGCCAAAGATCCATGCTCATTTCTCTGTGTAACTGCTACCGTTTTTTTCACTGCAATATAATATTCCATGTGCCCTCTTTTTATCCAGCCCTTTGCCTCCTCTCCTGCCCATGTTCACCTTCTTGGTGAGCCATCTGTGGGTGGTGACAGCAGTATTGGTATTCTCCATCCATCTCATTATCTGAGACCTGGGGGTTGACTATGTCCTGCTCTGCTTCTTTCCCAGTCTGAAGTTGAAGCTCTGGCAGAACAGCTAAGTGAAGAGGAGGAGGAAGAGGAAGAGGAGGAGGAGGAGGAGGAAGAGGAGGAGGAGGAAGAGGAAGAAGAAGAGGAAGACGAGGAATCAGGGAATCAGTCAGATAGGGTAAGAGCCAGAAGCTGGCATCGCCAGAGGAGTGAGGGACGATGATGCCAAAGGTCTGAGTCCTGGGGAAGTTGGGGCGACTGGGGCGAGGGTCTCTAACTCTCTTCTTCCTCCCCAGAGTGGTTCCAGTGGCCGGCGCAAGGCCAAGAAGAAATGGCGAAAGGACAGCCCATGGGTGAAGCCATCTCGGAAACGGCGGAAGCGGGAGCCTCCACGGGCCAAGGAGCCACGAGGTGAGGAGGCCCCTCTGCTTTGGGGTGCCCTCCTCCAGCCCCTCCCAGCCCCCAGAGAGCACGCACATATACACACGCTCACGCATGTTCACACGCATGTACCACGCGTCCAGGCACCTGTGAGCTCGCACTCTCACTCTCTCTGTCTCTGTGTCAGGAGTGAATGGTGTGGGCTCCTCAGGCCCCAGTGAGTACATGGAGGTCCCTCTGGGGTCCCTGGAGCTGCCCAGCGAGGGGACCCTCTCCCCCAACCACGCTGGTAATTGCCAATTGCTGGGACAGAGAGCCACTAGGGGGCGCCCTCGGGGCAGGAGGGAAAGGGGAGGAGGGGAACCCTGCCAGAGCCGGGATGTCCATGGCTAGGCTTTGGGGGTTCTGGAGCATGGAGGGAGAGGAGAGGTAGGGTGGGAGTGAGAGGACCCACCGGCGGTCCCAGTGGATGAGGGGCAGGGCCTCCCTCAGCTCCCCTTTTCCTCCAAGGAGTATCCAATGACACGTCTTCGCTGGAGACAGAGCGTGGGTTTGAGGAGTTGCCCCTGTGTAGCTGCCGCATGGAAGCACCCAAGATCGACCGTATCAGTGAGAGAGCAGGCCACAAGTGCATGGCCACTGAGAGTGTAGACGGAGAGGTGGGCCCGCGGGCTAGTGGGAGAAGTGCTGGGGGTCCATCCCCAAGCACCAGCCTCACCCTCTCTTTTCACCCATCCTCACCACCCTCAGCTTTCGGGCTGCAATGCCGCAATCCTCAAGCGGGAAACCATGAGGCCATCCAGCCGTGTGGCACTGATGGTGCTCTGTGAGACCCACCGCGCCCGCATGGTCAAACACCACTGCTGCCCAGGCTGCGGCTACTTCTGTACTGCGGTGAGTGACCAGTGAGGCAGACAGTTGGCATATCCCATGGGAGAGGGAGCCTAGGAGCCTAACTGCGTCATCTTCCTGTCCCCAGGGCACTTTCCTGGAGTGTCACCCTGACTTCCGTGTGGCCCACCGCTTTCACAAGGCCTGTGTGTCTCAGCTGAATGGGATGGTCTTTTGTCCCCACTGTGGGGAGGATGCTTCCGAGGCCCAGGAAGTGACCATCCCCCGGGGTGATGGGGTGACCCCACCGGCCGGCACTGCAGCCCCTGCACCCCCACCTCTGGCCCAGGATGCCCCCGGGAGAACAGATACTTCCCAGCCCAGGTACTATCCTCTCCCTCCTCTGCTGCCTATTCCCTGCCCCATCTCTGTCGCCCCCCCCCAGACATCAGCACCTTCTCCCACAGTGCCCGGATGCGAGGGCATGGGGAGCCCCGGCGCCCACCCTGCGATCCCCTGGCCGACACTATTGACAGCTCGGGGCCTTCCCTAACCCTGCCCAATGGAGGCTGCCTCTCAGCTGTGGGGCTGCCACTGGGGCCAGGCCGGGAGGCCCTGGAAAAAGCACTGGTCATCCAGGAGTCAGAGAGGTGAGTGGGGAGTTGCTTTAGGCACACAGCTGGGGCTGAGGCCAGAGGAGAATGTTGAGACTGCTGCTGGAGTCTAAGGAGCCCACCTTCTCTCCCACTCTCGTGGCAGGCGGAAGAAGCTCCGTTTCCACCCTCGGCAATTGTATCTGTCGGTGAAGCAGGGGGAGCTGCAGAAGGTCATCCTGATGCTGTGTGAGTGTGTCATTCGTTCATTCAGCAAACCTTAGGAGCTCCAGTTATATACCAGTCACTGGGCTCAGGGCCAGGAGTACAGTCACAAAGAACATGGTCCTTGCCCTGAAGGACTTCATGTGGTGGGGAAAAGACACACATAACCTGTGACGATGGGGACGGTGGTGACTCATAGGTGCTGGGTACTATGCTGAGTGCTTATACATGTTAACTCAGACCTTCCTGCAGCAGAGGCACAAAGAGGCTGAGTACTTGCCTGGTGCACAGTGGTGCTACGGGGCAGGGCCAGGTTTGAATGCAGGTGGAGCTGGTGCTCACAACTCCTTGTTCTCTGATAAGTGCCCTGTGGAGGCAGGCACAGAGAAGGCCTAGGAGGGGCCTGGACCCAGGTTGGGACCCTGAGAAGCCTTCCTGGAGGAAGTGCCACCCGCCCCCTAGCTGGCTTACCACTTATGCCTCCCTCTCCCGGTGTGGCGGGCTCTCCCCGCAGTGGACAACCTGGACCCCAACTTCCAGAGCGACCAACAGAGCAAGCGCACGCCCCTGCACGCGGCCGCCCAGAAGGGCTCCGTGGAGATCTGCCATGTGCTGCTGCAGGTCAGCACGGGCCCGGCCCTCTGCCTCATTGACCAGGCCCTTGGACCCCTCCCCTGCCTAGCACCTCCCTGGTGCCAGCCCTCCTGCCCCCTCCTCACAGGCTGGAGCCAACATCAATGCAGTGGATAAGCAGCAGCGGACGCCGCTGATGGAGGCCGTGGTGAACAACCACTTGGAGGTGGCGCGCTACATGGTGCAGCGCGGAGGCTGTGTCTACAGCAAGGTGTGACCCCAGGAGTCAGGGACCAGGTTTAGGGTACCAGCCAGAGTGCTCATCTGTCCATGTCCCCCTCAGGAGGAGGATGGCTCCACCTGCCTCCATCACGCAGCCAAGATTGGGAACTTAGAGATGGTCAGCCTGCTGCTCAGCACGGGACAAGTGGACGTCAATGCCCAGGTCAGTAACCAGCCCAGCTCCACCCCGTTCCTGGTGTCTGACTCCTGGACTCAGCATTGGGCTTTGGCCCCCTCTCTCCTTCATCCAACCTTTGACCCCTCCACTCTGTGTCCGGCTGCTCTGCTCATGTCTGCTCCCATCTCTTACTCTTCATTTGTATTTCTTCTCTTTGCTGTTTCTTGATTCTGCTTATAGCTTTCAGAATAATCAGTTCCTGCCTTCATCTCTGAAAGAGTCCAGTGAAGTTTTAAATTAACTGTTGGGTGTTCATTTGTTGCACATTTTAGTCTTTTTTTGTTTGTTTTTCTTTTTTTTTGAGTTGGAGTCTCACTCTGTCGCCCAGACTGGAGTGCAGTGGCACGCTTCCGGCCACCGCAGCCTCGACCTTCCAAGTAGCTGAAACTACAGACACGCGCTACCGCACTCGGCTAATTTTTTATTTATTGTAGAGACGAGGTCTCGCCAAGTTGCCCAGGCGGGTCTCGAACCCACGGGCTCAGGCAACCCACTCACCTTAGCCTCCCAAAGCGCTGGGATTACAGGCTAAGCCACTGAGCCCGGCCTACGTTTTAGTCTGTTATTGACATTCTTCTCAGGCTTTGAATTTTTCTATGTTGATCCAGGAGAAACCCCTTGAAGCGGGCCCCTGTGGCCTGTGACATGACTCAGTGACCTTTAAGAGCATCCTTGGCAGCCGGGCTCAGTGGCTCAGCCTGTAATCCCGCGCCTTTGAGAGGCTGAGGTGAGTGGATTGCCTGAGCCTGTGGGTTCGAGACCCTCCTGGGCAGCGAGACCTCATCTCTACAATAAATCCAAAAAAAAAATCAGCCGGGTGTGGTAGCGCATGTCTGTAATTCCGGCTCCTTGGAAGGCTGAGGCGGAAGGATCGCGGGAGCCCAGCAGGCGAGGCTGCGGTGGCCAGAAGCGGCCACTGCACTCCAGTCTGGGTGACAGAGAGAGACTCCAACTCAAAAAAAAAAAGAGCATCCTTGACCAGGTGCAGTGACTCAAGCCTGTAATCTCAGCACTTTGGGAGGCCAGGATGAGAAGACTGCCTGAGTCCAGGGGTTCGACCAGTCTGGGCAACTTGGCGAGACCTCGTCTCTATAATAAAAAATTTAGCCAGGCAGTGGTGTGCGCCTGTAGTTCCAGCTACTTGGAAGGCTGAGGCAGAGGGATCACCTGAGCCCAGAAGGTGAAGGCTATGGTGGCCATGAGCATGCCACTGCACTGCACTGGGTGACAGAATGAGACTCCTCAAAAAAAAAAAAAAAAAAAGAGCATCCTGACCTTTCAATACATTTCCTGTCCCAGACTCAGAATCTATCTTTTCTCTAAAAAACTCCGGTTCCTTTTTTTTTGTAATTGGAGTCTCAGTCTGTCACCCAGGCTGGAGGGCAGTGGCACACTCCCAGCCACTGCAGCCTTGACCTGCTGAGCTCAAGTAATCCTTCTGCCTCAGTCTTCCAAATAGCTGGAACTACAGGCACGCACCACGATGCCCAGCTAATTTTTTTATTTATTGTAGAGATGAGATCTCGCCAAGTTGCCCAGGCTGGTCTCGAACCTGCGGGCTCAGGTAATCCTGTCACCTCGACCTTCCAAAGTGCTGGGATTATAGGCATGAGCCACCACTCCCAGCCTTTTTTCTTTGTGTTTTTTGTTATTGTTGTTTTGTTTTGTTTTGTTTTGTTTTGTTTTGAGTTGGAGTCTCACTCTGTCGCCCAGACTGGAGTGCAGTGGCCGCTCCCGGCCACCGCAGCCTCGACCTGCTGGGCTCTGGCGATCCTTCTGCCTCAGCCTTCCGAGTAGCTGGAACTACAGGCACGTGCTACCATGCCCAGCTAATTTTTTTTTTTTTTTTTTGAGTTGGAGTCTCACTCTGTCGCCCAGACTGGAGTGCAGTGGCCGCTCTCGGCCACCGCAGCCTCCACCTGCTGGGCTCCGGCGATCCTTCCGCCTCAGCCTTCCAAGTAGCTGGAATTACAGGCATGTGCTACCACGCCCGGCTGATTTTTTGATTTATTGTAGAGATGAGGTCTTGCTGCCCAGGCGGGTCTCGAACCCGTGGGCTCAGGCAATCCACTCACCTCAGCCTCCCAAAGGCGCGGGATTACAGGCTGAGCCACCGAGCCCGGCTTCGCCCAGCTAATTTTTTTGATTTCTTATAGAGATGAGGTCTCACCAAGTTGCCCAGGCGGGTCTCGAACCCGCGGGCTCAGGCAATCCACTCACCTCAGCCTCCCAAAGGCACGGGATTATAGGCTGAGCCACCAAGCCCGGCTTGTTTTTAAACTCTGGTTCCTTTATAAGGGAAACGTTTTTTAGAGTTTACCAACTATGTATCTAGGAGTGTTTATTGCTATTGGGTTGCTGCCAATGCTAGGACTTTTGAGTGGGCAGCTTAGGAAATATGTTCTTTTTGTTTTTAAGAAACTGGATCTGACCAGGTGCAATGGCTCACGCCTGTAATCCCAGCACTTTGGGAGGCAGAGGTGAGAGGATTGCCTGGGCCCAGGGGGTCGAGACCAGCCTGGACAACATGGCGAGACCTCGTCTCTACAGTAAATCAAAAAATTAGCAAAGCATGGTGACACACGCCTGTGGTTTCAGCTACTTGGAAGGCTGAGGTGGAAAGATCACCTGAGTTCAGAAGGTCGAGGCTACAGTGGCCTTGAGTGTGCCACTGCACTCCAGCCTGGGCAAAACAGTGAGACTCCAACTCAAAAAAAAAAACAAAAGAAAAAAAAAAAGAAACAGTGTTTTGCCATGGTGCCCAGGCTGAAGTGCAATGACTCTCCATAGGGATAGTCATAGCCCACTACAGCCTTGAACTCCTGGGCTCAAGTAATCCTCCCACCTCAGCCTCCTGAGACACTCACCTCCTCATCCAACTCCCAGCTGTATTTTTTAGAAAGAAAAATTATTTCTCTCCACACCCTTAAGCAGGTGCTATTAAACCCATTTTATAACTGGGCGCAGTGGCTTACGCCTGTAATCCCAGCACTTCAGGGTCAGAGGTGAGAGGATTGCCTGAGCTCGGGCTCAAGGCCAGCCTAAGCAACATGGCAAGACCTCGTCTGTACAATAAGTCAAAAAATTAGCCAGACTAGGTGGCACGTGCCAGTGGTTTCAGCTATTTGGAAAGCTAAGGTAGAAGGATCACCTGAGCCCAGCAGGTCGAGGCTGTGGTGGTTGTGAACGTGCCACTGCATTTCAGCCTGGGTGACAGGGTGAGTCTCCAACTAAAAAAAAAAAAAAGAAAAAATTAGCTGAGCTTGGTGGCTCAGCTTGTAATCCCAGCGCTTTAGGAGGCTGAGATGAGTGGATTGCCTGAGCCCACAGGTTCAAGACACCCCTGGGCAACTTGGCAAGACCTCATCTCTGCAATAAAATAAAAAAAATTAGCCGGGCGTGGTAGCGCACGCCTGTAGTTCCAGCTACGTGGAAGGCTGAGGCGGAAGAATCACCAGAGCCCAGCAGGTCGAGACTGCAGTGACCAGGAGTGTGCCACTGCACTCTAGTCTGAGTGATAGAGTGAGACCCCAACTCAAAAAAAAAAAACAAATTTTAGATGAAGAAACTAGGACCCAGTGATATTAAGTGACTTGCCCAGGGTCCCACAGCTTGAGAGTGGTGCAGCTAGGATTCCCACTGAGCCTGGCTCCAGAGCAGGTACTCTTGACCACATGCTGCTTTGGTGAGCAGGGCCAGCTGCCCTGCATCTTTTTTTTTTCTTCTTGAGTTGGAGCCTCACTCTCGCCCAGGCTGGAGTGCAGTGGCACACTCACGGCCACCGCAGCCTCAACCTGCTAGGCTTAGACGATCTTTCTGCCTCAGCCTTCCAAATAGCTGGAACTACAAGCATGCACCACCATGCCCAGCTAATTTTTTTAAATTTATTGTAGAAATAAGTTTCCCAGTCTGGTTTCAAGTCCGAGGACTCGGGCAATCCTCTCACCTTGGTCTCCTGCTGGGATTATAGGCGTGAGCCACCCCACAGCCGTCCCGCACCCTTAATCCCTTCCCACCCACAGGACAGTGGGGGCTGGACGCCCATCATCTGGGCCGCAGAGCACAAGCATATTGAGGTGATCCGCATGCTGCTGACACGGGGTGCTGACGTCACCCTCACTGACAATGTGAGTGAGAGTTTAGTTGGGGTTGAGAGGAGGTGGGGACAGCCCCAGGCCATTGAGCAAGGTGGAGGCTGGATCCCAGGGCTCAGCTGCCTATGCTCCATCCCTTCCTCCCCTCCCTCCACAGGAAGAAAACATCTGTCTACACTGGGCCTCCTTCACCGGCAGTGCTGCCATCGCTGAGGTCCTCCTGAATGCCCGCTGTGATCTCCATGCTGTCAACTACCATGGGGACACACCCCTGCACATCGCAGCCCGGGAAAGCTACCACGACTGTGTGCTGTGAGTCCCCACCCCACACACAACTCCCCTGCCATCACTCTCACAGCCCCGGATCCCACACGCTATGTCCTGTCCCCTCCTAGGTTATTCCTGTCACGTGGAGCCAACCCTGAGCTGCGGAACAAGGAGGGAGACACAGCATGGGACCTGACTCCAGAACGCTCCGATGTGTGGTTTGCTCTCCAGCTCAACCGCAAGCTCCGGCTTGGGGTGGGAAATCGGGCCATCCGCACAGAGAAGATCATCTGCCGGTGAGCCCTGGGCCCCTCTGTGTACCCAGAGCCACTGCCTGCCCCCTCCGTAGGCCCCACGGCCCCCTCTTAACATCCCCAAACCCTTGCTCCATGGTCCTTGAATCCCCAGAACCACCCCCAGATCCCTCCCCACTGGGGTTGCTGGGTAGAGCAAACAAATAGAAGGCACTAGCTAAACTGGAATTTCAGATGAATAATTTTAGTGCAGGCGTGTCGCATGCAGCAGTTGGGACATACTTATACTAGAAGGTTCCTTCTTACTTATCTGAAATTCGAATCTAAAAATTCAAATCTGGTTGTCCTACACTTTGTCTGGCAACCTGACTCCACCTGCCCTAGCAGATTCCCATTCCTCTCCTCATGCCTTAGGAAACCTCCCCCCCCAGCTTTCTTTGTACCTAGGGAGCCGTTACCTTCTGCTCTAGCCCCTAGCCCTATCTCCCTCCCTTCTGCAGGGATGTGGCTCGGGGCTATGAGAACGTGCCCATTCCCTGTGTCAATGGTGTGGATGGGGAACCCTGCCCTGAGGATTACAAGTACATCTCAGAAAACTGCGAGACTTCCACCATGAACATCGACCGCAACATCACCCACCTGCAGGTGAGGGGCGTCCTGTGCCATCTCAAAAGGATGCTCAGAGCTGCCAAGTACAGTTAGGCAAGTCGCAGACCAACAAAGGCACTGGACCAAGGGAGTAGGGGCTGAAAGTGATCCCTGATGTGGGATTGCACATACCCAGGGGGTGGGAGGGTTCCCTTTTTTAGGTCACACAAAGGTATCATGTGAGCCTGAGACACACCCATCAGTCGTGTATTGATTTCTCTTCACCCTGGGAGCAACACCACTCATTATCCTGAAACACAGACCCTAGAGAAAGGACAGTGTTGGGGGATCAGGGAACATGGAGAGTTGAAGGGCTCAGGCCAACTGTGGGTTGAGCTGACCCTGCTGCCTCCTTGCCACAGCACTGCACGTGTGTGGATGACTGCTCCAGCTCCAACTGCCTGTGTGGCCAGCTCAGCATCCGGTGCTGGTATGACAAGGTACATGCCCCTGGCCTGGTCGCAGAGTCTCAGCTCCTCCTTTGGAGGAGCTAGCCTCTAACGCCAACCCCCTGGGACCTTGTCCCTCACTTCCTATCCTGTGGGGAAAGTGACAGAGAAGATAGGGCTAGACCTTGGGATCTTGGGATGCTGCCAGGACAGCAACGGGCCTGTGCTCAGGCCTATGCAAATCACGGGCGATGCTCTTGTGTTTCCTGTTTTCTGATCTCGGAGTTTGTGTGGCCACTCCCACCCACCCCATCCTCCCTGTGTCTGGGTGAGGGTCAGGTAGATTTTTTTGTGGAGTCTTGGGGTTCCTGGGCCTGAGATGGCCCCCACAGAGAAACCACTGTCCTCCCCTCCCTCTGTACCCCAGGATGGGCGGCTCCTCCAGGAATTTAACAAGATCGAGCCCCCCTTGATTTTCGAGTGTAACCAGGCTTGCTCCTGCTGGAGAAACTGCAAGAACCGGGTCGTGCAGAGCGGCATCAAGTGAGGCCCCGCCCCTGCACCCCCCTTCCCAGCCTCACCTCTTCCTCCCTTCTGCTGGGGCTTTTCCAGGCCCTCCATCCAATAGCACCCTCTCTTCCAACCCCAGGGTACGACTACAGCTCTACCGAACAGCAAAGATGGGCTGGGGTGTCCGTGCCTTGCAGACCATCCCGCAGGGGACCTTCATCTGCGAGTGAGTCTCTGGGGGAACCTTGGCACCGGTGGGGAGAAGGCACGCAGCCACTGCTGACTCCCAAACCTCCCTCTCTGGCCCCTGCCCCGGCAGGTTGCCCTGAGGGGGTCTCTCCTCCTGCCCCCTTTTTGGCCAGCCTCCTCTTACCCCCATCCCCATAGCCAAGGACCACACCTGCCTCCACTCGGCCCAGACCACAGAGCCCATCCTGCCTCTCCTCCTCCTTGGTGTATTTCTGAGCTTCACACACCCTCTCCCCGCCCTTCCTAGCTGGGGAAAGCGCTAGGTTTGGAGACAGAGCTGGAGTTGAACCTGCTCTGCCGCTGGGTGTCCTTGGCAGCCAAGCTACTTAACCTCTTTGAGCCTTATTTTTCTTGTCTGTAAAGTGGAGATGGTAACAACTACCTCTCTGCTCACCTCCTCAGGGGCCTGTCCCCCTCCACCAGTTCTTACCCTGCCCAGCATCTGTAACTCCCCGCCCCTTCTCCTGACTCCCACCGCACGACCCTCAAACTTACCTAGGTCTCCTTTGGAACAACCCTTTAGCCTCATTTGCCTATTCAAGGAACCTTCCAATGTCTATCATGTTACCTCTCAACTTCTCAGACAAGTGGTCCCCCTCCTGCTGGAGGTCTGACAGCTGTTCCTGCTCTTCAGATGTGGGTGTCCTTGCCCCCAGCTCTTGCCCTGAATTCCTCACTCCTGTGGCTCCGGCTCCTCCTGCAGCCCTGGCTCTTCTCCTGTCCCTCAGCCCTGTATTGCCCACTCCTCACTGGGCGACTCCTAGTGCATAAACCTCCCTATATCCAAATCTGAATGAATTTCCCTACCCAAGCCGACTGCCCCTAGATGCTAATCCTTTCAACCACAGAACTTGGCATCTGTCTCCACCTTTGTGGGAGACTTCCACTGTCAGGGCTGGAACACCGCCCTTTGACTTACCCACCACAAATGCTTCCTGTGCCCACACCTGCCAGCCCTCCCCAATGTCCCAGCTGCCCAGTAGGAGCCCCAGCTGGCAGGATTATGTCCTGGGTTGTCCCCTCACATACTTGTGTCCTCATGATCCCTTTCCTGATCCTCCTGGACCCACTATGCCTTGGGTCACCAGCCGCCGCAGCATTGGTCTGGGAGGTCCATGGGCAGTGACAGGGCAGCTGAGGAGTAGTGGAAGAGGATTCCTCAGGGTCGTGAGGAGGGACAGGTCCTTTAGCCACCTCACAATAACCTGTGCTCACCTTCAGAATCGATTCCTATCCAATAGGTATGTGGGGGAGCTGATCTCTGATGCTGAGGCTGATGTGAGAGAGGATGATTCTTATCTCTTCGACTTAGACAACAAGGTGGGCAGGAGGTCCCTCTCTCCCCTGCTCCCTGTAGCTGAGCTTCTGGAGCCCCTGGAAAGTCAGCAGATGGAAATCTGGGGAGGAGGGACTATGGTATCAGTGGGTTGGGAGGTCGGCCAGCAAGCAAGATGGAAGTGGATATGAAGAGTGATGCCCCCCCTAGGATGGAGAGGTGTACTGCATTGATGCGCGTTACTACGGCAACATCAGCCGCTTCATCAACCACCTGTGTGACCCCAACATCATTCCCGTCCGGGTCTTCATGCTGCACCAAGACCTGCGGTTTCCACGCATCGCCTTCTTCAGTTCCCGAGATATCCGTACTGGGGAGGAGCTAGGGTGAGGTTCTAGGGGTCTCTGGGGGCCAGGGGGTGGGAGATGCAGTAAGCCTGGGACCTGAAGGCTGGAGTGCACCTTGTTTCCAGACATGAATTAGAGCAGAGCTTCTCAGACTTCAGTGAGTAGAAATGGGGCCCCTACTGGGCAGCTGGGACAATGGGGAGGGCTGGCAGGTGTGGGCGCAGGAAGCATTTGTGGTGGGCAAGTCAAAGGACGGTGTTCCAGCCCTGACAGTGGAAGTCTCCCACAAAGGCGGAGACAGATAAGTGTCCCCTGGGGGCTTGTCAAAACAGTCCTGGGCCTCTCAGAGAGATTCTGATGCAACAGATTTGGGATGGAGCCTGATTCTGCATTTCTAACAAGTCCCTGGTGATGCTGGTGTGGCAAGACCATAGAACATTCAAGGACTTAGAGCACATCTGAAGAAGATGGGGATGGGTACCTGGGTCTCATTTAGGAAATAGGATCCACAGGGCCTTTGGGATGGGCTCTGGGTGGCTGGGTCCAGGGCCCATAAGCTCCTGTAATGCCTCTGACAGGTTCGACTATGGCGACCGCTTCTGGGACATCAAAAGCAAATATTTCACGTGTCAGTGTGGCTCTGAGAAGTGCAAGCACTCAGCCGAAGCCATCGCCCTAGAGCAGAGCCGCCTGGCCCGCCTGGACCCCCACCCTGAGCTGCTGCCGGAGCTCAGCTCCCTGCCCCCTGTCAACACCTGAGAACGGACCACATCCTCCCTTCCCCACCTTGGATGGCCACCAGATCAGCAGCCTCCTCTACCACTTGCTGCTGGAAGCCCACGCCTGGGGGCGCTGCGGTCTTCTCTCCCCAGTACCCTTTCACACATTCCTCAACCAGAGGTCCCAGCCAGGCCCTGGAGGTCTGACAGCCCCTCTCTACCAGAGCTGGTTCCTCCCTGGGAGGGTGACTTCAGGGCTGGTCACCCCCCATTCTCCATCCTTAGCTGAAAATTTGATGAATTGAAATCAGGCCTCTATGCCAACTGGTTCCTTTTGTTCTCAGTAAATGTTGGGTTTGGTAATAAACTGGGTGGTGTTGGAATGGGGAGGAAGCACACGCAGCCAGAGGAATGTGGGTCCAAGGGCCTGAGCCCCATGTGAGCAGGACGGATGTGGCTGGTGTAGACGGCCTCCCAGTGGGAAGGGGGAGGGTTGTGAGAAGTCACCGTGGGGGGTCTTGGTCAAGGGATCAAATGTCAATTTTGACAATATGGCAGGAGAGTGTGGGTGGGAGTGTACCCCAGTCGAGGTAGATTGCAAGGTTATAAGGCGTTTTCTTATCAGAGCTTGCCAAGTTTTTTACGCTGTGGTCTGCGGAGTTACCAGCAAGCCGCCCCTGTCCCAGGCTCCAGCTTCCCAGCTCGCTGGGCAGAGGCGGGAAGAAGGAACTAGAGTGTGTCGGGGACCACAGGCGGGGGTGGGGCTGTGACGTGTGGAGGGCGGGGCAGGTGGCAGGTGAGGCGCCAGGTCTCCAGGGCTCCAATCACTCCGGGAGACTGAGCCATGGGAGGAAAGCAGGAGGAGGGCGAGGTCTCTGGTGAGGCTGGGGCAAGGCTGGGACCCTGTGGAAGAAGGGGAGGCTGGCACTGAGCGAATGGCAGCTGAGACTGGCTCCAGGGGAGAAACTAAGGAGAGACCCGGGTCCCTGAGAGGAGGGCCTGGGAAACAGAAGTCGGAGGAAAGAGGGAGTCAGGGTCTTGGGAGCAGGATGGGGCTCGGGCTGGGGCCATTGCTAGGAGCCCATGGGGAGTGAAGCTGGGGTCTGGTGTCCGAGAGTTGGGGTTGGGGTCCCTGGGAGGAGGTGGGGGATTTCAGCCCTGGACTCTGGGCCCTGAAGGCAGGGCTCTGGGAAACAAAGCCTGGAGGGAAGGTGGTAGGGCTGTGGTCCTGAGCAGAAATGGGCTGTGGGCTGAGAGTGCCATGTGCTGCAGAACCTGCAAGGGGTGAGGCTGGGGTCCCTGAGAGCAGGAGGAATTTCAGCCTGAACTCTGAGTTCCTGAGGGGGAATGCCTGCCTACCGGCGTCTCTGTGAGCAACGGCAAGAGATGTGGGTTCTTCTGGAGGTCCTTGTGAGGAGTTGGGGCTGATGGTCTTTATTGGAGAGGGAGTTGTTGGTCTGAATCAGGGTCTCTGCTAGGAGTAAAGAAGCCAGCCGGTCTCGGAGGACTTTGAGGAATAGGGGCAGGGCCTTCTGGGGTTCCTGTGAAGGGTGAGACCTGTGCGAACAGACATGTCTTGTTTCCAAGCTGAGGGAGCTTGTTTCCAGAATCTCTGAGGAATATGGGTTGGAGGTATGAAGAGAGAGGGAGCTAGGGAAAAGTCTCCAGATCTCTGTGAGCAGTGAGGGCTGGAGACCTGCTGGCAGAGACCCCTGGGGATCGGGACTGAGCTTCTGGTCTGGAGGGGAGGGAACCCCAAAGGAGGGACCTTCGTGTGGTGGGGCTTGAGTCCCTTAGGGGGACAGGAAAAGAGGCAGTGAGAACTCCCCAGTAGACTTCCTGGAGCGGCTTTGGGTCAATCATTGACCTTATGACCATGAGCCATGGCGGGACAGAGTCCAGAGAAGCTGGGGAGAATGGCCCCCACCCCACTCCTTCCCACACTCTTGCCCAGCCCTCTGCCCTCTCTCTTCAGTGCCACATAGGACCCTGGCTGGCTGGCCCCACCTCCTTCCTGTGTGTACTCAGGGAGGACCAGGAACTGGATGTGTCTGCAACCTCAATGGCCAGGCTCAGGTGTCACCCTGACTGCCAGCCTTGTGGTGGCCAGGGGACTGAGGTCCCTTCAGAGTGGGGGCAAACAGGCCCTGCAGGGGTTGACACCCATCGGCTCTAATTTCTTCCCCATGGCCTCGGGCCAGAGAGGGGATAGGACCTGGGGCAGATATGGAAAGGGACTCTGACCTCCCAGAGGGACTCTGGGTCTTCCTGGCCATTGGGCAGGGAATAGGGAGAAAGGGGGATAAGGATGAGGGTGTGATCGTCCCTGAGACACAGAGTCCCACATCCCAGCTGGAGGGAGGCTCTAGAGAAATGGACTAGAGTGTGGCAGAAGACCAAGGCCATTTCCCAGACTGACTGCCTTGAGGTACAAGCCCGAAACTACAAAGGCCCTCTTTCCCCTCCCACCAAGGGCCATTGGTGGAGTTCATGGGGAGCTGTTGAACTGCTACTGACCAGGCCCAGATCCTACCTTTCCTGCTCCCTAGTTTCCACCTCCTGCCAATCCTGTCCCAGTCCATCTTCCCAAAAAGCCTGAGGCCCAGGTAGGATCCTCGTGGGGAGAGAGACACCTCATTCTCCACATTCCTCTCCATACCCCTCAGGGAAACCAGCCAAATATGATCCCTCCTTCCGAGGCCCCATCAAGAACAGGTGAGTTCTGGGTGCTGCTCTGGGGATGGGAGTCTTGTGTCAGCTTTGGTACTTGCTGAAAGTAAGAAATTTGTGAAGTAGAAAATCTCCTGCCCTGGGGGGGATTGTTACATCTGGAGAAGGCACCATGGGGTTTCTGGGTGCTGGCTAAATGGGCATGTGCGTTTTGGGAAAAAGCACTCAGCTGAGCACTTAGGAGCTGTGTGCTTTTCGGCGTCACACCTCAGAAAGTTCATCCACCCAGGAAAGGTTTTCTTAATAAAATAAAATAAAACCGACTGATGCCCACTCTCCAGCATCTCCCAACTCTTCAAACCATGACCCTTCCAAACCAGGCACCCCATGTCCCCTCCCCCAAGGTTTTCCCTAGCTCAGACTCCCATTTCTCTCCCAGGGGCTGCACAGATGTTATCTGCTGCGTCCTCTTCCTGCTCTTCATTTTGGGATACATCGTGGTGGGGATTGTGGGTGAGTTTCCAGCTGCTCAGGGCTGGAGAGGTGGGTGAGGAATAGAAAGAGGCCCAGGAGAGACCACACCCATAGCTACTCCCCCTCTAAGTCCCTGCCCTCTGGTGACTCATCTGTGTGTCTGTCTCCAGCCTGGGTGTATGGAGACCCCCGGCAAGTCCTCTACCCCAGGAACTCTACTGGGGCCTACTGCGGGATAGGAGAGAACATGTGAGTACAGAGTTGAGAAGAGGTGGGAGGAGGGAAGTGAGGTGGACAGCAGGAGACACCCTCTCACGTCAGGCTCCAGAACTGCCCATGCTCTTCCACATCGTTTCCCTGTTGTTCCCACCCCACCCTCAGCCTCCCTGAATCTGACCACTCCAGGCCACATTGAGAACCATTTTTGGACAGTAGCTTCTTGAGTCCCCCCAGAGCTGGGAGGTGATGCAGAGGGTCCTGGTATGTGCCTGGGTTCTGGAGTTCAGAGCTTGGTGTTTGGATCCCCAGCTGGGCCAAGTTTGGGTTGTGTGGCCTCGGGCCTTGAGCTCAGCCTCTTTGATCTTTGATTTGTTTATCTGAAACTCAGGGGCAATTCCAGAAATGATGGCATCAGTCTTCACATGCAGGAAACATTTCGTAAATAATAAAACCTCTCATCCTTATACAACAAAGCGTTTACTATGTTCCGGGCAGGCAGTATACTTGACACACACAAGCTCACTTAAACCCCATGAGGTAGGTCCTATGAATTTTTATGTGGTGGAATGAGCAGCTGACTTGCTCAAGTTCATAAGTTCGGTAAGAGGTGACTCCTGCTTCTAGTCATTTGTTAACTGTTTTTGTTGTTGTTGTTTTGTTTTGTTTTGTTTTGTTTTTTGTTTTTTTGAGTTGGAGTCTCACTCTGTCGCCCAGACTGGAGTGCAATGGCCGCTCCTGGCCACTGCAGCCTCGACCTGCTGGGCTCTGGCGATCCTTCCGCCTCAGCCTTCCAAGTAGCTGGAACTACAGGCATGCGCTACCACACCTGACTGATTTTTGATTTATTGTAGAGACGAGGTCTCGCCAAGTTGCCCAGGCGGTCTTGAACCCACAGGCTCAGGCAATCCACTCGCCTCGGCCTCCCAAAGTGCTGGGATTATAGGCTGAGCCACCGAGCCCGGCCTGTTAACTGTTATAATGCTGAATTACTCTGAGAAATCTTCTGGGTGTTTCCTCTACCTCCCCAGCTGAGCAGGGTGTGACTTATCTGGGGCATGTAGGGTCCACTATATTCTTGGGAAGCCACCCTAGTGGTCTCTCCCCTCCCTCAACACCTGACCAGGCCCTGATGCATGTGCTTCCTCTCTTCCTGTAGAGATAAACCGTATCTCCTGTACTTCAACATCTTCAGCTGCATCCTGGCCACCAACATCATCTCGGTGGCCGAGAATGGCCTACAGTGTCCAACTCCCCAGGTCAGAACCTGGGACCTGCTTCTGCTCCAGATCTCCCCCCAGGTCTTGGGTACTAGCCCCTTAGCACCTTCTCTGTCCCCAGGTGTGTGTGTCCTCCTGCCCAGAGGCCGCATGGACTGTGGGAGAGAATGAGTACTTGCAGACAGTCGGGGAGGTCTTCTATACTAAAAACAGGAACTTTTGTCAGCCGGGGGTACCCTGGAATATGGTGAGCACTGTCCCTAATGTCATCGCTGTCACCCAGGAGGGCTCACAATGGGTGGGAGTAGGAGGGGGAGTTCAGTAGATGATCACTAGGTTGGCTTTCCTGGGGAGGGCAGGACAGGCTGAGCCCTGTGGTGGCAGTGGTGGTGAGGGGACCCCTTCTTCATCCTGCTCTGTGTCTGTGTGTCGGTCTGTCCTTTTCTCCACACCCTCGCCACAGCCAGTGCCCCAAAGCCTGCAACAGGAGCTGTGCCCCCGTTTCCTCCTTCCCTCTACTCCAGGTGAGAAGCACAAATTTCCTTCTCAGACATCATCTAGCCCAATATTTTTATTGCTCAAATCAGGAATCTCTGAAGCTTGTCTCCTCATCTTTAGACTGTAAATGACATCAGGGTGGCCACTGCTTTGTTAAACTCTGGTGTGTCCAAGTGACTCTTGGAGCTATGGCCGCCATGTTTCCTAACTTTGGACTCCTACCTTACCTTGGGGAGGTGAATCTCCTCTCTCTCTCCAATTTATTTTCTAAATAAACTATATTTTCCAAACTAAAAACAAAAAAACATAACATCAGAGCGTGATGTCTCATGCCTGCAATGCCAGGATTTTGGGAGGCTGGAGTAAGAGGATCGCATGAGGCCAGGAATTTGAGGCTGCAGTGAGCTATGAACACATAACTGCACTCCAGCTTGGGTGACAGAGCGAGACCCTGTCTCTAAAAAAAAAAAAAAGGAAAGAAAGAAAGAAAATATGTAAATGACAAAGCAAGACTCCCTGGCAAAGTTGTGGTGAGGGTGGCAAACGGCTCTGTGGGCACATAACAGGTGCCACAAGAGATAGGAGTGTGTGAGACTTCCTGAAGGAAGTGAGATGGAGATGGAACTGCCCTGAGGGAGGCACAGCAACAGCAAAGGTATAGAGGGGAAGGGAAAGTGAGCTGGACTTGGATGGCAGAGACTGGGAGCCTGGCCAGGGAGCCTGGACACCATCTTTGGGCAAAGCCTCTGGAGTGTCTGAGCCACAGAGGGACCTACAGCTCTGGACTGATGAGCAGAGCCCATCACTCTTGCCTCCTCTGAAGGCATCATGGGCTGGGAGAGGGCCAAAGCCCCCGGCCCTCCCACCCAGCAGCCTCATTCTCCTCTCCAGCTCTGGGGCGTTGCTTTCCATGGACCAACATCACCCCACCCGAGCTCCAAGGGTTCAGCGGCAACACCACCATCATTCAGGGGATCAGGTAGGCATCTCTTGCCCCCACATCACTGTCCCACACCCCTTTTCACCCACAGCCTGTCTGACTCTCTCTCCCCCACAGCGGCCTTATTGACAGCCTCAATGCCCGAGACATCAGTGTTAAGATCTTTGAAGACTTTGCCCAATCCTGGTATTGGATTCTTGTGTGAGTCACCAAATTCCCCTCCTCTCTTGTCTTCGCCTTCACCCCTCCCCGATCCTCTCTCCCCTAGCCCAATGTCTGAAACAACCTTTGGACAGAGAAGGAGGAACCTGAACTCAGAATGGATCCCAAGTCCAGCAGGATATATAAAGGAAAGGAGGTCTAATCTGGGGATATGGGATGATGTGAAAGACATTTGGGGAGCCGGGGTGACCCTCACCTTCTCCCCTTGCCTGCAGTGCCCTAGGCGTGGCTCTGGTCCTGAGCCTCCTATTTATCCTGCTTCTGCGTCTGGTGGCCGGGCCCATGGTGCTGGTGCTGATCCTGGGGGTGCTAGGGGTGCTGGCATACGGCATCTACTACTGCTGGGAGGAGTACCGAATGCTGCGGGACAAGGGTGCCTCCATCTCCCAGCTGGGCTTCACCACGAACCTCAGTGCCTACCAGAACGTGCAGGAGACCTGGCTGGCTGCCCGTGAGTACCCTGCCCACCCCCAAGCCACCAGCCACCCAAGGACTGCCCTGGGCCATGCTCAGCCTGGACTCTGACCCAGTCCCCCTTTGCCATCCTCTGCAGTGATCGTGTTGGCTGTGCTGGAAGGCATCCTGCTACTGATGCTCATCTTCCTGCGGCAGCGGATTCGTATTGCCATCGCTCTCCTGACGGAGGCCAGCAAGTTAGGAACTGTCTGGGAGGCAGATGGAGCTGAAAGCAGCACAGACCCAGGATGGGAGTGCTAGGGAGGTGGCAGGGAGCCCTGGAGAAGAAGAGCAGAACAGCGTAGTGGTGAACACTGCTGTGTGACTGAGCCTCAGTCTTCCCATCTATAAAATAGGGGTGATAGTAGTTCCTGTCTTATAGGATTGTTGTGAGGACTAACTGAGTTAGGGTCTACTGAGTGCCTAGAATATGGAGTAGGACCTCTAGGAGGGTTGATGGGAGTGATGGTGGTGGTTGCTGAGTGAAATGTCAGGCGTCCAGTCAGGAAGAAGCAGCATTAGCTCCCAGTCAGGAACTGCCAAATCTGTCCAGGGATCACACTCTGGGAACTCTCTTCCTTTACTCCCCCTGAAGCTGCCCTGGGTGGCTTCTCTGTGACTCTAATTTCTTCTAAGAGTCCCTTGAGCCTGATTTATTCAGTTCAGTTCATTCAGTGAGCGCCTACTGTATGCCCAGTCCCGCACCAGGCCCTGGGAACACAGATATGAAAAACAAAGCCACTGCATCAATTCTTCCCAGCCTGGGGGACTGGGCAGGCCCTGGCGAGGGCAGAAGTGGAAGTGGGTAGCCGGGTCATGCTGGTGGACAGCGCTTGTCTCCCTGCAGGGCTGTGGGGCAGATGATGTCTACCATGTTCTACCCGCTGGTCACCTTTGTTCTCCTGCTCATCTGCATTGCCTACTGGGCCACAACTGCTCTGTATCCTTTGCCCACGCAGCCAGCTGCTCTTGGAGTCCTAGGGGCAGGGATGGGAGGAAACAAGGCAATACTTGTCCATACATTGCCTTGTGTAATTGGAAGAGGGTACATCTTTGGGCAGACACAGCCCTACACCTGGGTAGAGTTGAGAGTGGGCACAGGGCACATTTCAGTCCCTTTGGGCAGTGAACCTGCACAGCACCTAGAAGCAGGTCTCCAAGGAGCAGGTCCCTAAGGCCTATGGAGTCCCCATGTGACCATACTTTCCTTGATTCCCTTCTGGGTACCTGGCTACATCGGGACAACCCCAGTATGTCCTCTGGGCACCCAACGTCAGCGTCTCTGGCTGTGAGAAAGTGCCAATAAATACATCATGCAACCCCATGGTAAGAGGAGGTGGTGGGGGCATGGAGAGAGGACAAAGAGGGCTGAGGGGACCTCAGGGGTCAAATGGCCCAAATCCCTCACTGTGCGGAGGAGACTGAGGCCAGAGAGGACTCACACCCAACCCCCAGGAAAGTTGAAAGGAATCTGACTCCAGACCTGTTATTACTGGGCTGGCCAACATTTTACCAGGAAGGAAACTAAGAGAGGTGAAATGCCATGCCTGAAGGCAGGGCCAGGCCCGGATACCAAAACTTACTTTACCCGGCTCCCCAGGACATTACTCTGCCTTCAGGACAGAGTCTCACTCTGAGTCTGAGTCTCACTCTGCCGCCCACTCTGGAGTGCAGTGCAGTTACGTGCTCATGGCTACCGCAACATCGACCTGCTGGGCTCAGGCAATCCTTCCGTCTCAGCCTATTAAGTAGAAGGAACTACAGGTGCACACCACCATGCCTGGATAATTTTTTTATTTTACAGACGAGGTCTCGCCAAGTTGCCCAGGCTGGTCTCATACCCCTGGGATCAGGCAGTTCTCTCGCTTCGGCCTCCCAAAGTGCTAGGATTATAGGCATGAGCCACCATGCTGGGCCCCATCAACCTTCTTGAGTCTCAGCCTGCTCCTCTGTAAAATGGAAATAATCTTAATACCTGTCCTTCTGGGTCGCTGAGAAGATTAAATTACTTTGGTCACATAAAGTGGTTAGTACAATGCTTGGCAGCTGATGAGAGCTGGTAACTGGTTGGGTTGTTTTGTTTTGTTAATCTTCCTCCTTTGGAACACAGAGCAGCCCTAGGCAGTACTCTGGTGGACTCTGGGGAGTCCTGGGAGAGAAGCTCCTTCCCAAAACTCCCCTGTGAGGTTTCTAAGGAGTGGCACTAGACTGCTGAGAATTTACTGTCATGTCTTCACGCATCTGAGCAGGAACCAAGGGCTATGCCTGCAGGCATTAGCCCAATCTGTAAAATAAAATAAAATCTTTTTTTTTTTTTTTTTGAGTTGGAGTCTCACTCTGTCGCTCAGGTGGGAGTGCACTGGCATGCTCATGGTCACCGCAGCCTTGACCTGCTGGGCTCGGGGGATCCTTCTACCTCAGCCTTCTAAGTAGCTGAAACTACAGGAGTGCACTACCATGCCTGGCTAACTTTTTGATTTTACTGTAGAGATGAGGTCTCGCCAAGTTACCCAGGCTGTTCTCAAACCCCCAAGCTCTGACAATCCTCTTGCCTCGGCCTCCCAAAGTGCTGGGATTACAAGCTTGAGCCACCACACCCAGCCAACTTTCTACTACTTTTATTTTATCTATCTCCCCACCCTCCACCAGTAAATTTTTTTTTCTGGAGTTTTTTAAGGCAAATTCTGGACATCATGCTGTTTCACCACCAAATACATCGGGATGGATCTCAACAGATAAGAACTTTTAAAAAGCATACCCATGGCCAGGCACAGTGGCTCACACCTGTAATCCTAGCACTTTGGGAGGCCAAGGCAAGAGAACTCAAAAAAAAAAAAGAAAGAAAAGAAAAAGCATAACCATTATATCATTATCCCACTCCACAAAATTAACAATAATTCCTTAATGTCATTAAATTCCCTGCCTGTTCAATATGCTAGAAAGGGTGTAGGTAGAAGTTGCAGAAGCTGCTCTGAGAGGGGACTGCTGAGTGAGTGTGGGGCGGAGGTGGGTCCCAGATGGCCTAGGGTCTCTTATGCTCCAGACTAAAGGGACCTGATTACATTCACAATAGGCAGGTTGAACCCAGTTTGAGCCTGGAAATGAAACTTCTGGTACTGGGTTCCCAGTTCAGTGAGGCTGCTGCTTTTTCCCCCTGCTCTGGAGGGGCAGAAGCTAGCTGGGAACCGAAGGCCAGGCTCCACTCTGAGGTCCCTGAAGACTGGGCCTAAGCCTACTCTATCCCCCGCTGCCCTCACAGGCCCAACCTTTGAACTTCTCATGCCCAGGGCTGACGTGCGCCTTCCAGGGCTACTTGTCCACAGGCCTAGTACAACGTTCTCTCTTCAACCTGCAAATCTATGGGGTCCTGGGGCTCTTCTGGACCCTTAACTGGGTACTGGCCCTGGGTCAGTGTGTCCTGGCTGGAGCCTTTGCCTCCTTCTACTGGGCCTTCCACAAGCCCCGGGACATCCCTACCTTCCCCCTGACCTCTGCCTTCATCCGCACACTCCGGTAAGCCTTGGGTAGGGGCCTGGGGATTATAAGCATGGGGGTCTCAGGGGTCCTGGGGCTACCTCTGACTACCTAACTCCCTCTACAGTTACCATACCGGGTCGCTGGCATTTGGAGCCCTCATCCTGACACTTGTGCAGATAGCCCGGGTCATCTTGGAGTACATTGACCACAAGCTGAGAGGTGAGCCTGGAATCAAAGTCAGAAGCTGGGGAAGGCCCTTGGAGGAGGAGCTGTCACAGGCCAGTGACCAAACATGAGCTTCCCTTGCCCCCAGGAGCGCAGAACCCATTAGCCCGCTGCATCATGTGCTGCTTCAAGTGCTGCCTGTGGTGTCTAGAAAAGTTTATCAAGTTCCTAAACCGCAATGCATACATCATGGTGAGCCTCACTGTGCAAGCAACCCCTTCCTCAGTGCCCCTTGGCCCAGGTCCCCCCATCCGTGTCCCAGGCAAGCTCTCCACAGCTAACTCTGACCTTCGCGCCGCCCTCAGATTGCCATCTATGGGAAGAATTTCTGTGTCTCCGCCAAAAATGCCTTCATGCTGCTCATGCGGAACATTGTCAGGTGAGGCTGGTCCCCGACCCCATGTGCCTCCCTTAGGTCTCCCTCTCAAGGTGGGCTTCATGGGCATGCCGTGCTCAGCAGGGCTCCACACTTGGTTTAACGCTCTGCTATCGCATCTTGAAATGTGAACAATTTTTGCACTGGTCCCTACAAATTACGTAGCCAGTTCTGCTCCCCGCCCAGCCAGGCCTCTCACTCCTAACCTGCCCTAATTTCCGGTGCAGGGTGGTTGTCCTGGATAAAGTCACAGACCTGCTGCTGCTCTTCGGGAAGCTGCTCGTGGTTGGAGGCGTCGGTAGGGCCCGGGTCAGGGTTTGTCGGGCTAGAGGGTAGGGGTGCCAGGCAGCTGGAGAGATGGCCTTAGAGGACCAGTACTGACCTCTAGAACTCTCCCACAGGGGTCCTGTCCTTCTTTTTTTTCTCTGGTCGCATCCAGGGACTGGGTAAAAACTTTGAGAGCCCTCACCTCAACTATTACTGGCTGCCCATCATGGTGAGTGATTCCCCTCTCTGCCTCATCCCTCAACTCCCCCAAAGGAACCCAGAAGCCCTAACAGGCCTTGTGTTTTTCAGACCACCATCCTGGGGGCTTATGTCATTGCCAGTGGCTTCTTCAGCGTGTTTGGCATGTGTGTGGACACACTCTTCCTCTGTTTCTGTGAGTGACACCCCCGCCACCTCCCCCCAAAAAGTACTGGATTGTTCATTTTTTGAGATTTGGTGCTTCTAGAAACCCACTTTGAGAGCTAAAAAAAAGCCAGAGGGAGCTTCTTGTGACATCCTAAGGCCAGGGGCTTGGCTCTGGAAAGAAGGACATTCCTGGGGAGAGGCCTCAGCAGCTATCTTCTTCTAGGAAATCTAGAGTAGAAGTTAGCCACGACAGACTTCCCAGCAGGTGGCTGTAGTGAGAGGGAATGTTCTTTTCCTACTGTGTACCTCCATTCAGGGTTTCATATGTGCCGGCTGTGCCTAAGTGGCTGACTTGCATTTTCCACTTTAAACCTTATCATTACTCTGTGAAATATAGTATTACCGATCCCCCTTTACAAGAGGAAACTGAGATTACACAACCTGCCCTGGGGGTTGGAATCCAGCCAGTGGCGGTGCAGCCTGAATGCACCTCTCAGTCCTTGATTTCCTGGGGAGTGAGGCTGGCCCCAGGGTCCCCTCCAACCGGTCTGTTTTGCTGCTCAGTGGAAGACCTAGAGCGGAACGACGGCTCCCTCGACCGGCCCTACTACATGCCCAAGGGCCTTCTGAAGATCCTGGGCAAGAAGAATGAGACGCCCCCGGGGAACAAGAAAAGAAAGAAGTGAGAGACCCGGCCCTGATCCAGGATTGTACCCCGCCTGCACAGCCGTCCAGCCTTATTTCGCCTTACAAATTTCAATTCTGTAGTAAAAAGATTTTATTAAAGATTGATATTTTGTTTTCTCAAGTCTGTGACTTGTCCCTCCCCGACGACACGCTGCCTTTTTCTCCCCCGCCGGGCTCTTTAAAGTAGGCCCCGCCCCCGTACCGCGTCCCCGTGCCGCAGCCAATCAACGGCTCATACGGATACTGCCAGCCCCAGCTCCACCCCAGCCAGTGCGCTTCCTGCCTGGGTCACGCGCTCAGGGCTTCCAAGAAGGCCAATTGGAAGAGCGAACTCCGAGGCACTGCGTGGAAACGTAGGAGGAGGTGGGATGCCTGAGGACCAATCAGAGTCGCGGAGGTGCAGTGAGGCGGGTTTAAGGGCGACATCTGAGCCTTAAAGGGCCCGAGTCAGCTGACCGACTCCCGAATCTCTGTAGTCTAGCGGCCGGAGTCGCCGCAGTCCCAAGCAAAGATGACTGGGAAGCGACCCGGCGCAGCACCCCGGGGCAGACCCTGGGGGCCGCAGACGCTGGGCTTCTGGGGACGCTGTAGGACTCAGGTGTTTGCCGTGATCCTCCTGCTGCTGCTGTCTCTGACAGAATTCGGGGCTAGGGCTGAGAACGACTTCGGTCTGGTGAGCCACTGCCTCATAGCCCCATCCCCGAACCACGTGGGTGGTCCATGCCCGGTGTCCCCGGGGAGGCGGCGGCTGAGCCACCTTTCTGCAGCAGCACTCTCCCTTCTCCCGGAACCCTTTTCCTCCATCCACTCCCAGCTCCTCTCCTTCTTCTGGACCCCGTTCCTCCTCCCCACTCGAGCTCCTTCCCTCCCTGAGGGCTCCTTTTACCCATGTAACGCCTCCGTGGCTCTGAACCGCCGGCTTGGCTTCAAACTCTTTCGGGTTCCCCTTTCTCGCCCCTGCTCGGGATCCCCATTACTCTTCCTCTCCCACCGGAACCTGAGTTCCAGCTGATATCCACCTGTCCTAAAACCCCAAGACAAGTTTGTGCTCGTTGACCCTCCCTCCTTCCGTGGCAGGTGCAGCCGCTGGTGACCATGGAGCAACTACTGTGGGTGAGCGGGAGGCAGATCGGCTCAGTGGACACCTTCCGCATCCCGCTCATCACAGCCACTCCTCGGGGGACGCTCCTCGCCTTTGCCGAGGCCAGAAAAATGTCCTCTTCTGATGAGGGGGCCAAGTTCATTGCCCTGCGGAGGTCCATGGACCAGGGTATAAAACTGTTGGGTGAAAGAGCTGGTGGTAGTTTGAATGGGCGGGAAGCCCAACCCCCTGGTAGGCCCTGAGTATAGGGGAACTTGAACAGCTGGATACCTGGGTCACTGAAGGGTAAGGGGGATCTAAGGAGGGAAAGTATCTAGGGCAGTGATCTGGAAATTTAGATCACCAAGGAGCTGAATATTAAGTAAACATTTATTGAGCACCTACTATATATGAGGCACTGTTCTAGGTTCTTTTAATACAGCCATGAACAAAACAGACCAAAAATTTCTGCCCTCACAAAACTTAGATTCTATTGGGAGGAGACAGACAAGTATAACAAATAAGTAAACTAGATTTTGTGTTGGAAGGTGATCAATGCAATGTTGAAAAATAAAATAGAGCAAGAGATATAGGGAGTGCCGATGTTTGATTGCATCCTGAAGCCAGTATAAGGCCTCAGGGTCTCTAGCAGGAGGTAAGAAATTAATAGCAGTAGAAAGGATTCCAACATAGTGCTCACTCTGGATTCCCCCCCCCTTTTTTTTTCAGGCAGCACATGGTCCCCTACAGCATTTATTGTAGACGACGGGGAAATCCCTGATGGGCTGAACCTGGGGGCAGTGGTGAGCGATGTCGAGACAGGAGTGGTATTTCTTTTCTACTCCCTCTGTGCTCACAAGGCTGGCTGCCAGGTGGCCTCCACCATGTTAATATGGAGCAAGGATGATGGCGTTTCCTGGAGCCCACCCCGGAATCTCTCCCTGGAAATTGGCACTGAAGTGTTCGCCCCTGGACCAGGCTCTGGCATTCAGGTCTCCATCCTGAGAGATAGATGGTCGAGGCTGCCTTCTAAAGAGTCTAGGGGATGTCCTAAAAATTGACTCCTTCCCAAGGGGAAGATCATGTGAAGTCAGATTTTCTGTCTTGGGTGGGATTCCTTGAAAGAAAGGTGCTGGGTGCAGTGGCTCACACCTGTAATCCCAGCAGTTTGGAAGGTGGAGGCGAGAGGATTGCCTGAGACCAGGGGTTCTAGACCAGCCTGGGCAACTTGGTGAGACCTCGTCTCTACAATAAATCAAAAAATTAGCTGGGTGTGGTGGCACATGCTTGTAATTCCAGCTACTTGGAAGGCTGAGGTAAAAGGATCAGATGTAAGCTGGCTCAGTGGTTCAGCCTGTAATCCTGTGCCTTTGGGAGGCTGAGGTGAGTGGACTGCCTGAGCCTACGGGTTCGAGACCCGCCTGGGCAATTTGGCGAGATCTCATCTCTACAATAAATCAAAAAATTAGCTGGGCATGGTAGCGCATGCCTGTAGTTCCAGCTACTTGGAAGGCTGAGGCGGAAGGATCGCCAGAGCCCAGCAGGTCGAGGCTGCAGTGGCCGGGAGCAGCCCAAAAAAAAAAAGGATCAGCTGTGAGTGTGCCACTGTACTCCAGCCCTGGGCAACAGAGTGAGATTTCAACTAAAAGAAAAGAAGGAAGGAAGAGAGGGAGGGACATCTTGGGAGGAACATCTTACCGGGGAAGAGGGAACTTTGCCATTGGCTTCCCATTTGGGGGTTGTCAAAAGGATTGTACTAGTCTTTCGTACAAAGTGGAAAAAGGGTACCCCTTGCTTTGGGAAGATTCAGGCCTGTGCTGGGATGTACAGCTTGATGAGTGAACACAGGTTGGATTTAAGCTTTCATGCACCCTGTGGCTGTGGCCACCAGTGTACAACCTGTCCATTGTACACCCTAAAAGAGCTTCTTAATTCAGGCAGTTTATGTTTTTGAGATCAATATGGAACCCCCAGTTAGCAAGGGAAGAACTGAAGGGAACCAGATATGTCCTCACACTTGGGAGGTGATAGGTTCCCGGTCCCTGCCTCTGAGTCCCAAGTCTCTCCCTCTGTGACACCCAGCTCACCTTCCCCACAGAAACAGCGGGAGCCACGGAAGGGCCGTCTCATCGTTTGTGGCCATGGGACACTGGAGCGGGATGGTGTCTTCTGTCTCCTCAGCGATGACCACGGTGCCTCCTGGCGCTACGGGAGTGGGGTCAGCGGCATCCCCTATGGTCAGCCCAAGCGAGAAAATGATTTCAACCCTGATGAATGCCAGGTCAGGAGTCCGTGAAATGTTCTCCACCCACTTGACCTGCCCTGTCCTCCAAAGCATCATTTCACCCACAACCCCAGGGTCTGGCTGCCCACCCAGGCTTGCTCCCCTCAGGAACATGAGTATTTGCCCTGCTCCTTCCCTGAGGTCCTGTTCTCCGCCCTCAGCCCTATGAGCTCCCAGATGGCTCAGTCGTCATCAACGCTCGGAACCAGAACAATTACCACTGCCATTGCCGGATCGTCCTCCGCAGCTATGATGCTTGTGATACACTAAGGCCCCGCGATGTGACCTTTGACCCTGAGCTCATAGACCCTGTGGTAGCTGCAGGGGCTGTAGCCACCAGTTCCGGCATTGTCTTCTTCTCCAACCCAGCTCACCCAGAGTTCCGTGAGTGCCTGATGGGTGGGGTCAGCAATGGGAGTCCCTGTGTCTAGACAAGGCCTGGGCACAGACTCTCCTTCCCTGACTCTCCTGCTCTCCCCAGGAGTGAACCTGACCCTGCGCTGGAGCTTCAGCAATGGTACCTCATGGCGAAAAGAAACGGTCCAGCTATGGCCAGGGCCTAGTGGCTACTCGTCACTGGCAGCCGTGGAGGGCAGCATGGACGGCGAGGAGCAGACCCCCCAGCTCTACGTTCTGTATGAGAAAGGCCGGAACCGCTACACAGAGAGCATCTCCGTGGCCAAAGTCAGTGTCTATGGGACGCTGTGAGCTGTGCTCCTGCCACCAGGGTAGAAGGCCCTGGACTCAGCCTTCAGAACCCCAGGTGTGTAGAGGGTCTGCTGGAGTGCCTAAAAGACAGTTCCATCTCCCTGTAGATTCTAGCCTTTTGTAAAATCAGCTTCTCTTTGCCAGGGAAATCACTTCGTTTAGGACTAAAAGCCTGGCTTCCACTCCCACACAGGAAGTTCTGCCCTCACCTGGAAGCACTTTCTTTTCACATGGCCAGGTGTGACTCCCTACCCTTTCTGCCCTCCCAGGACATTGATTGATCCTGTCTTAGGCAGGGCTAGTGGGCCCATAGAATTGGATAAATGTGAACTCAGGGAATGGGGAAGGCTGAGCTTCCTCTTTAGGACTGAGGGAAGATACTGGCTTTGAAGAGAGCTGGTGAAAATCCCCAGAGGACAAGATATTTGGTTTCAGGATAAGAAACTAGGTGCACCACCCCCCTTAACTATTTATGAATCAAAATGTTTGTAATTTAAGATTTTTAATGAAGGAGAATGAACATTTGTAGAGTCTCTGGTTTTGTCAATGCACGTCTTCATGTCTTTTCTTCAAGTATACTTGAGGCTGGGAATGAGTTTGGGGTACAGAGTTGTGTGCTTATTCCCCATGAAAATATGACATTGGTAAATCAAGTCCTCTTTTCCCTTTGACATTCTCTCTTACCACAGAAAAACAGTTGATCTTCATGGGTGTAATGAGAGGTAGGAGGGGGCTTCATAACATTTTAAAACCTGCTCTGGGCTGGGCTCGGTGGCTCAGCCTGTAATCTCAGCACTTCAGTAGGCCAAGGAGAGTGGATTGCCTGAGCCCACAGGTTCGAGACCAACCTGGGCAACTTGGTAAGACCTTGTCTCTACAATAAATCAAAAAATTTAGCTGGGCGTGGTAGTACGTGCCACTTAGAAGGCTGAGGCAGAAGGATTGCCAGAGCCCAGGAGGTCAATGCTGAGGTGACTTTGAGCATGCCAACTGCACTACAGCCTGGGTGACAGAGTAAGACTGACTCAAAAAAAAAAAAAAACCTGCTCTGTTTTATATTTCTAAGATGGGGTGGGATGGTGTCCTCCGTGAAACAAAACAAGTGTGTAAAATGCAGATGGGAAGGCTGTCCCAGGCTGGCCTGGCAGGGAAGTGAGCACTTACTATGGCTGATTACATGAGAAAATAACCCTGAGAGATGCTTGTGAAAAGAATCTGGGCAACCTGCAGATGAGTGAGAAGACCTCAGCTTTGCCCAATGTGGAAAGAAAATGCAAGCCTAGATGAGATGTTAAGACTGGGATAAGGCCGGGCTCGGTGGCTCAGCCTATAATCCCAGCATTTTGGGAGGCCGAGGCGAGTGGATTGTCTGAGCCTGCAGGTTCGACAGCTGCCCAGGCAACTTGGCGAGACCTCATCTCTAAAATAAATCAAAAATAAGCCGGGCGTGGTAGCGCACATCTGTGGTTCCAGCTACTTGGAAGACTGAGGTGGAAGGATTGCTGGAGCCCAGCAGGTCCAGGCTGCAGTGGCCAGAAGCATGCCACTGCACTCCAGTCTGGGAGACGGAGTGAGACTGCAACTCAAAAAAAGACTGGGATGAGGTCATAATAATTTGCAGTTGGAGGTTTATTTTACTTTCAACTGCTTCTTTGAGAAATGTTATGGTAGTTCAGGTGAAGCTAACTCACACCTGTAACCCCAGCACTTTGGGAGGTTGGGGTGGGAGGATTACCTGAGCCCACACGATCAAGGCTGTGGTGAGCCAAGATTGCACCACTGCACTCCAGTCTGGGTGACATAGCAAAACTGTCTCAGAAAAAGAAATTTTAGGATAATTTATTATATCTGATGTGATAAATAGAATAATTTTAATATATCAAGAAATAGGATAATTTTTTTTTTTTGAGTTGGAGTCTCACTCTGTCACCCAGACTGGAGTGCAGTGGCACGCTCCCAGCCACCAGTCTCTACCTGCTGGGCTCCGGCGATGCTTCCACCTCAGCCTTCCAAGTAGCTGGAACTACAGGCGCGCGCTACCACGCCTGGCTAATTTTTGATTTATTGTAGAGATGAGGTCTCGCCAAGTTGCCCAGGCGGGTCTCGAACCCACGGGCTCAGGCAACCCCCTCACCTCAGCCTCCCAAAGCGCAGGATTACAGGCTGAGCCACCGAGCCCGGCTAGGATAATTTATTTTTGTCCAGGATTTGTGATCAGTAAGGCAATACTTAATTTTTTTTTCTTTTGAGTTGGAGTCTCACTCTGTTGTCCAGGCTGGAGTGAAGTGGCATGCTCATGGCCACCATAGCCTTGACCTGCTGTGCTCAGGCCAGCATTCCACCTCAGCCTTCTGAGTAGCTGGAACTATCGGCACGCTCCACCACACCCAACTAATTTTGGATTTATTGTAGAGATGAGGTCTCCCCAAGTTGCCCAGGCTGGTCTTGAACCCGTGGGCTCAAGCAATCCTCTCACCTCGGCCTCCCAAATTGCCGGGATTATAGGTGTGAGCCACCGTGCCCGGCCCTTAAATTTTTATGTGTGGACATTTTCTTTCTTTTTTTTTTTTTTTGAGTTGGTGTCTCACTCTGTCGCCCAGACTGGAATGCAGTGGCACACTCCTGGCCACCGCAGCCTCGACCTGCTGGGCTCCAGCGATCCTTCTGCTTCAGCCTTCCAAGTAGTCGGGACTACAGGCGTGCTCCACCACACCCGTCTATTTTTGATTTATTGTAGAGATGAAGTCTTGCCAAGTTGCCCGGGTGGATCTCGAGCCCACAGGCTCAGGCAATCCACTTGCCTCAATCTCCCAAAGTGCTGGGATTACAGACTGAGCCACCGTGCCTGGCCCTTAATTGTTTATGTCTAGACATTTTCAAAAACACCCAAAGGAAGAGAAAATATTTTAATGAACCCCATGTACCCAACATCAGGGTTCAACAGTTATCAAAATGATGGCACATTTGTATTTTCTGTTCCTTTTTTCTTTTCCTTTGCTAAAGTACTTTAAAGCAAATCTCAGACCTCATGATAGTCACTCCTACATTATTAAGCACGCATCTCATTCTTTAATATGAGCATCATATATAACTATAATGCCATGGCACACCCAAAAAATTAATAACTATGGTATCATCTAATACCCAGTCAATATTCAAATTTCACCAACTGTCTCAAAATGTCTTTTTTTTTTGAGTTGGGGTGTCATTCTGTCACCCAAGCTGGAGTGCAATGGCATGCTCATGGCCACTGCAGCCTTGACCTGCTGGGCTTCCCTGCTGGGCTCCCCTGCTGGGCTCCCCTGCTGGGCTCCAGCAATCCTTCCGCCTCAGCCTTCCGAGTAGCTGGAACTACAGGCACACGCTATCATGCCCTGCTAATTTTTTGATTTATTGTAGAGATGAGGTCTTGCCAAGTTGCCCAGGCTGGTTTCGAACCCTTGAGCTCAGGCAATCCTCTCACCTTTGCCTCCCAAAGTGCTGGGATTACAGGCTTGAGTCACTGCACCCAGCCTTCAAAAATGTCTTATAGTTGAATTGTTCAAAACAAGACTCAAGCCGGGCTCGGTGACTCAGCCTGTAATCCCACACCTTGGGAGGCTGAGGTGAGTGAATTGCCTGAGGCCGCGGGTTCTCAACCCGCCTGGGGAACTTGGCGAGACCTCATCTCTACAATAAATCAAAAATTAGCCGGGCGTGGTAGCGCGCGCCTGTAGTTCCAGCTACTTGGAAGGCTGAGGCGGAAGGATCGCCGGAGCCCAGCAGGTTGAGGCTGCGGTGGCCGGGAGTGGCCACTGCACTCCAGTCTGGGTGACAGAGTGAGACTCCAACTCAAAAAAAACAAAAAAAAGCAAAACAAGATTCAAAGAGAGTCTACATATTGCTTCTATTTTATTTTTTTTAGAGATAGGTTCTCACTGTGTTTCCCATACTGGTCTCAAACCTTGGCTTCAGGCTGAGAGTAGTGACCACGCCTGTAATCCCGGCACTTTGAGAGGCTGAGGCAAGAGGATTGCTTGAGCTCATGAGTTCAAAACCAGCCTGGGTAACCTGGTGAGACCTCATCTCTGCAATAAATAAATAAATAAATAAATAATTAGCTGGACGTGGTGGCACACGCCTGTAGTTCCAACTACTTGGAAGGCTGAAGTAGAAGGATCACCTGAACACAGCAGGTTGAGGATATGGTGGCCATGAGCGTGCCACTGCACTCCAGCCTGGACAACAGAGTAAGACTCCAACTCAAAAAAACAAACAATTAAAAAAAAAAAAAAAAACCACTTCCGGGTTCAGGCAACCCTTCTGCCTCAGCCTCCTGAGTAGCTGGGATTACAGTCATACACTACTATACCAGGCTCACATTGCATTTTGATATCTCTTACATCTCTTAATCTGCAATAGTCCACCTCTCTTTTTTTTTCCTTTTACTTTTTTTTCAATGCCAACTATGCAGAGCCAGGATTATTTGTCCTGTAGAACATTCTCTCTGGATTTGTCAGTTTGCTTCCTCAACGTAATTTAATTTCTTCCTATGTCCCTTGGATTTCCAGTTATGAAATCACTGAAGGGTTGGGTGCAATGGATCATGCCTATAACCCCAGTACTTTGGGAGGTGAAGGCAAGAGGATTGCCTGAGCCCAGGGGTTCGAGACCAGCCTGGGCAACTTGGCGAGGACTTGTTTCTACAATAAACCAAAATTAGCCAGGTGTGGTGGCGCACACCTGAGGTTCCAGCTACTTGGAAGGCTGAGGCGGAAGGATTAGCTAAGACCAGCAGGTCAAGGCTACAGTGACTGTGAGCATGCCACTGCATTCCAGCCTGGGCAGCAGAGTGAGACTCCTACTAAAAAAAAGAAAGAAAGAAAGAAAGTAGGCTGGGTGCAATGGCTCATGCCTTCCAAGTAGCTGGAACTATAAGTGTGTGCCACCATGCCTGACTAATTTTTTGGTTTATTGTAGAGATGAGGACTTGCCAAGTTGCCTAGGCTGGTCTCGAACCCGTGGGCTCAGGCAATCTTCTCACCTCGGCCTCCCAAAGTGCTGGGATTATAGGCATGAGCCACTGCACCCAGCCCCAATTTTTTTTTTTAATTAGCCAGGTGTGGTGGCACGCACCTGTAGTTTCATCTACTTAGGAGACTGAGACAGAAGAATCCCTTGAGCCCAGGAGTTGGAGGCTGCAGTGAGCTATGATTGCACCACTGCACTCCAGCCTGGGCAACAGAGTGAGACCCCAATTCTAAAAATAGATAGATAAGGAAGTGACCACCCACTTTCCTTCTTCATAGCCAAGAACTCCCAGCTTAGAGAGATGATTCTCAAGGACCTTCTCTTCTCTCCTCCTCCTCTCATCCCCAGAAAGGAGATGTGGAGCTCATTATAAGCCAGAGCTACAGCCAGGTACGGTAGCTCACCCCTATAATCTCAGAAAGTTGAGAGGCTGAGACGAGAGGATTGCCTGAGCCCAGGAGTTTGAGACCAGCCTGGACAACGTGGAGAGACCTCGTCACTACAATAAAAATCAAAATAAATAAAATAAAATAAAAATAAACCAGAGCCACGGGCCCTGCTCCAAACCTGCAGATTTAGTATCTTTAGAATCAGGGTCCCAAAGTCTGCATTTTTAATAGGAACTACAGGGGAGTGTAATCCTGGGATCCCTGTGCTGCACTTTGAGAAACATTCTCTTAGCTGGGTAGCCTAGACATAGGAAGAGTAGATTTCTTTTTTTTTGAGTCTGAGTCTCACTCTGTCGCCCAGGTTGGAGGGCAGTGGCATGCCCACGGCCACCACAGCCTGCTGGGCTCAGGTGATCCTTCCACCCGAGCCTTCCAAGTAGCTAGAACTACAGGTGTGCGTCACCAAGCCTGGCTAATTTTCTGATTTATTGTAGAGACAAGGTCTCGTCTTGTTGCCCGGGTTGGTCTCAAACCTGTGGGCTCAGGCAATCCTCTCGCCTTCTCCCAAGGTGCTGGGATTGCAGACATGAGCCACCACTCCCAGCCTAGGAAGAGTAGATTTCAAGAAACACTGAAGAAATATCTCGAAGAGAAAATTTCAGGCAGGAACAATGGCTCACTTCCATAATCCCAGCATTTTGGGAGGCTGAGGTGAGAGGACTGCCTGAGCCCACGGGTTCGAGACCAACCTGGGCAAGTTGGTGAGACCTTATCTCTGCAATAAATCAAAAAATTAGCCAGGCATGGTGGCAAATGCCTGTAGTTCCAGCTACTTGGAAGGCTGAAGCGGAAGGATCACCTGAGCCCAGCTGGTCGAGGCTGCGGTGGCCGTGAGTGTGCTGCTACACTCTAGCCTGGGCAACAAAGTGAGACTCCAACTAAAAAAAAAAGAGAGAGAGAGAGAAAATTTCAAGGAAGAATTTTGTATCTAAAGAAACCAATAACTGCTTTAGGAGGCTGACATGAGACAATTGCCTGAGCTCACAGGTTCGAGGCCAGCCTGGACAACTTGGTGAGCCCTCATCTCTACAGTAAATCTAAAATATTAGCTGGGCATTGGTGGTGCATGCCTGTAGTTCCAGCTACTTGGAAGGCTGAGGCAGAAGGATCCCCTAAGCCCAGCAGGTCAAGGCTGTGGTGGCCATGAATGTGCCACTGCATTCCAGCCTGGGGGACAGAGTGAGTCTCCAACTCAAAAAAAAAAAGAAATCAGCTGGGATCGGTGGCTCAGCCTGTAATCCCGCGCCTTGGGAGGCTGAGGTGAGTGGATTGCCTGAGCCCGCAGGTTCGAGACCCACCTGGGCAACTTGGCGAGACCTCATCTCTACAATAAACCAAAAAATCAGCCGGGCGTGGTAGCGCATGCCTGTAAATTCCGGCTACTCGGAAGGCTGAGGCGGCAGGATCGCTGGAGCCCAGTGGGTCGAGGCTGCGGTGGCCGAGAGCAGCCACTGCACTCCAGTCTGGGCAACAGAGTGAGACACCAACTCAAAAAAAAAAAAAAGAAATCAATAACTGAAATAGCTGACAAGTATTTACCTTGGCATAATGAATGCCTGCCACATCACCTGGCATGTGGTGGGTGCTTAGTTCATAAGGAAAGACATGTTCAGAATGGGTAAAGTATTCCACCAGTGGTTCTCAAAGTGTCCCAGGATGGGCAGCAGCACTACCTGGGAATGTGTTAGAAATGCTTAGGCAGGCCGGGCTCAGTGACTCAGCCTGTAATCCCAGCACTTTGGGAGGCTGAGGTGAAAGGATTACCCGAGACTACGGGTTCAAGACCAGCCTGGGCAACTTGGTGAGACCTCGTCTCTACAATACATGAAAAAATTAGCCGGGCGTATAGTTCCAGCTACTTGGAAGGCTGAGGCAGAAGGATCGCCTGAGCCCAGCAGGTTGACACTGGGTGGCCGTGAGCGTGCCATTGCACTCCAGCCTGGGTGATGGAGTGAAACTCCTATTCAAACAAAAGAAAGAAAGAAATGCTTGACCAAGCCAGGTGTGGTGACACACACCTGTAGTCCCAGCTACTCAGGAGTCTGAGGCAGGAGGATTCTCTGAGCCCAGGAGTTTGAGACTATAGTGAGCTCTGATGTCCCACTGTACTCTAGTTTGGGAGACAGAGGGAGACCACATCTCTTAAAAAAGAGAAAAAAAGAGAAAAGAAAGGAGGCAGGCGTAGTGGCTCATGCCTATAATCCCAGCACTTTGGGAGGCCGAGGTGAGAGGATTGCCTGAGCCCACAAGTTCGAGCCTGGGAAACTTGTTTCCAGCCTGGGAAACTTGGCAAGACTTCATCTCTACAATAAATCAAAAAATTCAGCCGGGCTCGGTGGCTCAGCCTGTAATCCCAGCACTTTGGGAGGCCGAGGTGAGTGGATTGCCTGAGCCCGCGGGATCGAGACCTGCTTGGGCAACTTGGCGAGACCTCATCTCTACAATAAATCAAAAAATTCAGCCGGGCTCGGTGGCTCAGCCTGTAATCCCAGCACTATGGGAGGCCGAGGTGAGTGGATTGCCTGAGCCCGCGGGATCGAGACCTGCCTGGGCAACTTGGCGAGACCTCATCTCTACAATAAAAATCAAAAAATTGGCTGGGCGTGGTAGTGCACGCCTGTAGTTCCAGCTACTTGGAAGGCTGAGGTGGAAGCATCACCTAAGTCCAGCTGGTTGAGGCTGTGGTGACCGTGAACAGCGTGCTGCTGCGCTCCACTGCAGCCTGTGCATCAGAGTAAGACTCCAACTCAAAAATAAATGAAGATTCATTAAAAAAAGAAAAAAGAGCCAGACTCGGTGGCTCAGCCTGTAATCCCAGCGCTTTGGGAGGCTGAGGTGAGTGGATTGCCTGAACCCGTGGATTCGAAACCCACCTGGGCAACTTGGCGAGACCTCATCTCTACAATAAATCAAAAAATCAGCCGGGCATGGTAGTGCGTACCTGTAGTTCCGGCTGAGGCGGAAGGATCGCCGGAGCCCAGCAGGTCGAGGCTGCGGTGACCGGGAGTGGCCACTGCACTCCAGTCTGGGCGATGGAGTGAGACTCCAACTCAAAAAAAACCCCCAAAAAAACAAAAAAGAAAAGAAAGGAAACAGAAGATAAGTTTAAAAGTTCGCCCATTGAACATTTACTTAGAGCAATAAAGCATGTAATTGAAAGATTGATAGTCTAAAAGCGGGTAATGTATTTAAATTTAGAACAGAAAGAACAAGCCACGTAATTGAAAGACTGATGATAATCCACAAGGGGGAAATGTAAATTTAGAATGGAAGGAGCACACAAAACAACTACAGAGCAAAAATAGAACCACTGAGATTATTGAAATGCAACAAACTATCCAGTGAATTATCTAAACAGCATTCCAACTGAGATCAGAACTAAAACAAGTTAAAATCCTTTAGCTTTTCAAACTGCCTACTTTGAATCGCCAGCGGGATTCACAATAGCAAGGAGTTCTGTGGTATAATGATTAGCACCCTGGACTCTGAATCCAGCAATTCCAAGTTCAAGTCTCTATGGAACCTACTCTATATTGGTCAGGCGTAGTGGTTCATGCCTATAGTCCCAGCTACTTGGGAGGCTGAGGCGGAAGGATCATCTGAGTTCACAAGGTCAAGCTGCGATTGCATAATTACAGGAGGTCAAGACTGCTCACAGTGAGCAATAATCGTGCCACTGCACTCTAGCCTGGGCGACAGAGACCCCTACTCAAAACACACACACACACACACACACACACACACACACACACACACACACACACTAAAGGTGGCTCCACCTTGTACTCTGGTCATTACACAGGCAGTGAAAATTCTGGACTTTGCCAGATGCTTTGTGGATATAGTGGCTCATGCCTGTAATTCCAATACTTTGGGAGGCTGAGGCGGGAGAATCACTTGAGCCCAGGAGTTCAAGACCAGCCTGGGCAGCATAGCGAGATCGCGTCTCTACAAAAAAAATTTTTTTTGCAGGGCACAGTGGCTCAAACCTGTAATCCCAGCACTTTGGGAGACTGAGGCAAGAGGACTGCCTAAGCTCAGGGATTTGAGACCAGTCCAGGCAATCTGGTGACACCTTGTCTCTACAATAAATTAAAATATAAGCCGGGTGTGGTAGCGCACGCCTGTAGTTCCAGCTACTTGGAAGGCTGAGGTGGAAGGATCACCTGAGCCCAGCAGGTCAAGGCTGCAGTGGCCGTGAGCCTGCCACTGCATTCCAGCCTGGGTGACAGAGTGAGACTCCAACTCAAAAAAAAATTTTTTTTTTAATTAACTAGGAGTAATGGTACATGCCTATAGTTTGAAGCCACAGTAAGTGATGATCGTACCACTGCACTGTAGCCTGGGCGACAGAGACCCCTACACACACACACACACACACACACACACACACACACACACACACACACTCAAAATAAAGGCTTCTCCACCTTGTATTCTGGTCATTTCACAGGCAGTGAAAATTCCAGACTTTCTCAGACACTTTGTGGGTGCGGTGGCTCATGCCTGTAATCATGGCACTTTGGGAGGCCAACGCGAGTGTTGCTTGAGCCCAGAAGTTCAAGACTAGTCTGGGCAGCATAGCAAGACCCCACTGCACTCTAGTCTGGATGACAGACACCTATTCAAAAAAAGAGTATACACACACACACACCAAATAAAGACTGCTCCACTTTGTATTCTGGTCATTACTCAGAAAATTCTGGACTTTGCCAGATGTTTTCTGGGCACAGTGGCCCATACCTGTAACCCCAGCTCTTTGGGAGACAGAGGTGGAAGGATTGCTTGAGCCCAGAAGTTTGAGACCAGCCTAGGCAGCATAGCGAGACCTTGTCTCTAAAAAAAAAAAAAAAATTTTTTTTAATTCACCAGGAGTGGTGGCACACACTTGTACTTTGAGGTTGCAGTGAGTCATGATCATGACACTGCAATCTAGCCTGGACGACAGAGTGTGACTATGACTTCAAAAAAAAAAAAAAAGAAAAGGAAGTTCTGTGGTTTCACTACCTGTGGTCTGGATTCGACTCCTGGTGAGGAAATCAGTCCCTTTTGATTTGACATTTATGTGGCTTTTGGGGTGTGCACTCATCTCTTTGGAGATGCCTTATACATTCTTGTTTAAGTCACACCTTTTGTATTGTTGTTGCTGTTTTCTTTCTTTTTTTTTTTTTTGTGGGAATCTCACTCTGTTGCCCAGACTAGAATGCAGTGTCACATTCACAGCCACTGCAGCCTCAAACTGCTGGGCTCAGGTGATCCTTCTGCTTCAGCCTTCCAAGTAGTTGGAACTACAGGCATGCACAACCATGCCCAGCTAATTTTTGTATTTTATTGCAGAGATGAGGTCTTGACATGTTGCCTAGGCTAGTCTCAAACCTATGGACTCAGGCAAGCCTCTCGCCTCCACCTCCCAAAGTGCTGGGATTACAGGCCTGAGCTACCGCACCTGTCTCTTTTTCTTTTTGAGTCAGAGTCTCACTCTGTCACCCAGGCTGCAGGGCAATGGCACGCTCACAGCCACCGCAGCCTCAATTTGCTGGGCTCAGGTGATCCTTCTGCCTCAGTCTTCCAAATAGCTAGAACTACAGGCGTGCGCCACCACTCCTGGCTAATTTTTTTGATTTATTGTAGAGATAAGGCCTCGAAAAGTTGTCCAGGCTGGTCTTGAACTCCTGGGCTCAGGCTATCCTCTAGCCTCCATCTCCAAAAGTGCTGGGATTGCAGCCACGAGTCACCACAGTAGGCCCAAGTCATGACTTTGGTTAAGGTTTATTGGTTTCACTTGGGAGGGTACCTTTGGTTCAAAAGAATAAGCCAGAAATATCAGCTGTTTTCCTTGGCTAAAATCTAATAATAAGAGATTTAGGCCAAATGTGATGATTCATGCCTATAGTCCCAGCTATTCCGGTGGCTGAGGCAGGAGGATGACTTGAGTCCAGGAGTTCGAGGCTGCAGTGAGCTATGACTGAGCCACTGCACTCCAGTCACTGCACTCAAGGTGACAGAGGGAAACTCCCGACTCTTAAAAAGAGAAAAAGTTAAAACGATATTTTTAAAGAGTTTTACAGTTACACACATCATCTTAATTAAACTTATTAAGAGGAGTGGTGGCTCAAGCCTGTAATCTCAGCACTTTGGTAGGCGAGAGGATTACCTGAGCTCAGGGGTTTGAGACCAGCCTGGGCAACTTGGTGAGACCTTGTCTCTAAAATAAATCAAAAAATATTAACCAGGAGTGGTAGCACACGCTTGTAGTTCCAGTTACTTGGAAGGCTGAAGCAGAATGATTGCCTGAGCCCAGTAGGTCAAGGCTGTGGTGGCTGTGAGCATGCCACTGTGCTCTAGCCTGAGCAACAAAGTGAGACTCCAACTCAAAAAAGAGAGAGAAAATTTCAGGAAGAATTTTGTGACTATAGAAACCAATAACCGCAAGAGTTGGCAAGAACCAAACCTGCTCTATTTACCTCAGCATGATGAATGCCTGCCACAACACCCAGCACATGATGGGTACTTCATTCATAAGGAAAGACATGTTCAGAATGGATAAAGGGTTCTGCCAGTGGTTCTCAGTGTCCCAGGATGGGCAGCAGCATTACCTGGGAATGTATTCGAAACATTTAGACTGGGCATGGTGGCTTAAGCCTATAATCCCTGCACTTTGGGAGGCCAAGGCCAGGGGATTGCCTGAGCCCATGGGTTCGAGAACAGCATGGGCAACTTGGTGAGACCTCGTCTCCACAAGAAATGAAAAAATTAGCCGGGTGTGGTAGCACATGCCTGTAGTTCTGGCTACTTGGAAGGCTGAGGCAGAAGGATCTCCTGAGCACAGCAGGTCGAGGCTGCAGTGGCTGTGAGTGTGCCACTGCACTCCAGCCTGAGCAATAGAGTGAGACCCCAACTCAAAATAAAACAGAATAAAATAAAATGAAATAGTTATTAAAGACACATATAGCCGGGCTTGGTGGCTCAGTTTGTAATCCCAGCACTTTGGGAGGCTGAGGTGAGTGGACTGCCTGAGCCTGCGGGTTTGAGACCAGGCCGGGCAGCTTGGCGAGACCACGTCTCTACAATAAATGAAAATATTAGCTGGGCATGGTAGTGCACACCTGTCATTCCAGCTACTTGGAAGTCTGAGGTGGAAGGATCACTGGAGCCCAGCAGTTCGAGGCTGGGATGGCCATGGGCGTGCCACTGCACTCCAGCCTGGACAACGAAGTGAGACTCCAATTCAAAAAAAAAAAAAAATACAGCTGGGCTCGGTGACTCAGCCTGTAATCCCGCGCCTTTGGGAGGCTGAGGTGAGTGGATTGCCTGAGCCCGCAGGTTCGAGACCCAACTGGGAAGGCAAGACCTCATCTCTACCATAAATCAAAAAATGAGCCGGGCGTGGTAGCGCGCGCTTGTACTTCCAGCTACTCGGAAGGCTGGGGTGGAAGGATCGCCAGAGCCCAGCAGGTCGAGGCTGCGGTGGCCGGGAGCGGCCACTGCACTCCAGTCTGGGCGACATAGTGAGACTCCAACTCAAAAAAAAAAAAAAACATATATAGCTGGATGTGGTGGCTCACACCTGTAATCCCAGCACTTTGGGAGGCTGAGGCGAGAGGATTACCTGAGCTCAGAGATTGCAGAGCAGCATGAGCAAGCAACACAGCGAGACCTCGTCTCTACAATAAATTCAAGAATCAACCGTGCACCGTGGCACGTACCTGTCGTCCCAGCTACTTGGAAGGCTGAGACAGAAGGATTGCCTGAGCCCAACAGGTCAAGGCTGCAGTGGCTGTAAGCATGTCACTGCACTCCAACCTGGGCACAGAGTGAGACTCCAACTCAAAAAAAAAAAGAATTTTTCACGCATTTACTTCACTTCTACTTCTCCTTTTTCTTTCTTCCTTTTTGCCATCTTACTTTGGCATTTATTTTAACCCTCCTCCAAAACACAGTGGCGGCAGTGAGAGGATTGCCTGAGCTCAGAGGTTCAAGACCAGCGTGGGCAAGTTGGTGAGACCTTGTCTCTACAATAAATCAAAAATTAGCAGGGCATGGTGGCACACACCTGTAGTTTCAGTCACTGGGAAGGCTAAGGTGGAAGGATCGTCTGAGCCCAACAAGTGAGGTTGCAGTAGCCATGAGCATGCCACCGCACTCCAACCTGGGTGACAGAGTGAGACTCTGACTAAAAATAATAATAAAATAAAATAAAGTTTGATGATAGCATCAGCTGTGTAGAACAGATAGATTTCAGTCTGTTCCATTTACAGAGATACAGTTTGAATTCAACTGTCCTGCTATTTTATTAATTTTTTCTTTTTTTTTTTTAGTTGAAGTCTCACTCCAGGCTGGAGTGCAGTGGCATGCTCATGGCTACTGTAGCCTCGGCCTGCTGGGCTCAGGTGACCCTTCCATCTCAGCCCTCCAAGTAGCTGGAACTATAGACATGCACCACAATGCCCAGCTGATTTTTCTTGACTTATTGTAGAGACGAGGTCTCAACAACTTGCCCAGGTTGGTCTCGAACCCCTGGGCTCAGGCAATCCTATCCTCTCACCTCCACCTCCCAAAGTGCTGGGATTGCAGGTGTGAGCCACTATGCACGGCCCATTTTATTTATTTATTTTTTTGAGTTGAACTCTCACTGTGTTGCCCGGGCTGAAGTGCAAAGGCACGCTCACAGCCACTGACTGCAGCCTCGACCTGCTAGGTCAGGTGATCTTTCTGCCTCAGCCTGCTGGGTCAGGTGATCCTTCCCCAGGCAATCCTCTCACCTCTGCCTCCCAAATTGCCGGGATTATAGGCGTGAGCAACTGTACCCAACCTTATTAATTTTTTTAGTGGCAGGATCTCCCTGCATCTCCCAGAGTAGACTGGAGTGGACTGATCATGGCTCACTGCAGCCTCAACTCCTAGGCTCAAATGATCCTTCCATCTCAGCCTTCCAAGTATCTGGGATGCAAGCACGCATGCATGGCCACCACACCCAACTAACTTTTGTATTTTTATTTTTGTGGAGACAGAGTCTCATTATGCTGTCCGGGCTGGTCTCAAACCCCTGACCTTAAGCAATCCTTTTACCTGGGCCTCCCAAAGCTCTGGGATTACAGATGTGAGCCACTACAGCTGGCCCCAACGGTCCTTTTAAACCATTGAGTTTTATATAACTCATGGCTAAAGTTCTAAAACTAAAGCTATAAAATCTTTTTTTGCATCTGTCTATATTTTTGTGCATACGTGTCTGTTTATACATTGTCTAGGGTACCAAATTGGCTATAAATAAAGGAGAACTCTGGCCAGGCATGGTGGCTCATGCCTATAATCCCAGCACTTTGGAAGGCTGAGGTGAGAGAATTGCCTGAGCTCATGGGTTTGAGACCAGCCTGGGAAATTTGGCCAGACTTCATCTCTATAATAAATAAAATTTTAAAAAAATTAGCCAGGCATGGTGGCACATGCCTGTAGTTGCAGCTACTTGGAAGGCTGAAGCTGAAGGATCACCTGAGCCCAGTAGGTTGAGGCTGCAGTGGCTGTGAGTGTGCCATTGCACTCCAGCCTACGCGACAGAGTGAGGATCCAACTCAAAAAAACAAAAAAAGAGAACTCATGAATTAAGCAAATAATCCCAAATGCTATTCAAGTTCATGTGATTTAATTATCTTTTGGCAGATGGAACTAGTCTAGTACTATTGGTTTGATGGGAATGGCTATGCTTTCTGAGTTATCAGCAAAATGTACTCTTATTTAAGGTTCATGCCTTTTATGATATTTGCCTGGTGTGCAATAATGTAAAATTAATGGAAAATTTAGCTTGTGGTGGCTGTTATCTATAATCCCACCTACCTGGGAAGCTGAGGCAGAAGATTGCTGGAGCCCAAGAGTTTGAGGCTGCAGTGAGCTACGATTGTACCACTATACTCCAGCCTGGGAGAAGAGCAAGACTCCATCTCTAAAAAAGAAAATTTCTTTTAGTTAAAAAAATTTAGGCTGGGCATGGTGGCTCACACCTGTAATCCTTCTCAAGAAACAGAGAAGGGAGGATTGTTTGAGACCTGGAATTTGAGACCATCCTGGGCAAGATGCCATTTCTCCAAAAAATTAAAAAAAAACTAGCCAGGCATGGTTGTACACTAATTAGAGCTAAGTAGTCCCAGCTACTCGGGAGGCTGAGTCAGGACGGTTACTTGAGCCCAGGAGTTCAAGGCTGCATAGCTATGATCATACCACTACACTTCAGCCTGGGTAACAGAGTGAGAGACCCAGTCTCTAAAAAAACAAAAACAAAACAAAACTAGAGAAAGAAAGAGAGAGAGAATAAATTAATTGAATGGATGAAAATGGGATAAAACTTTGTAAATGAACCATTGGTAATGGTTATGTTTTGTAATATGTTTACTTGAGAAATTTTCTCAAATCTCTTTAGTAAGCCAGGTGCAGTGGCTCAGGCCTGTAATCTCAGCACTTCGGGAGGCAGAGGCAAGAGGATTGCCTGAGCCCACAGGTTCAAGATCAGCCTGAGCAACATGGGGAGACCTTGTCTCTACAATAAATCAAAAAATTAGCCGGCTATAGTGTCACACACCTGTGGTTCCAGCTACTTGGAAGGCTGAGGCAGAAGGATCCCCTGAACCCAGCAGATGAAGGCTGCAGTGGCTGTGAGCATGTCATTGCACTCCAGCCTAGGTGACAGAGTGAGATTCTGACTAAAAAAAATATTCGGGCCGGGCTCGGTGGCTCAGCCTGTAATCCCGCACTTTGGGAGACCGAGGTGAGTGGATTGCCTGAGTCTGCAGGTTCGAGACCCACCTCGGCAACTTGACGAGCCCTCATCTCTACAATAAATCAAAAATTAGCCGAGCATGGTAGCGCGCGTCTTTAGTTCCAGCTACTTGGAAGGCTGAGGCGGAACGATCGCCGGAGCCCAGCAGTTTGAGGCTGCAGTGGCCGGGAGCAGCCACTGCACTCCAGTCTGGGTAACAGAGTGAGACTTCAACTAAAAAAAAAAAAAAAATTTAGATTACTTCCAAATGAGACATTGATTGCTGAATATAAATTTAGACTTTTGGCTGGGGCTGGGTGTGGGGGATGGAGCAAAGTCTCTGTGGCAGCCTGCTGGGGTCAGGAGATCCTTGCGCCTCAGCCTCCCAAGTAGTTGGGACAACAGTCACGTGCCACCAAGCCCAGCTAATTTTTTAATTTATTGTAGAGATGAGGTCTAGCCAAGTTGCCCAGGCTAATCTCAAACCCCTGATCTCAGAAAATCCTCTCGCCTTGGCCTCCCAAAGTGCTGGGACCACAGGCATGAGCCACGGCGTCTGGCTAATATATGAAATTAAAACTGCCATATAGGCAGGGCTCGGTGGCTCAGTCTGTAATCCCAGCACTTTGGAAGGCCGAGGTGAGTGAATTGCCTGAGCCCGCGGGTTCGAGACTAGCCCAGACAACTTGATGAGACCTTGTCTCTACAATAAAAAAAATAGCCGGGCAGGGTAGCACGCGTCTATAGTTCTAGCTACTCGGAAGGCTGAGGAGGAAGAATCGCTGGGGCCCAGAACGTCGACGCTGGGGTGGCCGTGAGAGTGTGTCACTGCACCCCAACCTGGGTGAAGGAGTGAGACACCAACTCAAAAAAAAATACCTGCCATATATAAAACAAACAATTCTATTTGCAAAGTGTATCCTTCCACCTCAGGCTTCCAAATAGCTGGAACCACAGGCACGTACTACCATGCCCAGCTTCACTTTTTTTAAAAATTGGGATTTCACTGTGTCACCCAGACTAGAGGGCAGTGGCACCATTACGACTCACCGCAGTTTTGACCTCCTGTGCTCAAGCAATCCTCCCTTCTCAGCCTCTAAAGTAGCTGGGTCTACAGGTGCACACCACCACGCCCAGTTAATTTTTTCATTTTTTTGTAGAGATGAAGTCACTATGTGATCTAGGCTGGTCTTGAACTCTTGGGTTCAAGCAATCCTTTTGCCTTGACCTTCCAAAGTGCTGGGATGACAGGCCAGAGCAACTGCACCAAGACTTCTTGTTGCATTTTATGCAAATAATCAGGCCAAAAATAATACTATGCCGGGCTCGGTGGCTCAGCCTGTAATTCCGTGCCTTTGGGAGGCTGAGGTGAGTGGATTGCCTGAGCCCGTGGGTTCGAGACCCATCTGAGCAGGCGAGACCTCATCGCTACAATAAAATTAAAAAATTAGCTGGGCGTGGTAGCGCGCACCTGTAGTTCCAGCTACTCGGAAGGCTGAGGCGGAAGGATCGCTGGAGCCCAGCAGGTAGAGGCTGCGGTGGCCAGGAGCGGCCACTGCACTCCAGTCTGGGAGACAGAGTGAGATTCCAACTCAAACAAAACAAAACAAAACAAAAAACAAATATAATACTATAACTTATTTTACATGTAAATAAGTCCTACTAAAGATTTATCTTTGGTAAAAATGAATAAGTCTAGAAAGAAAAATTACAATTCAGAAAAAATGTATAGTGTACTTATGAGATTATAGTCTTCTCCATTGTTTTTGAGTTTTTGTTATTTTTCTACAATTTGGACTACATCCTAAATTATTTCCTGACTACAACAGGTCTTTTTTTTTTTTGAGTTGGAGTCTCACTCTGTCACCCAGACTGGAGTGCAGTGTCCGCTCCCGGCCACCGCAGCCTCCACCTGCTGGGCTCCGGCGATCCTTCCGCTTCAGCCTTTCAAGTAGCTGGAACTACAGGTGCGCGCTACCACGTCCAGCTCATTTTGATTTATTGTAGAGATGAGATCTTGCCAAGTTGCCGAGGTGGGTCTCAAACCCGCAGGCGCAGGCAATCCACTCACCTCAGCCTCCCAAAGGCGCAGGATTACAAGCTGAGCCACCGAGCCTGGCTTTTTTTTTTTTTTTTTACTGAGTTGGATTCTCACTCTGTCGCCCAGGCTGGAGTGCAATGGCACACTCACGGCCACTTCAGCCTCGACCTGCTGGGTTCAAGTGATCCTTCTGCCTCGGTCTTCCAAGTAGCTGGAACTATAGGCACACATCACCTTGCCTGGATAATTTTTTTGATTTACTGTACAGATGAGGTCTCACCAAGTTGCCCTGAAATAGGGACCAAGCGCTTAATTAACAGACACTGACACCAAAAGTACAAGTTATAAAAAGGAGAGGTTTATTAGCCAAGAGCCGCCCGGCGACCACTTGCCTGCTGGACATGCAAGATCCATAGCAAGGGCCCCCATTTGCTGCAGGGGCTTGCTTAAATGGGGCAAAACCACACTGGGACTTTTCACGTGGGCCAAACTGCAACATCCTGGAGGCCTAGGTACTTTTCAAGCAATGCTAGCGGGGTTCACAGAAGCAAAAAAAGCTGCAAGGTTTACAGAAGCAAAAAAAAAAAAGCTATTAAACAGTTTAACCTAGCCAGCAGGTGCTGTTGCCAGTTTCCAGGAAGGGAACTTTTAACTGTGCAAGGGCTGAGTACATGTTTAACTGTTTAACATGTTTAAATTGTTGAGTTCATACTTAGCCTAATTTTTGACATTGTAGATGTCTTTTTAAGCCCCCTTCCACATTCCCCCCTTTCAGTTGTTCCTGGAGTGAAATCATTGACTCTTCATACAGGGGATTATATTGAGTTCTGAGGACCATTAATTTTACTGATGACACACTATTTTTAACATAATCAAGGAGGCTTTTAACTAAGCAAGACCCTACTGTTATACCTATTAGGAGCAAGAGGAGAGGCCCCACCACTGCCGAGATCAGGGTCGTGAGCCAGGGGGACCAAGAGAAGAGGGACTGATACCAATTTCCTGAGGCTTGTCTCTGCATCTCTCTTTGTTTTAGATTGTCTCTTACCAGGGCAAGAGTGTCTCGGATGATCCTGGATTGGTTTGCATAGAAACAGCACATTTCTCCTAGGGCCATGCATAGCCCTCCCTGCTTCATGAAGAGGAGATCAAGTCCCCTCCTGTTTTGGAGCACGACTTTGGCTAAGAAATTGACTTGCTGTTCTAGGTGGGATATGCTCGACTCCAGGAGTCCTAGGTCCTTATCAACATGTTTACTTAGCTCTTTGAGGTTTTGGTCCCCAGCAACCAGAGAAGTTGTACTTATTGCTATGGACCCTGCAACTCCTAGGCTAATGAGGAGGGGCACTATTATGGGGACCCACTTGGATCGCCCGAGCCCTGAGAGTCCAAGGTGTTCTCGTCCCTCCATTCCTTTATAGATATATACCTGGGGTAGTATATGCACTAAGACACAGATTTCTGCAGTGTCCCTAAAGTATTCTAAAGCAATACAGGGTGTTATACCTTGCGTACAAGCAAACCTTGGTGGTGGGGGGGTGCAACAGCCATGTGGAGGTCTTTAGAGGTTTTTGGATTGGGGATACTTATTACAGAGGCGGTATTACACGACATTTGGTAGGGAGAATTACTTATATTATAAGAGGGAGAATAAAGGCAAGTTCCACGTCCTTGAAGATCTCCCAGAGTAAGGGCCAAGTTTGGTCCCCAGGGACATAGTCCTAAGGACTGAGCTGTAGCAAGGTCAAGAACGCGTACATGCTTTTTGGTGTTGCCTATTGAGGAGTTTACTGAAATTCCTATGTAATAAGGGGGTTGAGGGTCTAGGCATAGCCAAGCAGTCTTTTGTTACTTCAGGCCAAGTGGCATTTGCAAACCGGTAAACAGTGGACAGCATAGGGAGGAAATGAGTTTCATTTCCGGGTGCTAATGTGGTGAATAGGGGAGCAGGACCTTCCCCGAAATTGTAGGGTAGGTAGAACCAGACACCTGGGGCGGTTGGGTTGGGGGTATTCAGAAGGTTCGGGTTTTTGGAGAATCAAGTTGCTGTTGGGACCCATAGGATTTAGGGTGTGGGGGATGGCCTGCCTTTGAATAGTAAACAACATGCCAGGATAGAGTCCTTCAGCATACATTCTGAGCCCCCACGTTTTACCCGTTTCCTATACCTTGCGGATGCTGAGAGCATCCCAAAGTATTATAGTGAGTCTAAGTGGGTTGCATGTTTGTATTTGGCTGCATTGGGAAGCAGCTTTCTCCTGCGTAGGCTTATGTATGGGTCTCGGTTTTTCCAAGGAGCAATAGATTCGCACCCCCATCCAGCACAGTGGTATTGTCCTGCTCTGTGGCAATGGGCTGGTCCTGATGCCGGGCAAGCATAAAAACCAACAGATTTAAGTCCTTTTTCATAAGCTAAGGTGCCGCATTCATCAGTGTGTGTGCCCCCGAAGGTTAGACCTGGCCATAATTTACAAAGGTCAAAATTTTTTTTTTTTGAGTCGGAGTCTCACTCTGTCACCCAGACTGGAGTGCAGTGGCCGCTCCCGGCCACCGCAGCCTCGACCCGCTGGGCTCCGGCGATCCTTCCGCCTCCGCCTTCCAAGTAGCTGGAACTACAGGTGCGCGCTACCACGCTCAGCTAATTTTTTAAAATTTATTGTAGAGATGAGGTCTTGCCAAGTTGCCCAGGCAGGTCTCGAACCCGTGGGCTCAGGCAGTCCTCTCACCTCAACCTTTTGCCCAAAGCGCTGGGATTACAGGCTGAGCCACCGAGCCCGGTTACAAAGGTCAAAATTAAAGACAGGCTGCCCGCTTCCTCTGTAGGTGGCAATTATAGTCCCAGTGACGGTATTTCTCAGTTCCCAGGAATAGTTCCCTGGAGTATAGGGATTACATGGGTTAGGCCAATAGCCTCAAGCTGGGGAAAGTAAGATACTGGGCCGCAAAAGGCTTATCTTTAGAGGATCTTCTCCAGTAGCTGGTTTGATGACTTTCCATGTCTCCAGGGGTGCAGTGGTGGCTGCCTTTACTTGTGAATGATGAATCCAGGGGCAGACACCGCTGACTCTGATGGCTGTAGGAGTAGTAAGGATTACTATGTGGGGCCCTTTCCACCTTGGGGTGAGGGCCTCAGCTTTATACCGGTTTTTTTTGTTGTTGTTGTTTGATTTTTTTTTTAGTTGGAGTCTCACTCGGTCGCCCAGACTGGAGTACAACGGCCACTCCCGCCACTGCAACCTCGCCTGCTGGGCTCCGGCAATCCTTCCGCCTCAGCCTTCCAAGTAGCCGGAATTACAGGCATGTGCTACCACGCCCGGCTGATTTTTTTTTTTTAATTGTAGAGATGAGGTCTCACTGCCCAGGTGGGTCTCAAACCCGCGGGCTCAGGCAATCCACTCACCTCAGCCTAATGTAATCCCAAAGGCGCGGGATTACATGCTGAGCCACCAAGCCCGGCTAGCTTTGTACCGTTTTATCCAGACCTGGTCACCAGGCTGGAATGGTTGTGGATGTTCTGGAACTGGTTTCCGGAAGGCTGCCTGCACGGTCTCAGTGACAGCTTGCTGAACACTTTGAAGAGTCTGCAGTGACTGAAGCAAATTATGGTTAGACAGTTCTAGTGCTTTTTCCAGTCCAATTTTTGGAAGTAACAGCAGGGGCTGTCCAAACAGAATTTCAAAAGGGGTTAGACCCTTGATGTAATGGGTACACCTTGCCCTTAAGAGGGCATAGGGAAGGAGTGTTACCCAACCTTTGCTGGTCTCCAGGGTTAATTTGGTCAAGGTCTCTTTAAGTGTCCGATTTTTTTTTTTTTTTACCTGTCCTGAACTCTGGGAATGATAAGCACAATGTAAGTTCCAATTTATTCCCAAGGTTTTTGCGACAGAGTGAGACTCCAACTCAGAAAAAAAAAAGAAATAAGCCGGGCTCGGTGGCTCAGCCTGTAATCCCGCGCCCTTTGGGAAGCTGAGGTAAGTGGATTGCCTGAGCCCGCGGGCTCGAGACCCACCTGGGCAGGTGAGACCTCATCTCTACAATAAAATCAAAAAATTAGCTGGGTATGGTGGCACGCGCCTGTAATTCCGGCTACTGAGAAGGCTGAGGTGGAAGGATCGCTGGAGCCCAGCAGGTTGAGGCTGCGGTGGCCGGGAGCAGCCACTGCACTCCAGTGTGGGCGACAGAGTGAGACTCCAACTCAAAAAAATAAAATAAAATAAAAACAGAAATAAATGCTGGGCCATTATCTGAGCCTATTGAGATAGGTAGACCATATCTTGGTATGAAGTTGTTTAAAAGTTTTTTTTTTACTGTTACAGAAACAGTTTCAGTTTTTGTAGGAAATGCCTTGACCCATCCTGAGAAGGTGTCTACCAAGACCAATAAGTATTTATATCCATATTGCCCAGGTTTGACTTCTGTAAAGCCTATTTTCCAATGTCTCCCAGGGGTTAGTCCCCTACCTCGGACCCCTTGGGTGGATACACTGACCTTAGCATTATTAGTCTGCTGGCATGACACGCAGCCTTGAATGAGCTCCTGGGCAAGCTGGTCCAGATGAGGGAGATAGAATTCTTTCCTTACAAGTTCAGTTTGTCCTTTCCAAATGAGTACTTTCGTGGAGCTGCCTTAGGATTTGTTGTCCCAGGACTCAAGGGAGGGAAGGTTCTGCCATCCTGAAGTTGAAGCCATCCATCTGGGTTTGAGGTTGTCTGCAATTTTTGTGCAGCGAGGAGGTCTGCTTCTGTATATTTTGGTGGCTCACATAGAACTGGAGGAGGCAGCACCAGCAGGCAGGTGGTTCTGTGGTAAGCAGCTTCTCTGGCTGCTTGATCTGCTTTTTTATTTCCTATTGCCTCTTTTGAATTTCCTTTTTGGTGGCCTGGGCAATGGATAATGGTGACTTGTTTGGGGGCCCATATTGCTGCCAGGAGGTCTAAGACCTCTGCTTTATTTTTTATAGTTTTCCCTTCTGCAGTGAGCAATCCCCGCTCCCTGTAAATTGCTCCATGAATGTGTGCAGTTGCAAACACGTACCTGCTGTCAGTGTATATGTTAACAACTTTTTTTTCACCTGCTTTTTAGGGCCTCAGTTAGGACAATCAGTTCTGCTTTTTAAGCCGATGTTCCCTGCGGAAGAGACTCAGCCCAAATAGTTCCCTGTAAAGTGACCACCGCTGCCCCTGCGTACCTTACCCCGTTCTGGATGAAACTGCTGCCATCCAAAAAAAGCGTTAGGTCGGGGTTTGTTCTTGGGACATCAGTTAGGTCCCAGCGCAGCTTCTGGAGCTCAGTTGTTTCATAACAACAGTGTGGCGGCCCCATGGGACTTTCTTCCAGTAGCAAAGTTGTGGGGTTTAAGCTGGGGGTATGCTGGAACTTGAAGCGGGATTGATCCAAAAGTAGCGCTTGATAATGGGTTATTTGGGCATTCGACATTCATTTGTCAGGGGCCCCTTGGAGTAAAGAAAGACTCCACTGCATGCGTGATCGTGACAGTCAGATTCTGCCCCAACGTTAGTTTGTCTGAGTTCTTTACTAGCATGGCGATGGCTGCTATAACCCACAAGCAGGGCAGCCAGCCTGAGGCTACCGGGTTCAGTTTTTTTTGACAGGTAGGCGACCGCCTGTTCCATGGGCCAAGCTTTTGGGTTAGGACCCCGCGGGTGACGCCTCATCTTTCATCCACATAAAGGTAGAAAGGTTTTTCAATATCTGGCAAAGCCAGGGCCGGAGCTGAGACCAGGGTGTTTTTAAGATCTTGGAAAACTTTGTCCCCCTCCGGTGTCCATTTAAAATTGCCTCTGGTCCCTTGGTTATTTCATAGAGGGGTTTTGCGAGTTCAGCAAACTTAGGGATCCATAGTCGGCAGTATCCTACAGCTCCCAAGAATTCCCAGAACTGCCTTTTGCTTCCTGGGGCTGGGATGCCTGCTATATAGCCTGAATGCGCTGGGCAGTCAGGGATTTTTTACCTCCTTCGAGGTTATACCCAAGGTATGTGGCTACAGTTACACAAAGCTGAGCCTTTTTTGCTGACACCCGATACCCCAGAGTCTGAAGTTTTTTAAGCAGGTGCCTGGTGTCCCATCACGCAGGCACTCACCTTCTGATGTGGCTGCAATTAACAGATAAGCTACATACTGTAGCAGAGTCACTTCAGGGTGCTGTTGCCGGAAAGCTCGTAGGTCTTGGCGGAGAGCTTCACTGAATTGCATGGGAGAGTTTTTAAATCCTTGTGGAAATTGTCTCCAAGTTAACTGGTCATTTCCCCCTTTTTCAGGATCTGTCCATTCAAAGGCAAATAAGGGTTGGCTCTGCTTAGCCAATAGGATGCTGAAGAAGGCATCCTTAAGGTCAGGACAGTGTATACCTGCCTCTCTGGAGTTAACCCACTGAGGAGGGTGTATGGGTTGGGGACTGTGGGATGGATATCTTCCACTCACCTGTTGACCTCCCTGAGGTCCTGGACAGGGCGCTAGTCTCCCGTGTCCACCTTTTTTGACAGGAAGAAGCAGGGTGTTCCAGGATGAGTGGCACGGCACTAGGATTTCAGCTTCCCGGAGACGCTGGATGTGGATTGCTATGCCTTTTCGGGCCTCTGGGGATATAGGGTACTGTTTTACCCTAATGGGCATTGCCTGACTTTTGAGATGTACAATGACTGGCGGTTGATGGGATGTCAGCCCAGGGGAGTTTAATTCGGCCCAGACTTGGGGAAACTCAGTCTGCAGCTGAGCCAGCAGTATGGCGTTTGAAGAGTCAAGAGGGGTCCCACCTTCTGTTAACACATATTCCTCACTTAGGGAGCAGTAACAAGAATTTTTGATGCCCCTGGTGGGTTTAGGCTTACTGCTGCTGTGGTTTCCTCAAAACCTATGTTGGCCTTAAGCTTGTGTAAGAGGTCATGTCCCAGGAGCGGGTACGGGCAGGCTAGCATTACCAGGAACAAATGAGTTACTTCCCCTTTTCCCAAATTTATTGTTCTTTCGGTGGTCCAGGGGCATAATTGAGTCCCGGTTGCCCCCTGAACCAAGGAATGCTTATTCTGAAATGGGTCATTGTACTTTGGGAGGACTGAATGCTCAGCCCCGTGTCCACTAAGAAGTGGACAGGGCTTCCCCCCACTGTAAGTTTTACCCTGGGCTCCAGGGAGAATCGACAGAGCCCCGGCTCTGTCAGTCAGTTTGTAATTGAAGCACAGGAGTAAATTTCAGTGGGCACCCCCCCAGAGATCACTCTTGTGGTCGGGGTGGTCTGTCTGGGCAGTATTTTACCCAGTGCTCAATTTTTTTACAGTAGGTGCATTGATTTTTTGCTAGTGGAGTTGTTTGCCCAGTGCTGGTTCCTCTTTTCCCTGTTGACTGCTTGGGTTTAACTTCCTGTAAAGCTGCTGCTACTACTTTGGCCATCTTTTTGGTTTGTTGGTCTTCAAGTGAGTCCCTGCTATTATAGATTTTCTGGGCTACCTTGGTTAATTCTGATACACTTTTCCCTTCAAATCCTTCAATTTTCTGCAATTTCTTTCTTATATCAGGGGCCGACTGGGAGACAAAGGCTATAACTAAAGCCCTCCGATTTTCTGGAGCCTCTGGGTCTATTGGAGTATATGTCCAATAGGCTTCCATAAGGCATTCCAGAAAAGCTGTGGGAGATTCCTGTGGGCCCTGAGTTACCTCACTTACCTTAGACAAATTTGTGGGCTGCCTGGCGGTGGCCCGGAGACCCCCCCGTTAAAGTCCGGCGATAGGTGATGAGACACTCCCTACCATGATTGGTGTTCAGGTTCCAATTAGGTCTCTCAGCGGGGAAGACATGGTCCACCTGGTCCTGCTCTGCTGGTCTGCCATCCGGTCCCAGGACCAATTTCCTTGCCTCCTGATGGATTCGTTCTCTTTCCTCCGCAGTAAAAAGGGCTTGGAGGAGCTGTTGGCAGTCATCCCAAGTGGGCTGGTGGGTAAAGAAAATAGTTTCCAAAAGGCCTATGAGCCTCTGAGGTTTCAGAGAATGCCAGATTTTGGTGCTTCCAATTGTAAAGATCACTAGTAGAGAAGGGGACATAAACCATAAAGGGCTGGCCTCCCGAACCTCGCAAATCTAGTCCCAGGGCCTGTCTCATGGGGAGGACTGTGGAAGTTTATGGTTCTGAGTTCCCCAAAGACGAGTCGAGGCTAGTTGGTTTATCGGGGGGTGGTTGGACCTTCAGGAGATGCATGGGGAAGAGGGGGATAAAGGGGCTGATACAAGGACCCACTCCTGGTGAGTGACAGGCTGAGAACTTTGTGGGCCCCCTGTTCCCACTCAGATGTAGAGTAGGGCGGGGGGATTTCATTGTCCTCCGCTGGGCTCTGGAGGACTGAAGGTTTGGCTTTTGGAGTTTCCCGTAGGGCTAAAACACGAGAAGAATTAGCTTTCTTTTCAGTTTTCTTCATCCATATTGGCTGCTGCATTACCAGGAGGTACCAGGCAGTGATGTGCGGGATCTGGTCCGGGTGGCGTCGATAGACGATCTGTCGGACCTTCCTCACTATGGCAGGGTTGAAGGTCCCCTCCGGTGGCCAGCTGCAATTAGGAAATGTGGGCCATTCGAGGGAACAAAAGGTGGTTAGGTTTCCTTGGTTTACCTGATAATCCGACTGCTGTGTCGCTCCTTGGAAATCCTTGAAGTGGCATAAAACCGGTTGCAGAGGGGTGTCAGGCTTAGAGCACTGCTGCCCCATAATGTCGATAGCAATGACAGACACAACAGTGACTAGCACTGAACAAATAAAGAAAATAACACAAACTGAACAGACAGACCTAACTGCCTGAGGGCAATACAGGAGGGCCCAGTGATGTCTCACTGGGACCTCGGACCCAGGAATTAGTGCTGCGTCCAGCTTTCCTGCAAGTCCAACCAGAAGTGTGCACAAACAGAACAGGAACTTGACTCACCTCTCAGAGGGCTCTGGGGATGTTGTGAGTCGAACCCGCGGGCTCAGGCAATCTACTCACCTCAGCCTCCCAAAGGCGCGGGATTACAGGCTGAGTCACCGAGCCTGGCTTCTAATTTACTTTTAAATAAACTTTTCCAGCCAGGCTCGGTGGCTCAGCCTGTAATTCCGTGCTTTGGGAGGCTGAGGTGAGTGGATTGCCTGAGCCCGCGGGTTCGAGACCTGCCTGGGCAACTTGGTGAGACCTCATCTCTACAATAAACCAAAAATTAGCTGGGTGTGGTAGCGCATGCCTGTAGTTCCGGCTACTTGGAAGGCTGAGGCAGAAGGATCGCTGGAGCCCAGCGGGTCGAGACTGCAGTGGCCAGGAGCGGCCACTGCACTCCAGTCTGGGCGATGGAGTGAGACTCCAACTCAAAAATAAAATAAATAAACTTTTCTTTCTTAACCCTTTTGTGTGTCGCAATTCTTTGCAATTTACTCGGATCTCTGGGTTGCCGGTGCGCACCTCTGGCTTGCCAGCCCCAGCAGTCCTGCTGCCTTCCCTCTGCCTCCTCACCCTCACCCTAAGTCCTTGCCAGCTCTGGTTGTGGTGCTGCGCCTCCCTGTGCCTCTCCACGCTCACCCTGTCCATCTGTACCCTAACAAGGAGGAAGGGAAGAGTGAAGATAACTGATCAGCTTTTTGCTTCAGTGTCTTCAGCTGAGCTAACTTTGCTACATTCCCATCAATTAATCAATTTATAAAGGACTCATGTTGGCTCAAAAGACAAAATTACAACCAATTTAGTCTAAGCAGGACTGGAATCACTAAGGAGTATGTAACAGCTCACCTGCCGAAAAAAAATTTTTTTTTAATAAAACAAAAAACAGCCAGGCTCGGTGGTTCAACCTGTAATCCCGCACCTTTGGGAGGCTGAGGTGAGTAGATTGCCTGAGCCCGCGGGTTCGAGATCCAACTGGGCGAGGAGACCTCATCTCTACAATAAATCAAAAAATCAGCTGGGCGTGGTAGCGCACGCCTGTAGTTCCAGCTACTCGGAAGGCTGAGGCGGAAGGATCGCCGGAGCCCAGCAGGTCGAGGCTGCGGTGGCCGGGAGCGGCCACTGCACTCCAGTCTGGGCGACAGAGTGAGACTCCAACTCAAAAACACCAAAAAAAAAACCCCAAAAAAACCCAAAAAGAAATAAAAAATAAAAATAAAACAAAAAACAGCCAGGAGTGGTGGCTCACACCTGTAATCCCAGCACTTTGGGAAGCAGAGGTGAGAGGATTGCCTGAGCCCAGGGGTTCTAGGCCAGTCTGGGAAACTTGGCAAGACCTCATCTCTACAATAAATCAAAAAATTAGCTGGGCGCGGTGGCACATGCCTGTGGTTCCAGATACTTGGATGGCTGAGGTGGAAGGATCGCCTGAGCCCAGCAGGTTGAGGCTGTGGTGGCTGTGAGCATGCCACTACACTCCAGTTTAGATGACAGAGTGAGACCTGTCTCAGAAAAAAACCCCCAAAAAAAATTTAGTTTAAAGATCTAGTTGACTTTTATTTGCAGTTCTAGAATCTGTCAGCACTTCATTCTATAAACAACAAACTGAGCTGAGGAAGTTGGTTTTATAGCAGAAAAGAGCTGAAAAAGCATAAAGAGAAAACAAAAGGTAAATCGATCCTTTCCGAGTTAATTTCCTTGTGAAGGTTAAAGCAGAAAGGACTTCCTTATTGTCAACCTTAAGCCATGGAATTACAAAAATATGATTGGCTGAGGCAGGAGGATTCCTTGAGTACAGAAATTCCAGGTTACCATGAGCTATGATCCGCCACTGCACTCCACCCTGGGCAACAGAGTGAGACTCCGACTTTTAAAAAAAGTGATTATAGAAAATATAATTTACTATAGCCAGTTTCCAGAGAAATGGGGTCAATGCTTAGGGTCTTCCTTATATAGACAGAAGACAAATTTAGTAGGATTATAATATTTTCTTTTTATTTTTTTCTTGAGACTTTACCCATATTTTTATTGCAATGATTCAAATCTGCGCTGAAAATAACAACCCTATATGGTCTTTTCTCTCACAGAAGGGGTTGAGCAGCCTGTGCAGAGTCACACAGCGAATAAGTGATGGAAACTGGATTCAAAGTTAAGTCTGTCTCATCCAAAGCTGGGACTCCTGTCCTGGCTTCCTGCAGCTACATCTCCCTCCAGCTATCTGGACATTTGAAAAAGTCTCTGCTGGTTAACTCCTTCGGGTCTCCTCCCATAGTGGGATCTTTTCTGTCCTCTCAATAAATCCCGCTTTCTCAATTAAAAAAAAAAAAAAAGAAGCCGGGCTCGGTGGCTCAGCCTGTAATCCCGCGCCTTTGGGAGGCTGAGGTGAGTGGATTGCCTGAGCCCGCAGGTTCGAGACCCTCCTGGGCAGGGAGACCTCATCTCTACAATAAATCAAAAAATCATTTGGGAGGCTGAGGTGAGTGAATTGCCTGAGCCCGCGGGTTCAAGACCCGCCTGGGTAACTTGGCGAGACCTCATCTCTACAATAAATCAAAAAAATCTGCTGGACGTGGTAGCGCACGCCTGTAATTCTGGCTACCTGGAAGGCTGAGGCGGAAGGATCACCGGATCCCCAGCAGGTCGAGGCTGCAGTGGCCGGGAGCAGCCACTGCACTCCAGTCTGGGCGACAGAGTGAGACTCCAACTCAAAAAAAAAAAAAAATCAGCCGGGCGTGGTAGCGCATGCCTGTAATTCTGGTTACTCGGAAGGCTGAGGAGGAAGGATCGCCAATCCAACTCAAAAAAAAAAAAAAGAGCCGGGCTTGGTGGCTCAGCCTGTAATCCTGCGCCTTTGGGAGGCTGAGGTGAGTGGATTGCCTGAGCCTGCGGGTTCGAGACCCGCCTGGGCAGCGAGACCTCATCTTTACAATAAATCAAAAAATCAGCCGGGTGTGGTAGCGCATGCCTGTAATTCCGGCTATTTGGAAGGCTGAGGCGGAAGGATCACCGGAGCCCAGCAGGTTGAGGCTGCGGTGGCTGGAAGCAGCCACTGCACTCCAGTCTGGGTGACGAGTGAGACTCCAACTCAAAAAAAAGAAGAAAGAAAAGAAAAAGTCTCTGCTGAGCATGGTGGCTCATGTCTGCAATCTCAGCACTTTGGGGGGCCTAGGCAGGAGGATTGCTTGAGTCCAGAAGTTCCAGACCAGCCTGGGCAACATAGCCAGACCTCCTCTCTAGAAAAAATAGAACAATTAGCTGAGCCGGTGGCATGTATCTATAGTCCTGGCTACTTGGTAGGCTGAGGCAGGAAGATCGCATGAGCCCAGAGGTCAAGGCTGTGGTGGTCATGAGCGTGCCAACAGAGTGAAACTCCTACTCAAAAATAGAAAAAGTCTCATCCTCTCTGAGTTTAAAGTGGAGGACAGCACTGACAGGACCCCCAGATGAGCAAAGAAAGCATTGAGATTCATCCTTTCAAAGGTAGCATGGCATTGCTTTTGTTTGTTTTTAGCGTTGTGGGGTATATGTGAGGATTTGCTATATAAGTAAATTGGGTGCAGTTGAGGTTTGGGCTGCTGGCGAGCCCTCTCTCCTCCTGGTAGTGGATGCGGTGGTAGGTACCCAATGGGTGGCTATGTGCCCCTTATTCTCCCTCTCTCCCCCCACTTTAGCAGTGCCAGTGTTTGTTGTTCCTGCCTTTGTGCTCCCCTGCCCAATGTTTATTCATTCTTTTTTTTTTTTTTTTTGAGTTGGATTCTCACTCTGTCACCCAGACTGGAGTGCAGTGGCTGCTCCCAGCCACTGCAGCCTCCACCTGCTGGGCTCTGGCAATCCTTCCGCCTCAGCCTGCCAAGTAGCTTGAAGTACAGGCGTGCACTACCATGCCTGGCTAATTTTTTGATTTATTGTAGAGATGAGGTCTTATCAAATTGCCCAGGCGGGTCTTGAATCCGCGGGCTCAGGCAATCCACTCACCTCAGCCTCCCAAAGCGCGGGATTACAGGCTGAGCCACCGAGTCCGGCTATTCATTCTTATGAATGAGAACATACATGATTGTTTTTTTGTTTCTGTGATAGTTCACTTAGAATGATGGTCTCCTGCACATCCATGTTGCTGTAAAGGACATGATTTGTTCTTTATGGCTGCGGATTATAATATTTTCTATTCAAGGCTTGTTTATGAGTTACAACAATTTAATTGGTTACAGTTTGTTTCCTGTTCCTTTGTTTGCATTTTCTTTCCAATATGAAAGTGTGTGTTTAGCTGGGCATGGTGGCTCAAGCCTGTAATCCCAGTACTTTGGGAGGCTGATGTGAGAGGACTGCCAGAGACCACGGGATCAGGAACAGCATGGGCAACTTGATGAGACCTCATCTCTACAATAAATCAAAAAATTAGCCAGGCATGGTAACGTGCACCTGTAGTTCCGGCTACTTGGAAAGCTGGGGTGGAAGGATCCCCTGAGCCCAGCAGGTCAACACTGGGGTGGCCATGAGCGTGCCACTGCACTCCAGCCTGGGTAACGGAGTGAGACTCCAACTCAAAAAATAAAAATAAATAAATAAAAATGTGTGTTTAACATTCCAGTGTAATAGTCTTGCAGTCTTGGTGTGAGAAAGGTAAAGAGGGAAGTTTCTTTACAATGAAGATCAACAGTGAAGGGGGAAGGGGACTTCCTGGCGACCTTTAGTCATTTACAACAGTTGCAAAACAATGTAGGTAAGAAAGAAGGGTAGGAGAGGTTCGGTGCTCAGCCTGCAATCCCAGCACTTTGGGAGACCAAGACCAGTGGATTGCCTGAGCCCACAGGTTCAAGACCAGCCAGGGCAACTTGGCGAGAACTCATCTCTACAATAAATAAAAAAATAGCCGGATGTGGTAACACATGCCTGTAGTTCTGGCTACTTAGAAGGCTGAGGCAGAAGGATCGCCAGAGCCCAGCAGGTTGACGTTGGGGTGGTTGGGGTGGCCGTGAGCATGCCATTCACTGCACTCCAGCCTGGGCAACAGAGTAAGACTCTGAAAAAAAAAAAAAAGAAAGCCAATCTGTAATCAGAGAAACAAAATTCACAGTTGTCTAGGTTACTTACATCTACTTGTTTATGTGACTCAGGTCCCATAATCACATTACCTAAGGCTCAAAATATTTTATTTATTTGTTTGTTTATTTTTGGAATCGGACTCTTACTCTGTCATCCAGTCTGGAGAACAGAGGTATGCTCACGGCCACCACAGCCTCCACCTACTGGGCTCAGGTGATCCTTCCGCCTCAGCCTTCCAAGTAGCTGGAAACACAAGCAGGCACCATCACGCCTGGCTAATTTTTAAAAATTTATTCATTGTAGAGACAAAGTCTCGCAAGTTTGCCCAGGCTGTTCTCAAACCCGTGGGCTCAGGCAATCCTTTCACCTCAGCCTCCCAAAGTGCTGGGATTACTGGCGTGAGCCACCATGCCTGACTAGGCTCAAAATATTTTAAAGTCCCAGCATCTTAATTTTTTATTACTTATTTTCACACTAGCGTGCCTGGTAAAAGTAGTCTGTTTTAAGTTATTATCTCTCGTCTGATTTCTTAGAAGTTCAAATAAACAATTTGTTTTAGTTGGTTACTTGGAACTTAAGCATGAGCAACTCCATGCAGAAACTCAGTTCAAGCCAATGGCCTTCCATAAATTTGATTTGATTTTAATTATTTTATTTTATTTCATTTCTTTTTTTGTTGTTGTTGTTGGCGTCTCACTCCTTCGCCCCGGCTGGAGTGCAGTGGCACGCACACTTACAGCCATGGCAGCGTTGAACTTCTGGGCTCCAGCAATCCTTCTGCCTCAGCGTTCCGAGTAGTCGGAACTACAGACACACACTATCCCGCCAGGCTATTTTTTATGTTTTATTGTAGAGACGAGGTCTCATCGAGTTGCCCGGGCTGGTCTTGAACCCACAGACTCAGGCAATCCACTCACCTCAGCCTCCCTAAGTGCTGGGGTTACAGGCTGAGCCACTGAGCCAGGGTCTTACTCTGGCGTCCAGGCTGGATGCAATAGCACAGTCACGGCTCATTGCAGCCTTGATCTCCTGTGCTCAAGCAATCCTTCCACCTCAGCCTTCTGAGTGGTTGGTACTATAAGCACATGCCACCACGCATGACTGATTTTTAAAAAATTTTTTTGTAGAAATGAAGTCTCACTGTGTTGCCTCCTCTCACTTCGGCCTCCCCAAGTGCTAGAATTATAGGAATGAAACACAGTGCCTGGCCAGACCTTCTGTAAATTTTATCTAGCAGTTGTTTGACCTCAATTGATCACACTTGATTCTGAGTTTTTTGGGGTGTTTTTTTGTTTTTTTTTTTGAGACTGGGTCTTGCTATATTGTCCAAACTAGACTCAAACTGCTGTTGTCAAGTGATTCTCCCACCTCAGCCTCCTGAGTAGCTAGGACTCAATTCTGTTCTTTTGAAATCTCTGAAAATGTTGAGATCTCCCTACGATCGGAGGTAGGGGTGGAAAGCACCCTAGTGGAAGATTGGGAGAGGATACTGATCAAGAACTAACATGGGTTTACAAAAGATGTCATGCCAACTTCAGCACTAGTTCCTTGGCCATGATTCTAGAAGGAGACACCAGAGAAAGATCATTGTGTTAGTATGTCTGGGTTTCAGCAAAGCATTTGTCAAGGTCAAAGGGACCAGAGGGAAATTTCCTGGACCCACATATACCAAAAAGAGGGGGGAATGTATTTGCTATTATTAGAGGAGACTTTCACACTGTAAAAGAAAACAAAGCTGGGTGCAGTGGCTCAAGCCTGTAATTCCAACACTTTGGGAGGTGGAGGCAAGAGGATTGCCTGAGCCCAGGGTTTGAGACCAGCCTGGACAATTTAGTGAGACTTCATCTCTACAATAAATCAAAAAATTAAGCCTGGCGCAGTGGCTCACCCCTGTAATCCCAGCACTTTGGGAGGCTGATGTGAGAGGACTGCCGGAGCCCACACATACTAGACCAGCCTGGGCAACATGGTGAGGCTTCGTCTCTACCATAAATTTAAAGATTAGCCAGGCATGGTGGCGCATGCCTTTAGTTCCAGCTACTTGGAAGGCTGAGGTGGAAGGATCACCTGAGCCCATCGGGTCAAGGCTGCGGTGACCATGAGCTTTCCGCTGCACTCCAGGCTGGGCAACAGAGTGAGGCTCCATCTCAAATAAATAAATAAATAAATAACTCAGGCAACTATACTAACATTGTTAGATAAAAAAAAAAAAAAAGGCTGGCTGGGCACAGTGGTTCAAGCCTGTAATTCCAGCACTTTGGGTGGTCAAGGCAAGAGGATTGCCTACGCTCAGGGATTTGAGACCAGCCTGGGCAACTTGGTGAGACCTCGTCTCTACAATATATCAAAAAATAAGCCGGGTGTGATAGCACATACCTGTAGTTCCAGTTACTTGGAAGGTTGAGGCAGAAGGATCGCCTGAGCCCAACAGGTCGAGGATGCAGTGGCTGTGAGTGTGCCACTGCACTCCAGCCTGGGTGACAGAGTGAGAATCCAATTAAAAAAAAGAGAGAGAGAGATTGAGCCAGGCACAGTGGCTCACACCTGTAATCCCAGCACTTTGGGAGGTGGAAGTGAGAGGACTGCCTTGTCTCTACAATAAATCAAAAAATTAGCTGGGCGTGGTGGTGCGCACTTGTAGTTCCAGCTACTTGGAAGGCTGAGGTGGAAATGTCGCCTGAACCCAGCAGGTTGAAGCTGTGGTAGCTGTGAGCATGCCACAATACTCAAAAAAAAAAAAAAAAAAAAAGGTAGATGACCAGAGGGACGAAGTGGCTCATGCCTGCAATCCCAGCACCTTGGGAGACCAAGGTGGGAAGATCGCATAAGGTCAGGAGTTTGAGACCAGCCTGTACAACATAGAGAAAACTCGCTGGGCTCGGTGGCTCAGCATGTAACTCCGTACTTTGGGAGGCTGACGTGAGTGGACTGCCTGAGCCCGTGGGTTCAAGACCCGCCTGGGCAACTTAGCAAGACCTCATCTCTACAATAAATCAAAAATTAGCCGGGCATGGTAGTGCATGCCTGTAGTTCCTGCTACATGGAAGGATGAGGCGGAAGGATCGACGGAGCCCAGCAGGTCGAGGCTGCAGTGGCCGGGAGCGGCCACTGCACTCCAGTCTGGGTGACAGAGTGAGACTCCAACTCAAAAAAAGAAAAAGAGAAAACTCATGTCTACCAAAAAAAGAAAAAGACAAAGACAAAAAAAGGTTGATGAGTCTGTGAGGAAATACAAACTCAAAGTGCTTTTCGCCCAGGCTGGAATGCAGTAGCATGCTCACAGCCACTGCAGGCTTGACCTGCTGGGCTCAGGTGATTCTTCCACCTCAGCCTTCCAATTAACTGGGACTATAGGCATGTGCAGGGGACCTGCTCCCGCTGGGTCTTGGATTTCCTGAAGGACAGACAGGCTAGGTGAAAGACGAAAATAATATACTTGAACACCTGCTTGCTGAACAGATGTCATTTAATATTAGTTAACTGAAAGCTTTTATACCACTCATAAAGGGGCAAGACAAAGAAAATTTCTCCACGTACATATCCTTTAAAAGTTACCACCATCTAGTGGTCTTAGCAACAAACAAGCCAAGAACACTATAAACATTCAGACAATGAGTCTTATTCATAAAGCCAAAAATGATAGTTTTAGTTCAAAGTCCCGAATTACAGTCCTTGAAATGTCTCAAGAAAGTTTCCAAGTGCAAATTTCTCCATGTAGCAGGAGATTTCTCTCTGGGGCTTCTGTGGCCTTCAAAGCTTCGTAATTGCCTCTCTTGTCCAGGTGTCTTCGTTACTTTTCTCTTATCCTGCAGTGTTTATTTCTAAAGAAAACTCAAAAGAAGCTTTTAGTGGTTTCCCAGGCCCCCAAGTTTGCTTTCTGTATTTAGTTAATTTATCATAAAAGTATCCAATTAGTATATTATGAATTCAGTGAAAATCCATTTTATAAATGTTAACTTAGAATTTTAACTATTGAATTAAGTAAAAACCTTAACGATTAATCTTCATCCTAAATCTGTGAAAACAGTGTTATAAATCACCTACATAACTCTTAGATAAGTGTTAGAACTTATAATGAATTCATAATGAACTTACTATAAACTTGTGCTTCTAAAAAACCTTATATCTAAACACTAAACTACATAATTCTAAATCAAATAAGGAGTGAATATACTTGCATCATTGTGGGGGACCAGTCCCTGCAAAGAGAATTATGAGGTCCCTTGGAAGATGTGGCAGCATCGGCGAATATTCTGGGAGAATAGAAGGGAAGAAAGAGACTGGACTCTGTCTAGTGCAGAAGCCGTTTATTTGGAACAAACGTGAGTCTTTTATCCCAAATTTTCACATGTTAAATCACAAGACTTTCATGTGAGCACAAAGCCAGGTAGGTGAGGGGCATCCCCCACCCACCAGGCATTTCCTTAGGAATGAGGAAGGACAATCTTAATCAAATCACAAGAGTTTTATGTGAACACAAAGCCAGGTGGGTGGAGGGCATCCTCACCCACCAGGCATATTCCTTAGCATGAGGAAGGACAATCCCAAAGTTATCTCACTGTTCCTCATGCTTGGTTTATATTCCTCAAAAGCAATATAACTGACTAAAATCCTAATACCTTTCTTATCTGTGCTAATTTTACCTGTACTATAAACAACTCTTAATTATAGCTCAAACCAGTTCCTAAAGAATGTGGCCCAGCCCAAAGATTAAGCTGGGCCGCTTCCAGGAACAATTGATTATGATCTCTTAACAAAATGGCTATTCTAAAGTCCTATGTATCTACCTTAATTTCTATAAAAGTTTCTAATTCCTAATCCTGATATATAAGGCTGATCGTCAGCAATAAATCTTCTAAAATAAAACCCAAATACAAACTAATTGTACTAAAGCCAAAACTGCAATTAGTAGAAAGCGGGAACAAAGAAATTTCTAAAGTTAGCTGTATTCTTATAAAACCTTAAAGTATCATGTTTGATCATGCTTGAACTAACATAATTCCCTCACGCAGCATGACCTATTCTACAATACAATAAATTCAGTTTCTATTATAAGTAGAAAAAACGTACACTAATTGTAACTAAAGAACCGGTTTAAAAGAATGCAGCCCAGCCCAAAATGGACACTGGGCCCTTAGGAATGTGGCCCAGCCCAAAGTTCGTGCTGGGCCATTTCTGGTAACCCTAGATAATCGTCTATACCATCTAAAGCTGGAAACAGCTCTCTAAATGTAAATACTGATTCTATTTTTAAATCTTATAAAGAAGCTTGTATCATGTATAAGGCTCCCAAATGTGATCTGAGTTTGAACTGTGTTAAGTTTAAAGCCGAAACCGCAGTCTGTTGTTGGGTTTAGATAGTGAGCATATAGGTAAACTTTATACTATTCTTCTTACTGTTTTAAAAGTTTCATAATAAAAAAACATTTTTTAAATTTGGGGTTGCACTCTATCACCCAGGCTGGAGTGCAATGGCACTATCACGGCTCACTGCAGCTTCAACCTCCTGAGTGCAGGTGATCCTTCTGCCTCAGCCTCCCAAGTAGCTGGGACTCAGACGTGTGCCACCGTGCCTGGTTAATTTTTAAACTTTTTTGTAGAGACAAGGTCTTACTTTGTTGCCCAGGCTTATCTTGAACTCCTGGGTTTAAGTAATCCTCCTGCTTCAGACTCCCAAAGTCCTGGGATTATAACTGTGAACCACTGCACTGGCTAGAGTATTTTTTTAATAAATAGCAATTGCTCAACCTTTTTTTTACAGGAAATCAACCCAGTGTACAGCACATTCTCTGTGTGATGGTAGGAGATGAGAGTTGTTTCCTGATCCAAGCTGATACCTGACGATGTTGCAAGGCCCTTTGAAGAGGACTCCACTCTCCCAGTTTATCTGACATCAGCGGATCACTGGGATTATTGGCTAACATCTTTATCTTTGCTACATTCTTTAGAATTTAATGGTTTAATGACAGCCTAGAATGTGACCCACTTCCACCTGAAGTTCACCTGACTAGGGGCAATAAAATCTAATATTTCAAGAGTCAGCAGGTGCTTTAACCCTTAAGAAAATGTTTACTAGCCGGGCTCGGTGGCTCAGCCTGTAATTCCGCGCCTTTGGGAGGCTGAGGTGAGTGGATTGCCTGAGCCCGCGGGTTCGAGACCCGCCTGGGCAGCGAGACCTCATCTTTACAATAAATCAAAAAAAAAAAATCAGCCGGGCGTGGTAGTGCATGCCTGTAATTCCAGCTACTCGGAAGGCTGAGGCGGAAGGATCGCCGGAGTCCAGCAGGTCGAGGCTGCGGTGGCCGGGAGCGGCCACTGCACTCCAGTCTGAGCGACAGAATGAGACTCCAACTCAAAAAAAAAAAAAGAAAATGTTTACTTATTCGTTGGGAAATATCACAATAATCAAAAGGCAATCATTGGGAAGTTGGATGCTAAAGGAACAGAACATGCTATTAACAGATGGGCCTGAGATGCTAAAAGCTACATGCTCCCATATGTCATTGGGCAGAGCTCAAGATGGTACCTGTTGCTGTTCTGGCAGCGTGCAACAAACCAGTGCAGTGGGGGCAGCTCTAAACAATCAGCACCAAAGTTGAAGTGTCTCATTCCATCCTTCATTTTCTTCTCTTTTCTTTCTTTTTTTTTTTTTTTTGAGTTGGAGTCTCACTGTCGCCAGACTGGAGTACAGTGGCCACTCCCAGCCACTGCAACCCCCACCTGCTGGGCTCCGGCGATCCCTCCGCTCAGCCTTCCAAGCAGCTGGAACTACAGGCTCGCGCTACCACACCTGACTAATTTTTTAATTTATTGTAGAGATGAGGTCTCGCCAAGTTGCCCAGGCGGGTCTCGAACCCGCGGGCTCAGGCAATCCACTCACCTCAGCCTCCCAAAGTGCGGGATTAAGGCTGAGCCACTGAGCCTGGCTCATCCTTCATTTTCTTTTTTTTTTTTTGAGCTGGAGTCTTACTCTGTCACCCAGGTTGGAATGCGGTGGCAAGTTCATGGCCACCGCAGCCTCGACCTGCTGGGCTCAAGCAATCCTTCTGCCTCAGCCTTCCAAGTAGTGGAACTACAGGCACATGCCACCACTTCCAGTAAATTTTTTTTTTTTTTTTTTTTTTTTTGATTTGGGAGTCTTACTCTGTCGCCCAGACTGGAGTGCAGTGGCCGCCCCCGGGCCACCGCAGTCGGCCTGCTGGGCTCCAGCGATCCTTCCGCCTCAGCCTTCGGAGTAGCCGGAATTACAGGCATGCGCCACCACGCCCAGCTGATTTTTTGATTTATTGTAAATGAGGTCTCGCTGCCCAGGCGGGTCTCAAACCCACGGGCTCAGGCAATTCACTCACCTCACCCTCCCAAAGGCGCGGGATTACAGGCTGACCACTGAGCCCGGCTCTTCCAGTCAATTTTTAAAAATTTATTGTAGAGTCAAGGTCTCGCCAAGTTGCCCAGGCTGGTCTCGAAGCCCTGGTTCAGGCAATCCCTTCCCTTTGGGCCCTCCCAAAGTGCTGAGATTACAGATTTGAGCCACTGCCCTAGCCCATCCTTCTTTTCCCTTTTCCTTTTTTTTTTGAGTTGGAGTCTCACTCTGTTGCCTAGGCTGGAGTGCAGGGGCATCCACTGCCACCACAGCCTCGACTTGCTGGGCTCAGGTGATCCTTTCGCCTCAGCCTTTCAAGTAGCTGGAACTACAGGTGTGTGCTGCCATCCCCGGGGTTTTTTTTGGTTTATTGTAGAGTCAAGGTCTCACTATGTTGCCTAGGTGGTCTTGAACCCCTGGACTCAGGCAATACTCTCACCTCAGCCTCCCAAAGTGCTGGGATTACAGGCTTGAGCCACCGCACCCAGCCCTACCCTTCATTTTCAGTACTTACTTTTCATGTCATCTCTGCTGCACATTATGGATGACTTCTTCCTCCAGTTCACTAATTCTCCATTTAGTTAATCTGTTGTTTACCTTGCTTATTGTATGTCTTATATATTTATTTCAGCTCTGGAATTTCAACTTGTTTTCATTTATTTTTCAAGCCTACCTGGTCTTTTTTCTATAATGCCGTTGTGCACAATAAATTATTTACTTTGCTTTTTTGAATATCTTCTTCAGCCTGCTCACTCCCAAGTGTGCTTTGTTATCTGATGTTCTCAGCTGGAAAGTCACCTGTTATTGTGCTCACTGACTGGTTCCCCTGGGAGTGGATTTCCCTGTGTTTTCTTCTGGCTCATCTTCAAAATGGTTGTCTTCCAAGGGCACACCAAGTGTGAGCTCTGGAGTCTGGTGTCCCTGTGGAGTGATAAACTTTTTTTTTTTTTGAGAAAGCAGGATTTATTGAGAAGACAGAAAAGATCCCAGAGCAGGAGGGAACCCGAGGGGGTTGCCCATTAACTTTTGCTTTTGCTCATCCTTTGGGAATCAAAGGCACCAAAGTATATTTTTAATTTTTTTTTTTTGTTGTTGTTGTTGGAGTCTGTCACCCAGGATGGAGTGTAGTAGCACACTCAGGGCCACTATTGCCTCCACCTGCTGGCTTCAGGCAATCCTTCTGTCTCAGCCTTCCAAGTAGCAGGAACTACAGACATGCACTACCACTCCCAGCTAAATTTTTGATTTATTGTAGAGACAAGGTCTCACCAAGTTGCCCAGGCTGGTCTGGAACCCCTAGGCTCAGGCAATCATTTCACCTCTGCCTCCCAAAGTGCTGGGATTACCAGGCTAATATTTTTAAATTACCAATAGTTCAGGCATACAGAAATATGAAAAATTATATGAGCTCCCATGGAGCCCCATACATACCTCCTTGACTATATCGCTCTTCCTACACAACCCCTTGTCATAGCCCAGGCATGACAAATGCTATGTTGAATTTCTTATTTAATTAGTTATTTGAGTAAGAGTCTCAATCTGTTGCCCAGGCTGGAGTGCAGTGGCATGCTCCTGGCCACTGCAGCCTCAACCTACTGGGCTCAGGTGATCCTTCTGCCTCAGCTTTCCAAGTAGCTGGACAGGCACATGCCACCACACCTGGTTAGTTTCTGTTTTTTTGTTTTGTTTTTTTTTAGTTGGAGTCTCACTCTGTTGCCCAGACTGGAGTGCAGTGGCCGCTCCCGGCCATCGCAGCCTCGACCTGCTGGGCTACGGTGATCCTTCCGCCTCAGCCTTCCAAGTAGCCGGAATTACAGGCATGCACTACCACGCTGGCTGATTTTTTGATTTATTGTAGAGATGACGTCTTGCTGCCCAGGCGGGTCTCAAACCCGCGGGCTCAGGCAATCCACTCACCTCAGCCTCCCAAAGGCGCGGGATTACAGGCTGAGCCACCGAGCCCGGCTTGTTGGTTTTTTTTAAATTTTTTATTGTAGAGATGAGGTCTTGACAAGTTGCCTAGGCTGGTTTCAAATCCCTGGGCTCAGGCAATCCTCTTGCCTTTGCCTCCCAAAGTGCTGGGATTACAGGCATGAACTACCATGCCCAGCTGTTTTGTATTTAGCAATCTATGCATTTCTTTCTGCTTTAACTACTTATGCTTAACTCTGAACTATATAGTTATGTTTTTAAACATATTACATATGTATTCAATGATTTGCCTTTTTCTTATCATTATATTTGTGACATCAATCCTTGGATGTTAATCATACCACTGTTGTATGTAATTCGTCACTGCTCTGATATTTTATGAATATACCACAATTTATCTATTTTCCTGTTGAAGATAATTCAGATTATTTTTCCCCTCCATTAGAAACAATGCTGCCAGCTGGGCTCGGTGGCTCAGCCTGTAATCCTGTACTTTGGGAGGCTGAGGTGAGTGGATTGCCTGAGCCCGCGGGTTCGAGACCTGCCCGGGCAACTTGGCGAGACCTCATCTCTACAATAAATAAAAAATTAACTGGGTGTGGTAGCACGTGCCTGTAGTTCCAGCTACATGGAAGGCTGTGGCAGAAGGATCGCTGGAGCCCAGCAGGTCAAGGCTGCAGTGGCCAGAAACGGCCACTGCACTCCAGTCTGGGTGACAGTGAGACTCCAACTAAAAAAAAAAAATAAAAAAAAAAAAAATTCACCGGGTGTAATGGTGCATGCCTTTATTTTTTTGGGGGGGTGGGGGGTTTTTTTTAAGTTGGATTCTCACACCGTCGCCCAGACTGGAGTGCAGTGGCATGCTCCCAGTCACCACAGCCTCGCCCTGCTGAGCTCCAGCAATCCTTCTGCCTCAGCCTTCCAAGTAGCCAGAACTACAGGCGCACGCTACTACACCTGGCTAATTTTTTGATTTATTGTAGAGATGAGGTCTCGTCAACTTGCCCAGGCGGGTCTTGAACCCGCGGGCTTGGGCAATCTACTCACCTCACCTCCCAAAGCACTGGGATTACAGGCTGAGCCACCGAGCTCAGGGGTGCATGCCTTTAGTTCCAGCTACTTGAAAGGCTGAGGTGGAAAGATCACCTAAGCCCAGTAGGTCAAGGCTGCCGTGGCTGGGAGCGTGCCACTGCACTCCACCTGGGCCACAGTGAGACTCCAACTCAAAAAATAATAATAAAAGAGTAACTAGAAGCCGGGGTCAGTGGCTCAGCCTGTAATCCTGCACCTGAGGTGAGTGGATTGCCTGAGCCCGTAGGTTCGTGACCCGCCTGGGCGAGACCTCATCTCTACAATAAATCAAAAAATCAGCCGGGCGTGGTAGCACATGCCTGTGATTCCGGCTACTTGGAAGGCTGAGGCAGAAGGATTGCTGGAGCCCAGCAGGTCGAGGCTGTGGTGGCCGGGAGTGGCCACTGCGCTCCAGCCTGGGCGACCGAGTGAGACTCCAACTCAAAACAAAAAAAAAAAACAAAAAGAGTAACTAGAGATCTGTGGAGAGGGGCAGGCCTGGTGGCTTGAGACAGAGGACTGGTTAAGTTGCTCTATTCCAGGAGCATAAGTAGGGCCTATGGGATGAAGAAAAAAGGTGTTTCTAGGGTAGAGGTCTTATATCAGCATCACCCACATCAGGGGTAGCTATGAGGCTCAAGGATGAGGAAATTGGACAGTGATTTCCATGCCTGGAAAAGTTTATATGACCATCTTCATCATGGTTGTAGCTCAGTCTTATACCCCAAACCTGGAACTGATACCCACCACCCAGTGGAGGACTTGGATCATGCAAAGAAGGGCAGGGGAAATGCAGGAGACCCTTGAGAACAAGAAATGAAATTAGGTTGGGCATGGCCACATGCCTGCAATGCCAGCACTTTGGAATGCCAAGGTGAAAGGAATGCTTGAGTCCAGGAGTGTTGACTAGCCTAGGCAACATAGCAAGATCTTGTCTCTTAAAAAAAAAAAAAGCCGGCTCGGTGGCACAGCCTGTAATCCCTTGCTTGGGGTGGCTGAGGTGAGTGGATTGCCTGAGCCCGCGGGTTCGAGACCCACCTGGGCAACTTGGCGAGACTGCGTCTCTACAATAAATCAAAAATTAACTGGGCGTGGTAGCACATGCCTGTAAGTTCCAGCTACCTGGAAGGCTGAGGCAGAAGGAACGCCGGAGCCCAGTAGGTTGAGGCTACGGTGGCTGGAAGCGGCCACTGTACTCCAGTCTGGGCAACAGAGTGAGACTCTAACTCAAAAAAACAAAAAACAAACAAAAAACTAGCTGGGTATAGTAGCACACACCTGTAGTTCCAGCTACTGGGGGTAGGGCTGATGTAGGATAGCCAAGAGGTTGACACTGTAGTGAGCAGGGATTATGCCACTGCACTGCAACCTAGATGATAGAGAAATTGAATTAAGACAAGTTTGCCTCAGTTGTTGGTAATGTTCTAAAGCTGGGTGATGGGCACACAAGAATTTAAATTGACTGGCACTTCCTGTCTATGACTTTGAACAAATTGTTTATTATCCACAGCCTCCTTTCAGATAAAGGGTCAATGATGACATGTTGGACAGGGTGCAGTGGTTCACACCTATAATCCCAGAACTTCAGGAGGTTAGAGGATTGCTTGAGCTCAGAAATTCACAACCAGCCTGGGCAACATAGTGAGACCTGCCTCTACTAAAAATAAAATTAGCTGGGCCAGGCGCTGCTTGTAGTCGCTACTTGAGAAGCTGAGACGGGAGGATGGCTTGAACACAGGAGTTTGACGTTACAGTGAACTATGATCATACATATTACTATACTCCAGTCTGGTGACAAAACTAGATCCTGTCTCTCAAAGTTGGAAAAAACAAAAACCAGTTTTTTATTTTCTTGAATATTTTATTGGAATTATTTTGATTAAACCATATATACTTACATAAAACAAAATATAACAAGTTCTCTGTACTTGATGTGTCCCCAAATTTCTGGACAATTTCCCCCTCAATAAATTGACAGCTGCTCACACAGGTTAATACAGGGAAGGTGTAATTTCCTAGGATTTGCCCAACACCAAATATAGGACATCCTTTTTGTCAGGAAATTCCTGAAATGTCATAAAAGGAATATGTATTAGAACCATGCAGGCAACTCAAGTCAAAACATGAAGCTGGATGAGGAGGGGAGGACAGACAAGATGGAGTGGATCAGGTGGTTTCCCATATCCTCAGTGAAAAGCTCAGAGACTCTAGTCCAACCAACTCATCATTACCACTCTGGGGTATCAAAAGAGAAGACACTCACCACAGTAACTAAGGAGTAAGGGCATGACTCTCCATCTGTCAGTCTAACGATTAAGTAGGTCTCACAGCCATCTCAACAGCCCATCCCCAAGGAGGTAGAATTCAAACTGCAGGCCTTCAGTCATCCCAGTTTAGTGCAGAATCTGTGAAGAGGTATTGCCCCCAAGCGGGGCTTTGAGACCTCTCATTCTAGAAAGGTGGAAGAAAGACAACCCAATGAGGAACAGCTACAGCCCTCCCTTGCTCCTGAGACCCAAGCATCCATTTCCCTAAATGAGTCAGAATTTAGTTTTGACATCAGGACCAGTGTCAGAGACTCTAGTCTGTGAAATCATCATTCTCAATTTAGGGAGACCTGGGTCAAAGGAAGCCATTCTGGTAAGGAATCTGGTCAAAGACAATGACCTCAACATATAAAGGCCTAACAAATAAGCAAGAGACAATTTAGAACTGCAAGCCGGTGAAGGTGGCAGATGCTTGTAATCTCAGGAACTTCAGAGGCTGAAGTGGGATGAACCCTTGAGCCCAGTAGGTTCAAGGCTATAATGAACTATGATTGTGCCACTGCCCTCAAGCCTGTAAGAGACTCCAGCGCTTAAAAAAAAAAAAAAAAAGAACTACCCTGAGAGGCCTTAATGTACAGTGGAAATACGAGTGGAAGTAAGCCAGGCTTAGGCAAAACTATGAAGTATCACTAAAAAGCCATGAAGATTCAAGTTGTGCCAGGCAACCACAGCACTTTGGGAGGCCCAAGACTGCCTGAGACTATGGGTTCGAAACCAGTCTGGGCAACGTGGCGGGACCTCGTCTCTACAATAAATCAAAAAAAATTAGCCGGGCTTGGTGTCTCAGCCTGTAAACCCGCGGGTTCGAGACCAGCCTGGGTAATTTGGTGAGACCTCATCTCTACAATAAATCAAAAAACTAGCTGGGTGTGGTAGCGAAAGAAATCTCCGGAGCCCAGCAGGTAGAGGTTGCGGTGGCCGGGAGCGGACACTGCACTCCAGCCTGGGCGCCAAGGTGAGACTCCAACTCAAAAAATTAATTAACTAATTAATAAAATAATAAAATTAGCTGGGCGTGGTGGCACACGCCTGTAGTTCCAGTTACTTGGAAGGCTGAGGCACAAGGACGGCTTAAACCCAGCAGGTTGAGGCTGCTGTGGCTGTGAGCATGCCACTGCACTCCAGCAAAGGCAATAGATTAAGACTCCCACTCAAAACAAGGTATTAGTTGCGAGGGAAATATATACCAAAAACGGTCTTTAGTGAGTCACCTAGGCTCTAACGGCAAACCCAGACCTTTGGGAGGAGGAGGCAGGACTGCACGAGGCCGAAAGTTAAAGACCACTCCAATAAACAGGGAAACCACATCTACCACACACACACAAAACCACAAACATTAGCCGAGCCTGTAGTGCCACCTACTCAGGGTTTGAGGATCCCCTGAGCCAAGAGTTCGAGCTTACAATGAGCTATAATCTTGCCACCGCAGACTCTGCCTCTAAAGCAAACCGCATTGTTGCTCAGGTTCATTACATAAATGTGTCCCATTACAGAAGGACTGAGAACAAAATATGCCCCCCAGAGAACTCTCGCACATAGTACTCACCTTTATCCAAAGATAACACATCGATAGAACTCTTAAGGCTTTCTAAAGGAAAAATAAGACACGAGAGGAAAATATCAGCACAAGGTTCCTGGTCACCAATTTCTTACCGAGCCTAGATCTAGGGATCCCGGCCGAGGGGGGGCGGTCAGCGCGCTGCGGTGATGGCGTCAGCGAGACACTCAGAGTCACCTGGGGTCATCATCACTCCCCTGTCCACCCCCTGGGCGACCGCCACTCCATTTCGTTATCACTTCCACAAACCACTCACCATCTTGGTGCTGCACCAGAGACTTAGCGACTCCAAATGAGTACCCCCTGTCCCGAGCTAGGTCAGCTCCAAGCAGTGGATGCATCAATCAGACATCAGAAACGATGTAACGGCAGTTCACTCGACACTGCCCGGTACTGCGGTCTCCTCCTGCAGCAAGGTCCTGAGGTACGTGCTCGCCAGCTGCTGTGAAAAGGCAGCAGAAGACTCCTGCCCCTTCCCCTCGCTCAGCAGGAGGACCTGCATCAAACGCCAGGCGAACAACACGCAAGCCACCTCCTCTACCAGCAACCCTACCGCCAAAAGAAAGAAACAATGGCGGGGCCAGGGTTATTTATAGCTACGCCGGGTCGGGGGCCTGACGGGTATGGCTGTCTTCTTCTCTGCCTGACTCCACGTGCGGCATTTTCCCTATCGTTCTTCAAAATAGGAATGAAACAAAGTGAAAGAAAGACCATGAAAGTATGAGTTACACTCCTCTGGCCAAATATTCGGAAGTGTTTTGTGAATTATGAAAAACAACAGGTGAACTGGCTGGCCAGGCGGGAGAAAGTCCCCGGCGCCAGCCAACCCGTGGGAGAAAGGCCCTCTTCCTTAGCCCTTCCGTCACTCCAGTCGTCCTTAAGAATCCTGACTTCTTGCAGTCTATTCCCAGTTTGGGGGTTCCAGCCCTCCTCGGGGGATTCTCTTCTCGCCGTTCCGTTAGCGAAATCTGAATTTCCTCCCTTACTGGAGCCCGCAGACTGTCAGGGACTTTAAGCCGCGTCTTCCTTTTTTGTTGTTGTTGTTTTAATCAGAATCTCACTCTGTCGCCCAGGCTGGAGTGCAGTGGCACGCTCACGGCCACCGCAGCCTCGACCTGCTGGGCTCAGGCGATCCTTCCGTCTCAGCCTTCCAAGGAGCTGGAACTACGGGCGCGCGCCACCGTGCCCGGCTAATTTTTTAGTTTATTGTAGAGATGAGGTCTCGCCAGTTTGCCCAGGCTGGTCTCGAACCTGCTGGCTCAGGCAGTCCTCTCGCCTAGGCCTCCCAAAGTACTGGGATTACAGGCTGAGCCATCAAACCAGGCTCTTCTGATTCCTAATGGACCACTTCCTAATGAGGGCGTATTGAATATAATTGGTTCAGCCTCAGGAATTTTTTTTTTTTTTGGTCCATTAAACTTGCTGGAGATTTCCTTAAATTTTATCATTCCAGCTGTTGCTAGTGAATCAACCCTTTAAGGGCTTTCACACCTTCATGCTCCACTTCACAAGAGAAAGCCTCTTAACCACCTGCTGCTGTTTCTGGATGCTCTGACACCTTCCTGTCTTCCCTCTCCCATATTCCTATCCTTCTAAAAATAAAATCAGGCCGGGCTCGGTGACTCAGCCTGTCATGCCGCGCCTTTGGGAGGCTGAGGTGAGTGGATTGCCTGAGCCCGCGGGTTTCAGACCCGCCTGGGCAGGCGAGACCTCATCTCTACAATAAATAAAAAAATCAGCCGGGCGTGGTAGCGCATGACTGTAATTCCGGCTACTTGGAAGTCTGAGGCGGAAGGACCGCGGGAGCCCAGCAGGTCGAGGCTGCGGTGGCCGGGAGCGGCCACTGCACTCCAGTCTGGGCGACAGAGCGAGACTGCAACTCAAAATAAATAAATAAAAATAAAAAATAAAATCAGGAGTAGCCCTTGGCTCAGTGGTCTTTCTCAACTTTGGACGTTACAATCACCTGAATAGCTTCAAATGTATACACTGTCCAGTCTGAGACTCTGAAATGACCTGGGAGAGACCCGGCATCCCTAAATTTTTAGCTTCCCCAAATGATTTTATTATACCATTAGGGTGTAGAACCACTGCTTGAAGTTTTAAGATTTGTTTCCTCTACTGTCTTGGGGGTTAAAAAAAAAGCCAGGCAGGATTGCTCACTCCTATAATCCCAGCACTTTGGGAGGCTGAGGTGAGAGGATTGCCTGAGCCTGTGGGTTCGAGACCAGCCTGGGCAATGTGGTGAGACCTCATCTCTACGATAAATCAAAAAATTAACCGGTCATTGTGGCGCGTGCCCGTAGTTCCAGCTACATGGAAAACTGAGGCGGAAGGACCACTTGAGCCCAGCAGGTAGAGGCTGCGGTGGCTGGGAGCATGCCACTGCCCTCCAGCCTGGGTGACAGAGTAAGACTCCAACTCAAAAAAAGTACAGAAAGCCCAAATACCTGCTGCTGTGGCAGTTAGACTACATTTGCTATGTGTTATAGTTGGGGGCTATGGTATTGTAGTTCAATCTCTCTAATGAATAAAACTTCCTTTTAAGAACCCAGCGAATCAGGGCACAGGTCATGGCCCAGGCACACTAAGGAGAGAGGGCTATGCAAGGAAGAAAAAAAATCGGCCCAGGGACAAAAGAAACTTCCTGTGTTCATTTTCCTTTATAACACTTGAGGGAGGACTTCCTGTACTTTGCCATTACTAAATGTTTGATTTTCCTACAGGGTAAGGATTAAGTGAAAGGTGTAACAAGGAACTTTAACGAACTGATTTTGGGCTCGGCACAGTGGCTCTTGCCTGTAATTCCAGCACTTTGGGAGACCAAGGTGGGAGGATTCTTTGAGCCCTGAGGTTTGAGATCAGCCGAGGCAACAGAGCAAAACCTAGTCTCTACCAAAAAAAAAAAAAAAAAAACCCCAAAAAAAACAAAATCAAAAAATTAGCCGAGTGTGGTGGTGCGTGCCTGTGGTTCCAGTTATTCCCAGATACTCAGTTGGCTAAAGCAGATCACTTAGCTTTAGAGGTCCAGGCAGTGAGCTATGATCATGCCACTGTACTCCAGCCTGTCAACACAGCTAAACTACAACTCAGAAAAAAAAAAAAAGAATACCTAACTGCTACAGTAGTAAGAAAGAATATCCTAGGAAAAGGCTTGTGTGGGATGAAGGCAGACCAGTTCTTTTTTTTTTTTTTTTTGAGTTAGAGTCTCACTCTGTCACCCAGACTGGAGTGCAGTGACCGCTCCCGGCCACCGCAGCCTCGACCTGCTGGGCTCCGGCAATCGTTCCGCCTCAGCCTTCCAAGTAGCTGGAACTACAGGCGCACGCTACCACACCCGGCAAATTTTTTGATTTATGTAGAGATGAGGTCTCACCAAGTCGCCCAGGCGGGTCTCGAACCCGCGGGCTCAGGCAATCCACTCACCTCAGCCTCCCAAGACCTGGGATTACAGGCTGAGCCACCGAGCCCTGCCAGTTCTATACTGTGCAGCTTTTTTCTCCTTCTCTTTCCTCACAATTAAACTTGCTCTTTTTAAAGTATCCATAAGAAAGAATAAAGTGGCTACTGATAGTTAAATCTGGGGAAAAACCATCACTGGGGGGTAGGGAGGACAACATCAATAAGGGCACCTGATCTAAAACCAGGCCAATTATCAAAGGAAGGCCCAAACTTTACCTGTACGATGACCACTTATATACCTAATCCTGAATTGTACTCTACATCTTTAAAATAATATATATATATATTATATATTCATACATATATATTTCATATATATATATATATATATATATATATATATATGAAAAACCATCAATTACAACCAGACAGACACAGCTACATGGCAACAATATTTAGTCCCAAACTGTCATTTGCTGCTCTCCAATCTTGGCCTGGATGCAGCGGTAGTGACCACTTCCACATGCTAAACTGAAAAAAATGTTTTAGTATGTAGAGGGTGGTGGGATGAGGATTACAAAGGTGACCAACAGAACCTACTACAGTAAGGACCTGGCCTATTCCTCCTTTACTGCCATGTACCCAAACTCTCAGTATCTTATTCCTCCAAATTCTAACATGGATAATTGCAGCTAGGGTGACCATAGCTGAAGCTGTTGGTTGTTTACTTTACATTTCTGCTCAAAATGATCTTAGAACTCAAAATAAAAATTTTTTTTGAGTTGGAGTCTCACTGTCACCCAGGCTGGAGGGCAGTGTTACGCTCCTGGCCACCACAGCCTTGACCTGCTGGGCTCCAGCGATCCTTCCGCCTCAACCTTCCAAGTAGCTGGAACTACAGGCGCATGCTACCACACCCGGCTAATTTTTTATTTATTGTAGAGAGAGGTCTCACCAAGTTCCCTGGGCGGGTCTTGAACCCTCAGGCTCAGGCAATCCTCTCGCCATGGCCTCCCAAAGTGCTGGGATTAAAGGCTGAGCCACCGAGCCTGCCTCAAAATATTTTTAGAAGCAAGGTCATTCAGACAAAATGCTTTATTTTAAAAGGAGGCAACAGGCTGGGCACTGTGGCTCCCACCTATAATCCCAGCACTTTGAGAGGCAGAGGCGAGAGGACTGCCTGAGTCCGAGGGTTGAAGAGCAGCCTGGGCAACATGGCCAGTCCTTGTCTCTACAACTAAAAAAAAAAAAAATTAGCACACCTGTAGTTCTAGCTACTTGGAAGGCTGAGGCAGAAGGATCACCAGAGCCCAGCAGGTTGAGGCTGCAGTGGCCGTGAACATGCCACTGCACTCCAGCCTGGGCTACAAAGTAAAACTCCAACTCAAAAAAAAAAGAGGCCACAAAAGCTAACTGAGGCTAAATAATTTGATTTGGTCAACAAGTTGGGATTTGCAGAGCCATCATGTGAACCTGCAATGTACTGTTAACTATATTCACCACATTATGCAATAGATCTCAGAAGAAAATGTACTTTTCCTAACAGGCTTTGTATTCTTGGCCCATCATCTCCCATTCCCCCAAACCCAAGCCTCTGGTAACCACCATTCTTCTCTCTACTTCTATGAGTTCTACTGTTTTAGATTCCACATTAAGTGAACGTGGGTTATTGTCCTTCTGTGGCCAGGAATGAGAAATTAAGCACAAGGGCCCTGCTCACCATAAGTGCAGGAAGGAGTAGGCAACTAAAATCCCCTCGGTACTGCCTCTCCCCTTCCTTCCTAGCTAACCACACCAACCACTTTCTAAAACTCTTTTGAGCTACCAACCCTAACGTCTACCTGAAACAAGCCCCACTGCAAACAAAATGAATACCTGCAATTTCTCCTCCTAACACTCACAATTAAGCCCTTAACAAATATATTTACAGTCATGACTCCTGAATTGTAGCCCACTTCAGAAGTACTATACCTTTCAGTCAAAAAAAGACCTATGGAACTCAGATTTACCAATAAGAGTCCATTATCCCTCCCCCCAAATAAAAATAGACAAATACATTCTTCATATTTTATTTTTCATACTGAAGTAAACAAACTATAAAAAACACTCTTTGATTTTGGAGCGTGTTTTGCAAAGCAAAAAAACTGTACAGAAGGTGGCAGTGTTCATTCGTTGGAGCAGGAAAAAAAAAAAAACACCCTTATACAGTACTACCAACTTACACTAAACACAAAAAATTCTAATGAACATATTGATTATACTGCAGAAAAATGAAGCCAGTTAATTACCATCAGAATACAACTTAACTTTGCAAACATGTCAAGTAGTAGAAGAAAAACTATAGGGCAATAGCAAGGTCCTTGTGTCCAACCAGTCTGCCTCAGTGACAAATGTGGAGTAGGAGGGTGAAAGAAGAGCCCCCTAATCCACCTCCTCAATGGTGGGGCCAGACCCAGGACCCCCCTTGGGGCCCTGAGCCCCGAAACCGCCAGGCCCAGGGCCGCCCGCACCCTGGTACAGTCCGCTGATGATGGGGTTACACACCTGCTCCAGCTCCTTCCTCTTGTGCTCAAACTCGTCCTTCTCAGCCAGGGTGTTGGCGTCCAGCCAGGAAATGACCTCCTGGCACTTGTCCAGCACCTTCTTCTTGTCCGCCTCGCTGAGCTTGCCCTTGAGCCCCTCATCCTCCACGGCGCTCTTCATGTTGAAGGCATACGACTCCAGGGCATTCTTGGCCGAAACCCTCTCGCGCTGCACCTCGTCCTCCGCCTTGTACTTCTCCGCCTCCTGCACCATGCGCTCGATCTCCTCCTTGCTCAGGCGGCCCTTGTCGTTGGTGATGGTGATCTTGTTGGCCTTGCCTGTGCTCTTGTCCGTGGCCGTGACGTTCAGGATGCCATTGGCGTCGATGTCAAAGGTCACCTCGATCTGGGGCACGCCCCTGGGGGCCGGGGGATGCCGCTCAGCTCGAAGCGCCCCAGCAGGTTGTTGTCCTTCGTCATGGCCCTCTCGCCCTCGTACACCTGGATCAGCACGCCGGGCTGGTTGTCGGAGTAAGTGGTGAAGATCTGCGTCTGCTTGGTGGGGATGGTGGAGTTGCGCTTGATCAGGGCGGTCATCACGCCCCCGGCCGTCTCCAGCCCCAGCGACAGGGGCGCCACGTCCAGCAGCAGCAGGTCCTGCACGTTCTCGGACTTGTCCCCCATCAGGATGGCGGCCTGCACCGCCGCCCCGTACGCCACCGCCTCGTCGGGGTTGATGCTCTTGTTGAGGTCGCGCCCGTTGAAGAAGTCCTGCAGCAGCTTCTGCACCTTGGGGATGCGGGTGGAGCCCCCCACCAGGACCAGGTCGTGGATCTGGGCCTTGTCCAGCTTGGCGTCGCGCAGGGCCTTCTCCACGGGCTCCAGGGTGCCCCGGAACAGGTCGGAGCACAGCTCCTCGAACCTCGCCCTGGTGATGGACGTGTAGAAGTCGATGCCCTCGAACAGGGAGTCGATCTCCAGGCTGGCCTGGGTGCTGGACGACAGGGTCCTCTTGGCCCTCTCGCAGGCGGTGCGCAGTCGCCTCACGGCCCGCTTGTTCTGGCTGATGTCCTTCTTGTGCTTCCTCTTGAACTCCTCCACGAAGTGGCTCACCAGCCGGTTGTCGAAGTCCTCCCCGCCCAGGTGGGTGTCCCCGGCCGTGGCCTTCACCTCGAAGATGCCGTCGTCGATCGTCAGGATGGACACGTCGAAGGTGCCCCCGCCCAGGTCAAAGATGAGCACGTTGCGCTCCCCCTTGCCGGTCCTGTCCAGCCCGTAGGCGATGGCGGCGGCCGTGGGCTCGTTGATGATCCGCAGCACGTTGAGCCCCGCGATCACCCCCGCATCCTTGGTGGCCTGGCGCTGCGAGTCGTTGAAGTAGGCCGGCACGGTGATCACGGCGTTGGTCACCGGGTAGCCCAGGTACGCCTCGGCGATCTCCTTCATCTTGGTCAGCACCATGGACGAGATCTCCTCGGGGTAGAACGCCTTGGTCTCCCCCTTGTAGCTCACCTGCACCTTGGGCTTGTCACCGTCGTTGATCACCTGGAAGGGCCAGTGCTTCATGTCCGACTGCACCACCGGGTCGCCGAACTTGCGGCCGATCAAGCGCTTCGCGTCAAACACGGTGTTCTGCGGGTTCAGGGCCACCTGGTTCTTGGCCGCATCCCCGATGAGCCGCTCGGTGTCCGTGAAGGCCACGTAGCTGGGCGTGGTGCGGTTGCCCTGGTCGTTGGCGATGATCTCCACCTTGCCGTGCTGGAACACCCCCACGCAGGAGTAGGTGGTGCCCAGGTCGATGCCGATCGCCGTGGTTTTGGCCATGTCGGTGCCCTGCTCTCGGGTTCTGCTCTCAGACGCGGGCCGGAGAACGGCGGACGAGATCAGCAGCAGGCGCTGGGTCCCTTCTGAAAGTTGGAAACTGAACTCGCCGGAGTCGGTACCGCGCAGGTTCGCCTTGGTGCTGCCGAGACTCACCCTCAGGAAACACGAATTCTGTCGGAGACCTCCTGGGGCTCGCAGTTTCCAAAACTGCGCGCTCAACCCCTTTTATAACTCAAGGTCAGACCCCGCCTTTTCCCTTCTCAGCCAATCAACGAGCTCGTCGAGGCTGCCAGGTCGGGAATATTCCAGGCGTTTCGCCTCCGGTCCTGCCCCCGTGCTTCATTGGACCAATCAGAGGCCAGGGTCCCGCCCTCCTCAGAACTCTCCAGACTCTTCTGGGATTCACTGGAAGGGACAGGGGCCCTGAGAGGAAGGGGGGGGGCAGTGGGAAGGTGATTTTTGACTCCGTTCCAGGGCGACACTGGCAGCTAGCCCCGTAGTGTGAAATTGACAGGAAGGGTCCAACTAAGCTTGTAATTGTAAGGCGATGGGAGATTTGTCGCATGATTGTGGAGACACATGGAACAAAGTTCCCGTGTTTCTTGAAGGAGGAGGGTCATCGAGGGGCCACGGCGACTCTGATTGGGCCGTAGCTGTGATGGACGGCCCATCTTTGGGTCCTCTTGCCGAAGGTCCAGAAGGACTGGGCTGCCTAAGGAACGTCCTGGCCCTCCGAGACGTTTTTTTCCATCTTAAATTTATAATGGGAACGAAAAGAACAGAGATAATGCAATATAGGTTTTGACACAATCTTCGCTTACATGGATGGGGGGCTTTGAATTTTCGAAAGAAAACCAGTCGTTTAACAGGCAGTTATTAGCAAGGGAAGGGCCTCACCGAGGGAGGGAGAAACGCACTGGGGTGAAGGGATGGCTAGGTCCGCCACGCCCCTGTCTCCGCCCGCAGCCTCTCCCCTTTGCTGGAACCGAGGGTTAGTAAGAAAAAATTTTCCATAGATTGTTGACTTTTTAAAGGCCTTTTTGGCTACTCCCTTTCCCTCACCCTTCCTTGCTTGGGGTCAGAATCACCTCTTTTCTGCTTCCTCCTCGTTTTCTGGTTCAGTACTAGATGGTTTGTAGGACCAGAGTTAATCTCAGAGCCCCCAGTAAGTTCTATCTGTCCCTGCAGTCTCTAGGCTGTCCACTGTTTTTAGGTCAAATGTGGAGGGTGGTGAGCCTGTGAGGATGGTGGGGATGTTCAGTCCTCTTTAACACCATACCACAGCTCTTTGGCAGGTGGCCCGTTTTAAGCAAACTGTGTGGGGTGATGGCGGAAGCAGGAGTAGTTGGGACCCAGGTTCTAGCTACTATTTCTCTAAAGTCTCAGTTTATTTGTCATACACTCAATCTTTCCAGTTAGTTTTTTATTCTAGTTTCCAACTTCCTGCGGATTTCCCTCCCTTCTGTTTTAAATATCATTACATTTACCATCACATTACATTACAAATACCATTACATTTAGTAATTTACTTTGACCTTTTTTTCATCCTTTGTGTGGACGCAAGACCCTTTGTTAGGCGCCTGAAATGAAAATGTGAGGGACGTTAAGCACAAGTGGGAGGAGGCGATTTTTGATGAAGGGAAGGAATCTTGTTTTTGAACATTTTGCTGAATTGGCATTCTTCACATGCAGGTGTGTACATACACAGCTGTCCATCATCAACACACCTATTCCTGGAATCCAAGAGTATTCAGTTGCTTATTCTATAAAATTGCTGATCTAAACTGATGATACAAAGATAGTGCTTTAACAATCCTTGTGTGTTTGTGTGTGCAGGTTGGGGAGAACAACTTTCACATTCAAATACAACTCCCTAATGAATCACCTCCCTAAACTAGTCAAACCGGTCAAACTTTAGGAGTTTTCTCAAACGTTTATCTATACAAGCTCTGACTGAGGATTCACCCAGACTTTCACCTTAGCTGCATAGTGTATCAACACTCCAGAGACCCTTAACTTCACTTCTCTCTGGAAACTTCTTCACCATCAATTACTACCACCGTGAGTTCTGGATTCACTCCTTCCCTCCTTCCAAATCTATAATTTAAAATACTTCTCTAATGACTTGAAGCAAAGAGCATTGCTGTCTCAATTGTCTGGGAAGTAGACATGGTAATAGTAATAGGGTGCCAAATCTTACTACTGCTGGGGTAGCAGAAAAAGATCCACTGGAAATGCTGACTTCCTTGAATCAGTCAGCTACACACCGTGTTCAGAGTCTGCAGTACTCTAGTTGATGCATCTCTTAAGTCTCTCTCTGTGGACTAGCCTGGAAACCTACACTTGTATTTCCTTGACCATTTCCTAAGAAGAGGAGAGTCACCTGAATTTTGTCTTTCCTTTTAGGCTGATTCTCAAGGCAGAATCCCACTTACAAGTTTAATTGCTGTCTAAGGTTCTAGAACCCCAAGAGGCCAGGCACAGTGGCTCATGCCTATAATCCCAGCACGAGAATTGCCTGAGTCCAGGGGTTCAAGACCAGCCTGGGCAACTTGGCGAGATTTCGTCTCTACAATAAATCAGAGAAAAAAAGAACCTCAAGAGATTTTCCAGAACTTTAATTCGACTAATTTCAGGATCTAATTTCTATTGGATTCCATGTTTAGAAGGATCAGAGCTCAGTTTCCCCAAGCTGGAAGAACAGGTACTTTTATTTATTTTATTTTTTTAAGTTGGAGTCTCACTCTGTCGCCCAGACTGGAGTGCAGTGGCACGCTCCCAGCCACCGCAGCCTCGACCTGCTGGGCTCCGATGATCCTTCTGCCTCAGCCTTCCAAGGAGCTGGAACTACAGGCACGTGCTACCATGCCCGGCTAATTTTTTGATTTATTGTAGATATGAGGGCTCGCCAAGTTGCCCAGGCGGGTCTCGAACCTGCAGGCTCAGGCAATCCACTCACCTCAGCCTCCCAAAGGCGTAGGATTACAGGCTGAGCCAAGGGGACTGGAGGTGGGGTGTGGGCCAGGAAAACTGACTGCCACAGCAATGTAGGAGAGGGGAAGTTTTCTCAGCCTGATGCTGCAGTGTTTTTCCTTCCCATTTCTTTTTATAATTTCTCAAACAGTACTGTTTTCTCAATTTTGTTGGCTTTAAAAAGCATGTATAAGCTGGGCTCGGTGGCTCAGCCTGTAATCCCACGCCTTTGGGAGGCTGAGGTGAGTGAATTGCCTAAGCCCGCGGGTTCGAGACCCGCCTGGGCAGCAAGACCTCATCTCTACTATAAATCAAAAAATCAGCCGGGTGTGGTAGCGTATGCCTGTAATTCCGGCTACTTGGAAGGCTAGGGTGGAAGGATCGCCGGAGCCCAGCAGGTCGAGGCTGCGGTGGCCGGGAGCGGCCACTGCACTCCAGTCTGGGCGACAGAGTGAGACTCCAACTCAAAAAAAACAAAAAACAAAAAACAACAACAACAAAAAAAAGCATGTATAATTTAAAGTTTATCCAGAAGAAAGAAAAAGAGATAATTGATATGAAACCTAGAGCCAGGCATTCTTTTTTTTTGAGTTGGAGTCTCACTCTGTTGCCCAGACTGGAGTGCAGTGGCCGCTCCCGGCCACCGCAGCCTCAACCTGCTGGGCTCTGGCGATCCTTCCGCCTCAGCCTTCGGAGTAGCTGGAACTACAGGTGTGCACTACCATGCCCGGCTAATTTGTTTGATTTATTGTAGAGATGAGGTCTTGCCAAGTTGCCCAGGCAGGTCTCGAACCCACAGGTTCAGGCAATCCACTCACCTCAGCCTCCCAAAGCGTGGGATTACAGGCTGAGCCACTGAGCTCGGCCAAGCCAGGCATTCTTAACAACCACGTGGCAAAGGCTTCAATGACTGGAGTACCCTGGAGATTTTCTGGAGATTTATTCACCGTGGCTTCAACCTCCTGGACTCAGGCAATCCACTGCAGTCACCTGACTAGCTGGGACTACAGGCACATACCACCATGTCCGGCTCTTTTTTGTATTTTTTGTAGAGATGAAGGTTTGCTATGCTGCCCGGGCTGGTCTCAAACTCTTGGGCTCAAGCAATCCTCTCACTTTGTCCTTTTTCTTTTCTTTCTTTCTTTTTTTTGAGTTGGAGTCTCACTCTGTCACCCAGGCTAGAGGACAGTGGCATGCTCATGGTCACCGCAGCCTCTACCTGCTGGGCTTAGGCGATCCTTCCGCCTCAGCCTTCCAAGTAACTGGAACTACAGGCGTGTGCTGCCACACCCAGCTTCTTGTTTGATTTATTGTAGAGACAAGATCTCACCAAGTTGCCCAGGCTGGTCTTAAACCCCTGAGCTCAGGCAATCCTCTTGCCTTGACCTCCCCAAGTGTTGGGATTACAGATTTGAGACCACGCCCAGCCTCACCTCAGCCTTTTAAAGTGCCAGGATTACAGGTGTGAGCCATGGCGCCTGGCTCTACTTCTTTCTTTCTTGAGGCTCTTTTTCTTTCCTTTTTAACAATGAAGTACTTGTAACTTGACTACACAAGTTTTTACATGTTCACCTCTAAAATAGAATTAACAATATATATTTTTTTTAGTCAGAGTCTCACTGTGTCCCCCAGGCTGGAGGGCAGTGGCAGGCTCACAGCGCCTGCTGCCAAATAGCTGGAACTACAGGTGTGCGCTACCATGCCTGGCTTATTTTTTGATTGATTGTAGAGACAAGATCTCGCCAAGTTTCCCAGGCTGGTCTCGAACCCCTGAGCTCAAGCAATCCTCTCTCCTCAGCCTCTCAAAGTGCTGGGATTATAGGCTTGAGCCACCGTGCCCAACCCAACAATATCTTGTTCATAGGATGGTGGCATCAAAGATTAATATAGTGATGAGTGCCAGTTACAAAGTATGTGCTCAAAAGTTTGCTCCCTTATTTTTAAATTTTTAAAAATATTTTTCTTTTTCCTACATTATCAGATAATATGACATTCTCCCTCCTTCACTGTGAATCCGATATTCTCAGGCCGACTCCCAACCATTCTTTCTGAGATGCTTAAAAAGTGGGGACCACTAGTAGAACTATAGGGTTACTTTCAGTTTAATGTAGAAACTGTTGAAGATCTTTAGGCACAAGCCGTTCAGCCAAACCCTTTCATTTTCAAAGATGAGCACAAAGGATCAAAGCGGTTCAGTGGCCTGATCTGGTCACCCAGCAGACAGGTAATTACAGAACCGGTGATTGGATCTACATGGTCTCACAGTCCTTATTTTCACTCCTTCCCATACTGGCTCATCGACCCGATCGTTTTATTCTCGAAAGGGAAATGAAAACAGGGGAAGGGAGTGAAGACTGAGTGTCCAGCCTCTGTGAGCATTTAGGGCACGATGTAGTATGTGACCAGCCAGGAACACCCCTCCTCAAATTCACACCATCCTCCACAAGCTCTGGCCTTCCCCACCTTCGGGCTTCCCCCGGCCCGCCTCGCTTCCCTATAGATCACACTGCTCGGTCAGAAAGAGGAGAAAGGGGGAGCAAGGCTGGCGCACAGTTCACAGAATCTTCTGGATGTTAAATGTAGAGTCCTGACTAACCTTGAAATTCTAGGGCGGGGTTGAAGGGGGAGGGGGAGAGACCTGGGTGGAGCAGTTTGTTGAGACGTGATCCTAATAATAACGACAGCCTTCGCGGTCAGAAAACTCCGGAAAGTTCCTGGCACCACCAGCAATAGGGGGAAAGGAGCCGGAGCAGACGCGGCGGGGGGAGGAAAGGGCGGAGCCGTGGAGCGCGGGAGGCCGCCTGGCTGTCGGATACCGGGGGGGGGGGGGGGGGGAGGGGCGGGGCTGGGGGGCGCGCAGGGCTGCCTGCACTTTCCGATTTTTTTCCCAAAAAGGGATTGAAGGAGGGAAAAAAGGAAAGACTTTCAGAGTTTCCCTGAGACTAGCTAGTTTATCAGATACGTTTCATACAACGAATCCTGCTGAGTTAGGTGGCCAGACGCGAGCAGCGCGCACCGCCCGCGCGCGCTGACGGAGAAGTAGGGAGGGAGCCTGCTGGCTTCTCCCTGCCGTCGTCTCGCCGCCCGACTCTAGTCCCTCGTCCCAGAGAGGCGTTTGGAGGAGCAAAAAGATCGAAGAACTCTTGGGAGTGATTCTCGATTTCTAGGCTCTTCTGCCTGCTCGGCTGTGAAGGGGATCCCACCCATCCCCCGTAGGGCTCTCTCCTCCAATTTCTTGATCGGCCGGGCCGACTGGGTGGGGCGGGTTTAACTCCGTGTTAAAGATACCGGACCCCTTACTTTATTTTTAGAGACAAGGTCTCCCGGACTCCGGAGTGCAGTGTCGGATCGTAGCGCACTGCAACATTGAACTCCTGGCCTCAAGCGATCCTCCCGACATGCCTCTCAAAGCGCTGGATTACAGGTGTGAGCCATCGCCGGCTGGGTCTGTCCGGCCCCTTAAACTTCCACTTATTTATATATTTATCATTCATTATTATTATTAGTTTTGTGGGGGGTTTTGAGTCAGAGTCTCTCTGAGTCCCAGAATGGAGGGCAGTGGCAAGATCACGCCTCAGCCAGTCTCGACCTCCTGGGCTCAAGCGATACTTCCGCCTCAATTTTCTGAGTATAGTAAGATTACAGACCCGCGCCACCACGCCCAGCTTATTTTGTGTGTGTGGTAGAGAGGCCATCTCACGATGTTGCCCAGGATGGTCTAGAACTCCTGTGCTCAAGCTTGGACCTCTCTGAATGCTAGGATTACCATTGTGAGCCGCTGTGCCTAGCCTGTTTATTTAGAGTACGAGTCTCACTCTATCACCCAGGCTGGAGTGCAGTGGCACCATCACGGTTCACCGTAGCCTTGACTTCCTTAGCTCAGGGATCCCGAGCAGCTGGTACCGGTACAGGACACCAAGCCTGACTAATTTTGTTGTTGTTGTGATGTTAGGAGAGAGCCAGGATCTGGCGGACTTGCTCCCTCTGGCTGAACTGCACCAGATATCTCGGGGAGACATCCCAAGCCGATAGAGTTAGAGAGCTCAGTTAGAGGGAGGGATGATGGCAGTCTCTGATGGTTATGGTTACTTAAGGATAGCTCCCTCAGAAGTTACCAATATTGGCTCTTTGCCTGAAATAACTTCATCTCCTCTTTCAGTTGAGAGACATGAGTTCCTGCTCACATCTCCAGCATTTATAACATGTAGTTAATTTTTTGTTTTGATTTCTTTTTAATCTTTTGAGGATGACAAGAAACCCTAATTAAAGACTGGGGATATAAGTATATGTGTTACTAATAAAGCAATATCCTGGGCTCAAAAGCCATATGAAACCAGTCTTATTACCAAAGCCTCCTACATTCTGAGGGCTGGCATAGAAAGGCAGGAGATGATTGGAATCAGGGAGGATATTTTATTTAAACTTTATTTCCACACCTGCAGTTATTTTTCCTGTTGTACCTTCCCTCCCTCATAGTTCCTCTGAATAGAAACATCATTTCTTCCACAGATGGCACTGCATTCTCTTTGCTAATTTTACAATTCCTTCAGCCTGATGTTGAGGTACAAAGTGAATATTTCAAGGTACAGTACTCTTTGCTAGGGTATGCCACAGGCAATAGTTTATACAGATCTCTTGATAAAACACCTACTAATAACCTGCCTATAGGAACTCTCTTATTTTCTCCATTCAAGGTTATTTCTGAAGATTTCCTTAATCTCTCTTTCTTCTCTTTCTTTCTCTCTCTTTTTTTTTGAATTGGAGTCTCACTCTGTCGCCCAGGCTGGAGTGCAGTGGTACACTCATGGCCACCACAGCCTCCACCTGCTGGGCTCAGGTGATCCTTCTGCCTCAGTTTTCCACGTAGCTGGAACTACAGGCACATGCCACCATGTCTGGCTAATTTTTTATTTATTGTAAAGATGAGGTCTTGCCAAGTTGCCTAGGCTGGTCTTGAACCCCTGGACTCAAGCAGTCCTCTCACCTCTGCTTCCCAAAGTGCTGGGATCATAGGCATAAGTCATTAATCTCTCTTAACAAAGGCATTTGCTATATCCTTCCCAGTCTCTACTCTTTTCCAACTGCCTTCTCCCCAACTGCACCCCACAGCAGTGGTAGTGCCTGCTGGTTTAAAGAGTCACTGTACTGTCTGCAGATGAGAATCACATGCTACTGCAGCTCTAAGGGGGAGAGGAGGTCCTACAGCAAATGCATACTCCAAAGATCGATGTACATTGTGGCCAGAATCCAAAATGTCAATTTTACTACCATAAGGCATAAATGTTCCTCTACAGTCTGCCCTGGAAACCTAAGTATTCCTTACATTTATTTTCCATTTCCAAACTTCCAAGGCAAGGTCTATACCTGTATATGTCATTCCCATAATACTGAATTTTCTTCATAGCAAGTATTTAGTGAATGGTCTGATGATCTTTGAGGTACACGTAAGTTCATAAAATGCTTTGATGTAATGTTGATACAATTGATTTTTTTTTCTTTTCTTGCTAAAAAATTCAGTAACAAGCTGGGCTCGGTGGCTCAGTCTATAATCCCAGCACTTTGTGAGGCTGAGGCGAGTGGATTGCCTGAGCCCGCAGATTCAAGACCAGTCCGGGCAACTTGGTGAGACCTCATCTCCACAATAAATCAAAAAATTAGCCAGGCGTGATAGCACACACCTGTAGTTCCGGTTACTTGGAAGGCTGAGGCGGAAAGATCGCTGGAGCCCAGCAGGTCAATGCTGGGGTAGCCGTGAGTGTGCCACTACACTCCTGCCTGGATGACAGAGTAGGACCCCTGACTCAAAAAAAAAAAAAATTCACTAACATAAAATTAACCGTTTTGATGTGTGCAACTCAGTGGTATGTAGTACCTTATGCAACCATCCAAAGCATTTTCATGGCCACCAGATACAATTGGTTTTTTTTGTTGTTGTTTTTTTTAGTTGGAGTCTCACTCTGTCGCCCAGGCTGGAATGCAGTAGCACACTCATGGCCACCACAGCCGCGACCTGCTGGGCTCAGACGATCCTTCCGCCTAAGCCTTCTAAGTAGCTGGACTACAGGCTCGTGCCACCACGCCTGGCTAATTTTTTGATTTGTAGAGACGAGATCTCACCAAGTTGCCCAGACTGGTCCCAAACATCTGGGCTCAGGCAATCCTCTCACCTCTGCCTCCCAAAGTGCTGGGATTACAAACGTGAGCCACTGTGCCTGGCTACAACTGATTTTTTTTTTTTTTTTGAGTTGGAGTCTCACTCTGTCACCCAGACTGGAGTGCAGTGGCCGCTCCTGGTCACCGCAGCCTCGCCTACTGGGCGCCGGCGATCCTTCCACCTCAGCCTTCCAAGTAGCTGGAACTACAGGTGTGTGCGACCACGCCCAGCTAATTTTTTTATTTATTGTAGAGATGAGGTCTCGCCAAGTTGCCCAGGCGGGTCTCGAACCCGCGGGCTCAGGCAATCCACTCACCTCAGCCTCCCAAAGGCGCGGGATTACAGGCTGAGCCACCAAGCCCGGCGCAACAAGTGATTTTTAAGGGGGCTTGCTCCTCACGCTTTAAGGATTGTGGCATTTTCCAACAAGGAGGCAGTGGAGGGAATTACTTCTAGGATGCTATAAGCTAGGGCATGAAGCATCTTCTAGGGAAAAAAGTGCAGGGGAGGGAAGTCCGTATGCAGGTCTTCCTGGTGCAGGGCTGAGGATTTTCCTTCTCTTTTAAATTAACAAATACAAATCTTTCATCATCAATTCTATTTTTTTTTTTTTTCAGTTGGAGTCTTACTCAGTCGCCCAGACTGGAGTGCAGTGGCCGCTGCAGCCTTGCCTGCAGCCTTGCCTGCTGGGCTCCAATGATCCTTCTGCCTCAGCCTTCCAAGTAGCCAGAATTACAGGCATGCACTACCACGCCCGGCTGATTTTTTGATTTATTGTAGAGATGAGGTCTCGCTGCCCAGGCAGGTCTCGAACCCGCGGGCTCAGGCAATCCACTGACCTCAGCCTCCCAACGGCGCGGGATTACAGGCTGAGCCACTGAGCCCGACTAATCCTATTGTTTATCTGGCATAATTGTCTAGGATTATACAGAGTAAAGGAAAAATGGGTAATTAGCTGTAAAACCTAGGGTAGAAACATAACCTGGAACCGGACATGCATAAATAAAGCCCAGGGTACTTGGAACAGTATGGCAAAAACCTCTAAGTCCCAACTTGGAATTTAGGTTCTACATTTTTGTTGAACTGACGTTTTTCCCAACCCTCAAGTATCTTTAGTTAAGCTGGTAACTTACAAATTTCCCTGTATGTTGACCCGTGAAATTAAGTGTAGTGGAGTGAAGATTAATAAAGTAACACATAAAGTGCCCCAGACTATGCCTGGTACATTAGAGTACTCAAATATTGAGGTCTTTGGACTATCCAGGCACCATACTCTTAGAGGACTCCTCCTCACTGGGGTACCTAAAATGTAAGTGATAACTGCTAAGAATGTAACTTTTTTTTTTTAGTTGGAGCCTCACTCTGTTGCTGGAGTGCAGTGGCATGCTCACAGCCACTGCAGCCTCGACCTGCTGGGTTCAGGCAATTCTCCTGCCTCAGCTTTCCAAGTATCTGGAACTACAGGCATGCACTACCATGCCCAGCTCACTTTTTGATTTGTAGAGACAAGGTCTTGCCATGTTGTCCAGACTGGTCCCAAACCCCTGGGCTCAGGCAGTCCTCTCACCTCTGCCTTCCAAAATGCTAGGATTACAAGTATGAGCCACCATGCCCACCCAAGAATGTAACATTTTGGTTGTAACATCCTCTCAGAAATAACTCTGAACAGAGAGGCATCAAGCCAAACCTTTACACTTTATTTAGTACAGACAGGGTCTTGCTATGTTGCCCAGGCTGGTTTCAAACTCCTGACACTCCCAAAGTGCTAGGATTACAGGTATGAGTCACTCCATTTGGTGCAAATCTCTTGTATTTCATAAGAACCAAGGATCAGAGCAAACAAATTTGTGCATAACTCAGCAAGCCAGGGCATGTACTCCACCTTTTCACTGTCCCTGACATCTCAGATGTACCTACAGAAGTTAGGAGGACAGCCCTCCCACCTAACTGCCTCTTCTTTTTTGCCCACTTCTGCAGGAACATCTCCCACCCACCAGACTCTCTTGAGGCCAACCTCACACAGGTCCACCCCAGCATTGACCTACAGGACACACTGCCAAGCGTTTTTAACTTTTTCTGAACCCACAGGCTTAACCCACTCAGAATAAACAAGTTTTACTGAGGGGTAACATTTACCTAACACAAATGGATCACCTTACAGTACCATATTGTGGGGAGCTGATGAGATGTGGGGAACAAATGAGCACTGTCCAAACAGCAGGCCTTGAGCAAGGTCAGGCCCCAAGCGTAGGCAAGTCCTCACTGGTTGCCCTGCATCCTAGCCAAAGAACAAGGGATGCAGCCTGCTACATGGAACAGCGTCTCAGAGCCCACACATCCAGAGACATGTGGGGAGAAGAGCACCATCACTGTAGCAGGCCTTGAGCAAGGCAAGGCCCCAAGCATAGGCAAGGTCTTGTTTGGTTGCTCTGCATCTCAGCCAAAGAGCAAGGGTTGCAGCCTGCTACACAGAATGGTGTCTCAGATGCCCACACATCCGGGTGCACATAGTACAGATAAAGTCTTAGCAACAACAAGATAACTGCAGAACAGCTTGCCATTTAGGTAGCGATAAAATTCCACTATAGCTCCCTCACAGACCTTGAATCCTTTCCAACTTCCTTTGTGCTTAATTATAAAATAAACGTGCTGAGCTAGTTTGGGGCCACTTCTCCTCCATCAGAGGAAAGTGTCCCACCTGGCCCCAGCTTTTCTTTATGTCTTTGTGTCTGCGTATTTCTTAATCTCTCGCCGCTCTCTCTTGGAACCCTCAAGGCAGCCATGCGGATCGTGGCACCATATAGCAATACTTCTCCAGTCTCTGCTCTTACTTGAGGCAAAAATGTCACCCAACTTTAGACACTATATGAAGAAAAAACTATACAGACCATACTATTCTCAAAATAGGCACATGAAACCCCTTGATTTTTTTTAAGTTTATTTCCTTTGAGGCAGCCAACTAAAAAAATGGCCTGAGTTCAGTGCATTACAAAGAAAATGGACAAAATGTGGCAGTATAAATTTGTCTTTATATTTACATACTGGAAAAAAGAAGCAAGTTCAGAAAGTCACTAAAAATGTTTTTAACTTTAACATTGTAAACAAAATGGAAAGTTGAGAACTGACAAATGGGAGACATAAGAAATGCAAAATCTTGAGTCTTAACTATCACCAAAACAAAAAAGACAATCTTGGTAACAGCCCCTAATCCACCTCCTCAATGGTGGGGCCAGACCCAGGGCCCCCCTTGGGGCCCTTAGCCCCGAAACCGCCAGGCCCAGGGCCGCCCGCACCCTGGTACAGTCCGCTGATGATGGGGTTACACACCTGCTCCAGCTCCTTCCTCTTGTGCTCAAACTCGTCCTTCTCAGCCAGGGTGTTGGCGTCCAGCCAGGAAATGACCTCCTGGCACTTGTCCAGCACCTTCTTCTTGTCCGCCTCGCTGAGCTTGCCCTTGAGCCCCTCATCCTCCACGGCGCTCTTCATGTTGAAGGCATACGACTCCAGGGCATTCTTGGCCGAAACCCTCTCGCGCTGCACCTCGTCCTCCGCCTTGTACTTCTCCGCCTCCTGCACCATGCGCTCGATCTCCTCCTTGCTCAGGCGGCCCTTGTCGTTGGTGATGGTGATCTTGTTGGCCTTGCCTGTGCTCTTGTCCGTGGCCGTGACGTTCAGGATGCCATTGGCGTCGATGTCAAAGGTCACCTCGATCTGGGGCACGCCCCTGGGGGCCGGGGGGATGCCGCTCAGCTCGAAGCGCCCCAGCAGGTTGTTGTCCTTCGTCATGGCCCTCTCGCCCTCGTACACCTGGATCAGCACGCCGGGCTGGTTGTCGGAGTAAGTGGTGAAGATCTGCGTCTGCTTGGTGGGGATGGTGGAGTTGCGCTTGATCAGGGCGGTCATCACGCCCCCGGCCGTCTCCAGCCCCAGCGACAGGGGCGCCACGTCCAGCAGCAGCAGGTCCTGCACGTTCTCGGACTTGTCCCCCATCAGGATGGCGGCCTGCACCGCCGCCCCGTACGCCACCGCCTCGTCGGGGTTGATGCTCTTGTTGAGGTCGCGCCCGTTGAAGAAGTCCTGCAGCAGCTTCTGCACCTTGGGGATGCGGGTGGAGCCCCCCACCAGGACCAGGTCGTGGATCTGGGCCTTGTCCAACTTGGCGTCGCGCAGGGCCTTCTCCACGGGCTCCAGGGTGCCCCGGAACAGGTCGGAGCACAGCTCCTCGAACCTCGCCCTGGTGATGGACGTGTAGAAGTCGATGCCCTCGAACAGGGAGTCGATCTCCAGGCTGGCCTGGGTGCTGGACGACAGGGTCCTCTTGGCCCTCTCGCAGGCGGTGCGCAGTCGCCTCACGGCCCGCTTGTTCTGGCTGATGTCCTTCTTGTGCTTCCTCTTGAACTCCTCCACGAAGTGGCTCACCAGCCGGTTGTCGAAGTCCTCCCCGCCCAGGTGGGTGTCCCCGGCCGTGGCCTTCACCTCGAAGATGCCGTCGTCGATCGTCAGGATGGACACGTCGAAGGTGCCCCCGCCCAGGTCAAAGATGAGCACGTTGCGCTCCCCCTTGCCGGTCCTGTCCAGCCCGTAGGCGATGGCGGCGGCCGTGGGCTCGTTGATGATCCGCAGCACGTTGAGCCCCGCGATCACCCCCGCATCCTTGGTGGCCTGGCGCTGCGAGTCGTTGAAGTAGGCCGGCACGGTGATCACGGCGTTGGTCACCGGGTAGCCCAGGTACGCCTCGGCGATCTCCTTCATCTTGGTCAGCACCATGGACGAGATCTCCTCGGGGTAGAACGCCTTGGTCTCCCCCTTGTAGCTCACCTGCACCTTGGGCTTGTCACCGTCGTTGATCACCTGGAAGGGCCAGTGCTTCATGTCCGACTGCACCACCGGGTCGCCGAACTTGCGGCCGATCAAGCGCTTCGCGTCAAACACGGTGTTCTGCGGGTTCAGGGCCACCTGGTTCTTGGCCGCATCCCCGATGAGCCGCTCGGTGTCCGTGAAGGCCACGTAGCTGGGCGTGGTGCGGTTGCCCTGGTCGTTGGCGATGATCTCCACCTTGCCGTGCTGGAACACCCCCACGCAGGAGTAGGTGGTGCCCAGGTCGATGCCGATCGCCGTGGTTTTGGCCATGTCGGTGCCCTGCTCTCGGGTTCTGCTCTCAGACGCGGGCCGGAGAACGGCGGACGAGATCAGCAGCAGGCGCTCGGCCCCTTCTGAAAGCTGGAAACTGAACTCGCCGGAGTCGGTACCGCGCAGATTCGCCTTGGTGCTGCCGCGACCCACCCTCAGGAAACACGACTTCTGTCGGAGACCTCCTGGGGCTCGCCGTTTCCAAAACTGCGCGCTCAACCCCTATTTATAACTCAAGGTCAGACCCCGCCTTTTCCCTTCTCAGCCAATCAACGAGCTCGTCGAGGCTGCCAGGTCGGGAATATTCCAGGCGTTTCGCCTCCGGTCCTGCCCCCGTGCTTCATTGGACCAATCAGAGGCCAGGGTCCCGCCCTCCTCAGAACTCTCCAGACTCTTCTGGGATTCACTGGAAGGGACGGGGCTCTGAAAGAAAGGGGAAGTGGCAGTGGGAAGGTGGTCGCTGACTGCGTTTCTATGGCGACTGTGGCCCCTGCCCTTTACTGTGAAATTGACGGGAAGGGTCCCAGCTAGGCTGGTAATCGCGCGGATTTGCTGGGCTTTCACAGTGGTGGGTAGGGGGATGATGGGGACCTTGTAGATGTGGCAGGTGGGGGAGTTTGTGTTGACCCAGCGAGCGGGGGCGGGAGGGGGGCTTTTGTGTTGACAACACCCACTCTGTTCCGTCACAGTGGCGACGCTGGCTCTGACCTCATGGGGCAGTTTGGTATCAGTGTGACTGGGCTGAAGCTGACTCAAAGTTATAGGGCAGGGCGGGGTGGGGGGTGGGGGGCCGCCGGCTGCACAATTTGGATGTTGAAAGAGCCCCCCACTCGCAGCGTCTTCATAATCTTAACGTGTTCATACTGGAGCGAAGGCAGCAGGAGACTAGGTGAGCCCAGTAGGGATATAGTTGGAACCGGGTGGAAATCTGCAAGGCCCAGTAATTGCTCGTTTGAGAATGTGTTGGAAATTTTCCTGGTTGATTTAAGTCTGAGGTTAGGAAGGAGGATCACTTGAGGAAAGCCAAGGTGGCTGGAACTGGTAGGAGCTGCCTGAATGAGGATGGGGTGCGGCCTAGGAATTTGAGGAGGGTGGAAGACCCTAAACCCTTTCTTGATCTGTTATTGGCCCCAGAAAACAGAGGAAGGATAGAGAAACTGTTTGGAGTGCAGCGCCTCTTTTGAGAAAAATTGTGAGTGCTTCACTGGGTTCCTAGAAGGCATCTTCAGACTGACACAAATTACTGCCCACAAATCCCTAATAGAGGGTGAAGGAGCCAAGGGAGGCAGTGAAACCTAAGTGTGGGGGCTGATAATGTCTCTTGAGAAGACAAGAATGTAAAATAATCATAGTTTCAGATACAATTCTGCAATAAAATGTACCACAGAGATAGGTTGATCAGGCCCTGTGAGAAATTGAAAACAATATACACCCACTACCTTCCCACCTCCGTTGAGTTGCTGAGAATACTATTGTCTACTCTGTCCAAAAAGCAGAGCCTCCCACAGAGACAGGGTCTCCATATATATGTGTACCCACATTCATAGCACCATTATTTAGCAATGCTTGCCCATCAAATGATGAATGGATAAGCAAAATATAGTACACCCACACACACATATATGGTGTGTGTGTATATATGTGTATATATCTTGAATATTAGCTTTACTTACTTATTTTTGAGTCAGGAGTCTTACTCCGTTGTCCAGGCTGGAGTGCAGTGGCATACTCAAGGTCACAGCAGCCTCAACCTGCTGGGCACAGGTGATCCTTCTGCCTCAGCCTTCCAAGTAGCTGAAACCACTGGTGTCCACCACCATGCCCAGCTAATTTTTTTTTTTTTTTTTTTGAGTTGGAGTCTCACTCTGTCGTCCAGACTGGAGTGCAGTGGACGCTCCCGGCCACCGCAGCCTCGACCTGCTGGGCTCTGGCAATCCTTCCACCTCAGCCTTCCAAGTAGCCGGAATTATAGGCATGCGCTACCATGCCTGGCTAATTTTTTGATTTATTGTAGAGATGAGGTCTCGCCTGCCCAGGCGGGTCTCAAACCCGCGGGCTCAGGCAATCCACTCACCTCAGCCTCCCAAAGGCGCAGGATTACAGGCTAAGCCACCGAACCTGGCTTAATTTTTAAATTTTATTGTAGAGACAAGGGCTTGCCAAGTTGCTCAGGCTGGTCTCGAACCTGTGGGCTCTCCTCTCACCTCCACCTCACAAAGTGCTGGGATCACAGGCATGCAGCCATTGCACCTGGCCGAATATTAGCTTTAGAAAGGAAGGAAATTCCAACACATACTACAACATGGATGAAACCTGAGGTTATTAAATAAGCCAAGTCACAAAAGGACAAATACTGTATAATTCCACTTATATAAAGTACCAAGAATAGAACCCAGAATATTGGTTACCAGGGGCTGAGGGATGGGTGAAATGGACAGTTGCTTAATGGGTATAGAGCATCAGTTTTTTGTTATGACTGGTCTTAAACCTCTGGGCTCAGGCAGTTATCTTGTCTCAGCCTCCCAAAGTACTAGGATTATAGCCATGAACCACTGCACCTGGCTCAGTTTTATTAAATGAATAAAGTTCTGGAAATTAGATAGACATCATAGTAATTGAACTCTACACTTTAAAATGTTTAAGATGTGGCAGGACCTTTTCTTTACAATAAGTCAAAAAATTAGCCAGGCGTGGTAGTGCATGCCTGTAGTTCCAGCTACTTGGAAGGCTGAGGTGGAAGGATCACCTGAGCCCAGCAGGCTGAGGCTGCGGTGGCTGTGAGCGTGCTGCTGCACTCCAGCCTGGCAACAGAGTGAGACTCCAACTCAAAAAAATAAAAATAAAAATATGAAAATAAGTAAACAAATAAAACAAAATATATGACCAGGCACGGTGGCTCACGCCTGTAATGCCAACAATTTGCCAGGCTGAGGCAGGAGGATTGTTAAACTCAGGAGTTTGAGACCAGTGTGGGCAACATATTGAGAACTTGTCCCTACAAAAAATTAAAAAATTAGCTGGGTATGGTGGGGCACGTCTATAGTCTCAGTTACTTGGGAGACTGAGGTAGATAGAAGGATTGCTTGAGCTCAGGAGGTCAAGGCTGTGGTGAGCCTGAGCAACAGAGTGTGACCCCCATCCCAATTATTAAATAATTAAGTAAATAAATAAAATTAAGGCCAGGCGCGGTGGTTCACACCTAGAAAGTCCCAGCACTTTGGGAGGCCAAGGCCGGAGGACTGCTTGAGCCCAGGAGTTCAGGACCATCCTAGGAAACATAGAGAAATTTTGTTTCTACAAAAAAGGAAAAAAAAATTCGCTCTGCATGGTGGCACATGCCTGTAGTTCAAGCTTTAAATAAATAAATAAATAGGCAATGTGTCAAAATTATATCGTATTGTTTTTCCAGAGGCATCGGAAAACCATGGCTACTGCCAAGGGAATTGCCGTAGGCATCGACCTGGGCACCACCTACTCCTGCGTGGGGGTGTTCCAGCATGGCAAGGTGGAGATAATTGCCAACGACCAAGGCAACCGTACCACTCCCAGCTATGTGGCCTTCACTGACACTGAGCGGCTCATTGGGGATGCAGCCAAGAACCAGGTAGCCATGAATCCCCAGAACACTGTATTTGATGCCAAACGTCTGATCGGCAGGAAATTTAATGATCCAGTTGTGCAATCAGATATGAAACTTTGGCCTTTTCAAGTGATCAATGAAAGAGGCAAGCCCAAGGTGCTCGTGTCCTACAAAGGGGAGAATAAAGCTTTCTATCCTGAGGAAATATCTTCAATGGTACTGACTAAGATGAAGGAAACTGCTGAGGCTTTTTTGGGCCACCTTGTCACCAATGCTGTGATCACTGTGCCAGCCTATTTCAATGATTCTCAACGCCAGGCCACCAAGGATGCAGGTGTGATTGCAGGACTCAATGTGCTAAGGATCATCAATGAACCCACAGCTGCTGCCATTGCCTATGGTTTAGATAAAAGAGGTCAGGGAGAACGCCATGTCCTCATCTTTGATCTGGGTGGAGGTACATTTGATGTGTCCATTCTGACTATAGATGATGGGATTTTTGAGGTAAAAGCCACGGCGGGGGACACACACCTGGGTGGGGAGGACTTTGACAACAGGCTGGTGAGCCACTTTGTAGAGGAGTTCAAGAGGAAACACAAGAAGGATATCAGCCAGAACAAGCGAGCCGTGAGGCGACTGCGCACTGCCTGCGAGAGGGCCAAGAGGACCCTGTCGTCCAGCACCCAGGCCAACCTAGAAATTGATTCGCTTTACGACGGCATCGACTTCTACACGTCTATCACCAGAGCGCGGTTTGAAGAGTTATGTGCAGACCTGTTTAGGGGCACCCTGGAGCCTGTGGAAAAAGCTCTTCGGGATGCCAAGATGGATAAGGCTAAAATCCATGACATTGTTTTAGTTGGGGGCTCTACCCGCATCCCCAAGGTGCAGAGGCTGCTTCAGGACTACTTTAATGGACGTGATCTCAACAAGAGCATTAACCCTGATGAGGCAGTAGCCTATGGGGCTGCAGTACAGGCAGCCATTTTGATGGGTGACAAGTCTGAGAAGGTACAGGACCTGCTTTTGTTGGATGTGGCTCCCCTGTCCCTAGGGTTGGAGACAGCTGGGGGCGTGATGACTGTCCTGATCAAGCGCAACTCCACCATTCCCACTAAGCAGACGCAGATCTTCACCACCTACTCAGATAACCAGCCTGGGGTATTGATCCAGGTCTATGAGGGCGAGAGGGCCATGACGAGGGACAACAACTTGCTGGGGCGTTTTGACCTGACTGGAATCCCTCCTGTACCCAGGGGAATTCCTCAGATTGAGGTGACCTTTGACATCGATGCCAACGGTATTCTCAATGTCACGGCCATGGACAAGAGCACCGGCAAAGCCAACACGATCACCATCACCAACGACAAGGGCCGCCTGACCAAGGAAGAGATCGAGCGCATGGTTTTAGATGCTGAGAAATACAAAGCTGAAGATGAGGTCTGTAGGGAGAAAATCGCTGCAAAAAATGCTTTAGAATCCTATGCTTTCAACATGAAGAATGCTGTGAGTGATGAAGGTTTGAAGAGCAAGATTAGTGAGTCTGAGCAAAAGAAAATACTTGATAAATGCAATGAGGTTCTTTCGTGGCTGGAGGCCAATCAACTGGCTGAGAAAGACGAGTTTGAACATAAAAGAAAGGAATTGGAGCGGGTTTGTAATCCCGTCATTACAAAACTCTACCAAGGAGGATGCACTGGGCCTACCTGTGGAACAGGATATATGCCAGGAAGTCCTGCCACAGGTCCCAGAATTGAAGAAGTAGATTAATATTTTCTGGAACTGGAGCGTTCTAGGGTGCCTCTAGGTGAATTTTATTCTCATCTTCAAACATTGTTATTGATTCTTGAATAGACTGGATCTGGACCTAAGTTACCACCTCTTTGGGATTGTGGAGAAGTCTCATATACCATCTTTCACCAATGTCCTGTTTCTGACTCTGGAATGGACTTTTAGGAAAAATAGGCCCCTCTTTGAACCATTTAATGAATCTGAATGTGTTATTTATTTCCAGTTACCCTAACTTCCTTCTTCCTGTGTGGATGGCTATTTGTCACTCAGTAAATCTGTTCCTAAAGGAAAGTTCTGATATCTTTAAGCTGTGTGTACCTTGAAAAGTAAGAAAAAGGAAAGTTCATGGAGAGAGCATGTATTCTCTGATTGTGAGCTCATTGTGAATGATTAAATCGGAAAAGGCAAAGTTATATTTTATATATTTTTTTATTTTTTTGAGTCAGAGTCTAACTCTATTACCCAGGTTGGAGTACGGTGGCATGCTCATGGTCATCACAACCTCTACCTGTTGGGAGCAGGCAATCCCTCTACCTCAGCCTTCCAAGTAGCTGGAACTACAGGCATGCACCACCATACCCAGCTAATTTTTTAATTTTATCATAGTGTTGAAGTCTCGCCAAGTTGCCCAGGCTTGTCTCGATCCCTTGGGCTCAGACAGTCCTCTCATTTTAGCCTCTCAAGGTGCTGGGATTACAGACATGAGCCACCAAGCCTGGCAAAGTTATATTTTCATGTGCTCATTGTTTCAAATAGGAAAATAATATTTGATCCTCAGGCACCTTTAGCCCAAATGTAGTGGTTGCAAACTATAGTTACTGCCTACTGTGTTATAAACTGGTTTAGATGTTTAGGATTCAGTTTGGGGTAAGGGTACAAACCCTGTTTGATGTCCTGCTGTCACTTACAGGTGATATCCAAGAGATTCCGTGTCTGTGCACTCACAGAGTCCATTATTACATCGGTTATATGCAGACAATATTTCTTTTAACACACTCCTGCCAAATTAGTACTTTTATGCAAGATGAGAAATGGAAGGCTTATAAATTCTATTCCATAAAAAAAATTTTCACCTGTTTTGTCATAAAGCGTATAAAACCATTATAAAAACCTGGGGAACATAAGTATAACTTATATGTAACTGCATTTGTGTCCTTTTGTGTTTGAGGAGGAAATATTTGAAAGTGAAATATTACAATGGGTGATTTATATATGTTAGCCACCATCTGCTTAGTTTAACTCAGTTTTTTTTTTTTTTTTTTTGAGTTGGAGTCTCACTGTGTCACCCAGGCTGCAGGGCAATGGCACGCTCTCGACCACCACAGCCTCAACCTGCTGGGCTCTGGCGATCCTTCTGCCTCTCCTTCCGCCTCAGCCTTCCAAGTAGCTGGAACTATAGGCACACACCACCGTGTCCAGGCTAATTTTTTAAAAAATTTATTGTAGAGATGAGGTCTCGCCAAGTTGCCCAGGCTGAACCCATGGGCTCAGGCAATCCACTCACCTCGGCCTCCCAAAGTGCTGGGATTATAGGTGTGAGCCACCGCATCCAGCCTAACCAAGTCTTTATAGGACAGTCCTAGGCAAAAGTGCATAAGAAATATGGAGAATGAGGTTGGGTCCTCCAGAGAATTTATTGGGAACCTTTGATAAAATCAAGATTTGTGCTCAAGCTCCCCTGATCTTGGGGACTCTTCAACATTTTATGTTTTGTTTTGTTTTTTGAGTTGGAGTCTCACTCTGTCACCCAGACTGGAGTGCAGTGGCCGCTCCCGGCCACCGCAGCCTCGACCTGCTGGGCTCCAGCGATCCTTCCGCCTCAGCCTTCCAAGTAGCCAGAATTACAGGCGCGCGCTGCCATGCCCGGCTAATTTTTTGATTTATTGTAGAGATGAGGTCTCGCCAAGTTGCCCAGGCGGGTCTCGAACCCGCGGGCTCAGGCAATCCTCTCACCTCAGCCTCCCAAAGTGCTGGGATTACAGGCTGAGCCACCGAGTCCGGCTAACATTTTATGTTTTGTTTTTGTTTTTTTTTTGAGTTGGAGTCTCACTCTGCTGCCCAGACTGGAGTGTAGTGGCTGCTCCGGGCCACCGCAGCCTCGACCTGCTGGGCTCCAGCGATCCTTCCGCCTCAGCCTTCTTTTTAAAGAGACAGAATCAGCCGGGCTCAGTGGCTCAGCCTGTAATCCCGCGCCTTTGGGAGGCTGAGGTGAGTGGATTGCCTGAGCCCGCGGGTTCGAGACTCGCCTGGACAACTTAGCGAGACCTCATCTCTACAATAAATCAAAAAATCAGTCCGGCGTGGTAGTGCGTGCCTGTAGTTCCGGCTACTCGGAAGGCTGAAGCGGAAGGATCCCCGGAGTCCAGCAGGTTGAGGCTGCGGTGGTCGGGAGCGGCTGCTGCACTCCAGTCTGGGAGAGTGAGACTCCAACTCAAAAAAAAAAAAAAAAGAGACAGAATCTCTTTCACCCAGGTTGGAGTGCAGTGGTGCCATCAGAGTTCACTGCATTCTTTAATTCATGGGCTCAAGCGATTCTCCTGCCAAGTTGATGGGGTCACAGGTCTGTGCCGCCACACCAAGCCGATTGTTTTCTTTTTTGTACAGATGGCATTTCACTAGGTTGCCCAGGGTTTTTGTTTTTGTTTTTGAGTTGGGAGTCTCACTCTGTTGCCCAGGCTGGAATCACCCCAGCCTCTACCTGCTGGGCTCAGGCGATCCTTCCGCCTCAGCCTTCCAAGTAGCGGGAACTACAGACGCACGCTACCGCGCCCGGCTAGTTTTTGATTTTACGGTAGAGACGAGGTCTCACCAAGTTGCCTGGGCTGGTTTCGAACCCGCGGGCTCAGGCAGTCAGTCACCTCCGCCTCCCAAAGGGCTGGGATTACAGGTTGAGCCACCGAGCCCAGCCACATTTTAAAATTTATTTCTCAAAGTGTAACATACACAGAAAAGTGCACAAATCAAAATGAATTTTCAAAACTCCCCAACAGTGCTCAATAGGAAGCGTGTGTAGGGCATAAGTAAGTCACGATGTGGACAACACTGTCGTGGAAAAAGAACAAAATCCTCCAGGGACAGAAGCTGACTCCTACCATCCCCTTGAGCCGCTGCGCGCCTGCGCAGTGGGAGCCGGTTCCTGGGAGGAAGTTGGAAGGCAGGAAGCCCCGCCCCTTTCCGGCTTCCTCGTTCCTCGGGCTCTACACAGCCAGCTTTCCCCGAGCCACGAGTAGCGGCGCGCTCCCCTTCAGTATTTGAAGCTTTGTGCGGCGGTTTCCACTGCGCCTGCGCGGCCCCGCCCCGCCCCACGCGCGGGCCCGCGCTCTGGCTTCCTCGCGTCCGGCTCGCAGCGCCCGGCCTTCTTCCCGGTCCAGCCCGTGGCGCCAGCACCATGGTGGGTACCGTGACGTCACAAGGGGGCGCCCTCGGAAGCGCTGGCGGTTCGGACGGTTGGGGCCTGGCGGGGGTCTGGCTTTGTCCCTTTGGGCTGGAGTTAGGCCCTGGGTTTTTCTCTCCATCCCTAGTCCTGCCCCTCAAGTTCTTTGAGATGCCTGAGAGCAAATGGGAGTTTTGTTGCTTATGAGGAAAAACAACTCCGAGACGAGAGTCGGCAGGGACAGCAGGGACGGAAAAGCTAGACTTTAGGGAGCATTTTCCTGCCGGAGACCAGGCTCCGGGAGGGGGCGGGTGAGATATTTTCTGTAATTCACTGAAAGGAGTGAGCAGGGACCCCCCCAAGAGAGGCAGTCGATTGAAGCAGCGGGCTGGGGAGGCCGAGGGATGCAGGGCAGAGTTTCAGTGAAGTGTGCAGAATCATTTGGGCCAGCCTTTCACCCTTGCCAACTGAGTGTTCTTTGCAGCGAAGTTTTGAAAAGTGCCAGGGATGCAGTGGGGATCCCAGTTACCGGTATTTGATAAAATTGGCAGGGGAGGGGACACTCCTCCCTACGATGTTCCTTCCCACATGATGCTTTTCCCCCTCTCGCCCAATAGCTCTTCTATTCCTTTTTCAAGTCCCTTGTGGGCAAGGATGTGGTTGTGGAACTCAAGAATGACCTGAGGTAGGTACCTATTCCAACAATTCTGGGACCCTGGGACACTATAATTTGACAAGTATTTGAGGACTGAACATGGTGGGAGCTAAACAGAAGACATAAATGACTTGTGCTTTAATTTATAGATTAGCTAAGGAATTGAATTGTGTATTGGAAAACAATACACGGCAATATATAGTGTAACAAGTAAATACTAGAGAGAGGTCAGAGGATGGAAGCATCAATAAAATTTTTTCCAAAACAAGTATAGTTTTGCATTTTCTGATTAAATTGCATATTCCTTTGATCCAGCTTCTGGAAATTTAAGAATCAGTTACACAAAGATATATATTTGAAGATGTTTGTAGCTTTATTTGTAATGGCCAGAAATTGGAAACACCTTAAATACCCATCTGCTTCAATGTCTGTCCATCATTAACTCATCAAAAGGTATGGGTTTGCTGAATGTGGTCCTTCCCAGCTACTGGAAAGACTGAGGCAGGAGGATCCCTTGAGCCCGGGAGTTTGTGGCTTGCAGTGAACTATGATTGCATGGAGCCAATCTGGTGACCCAGTGAGACCCTGTCTCTTTAAAAAAAAGTGTGGTGGGGAATAAATGGGTAAATTATGGTACTTATTGCATAAGCTGTCATATAAGAATGAGATGTAGCTGGGTGTGTGGCTCATGCCTGTAATTCCAGCACTTTGGGAAGCAGAGGTGAGAGAATTGCCTGAGTCCAGGGGTTCGAGACCAGCCTAGGCAACATGGTGAGACCCTGTCTCTACAATAAAACAAAAAGCCAGGCTCGGTGGCTCAGCCTGTAATCCTGTGCCTTTGGGAGGCTGAGGTGAATGAATTGCCTGAGCCCGCGGGTTCGAGACCTGCCTGGGCAGCGAGACCTCATCTCTACAATAAATTAAAAAATCAGCTGGGCGTGGTGGCGCATGTCTGTAATTCCGGCTACTCGGAAGGCTGAGGCAGAAGGATCGCCGGAGCCCAGCAGCCAGGAGCCGCCACTGCACTCCAGTCTGGGCGACAGAGTGAGACTCCAACTCGGGGAAAAAAAAAAAAAATCCCAGTAGGGGCCTCCAAAATTTTAGATCAGACTCACTGGGAGGTATCTGGTATGCAATTCAGTGCCACATGAAAGATGCAAGGAATTGCACAGCAGATAGATTGGAAAATATAGTTTATTTAGAAAGTAAATTAGAGAGAAGAGAGAGGAGATTCACCTCTCCAAGGTAGGAGAGGGGGCCAAATCTAGGAAACATGGTGACCAAAGATCAAGGAGCCACATGATCAGACCATAGCTTAGCAAAGCAATGGCCCTGAATACATTTATTAACTGATTTAATTCTCACAACAACCCTAAGTGAAAATAGTTGCTATTTTATACAGAAGAAACTGAGGCTTAGATAGGCTAAGAAACTTGCTCTTTTTTTTTTTTTTTTGAGTCAGAGTCTCACTCTGTTGCCCAGGCTGGTCTCGAATGCATGGGCTCAGCAATCCTCTCACCTCGGCCTCCCAAAGTGCTAGAATTATAGGTGTGAACCACTGTGCCTGTCCTCTTTTTTCTTTACAGAAGTAATCAAGTTACATGATCTTTAACATTCTTAATGTCTGAATGGCATTTTTATTAGTTGACTGGAACTGATTTAACCAAGTCCTTCCTGTTGGTCACTTAGACTGTTTCCACTTCTGTTTTCACAAAAGATGCTGTCCTGTACATCCTCAAACATGCATCTTTGTACACATCTGTGTATTTCTTGGGGGACAGAATCCTTTAAATAAAACATATATTTAAAATATTGGTGCCTATTACCTGATTATCTTTTAGAAAGATTGAATTAATGCGTTCTCTTCCCAAACATTGTCTTCCACATTCTACGTGAGATAATCTCTTGGTGGGGTAGGATACACATTAACATGGCAGGGAATTTAGTAAAGAGAGCAACTTGACCTTGAGGCATATGTCAAACCTTTGAACAGAGGTTTCTTTTTATGACACTGGCAGTGCAGGTAGTATTGATGGCAGATAGGTTGGGGCCACAAAGCAAGACAAGTATGGAAATCACCAACACCCTTAGGTAGTTCGGTGAGATGACTTGTCTTTGATTTTCAACTCTTTTTTTCCTTCCTGGTCCTTTCACATGGCAAAAATAACTTGTGTTCTAATCCCAGGCCCTAAAGCAACTTGTCCATTGGGTTGAGAGAAAATCTCTTTCTGTCATGCTTATAAAACCACTTTTGTGCCACCTATCTCCTTCTTTTTTTTTTTTTTTTTTTTTTTTGAGTTGGAGTCTCACTCTGTCACCCAGACTGGAGTGCAGTGGCCGCTCCCGGCCACCACAGCCTCAACCTGCTGGACTCCGGGGATCCTTCCGCTTCAGCCTTCCGAGTAGCCGGAACTACAGGCACGCGCTACCACGCCCGGCTGATTTTTTGATTTATTGTAGAGATGAGGTCTCGCTGCCCAGGCGGGTCTCGAACCCGCGGGCTCAGGCAATCCACTCACCTCAGCCTCCCAAAGGCGCAGGATTACAGGCTGAGCCACCGAGCCCGGCTAACCTATCTCCTTCTTACGGGACTAAATGAAATGAAACTTTTGTGCCACCTATCTCCTTCTTACGGGACTATATGAAACTTTTTGCAATTCCTTTTTTTTTTTGAGTTGGAGTCTCACTCTGTCGCCCAGACTGGAGTGTAGTGGCTGCTCCCAGCCACCGCAGCCTCCACCCAGTGGGCTCCGGTGATCCTTCCGCCTCAGTCTTCCGAGTAGCTGGAATTACAGGCATGCACTACCATGCCCGGCTGATTTTTTTATTTATGGGACAGATGAGGTCTCGCCAAGTTGCCCAGGTGGGTCTCGAACCTGCGGGCTCAGGCATTCCACTCACCTCAGCCTCCCAAAGCGCGGGATTACAGGCTGAGCCACCGAGCCCTTTACTGCTGCAGGTGATGGGGTGCTGTCAAATGTTTTTCAGCATCTATGGATATGGTGAGACTACCACTAAGGCAGTAATTCTAACACTGGATTTCAGACATTTGCAAGATTTTATAAAAATAGGTCCAACAGAAAAGTCCTAACTTTATTTTTGGTAAGATAAGAACTTTCTTTTTTTGAGTCAGAATCTCACTCTGTCACCAAGGCTGGAATACAGTTGGCACGCTCACGGCCACTACAACCTCAGCCTGCTGGGCTCACCTGCTGGACTCAGGTAATCCTTTTGCCTCAACCTTCCAAGTAGCTGGAACTGTGCCACCACACACCCCGCTAATTTTTTGATTTATTGTAGAGACGAGGTCTCACCAAGTTGCCCAAGCTGGTCTCAAACCCCTCGATTCAGGCAGTCCTCTCACCTCAGCCTCCCAAAGTACTAGGATTACAGCTACCACGCCCAGCTAGATAAGGACATTTAAAAACTATTACGCTCATTTTATTTAAAAACTTTAATACCAAAAAAATGGGAAGGGCAATTGAAGAGGAGTTATTCTTAGGGAAAAACTATTGGCAACCTTTAGCATACCACACACATGTGCATACTATATTATGTTTCCTCTTTTGTCATGGATTCAAAACTTTTGGGTACTCGTGGCTGATAACCATGGCTCTAAGGAACTTAGAATCTGGTGATAACATGCAGGATGTTATTAATCTGACCTGGCATGAGGTGCAAAGTAATAAGATCATCATGTATAAGTCAAGCTAGAAGAGTTCGAAAGAAATCAGCAGAAGATGGGGGTTCACGGGACATGGAGGGTAGAGAAGTACAACTCAGGATTTGAGGTTGTGAGATTTAATGTTGAAGCCACTGACAAAAAGTTGGGAGAGAAGTAGCAAGGCTTTGAGCATTTTTTGTTTTTGCTTTTGAGTCAGAGTCTCACTCTGTCACCCAGACTGGAGTACAGTGGCATGCTCACTGCCATCACAGCCTCCACCTGCTGGGCTCAGGCAATCCTTTCATCTCAGCTTTTCAAGTAGTTGGAACTACAGGCACACATCACCACGCCTGGCTAATTTTCTGATTTATTGTAGAGACAAGGTCTGGCCAAGTTGCCCAGGCTGGTCTCAGACACCTGGGCTTAGACAATCCTCTCACCTCTGCCTCCCAAAGTGCTGGAATTATGGGCATGAGCCACTGTCCTTGGCCTGAGCACTGGTGTTTTGATAGCATTCCTCAGCATTTCAGGGGACTCATTTGGGGAAGGGAGAGGACATCACTCACGCCTGTATCATCAAGAGCAATGCTGGCTGCCTTTATCTACATAATGGGGCTCTGGTTCCAAAGCAATACATATTTGAAAATAGCTGATGGTTCTGGGGGTCAGGCACTTGTACTGAAGTTCCTGTGTGTTTTAAACTCAGGCAGATTTAGAACAACCTTTCTGAGCCCATTGTAATAGCTACCTTAAAAAGTTGTAAAGAGTAGATTCTATTCAGAATACAGGTCTAGCTCATAACAGTTGTTTTAATAGTAGCTATTAAGAATGTGTTGGTTTAGAGAGAGATGTGAGGTCTAAACTAACAAACCACTCTGGCAGCTCTGTCTTTCCTACTCCGGGGCTTAGGAATGCCCCCTTTGGGTTCCACCTTTTCTGACTTCTTAAAGTCCTTGACTTTCCCAACCATATTCTCATCCCATCTCTGAAGTTACCTCTATGCTGATTGTAAATTAATTTGGTTCTTCCCTTCCTCTGTCCTTGACAGCATCTGTGGAACCCTCCATTCTGTGGATCAGGTGAGTCACAGCAAGGGCTCAGAATCAGTTCTTGGGGAAGAAGAGGGGAGAGCTTAAGGGTTGGGCATTTCATCATGTTGCTAGGGTTACTGATGGTATTCATCTTTCTTTCTTAGTATCTCAACATCAAACTAACTGACATCAGTGTCACAGACCCTGAAAAATATCCTCACATGGTGAGTTGGGGCTGGTGGAGAACAGGAAACACCTCCAAAACAGGAGGCCCCTGGGTGACTAGAGGACATTTTTAAGGGTGTTTTCACATTTGTCTATTTTTGTCTAGTTATCAGTGAAGAACTGCTTCATCCGGGGCTCAGTGGTCCGCTACGTGCAGTTGCCAGCAGACGAGGTTGACACCCAGTTGCTGCAGGATGCAGCAAGGAAGGAAGCTCTGCAGCAGAAACAGTGATGGCTCCTCTTCCTCTACCTCCTCTTCCATTGATGACCAGTAACCTCAAGTCCCAGCACAGGCGACCCCTCCTCCCAATACTTGAGAGTTTTTTTTTTAATAGTGATGGTTTTGTGTGTGTGTGTGTTTTTTTTAAGGGATGAGTGGATAAGAGGAATAACAGTAGGGAGCTGATGTCCTCTGTTGAGAAGGGGAGGATAAGTAGGCTAGGGAACTTCAAAGCCTTCCAGTCCCCAGCACCTGCCTTTCTACTTCCCTGGAGATTGTGGGAGAGTTTCCTAGTGTTTCCAGGGTAGCATGTGATTTATTTTGGGGATGGAAGGAATCTGTCCCGCATCGGGAATAAAATTTATAATGCAAATTTGAGTTCTGTAGTCTGTGCTTCGGGCAGGGAACTGAGGGTGGAAAAGGATGTTGAACCAAGCCCTGTCACTCTCCATTCCTCCAGCCAAGAATACAACCCAACTTCCCAGTGTTACCTGCCATTCATTACTCTCCTTGGTATAAAGCATATAATACAACTGGACTATACCCTGTTTCCTGAACATGCCCCTACCCTCATGTTCTCCCTTTGCACATTTGCTTATATGTATCTGCAATTGGAGTGTTTGCTGTCCTTCTATTTCCATGCTCTTCCATTAGTGTGGCAACCTTAGGAAACACCATAACATAATGCATTTGATGCTATAGGATTCCAGATCAGTACACTCTGAATATCTATAGAAGATAAATACAAAAAGTGAAATAATTTTTAAAAGAATTTTAAAGGTGTTGGGTATTGACTGGGCACAGTGGCTCATGCCTATAATCTTAGCACTTTGGGAGACCAAGGTAAGAGGATTGCGTGAGCCTATAGGTTTGAGACCAACTTGGACAACTTGACAAGACCTCACCTCTGCAATAAATCAAAAAATTAGCCAGGTGTGGTGGCACACCTCTGTAGCTCTAGCTACTTGTAAGGCTGAGGCGGAAGATTCACCTGGGCCCTAGCGGGTTGAGGCTGCGGGTGGCTGTGAGTGTGCCACTGCACTCCAACCTGGGTGACGGTGAGACTGACTCAAAAAAGGGGGGGGTACAATTCAGTATTAGGTATATAAGAAAAGTGAAATAATTACTATTGTGGAGAGAAGTTACAACTGGGAATCACTACACTTCATTCACTCAGTAAATAAGAGTTCCTGAAACGTGAATTCTCAGCCTTTAGAGGCCATCCAGAGACCCATTCTGTCGCCTAGGCTAGAGTGCAGTGGCACGATCATGGTTCACCCCATCCTTGAACTCTTGGACTCGGTGATCCTCTGCCTCAGCCTCTCTGGTGTGGATGAGGGGACGAGAGGAATAATAGTAGGAAGCTGCTGTCCTTGTTGAGAAGGGGAGGCTGAGTAGGCGTGCACCACCATACCTGGCTAATTTTTTTTATTGTAGAGACAAGGTCTCATTATGTTGCTCAGCCTCAGCCTCCCAAAGTACTGGGAGCCACCGCGCCTGGCCTATCCTTACGTATGATGAAATGAGGCTCAAGGAGGGAGTCGGACGCCGAGGGCCTCGGAAAGTGACCTCCCCTTCAGTCCCCTGGGGCAGCTCCCCCCTCCCTCCGTAGGCAACCCGCTGGGGAACGCCCTCCTCCGGCTTCTCTCGCCTGCTCTGCCCTCTTGGGCCAGTTCCCCCGCTGCCCGCTGGGCGCCGCCCTTGCTGCCCGGCCCCGAGGACCCGAGCGGGGTGCCCGCGGCTGCGCCTGACAGGAGCGCAGTCTCTGGCCTCCTCCCGTCCTGCACCCGCGCCCCCGCCCTGCGCTGTTCCCCGTGAGCTCGGCGGGCAGCTGGCGGCGTGCGGCGGGCGCGCGGCCCCCTGGCACTGTCGGGCAGGGAGCGCGCATTTGCAGGCGGGGCACGGCCGCCCCCGCCAGGACCCGCGGGCCCGGAAACCCTCTCTGTCACAAAGGGGGCAACACGTGGGCGCCGGCTGCCCGGGCGGCGGTCTCTGGGAGCTAGGGTCGCCCAGAGAGCCGCCACCGTCTCCGCCCGCCCGACTCCTCCGCCCGGGCCGCCCGGCCGGTCCAGCGGCGGCCGGCGCCTGGCTGTGAGGTGGATTCCCGGCCCATCTCACCACCTCCCTCCAGTACGTACACGCGGCTCGAACCCGCGTCCTACCGGACGCAGACCTGCTCCTGCGAGCCTCCCACACTCCCCGAGGCCCCGCGATCACTGGCAGTCCCCAGCCGCCGCTTCCCTAGGGTCTCCTCACTGTCACTGCCACTCTGAGCTCCAGGTCCTCCTCTCCTGAAGCCTGGTCTAACCCTTACTCCTGAGGGTTTCGGGGTCTCCGGCGGCAGAGGAGCCCCCGTGAGGATCCCCTCTCTACTCAAATATAGGACCCCGTGGGTCCCTCAGTCTTCCCCCGTCTCTCTTCCTCCTTAGGTTTTTCCACCTTGTTCGGACCCCAACTATGTCCATCCTCTACGTCTCCCCTCACCCAGATGCCTTCCCCAGCCTCCGAGCTCTCATAGCCGCTCGCTATGGGGAGGCTGGGGAGGGTCCCGGATGGGGAGGAGCCCACCCCCGCATCTGTCTCCAGCCGCCCCCGGCCAGCAGGACTCCCTTTCCCCCACCCCGCCTGCCGGCCCTGGAGCAGGGGCCTGGTGGGCTCTGGGTGTGGGGGGCCACGGCTGTGGCCCAGCTGCTGTGGCCAGCAGGCCTGGGGGGCCCTGGGGGTAGCCGGGCAGCTGTCCTCGTCCAACAGTGGGTCAGTTACGCCGACACAGAGCTAATACCAGCTGCCTGTGGGGCAACGCTGCCAGCCCTGGGACTCCGAAGTTCTGCCCAGGACCCCCAGGTGAGGGGGTTGGAGAGAAAAGGGGGAGGGGAGAAATTAAGAGGAAGGGAGCGAGAATTGGAATGGATAATGAGACAAGAACATAGCTTGTCAGATGTAGAAACAGTGTTCAAATCCCAGATCACCATCTGGTGTGGTAACCTTGGACACACTGCTTAAACTCTCACAGCCTTGGTCTTCCTGTGTCTGTGAATACCAAGTCTGTGAATACCAAGTAATACCTGCCTTACTGAGTTAATGAGATTAAAAGATGTGCGCAGAGCACAAACAGGCATTTTAAAGTCTCTGAGTAAAAGTTTGATGAGTCTGAAACTGATGAGGATAGAGATTATTTTGAATTGTAGACTGAAAAGGACTGGGTGAGGGAGAAATAACAGTTGCTGGGAGGGGATAAAGGAGAAATGAAACCTGGAGGAAGGGACAGGAGAGGAGAGATAACCCTGTCAGCTTGTAACTGAATCAGAGCAGAGCTGTGCCTTAGTGTACTTAGAGCTCTGCCTCCTTGCATTGTTGAACACATGGTGGATACTTAGTATTTCTTGAATGATTGGATGACTGTGAGTCCTTCCCTCCTGGAATTCCCTGATCCCCTCATTTGGCTTTATTTTTCTACATAGGAGTTAAGAAAAATAGGACAGTGCATTACATATTTGCTCATTTTTTGTTCCTCCTCTAGACTGTAATGTCTGCCAGTCCCAGACTTCATCAGTTTATCTGTTCATGTTGTGGCTTCATTCCCTGAAGAGATACTTAATAAATATTTGTTGATGCCCTGGACCTGGACCAGGTGTGCCACCACACCTGGCTAATTTTTTTATATTGCCTCTTATAATCTTTAACTTCTGTGCTTAATATCTATTGCATTTGGCTTATAATAAGTGTTTGGTAGGGACTTGTTGGATGAATCAGAGACATTTTTTATTATGACCACTTGAATGAAGAAGAAACTGATCTCAGAGGTGGTGATTTGTGGAAGTGGGAGTAGAGGGAGGCCAAATGGATTGGGTGGGGGTGGGAGATGGAGGTGGGGATTGAGGTGGGTTAAGCCTTGTCTCAAACCCCTTCCCCTTCCTGCCAGGCTATGTTGGGGGCCCTGGGCAGGGCCCTGAGCCCCTTGGAGGAGTGGCTGCGGCTGCATACCTATCTAGCAGGGGAGGCCCCTACTCTGGCTGACCTGGCGGCTGTCACAGCCCTACTTCTGCCTTTCCGATATGTAAGTCACAGGGGTCTGGGGAAGAACAAGAGTGCTCCTCCCTGACCTCACGGTAAGGTGACTAAGGATAGTCACTTCTTTCCTGTTCCAGGTCCTGGACCCATCTGCTCGCCGGATCTGGGGTAATGTGACTCGCTGGTTTATCACATGTGTCCAGCAGCCAGAATTCCGGGCTGTACTGGGAGAAGTGGTTCTGTACTCAGGGGCCAGGCCTCTCTCTCAGCAGCCAGGTGAGGAAGGGTGAGGAGTGGGAGGATAGGGCTCCTCTGGGGCCTTCCATGTACCTCACTTTCGTTTTTCTCCCAGGAATGGCAGCATCGCTGAGGCAGGGGGCGGAGGGGGAGGTAGGAGGTCAGCATGGGTCAGCCTTTGGTTGGCCAGCTAAAATAGTCCATCTGAAATCTAGTAATACTGTTTACAGAGGGTGACCAACTGGCTGAGCCTGAATTTCTGTGCTTCTGTCTAGGCCCTGAGGTCCCTGCACCCCCAAAGACAGCTGCTCAGCTCAAGAAAGAGGCAAAGAAACGAGAGAAGCTAGAGAAATTCCAACAGAAGCAGAAGATTCAACAGCAGCAACCACCTCCAGGGGAGGTGAGAGGCCAGAATGGAGCTGGAAGACAGGGTGGAGCCCTGGTGGGGTGGCTCATATCTGAGCCTGTATCTTTTCCCTCCCAAGCAGAAGAAACCAAAACCAGAGAAGAGGGAAAAACGGGATCCTGGGGTCATTACCTATGACTTCCCAACCCCACCTGGAGAAAAGAAAGGTACTGGGAGGGTGAAAGGGCCCCACCTTTCAACTGCTCCTTCCAAGCTTTTTCCCATCGTGCCCTGTTCTTGCTCCCACCACTTTGCTTGGTGAGGGTTTGTAGACCACCGTTCTCCGACCCCCTAGTGCCTGTCCTGTGACATGACTGACAGAGACCCTAGTTCTTCTCTGCTGGCCCATCCCCTTCTCAGCTGCTCCCAGTCTTGGCACTGAGCCCTCTCCACCTCTCCCCCAGATGTCAGTGGCACCATGCCTGACTCCTATAGCCCTCAGTATGTGGAGGCTGCCTGGTATCCTTGGTGGGAGCAGCAGGGCTTCTTCAAGCCAGAGTATGGGGTGAGTGGACACTGCCACCCCTACCCACAGGGGTAGAGTGGGGAAGGGCAGGGCTGAAGGACACATTGCCTGGGAGGGGGTTGAGGGAGGTGATATAAGGCCTTAGTATGTCCCATCCTTCTCCACCATCAGCGTCCTAATATGTCAGCACCAAATCCCCGAGGTGTCTTCATGATGTGCATCCCACCCCCCAACGTGACAGGCTCCCTGCACCTGGGCCACGCACTCACCAACGCCATCCAGGACTCCCTGACTCGATGGTGAGCTCCTGTCTACACCTCCCACTCACTCCCTCTGCCCTCTCTGGCTCCTTTCTCCTTCCTACCTGGGCCCTCCAGCCTTTCTCCTTCTGGATTGGCCTCAGCTCTGTCCCCCAGTGGTGCTCACTTCTCTCTAGGTCGTTTCTATCTGCTCTTGTAGTGTCCTTTCCTCGTCAGGTAATCCCATCCTACATCTTCACTTACAGACTCTCTTCCTTCTCTTTCTACTAAAAGTAACACTATTTCAAATTTAACTAGAAGTATGTGAATGTATTCTTGTTGTAAGGAACTGAAAGTTTCAAGTCTCCTTGACCACATCCCTTCAAGATCTACTTCTTCCAATGTTATCACTTTGATATATATCTTTCCAGGTCTTTTCTATCTGTTTACTTACATATACATGTACTCATATAGTTTTCCTTCTGGGTGAGTTTTTCTTTTTTAATATAAAGAGTTCACACCAAACCTGTTATTCTGCAACATTTTTTTTTTTTTTTTTTGAGTTGGAGTCTTACTCCATCACCCAGGCTGGAGTGCGGTGGCATACTCATGGCCACCCCAGCGTCGACCTGCTGGGCTCAGGCAGTCCTTTAACTTCAACCTTCCAAGTAGCTGGAAATAAAGGCACGTGCTACCACTCCCAGCTAATTTTTTTATTTATTGTAGAGATGATGTTTTGCCAAGTTGCCCAGGCTTTTTCAAACCCATGGACTCAGGCAGTCCCCTCACCTCAGCCTTCCAAAGTGCTGGGGTTACAGACTTGAGCCACCTCGCTCAGCCTCTGCAACTTTCTTTCTTTTTTTTTGAGTTCTGTCACCCAGACTGGAGTGCAGTGGCTGCTCCCGGCCACCACAGCCTCAACCTGCTGGGCTCCGGCGATCCTTCTGCCTCAGCCTTCCAAGTAGCTGGAACTACAGGCGCACCTGGCTCATTTTGATTTATTGTAGAGATGTATTGTAGGTCTATACCAAGTTGCCCAGGCAGGTCTCAAACCCGCGGGCTCAGGCAATTCACTCACTTCAGCCTCCCAAAGTGCTGGGATTACAGGCTGAGCCACCGAGCCCAGCTCTGCAACTTTCTTAACAGTTTGGAGATCTTTCCTTGTCCTTACACACAGACTGACTTTCTTTTTCATTACTCTGTAGTATTCTATAGTGTGGATATGCCTTAGTGGAGTCACTTCTTTTTTTTTTTTTTTGAGTTGGAGTCTCACTCTGTCGCCCAGGCTGGAGGGCAGTAGCACGCTCACGGCCACCGCAGCCTTGACCTGCTGGGCTCAGGTGATCCTTCTGCCTCTGTCTTCCAAGTAGCTGGAACTACAGGTGTGCACCACTACACCCAGCTTATTTTTTTTTATTATTTATTGTAGAGACAAGGTCTTGCCAAGTTGCCCAGGCTGGTCTTGAATCCCTGAGCTCAGGCAATCCTCTCACCTCAGTCTCCTGAAGTGCTGGGATTACAGACTTGAGCCACCGCACCTGGCTTAGTCACTTCTTTATTTATTTTATTTTATTTTATTTTTTATTTTTTGAGTTGGAGTCTCACTCTGTTGCCCAGACTGGAGTGCAGTGTCCGCTTCCGGCCACCGCAGCCTCAGCCTGCTGGGCTCCAGCGATCCTTCCGCCTCAGCCTTCCAAGTAGCCGGAATTACAGGCATGCGCTACCACGCCTGGCTGATTTTTTTATTTATTGTAGAGATGAGGTTTCGCTGCCTAGGCGGGTCTCGAACCCGTGGGCTCAGGCAGTCCACTCACCTCAGCCTACCAAAGGCGCGGGATTACAGGCTGAGCCACCGAGCCTGGCTAGTCACTTCTTTATTAATGGTTCCTAAATTTTTCTGTTGAAAACATTGCTGGAGGCTGGGCTCAGTGACTCAACCTGTAAAAACCTGCACTTTGGGAGGCCGGGGTGAGTGAATTGCCTGAGCCCACGAGTTCGAGACCTGCCTGGGCAACTTGGCGAGACCTCATCTCTACAATAAAATAAAAAATCAGCCGGGTGTGGTAGCGCACACCTGTAGTTCCAGCTACTTGGAAGGCTGAGGTGGAAGGATCGCTGGAGCCCAGTGGGTCGAGGCTGCGGTGGCTGGGAGCGGCCACTGCACTCCAGTCTGGGCGACTGAGTGAGACTCCAACTTAAAAAAAAAAAGAAAAGAAAACATTGCTGGAATGCAATCCCTGTACATGCTTGCTCAAGTATGTGTGGAAGTGCAACTGCTAGGTCAGCAGGGACACACCTATATTAAATACACATGGAAGCTGCCAAGTTGCCCTCCAGAACAGCTTCACTGATTTATACCTCCATGAGTTGCATGTGAGTGTATTCATTTTCCCATCCTTGACAACCCCTGGCATTAGGGTTGCCTAGTTCATTTTGTCAATCTGTTGGGCAAAAAAAAAGGTAATGCCACTATTTTACATATGTTTCTCTCATTCCTATTGAGGCTGAGCCTCTTTTCATATGTTTCTTGGCCAGTCAGGTTTCTCCTTATGTGAGTTGTCTGTACTTATCTCTTGCCCATTTTTCTGATTCTTTTTTGTTTTTCTTTTTTAGTTGGTTTGTTGGAAAATTCTTTACCTATTTTGGTTACTAATTTTTTACTTGTTACATATATTATAAATGTTTTTGTTGTATTGTTACTGTATTGTAATTCTGCTATTCTAAACATTTCTCCTGTTCTCTGTTGCTTTTTTTCCCACTGTTAATTTTTTTTTTCTGAGTCAGACTCTCACTCTTGTCCAGGCTAGAGTGCAGTAGCATAGTCACAGCTCACTGCAATCTCAACCTCCTGGGCTCAGGCAATCTTTCTGTGTCAGCTTCCCAAGCATCTAGGATTACAGGCACATGCCACCACACCCAGCTATTTTTTTTTCCTTGTAGAGACGAGGTCTTTGTTTCCTAGGCTTAGTCTCAAACTCTTGAACTTAAGTAATCCTCTTGCCTCTGCCTCCCAAATTGCTGGAATTATAGGCATGAGCCACCATGCCCGGCCCCCACTATTAATATTTTATTTTATTTTACTTTTGAGTTGGAGTCTTACTCTGCCACCCAGACTGTGCAGTGACACACTCACAGCCACCACAGCCTCGACCTGCTGGGCTCAGACGATCCTTCCGTTTGAGACTTCCAAGTAGCCGGAACTATAGGTGCGCACTACCACGCCCTGCTAATTCTTTAATTTTTGTAGAGAATAGGTTTCAGACATCAAGTTGCCCAAGCTGGTCTCGAACCCATGGGCTCAGACAATCCACTTGCCTCGGCCTCCCAAAGTGCTGGGATTACAGGCTGAGCCATCAAGCCTTACCCCAGCAAATTTTTTGATTTATCGTATAGACTAGTCTCACCATGTTGCCCAGGCTGATCTCGAACCTGTGCGCTCAGGCAATTCTCTTTCCTCTGCCTCCCAAAGTACTAAGATTGCAGGTCTGAGCCACCGTGCCTGACAATATTTTGATTAGTAACAACTATATAGTAATATTTTAGGTGACATATTTCCTTAAGTAGCATGTTTTTAACATGCTTTTTAAAATAATTTGCCATGTTTGCATACCAGGGTTTATTATATATACAACTTGAGAATTTTTCTAGTGTCTTACTTACTAAATTAATTTTGTTAAAATGTATTTATTGGACACAACTGTATGTCAGTTCGGATCCTGGCATTAAGGATTCAGTGTCTAATTTAGCATTTTGCAAATAACTGAGAGCTGAAAAAACAAAGTTATGATAAATGCATGTAACATATAATGGACAAGTTAATTACATGAGGACAGAGTTAATACTTTATATAAAACTCTTAAAGTAGGCCAGATGCAGTGGTTCATGCCTATAATCCCAACACTTTGGGAGGATGACTTGGGGCCAGAAGTTCAAGATCAGCCTGAGGAAGAAACAGATCTCATCTCTACAAAAATTAAAAACCAAAAAATTATTCAGGAGTGCTGGTGCATGCTAATAGTCCCAGCTATAAAACTGAGTTCCACTTGACCCCAGGAGTTCACATGAACCCAGAAGTTCAAGACTGCCGTGAGTTATAATTGCACCACTGTACTCCAGCCTGGGCAAAAGAGTAGTAATGTATCTCTGCTTAAAAATAAATAAATAGGCTGGGCTCGGTGGCTCAGTCTGTAATTCCACACTTTGGGAGGCCTAGGCGAGTGAATTGCCTGAGCCCACAAGTTCAAGGCCAACCTGGACGACTTGGCGAGATCTCGTCTCTACAACAAATAAAAAAAAAATTAGCCAGGCATGGCAGCGCGCATCTGTAGTTCCGGCTACTTGGAAGACTGAGGCGGAAGGATCTCCAGAGCCCAGCATGTAGAGGCTGCAGTGACCAGGAGTGTGCCACTGCACTCCAGTATGGGTGACAGAGTGAGACTCCAACTTAAAAAATAAATAAATAAATAAATAAATAAAATCTTAAGGTAGTGACATTTTTTTCCCAGTGAACACAGTTTCAGTAATATGTTAGAAACTCTTACTACCTTGAATGGATTTACATCAACATTTTTAGAATAAAAAAATTTCATGCAAAATGTCTTAAACATCTTTATCAATAAGACCCTGTAAAAATTAAATTAAAGTTGTTGAGCATAGTGGCTCACGCCTATAATCCCAGCACTTTGGGAGGTGGTGACAAGAGGATTGTTTGAACCTTTGGATTTGAGACCAACCTGGTCAGCATGGTGAGACCTCGTCTCTATAATAAACCAAAAATTAACTGGGCATCGTGGTGCACGCCTGTAGTTCCACCCTCTTAGAAGGCTGAAGCAAAAGGATCGCCTGAATCCAGCAGATCAAGGCTGCGGTGACTGTGAGCATGCCACTGCGCTCCAGCCTTGGGGACAGAGTGAGACTTAAATAAAAAAATGTGAGTTGTACATTTCACTTCTGTGATTATGTAACTCACTTTTGTGTGTTGTACATATAAATTTTTTCTTTCTTCCTCAAGTGGAGAAGAGTGCTTTTCAATGATTATCCGTGTCTTTTTTTTTTTTTTTTTTTTTAAATAGAAAACAGGTCTTACCATGTTGCCCAAGCTGGTCTCCAACTTCTGGCATCAAGCAATCTTTCTTCCCACCTCAGTTTCTCAAAGTGCAAGGATTACAGGCATGAACCACCTTGTCCAGCTCATGACATTTTATTAAATTATTTTTGTCAAGTTTATATGAGCCCCAAAAGGTACTTTTACTGAAAACAGTACTTCCGTTTTTTGTTTTTTGGTTTTTTTTGAGTTGGAGTCTCACTCTGTCACCCAGACTGGAGTGCAGTGGCCGCTCCCGGCCACCGCAGCCTTGACCTGCTGGGCTCCGGCGAGCCTTCCGCCTCAGCCTTCCAAGTAGCCGGAATTACAGGCATGCGCTACCACACCTGGCTGATTTTTTTTGATTTTTATTGTAGAGATGAGGTCTCGCCGCCCAGGCAGGTCTCGAACCCGCGGGCTCAGGCAGTCCACTCACTTCAGCCTCCCAAAGGCGTGGGATTACAAGCTGAGCCACCGAGCCCGGCTTGAAACAGTACTTCTATCTTCATTTCTTATGCCTCACTTTTTTTTTAAAGTAAATAGAGACAAGGTCTTACTATGTTGTCAGGCTGGTTTTGAACTCCTGGCCTCAAATGATCCTGCTTTGGCCTCTCAAAGTGAGGTGCCACACCTGGCCGTGCCTCACTTCTTTATAATAATACCTAACAGCATTTTGTAGTTCATAAGCTATGTTCATATCCTCTGTGACATATAAGCACCATTTCCTCAGTATTTATAATATGTAAGAGAGTGGAGTTGTTATCCTTGTCCTCAGTAAGGTCTGAACATGGTAAAGTAAACAGACTTATAAAGTAATGACTATAACACAGTGTAATGAGTCATTGAAAAGAATGTATAAATACATTACTGTGTTTCTATAGTAACCTCCTTTCACCGACTTTAACGTGCCTAGCAATTTAATAAGATCAGGATATTATTTTCTCCTTTTTTTTTTTTTTTTTTGAGTTGGAGTCTCACTCTGTCGCCCAGGCTGGAGTGCAATGGCACACTCATGGCCACCCTAGTGTCGACCTCCTAGGCTCTGGCGATCCATCAACTTCAGTCTTCCACGTAGCCGGAACTACAGGCATGTGCTACCATGCCTGGCTAATTTTTTGTTTTAATTTATTGTAGAGACAAGGTTTCGCCAAATTGCCTGGGCTGGTCTCGAACCCACAGACTCAGGCAATCCACTCGTCTCGGCTTCCCAAAGTGCTGGAATTACAGGCTCAGCCACTGAGCCCAGCCGGTATATCCGGTATATTACTCTCTGTATATCTCAATTCATCTCCTCATTAGTCTCCTAAAACATAACTGGCTTCCAATCATTTTCTCCAAAATGGTCTAGCACTTAGAGGTTTTGTTGTTCCCAGGTTTTTAACTCTTGGATCTAGTTAGTTTGCCAGTGTTGTTCTAAAGTGTGTCTTGTTATAGAAGCCGTCTCCTACTTCATAGTCATAGATGTTTATTTATGTTATTTTCTTTTTTGCTTTTGGGAAATATCATTTTCTAATACTTTTCTCATAGTTTTGTTTTCTTATGTTGAGTTCTTAATCTGTCTAGAATTTCTTTTTGTGAATATTGGAAAGTAAGATGTTTTCCAAATAACTAGTTAGTTGCCCCAGACAGACGTATTGAATAGTTTATCCTTACCCTACCGGTATGAAATGCCACTTTTCACAAATATTAAATATCCTTGGATCTATTTCCACTGTTGTTCCCCTAATCTGTTACTTTGTTCCTATGTAGTAATTTAACAGCCATAACTGTCTCATGTTTTGTTATCCAGTTCAGCAAGAGCCTTTTCTTTGTTCTTTTTCCAGATTGCTTTGACTCTTCTTGCAATCTCTCCCTGACTAGTTTTATATTTTTCTTTTTCTTTTTGAGATGAGGGGGGCATCTCACTATGTTGCTCAGGCTGGTCTTGAACTCCTGGGTTCAGGGGATACCACCTCCTCAGCCCCCTGACTAGCTAGGACTACAGGTGCATGTCACTGTGTCTGGCCTTGACTGGATTTGAAATCAGGAGGGTTCCAGCTCTAACCCCTTTTTTCCTGAGAGTCCATTGACTCCCTGCCCAAAATTTCTGTTTCCTTTGGAGCCAGGCTTCACCAGCCCAACTCACTCTGGTCTTCCATGTTCCACCACAGGCACCGCATGCGTGGGGAAACCACCCTATGGAATCCTGGCTGTGACCACGCAGGTATTGCCACCCAGGTGGTGGTAGAGAAGAAACTATGGCGTGAGCAGGGGCTGAGCCGGCACCAGCTGGGCCGCGAGGCCTTTCTACAAGAGGTCTGGAAGTGGAAGGAAGAGTGAGTATGCAGCTCTGGCTCCCTGTCCCCATCCAGAAAAGACCTCTGTCACCTGCAACCCCTAGCCACAGGGTCAGACCCTCTCACAGAGGTAGAGAGTCAGTGGGCTCCAGGGCTCATGTCAGTTTCAGAGGGTTGAATGATCCCTACACTGCTCCATCAGCCACTGATGGCTCCCACCAGCCCAGGTCTGAGTGCTAATTCCAGCTTGCCTATCCACTTTCAGGAAAGGTGACCGGATTTACCACCAGCTGAAGAAGCTCGGCAGCTCCTTGGACTGGGATCGAGCCTGTTTTACCATGGACCCTGTTCGTAGGAAGGGTCACGGGACTGGGGCAGGAGTGGGAGGTTCCTCAGGGTGGGGCACCCACAGAAGAGAGCACATGTTCTATGGCCTTCCCCTAGAAGGTGAGCCCACTTGTGGGACACCACTGAGGGCTCAGCTGCTAATGCCACTTCCCACTCCCTTCCATGGCGCTTTCTACATGATGGCCCCTCATGTTCCCTGTCCCTGGTCTGGGAGCTTCAGATTCCTCCAGGCAGCATGTGGTCAGGTCCCCTCTCCCATGCAGCCTGACTCCCAGGATTCTCTGCATCAGCACCTGTCCCCAGCTGAGTGGCTTTCCTGCCACCTCCAGTATCACAAGACTTGCTGGCTGCCCTTGTGTTCCCATAGTTCCTCTTGCCCTTAAAAGTACTTCTCCCAAGCCGGGCTCAGTGGCTCAGCCTGTAATCTCGCGTCTTTGGGAGGCTGAGGTGAGTGGATTGCCTGAGCCCGCGGGTTCGAGACCCGCCTGGGCAGCGAGACCTCATCTCTACAATAAATCAAAAAATCAGCAGGGCATGGTAGCGCATGCCTGTAATTCCGGCTACTCGGAAGGCTGAGGCGGAAGGATCGCCGGAACCCAGCAGGTCGAGGCTGCGGTGGTCGGGAGCGGCCACTGCACTCCAGTCTGGGTGACAGAGTGAGACTCTAACTCAAAAAAAAAAAAAAAAGTACTTCTCCCCTCAAAGGGGTCTGTGTGCTGGCCGAAAAGACTCCGGACAGGACAGACCTCATTGGACCCTGTTGCCTTTGTGCCTTCAGGTACCAAAGCCATCTCACTGACTTCTCCCTCCTCTACCCCAGAAACTCTCAGCAGCTGTGACAGAGGCTTTTGTCCGGCTTCATGAGGAAGGCGTCATCTACCGTAGTACCCGCCTTGTCAACTGGTCCTGTACCCTGAATTCTGCCATCTCTGACATTGAGGTGCTCCCCCCCAACCTGGCCTGTCTCCTTCTCCAGTCTACCCTGGTTCTAGCATCGGTCACTTCTCTGAATATACCCATTTTACAGGTAGATAAGAAGGAGCTGACAGGTCGCACCCTGCTCTCCGTACCTGGCTACAAGGAGAAGGTGGAGTTTGGGGTTCTCGTGTCCTTTGCCTACAAGGTCCAAGGCTCAGGTCAGAACTGGGGCATCAGATTCTGGGCTGGGAGGGGCTGCCAAAGGCCAGGGCTGAGACCACAAGACCTTATGTCACCCCAGACAGCGACGAGGAGGTGGTGGTAGCAACAACTCGGATCGAGACGATGCTAGGAGACGTGGCTGTAGCTGTGCACCCTAAAGATACCAGATACCAGGTGGGGGCTGCCAGCAGCTTGGAGAAAACGCTGGCTGAAAGCGGGCTCCCACACTTATGGGGGTGGAAGGTAGGGTCTGAGCCCCCTGACCGAGGAGAGGAAATTGGTTAGAAACTCATCTTCCAGTTCCTTCCCCAGTTCTGAATTGAGGTCACTGGGGACTGTTAGGGGGAGGGACTTGTGCCCAGCCCGTTTTGCATTTGTGACATCCCCTGCCGTCCCAGCACCTGAAGGGGAAGAGTGTGATCCACCCGTTCCTGTCCCGGAGCCTCCCTGTTGTCTTCGATGAATTTGTGGACATGGAATTTGGCACAGGTAGGCAAGGGGCTGGCCCTGTGGGTGGAGGAAGAGACAATTCCACAAGGCACAGTCTGTCTTCTCTCCCAAAGAAGAAAAAAATAAGCTTTATCTAAACAGGTAGAGTGTGGGCTGGTTCTCAAGGGACTGTGTCAGGGACGTGGGGGCTGGGGTGGTCTGGGAGCCACATCCTTCAGCAACAGAGGCAAGTGTAGGAAGGAACTCCACAGAGTCCCTTGTGACCCCGGCACCCCCATGTACATCAGGTGCGGTGAAGATCACCCCCGCACACGACCAGAACGACTATGAGGTTGGACAGCGGCACGGGCTAGAGGCCATAAGCATCATGGACTCCCGTGGGGCCCTTGTCAATGTTCCCCCACCTTTCCTGGTGAGGCTGGGTGGGGCATGGGTGCCCAGGTTAGGGAGATGGAGGGATATCTGGGCATCACCATGATGAGACCTTATTACTACCCAGGGCCTGCCCAGATTTGAGGCCAGGAAGGCGGTGCTGGCAGCACTGAAAGAGCGGGGACTGTTCCGTGGCATTGAGGACAACCCCATGGTGGTCCCGCTTTGCAAGTGAATGTGGGGACTGGGGAGGATAGGGAGGTGGGGGCTCCCCAGGGTGCTCACTGCCTGGCCTCCACACCCCACATGTACCCCCAGTCGGTCCAAGGATGTGGTGGAGCCTCTGCTGCGACCTCAGTGGTATGTGCGCTGTGGGGAGATGGCCCAGGCTGCCAGTGCTGCTGTGACTCGGGGCGACCTCCTCATCCTGCCTGAGGCTCATCAGCGGACATGGCATGCCTGGATGGACAACATCCGGTGCGTAGGGCCCTTTGGCGTGGGAGGGTGGCTGGGCAAGGGGCTGAGAAAGGCACAGGCCAGGGAACCTCCAGGCCATCCCTGATTTCCTCCCACATCGTGTTTGCAGGGACTGGTGCATTTCCAGGCAGCTGTGGTGGGGTCATCGCATCCCCGCCTACTTCATCACTGTTAATGACCCAGCAGTACCCCCTGGGGAGGTGAGCACAGGGACCAGAGCTGGGTGCTGGGACATCTGGGGGAGCTATGTGGGTTTATTGGGTTCTTGATGGGATTACGGCAAAGCAGAAGCACCCTCCCCCCGGTACTCAATCCACCCACGGCAGGATCCTGATGAGCGATACTGGGTGAGTGGACGCAGTGAGGCGGAGGCCCGCGAAAAGGCGTCCAAGGAGTTTGGAGTGTCCTCTGACAAGATCAGTCTCCAGCAAGGCAAGGCGGGACCTTGGGGTTTGGGGAAGGCAGAGCTGGGGCCTCAATCTCACTCCACCCTTCTGACCTCTGACCTTTGGCCTTCTTCAGATGAGGATGTATTGGATACTTGGTTCTCCTCTGGCCTCTTCCCGTTCTCCATCTTGGGCTGGCCCAATCAGGTTTGTTCTTGGTGCTAGGGCAAGGCAGGGTGGAGTTCTTGAAGGTGGACATTTGACTCCCTCTGCTTCACACCCTGGTTTGTTCCCAGTCAGAAGATCTGAGTGTGTTCTACCCTGGCACGCTGCTGGAGACAGGCCATGACATCCTCTTCTTCTGGGTGGCCCGGATGGTCATGCTTGGCCTGAAGCTCACTGGCAAGCTGCCCTTTAGAGAGGTGTGAAGACATCTGAGACCCTCCCACGGCCCCACCTTCTGCACCTGCCCTCCTGTGGCTAGTTGTGGGCAGGCCTAGCCTGGGGTTGGTGGGGGCTGACGTCCAGCCTGGGCTCCACTCAATGATTCCCATGCCCTGACCCAGGGCTTTGCCTTCCCAGAGGAGGGGTTGCTTTGATTCACATAAAGGTGCTGAATGAGCTGGTGGACCCTGAGGTTCAGAGGGGAGTAGACCAGATGCAGGGCCCTAGTGGGGGGCGCCAAGGCCAGGGAAGGAGGGGATAGCTTCATGGGCCTCCCCACTGGCACTGCAGGTCTACCTCCATGCCATCGTGCGAGATGCTCATGGCAGGAAGATGAGCAAGTCCCTAGGCAATGTCATTGACCCCCTGGACGTCATCCACGGAGTCTCCCTGCAGGTGAGGCTGGGTGCTGGGCCAGCCAGGAAGGGCTGTGGGGCTGTGAGCACAGGCACCTGACTACTCCCACCGCCACCCTCAGGGCCTTCATGACCAGCTACTGAACAGCAACCTGGACCCCAGTGAGGTGGAGAAGGCCAAAGAAGGGCAGGTATGGAGAGGGTCAGAAGGTCAGACCCAGGGTGGAACAGAAGCAGGAGGGGGCGGGGCTGGCTGAGGACCTTCCTCCCTCTGCCTCCTCCCTGCAGAAGACAGACTTCCCGGCAGGGATTCCTGAGTGTGGCACTGATGCTCTCCGGTTTGGACTATGCGCCTACACCTCCCAGGGTATGACCCCCAAAACCTCTTTCCTAACTGCATCCCTCCCGTGAAGCCATGTGTCTCCTCTGCCCTGGGCCTCTGGCAGGCATGGACTGGGCAGGAGAATGATGAGGACGCATACTTCACCCCTTGCCCAGGTCGTGACATCAACCTGGATGTGAACCGGATATTGGGTTACCGCTACTTCTGCAACAAGCTCTGGAATGCTACCAAGTTTGCCCTCCGAGGCCTCGGGAAGGATTTTGTGCCCTCACCCGCCTCCAAGGTAAGGGCCTGGTGGGCAGTGAGGCTGACAGCACCGACATAGGCCATGCCCCTTCCCTCACGGACCTCCATGTATCTGGGGGGACAGATAGACACAGAGACAGTTACAGGGAAAGCCCAGGGCATCAGGGTCCCCCCTGGGGTGGCTAGGGGTCTGTCCCTTCTTCCCTGGATTCTAGTCACAATGCTCAGTTGCTTTGGGCCCCATCAAACCCCTGGTGTAGATTTGCCTATGGTTCCTGCCCCCTCCCCTGGCATGTGGTGGCCCACTGGCTGATTTACGCCCCTCCCCAAGCCCGGAGGCCGTGAGAGCCTGGTGGACCGCTGGATCCGGAGCCGGCTGACTGAGGCTGTGAGGCTCAGCAACCAAGGTTTCCAGGCCTACGATTTCCCAGCCATCACCACCGCCCAGTACAGCTTCTGGCTCTATGAGCTCTGTGACGTCTACTTGGTGAGAAGGAGCCAAGTGGGGTGGGGGATGTGGGTGTCAGAGCCCTGGGCCGAGCTTTGCCAAGTTTGGCTTTGAGACCTGAGCCGCTCATCACTTCCCAGTCCTCACAGGCGCAGCGAGAACTTGAGGCTAGACTGTAGCCCTGAGCCCTGTACCTCCCGCCCCCCTAGGAGTGCCTGAAACCCATACTGAATGGGGTGGACCAGGTGGCGGCTGAGTGTGCCCGCCAGACCCTCTACACCTGCCTGGACGTCGGCCTGCGGCTGCTGTCACCCTTCATGCCCTTCGTGACTGAGGAGCTGTTCCAGAGGCTGCCCCGGAGGACACCTCAAGCTCCCCCTAGTCTCTGTGTTACCCCGTACCCAGAGTCTTTGGAGGTATGGGGCATGGCCTGGAGGGGGGACTCTGGCCTGGCCCCAGGTCCCACTCACCCCTCCTCTGCCCCACAGTGCTCCTGGAAGGACCCTGAGGCAGAAGCTGCCCTCGAGCTGGCACTAAGCATTACGCGAGCCGTGCGCTCCCTGCGTGCCGACTACAACCTCACCCGTATCCGGCCCGACTGTGAGCCTCAGGCCCCCATGTCCACCCACATCCACCCTGTCCCACTGTCCCCTCAGCCCACTCTAGGGACCCAGTGTCTGGCTGTGGCTGCCTAGTGTCCTATCTCTGTGGGGCCAGGCCTTACCTTCCTCCCTCCCCGGCAGGTTTCCTGGAAGTGGCAGACGAGGCCACAGGCGCCCTGGCATCGGCTGTGTCGGGCTACGTGCAGGCGCTGGCCAGTGCGGGTGTGGTAGCCGTCCTGGCCCTGGGGGCTCCCGCCCCACAGGGTTGCGCTGTGGCCCTGGCCTCTGACCGCTGCTCCATCCACCTGCAGCTGCAGGGGCTGGTGGACCCGGCCCGGGAGCTGGGCAAGCTGCAGGTCAAGCGAGCTGAGGCTCAGCGGCAGGCCCAGCGTCTGCGGGAGCGCCGCGCCGCCTCAGGCTACTCTGTCAAGGTGCCCCTCGAAGTCCAGGAGGCAGATGAAGCCAAGGTGTGTGGCGTGGGTGGGCATTTCCCACACCATATGCTCCCTCCATCAAAACCTCTGCCTGGATGCTGGATCCTGCCACCAGCCTCAGGGAATCCGTGGGGGAACATGAAGCCTGGCCCCTTGAGCAGGGACCATGTAATGCCCTTGATCTACACTTGGGGTACAGCTGGTTCCCCAAGACAGACCGTTACAGGGAAAGCCCAGGGCATTTGGGTCCAGCAGGTTGGAGGCAGAGGTTAAACTGGAACATCCTGGCTCCCAGCCTTCCTTGTATCCCACTCAGCTGTCCTGAATGTGGAAACCCCTTGAACCTGGGGCTGGACTCAGGCCCTGCCAGCAGTCAGGGATCTCAGGTCTAGCTAGCCCACTGGGCTGATCCTGGAAGGCCAGGCTCATCTCCTCATGCCCTCCTGCGGGCCCCCACCTTCTGGATTCCTCTGGGGAAGAGCAGTGGGGTATACTGCACAGAGAAACCAGTCTTGAGTACACGTGGTTTAGCTCACTTGGTTCTCCCTGTTGCCCTCAGAGGGTGGGCGGGATTATCACCCAATGAAAGTTAAGTGACTTGTCTGGGAGCCTGTGCTCTGCTGCCCATGTAGGGGGCACTGGGCACGGGCTCAGAGGCCCCTTTTGTCCTTGGAAATGACCACTCTGGGAAAAAGGCAAGACTCACAATGTTGGGTGATGATGGAAGAGATGGGATGCTGGTGGGGAGACTGGTGGGTGGGGCCAGCCAAGCACACACCCCCTCAACTACTCCCCTCCCGTGGTCCTTACCCATCTTTCCAATCTTACTGTCCTGGGTATTTGTGGGTCTCCTCTCTTGGACCTGGGTCCTCACCCACCCCCACCTCCATTCCATCCCAGCTTCAGCAGACAGAAGCAGAGCTCAGGAAGGTGGATGAGGCCATTGCCCTGTTCCAGAAGATGCTGTGATGCACCCAGCTTCGACATCATAATCTCAGCAGACCACCAAGGGGGTGGCAGCAATAAAATATTTTGCCACAAAATCATGTCTGTGTCTGTGGTGGGGCTGGGAGGGGGTACAGGAGGGCTGGGTTCCTGAATCCTCAGAGGCTGCTGACCTGAGCAGTAGTGGAGGGTTGCAGACTAGAAGGGAAGCCCTGGTCCTGGGGAGCAGAGGGGTGCATCTGTCTGCGTCTGTCCCTGGCACCATGCCAGGCCTGAGTCATGCCGTTCACTCCCTTCCTCCTCCCCAGCTCTTCTCTCTCACCTCCGCACTGCGGCCGAGAGAGGCCCGCCCTGTCACTGGCTTCTGCCTATGGTTGTGGGCAGGCGTGAGCAGAGGGGCCAGGGGCTGCCTGTTCTGCCCCCACCCTGCAGGGACCTCCCCCTCCACCGAGTCCTGGTTAATTATAACTCTGACCTAAGTACCCTGTGACACCACGCCCGGGCCGGCCCTGCCCAGGAGACCCAGCAACCAGGTAGGGGAGAGGCCTGAAGGAGACTCAGACTTGGTGGGGGGGATGACTCTGGGACAGGGCTGGGGACTTAGCCTGGTGCTGGGAAGGAGATCTGGGGCAGAAGCTTTGGACCCTCTCCTGTTAGATGTATGTCCCTATTGGCGTGGAAAGGCCCTCAGGTTGTCTGGGTGATGGGAGGAGGACGTGATATGGGTACAGTGTGGGGAAGCCAGGCCAGAGCAGACAAGGTGGGGCAAAGCAGGTGCCCGTGGAGACAAACAGCCGGGCCTGCCCTAGGTCGCTGCTGCTTCCTCCTCCCTTGAGAGCCTTCTGTCTCCCAGGTCCATGTCTCAGCCATGCTCTCCACGGAGGTGCCCCTATTGCACCTGGCCCCCTCAGTACTGCTGCTACTGCTGCAGCTGCTGCTGCCCCCCACATCTGCCTTCTTCCCCAACATCTGGAGCCTACTGGCTGCCCCAGGCTCCATCACCCACCAGGACCTGACTGAGGAGGCAGCACTCAACGTCACCCTGCAGCTCTTCCTGGAGCATCCGCCCCCAGGCCGGTCCCCACTCCATCTTGAGGATTTCCTGGTGAGCAGCCCTGGGTACTGTCACATCACTGCTAGATGCCCCCATTCTCTGGGACCTTTACTCCTTGAGGGCTCCAGTTGCCAAGAGAAGGGACAGCCTTGGACCCACCTGTTCACCTTCCCCTTCTACAGTAATCCTGGTCCCGGAATCAGGAGTCTTGCTCTTTTTTTTTTTTTGAGTTGGAGTCTCACTGTCACCCAGACTGGAGTGCAGTGGCCACTCCCGGCCACTGCAGCGTCAACCTGCTGGGCTCGGGCGATCCTTCCGCCTCAGCCTTCCAAGTAACTGGAACTACAGGCGCGCGCTACCACCCCCGGCTAATTTTTTTGATTTATTGTAGAGATGAGGTCTCGCCTGCCCAGGCGGGTCTCGAACCCGCGGGCTCAGGCAATCCACTCCCCTCAGCCTCCCAAAGACGCGAGATTACAGGCTGAGCCACCGAGCCCGGCGAGTCTCCCTCTTAAGAAAGTCCAAGATGAGCTGGGCTCGGTGGCTCAGCCTGTAATCCCGTGCCTTGGGAGGCTGAGGTGAGTGGATTGCTTGAGCCTGCGGGTTCGAGACCCGCCTGGGCAACTTGGTGAGACTTTATCTCTACAATAAATCAAAAAATTTGCTGGGCGTGGTAGCGCGTGCCTGTAGTTCCGGCTACTTGAAAGACTGAGGAAGAAGGATCGCCGGAGCCCAGCAGGTTGAGGCTGGGCGACAGTGAGACTCCAACTCAAAAAAAAAAAGGAAAGTCCAAGATGGCCCCTCCCCTATAGGGCCCAGCACCCTTGGTCCATCCAACCCAGCCTTGCATACCAGTTACCGAGATAATGTGGGCAATGGTTCAATCCAAGGGGCCTCCCTGGAGCCCTGTCCACCATTCTCACCAGGGTAGAACCCTCCTTGCCGATGACCTCTTTGCCGCCTACTTTGGACCTGGGTCTCCTTCCCGGCGGTTCCGAGCAGCCTTAGGTGAGGTGTCTCGTGCCAATGCAGCCCAGGACTTTCTGCCGACTTCCAAGAACAACCCTGACCTGCACTTTGATGCCGAGCGACTGGGACAGGGACGCACACAACTGGTGGGAGCTCTGCGGGAGACTCTGGTGGCAGCCAGAGCCCTTGACCACACTCTGGCCCGCCAGCGCCTTGGAGCTGCACTTCATGCCCTGCAGGTGAGAACAGAGCTGGAGTAATGGTCAAAGGGAACAGTGTTCCTGTCCAGAACCGAGAGCTTCCTTAGGGTACCTTTTTATTTATGTATTTTTTTGTCAGAGACTCACTCTATTGCCCAGGCTTGAGTACAATGGCACACGCATGGCTACCACAGCCTCCACCTGCTAGGCTCAAGCAATTCTTCCACCTCAGCCTCCCAAGTAGCTGGGACTGCAGGCCTGCACCACCCCACCCTGCTAATTTTTAAATTTATTGTAGAGATGAGGTCTCACCATGTTGCCCAGGCTGGTCTTGAACTCTTGGGCTCAGGCAATCCTCTCACCTCTGCCTCCTAGAGTGCTGGGATTACAGGCATGAGCCACCATGCCAGGCCCCTTAAGATACCTTTTGAATCACACCTCCCCTGCTCTGGAAGGAATGGGGCATTGCTTGCCAGTGCCCTCAGGCTGTCCTAGTTCCCCATCTCCAAACTGATAGCACCTCCTGACAAACTGACAGCACTGTGGCTGGAAAGAAGTGAGGGTGACAGGGGAAGACAAAGTCAGAGAGGTAAGGGGAGTGGACATTGTGCAGGGCTCTGCAGGCCATTGAGAGGCCCTGGTTAGATGGGAAGAGACACTGGGATGATTCTTACTTGGGCAAAGCTCTGCTCTGGGCAATGGAGAAAGGGCAGTGATGGGACCTTGGGGCGTCTGGCAGGAGACTTTCTGGGTGGGGCACTCAAAGGACTGGCACGTTAGGGCTGGAGCTGGTAAGAACAGGCGGACTAATACCTTGCTCCCTTCTCCTATCCCCCGGGACCAGGATTTCTACAGTCACAGCAACTGGGTGGAACTGGGTGAGCAGCGGCCACACCCTCACCTCCTCTGGCCAAGGCAGGAACTCCAGAACCTGGCACAAGGTACGGCCATGGCCCCAGTGGTAAGGTGGGAACCCATGGGGCCACCTCCTCAGTCCACCCAGGCACTGTGTCACATCCTGAGGTTACATAGGATGTGTCGTCCCCTCATCCCTGCAAGGACCGTGAGGTGCCCCAGCCCAACCAAAGGCTGGGTCAGTTGAATGGCTTCCGCAAGGTCACACAGGGAGAACAGCCAGGACCAAGTCTTAGACCTCAGTCTAGCCTTGCATGGCTTCTTCCCTGTACTGGCTCACATAGGGTCTTCCTTCATAGTGCCCCCATCCTCCCAACTGAATTAGGACCCAGAAGCCGCCTCCTGTCCATTACTGGTTCACTTCCTGTCCACAGTTCACAGAGGCCTAATCCTCACAGGATTGGTCCCCACGTTTCCTGGGTTTTCTTTTTTTTTTGAGTTGGAGTCTCACTCTGTCGTCCAGACTGGAGTGCAGTGGCCGCTCCTGGCCACCGCAGCCTCGACCTGCTGGGCTCTGGCGATCCTTCCTCCTCAGCCTTCCAAGTAGCTGGAACTACAGGTGCGCGCTACCACGCCCAGCTAGTTTTTTGATTTATTGTAGAGACGCGGTCTCTCCAAGTTGCCCAGGCGGGTCACGAACCCACGGGCTCAGGCAATCCACTCACCTCAGCCTCCCAAAGGCACGGGATTACAGGCTGAGCCACCGAGCCCGGCTCCTGGATTTTCTAGCACAGTCCCGGTCTCAAATATTCGGTTTCACTTCCAGACAAAGGAACATGGACTTTAGTTCAGAAACCCTCACCAGGGATCCTGTGGGCTTTCACTTTGTTCCAGCTGGGAAGAAAAGCAGAAGTTTGGGTAGTCAGGGACAAAGGATGGAGGTGGCATAATCTTGGATTCTAGCCCCCTGCCCTCTCTTCCCAGTGGGCGATCCTACCTGCTCTGATTGCGAGGAGTTGAGCTGCCCTGGGAATTGGCTGGGCTTTACACGCCTTACCTCCGGCTACTTTGGAACTCATCCGCCCAAGCCTCCAGGTACCAGACGGGAAAGCTCCCAAGCAGCCGGGGGAGAAAGTCTCTTCCTTTCATCCCTTGCAGGATCTCAATCCTGAAGGCCAGTGTCTCATTGCTATGGCATTGCTTCCTAGAAGGAGAAGATGCTGGGAATGGGGTGGGTGGAGCAAGCCAATGGAGGAGGCTGTGATCGGTGGGGTGGGAGCAGCTTATGCTCCGTTGATAGGATTTCTCTGTCGCTGTGGGCAGCTTTGGGGGACTGGCAAGGGATTGGAGACCGTGTGTGTGGTGACTGACCCCTCCAGATTTGCCCTCCACAAAGTGTCATCATTTCCTGCTGAACCTTTGCTGAGGGATGACAGGGGCAGGTCAGGCCCGAAAGGGCCTCATTTTTTAGGAAGTGGTAGGCTTTTGACCCCCATTCTCCAGATCCCTTTTCCTAACCCAGGGAAGTGTAGCCATGGGGGCCATTTCGACCAGAGCAGTTCCCAGCCACCCCGGGGAGGCATCAACAAGGATAGCACGTCCCCAGGCTTCTCCCCCCACCACATGCTGCACCTCCAGGCTGCAAAACTGGCCCTTTCAGCCTCCGTCCAGGCCTTTGGCCTCCTGCGAAGCCGCCTGGGAGACAGGGGCTTCTCCAGGTGAGTGGCCTCCTTGGTTAAATGGGAAGAGGTGCTGGAACCGTTCCCACATGGGCAAAGCTCTGCTCTGGGCGATGGAGAGAGGGCAGTGGTGGGATCTTGGGGTGTCTGGCAGGAGACTTTCTGGGGCTGGGCTCCATGATGGGTTGGTGCTCCTGGGAGAGCTGAGCAGCCAGGAGCAGGGAGCGAACATGCAGACCCTTCTCTGTGGCTCTGGTTTGCTCCCTAGGCTGCTGGACATCACCCCCGCCTCCAGCCTGAGCTTTGTCCTGGACACCACGGGCAGCATGGGTGAGGAGATCAACGCTGCCAAAATCCAGACACGCCACATTGTGGAGCAGAGGCAGGGCAGCCCCATGGAACCCGTCCACTACGTCCTGGTGCCTTTCCATGACCCAGGTAGCTTTGTCCTGGCCAGGATAGTGGAGGGAATGGAAGTCCAGGCAAGAGATAAAGGCCTTGGTGGGAAACTAGGCTTCATGATGGTGCTTCCTGTGGTCCTAAGTGAGCCTCTACTGGGTACCTGTGTGTATTCAGAAAACTAGCAACCATTCCGCCCATTGTTTCCAAAATGGCAGCACTTTCCATGAGTTTAATGCATGATCCATGCTTTGGCCCATGGCTTCCATGCTAGTAAGTCATTTCTAGTCCTCTCTGTTATCCATAGACAGAGTTTGGAATGAAGATGGGGGCTGGTGGGGCCAGGCCTCGGTGAAGCATCTGAGCTAGTTACACTGTATTCCTTTCCCTGCTGCACTGGAAGTCAGATGATCAAGTGGGGACCAGTCTTACTGTGTCTTTAGGCTGGTCATTTCACCTTTGTTTGTCTCAATCTCATCATCCATAAAATGGGTCAGTACCTGCCTTCTCCTCCCTAACTTTCAGGGTTGAAAGGATCAGATAAAATGCCTACTGGAGTGAGAATTCCCTAATGGTAGGGTTTGGCTCTTACTTGTCTATATACATTTTATGGTGGCTGGCATTTAATAGGGACTTATTGCATGTTTGATGAAGGTATGATAATTAAGAATTTAGCACTTATGCTGTATCAAGGCACTAAGATTTACACAATTAACTCATTTACTCTTCCCAATAAACCTCTGAGGTAGGTGCTATTGCTTTCTCTGTTTTTTGTTTTGTTTTGTTTTTTGTTTTGTTTTTGAGTTGGAGTCTCACTCTGTCACCCAGGCTGGAGTGCAGTGGCACAATCACAGCCACCGCAGCCTTGACCTGCTGGGCTCAGGTGATCCTTCCACCTCAGCCTTCCAAGTAGCATGAACTACAGACTGATTTATTGTAGAGACGAGGTCTCACCAAGTTGCCTAGGATGGTCCTGAACCTGCGGGCTCAGGCAATCCTCTCGCCTCGGCCTCCCAAAATGCTGGCATTATAGGCGTAAGCCACCATGCCCGACTCTCAGTTGTTTTTATACAAGCGCATGTACCCAGTAAAGATCCATTCAGGACCACAGAAGTGTTACCATTTTATTAAAGGAGTAGGGGCCCACTTTCTCACCAGGGGCACCTAGCCCTGCCCTGACAAGCATAAGGAACCTTATAAATATCAAGGAATATATATGTATATATATATATATATTTTTTTTTTTTTTGAGTTGGTGGCTCAGGCTGGAGTGCAGTGGCACGCTCATGGCCACCGCAGCCTCAACCTGTTGGATCTACAGGCATGCACTTTTGTGCCTGGCTAATTTTTTGATTTAGTGTAGAGAACAAGGTCTTACCATGTTGCCCAGGCTAGTCTCGAATGCGTAGTCTCAGGCAATCCTCTTGCCTCGACCTCCCAAAGTGCTGAGACTACAGGCACCCACCACCATGCCCAGCTAATTTTTTAAAATTGTTTTTGTAGAGATGAGGTTTCACTATGTTGCCCAGGCTGGTCTCAAACTCCAGGGCTCAAGTGATTCTCCCACTTAGGCCTCCCAAAAGGCTGGGATTACAGGCATGAGCCACCACACCTGGCCTCAGAATATTGTTCTATCAGCTGGGCTCGGTGGCTCAGCCTGTAATCCCGCGCCTTTGGGAGGCTGAGGTGAGTGGATTGCCTGAACCCGTAGGTTCATGACCCGCCTGGGCAGCGAGACCTCATCTCTACAATAAATCAAAAAATCAGCCGGACGTGGTAGCGCATGCCTGTAATTCCGGCTACTCGGAAGGCTGAGGCGGAAGGATCGTCGGAGCCCAGCAGGTCGAGGCTGCCCAGCAGGTCGAGGCTGCGGTGGCCGGGAGCGGCCACTGCACTCCAGTCTGGGTGACAGAGTGAGACTCCAACTCAAAAAAAAAAAAAAAAAAAGAATATTGTTCTATCAATACTTGCACACCCCAGCGGCACACCGTGCACCTTAACTGGGGAGGTGGCCCTGGGTAGGAATGAGGGGAGCTCTTTCCTCCCTCATCTCAGCCTCCTTGCCCCTTCCCCAGGGTTCGGCCCTGTTTTTACAACCAGTGATCCCGACAGCTTCTGGCAGCAACTCAATGAGATCCACGCGGTGGGGGGTGGAGACGAGCCTGAGATGTGCCTGTCAGCGCTGCAGGTCTGGCACCTCCTTTCCCCTTTCCTTCTCATCCTTCTTTCCAGGCCCCACCGCCAGGGGGCGCTACATCCTTCCCGGGACTCCCTACCCCCTGCTCCATCCCCATCACCTTCAGAACCTGGTTTCACCAGCTTCCCTCCAGGGTTGCAGAGCCACACCCCCTTCTTCTCTGTCCTCCCTCGCTCTGCCCATTCCCCTGCTGCCGTCATTGTTAACACTGGCCCTTTTCCTCCCTGCCAGCTGGCCCTGTTGCACACGCCTCCACTCTCGGACATCTTTGTCTTCACGGACGCCTCCCCCAAGGATGCCTTTCTCACCAACCAGGTGGAATCCCTGGCTCGGGAGCGGCGCTGCCGGGTGAGCACAGCTGGCGGGAGACCCAGTGTTAGCCACTCAGGGATGTGGGAGACCCTGTGAGGACAATCTCATAACGAGGGCCGCACTGTAGTGGGCCAACCAGCCTTGGTGCGTGGTGGGAAAAGCAGACCGTGAACGTATCATTTCCTGGTACCTTTAACAAGACTCAGAGTGGGAACCCCTACCCTTCATGACACCGAATTCATACTTGAACCTGCCCAATAAACCATTTGAAGAACTGGGAATCTAGTTGCCAAAAATCCACTGTGAAATAGCATGGCGGTTACAAGAGTGTGCCCAAGTATTAACTGAAGGTCAGAGGGTTGTGTCATTGGGAGACCCCACTGTAACCGCCAGAAGGTAGACAGAGAGACCTTACCACTCATCACCAGCTCTGAGAAAGCTTGAGCCCAGGGATTCTCATACACAACAGTAGGTGGCACTTGGACACCCAAGCACTGGGCTCTCTTCTGGCCACAGGTAACATTCCTGGTGACTGAAGACCCATCGAGGGTTCAGGGCCGAGCTCGGCGTGAGGTCTTGTCCCCTCTGCGTTTTGAACCATACAAAGCAGTGGCGCTAGCCTCAGGAGGAGAGGTGATCTTCACCAAGGACCAGCACATTCGGGATGTGGCAGCCATTGTTGGGGATAGCATGGATGCCCTGGTAAGTGGGGCCAGAGGGGCCGGGGACCGCAACTCGGAGCTGAAGGGTGATGACACTGCATCTCTCTTTTCATAGGAGAAAAAAAGAGCATGGCTCCCATTGCTGTGTTGCCATTCCAGTCACAGGGATGAGGAAAGGAAATTTCTCTCCCTCTGCGATCCATGACATTGCCCTTCAATATTAGTAACCTCCTCCCCACCTTGGCCTCCAGTATTCTGCCCTTGGGGCTACTGCAGGATGTCCTGCCATCTTTTTTTTTTGAGTTGGAGTCTCACTCTGTCACCCAGGCTGGAGTGCAGTGGCATGCTCATGGCCACTACAGCCTTGACCTGCTGGGCTCAGGCGATCCTTCTGCCTCAGCCTTCCAAGTCTGTCTGCCATCTTCTTTTTTGTTTGTTTGTTTTTTGAGTTGGAGTCTCACTCTGTCGCCCATACTGGAGTGCAGTGGGATGCTCACAGCCACCGCAGCCTTGACCTGCTGGGCTCAGGCGATCCTTCCGCCTCAGCCTTCCAAGGAGCTGGAACTACAGGCGTGTGCTACCACGCCCGGCTAATTTTTTTTTTTATTTATTGTAGAGATGAGGTCTCGCCAAGTTGCCCAGGCGGGTCTCGAACCCGCGGGCTCAGGTAATCCACTCACCTCAGCCTCCCAAGGCGCGGGATTACAGGCTGAGCCACCAAGCCCGGCTTGTCTGCCATCTTTTAAGGGGAGACAAGAAGTGAGTGCCTCATCCTGAATCCCTTGCTTCCAACCTTGTCATTGGCCAGAATAACTTCATCCCTGTCCTATGCTGCTCTCGCTGGTATCACTTCTCCATGTGCGATTTGGTTTATTTCTGTCTCTGCCTTTCTCCTGTCTTTGTTCCCATCTTATGTTCTCCCCCATTTTTTGGTCCTGCCCATTCCCCAAGGTAACTCTTCCCCTGGACCCTCCAGTTGTGGTTCCGGGGAGGCCACTTCTGTTCAACGTGGATGGGCTGCTCCAGAAGGTCACAGTCCGGATCCACGGGGAGATTGGCAGCTTCTGGATCAAGAACCCTGCAGGTATTGCCGTGTGTCTCAGGGCAGAGGAAAGAATGTAGACTGGGAAATGGACAATAATGGAGAGGAATCATTTCACATGAATCTCTTTTCCTGACCTCAGGGGTCTCCCAGGGCCAGGAAGAAGGCATGGGTCCTCTGGGTCACACTCGCCGCTTTGGGCAATTCTGGATGGTGACCATGAATGACCCCCCACAGACAGGAACCTGGGAGATCCAGGTCACAGCTGAGGGCAGCCCCCTGGTGAGAGTGCAAGGTAGGGGGGAGATCTTCCTGGGAAGGGACAGGGAGACTGCTGATCTCAGAGAGCAATCGTCGTCACATTTGTCTCAGGAAGGCCTCTGACCGCCTTTGCCTTCTCCCAGCCCAGACCTCCCTGGATTTCCTCTTCCACTTTGGGATCCCCATGGAGGATGGACCTCATCCTGGCCTCTACCCCCTGACACAGCCAGTTGCAGGTACATCTATTCCCTGACCCCCTACATTTCATTAGTTAGATATATATGTATAAATGTGTATGTGGATACATGCATATGTATGTATAACTTTTAAATTGAATTATATGGGCCGGGTATGGTGACTCAAGCCTGCAATCCCAGCACTTTGGGAGGCCAAGGTGAGAGGATTACTTGAGCTTAGGGGTTTGAGACCATCCTGGGCAACTTGGTGAGACTTCGTCTCTACAATAAATTAAAAAAAAAAATTAGCCAGTCATGGTAGCCTATGCCTGTAGTTCCAGCTACTTGGAAGTCTGAGGTGGAAGGATTACCTATATTCAGCAGGTGGAGGCTGCAGTGGCCGTGAGTGTGCCACTGCACTCCAGCTTGGGCGACAGAGTGAGACTCCAACTCAAAAAATAAAATAAAATAAATTGAATTGTATGAGGGAGGAACACCAAAAAACTCGGAATTATCCTTTGAGAGGTGGGGTCCTTGTCATGCAGGCTTCCCCACTAGGTGTGTTCTAGGAACTCATCAGCATCAGTGTACCAGCTAGCATCTTGTGAGAGGTGCATTTGGCTTCAGTTAATTTTCTCTGGAGAATCTTTCAACTTGTTTGCCCATTTCATGATGGGTGATCAATGAGTGCACCTGCCAACACTGTGCTGAGTGTTCAGCAGTTTTTAATCCAAGATGGCATGACCCGTGTGTCCCATCCTCCCTATTCACCTGATATTACCCCGAGTGATTTTTATTTTTTTGCTTCCCCAATGAAAAAAAGTCCTCAAAGGGAAACATTTTGCCAATGTGGAACAGGTGAAATGAAAAACAGCAGAAGCACTAAAAGGCATCAAAATTGATGAGTTCAAAACTCTTTTGAGCAGTGGAAAAAGTGTCTCAATAGGTGTATTGCTTCAAATGAAGAGTACTTTGAAAGTGACTGGAGTTTAAACATGTAAGAATAAATACACAATTTTTAATAAGTAAATTCTGTTGAGCCCAGGGTTCGAAACCAGCCCGGGCAACTTGGCGAGACCTCGTTTTTGTAATAAATCAGAAAATTAGCTGGGTGTGGTGGCGTGCGCCTGTAGTTCCAGCTACTTGGAAGGCGGAAGCGGAAGGATCACCTGAGCCCAGCAGGTTGAGGCTGCGGTAGCTGTGAGCATGCCACTGTACTCCAGCCTGGGCGACACAGTGAGACTCTGACTCAAAAAAAATTAAAATTAAAATAAATTATGTTTTTTGGGGGTCCTCCCTCACAGTTTACATATAGTAAAGTGCATTAAATTTAACTGTACAGCTCGATGGATTTCATAATACACACACGTAGCCATCACCCAGGTCAAGATATAGGGCATGTCCAACACCCCAGAACTCCCTCCAGGTGCTCCCCATCAGTGCCCCTCAGAGGTAACTCCTTTTCCCCCTCTATTCTCCCCAGAGCTAACCCCTGTTCCCAAAGCCATTATTTTCTCCCCGCGTCTCTGAATCTCACGCAGACAGTTGTTCTCGCATTCCAGGTCTTCAGACCCGACTGCTGGTAGAAGTGACAGGGCTGGGTTCCAGAGGCAACCCTGGGAATCTTCGGCCGCATTTCTCCCACGCCGTCCTTCGAGGAGTCCCGGGGGGCGCCGAACTGGGCCGAGTGCCCTTGGAGCCCGTAGGATCCCCGGAGCGGGGTCTCCTCGCGGCCTCGCTGCCGCCCACGCTGCTGTCCACCCCCGGACCCTTCTCTCTGGAGCTGACTGGCGAGGATGGAGGGGGCCGGAGTCTGCGCAGGGCGGCCCCTCAGCCTAGCACTGTGGTCCCCGTCCTTTTGGAGGTGAGACGCAAGGGGACGGTGTGACCAAGGGGACGGTGTGCCCGGGGCTGGAGAGAGCTGGGGCGGCCCTTTCCCTGACGGGCTCTTCTCTGCAGCTCAGTGGCCCCCCGGGTTTCTTGGCCCCGGGCAGCAAGGTCCCTCTCAGCCTCCGCATCGCCAGCTTCTCGAGCCCTCAGGATGTTGACCTTAGGACGTCCGTCAACCCCAGCTTCGTCCTCACTTCCAACCTCTCCAGGTCAGGCCTCGGAACCCTCCAGCTCCCCCTGGCCGCACCTTTCGGCTCCCGGGATTGAGAATGCGGTCCATGCTCCGGCACAAGCCTGGCGCCTGGCCTCTGGCCCCTGGCCCCTTCCAATTGGTTCTCCGAATCCTCGCTCCCCTCCTCTGCCCTTAGCTCCGCCCCCCGGCTCTGGGCTACGGGCAGCCTGGGGCTTCAGCCCGACATCTGTATCCACTTTTCAGGGCTCGCCTGGGACTCAATGAATCCGCCTGGGGCCGCCTGTGGCTAGAGGTCCCAGACTCAGCGTCCCCGGACTCCGTGGTGATGGTGACTGTGACTGTGGTGGGGCGAAAAGCCCGCCCAGTGTCCCCAACGCATGCTTTCCTCCGGCTCCTGGTGCTGGCCCCGTCTCCCCAGGTGAGGCGCTCCCACTTTCCATCGCCGGGTAGGCGGGGCAGGGGGAGGGAGGTGCAGGCTTCTTTTGGGTACAGCTCTAGCACACCTTAACATTCTCTCCCCTTTCCCCCAGGACCAGGTCGCTGCCCCTGCCCCCTCGTCGGGCCCTGTCTTCACCACAGCCACCTCGGTCTTTTGCCCCTTCACTTTGGTGACTCAAGGCAGAGCTGGGGGAGGGACGGCAGGCAGCTTCTGGTGGGGCACAGTTGGAGGGGTGCTGCTCCTGCTCGGCCTGGCCTCCTGGTGACACCACAGCCTCTAGAGGGATGGGTATCCAGCGCTATTTTCAATCTGCTCCATTGGTAAGAAGGTCACATAGACTGGGCACGGTGGCCCACGCCTGTAATCCCAGCACCTTGGGAGGCCAAGGCGAGAGGATTGCCTGAGTTCAGGAGTTCAAGACCAGCCTGGGCAATACAGCAAAACCTCGCCTCTACAATAAATTAAACAAGCAAACAAGCAAAAACGGGCATGGGGCACTCACCTGTAGGCCCAGCTACAGGAAGGGTGAGGTGGAAGAATTGCCTGAGCCCAGCAGGTTGAGGCTGCAGAAGCTGTGATCATGCCACTGCACTCCAGTCTGGGTGACAGTGAGACTCCAAGTCAGAAGAAAAAAAAGGTCACATAAGCCTTGGGATCGTCTCTTTCCTACCAGGAATGGAGGTTTTCCTTCTCATGCATTCACCCTTCTCTTTCTTAAAAATTGAGAGATTGAGATAGAGGGCAATGAATTTTCCCACAATGTGCTTTCTCTAACCTTTGTGGGAAACAAACCAAAGGCATTTTTTGAGAAAGTTCCTTTTTATTTCTCTGTGACATTTTTATTCCAATAGGCTCAGGTAGAGAGGAAGATATTTGGGGAGGAGATTGGGAGTGGAGTGGGAGGGTACCAGGAAGTGTTATTTACAGAATTGTTTTTATTTATTCTGGAGCAGCCTCTGTTTTATTTTTGTATTAAAAGCTGAAGGACAATTTCAATAAATATGTCTTCTCCCCAGAGGGATTTCAAAGAAAGATCATTTTTGCACATCATGTAGGGGAGACTGAGGTCATGAGACACCAAGAAGACGAAAAGGAAGTTTTCAGGCACAGAAGAGAAACTTTACACCAAGATGTCTGAACTTCATTGACTCACTACCTAGTCATTTAGCTGCTGAGTTAAGCAGAATAGGCCAGGTGCAGTGGCTCATGCCTATAATCCCAGCACTTCTGGAGGCTGAGGTGAGAGGATTGCCTGAGCCCACGGGTTCGAGACCAGCCTGGGCAACCTGGCAAAACCTCATCTCTACAATAAAAAAAAAAAAAATTAGCCTGGCATGGTGGCAAATGCCTGTAGTTCCAGCTACTTGGAAGGATGAGGCAGAAGGATCGCCTGAGCCCAGCGGGTCGAGGTTGTGGTGGCTGAGAGCGTGCCACTGCCCTCCAGCCTGGGTGACAGAGTGAGACTCCAAAAAAAAAAAGCAGAATAAGGAGACTGGGGCTTCTGACTCAGTCTCCTCCACCAGACAGAGGGGAGTGAGAGGAGGGTTTAGACACGGGTAGGGCCCCTTCGCCCCTTGGTGCAACTGGGCTGGGCCATCTCACCCTTTGGCTGGGTGACTCCTGTCTGCTGCCTTGGCAACTCCTGGAAAAGAGGAGAGAAACATACTGGGCATCTGGGCTCCTCCCTGCCATGTGGGGTGGGGCTCCTTCCCTCCCCCTCACCCCTATAGTTTACCTGTTGCTGCCACAAGTTCTGCTTCCTTGACCTTTCCTTCCGGTCCTGGGTGGTGCGGGAACTAGCCTTATTGAATGGACTTGGGGAGAACTGGGGGAAAATTCACTGTTTTCTGATAAACCAGTGCTGACTCCAACAACTTCCCTTTTTAGTTCCACTTCCCACAAGTCTAAACTGAAAACAATAAACTCACCTTCTCCTGAATCAGATTCTGCAAACAGATGTTCACCTTTTGGATCTGGGCTAACTGGGGGCCACAAGTCTCTGAGTGCAAATCTGTTAGAAAATTCTAAAGGAAGAGTTGGAGGCTGACAACGTGGTGAAAACCTGAGGTCCATGTGCCACTCTTTTCCTGTCACCACAGGCCGTCCCTCTCTATCCGAATCCCCTCATCTCAATACCCTTCCAAGCAGGTAGAAAAATCCAGTTCTTTCCACCTCCATCTCTTTAACACATCACTCCCTCTTTTCCCTCAAATAGCACAACACCCCCATTCTCTATTCTTTATGGATCCTCCCTGTCCATCCCTGCCCCATTGGAATAACCCAGGCCACGCCCCCATCTCCATGGAGTGATCCAAATCCCTCTGAATGGAATGCAGACCAGCCTCTTCCAGCCCCAACAATGAACACCATCCTAACGCTTGGTGGCATCCTGTCATTATGATGCGCCTCCAATTCATGATCCCTGCCCATTAACTCTTCCCTATCCAGTCTGGTCTCAGGCTTTGTCCACACATTCCCTGGTCCTCTCTCCCCGAATCCCTAGTTCACACAGCAGCCCCATACCTCACCAAGGGCCCCCAGGTGCAGCTGCTGTTGCTGCGCCTCCCTCAGACGGTCTTCAAACCAGGCCTGGCCATGCTCTAGCAGCTCCAGTCCCTGCCACAGGGCATCCTGTTGTCTCTCCAGAGCCTGCATTCTCTGCAGCTGGAAAAGGCAAGAAGCAGAGGCTGACTCTTGTGCCACAGCAGGGCTCTGGCCCATGGCCCATTCTCTCCACCCCTGGCTGGGTTCGTTGTCTGGTCACTGAGTGTGAGTCCAAACTGCACTGAGGACCTGGAGGGCAAGGGGAAGCAAGTGGGAACACTCATGGGCCCTCAAGTTGAGTGGAAAGATAGTGCAGATCTAGGGAGAGAATCTTCCCCTGGAATCCCTTGTTGGGCTAATACTTACCCAGAGAAAGAAGCTCTGGGCCCCTGGGTCTTGGCGGCTTGTCCCCAGTGGCAGCAGCAGAACTGTGTAGGGAGCCTGCACCAAGGGCAGCCCACCAGGACCCCGGCTCCCCATGGCTCTGAGGTAGGCAGGGTGGAGCCACTCCCACTGGTATAGCCTGGGCTGGCCCCTCCCCCTCCACCCCTGCCTTGCACCCATCCTGCCTCGTCTTTCGTCCTCTGGGCCTCTTGCTGCTGTGTCTGTTGGAGGCTGGGGTGTTCCTGCTGGAGGGGAGAGGCCATCTCTCTTGGGGCCCCTCTGTCTTCTCTCTAATCTGTTCTTGTAAAGCCTCTCTGAAATGGTTTGTTCTCATGAATTCCCCTTAGTAGAATCCAAGGGTCTCCCTACAGCAGTGACACTATTTTCGATGAGGCAGGGCAGGTTCCTCTGTGGACTCCTGCTTGGTATTTCAGCTCTTTCCTATTCTCTTGTTTTGGTCGGCCTAAGGAAGCAATACCTTTTTTCAAAATAAACTTTATTTCCAGTATGAAACAGAATTTCTGGGGAAACTGAGAACTTTGGATCTGAAGGAGATAAGGAAACAGAGGGGATGGCAGCCCACCAGGGTCTTGGGAAGTTGGGGAGGGTAGAGGAAGGACTCTTCAGAGGACGGTGGTGGCAGCAGGCAGTACTTCCTGACTCATGAAAATGTTCAAGTCCAGGTGAGGATCTTCCAAGTCCAGTTTCAGAAACTTATCCACTAATGCCTGGCAACTAAAGGGCAGAGAAAACAGCGATTTTTGGGAGAATAAATAACAAGTCCCTGAGCAGAGGGGAGAGGCTGTGGCACAGAAAACTCAGGACCTTGAAGATTTAGGGATTTCAGGAAGAAATAGTGGGTCTTTGAAGGGCAAAGTTCTGGAGGAAGGCTGGCTGAGTCCCTGTGAAGAGGGAAAGAGCCGCAGGAACAGAGGCTGGAGAGAAAGGACACTGGGGCCACACACTCACTTTTCCATTTGGTTTTCCTTCAGCAACTCCTTGACAGGCCTGATGGGTTTTCCACTGCGGATCAAGTCTGAGACCTGGAACAGCAAGAAAGGAGGTGGAAGAGTAGGGGGAGTTGGAGAAGAGAAGAGGAAACAAAGGTCAGAAATCCTTTGGGCCCAGAAACCCAGGTCCCCAAGAGGAGTAAGGACAATGGAAGGGAGCCTTGAGGTGGAGGTAGTTGCACATTCAGATACCATCACCTCCTTGCCACGAGCAATGAGTGTGTCAGGAAGCCCAGCCTGAGCAGCTGTGTGGGAGGCATGGCTGGCCTTGGCAACACCTTCGCAAACCTGATAGAAGAAGACAAGATCGTTCCCATCCTCACAGGTCTCCATAGTCTTAAAAGAGAATAAAAGAGTCATCAATCACCTGCTTCCTGCCCTGAAACCTTTGGCCAAGCCCTGTGAGAAGTGAGAAAAAGGAAGGGATGTGGTCTCTGTGCTCAGGGAGTCCCTGCTCTGATAGAAGAGCTAAGCCCCACCTCTTGGAAATGCTCAGCCAAGGGGACCCAAGGGGCTAGATTGGTTTCCTCACCAAATAGTGCACCAGGGGTCCTTGTGGCAGCAGCTGCAGCTGAACAAGGCTCAGAAAGTTGGTGGCCACAAAGATGTGGGGGCACATTGGTCCAAGCTCCAGCCAATATCGGAGCACAGCCGCCAGAAGTGCAAGTCCATCTGCCTGTACAGAGGGCAGGTGAGGGTGTAGAGCCGTGGGGGCCCCAGTGCCCCTCTGTACCTGTCCTGGCTTTTCCCTGTCTCATGTTCGCTGTTTCTTTTCTGCCCATACATCCCTATTCTTTTCAAGAGGCCCAGCCTCACCCTCATGCTCCTTCATCCTTCTCCATTTTCCTCTCCTTAGTTTCTTTTTTTTTTTTTTTTTTTAGTTGGAGTCTCACTCTGTCACCCAGACTGGAGTGCAGTGGCCGCTCCTGGGCACTGCAGCCTCGACCTGCTGGGCTCTGGCGATCCTTCCGCCTCAGCCTTCCGAGTAGCTGGAACTACAGGCGCACGCTACCACGCCCGGCTAATTTTTGACTTATTGTAGAGATGAGGTCTTGCCAAGTTGCCCAGACGGGTCTCAAACCCATGGGCTCAGGCAATCCACTCACCTCAGCCTCCCAAAACGCTGGGATTATAGGCTGAGCCACCAAGCCCGGCTCCCCTCCTTAGTTTCTAATCAGCTTCTCCCCTCACCGTGTTGGTTCCCTTTCCGAATTCATCAATGAGGACCAGAGACTGTGCAGTGGCATTGTTCACTGCTTTTGCCACCTGCTGGGCATGATGTGGACAAGAAAAAGTTCTGTTAGATTCAAGGCCTGTATTGCACTGATCACAGTCAGCCTGTGAATAAAGCTGTATATGTACCCATTCTACTGGGTACTCTCTCATTGAAAATAGTGCCTTGCATGAAGCAAGGGTTCAAGAAATGTTTGTGGTATTGATTCTCCCAATTTCTGACCTGGGTACTCCCCATTCCGAGGATAGAGGGCATACAGCAAAGGTAATGCTTTCCTGTCCTGAACATTTTTCAGGGTTCATTTCCCATATCCTCTTTCTCAATCCCACCTCCCTTTGCTCCCTTTGACCTGGTTGAGGTCAATCATGAAGGTGGAGAGGCCAAGGGAGATGGATTCGCAGCTATGAATTCGGGTGAAGATGGCATCTACTGCTCCAATTTCGGCTTCTTCTGCTGGCACAAAGCTGCCTACCAGGGCCATGAATGTGATCAAGCCTACCTGAATAGGGAAGGAGACAGAGCCTGAAGCCTGGTGCTGTGTGGGCTGAGATAAAAGTGATGCTCAACTGAGGGCACGAATGACAGATCAAAGATGAACATAGTGAAACAGGAGAAAAAAGGTAATGGAACACATTGTCCCTCTCCTTTCCCAATCCTGATCATAGCCCCTTGGGCTCATTTAGTGTTAGTAAAGAGGCACAGGGGAGTGGGCAGAGGCTACTTGGAAATGGCATGTACCTATTCAGAGGTGGGTGGAGGAATTTGGGCCACAGAAAGGTCCATTAGATCACAGCTTTCCCTTAGTGGAGAATGAGAACATATGAGGTGGAAGAACAGGGGTCTGGGTGATCGTCTTTTCATGAAAGGTGGGGTCAGAACACAGGGGAGAAGAGCTATAGGCGCCTGAGTTGACAGGCAGGTGGAGGTGGAGAAGATAGAGAACATGCTAGAGGCCTGGGCTATAGGGCTTCTCACCTGTTTGAGGTATATACTCTTGCCTGAGGAGTTGGGTCCGGTGATGACTTTGACCCTCCCTTTGTCCCCACTGCATTCTGCAGAGTTGGGCACAAAGGTTCGGGCACAGAGTTCCATCAGAGGATGTCTGCAGTGAGTGAAGAAGCACCTCACATGGCTTGTGGATCTAGATGAATGAATGCCCAGAAGATGGGGCCTTTAGGCCCCTTTTGTCTATGCCTCCACTTCTCTACACTCTCACCTGCCATTCTGGATTCGTACCCCAAGGAGCTGGGAGGAGTAACGAGGCCTTGAGTAGCCATAGTCCCGGGCAGCACTAGCAAGAGCCAGCAGGACATCCAGACGGGAGGCAAGGTCCAATACTCGGGTCAAGACAGCTGCCCGTGCCAGCACCTGGCACTGCAGCTGGAACATCAGCAGAGTCTCCTGGTCTGGAGGTGGGTGAAGGAAGGAGCTGGAGGTCAGCTCCAGGGAAAAGTGAAGGAGAGACAGAGGCCCAGAGAGGGACCTGGAAACAATAGTGCAGACACAATCAGACCCCCCCCCACCAGAGACATTCAGAGGAAAAGATGTAGACAGAGTCAGAGTATGAGAGAGCTAGCAGGAAGAGAAGGGGCCTGTTGGAAGCATAGCCAAGCTGCTTACTTCCCTCCAGCTTCTGTCTTCTTCTTACCCCGGATCTCGCAATGCAGGTCTCCTAGCAATGCATCCAGTTCCTTGGTTTGAGCACTACGATAGTGCAACTTCTCCTCTGAGAGAAACTGGGTACAAAGGTTCAAAATCATTGCCTTTGCATCTCTTGTTCTTCTTCTCCTCTCCCATCTTTCTAACCCCACCTTGAACTCCCCACCCTGACTTTTCTCTCCTTTGTTTCAGAGCTGGTAAAGCTCAGAGTAAAACTACAGAGGAGAGATCCCATATTGGGCAGTGTTGATGGGGTAAGACTCTCAGCTGCTGATTCATTTTCCTTAACACCCGCTACAGAGGTTTAAGGTCTTACCATGAAGTCCAGTCCTTCAATCTCAAAGTCACTGGCCTCTACCATGAAAGGTAGGCGGGGAATAGAAAGAAGGAAGCCGATCTGGGGAGAGTAAAGAGGAAATGTTCTACTCTCCTACTGAGAGACCTACTGGGTACCTTCTCTCCCTAGAGGAAGCCCAGTGATTCCTGTTCCCCACAAAAAAGTTGTTCATGTTCTTCATGTCCTGTATCCCCAACACATTTTCTTATCTACCATATCATTCATAAGCCTAGTATTGTCCCTAAAAGACCCATGGAGGCTACACCCACCCTCCTGTCCTTACCAGAGGGATGTAGATGACACTGCATGAAGGAATACGAGAGTCTAGATTCTCCAGCTCCTTCCGGGCAACCTCAGTGAGGAAATTGGGAAGTCCCATCAGCCTTCGCTTTTCTAGGAGGGTGGAAGGCACACAGCTATCAAAATTGAGGTTTCAGCCGGGCTCGGTGGCTCAGCCTGTAATCCCGTGCCTTGGGAAGCTGAGGTGAGTGGACTGCCTGAGCCCGCGGGTTCGAGACCCACCTGGGCAACTTGGTGAGACCTCATCTCTACAATAAATCAAAAAATTAGCCAGGCATGATAGCACATGCCTGTAATTCCAGCTACTTGGAAGGCTGAGGCAGAAGGATCGCGAAAGCCCCAGCAGGTGGAGGCTGCAGTGGCTGGGAGCGGCCACTGCACTCCAGTTTGGGCGACAGAGTGAGACTCCAACTCAAAAAAAAAAAAAAGTGAGGTTTCAGGCTGGGCACAGTGGCTCACGCCTATAATCTTAGCATTTGGGGAGGCCAAGGTGAGAGGATTGCCTGAGTCCATGGGTTCGAAATCAGCCTGGGCAACTTGGTGAGACCTCAGCTCTACAATAAATCAAAAAATTAGCCAGGTATGGTGGTGCATGCCTGTAGTTCCAGCTACTTGGAAGGCCGAGGAGGAAGGATCATTTGAGCCCACTAGATCAAGGCTGCAGTGGCTGTGAGCATGCTACTACACTCCAGCCTGAGCAACAAAGTGAGACTGCAACCCCAAAAAAGTGAGGTTTCTGCCCTGGTTGCTATGATGATTCCCAGCTGTGGTGACCGCCTGCCAAGGATGGTACTCTATCACTGCACAGGCTTGTGTTCCAGGGCTTACAGGTCCATCCACACACCCAACACTCACTCTCATCAATTTCAGGATCTATGTTGGGAAGAACTGTGAAGCGATTTTCCGCAAGACTGCCCTCAAAGTCCACCTAGGGAGATAAAAAATCCAATTTTTAAGCACCCAGCACCCTCTCTCTGTCTTGTTCCTCAGCTCTCCTTGGGCCCCAATTCTCCCTGGGTCCTGCTTTAACCCTCACCTTCTGGGCACTTCCCTAAAGTTCTGCCACCTCTTCTCACCATTCCATTTTTTTAGCCATCCAACTGACCTTAACATCTTCCAAGCTTTGCCATCTTCCACACCAAATCCCCCAGATCCTAGTCCCTCTCCATTCTCCAGTCCCATCCTTCTCCCTGACCTCTCTAGATGCACTGCCTCTTTCCTTTCACTCACCACTTTCCCAATGAGGCTGGCAATGTGGTGCAGGTCATCAGAGAACTCTTGGGCAATGTCTCGAAAGAGCTGGATGGACTGGGGCAGGGAGCGACAGGCATCTCTCAGGCCCAGGGCACTGTACACAGTCTGTGGGAGAAACACACCAAGGAGGGTGGCCCACATCCAGTCCAGGCTAAGGTGAGGGAATAAAGGACAGACTCAGAAGAACAAAGACCAACAGAAAAAAATAACAACAGAGAGAAGATATCAAAGGCAAAAAGAAACAGAAAATGGCATCTATCAAACTCTGTGGCAGGAACTATACTAAACACTGAAGCTACAAAGACAGCTGAGATATGGTCCCTGTCCCAAACAAGCTCACAGTCTTATAAGGAAGACAGAAAAACACAGAAAATTTAAAAATATGATGGTAGGTACTTTGATAGAGATTTGTGGAGTTTGTACAGAGGAGGAAGAAAGAGAAATATGTCTATGATGAAAGATAGGAAATAAGCAAATGAGAAGAAGGGATAATGTTGACATTGGGGTAAGAAGGAGCAGGGAGAGAGAAAGGGTTGGAGACACTGAGAGTTAAATCCCCAGACTGAGGGTCAGTGACCTGAAGCAGCTGATCTAACCAGGGATTAGACTGAGTGGACAGACCCAATCCCTCAGACATTTGCGGAGCTTTACTTTGAGGTAGAGTATATATAAATAATATCAATTAAAGTGTTTAACATCTAGCCATGATGGAAACAAACAGCAAAAACAATGGCTAATCAGAAAATAGATTGACAAAGTTATAAAACTGACTAAAATTAATAAGGAGTTTCAGCGAATAAGACTAATATGGGCTAAGATAGTTTGAGATGTCTTTACAGAGAAAAGGAAATTAGCCGGATTTTTAATAAGGCTATTCAAAAGGAAGGCAGACAGGCATTGTGTGTGAGGGCAAGGGCATGGGCAAATGAGTAGAGATAGGAATAAGAGCAAATATTTGCTGACTGCTTACTACATGTCTGGCAATGTTCTAACCTTTAACATATGCTAATTTCATTCACTCTTCAAGATAATTCCTGTGAGGTAGGTACTAGCATTATCTCCACCTTATAGAGAGCAACCTTAAGCACAGAGATGATGTAATTTCCTCAGGTTCTCATAGCGAATAAGTGGAAGAGCTGGGATTTGAACTCAGGTGTCTGACTTTTAACCATTGTGGTGTGTGTGTGTGTGTGTGTGTCCATTGTGGTGTGTGTGTGTGTGTGTGTGTGTGTGTGTGTGTGTGTGTATACTGAGCAGGGACGGAGCCTGGCCTGGCTGAAGCCAAAGATAAATGTTAAGAAGCAGTGGGAAGAAACAAATAGTAATATATATCTGTTCTTTTTTTTTGAGTTGGAGTCTCTGTTGCCCAGAATGGAGTGCAGTGGCTGCTCCCGGCCACCGCTGCCTCAAACTGCTGGGCTCCGGCGATCCTTCCGCCTCAGCCTTCCAAGTAGCCGGAATTACAGGCATGCGCTACCACGCCCAGCTGATTTTTTGATTTATTGTAGAGATGAAGTCTCGCCGCCCAGGCGGGTCTCGAACCCACGGGCTCAGGCAATCCACTCACCTCAGCCTCCCAAAGGCGCGGGATTACAGGTTGAGCCACCGAGACCGGCTCTGTTCATATTTTTTAAAACTGAAAGTACCTATGTGTTAAGTATACATACTGCAGATAATGAGAAGTAGGCTTGTCACTGTCAGAGAAAGAAGTTACAAATGAAGAGAGTAAGAAGTCTACAGTGAAGCCGGGCTCGGTGGCTCAGCCTGTAATCCCGTGCCTTTGGGAGGCCGAGGTGAGTGGATTGCCTGAGCCCGCGGGTTCGAGACCCGCCTGGGCAACTTGGCGAGACCTCATCTCTACAATAAATAAAAAATCAGACAGGCGTGGTAATGCGCGCCTGTAATTCCGGCTACTTGGAAGGCTGAGGCGGAAGGATTGCCGGAGCCCAGCAGGCCGAGGCTGCGGTGGCCAGGAGCGGCCACTGCACTCTAGTCTGGGTGACAGAGTGAGACTCCAACTCAAAAAAAAAAAAAAAAAAGTCTACAGTGAATTCTGTCATACTGGATTGGAACCAGAGGCATCATTATGAACTCATGAGGCTTTTTTGTGTGGTTGTTTTTTTGTTTGTTTGTTTTTTGAGTCGGAGTCTCGCTCTGTCGCTCAGGCTGGAAAGAAATGGCACACTACTCACGGCCACTTCAGCCTCGACTTGCTGGGTTCAGCAATCCTTCGCCTCAGCCTTCCAAGTAGCTGAATCAACAAGCATGTGCCACCACACCCAGCTAATTTTTTTGATTTATTGTAGAGATGAGATCTTACCAAGTTGCCCAGGCTGGTCTCAAATCCGTGAGCTGAGGCAATCCCCTCACCTCAGCCTCCCACAGTGCTGGGATTACTACACCTGGCCTCATGAATTATTTAATATACAAATAGATAGATACAGGAATATAGATGAGTTAGTATATATACATATATATCCTAGCTCTGTCTGTGGTAAGGGCCAGAAGTGTCAGATAACTAGTAGCAATAACTATACCTAGTATTCAGATCTTGGTTTCTAATATTATTCTCCAAAAAGTAACTGGGCTCCTTGGAGAAACTGATTTCAGGGCTGGAGCAAGGAAAATACAAGATGAGGATGGAGTTTTAAAAACCTAAGAAGTAGCCGGGCTCGGTGGCTCAGCCTGTAATCCTGCGCCTTTGGGAGGCTGAGGTGAGTAGATTGCCTGAGCCCGCGGTTTCACGACCCGCCTGGGCAGCAAGACCTCATCTCTACAATAAATCAAAAAATCAGCCGGGCGTGGTAGGGCATGCCTGTAATTCCAGCTACTTGGAAGGCTGAGGCGGAAGGATTGCCGGAGCCCAGCAAGTCGAGGCTGCAGTGGCCGGGAGCGGCCACTGCACTCCAGTCTGGGCAACAGAGTGAGACTCCACCTCAAAAAAAAAAAAAAAAAAAACCCTAAGAAGTTTACAGACACACACACCACACACACACACACACACACACACACACAAAGGATTGGGGGGGCCATGTCAAAAGGGCATATAAAAAATCAACCCGAGCCAGGCATGGTGGCACATACCTGTAGTCCCAGCTACTCGGAAGGGTGAGGTGGGAGGATAACTCAAGCCCAGGAATTCAAGACCAGCTTGGGCAACATAAGACAACTCAATCTCTTAAAAAAAAAAAAAAAAGCCAACCTGAAAGAACTCTCAGTGAAAGCTAGAAAAATTTGAGCAAAAATAAAAATGACAAAGCCAAGAAAGGTAGCTCACATCTGTAAATTTTTTTTTTTTGAGCCAGAGTTTCACTCTGTCACCCAGGCCGGATTGCAGTGGCACACTCATGGTCACCACAGCCCTGACCTGCTGGGCTCAGGCGGTCCTTCCACCTCAGCCTTCCAAGTAGCTGAAACCACAGATGGGCACCATTACACCCTGCTAATTTTTTGATGTATTTAGAGACAAGGTCTTGCCATGTTGCCCAGGCTTGTCTCAAACCTCTGGACTTAGGCAATCCTCTCACCTCAGCCTCCCAAAGTGCTGGGATTACAGGCTGAGCCACCATGCCTGGCCTTGTTTTTTTTCTAATACTGTTCCATAAGTAGAGGAATGTAATATCTGCTATGTCTGATTGTCTCTTTTTTTGTGATGTTAGCAAATGTTCTGATGTTTAATACCTAAATCCATTAATTCTTTATGGATTGCAAAGTAGTGTTATTCTAAATCTATCTTTTTTTTTTTTTTTGAGTCTGAGTCTCACTGTCACCCAGGCTGGAGTGCAGCAGCACACTCATGGCCTCCTCAGCCTTGACCTGCTGGGCTCAGGTGATCCTTCCACCTCAGCCTTCTAACTAACTGGAACTATGGGCGCACACCACCACGCCTGGCTAATCTTTTGGTTTATTGTAGGGATAAGGTCTCTGCTAAGTTGCCCAGGCTGGTCTTGAACTCCTGGGCTCAGGCAATTCTCTCACCTCAGCCTCCCAAAGTGTTGGAATTACAGGCGTGAGCCACTGCACCTGGCCTCAATTTATCATTTTTTTCTTCATTTGTTAGCCAGAAATTTCGGTAAAGAAAAACTTCCTGTTGTATATCTACTATTTGGTTACTCAGTGATAAAATACATACAGAAATACTGAAATTGCAATAAACTTTAAAAAATTAGCTGAGTGTTGAGGCGCATGCTTGTAATTCCAGTTACTTGGAAGGCAGAGGCAGAAGGATCACCTGAGCCCAGTAGGTCAAGGCTGCAGTGGCCAGGAGCGTGCCACTGCACTCCAGCCTGGGCAAGAGTGAGACTCCAACTCAAAAAAAAAAAAATTCATACTGAAATATTTATGGATGAAATGATATAATGTCTGGGATTTGCATCAAAATAATCCAAGAGGGCTGGACACAGTGGCTCATGCCTGTAATCTTTGGAAGTTAAGGCAGGAGAATCACTTAAGGCTAAGAGTTTGAGACAAGCTTGGGCAACATAGCAAGACCCTGTTTCTACCAAAAAAAAGTTAAAAAAATTAGCTGGGCATGGTGGCACACACCTGTAGTCCCAGCTACTTGGGAGGCTGAGGCAAGAGGATCACTTGAGTCCAGGAGTGAGAGGCTGCAGTGAGCTATGATTGCACCACTGCACTTCAACCTGGGTGACAGAGTGAGATACTTTTTCTAAAATAGCAACAATAAAAACAAAATATCCAAAGAGGGGGCAGTGGGATAAGATATACATAAAACAAGATTGGCATGAGTCAAAGTATTGAAGCTGCCTGGTGGACACATGAGGGACACATAAATATTTTTTACATTTTCTGAATATATAGTTTTTAAAAAGTGGTGAGATAAAGTTAGACAGGGTATCCATAGTACAGAGGATCTGGAACATAGGTTTAGGAGTTTAATCTGGATGTCTGGGATTCAAGAAGGAAGGCCTTACCTTGTAGAGAACCTGCCAGTCGCTGACCTTGGTATGGGACAACTTCATGCGCTTCAGAATCAGCTACAGTCAGACAAAGTGATAGCTACTGTTTTCCCTTCTGCGTTCTAATGCCCCTCAAGAAGCCCAACATCCAATATTGGCCTTCAGCCTCCTCCCCATCTCCCTGCACCCAAACCTGGACTCACAGGCACGTTCTTGATGTGACCCAGAAGTCGATGCAGCATCTGAGCCATGTCCAGATTCTGGGGCAGCAGAAAAAACTGAATAACGTCCAGACGGGAATTGAGTTCCCCCAGGTCATGAGTTGGACGTGTGAACCATAGCCTGGAAATGAGGAATAGGATAGAGGGACTAGAAATTACATCTGGCCGGGCTCGGTGGCTCAGCCTGTAATCCCATGCCTTTGGGAGGCTGAGGTGAGTGGATTGCCTGAGCCCGCGGGTTCAAGACCTGCCTGGGCAACTTGGCGAGACCTCATCTCCACAATAAATCAAAATGAGCCGGGCGTGGTAGCGTGCGCCTGTATTTCCAGCTACTTGGAAGGCTGAGGTGGAAGGATCGCTGGAGCCCGGCAGGTCGTGGCTGCGGTGGCTGGGAGCGGCCACTGCACTCCAGTCTGGGCGACAGAATGAGACTCTAACTCAAAAAAAAAAAAAAAGAAATTACATCTGTTCTCATCATTGTCTTGATCTCAATTTGCCAAAATGTGTGTTTTTGCAGTCCCTGGGGATTGTGGCAATACGTATCTGTGACTTGCTCTAGAAATGCAGTGGAAAGTGCAGTGTCCTATACATGTGGGCGTGTATACCTGTATCTACTGAAAATCACTGGATGTGTGTATCTGTATATCATGGTTTTGATGAATAAGATCATGTGTCATTCCATGTGGATATGTAATGGAACTTGTCAATATTTTAGAAGGAAAGCAGTGTGTTGATGTATTTGTGTGCCAACATTGCAGCTCCCTCTGTCTGAGTAGGAGATGGTGAGTCAGTATGAATTTTAATATCTGTATTGAGCTGCGGAAGTGTCTCTGGATAATAGCACAGATATTCCTCTTTCTGTGTTCTTTCTGTGAAAGCATGTGACAGTTCCATTAGCAATGATAATTTTTTATTTTTAATTTTTTTATTTTAATTAATAATAATGGTGATCTCTGTAGAGAAAAAATATTGAGGAGGGACATTTAAGGAGTTTCAATGATGGTATCTTATTCTTTTTTTTTTTTTGAGTTGTAGTCTCACTCTGTCGCCCAGACTGGAGTGCAGTGGCTGCTCCCGGCCACCGCAGCCTCCACCTGCTGGGCTCCGGCGATCCTTCCGCCTCAGCCTTCCAAGTAGCTGGAACTACAGGCGCGCACTACCACACCTGCTAATTTTTTTATTTATTGTAGAGATGAGGTCTCGCCTGCCCAGGCGGGTCTCGAACCCACGGGCTCAGGCAATTCACTCACTTCAGCCTCCCAAAGGCAGGGGATTATAGACTGAGCCACCGAGCCCAGCTGTATCTTATTCTTAAATTGGCTAGTGGATAACAGAAGTTTATAGTATTATTATGTTTAATGGCTTTTTGAGTTGGGGACCTCACTGCTTCCCAGGCTGGAGTGCAGTGGCATAATCACGGCTCACTGCAGCCTCGACCTCCTGGGCTCAAGTGATTCTTCTGCCTCAGCCTTCTGAGTAGCTGAGACTATAGGCATGTGCCACCACACCCAGCTAATTTTTTATTTATTTATTTTTATTTTTTGAGTTGGAGTCTCACTCTGTCACCCAGACTGGAGTGCAGTGGCCGCTCCCGGCCACCGCAGTCTCGACCCACTGGGCTCCAGCGATCCTTCCGCCTCAGCCTTCCAAGTAGCTGCAACTACAGCCATGCGCTACCACACCCAGCTAGTTTTTGATTTATTGTAGAGGTGAGGTCTCACCAAGTTGCCCAGGTGGGTCTTGAACCCGCGGACTCAGGCAATCCACACACCTCAGCCTCCCAAAGCGCGGATTACAGGCTGAGCCACCAAGCCCGGCTAGCTAATTTTTAAAATTTTTTTTGTAGAGACAGTCTTGCTATGTTGTCTAGGCTGGTCTCAAACTCCTGGGCTCAGGCAATCCTTCTGCCTTGGCTTCTCAAAGTGCTAGAATTACAGACATGAGCCACTTCACCCAGCTAGAAGTTATTATTATTATTATTTATATCTTTTTGTGTTGGAGGTATTTCCTAATAAATTAAAATAGTTTGTATACAGAAATAAATGTTTCATCTGTGTTTGTCTAATTCTGGGTATCTCTATCCCTATGACTATGAAGTGTGAGACTCTGCAAGGACTTGTGAGCTCATATAGACTCTTTCCTACATGACAGTAAGCAGTTAAGCATACCATTTTATATAAGAGCCAACGTATGAAGACACTAGGACCTGATATGTATCTCATATTGCTGTCTATGGCCAGTTACTCTGGGTTAGAACACTCTAGATTAGAACAAAGCAGAGCATCCAGATGGCTTCAACCCAGATGGTTGGTTTTGTTTGTTTGTTTTGTAGATTTTTTTTTGGAGGGGGAACTTGGTTTATTTTATTTTTTTGTATGATTTTTTTTTGTTGTTGTTGTTTGTCTCGAGTCGGAGACGCACTCTGTAGCCCATGCGGGAGTGCAGCAACATACTCACAGCCACCGCTGCCTTGACCTGCTGGGCTCAAGTGGTCCTTCCACCTCAGCCTTCCGAGTAGCTGGAACTACAGGCATGCACCACCACACCTGGCTAATTTTTTGATTTATTGTAGAGACGAGGTCTTGCCAAGTTGCGCAGGCTGGTCTTGAACCCCTGGGCTCAGGCAATCCTTTCGCCTTCACCTCCCAAAGTGTTGGGATTATAGGTGTAAGCCACTGCTCCCAGCAAGGGATGGGTTTTAAGTACCTCTGCTCCTTGGTCATTGCGGGCTTCAGCCACAACAATGTAGGGCAGTCCATGAATATCCACCCCTACTTTGGAGAGTACATGAGCCTAACTACACAGACATTCTTGTAAAACACCTAGGAATCTCTAACTCATGTACTGCTAGTGCCAGGAGAGACCCTAGTTAAGCCAAACTCCCTAAGTTCCCCCACTGAAGAAAGAAGGCCATTAGAGGACAAGTGACTTGTTCAAAGTCATACTGCTAGTAAGAAGTATAGCTGAGCCGGGCTCAGTGGCTCAGCCTGTAATCCCGTGCCTTGGGAGGCAGAGATGAGTGGATTGCCTGAGCCTGCGGGTTCGAGACCCACATGGGCAACATGGCGAGACCTCATCTCTACAATAAATCAAAAATTAGCCGGGCTTGATAGCATGCGCCTGTAGTTCCAGCTACTTGGAAGGCTGAGGCGGAAGGATCGCCGGAGCCCAGCAGGTCGAGGCTGCGGTGGCTGGGAGCATCCACTGCACTCCAGTCTGGGCGTCAGAGTGAGACTCCAACTCAAAAAAAAAAAAAAAGAAGTATAGCTGAGTCTCAAAATCAGGTCTTTAGACTGCTAGAACAGTGCTCTGTAGAGCATACCACAACATTCAGTTACTTTCTTTGTGCCCTGTCCAGCTGAAACAATGGAGAATGTGTGGGTAAACTACCCCCATTACTGAGAGATGACCTCAAAGATTATCCTAAATTAACTCCTAAAAGATACACATTGCTGGGCATCTGAGGTGAGGAAAGGACTGTGTACCTGTAGGGTAGCAAAGATTTCCACTCTGAGGAATGGAAATCACTCCATCTGCTGGACTCAGGTGATCCTTCCACCTCAGCCTTCCAAGTAACTGTAACTACAGGTATGCACCACCACGCCTAATTTTTTGATTTATTGTAGAGAAGAGGTCTCGCCATGTTGCCCAGGCTGGTCTTTATCCTCTCGGCTCAGGTAATCCTCTTGCCTCCACTTCCCAAAGTGCTAGAATTATAGGTATGAGCCACCATACCCAGTTCTACTCTGAGTTTTTTGTTTTTTTTGAGTTGCAGTCTCACTCTGTCGCCCAGACTGGAGTGCAGTCGCCGCTCCCGGCCACCACAGCCTCGATCTGCTGGGCTCCAGTGATCCTTCTGCCTCAGCCTTCCAAGTATCTGGAACTACAGGCGTGCGCTACCACACCCGGCCAGTTTTTGATTTATTGTAGAGATGAGGTCTCACCAAGTTTCCTGGGCAGGTCTTGAACCCGTAGGCTCAGGCAATCCACTCACTTCAGCCTCCCAAAGTGCTGGGGTTACAGGCTGAGCCACCGAGCCCGGCCTACTCTGAGTTTTTAGAAATGACGTGACCAGTACGCTCTTATTTATGCAGTGTATTCACTCACTGAGAGCTACTATGTACAAGGTCATCTGTCAGGCACCAAGGTAACAGGAATGGCCAACTGGACAGAGTTCACAGTTATGGAGGCAAGCAGATATAATGACTGCTCATTCCAACCTGATGTGACAGTGCAACTAGAAAAACATAAACAAGTCCTGTGTGAGCACAAGGAAGGTACACATTGATCTCTTTACAGGTACTTATAAAATTTTCACCAGAAAGGTGTTTGTTGGCTTGTACCTTGAAGAAGATTTAAGCTTTTAACAGGGGAAAGACTGTTCAGAGGTAATAGCATAAACACAAACATGATGTGTTTCCACAATGGCAAGTGGTCCTAAATGACTGGCATATAGGGGGACCCAGTAGGAAAGGACTTAAAAAGGGCTTGGGAAGGTGAGCCTGGAAATTAAAATTGGGTGAACAGGAGGAACCTTGAACACCATGTTGCTAAAGGTGTTATTTATAATCCTAAAGGTAATGGGAAAACCTACTGAGGTTTATTTTTTGTTTGTTTGTTTTGAGTCGGAGTCTCTGTCGCCCAGACTGGAGTGCTGTGGCCGCTTCCGGTCACCGCAGCCTCGACCTGCTGGGCTCCAGCGATCCTTCTGCCTCAGCCTTCCAAGTAGGTGGAATTACAGGCATGTGCTACCACGCCCGGCTGATTTTTTGATTTATTGTAGAGATGAGGTCTTGCTGCCCAGGCGGGTCTCGAACCATGGGCTCAGGCAATCCACTCACCTCAGCCTCCCAAAGGCGCGGGATTACAGGCTGAGCCACCGAGCCTGGCTGTTTGTTGTTTTTTTTTTTTTGAGTTGGAGTCTCACTCTGTCACCCAGACTGGAGTGCAGTGGCCGCTCCCGGCCACCACAGCCTCGACCTGCTGGGCTCCGGCAATCCTTCTGCCTCAGCCTTCCAAGTAGCTGGAACTACAGGCGCATGCTACCACGCCCGGCTCATTTTTTATTTATTGTAGAGATAAGGTCTTGCCAAGTTGCCCAGGCGGGTCTTGAACCCGCAGGCTCAGGCAATCCACTCACCTCAGCCTCCCAAAGGTGCGGGATTACAGGCTGAGCCACCGAGCCCAGCTCCTACTGAGGTTTATGGGTTTTTTTTCTACTGAAGGTATTTTATTTATGTATATTATTTTTATTTATTTATTTATTTTTGAGTTGGAATCTTACTCTGTTGCCCAGACTGGAGCACAGTGAAACACTCACGGCCACTGCAGCCTCGACCTGTTGGGCTCCAGCAATCCTTCTGCCTCAGCCTTCCAAGTAGCTGGAACTACAGGTGCATGCTATCACGCCTGGCTAATGTTTTTACTTATTGTAGAGATGAGGTCTCACCAAGTTGCCTGGGCTGGTCTCAAGCCTGTGGGCTCAGGCAAATCACTCACCTCAGCCTCCCAAAATGCTGGGATTACAGGTTGAGCCACCGAGCCCAGCCATTACTTAAGGTACTTTAAAAGTGTAATGGCATGCTTAGATCTCTATTTTGGAATGAAATATTTTAGAATTAAGTAGGATTGGAAAAATAAGAGACTAGAGGCAGAGAGGCCAATGTGAAGGAGATAGTCAATGCTCCAGGTTAGAAATGATGATGGCCAGAACTAGAGCAGTGGAAAGAGAGAAAGGGATGACTGGGAGACATTTCAGGATAGAATCAATAGGCCTTAGTGAATAACTGAATACGAGAGGTGGAGAAGCATCAATTCACATTTATAGCTCGAAAAGCTGTACTGCCAGCAACGCCATCAACCAGGAAACCAAATGTAGGAAAAGGAACAGGTCTTGTGGGCATTAGTTTGGATGCTCTGAGTTTGAGTTGCCCATGAAAACTGTAGGTACATTATATGCAATTAACATTATACACATGGAGTTCCAAAATTTGAGAGTCATTAGAGAAACTTGAAGTGTGTTTTTTATAATTAAATATACTGCCACATATTACATTAGCATGTTGTGATTGTGTTTCTGCTGCTTGTATGTGTGCAAGTATGTGAATCACCGATGGGTATATATGTCCATTTCTGCTGACAACAAAAAATGGGAAACCAGTAAGGATGAAATGCATTTATCCAGTCCTCAGTAAATGGCAGTTGTTTTACTACCACTAAATGGGGTGGTGCGTGATAGCCTGTATACTGCTATTAATAGCCATGAGTATGTAGTGTATACATAGAATTCATGTGTTTAGTGTATAGCATGTGTGAGACCCACTTACCTGAGCAGTTTCTCTCCCCACTTACAACGGCATCTGTTGAGGATTCCTGTGAGGGGTAGGGAGTGAACTCATTACAAGATGGGTAGGGAACAGAATGTATGTGTCTAAGCCGAAGCATCCGGGTCAGAGGTGCTGGTGTTGGGGAGGCTGACCTGGGAGGCCCAGATACAGGACACAAAGGCAGCCAAAGCTGGCGGCTGGCCACAGATCTGAGCTGGGATTACTGTACAGGGAGATGGGGGAAGGGATGGACACTCACGGGAACACTCCGCAAGAAAAATACACAAAACAGGCCTAATCAACTCACAGAGCCCAACACACATATGTAAAAACTGGACACAACCTACTGAGATATGCATAGTGAAACCATGTGGATACTTGGGATGATGTCCCTAAGACACTCCAAAACCAGAGGCAACAGATACTCTATGCAAATCAAACACAAAGACTGTGCAGTTACATAACTCTCTTCTATACATAGGGCCTCCCAAAGTCCCTAACTGGTTCCCAACTAGTAGAAACATTCATATAAACCCAAAGGAACATAGAATTGGTAAAGTAATGGCTGACATGCAAACAACACTGTACAGCCATAAGGTACAGAGACTCTCCAGCTCCACGAGAGTACAATGAGGATAAGAAAGCTGGACTAGAGTGGAAGAGACATCTGGCAATAGAGAAAGAGAGGAATGGAGCACATCTTTGGAGCCAACTGCTTTTCTGGCAGGGTTTTGTAGTATGGGACAAAGGATGGGCACACCTACCAAAGAGGCTGAGTCCCTCCTTCAATCCACTGGCCACTTTGTAGACCGAAGGGTGAGACTCACTCTTAAAAATCTGTAGAACACTGTCAGGGAGAAATGGAGGTATTTGGGTAACTTGGATTTTTGAAGGGAATGGGAATTGAGGATTGAGGAAATAGAATGGAGTTTATGAATATCCTCCTAATCAAGTCTTTTTTCAATTTATTATAAAACAGAGACAAGGTCTCACTATGTAGCCCAGGCTGGTCTCAAACTCCCATCTTGGCCTCCCTAAGTGCTGGGATTCTCCTTAAGTGCTGGGATTACAGGAGTGAGCCACCACGCCTAGCCTGATCAAGTATTGATGTAATGTTTGTCCCTCATTTTTCTGTGCTTCGGTTTCTCCCTTTAGAAAAGGAAGGTGATACCTTTGTGTTTTTCTTCCTGTTTTCCCCTCACACCAACCCCCTTCCCTTTCCTTCAGGGAGAGAGATCTTAATAGCCCCAGGATTAGGGAAACTAGAGCCTCATTAGGATTATTAGAGCATTAAACTTAATCCTTCTCCCTCTCCAGAGACAGCAGCCTGTTCCACCTCCTTACCTGTAAGTGTCTTGATCTATGCTCACCAGATGGGTCCTGAGGACAGAAAACAAGCAGGAAGGTGGCTGGAGTATGAGAGGTCTGAGTTCATTCCAAAACTTCACCTCCTACCCCCCCCTAATATTATCCCAGTCTCCCTAGAACTCCGCATCCTCACAGGTTCTCTCGTGTGTCCTAGAGCACTTTACACACTGGGTCACTGCCCACACCCTTATCCCATCTCCACCTTACTTTTCAGTCCTCCCCCTCCCAATCCCACCTTACTTTCATTGAGGTTAGGGTGAAATCACCTACAATACAAATTTCTTAAACCCCAGGATGGGGACACTGACACTGTGGTCTTCCAGTTCAACCCCGATTCTTCTTCGACCCAGGAACTTGAGCAGCCCTCCAAGTGCTCGAACCTGGGAGGGGATCAGCAGTGCAGGTGGGGTAAATCCTAATGTCCTGGGGGCTGCACAACCCCAGGAAACTAATGTTTTCCAAGGTTGAGCAAGTACTTCCCAGAACTCAACCCTAGGACTGGGGTTCTTGTGCCTTTCTCCAACCTGCCACCTCCCAGCCCTTATCCTCTAGGACCCATCTCACTGTGAGGAGGCAGTCAAAAGGAATAATGGAGGAGAGGAAGAGAATTTTCTCAGTGGCAGTCATGGAGTCTGGGATGAAGGAGTAGTTTCCAGAAAGGAGGCGCTGTTTGCTTATCTCCAGACCTATTCAGGGGAGGCAAAGGTATTATAGCCCGAGTTTTTCACCCCATTTTAAGAATGAAACAAAGAGTGACTCAGTGATAAGAAATGAAGGAAAATAAATTAAAAAAAAAGAATGAAACAATATAGGCAGGAGAGATGACATGACTTGCTCAAGCTCATACAGGCAGTTAATGAAAAGCTGAAGCAAGAACCAAATTTTCACTCTTAGTCTAATTCTCTTTTTATTCTACATATATTATAAGGTTATTTGCCTGAGAGTACAGCCTGAGAAAAATCAATGGCTCAGGAGAATAAGATATGTTTGGAATTGGGGATTTGAGTTTTTTAAAAATTATATTAACAGAACTAGGCTGAGCACAATGGCTCACGCCTGTAATCCCAACACTTTGGGAGGTGGAGGTGAAAGGATTGCCTTTTTTTCTTCGAGACCAGCCTAGGCAACTTGACAAGAACTCGTCTCTACAGTAAATCAAAAAAGTTAGCCAGGTGTGGTGGCACACGCCTATAGTTCCAGCTACTTGAAAGGCTGAGGTGGAAAGATTGCTGGAGCCCAGCAGGTCAAGGCTGTGATGGCCGTGAGCATGCCACTGCACTCCAGCCTGGGTGACAGAGTGAGAATCCAACTGAAAAAAAACAAAAAACAAAAAAAAAAAACCAGGAACTAATAACACAAGTGTCTTAACATTTAATTAGGATGTAACATTCCCTGACCTTATTGTAAATCCGGGAAGGTTATGGAAGTGCCTTATGTATCAACAGGGTCACTGAAGTAGTACCTTTTTTGTGAGTGCATATGATTAATGGCTTTGGCTTAACAGAGAAAATTCCAACAATCAAAGCTGCCCGGAAAGTGTTATCACTCTCTCTCTTTTTTTTCTTTGAGTTGGAGTCTCACTCTGTCGCCCAGACTGGAGTGCAGTGGCTGCTCCCGGCCACCGCAGCCTCGACCTGCTGGGCTCCGGCGGTCCTTCCGCCTCAGCCTTCCAAGTAGCCACAGGCATGCGCTACTGAGCCCGGCTGATTTTTTGATTTATTGTAGAGATGAGGTCTCGCTGCCCAGGCGGGTCTCGAACCCGCAGGCTCAGGCAATCCACTCACCTCAGCCTCCCAAAGGCACAGGATTACAGGCTGAGCCACCGAGCCTGGCATCACTCTCTTGTCAGGAGGCCCTCATCCCTAAGCATGGCTAAGCAGAGGCTTCACAACATGCTACAAATTATTAAGGGGTAGGGAGCAGCAGAGATCTTGAGGTGACTTAGGATAAGGCTGAGGGAGATTTCTGATAATGTGAGTGGCGTTAGAAGAAAAGGTTGGAACACTGAAATGGGGGATTGAGCAAAAAGAAAGGAAGGAGATACCAAAATCCACACTTGGCAAAAATATGATTTCAGGTCTCTTAGGCTCCCTGGGCTCCTGGGAGGCTGTGGGAGAGGCAAAGAAAGGGCCATCATTCTGTACATCTCAGTCCTCTGCCTGTGTGTGACCCTCCCTCTTACCCAATTCTAGCCCCCTGAAACATTCCATTTCTTAGTCCTTCCCTATTTTTCCCCTCTCCCTTACTGGGTCCTTACCAAGCTTCCCCAGAAATAGAGTCATATTCTCATCCTGTTTGGCACTTGTAACAATGGACTGGGGATTGATTTCATCCAGAACTTAGAAGAGAACAGAGATCATATGAGTTAAAGGATCTTTATCTTTGACTAAGAGAGAACCCACACCCTCCTCTTGCTACCTCCTCCCCCTCAAAAACTTATTTCCCATCTCTAAGGGTAGGGGGTGTTCTGCATATTAGAAACATTGGTAGGAGTTAGAAACGAGATTTAGAAAAGTAGTGAGATTAGTGCGACGGTGGGAGGGAAGAGGGGTGCCCTGGAAATTGTCACTAGACAGTAAAGTCCTGGAGAACAGACATGACTAATTTGCCCAGGGCTATGTCAGCAGCATCTGATACATTGTAAATACCTCACAAATATTAGTTGAATAATGAAATGAATTCCTAAAAACAGAGGGAGCCTCTGGGGGGCAACTATAAAACAGATCAAGTCAAAGCTATGGTTTGGATAGGGTTTGTCCCCACCAAATCCCGTGATGAAATTTAATCCCCAGTGTGACAGTGTTAGGAGGTGTGGCCTAGTGGGAGGCATTTGAGGGTGGATCTCTCCTGAATAGATTAATGCCCTCCCTGGGGGTAGGGGGGTGCATGTGTGAGTGAGTTTTCCCTCTACTCCCAAGAGCTGACTGTCAAACAGAGCCTGGCACCTCCCCCACCTCTTGCTACATCTCTTGCCTGAGATCTTGGCACATGATCCTCCCTTCCCCCTATAGAGGAAGCAGCCTGAGACCCTCACCAGATGCAGATGCCCAAACTCGACCTCTCCAGCCATCCAGAATCATAAACCAGATAAACCTTCCTTCTTTATAAATTACTCAGCCTCAGATATTCATTTGGAGCAACACAAAATAGACTAACGCAGTCAGATGAGGACATATGAGTGAAACACAACTTCCAATCCCAGAGAATAGAGGAATGCATATTTCTGACCCCACCTCTCTGGAGAAGCTTGAGGCTCTCATGGTCTGGGGCATCTGGCATGAAGTGGACAGTGGAGTCACTAGTGTCATAGTAGGCAATGCCCAAGTATCCTGAATTCCACAGCACACACAGATGGATCTGTCCAGCGAGGGAGAAAGGAGCCCAGTAAATGAGTCACTCGTAAGTGTAGGGTTTGCCGTGCCTTTTTTTTTTTTTTTTTTTTTTGAGTCGGAGTCTCACTCTGTCACCCAGACTGGAGTGCAGTGCCACGATCCCGGCCACCGCAGCCTCGACCTGCTGGGCTCCAGCGATCCTTCCGCCTCAGCCTTCCAAGTAGCTGGAACTACAAGAGCGCGCTACCACACCCGGCTAATTTTTTTTTTAATTTACTGTAGAGATGAGGTCTTGCCAAGTTGCCCAGGCGGGTCTCGAACCCACGGGCTCAGGCAATCCACCCACCTCAGTCTCCCAAAGCTCGGGATTACAGGCTGAGCCACAGAGCCCGGCTATGCCGTGCCTTCTTTAATGTTAATCACTCAGCCAAGTCTCTGAGGTAGGCACTATCACTTCCATTCAGTGAATAAGAAACAGACACTCAGGAGGTAAGGGACTGGTTCCCTTTCTAACATTCCCATCATCTCCCTACTCTCCTAATTCAAGTTTCTGCTCCCTGCAGAGACCTGGGCCAGCTCCTCCTCCTCTTCATCTTCCTCCTCCTCAGCCTCCCCGGGGTCTGGCCCTGGGGCTGGGCTGGGGAAGTTGGCCGTGAATGCCTCAGGCCCCTGTCGCTGCGGCGTCCTGCCGGAGGTCGCTCCTAAAGAGGCCATGAACTTGGAGGATCTGCGGATACAAAAAGGCGGTTCAGAAGCCACATTTCTCCAAGGAAACTGTGGTAGAGTGGCACGCACGCAGAAAAGTCAATCCACTGAGGGCTGAGAGGGGCATAGAGAGCAGTGGTGGCACGTATGGGTGCATTTCGAGGGGGTGACCTCTCAGGCATTCCGCTAAAGTACAGGTTATGGGAAACTCCGCGCACCCCGCCCTCGTTTCTGTCACGCGGAGGTTGTACTTTGGAAGGAGGTGGTCTGAGGGCTCTGTGGGGCGAGTGGTGCTCGTCTATCTCTCTGTCTCTGCCAACTACACCCATGACCACAGCCTCAACCTCTTGACTCTCTCCTTCCCCACCAGCGGCTGCCAACTCTAAAGGTTTTCCCGCCTTTTCCATCACCTGGGTCGCGACGTGACCGAGACCGCTCCACTGACCAGCCGCCGCGAGCCTAAGGAGCGCGCCAGCGCGAGGGCGGGGTGCGCGCGCACACGCCCCGCCCGCCTCGTCGCTATTGGTCAGAAAGACTCAATCCTTCATAGAGACCCGATAGGGCGAAAGGGAGAAGCGGACTGCAGTCACGGAGGAATCTGGGCACTGATTGGTCCATTCACATTCGGGGCGGGTCTAGAAGGTTTAAACTTCCCGCCCTCTGCCGTTGCGTAGCAGCCAGGCCTCGCACTCTCAACGTTCCTGGATTTTGATTGGCGTGGGGTGGAGCCCGCGAGAAAGTCGGAAGCGGAGCTGGAGTCCCGGCCCCAGGAAGGGGTCTGGGGGCTTTGGGGGGAGTTTGTGGAGGGGGCCGACCTTAAAGGGCCAGAGGCACTTATTTTTCCTTGAGAGTGGAGTTAAGCAACAGGAATTCAACTAGTACCAATAACTCTAAGTTAATATCTGTGGTGTCCTCTGAGCTCATATTTATGAAGAGCTTATAACAGTGCCTGACAAAGTAAGAGCCATATGAGTGTTTAAAAAAAAATAAGCAGAAATTTCGTGACCCGCCTGGGCAACTTGGCGAGACCTCATCTCTACAATAAATAAAAAATCAGCTGGGCGTGGTAGCGCGCACCTGTAGTTCCAAGCCCAGCAGGTCGAGGCTGCAGTGGCCGGGAGCGGCCACTGCACTCCAGTCTGGGCGACAGAGTGAGACTCCAACTCAAAAAAAAAAAACAAACAAAAAAGCAGAAATAAACGGAACTCCTGTCTCAGCTCCACTTTGCCTGTTTCCCAGGTGCAGAGTGTGACCCCCATTTTTTATTTTCGGTCCCCCAAGTGGAGGCGGAAACATTCAGATTACACCAAATTCTGGCAGAGAGAAGTACATCTAATCAGTACACCCACACCCCTATTGGGACAGGCCCATACTTCTGAAGGGCACATACCTTTAAGGACAGAGAGGTATCATTCATATATTCAGCAACTATTTTTTTAGCGCCTACTCTAGGCCAGAGGTTGGACTCAAAGCAGTGAACATAGTGAAGTCCTGGCTCCTTAAAGCTTATTTGTGTGTACGACAGGAGGGGAGGAGGTTGTGAGGGAGAATCAAATATATACTTTTTTGGGGGGATGGCGTCTTGCTGTGTTGCCCAGGCTGGAGTGCAGTAGCACGATCACAGCTTACTGTAATCTCAAATTCTTGGGCTCAAGGGATCCTCCTGCCTCAACTTCCTGAGTAACTGGGACTATAGATGTCCACCACTGCGCCTAACTATTTTTATTTTTTATTTTGTAGATAGAGATGGCGTCTTCCTATGTTGTCCAGGCTGATCTCAAACTTCTGCCTCATGTAAATCCTCCCGCCTCGGCCTCCCAAAGTGCTAGGATTATAGGCATAAGCCACCACATCTGGTTCAAATATACACTTTAAAAAAAAATCTGCTGAGTGGTGGCTCACACCTGTAATCCCAGCACGTTGGGAGGTGGAGGTGAGAGGACTGCCTGAGCCCAGGGGTTCGAGACCAGTCTGGGCAATTAGGCAAGACCTCTTCTGTACCATAAATCAAAAAATTAGCTGGGCATGGTGACACATGCTGTAGTTCCAGCTACTTGAAGGCTGAGGCAGAGGGATTGCCTGAGCCCAGCAGATAAAGGTTGCAGTGGCCCTGACAACAGTTTGAGACTTTGACTCAAAAAAAAAAAATACATCTTTCTCCCAACTTTGTTCTTGGTACCCTGAGATGAGGAGATCTTCCCCTCCACCCACCCAAGAGATGAGGAAAGATGGCCAGGGTGAGATTACCTGGCTGTGATAACTGATGGTTGGAAAATCCCCTCCAGAGAGAGAGGTGGGGGAGCAGAGTTAAGGGCTGGGTTAATGGTTACTTCTGGCAAATTGTTGAGCAATAGAACTATGGAAACCTGGAGGAGGTTGGTGACAGCTCTGGGGAGTGTCAGGGAGGGACACACCTTCCAATCTGGGTGTGAAGAGATTAGGGACTGGTTTACCAAGCCCAGGAAGGCCGGGGGGGGGGGGGGGGGGGAGTGAAAACAGAAGCCCAGGGAAGTAAAGGGAAGATACTGAGATAAGAGAAAAGCAGGGGCAAGGAGATGAGGAAGAGGAAGATTTTCTGATGCAGGATTTGTGGGTGCAGCCTTGACCTCAAATCCATGCGGCATTGCTAGATAGTTCCAGGAGAGGGCAGCGTTGCCTGTTACTGGGAAGGTAAGGCAAGATACCCTGTGGGCAGCCATGCCAGCCAGCCAAAGTCAATATTGATGATCAAGGCAGCTATAAAGCTGTAGGAGAGAAAAGAGGCTGCCAAACCTGTTTGAGCTTCAAGCTGTCCTCTTTTACTTGAGGCTTCTCTCAGAGGGGAGATATTTGTGGGACAAAATCTCTGGTGGACACTGACCAGTTGAAACAGGAGAGGACCCTGGGAAGTAGTTACTTTGATTCTCTCCCTTCAGTAGGAAAGGGTCCTGTGTGCAGAGTTTAAAGGTTGTCATGGAGGGAATTCTCACACACACACACACACACACACACACACACACACACACACACAGGGACTCATTCTGCATCCTTATAGGATGTTACAGTTAAGGGAGCAAAAACTAAATATAGCTCTTCTGTCTGTGGAGGAGTGTCTGCGGAGGAGAGAAACAGGCCTTCCCCCAGGCAGGAGAAAACCCACAGAAGAGGAAGCAGAACAGGAAACCACCAACTGCTGGTTTCTAGCAGCACATCACGTCATGCCACCCTACTCCTTCCCTTAAGTTCCAAGCCCTGAGTTGCTTCTGTATTCTTGTACTACACCATGGTTTTCTAGAACTGTCGCTCTTTTGTTGGACATAGGGTGATGAGGAAGAAAGAGAAAGGATGGTTGGACAGGAGAGAAATTCAGGATGAGAGGCTGGAATATGTCTCATTTGGGGGACATTCTGGGGCTATTTTTTAGCAGGTCATAAAATATTTGATAGAACCTTGAAAATCAAGGTTAATGGGAAGTGAGAGAGCTATTCCTCCTCTGTCCTCCCAACTTCTTTGTGTGTCCCCAAGAACTCCACTCACACTAGTCTATCTGATCTATGGTAGGGCCATCTACCGCCCTCCCCACCACCCTCCTCCAACACACACATGCCCCAGAATCAGCGCAGCTCTCTGCTAAGGTCATGATAACCCCACCCCTCTGCTCCATCTCCAAGGCATCCTATCAATAAGAAAAGGGCAAGGGGCACAGGAAGGGGCCCATGGGAAGCAGAATTAGAAGCGTAAAGCTGACAAGGCTATAGGCAGCAGACCTCCCCTTGTGACAAAGCCCCTTGCCTCAGTTTCACTAGCACTGTGGTCTCCCATTCCATCCCGACTCTACTTTTGCCACTTTCTATCCCAAATCTCAGACTTCCACTTCCAAATTCTCCCAGACCACAGTTCTGGCACCCAGAATTTGGACCAGAGTCAGGAAGGAAAGCACCTTTCCATTCTAAGATCCCATCGCTTGAGCTTCATGCGCATACCCAAGGTGTTAGTGTTAAGTTTCTTATATGAAGGTGCAGTGGGTTGTCCTCCGATTTTTTTTTCTTCGTTTTTTTTCTCCCTCTGATTAATGAAGCAGGGAAACTGAGGCAGAAAAGAGTTCTGTGTTCAGGAGAGATCGGAGAAACAAGATTTCCAGGATTTCCTTTCTTTAACAACCTTATCCCTGATCTCTGGGAAACGTGAGGACTTCTCCTGGAACCCACTCCCTACATCGCTGAGTCCCGCCCCCTCCAATCCCCTCCCCAGGTTCAGGGCGGGGCCGGTGGGTGAGTCAGCGGCTCCCTGATCCAGCCTGGGAGGGGATCGAGTTGGAGGAGCTGGGTGTTGGGTGCACTGGGCTGGTGGGGAAGTCGAATCTGGAGCAAGTGGTCTGATCAGGATTGTGTTGCGCTGAAGGGACAGCCCTAGGTCTAGGGGAGAGGATCCCTGACTGTGAGACCCGCCTTCCCTGGCCCCGAAAGCCCCTCCCAGTTCCCCAAGCGACGGCCACTTCCTGGTCCCCGACGCAACCATGGCTGAAGAACAACCACAGGTCGAATTGTTCGTGAAGGTAAGAACACCTTCTCTCTCCTTGACCTCTCTAATTCTTGGAAGCCACCTCTCACCTCCCCCCACCCCCCCGCTTGTCTTAACTCCCTAATCCCTTCCCTCCTTGGTCCCCACCCCTAATCCCAGCTACAATCTTTGTTGTTTTGTGTGTGTGTGGGGGGGGGTTAACTTGTAAGCAGGTACTGAGAGTTCCAGGATCAACCTTGAAAAGTTGGTAAAAGTGCAAGTTTCCAACAGCCTAAAGAAAGAGAAAAAGGAGAGTTCTCAGGAGTGAGACTGGGGCGGGGAGTGGGAGTGTAAACTGATGGAAGGGCAGGGGGCGAAAGGGACAGCGGCAGCCCAGCAGAGTTTGGGAGGAACAGAGGGAAACCTCACTTAGGACATGTGACCCTACAAGAATATCAGAGGGTGAGAGGCTTAGTGGGGGAGAGAATGGAGGGGGCAGAGGAGGTCCCAAAGAAAAGAGTATGTTGAGGGAGGCCTGAGAATAGGAAGAACTCAATTGGGAAAAACTGGTGGGATGGAAGGTAAGAGAGGGGAGAGTGAGATCAGAGTTCAAGAAGCGGGGCTGGAGAGATGATGGGGTGGTAACGAATATCCCCTGGGACTGGAGGAAGGGAGAGAAAGGGAGATGGCAGAAACCAGAGTTTAGCTGTAGCTGCCACGAGGATAGATGAGAGATCAGATGGAGGAGGAGAGCTGGGTTAAGACACTTAGGATTTGGGGGGGGTGCAGAAGCAGGGGAAACAGACTTGCCCCAACTCTCTCCTCCCTCTGGTGGGTGTGGATGAGGAGAGGCTTGGTATCAGCAGGCTTCTCTCTCTGTGTCAGCCGGCTCCCCTCCGATTTCAGCAGCCGCTCTCCTCCCCAGCAGCTCAGCATTCTTTCCCTGGTCTTGGGACCCCATCTCTGTGCCCCTCCCTCTCTTGTCACTGCTCCCTTCTCTCTCTCCGCTCCATCTGTGTCTCCGTTTACACATTCTCCCTACCCTCCGCTTTCCTGCCTTCTTTCTCTCCACTTTTGCTCATCTCATCTTTGTGTGTTCCTGCGTTTCTCCTTCTCTTTCGGCTCGGGTTTCTCAGGCAGCCATTCCCTTTCTCCGGGCCGGGGAAGTTGGCTGTGCTTGGTTGGGTCCACCCCCTTAGGTGTGGTCCCCACCTCACTCTCATACTCGCCTCCGGGACTATTTTTACTCATGGGTGAGGCTGGGCTGCAGAGTTTCCGGCCCAGTGTCCTGTATGAGGAGGATTATTTGGTGTCAGAAGACTTGTGCTGGGAGACCCTGGCTGTGAGAGGGATGGATGGGTGGTGGCCTTAAATGCCCAGGCCTCACAGGTCCCTGCCCCCACTTCCTTACCAGGAAGGAAGCTGCTGGGGCCGGAGACACAGAGAGATGAATCACCCTCAGCTTAGGGGGAGGCGTCCTTTGGGGCAATGAGGTCACAACTTGCTCATAAGAGGGCAGCCCCCCTCTCCAAGGCCCTCCACATCTCTGGGGCGAGGCTCAGGACCCCTTGACTCAACTCCCCACCCAACTGCCAGAAACAGCTTAGATGGAAGTGTACAGAACCAGAACTCTGGCTCCCAAACTCCATCCCATGTCTCTTTTTCTCAGATTCTACTCCATTCAGGAACCCAGGAATCCAGGCCCCTAGCCTACAACTCTGGCCTCACCAAAGACCCACACCCTTCCCTCTGTAGGGTTCACATCCTCCAAGTTCTTCAAGACCCATTCCCTCTGCCTACTTCCCACCTGTCCTCAGTCTCTGGGGAAGCAGAAACTGCCTTTGTAGAAAAAATTTCCATTGATCTGCCTAGGTTTGACCCAGGCCCAAGTTGTGGAGAATTCAGTTCTAGGGAGAGCTCTTAATGGTAGGGAGTGGTTTTGTCATGACTAGGCAGAAAACAGCTGGTCTGGGAGTAGGAATGCATGGAATGGCATGGGGCGTTGGGGGAGGGCACCAAGCCTAACCTTGGGTTGTGGGTTGCTTTTCAGGCTGGCAGTGATGGGGCCAAAATTGGGAACTGCCCCTTCTCCCAGAGACTGTTCATGGTGCTCTGGCTCAAGGGAGTCACCTTCAACGTCACCACTGTTGACACCAAGAGGTGAGCCCAGTTCTGTTATTCTAAACACCCCTTGTGTACACACATGTACACACACACACACACACATACACCCGAGTCCTTTCATCTTGAACCCTCTTGGTCTCCACTTGGAACCCCTTTCTCTTCTTATATTCCCCCACTCCCCTTTCTGGTCTTCCCTGACCCCTTTTTCCTGTCTTAATGCCTGGTCCCTTCTCCAGGCGGACCGAGACAGTACAGAAACTGTGCCCAGGAGGGCAGCTCCCATTCCTGCTGTATGGCACTGAAGTGCATACAGACACCAACAAGATTGAGGAATTTCTGGAGGCAGTGCTGTGCCCTCCCAGGTATAAGGGTACTTGGAAAGGGGGGAGGGAGAGCTAGGAGATTTGGGGTAACAGAGTTTAAAGAAATGGAAAACAGAGATGATGATTGAAGCGGGGCAGGGGAGCTAACTGAAACTCCTCCCAGGAAGATATCTTACCTTATTTTTCCCACTGGCTTTCAGGTACCCCAAGCTGGCAGCTCTGAATCCTGAGTCCAACACAGCTGGACTAGACATATTTGCTAAATTTTCTGCCTATATCAAGAATTCAAACCCAGCACTTAATGATAGTGAGTCTTATGGGTTAGAGGTCTGGGTTCTGGGAGGAATGGAGAAGAACTAGGGTTGGGAGGCATTAGGGGCACCCGGAAGTTCAGCTGTCAAGAAGATAGAGCAGATGTTGGTAAGCCTCCCCACCCCTCCTTTTTGCTTTACCTCTATATTTCCCTGCACTCTCATTGGCTAAGACTTTTGAGCCTCTCTCATTTGTTCCCTTGCCTCTTCTGACGCACTAGGGACATTATTGACTGCTAGCCTGTTTTCTGGCAGAATAGGGTTGTGTTTAAGAACAATGACTCTAGACTCAAACTATCTGAATACAAATCCAACTAGCTGTGTAACTTTGAGCAATCATTTAACCTCTCTGTAAATCTACTTCCAGATCTATAAAATGAGGATAACAATACCTACTTCATGGATTGATATAAGAATTAAATGTTAGCTATTATTATTTTGGACTGGCCATTTGTATCCACCCCATACCTTCCTGGACTGAATTTAACAATCTTCTCCTGACGTTCTAATCAATTCCTTCACATGCACAGATCTGGAGAAGGGGCTCCTGAAAGCCCTGAAGGTTTTAGACAATTACTTGACATCCCCCCTCCCAGAAGAAGTAGATGAAACCAGTGCTGAAGATGAGGGCATCTCTCAGAGGAAATTTCTGGATGGCAATGAGCTCACCCTGGCTGACTGCAACCTTTTGCCAAAGCTGCACATAGTACAGGTGTGTGGTCATTGTGGGAGGAAAGAATGACCACTGGGATGGCTCTTCAGGGAGCTCTCCTATGAGCTTCCCATGATAACCACTCCAAAGGTACTTTCTTTCTTAGGGTAGTTTCTATAGATTGCTACCAATGACCCATCCCACACCAGTCCTTCTTGGCAGTCATTGTTGGTAAGACTACTGCTTGAAGCCGGGCTCAGTGGTTCAGCCTGTAATCCTGTGCTTTGGGAGGCTGAGGTGAGTGGATTGCCTGAGCCCACAGGTTCGAGACCCGCCTGGGCAACTTGGTGAGACCTCATCTCTACAATAAATCAAAAAATTAGCCGGGCGTGGTAGCGCACACCTGTAGTTGCAGCTACTTGGAAGGCTGAGGCGGAAGGATCACTGGAGCCCAGCAGGTCGAGGCTGCGGTGGCTGGGGGTGGCTACTGCACTCCAGTTTGGGAGACAGAGTGAGACTCCAACTCAAAAAAAAAAAAAAAACAAGACTACTGCTTGAGAGAATTATAGTCTATGATACAAGCCGTGGGTGCAAACAGACTGGCCAAGAGGAATACATCCTAGTATTACTTTGTTTTCTTGTTTTTTTTTTAAGTCAGAGTCTCACTCTGTCACCCAGGCTGGAGTACAGTGGCACATTCACAGCCACCTTAGCCTCGAACTGCTGGGCTCAGGCAATCTTTCCACCTTAGCCTTCCAAGTAACTGGAACTATAGACGCATGCCACCATGCCCAGCTAATTTTTCGATTTATTGTAGAGATGAGGTCTTGTCATGTTGCCCTGGCTGGTCTCAAACCCGTGGGCTCAGGCAATCCTCTCACCTCCACCTCCCCAAGTGCTGAGATTACAGGCGTGAGGCACCATGCCCGGCATCCTAGTATTACTCTGAAGAATGCTCTTCCTGTCTCTGTATCACTGGCAAATCACTAGACTAGACAAAGCAGGCTTTCCCTAAAGTCAAAGCTTTAACTCTATCTATAGTTTCAGTCTTTACTTCCTCTTGTGGAAGATGAAAACTGCTGGTTCCCATATTTTTGTCATAGCCTCAAATCTATGGTTTAGTTTGTGCTACACAGGCCCAATGTCAGTCGGCCACACAACTGTATAATGAACATCTATGTACTAAGCAATGAAAGACACATAGATGTCCAGTGATTGGTCCCTGCCCTTGAAGGATTGAAATCTGAGAAGATAAACTGTCATGTGAAAGTTAAGGATATATGACAGGACTGAGTGTGGTGGCTCAAACCTGTAATCCCAGCACTGCAGGAGGCCAAGGCAAGAGAACTGCCTGCGCTCAGGGGTTCGAGACACCCTTGGCACCCTTGGTGAGACCTATTCGCTACAATAAATTAAAAAATTAGCCAGGCATGATAGCACATGCCTGTTGTTACAGCTACTTAGAAGACTGAGGCGGAAGGATCATGTACGCCCCAGTTCGAGGCTGCGGTGGTCATGAGTGTGTGCCTCTGCACTCCAGTCTCGGTGACAGAATGAGACTCCGACTCAAAAAAAAAATAATAATATAGGACAGGCTGGGCACAGTGGCTCACGCCTGTAATCCCAGCACAATGGGAGGCCAACGTGAGAGGATTGACTGAGCCCATGGGTTTAAGACCAGCCTGGGCAACTTGACGAGATCTCATCTCTACAGTAAATAAAAAAATTAGCCAGGCGTGGTGGCCATGCCTATAAGTTCCAGTTACTTTGAAGGCTGAGGCAGAAGGATGACCTGAGTGTGCCACTACACTCCAGTCTGGGCAACAGAGTGACTCCAACTCAAAAAAAAAAAAAAAGAATATATGACAAAAAGATGAAAAATAGAGACAAAGGTCATTGTGAAAATTCAGGAGGAGAATTTTATGATGAGTTATATCTCAAGTTTTAAAAAAATCAAGAGGAGAAAAGTGTCACCATGAATGAGGTGACTGGTTATTATTATTATTTTGTTTTTTGAGTTGGAGTCTCACTCTGTCGCCCAGACTGGAGTGCAGTGGCCGCTCCCGGCCATCGCAGCCTCGACCTGCTGGGCTCCGGCGATCCTTCTGCCTCAGCCTTCCAAGTAGCCGGGATTACAGGCATGCGCTACCACACCCAGCTGATTTTTTTGATTTACTGTAGAGATGAGGTCTCGCTGCACAGGCGGGTCTCGAACCCGCGGGCTCAGGCAATCCACTCACCTCAGCCTCCCAAAGGCGCGGGATTACAGGCTGAGCCACCGAGCCTGGCTTATTTTTTTTTTTTTTGAGTTGGAGTCTCACTCTGTCGCCCAGACTGGAGTGCAGTGGCACGCTCCCGGTCACTGCAGCCTCGACCCACTGAGTTCCGGCGTTCCTTCCGCTTCAGCGTTCCAAGTAGCTGGAACTACAGGCGTGCGCTACCACACCCGGCTAATTTTTGATATATTGTAGAGATGAGGTCTCGAACCCGCGGGCTCAGGCAGTCCACTCACCTCAGTCTTCCAAAGCGCTGGGATTACAGGCTGAGCCACCGAGCCTGGCGTGACTGGTTATTAATGGCCAGGATTTCAGTAAGTGAATATGGGGGCTGAGGACAGTACAAGACAGTGAGGAGTTGAGAAAGCTAGTTGGAGAAGATGATTCATATGTGATATAAAAATCAGTATGAGCCGGGCTCGGTGCCCAGGCGGGTCTCGAACCCGTGGGCTCAGGTGATCCTCTCACCTCAGCCTCCCAAAGGCGCAGGATTATAGGCATGAGCCACTGTGCCCAGCCATGGTGGAGGTTCTTGAATGCCTAGACAAGAAGACTGGATTGAGGCTGGGCCCGGTGGCTCAAGCCTGTAATCCCAGCACTTTGGGAGGCCAAGGCGAGAGGATTGCCTAAGCTCAGGGGTTCGAGATCAGCCTGGGCAACTTGGCAAGACCTCGTCTCTACAATAAATAAAGAAATTAGCTGGACATGGTAGCACATACTTGTAGATCCAAGCTACTTGGAAGGCTGAGGTGGAAGGATCAATCGCCTGAGCCCTGCAGGTCGAGGCTGCAGTGGCCATGAGCGTGCCACTGCACTCCAGCCTGGGCAACAGAGTGAGACTTCAACTCAAAACTTTAAAAAATATAATAAGACTGGATTGTATCTGGGGAGAAGGGAAGGACCAGCAGCATAGTAGACATGACTTCCCTGGGGCTAATGTGTTGGTCCCCCTCTCCCCATTTTCAGGTGGTGTGTAAGAAGTACCGAGGATTCACCATCCCTGAGGCCTTCCGGGGAGTGCATCGGTACTTGAGAAATGCCTATGCTCGGGAAGAATTCGCCTCCACCTGTCCAGATGATGAGGAGATCGAGCTGGCCTATGAGCAAGTGGCCAAGGCCCTCAAATAATCCCCTCCTGGGGCTTTCCCAACCCCCTCCATTTTCTCCACAAAGGCCTTGGTGGTTTCCACATTGCTACCCAATGGACACACTCCAAAATAACCAGTGGGCAGGGAATCCTGGAGCACTCATGTGCAGGGCTGGAGGAGGGAAGGAGAGATGAGGGAAAGAGATGGGGGACCTGGGCGAGATTTTTTACTGTGGGGCACGTGGGTAGGACAGCGTTGTTTCAGTAATAAAATACAGCATAAAAATCTAGTGTTTTTACACAGAGGGCTTGAAGTGCGGGTGACACGAAAGGAGTGGGTCCGTGATTTTAGGCATAAGTCAGGAATTAAGGGGGATTTTTGTGGTGGGGCTGCCATTTTTCGTGCTGTCCCATAGTCCATGCCGCATTTGCAGACCCGCCGTCAGGGCTGGCCGGATCTGGGTGGGCCTGGGCAACACGCGCGGGGCGGTGCCGAGTTCTGGTAAGGGGGGGCACAGTCAGGGTGGAATGGGAGCGGCATAGCAGGGCGGAATGGGCGTGGTCTGGAGAATCCCCGCCCCGTCCCGCTTAGACAATGCCCCGAAGCCGCCAGACCGTCGCGCCCCCGACCCATCGTAGCATATGAGCTCGCCTACCCAAGGACCCCCCTAAGAGCCAGAGCTCCCAATCCCTGAGGCTTAAAGACTGGGACTCTTCCCCACCAACTCTGTACTCGGGGGTGGGGCCCTAGCCGAGATCACAGCTCAGCCAGGAGTGGGGGCGGCCGCTGGAGGTGAGTCGGGGCGGGTGTCCCCTGGACCATATGGAGGCCGGAGTTTGGGGGATGGCGGGTCCATTCACGCACAGACGGAGAGTGTGGGAGTCGGCATTTGAGCGCGGAGCTAGGCGGGCTGGACTTTGGAGGAAGACGGACAGGGGGACCGGACCGGGTCCTGGAGCCGGGAGTGGCGTCTGTGCCCCGGAACCACGCCCCCTGTTTCCCCGCCCCTCGCATTTCGATTTAGACCTCTCCCAGTCCTCCGGGACTCGATCTGGTTTATACTGGGTCGCGCTTGGGGCAGCGTGACAGTCCGGGGTGGAAAGAGGATATTTAACTCCTTAGGCTCTCATTCCTCCCTCCTGTCCCTCTTCCTCCTCCGTTCGGTCATCCAGGACTTCAATGCCCCAAGCCTTGACTCTTTCTCTAGGTTTTTCCTCCTGTCCCATAAAACCCCTGTGGGTCCCGGGCCAGACTTCAGGACCCTACAACAGCGAGCAGCTGAGGGTTAAGGGGGCGGGGACGGTGCATTTTTGGGGAGTGAGCGCATCCTAGCGGTTGCCAAGAGGGACGCCTGGCAGGGACCTCACGAAGCCCCCGAGCAGAGGCAACAGGTGTTTTGGAGATTAGGGATCCCAGCCTTGTTCCTCGGACTCCTAAAAAAGCCGACCCGCGAGGGTGCGGGGTAGAGTGGGGTCAACAGGAGAGGAAGGTCTGGAGGGGGTAGGGCAGAGTGGGAGGGGCGCTCAGAGACGGCAGGAGAAAGACCTGGCGCTCTTAACCACCCCCCGCGCCCTTCTCTGCGTATCTCTTTCTCTGTCTCTCCCTTTTTCCTTCTTCCAGACAGGTGAAGTAAAAAGAGAAAACTAAGAAATCAGCGCGGCCAGAGGGGGCGTCTGTGTGGATGGGATGGGGACGCCGGGGGAGGGGCTGGGCCGCTGCTCCCATGCCCTGATCCGGGGAGTCCCAGAGAGCCTAGCGTCTGGCGAAGGTGGGGGGGCTGGCCTTCCAGCTCTGGACCTGGCTAAAGCTCAAAGGGAACATGGGGTGCTGGGGGGTAAATTGAGGCAGCGATTAGGACTGCAGCTCCTAGAACTGCCTCCTGAGGAGTCGCTGCCGCTGGGACCGCTGCTCGGTGACACAGCCGTGATCCAAGGGGACACGGCCCTAATCACGCGGCCCTGGAGCCCAGCTCGCAGACCAGAGGTGAGCACGGGTGTTGTAGGAGGAAAGGCAGGAGAAGCTGGATGACCGGGGCTTTGGGGGAGAATTGGGGCAGGGGTTTCTCAGCCTCGTGCCCTCTTCTTTTGCTCTAAGGTCGATGGAGTCCGCAAAGCCCTCCAGGACCTGGGGCTCCGAATTGTGGAGATGGGAGACGAGAACGCGACGCTGGATGGCACTGATGTTCTCTTCACTGGTGAGGTTGGGGGCCGACACCCCTGGGTCTTGGCACAGGGAAGCAGAGTCTGGGAGACTGGACCCTCTCGGGCTTTGTTTCCAACTCACTCTTGTTCTCAAACCTCCGCGGTCTCCCGGACTCAGGCCGGGAGTTTTTTGTAGGCCTCTCCAAGTGGACCAATCACCGAGGAGCTGAGATCGTGGCGGACACGTTCCGGGTGAAAAGCGGGATCAGCCTCGGGAGGAAGCAGGGCGCAGATGGGGGTTGAAAGGGCCTGGGAGCCCGCTGAGGAGGGAGAGGCTGAGAGCAGCCTTTGTTTGAAGGTATCCCCTCGTCCCTCCCGTGCCCCTAAATGCCTCTTCTTGCTCTCCCTAGGACTTCGCCGTCTCCACTGTGCCAGTCTCGGGCCCCTCCCATCTGCGCGGCCTCTGTGGCATGGGGGGACCCCGCACTGTTGTGGCAGGCAGCAGCGACGCTGCCCAAAAGGCTGTCAGGGTGAGGGGGACGGGCCGCGACTGGACCAAATACAGTGGGCGTGGCTCCGGGCCGGGAGGCGGGGAGCTGGGGAATTAGTCCAACCCCTGCCCTCACTGAGCTGTCCATCCAGTATGAAAGAACAAGTGAGTAAACAAGATGTTATAGCAGTGGGACAGGAGATGGGACAGGAACAGGGTAATTAACTTTCTCTTCCGGAGTTTCAGGAAACTCCCCAAAGTGACATAGAAGTTGTGACTCTAAGGATGGATGGGGGGGGGGTTGGAGAAGGAGAGAAGAGAGTTGAAGGTTAAAAGAACTAGGTGTGAGTCCAAGGTAGAAATTAGCAAAGGTAACTAAAGTGCTTAGAATAGTGTTGGACACACAGTAAGCGCTATATGCTTGCTATCATTATTATTCCACCAATGCAACTCTGTCCCCCGCCCTTAGTGGTGGTAAGGCAGGCAGACTCAATTGTGGACAAGCTCTGAGACTTGAACACTATTTCCTCTTCCTTAGGCAATGGCAGTGCTGACAGATCACCCATATGCCTCCCTGACCCTCCCAGATGACGCAGCTGCTGACTGTCTGTTTCTTCGCCCCGGGTTGCCTGGTGTGCCCCCTTTCCTCCTGCACCGTGGAGGTGGGGACTTGCCCAACAGCCAGGAGGTGAGGGAGGACAGGAGCTCCACCAACAACTAGAGAAAGGAGTCTCGGATTTTCCTAGTGGGAGGAATGAAGCTTGGGGCCACTCTGAGCTGGCTAGAAGGGGATCCTAGCTCTAGCCTCGAGGTCTTATTCCTCTCTCCCCACTCCATGTCTTCCATGCAGGCATTGCAGAAGCTCTCTGATGTCACCCTGGTACCTGTGTCCTGCTCAGAACTGGAGAAAGCTGGCGCCGGGCTCAGCTCCCTCTGTTTGGTGCTCAGCACACGCCCCCACAGCTGAGGACCTGACCTTAGGGTCCGGTTGGCCAGAGGTAGAGCAGCATAGGAAGTTAGAAGGGAAAGGAGGGGTAGACAGAGGCTGGTGAGTAGGCAGTAGTGGGCAGAGGGCCTCAAAATGGAGGGCGGGCAGAGTGTGGGGAAAAGGACAGGGGCCACTGGGCAAGTCCTTTCTCTCAGAACCAATAAAATAGAACTGACCTTTTAGATTGGGCTGTGGCTGGTGTCTTGCTGGGGCAGAGGGATGGTACAGGGCTGAAACCTGAGGTTGGGGTCAATGCCAGAAAGGAGGCCTCTGTCATTTCATTGCTCAATCATGTCATAGGTGCTTGGGCACAAGATGGACAAGACATAATTTCTATTGTGGGAAATGTGTCCAGGACAGAGAAGAGCATGTGAGTGGATCCTTTGCTGAGTTTATCTAAATTTCAGAGGATTTAGAGTTATATATATATATTTTTTTCTTTATTCTTTTAATTGGAGTCTCACTCTTGTCACCCAGGCTGGAGTACAGTGGCACGCTCATGGCCACCGCAGCCTCCATCTGCTGGCCTTAGGCGATCCTTTCACCTCAGCTTTCCAAGTAGTTGGAACTACAGACATATGCCACCACATCCAGCTAGTTTTTGTGATTATTGTAGAGACGAGGTCTCACCAAGTTGCCCGGGCTGGTCTTGAACCCACAGGCTCAGGCAGTCCTCTTGCCTTGGCCTCCCAAAGTGCTGGAATTACAGGCTGAGCCACTGCGCCCTGCCAGAGTAGATTACCAGTCCACCCCTATTTGATAGAGAACAAGAAATGATGCTTCCAAGGACTTTCATTTACTCATTTACTGAGGCTTAGTAATGATGTCAAAAGAGTCAGTCTCTTGATGTCAGGGAACTCACAGTACATTAACATTTCTTACAAATTGATATACAGGTTGTAATGGAACAAGTCATAGGAGGTTGTTTCTATAGGAAATAAGGGGGACTCCTAAGGCATCAAAGTGTATTCAGGTTTGGGCAAGGAGTGTCAGGAACAGCTTCCCAGAAAAGGCTACATTTGAACCGAGTCCTGAGGATAAATAAGAATTAGCCAGGCAGGTAGTGGGGGAAAAGGAAAAGGATAATTCAAGAAGGAACTGCAAAGGCATATTTGTGGGCTGAGGAAAATTCTCTAAGGCTGGTGTGTTGTATGCATGTGAAGTGACAGAAATGAGCCTGGGCAGTGTGGACAAAGTGCTATAGCACCTTGTACCCAAAGCCAACATCTAGAGGTGCAGAGCTGAAGGCTACAGAGAGAAATATTTCAGTTCTGAAATAAGGGTTATCAGGAGCAGTTAGCATTTGGGAAGGATCTCTCTGACTTTAGGGAGGAAAGCAAAAGCAGGAGTATGAGGTGGGACTGTGGGTGATCAAGGAAGGAAATAAGAGTACATTCAGGTGGCAGTGCTGGGCATGAAGGAAGGTGTGGATTTGATAGTGTTAAGATAGACTGAACTCGATGGCTCATTGTGTGGGAGTGAGAAAGGAAGGAGGTCTACATGACTCCCAGTTTCTGACTTGGGCAACTAGGTTGATCAAGAAAAAACGCAGAGGAGGGCTGAATGGCTTGGGAAATGACAATGAGAAGGGGTGGGACATGCTGGGTGCAAAATACCTGGGGCAAGCCAGGCTGGATGTCTGAGAGGTAGTTCAGAAATCCCAAATCAGAGATCTTAGCTGGAGAGAGTTCTGGGTGTCATTTGCAGAGGTGGGGGCTGATGATTGGCTATGGATGAGAACTTCCCAGAAGATGAGGAAGGAGGAAAAGGGGACAAACCCATGATGGGGAATACTATAGGGATAGGGAGCAAGGAAGAGAACTCAAAAAAAAAAAAAGACACCAGCAGCAAAGAAAAACAGAGCTTAAAGAGGAGAGTAATCAAAGGCCAAGCCAGATGAATGCTAAAAAAAATGTCTACTGGGTGTGGCTATTAGGACATCATTAGCACTTTTATGGAGAGCAGATGGGCAATTTCAGCAGATTATCCGTGGGGACAGAGTGAAGGATAAAAAAATGGAAGAGGCAGGTGTATGGCCCTGCTTCAAAAAGCTTGACTGGGAGGGAAGGGAAGATACAAGGCAACTATCTGGGAGTTATTGATGTCTTCAGATGGGGAGATAGGGCATGATCCTATTTAGAGAGGACACCAGTGATGAAGGAGTTCTAGGAGAGATCGGATAAAGTGAAGGAGCAAGATCAGTCAGAGATAGCCTGGAACCCAGAGGTATCTTGATTTCCAGTCTAGTGCTCATTTCTATCTCGCGGTGCATTCCTCTTCTAGGTGAGGGACCAAGAAGGGGAGAGGGATTATGGGGAGCTGAGAACCCCCAACTTGGGAGGTTTGGAGTAAGGGCGTCCCTTCAAACTACAACCGCATAGATGGTGGAGCCATCAGCCGGGACCACTGTGGACAGCCGGTGGGGCCTTCTGAGAGCCATATAGTCGAGGTCAGCGTAGAGAAGGCTCTGAAGGAGGAAGAGAAGGAAGGCAGGATGCTCTCCGCTGTCCCGCTTAGGATCCAGGCCTTTTTACTAACCCACTTTCCTCTGGGGTTCTGGTCAGCCCCCTTCCCATCCCCAAGACCTTACCGGCTCCTGATCCAGGCCCCCAGGAGTCTTGGGCTCCTCCTCCTTTACTGGCCTCTGGGGCTCGGCTGCTTTCACGAGTGGAGCTATGTGGGGGGGACAGAGCTGAAGGATGGAGAGAAGGTGACCAACTTGTCTGCTCCCATCAAGGGCTCAGACTCAGGAATTAAGAGGTGAAGAGTGTGCGGGTAGAAGGAAAATGGGATGGAGTTAGCCTCACCAAATCTGGGAAATGGTCGAAGCGGGTGCGGGGGCGCGCGCCTGTAATGGACATATAGGAGTCTTTGAGTCAACAGTCTTGTCTTACTAATTCTCGGCCCCAAGACGCGCCAACGACAGCCTAGCAACTTGTAGGTTCAGACCCGAAAACAACTTAGGCTCGTCCCCCGCAGATACTCCTATCCGCGCTCTGACCCCGCTGCACTTCCGCTAGCGCGGGCTTCACTCACCAGCGGGTGGCTGAGTTCTCAAATTCTGACCTCGCCCATCTTCTCCAAGCCACGCCCAGGGCTCCAGATCTAGCCCGACCATTTGCGAAGGTTCCAGTTCTGCCCCCCGCCTCTGGTCACGCCTCCATTAAGCCAGGCCCCGCCCCTCGTGCTCACCTGCGCAGCCACCAGACCACGCCCAATGCTCCCAGTCCCAGCGCCAGCCCAGCGCCCAGCAGCGGGATCAGGAGCTGGCGATACGCGGACCCTGGGGAACGGCGTGGCGGGAAGGATGCCGAGGTCAGGGGTACGACGACAGAGAACTAGGTGTCCCGCTCAAGAACCCCCAGCCAAGTCCCCCGCCCTCCCCCGGGTATGTGTCAAAATTACGTCCCTCGGTGCGCGCAGGCCTGGACCTACCGTGGGTAGGCCCCGGGATCCTGCAATCGGCCCTGTCCCCCAGCACGTGAAGCACCGTACGGCTCTCGTCCTCGTGGCGGCCTTTGCAGAAAAAAATGCCCGAGTCCCCGGCGCTCAAGAGGAGCTCCAGCCGCCGGATACCAGAATCCAGGGAGCGTAGGCGGCCGGTGAAGGGCTGGAAGGAAGGCACGGTGGGGGCCCCGCTAGACGAGGCCCACAGGATCGGGCGGCGTCCTTTGGACAGGCCCTTGCAGGCTGGGAAGCTGGGTGCCCAGGCCCAGCGGATGGGGTGCGCAACCCCTACGCAGGAGAGATTCACGCGGTCCCCAGGGAGACCTTCCAGGGAAGCTATGGGAGGCCAGAGGTTGTGGTTAGGGCAGGTTCACAGGGCAAACCAACCCCCTACCCCATCTCCTCTTTTTCACCCCGCCTCTGTCCTCTAGTCCTGGATCTTCCACCACACTCCCTACACCCCGAGGCGCCCCCTTCCCTGCCTCAGTCTTTCCCGCTCCGTCACAACTATCCCAGGATTCGCTTACCCCCCGGGTCCCCTTGGGCCCTCAAGAGCAGCAGCGGTAGAAGCTGCAGAAACAGAGCCATAGTTGGGATGTGGTGGGAAGAGGTGGCAAGTGAATCAGCGGGGAAAACCGGAAGGAAGCTGGGGGTGGATGGGGGGAGGGAGGGTCTGGGGGCTCAGATAAGAGAAGAGGCGGGGCGGCCAGCTGGGAGGGGGGAACGACACTTTATGAATCCTGCAGGCACTCTCACAGTTCTCCAACAGTGCTCACTTAAAATGTGTGCTGGGACCGTTTACACAAGCACTTTTCGCCTACTTAACTTCAGTACAGCAGTGGCTGAGAATCTGGAGCTTGACTACCTGAGATAAAATTCTGACTTTCTGATCTAGTAGCTGCACGATGTGGGCAATCATTTAACCTCTCTGGGCTTGTTTGCGCATCTGTAAAATGGAGTAAAAGCACCTGTTGCTTAGGGTATTGTAAGAACTAAACAAAGTAATACACCTAAGCTGCCTAGAACAATGGCTGACACATGGAAGTACTATGTAAGTGCTTGCAATCTTATTATTTCTATTCTTGTTTTACCTTCTACGTCACCTTTCTGTGCCCACGCTGTCCCTCTGGGCCTGTGGTGCCCCACCCAAGTTGGCAGGTTTTGACTGGGGAGGAGTTTAGAGCAGGTGCATACTGCCACACCTAGGATAATTTCTGCCACTGAAATGGAACAACTGAGACCACACCAAGCCCAAGTGGACCCTGGTTGAGGTATCACGAACTTTGAGGAGGAACTGAAGCTGCCCTCTATAGCAAGCCAGTCAGGGATCTCCTGGAGGCACAGCCCAAGACCCTACCTCTGCTGTTATGGCATCACAGAAGCCTTTAGTGATGTCACAAACCCTTCTTCCTGTGCCTGAGCAGGGGAGGGGGTGAATCAAGACTAATTTGGCCCCTTCCATTCTCAGTTTCTGCCAGGATGCCCCTACCAGTGCCCCCCAGAAACCCAAATTTGGCAATTAATTTGGATCACATCCCATTGGTCATTTCCTAGGAACCAGCAGAAGCTACCACCATAGCCACAGTAAATCACAGAGGCCTTTGGTGATATTCCTTCAGTGGACTGGGCAGTCAGGACTCCTAGCTGGGGGCCAGGAGCTGCATCTTGGCCTGAAACCAAGAACCACAATGGAGTTGACCGCTAGTGGCATCTATCCTCCCCCATCACTCTCTCCCATCCTCACTCCAGACCTGCTCAGCCCCTCCCCAGTCTTTTCCTCTAGTCAGCTGTGTGTATAAATGTAGAGGGAGGGGCTACCAGAGGCAGAGTGGGGAGGAGCCTTGGGGATTATAAATTCCAAAAAGGGCACTCAACTCCCAGAGCCAGATCCTCGAAAATCTACTCCATCTGCTGCTGTTGAGGCTGCTACTATTCTCAGGACCCTCACCATGAAAGGCCTTCTGCTGTTCATCCTGTCTGCTCTGTTCTGCTGGGTCTCAGGTAAGCACCTGGGAGCTCCAAGGCCTTAGCTCACCTGATCAGGACTTTATACCCTTGTCCTGCCCCCTGCACTATCCACTACTCAGAATCCCAAACACACCCACCCCAACTGGCTCAACTCTCCTATGCCTCCAGGTCCAGGCTTTCCTGATAGGCTCCTTGCTCCATTTCTCAAGGACCCAGGTCTCCATCTGTCCTCCCCATCTCCAAGAAAGACCCACTTTTCTCACCTGCCAGAGCTCTGGGTCCCCTGTTTCCCACTCCAAGGTGCCCCCTTCTTGAAAACTCTTATTTTCAGTTCCCCAGCCTCACCTAATGTGTACTTCTCCAGGATCCAGCTTGCCTGTCTTCTCTGACCTTCTGTGCTCAACAGGGTGTCCTCTCAGAGACCACACACCCAGCTCCAGGCTTCTTTTGTACCCCGCCCTCCCCATCTACTCCATCATTCCCTCAGCCATGGGCTTTCCCAGTCCTCCCTGTTGCCCCCATTCTGGATTGCGTACCCTTCTCTTACCAGGCATGCAAGTTTTCTGGGTGGTTCCAGGGACTTCTAAGAGACTCCTGTGGAAATAGGGAGTTTTCTTGAGCCTTATAGGGAGGGAATGCCAGGGCTGCTCATTCCCAGAATGAGGTGGGTTTCAATGAGGATCTCTTCTCAGGCTCCTCCACTCTTGGACTGACCCCTTTTTTTTTTTTTTCCTGAGTCAGAGTCTCACTCTGTCTCCCAGGCTGGTATGCAGTGGTGCACACTCACAGCTACCACAGCCTCAGCCTGCTGGGCTCAGGCGATCCCTATACTTCAGCCTTCCAAGTAGCCAGAACTTCAAGCCTGTGCCACCATGCCTGACTAATTTTTAATTTTTACTGTAGAGATGAGGTGTCGCCAAGTTGCCCATGCTAGTCTCAAACCCCTGGGCCCAGGCAGTCCTCTTGCCTCCACCTCCCAAAGTGCTGGGATTACAGGTGTGAGCCACTGCACCCAACCGGACTAACCCTTTCTTCACCAAACTTTGTGTGCCCAAACCTTGAATTAGCTGAAGCAGAAACTTTGGGGTGCCACCTTCTGCACCCACTCTCTCCATCTTGGAAAGGTACTAAGATGGAATCTGATGATCTGTCGCCCAGATATTTCTTTCTGACGAATTGCTTCTGGGGTGAGAGGACTCCGTTCAGGTCTAATTCCTCTTCCCACGCTCTTACCGGCTCCAGAAGATGAGGAGTGAATTGCTAAAGCTGGTCATAGGTGGCTTTCTTGCCAGCCTCAAATTCCAAGGCATCTCTGATAGTGTTGTAACCCCCATGATTTTTATTTTTAATATTTCTCACTCTTTCAAGTTTCTGTCTTCTCCCCTGCCACCCTCATTCCTTCTCCCATGGTACTCTCACATTCCATCTATCCCCAGCACCTGTTTTTGTTTGTAGCCCTGTTGCTCTTGACTCATTCTTAAACAGGGTGGAGTGAAAGAAGATACTCAGGGTGTGGGCCTTTCACAAAGCAACAACTCCACCCTTACCTGCTGCCCACTTTCTACTTTAACTGCGTCACTCACCTGCTCTGTCCCTACCAGACCAAACAGCCAAACAGGTTGGAGCACCTACTTAATTGACTCTTCACCATCCTCCACCCCCACCCTCAGCTCAGTTTATCCCCAGGTAAGAGACCCCATCACCTTAGCCTGTCTTGTGTCTCCCCAGCTGACATTCGCTGCCACTCCTGCTACAAGGTCCCTGTGCTGGGCTGCGTGGACCGGCAGTCCTGCCGTCTGGAGCCTGGACACCAATGCCTGACAACACATGTGTACCTCGGTAACATCCCCTTCTTTAGTGGGGAGTGAGGGCAGGCGGGAGACTCTATGGCTGGGAGTGAGGCCCAACTGGGGCTAAGACTGAGATGGACAGAGAATTACAGCAATAATATTTGGCTTAAGATGATTATATGCCAGGTACTATCCTATGTCTTTACATGCATGTTTCTATTAATGTTCATGACAACCCGATGATGTGGGTGCTGTTCTCGTATTGAACCTTACAAAGAGACAGTAACAGGTCCAAGTCCTCATGGCCAGCAAGTGATAGAACCAGAATTAGAGGGGGTAAGGGTAAGGAAGTGAAAGAGGGAAGCTTAGACTGAGAAGAGATACAGAAGGGAGGCAGGGGCAGAGCTGGGAAGGAAAGAAGCTTGGGTGGGTGCATGGGGTGAGGAAGTGGGTGCAGGCATGCCAGGTACCCATCCTGGCTGACTCTCTGCACAATCCTACCTCTAGGTAAGATGTGGGTTTTCTCCAACCTGCGCTGTGGGACCGCAGAGGAGCCCTGTAAGGAGGCCTTCAACCAAACCAACAACAAACTGGGCCTCACCTATAACACCACCTGCTGCAACAAGGACAATTGCAACAGCCCGGCCCCCCGGCCCACCCCAGCTCTGGCCCTTGTCTTCTTCACCTCCTTAGCTGGTCTTGGCTTCTGGCTGCTGCACTGAGACCTACTCCATGGTTGCCCCTCCTCTACCTGCCTTAGCCTGAGCCTATCTTCCTGTGTCTCTGACTCCCCAGCTTCCTGAAATGGTCTCTCCCTAGCTCCCTTTGCTCTGAAAAGCTTTTCCCCAGTCTCTTCCCATTTTTTTAATTAAACAGTTCCCCATAGTGGTCTCTCCCTACCCATTTCTCTCACGCCCCCTACACCCGCCGCTCTGCTTTTTCCAAGCCTCTTCCCATTTCCCTCTAGACCACTCCAGAGCCACCATTGGCCCCTAGAAGGGCTCCCTACTTTGCCTTCTGCGTTCTACTGTGCCCTGCTTGGGAAGGGATTAGGATCTGGGTCTGAAATGGGGCTTTTGTCCCCATTGAAAGCTACCAGGAAGGACCTGATGACCTCACTGCACAGGGCTGATTCCCTACGCCCTGGTTCCCATATGTACCCCATTCCTATACCCACCTCATTCCGTTTTGAGTAATAAATGTCTGTGTCTGATAAATTGTACATTTATTGTCAGAAGACTTAGGTGTCAGTCCCCCACATGCTTACCCAAGCAAGAATCCTTCAGGGAGTTTCCCTGGGAAGCTGGGCTGGGGCAAATGGAGGAAGAGGCTTTTTTTTTTTTTTGAGTTGGAATCTCCCTCTGTCACCCAGACTGGAGTGCAGTGGCATGCTCACGGCCACCACTGCCTCAACCTGCTGGGCTCAGGCGATCCTTCTGCCTCAGCCTTCCAAGTAGCTGGAACTACAGGCACACGCTTCATGCCCAGCTAATTTTTTTTTTTTAATTGTAGAGATGTGGTCTCACCAAGTTGCCCAGGTTGGTCTTGAACCTCTGGGTTCAGGCAATCCTCCCACCTCAGCCTCCCAAAGCTCTGGGATTACAGGTTTCAGCCATCGTCCTGGCTGAGGAACAGGTTTTTCAGGTTTCCATCCTCCCTGCCAATGCCTGGGGGTGGCACACAGGCCCCAGTGTTTGGAAAAACAACCCTTATCCTAGATTTAGGTTGCACCCCTGATGCACTGCCAAGAAGAAGCTGCAGCCTGGCTTGAGGGCTCCCCAGAAAGGGTAGGAGAGATACACGAGACCCTCTTTCTTCACTTTCTCTTAGGTTAGAGTCAGAGGCTTCCCCTGGCCTAGTTACTAAGTGGGACATCAAGCAACTCTCCTATCACAGTTCTTATATTTCCTTTCTCAATTCATAATAGTCCTATCAGGAACCAAGCTGCAAAAGGAAGAAAAGAAAGGAGACCCAGACAACCAGGCTCATGGAACCCTAGTTACCCCCACTCGACCCAGAGCCTGCTCCCTTCATTGCTAAGGAAGATTCCCCCCAGCAACAGGATCCAGAAGTTGCTTAGGGCAGATGGGTCATTGTCCTTTGGGGTTTCGTTAGTTAAGGACTACACCATTGTAACTAAGTTGACTGATGTTTGGTGAACTAGAACCTGGATACCCCATATTACCCCTTAGCCCTCCCATCAACAAAAGATAGATGGAATTTTCCAGTCAGCTCTAGGGTGGTTGACAGATTTTAATGACTCAGAGGAGAGCTTGTCTTCTCATCTTTGATGTTCAGATGTCCCTTGTTCCCTTGCTCCCTCCCCTACCCCTGCTCCCACACCACCCTCTACAGTCCCGGCAAGAGCCAGGCCAGGGCAACAGCTATTGCAGCCAAGATGTATGCAGGGGCCGCATGGCTTGTCATGGTGCTGTTACACAGGTCTCCGAGGCAGCAGTCCCTGTGGGTTGTGTAAGTCACGTCTCCCACCGACTCTGTTTCCTCTTGATTGCAATGATGGGCTGCCACGCAGGTTGGATGTTGATGAATCAAGGTCACTGAGGCTGAGAGAGAGAATGAGACTGGGGAGTTAGACTCCTGACTTTAGGACTTGCTTTCTGTGACAGAGAAGATGTGATTTCAAGGAACCAAAGGGATTTTCTGCCCCTCAAAAAACACCTCCCTGAAACCCAGTTATCAAAGTTGACACATTGGCATTGTGAATTGCTGATGTGAAGCACTGAGAAGGATGCAACACTACTTCTGCAGTATTCTTGCCTAAAATGCATGACCTCAATCTCATTATGAAAAAATATCAGATAAATCCAAATTGAGGGACACTCTATAAAATAATGATAAGGCCAGGTGTAGTGGCTCATGCCTGTAGTCCCAATGTTCTAGGACCTGAGGTGGGAGATTGCTTGAGCCCTGGATTTCAAGGCTGTGGTGAGCTATAATTGCACCACTGCACTCTAGCCTGGGAGACAGAGTGAAACCCTGTCTATAAAATAAAATAAATAATAATAATTTTAGTACATTGAGTTTCTGTAAATAAAAACAACTTAAAATGATTTTTAAAAACCCAGATATAAAATACTATATCTTGAAAAGTGCTGGATCATGAAAGACAAGAAAAACAGAACTGGAGGCTGAGCGCAGTGTCTCACGCCTGTAATCTCAGCACTTTGGGAGGCGGAGGCAAGAGGATTGCCTGAGTCCAAGGGTTCGAGACCAGCCTGGGCAACTTGATGAAACCTCGTCTCCACAATAAAAAAAATTAGCTGGACGCAGTGGCATGTACCTGTGGTTCCAGCTACTTGGAAGGCTGAGGCAAAAACATCTCCTGAACCCAGTAGGTCAAGGCTGCAGTGGCTGTGAGCATGCCACTGCACTCCAGCCTGGGTGACAGAGTGAGACCAACTCAAACAAAACAAAACAAAACAAAAAAAACAACTGAGACCTGGCACAGATCAGAGGATATTAAGAAGATATGAGAACTAAATACAATGTGGGATCCTGGTTGCACCCTGAACCAAAAAAAGACATGAATGGAACAATTGGCTAAATCAAGTAAAGTGTAAATTAGTAGCATTGTACTAGTGTTATTTTCTGATTTTGATATTTGTACTATGACTATGTAAGATGTTTGCATTGGGGGAAGCTGGGAGACATTGTTTTGCAACTTTTCTGTCAATACAAAATTATTAGAAAATTATATATATAATCAAAAAATATATCCATTATATGGCATTATATACCTATTATATGGCATCCAGCTATGTATACACCTCCCTGGTCCTTAGCTGATGCCTGAAAGTTGAAGTTGAAGTTTGGTTTAACATTTTGGTCCCTGCCTTCAAGGAACAAAGCTTTTCATTTGTGAGTGGATAGGCCTATGAGATTCCCTCCAGAGAGGAAAGATGGGGAAGTGGGAGCACAAGGACTGTGGACTTCTGAGGGGCTCAGTGCCAGGAGCCAGAAGGGGTACAGACTGCTCTACTCTGACAGTGGCACCATCTGCCCAGAGTCTGACTGAGCCCGGAAGATTCTGGAAACCAGAAGGATTGAAGTGGGGCTTGAGGCAGGGAAGGGCTGAGAGAAGAGGAAGAAACTAAGGACTCACGGTTTTCAGACAACTTGATCTGTTCCAGGCCTGGTTGGGGTCTGCGCTCCAGGAAGCCACAGCGTTCGCCCTCGCCACAGGTGGTCACGGTCTCTTTGCAGGAGCTGCTGGGGTTTCTACCGCAGTCATAGCACCTCATTCGGTTTCCTGGCAGAAGGAAAAAAGGAGCTGGACCTGGGCCCTCAGGGAAGCCAGCTGGCAGAGGAGAGGGATGGCCTGTGTAAGAGGCTAGCTGGATGCCAACAGCTTACCAGAGCCAGCCCCTAGCAGGGTGCCAAGCAGGATCCCAACAAATTGGGGGTTCATCTTGTCTGCCTGTGTCAGTAGCGCCTCTCCCTCCCGCCCACCCCCCTCCCCAGCCCTGGTCTACCAGCCTTATATCCCCTTTGCTTTGGGCTTTATAGGGCTATAAAAAGGGAGGAAAGAGTCTCCCCTAGCAGGCCCCAGGGGCCCTAGTGAGGATGGAAATGCACCCCCTCACCGCAATAAGCTCTCAGCAACTTCTGGAGTCCTCAAACTCCTTTATCCTCAGCAGCATTTCTGAAAGTGAGACCCAAGAACCCTGAGGGTCCCTGAGATCCTTTCAGAGGGTCCTCAAGGATCCTTCCCTCGAGGGAACCACATATCTGTGTGAGGTCTGATTCTCTCCATATACTGCACTTCAATGAAAACAACATATCCCAACAAATGGAATGAGAAGCAGATACGAAAACCCAGCCATGTTCCATTGAACCTGGCATTAAATATGTGCACAAAAATGTACAGCAATGATACTCTTATCACTGTCTTGCTGGGAAATAATAGTGATTTTTCACGAAAACCATATTGTTAACATGTAATAGGTTTATTATTTTTATTTTTTAAGGGAATCAACAAATATCTATTTAAAATGTCCTGTTTTATTTTCTAATATAGTAAATGTTGATATAACTCACATTTTTAAAAAGCTCTTTAAGATCTTAGGTAATTTTTGGCCGGGCTTGGTAGCTTGGTCTGTAATCCCAGCACTTTGAGAGGCCAAGGTGAGTGGATTGCCTGAGCCCGGGGCTTCGAGACCAGCCCAGGCAACTTGGCAAGACCTCGTCTCTACAATAAATAAAAAATTAGCCAGGCATGGTAGCGTGCACCTGTAGTTCTGGCTACTTGGAAGGCTGAGGCAGAAGGATCGTCTGAGCCCAGCAGGTCAATGCTGGAGTGGCCATGAGCGTGTGTGCCACTGCACTCCAGCCTGGGTGATAGAGTGAGACTCCAACTCAAAAAAAAAAGTAATTTTTAAGAGTACAAAGAGATCTTGAGATAAAAGTTTTTGAAGACTTCCCTTTCCTGGATGTCTCCCCTGTCCCATCCCTCATCTTCCTAGATCATTCTGACCCTGACTCCCCAGATGCAGCCCTTCTCCTCTCCAATCTCTCCATCCTCAGTCTTCCAGACTCTACCATACTCCCCCCAACCCCAAATCCTATCTATACCTTCTTTCTTAGTCTTTCTGATTTCTCCTCAGTGGAAGCACATCCAACCCTCCAGCCCTACTTGTGATTAATTCTTTCCTCCAAGGTAGTAAAGCTGGCAGGGATAATCACGGGGTAGGAATGTTGAGGCTTGTGGGGATCAAAGGAATCTGAAGTTGGGTGGGGTCCACCCTTACACAGCTGGGCTTTGTGTGTGCGTGGTGGGGGGGGTGCGTGGGTGGGAGTATTGTTGATTCCACACTCAAACACATCTAAGCCAGGGGTGTTTAGGAGGGTAAACTTGAGAGACATAAAAGCACTGAAGAGGAAAGACAGAAAACAAAGACCAAAGACGGGGAGACAAGTTGAGAGAGCAGGGAGCAGCTTGCAATGAAGAGAGGGAAGGAGTAGGAGGGAAGGTGACAGACACAACTCAGAAGCAGGAGACGGAGCTAAGTCACGAGACAAGCACACTGAGAGAGCAGAGGAGATCCCCAGGCAACAGCAGACTCACTGGAGCAGGGAGTGTATGAAAGATGTGGGGGCACAGAAGCAGAGGGCTGGGAGCCTGGCTGCTGACTGCATGAGGCTGCTGAATTTGGTTACAGTTCCCGCCCCCCCCAGATTCACTCCCTAGGTGTGTTTGTTTACTGGTCCCTCCCTGTCTTGCTCAGGTGCTCCAACTCTCCAACTCTCAGGACCTTAGGGTGCAGATCACCTTCTCCCAGACTCCTGAGCCCTGGTCCAGCCATGGGCACCTTCAGCTTCTTCCTCTGTGTCCTGTTTCTCAGTGGGGCACTGGGTAAGGGTAGGCTGAGGAATCTTCAGGGGGCAGGGTACTAGGGCAGGGACTTGTGTAGGAACATGTGGGCTGGAGAGGGTTGCTGGCTGAGGCCAGGAAGAAAGCTCTGGGTAGGGGTGGGTTTAGGGAGACTAGCCACTGGGAACAGCCTCAGGTCAGCCTAGTCAAGGGGAAGAGGAAAAGTTTCCTTTCAAAGCCATTTGGGAATAACTGTCTCTTCCTTGCTGCATCTGACCTGCCGCTGTCTCCCCAGTCCTTTATCTCACCTCTTGCTTCTGTGCTGGGCCCCTCAATCAATGTCAATTTATATTTTCTTATCTGTCTCTGGCGCCATCTACTTAACTTTTTCACCCCCCACCCCCTCCACCTCCCTGCCAGGTCTGGCTTTTTGTGTTGCTCTTTATGCTCCTCTCTGATTTTTTTGGCTTCTATTCATGTCTGTGTGTTTCTCTCTATCTCTGTATCTCTCTTGCCTTTGTCTCTATTACTCTTCCTTCATTGTCTATTCTCCCTTCTCTGTGTCTCTTTTTCTACTTCTGTCTGCCCTTCTCCCTCAGTTCATGCTTCCCTCTCCCCACTTTGTGTGTCACCTTTCTCTGCTATCCCTCTCCCTAATCTCTGCCTCTTCCCCAGGGTTTGCCTCTCCCTCCTGCTCTAATCTCTGCTGACTCAACAGGTCTCACCACGTCCCCAGCCCGGGGAAGACTCCGCTGTTACACCTGCAGCTTTGCCAAACCCTGCTACCCTGTTCCCACCGAGTGTCAGGACGATGAAGTTTGTGGCATCAGTACTGGCACCTCAGGTAGGACTCCTGTCCCATGGCCCTTTTCCAGGTGGCTCCTTACCTCCATCCATCCTGCTTTTCCTGTGGCCCCACCTCAGCATCCCTCCTTTGTCCCACAGACCAGAATGAGATCATTGAGCGAAAAGGCTGCCTCCCAAGGGCCCAGTGCCCTCTGCCGGACCATGCCAGCTACTGGTCACGCTCCTACACTCTTCGACACCACTGCTGTGAGCAGGACTTGTGCAACACGGCTGCCACACTGCAGCGGCTCCCCAGCCTCCTCCTCACCACCCAGGCCCTCCTCACAGCCAGCTTCACCTGGAGAGGCCACCTCCTTCATTAACCTTACATGGATCTGCAGCCCTCAACCCAGGACTCCCCCACCAACACCACAACCCTGGAAACACCTGCACAGGCACTTTTGAGACACACCCAGGAACCAGATTTTATACAGAGACTTCTAATCCCTCCTAAGGCCTGGTTCCTATGGGCACTGCTCTAGCCCCTACAGGCACCCGCCCAGAGTCCAGCTTCAAAAATAACACCTAATCTATGTCTTTTGTCTTTTCTAGATTTCTAGATGACCATTGTTGATGCCCTCTGTCAGCCCAGGTCCCTGGGAAGGCAGGCTTTTTTTTTTTTTTTTTTGAGTTGGAGTCTCACTCTGTTGCCCATACTGGAGTGCAGTGGCCGCTCCTGGCCACCGCAGCCTCAACCTGCTGGGCTCCAGCGGTCCTTCCGCCTCAGCCTTCCGAGTAGCTGGAACTACAGGCGCGCGCTACCACGCCCGACTAATTTTTTGATTTATTGTAGAGATGAGGTCTCGCCTGCCCAGGCGGGTCTCGAACCCACGGGCTCAGGCAATCCACTCACCTCAGCCTCCCAAAGGCGCGGGATTACAGGCTGAGCCACCAAGCCCGGCTTGGAAGGCAGGCTTTTGATGACATTGTGGGTCTCAGGCAAGGGGATTGAAGGGGTACCAGATAGGGTGAGGAGGAGAGTCTTGCTAAGAAAGATTGATGTGGTAGGTCGGGAATTCAGGAAAGAGGGCTTGGGGAGCTATAAAGAGTACATTTAATAAAAGAGCTATTTGGGAGTTCAGTAATGCTGCAGTGTGTGTGCACGCAAGCTCTAAGAGCAAACTGTAGCTGCTTGGTGAGTTGGGTGTGGCTGGAACCTGAACCATAGCATTCCCCTCATTTTCCATCTGTGTCATTCGCGTCCTCCTTCTTGTTGCAGCGTGAAGGCTTTTGGTGAGACTACTGAGAAAGCTTTTCTCCAGTGAGGCCCAAGCTTGAGCAAATACACCAAAGGGCACTTGGTGTAGCTGCTTGTGAGGGTGTGGCTGGGAGTTCAGTCATTTCTGCCTGAGACCAGGGTGGGGTGTGGGGGGTGGCCAAGTTGGGAGCATCAATGCCCTCCCCTGCTTCACCAGCCCAGACATGCCCAGCATGGACCTGGCCCAATAACATACCTCATAGGGTAACCCCACCTGCCAGCCCCTGTTCAGGGAGACAGGACATGACCTCTGGGGTGGCAGGGAGCAGGCGCCAGCATGACTCTAAGCTGCTCACGTGCTCCGAATGCCACAGTGGAATGCCACAGGGAAGTGTGTGTGCCTAGGATAAGGAGGGTGCTCCGAGGAGTCCAGCACAGGCATCCCCATCCTGACTCAGTTCCATCCCCTCCCATCTGAGGAAGTCTGGAGCTGATTAAAGGTGCTTGTTCCCTCTCAACTTCTCTTCTTTGTGAGGATGCGACCCAGAGTAGCGCTGGTCTGCCCTTATTTGGGAGCAAGTTGAATCTTCTTTCCGTTTTCTCTGTCACTTAGTCCTCCCACTCTGTGCTTCTCTATTTTTCTCTATCTATCTGTCCATCTTTTTCCTCTTACTTTGACTTGAGTCTCTTCCTCAGTTTTCCCTGTTTACCCTTAGGTTCTCCTATGACTGACTCCCTACCATTGCTCAAGTCTCTAGATTCTTGTCTCTTCCCTGCCCGCTTGCATCCCTCCTCACCCCCACCAGCCACCTCAGGCTTCCCTTAATCCCACACAGTGCTCTGGACTCAGGGCCACCACCCCTCCACTGCCTGCTATAAGACAGGAGACCACACTCTTTCGTAGGTGACATCACACAGTAATGTTCCTCCTTTCCTTTAGTCCCCCACCCCCACCCCATATACAGCTTGATGGCTGCTGGTCTGGTCTGTGAGGTTGCACTCTCAGCCCTTTCCCATTGCCAAGGTTTTCAGGGAATCCTTCAGGTGCTAGATGGCAGAGACATAGCAGGTCATACTTTCCAGCAGGGGATGTCACCGAGATCACCTGGTCTTGTGGGCAGGTGGGCTGTGGGGTTTTCAAAGCAGAGAGACAGTAAGAACACTTCTATTTTCCACTTCCTTGGGAATGAGGACACCACCCCCAACCTAATCCCAGTTTCTCCTCTCCTATCCCAAGTTTCATCTGAGATTTAAGCCTCTGTCCCCAAGTGGTTCCTCACCCGAGACGAGCCAAATGGATGTTCTCATAGACCTGGATTTCAGGTTTGAATTGAGGAATCGAGACATCTGGGAAGAAGGAGCCATATGGGATACAGAAGAGAAGTCACCAGACAACTCAGAGTTGTGTTTCTTACCACCCCTCCACTAGGGAAGATGGGGTACAGAGGCAGGATGTGAGAACAACCCATTGACTCACACCCACATGCCCTCTTCTTCCCTCTGGGAAGGAGGACTCACCTCTGCTTGGAGTCCCCTGAACCCTCCGCTTCCAGAGCATGATGCTGAGAGCCAGGATGGTGAGTCCCTGGCCCACTGTGAGCAACAGCATCAGGATCCAGGACACATCCCAGCCCGTGGAAGGAGCACAAAGGGTGGGAGAGGCACCTGTGGAGGCTGTAGTAAGGGCAAGACCAGAAGGATAGGAAGAGAGGCAGTGAGGGGGCCTGTGCTTCAAAGAGAGGCATCCCGCCGTAGTCTGGTGGGCCCTTTCAAAAGAAGACTTCATGAGCTTCCCTGCCCCCAATATCCACCCTGACACTTTGTCCCTTTGCAGGCTTCTCACCTGACCCCATGAGCCAACACGGATAGAGAGTGGCAATGCCCCCTGCCCACACATGGGCAGCCAACTACAGAAAAGATCACCAGCTATAACTGCACCTTTCTCTCATACCCTTCATAGTAATTTACCCTTTCAAGAAAGAATAAAGTGCCTTCCTTTTATTCATTCTGCCATTTATTCACTCTACAAACACATGCTAGGCACCCTATTAGGTGGTAAGGCTGTGGAGGAAAATAAGGTCCAGTCATTGTCTATTAATTTGCCTTTCCTTAGAGAACTAATGGCCATTTGCTCTCTGCTCCTGCCTTGTAAGTGAGTTATTCCACATCCAATAGCATTATTTCTCTTCATAACAACCTTTTTATTGTAAACAATTATTTTTTTCTCCTTCTGCCTCACAATCAATGGGGCATTATAGCACCAGTGCATATATCCTTTCTTCAAAAGACAACTCCCCCAGCAATAATTCTTATTTTCTTCCTTTTGCTATGGGAGATTCCACAAAAATCATAGATTACCCTATTTCTAAATCCTTGTGATATATTCCACAAGAATATAACTTTTGGCTGTTGGTCTATTCCACCAGAAACTAAAGCTTAACCAACCCCCCTTCTCTACTGTGAATTCAGTCTCTTAAAAAAGTCCTCCTATAGGCAATGGCCTGCTCCACCAGAAGCCACCCCAACCTGCTCAGGTTCGTCTCCTATTTCACCTCCTCCCCTAGCTAGCAGTTGGAAGATGTGCCAGATGCAGCATCCCTTCCCATCTTCTCCCTCAGTTTACCTGCCAGGCTAAAGCTGACCCCTTTGCTGTGAGGCATGAGGCAGCGGATGATTCTTGGTCTACGGCCTCTGGGCTCAGGAAGACCTTCCCCAGGACACACCAAGAGCAGAGCAGCTCCATCACCCCAGAAGGACTGAACATGGCCTCTCACAGGACTCCTCCCCTCCAGCCAGGTCACAGAGTCCAGGCGTCTGGTAGGGACCACAGAGCATAGAAGGACGGAGCAGGAAGATCCATCTGCAGCCCTTGCAGATAACTGGGATCCTATGGGGAGGAAGAGACCCTTCAGTTCTTTGCCTAGACTTTTGGCCCCCAGTGACTCCTTGTCTGCAAGCCCTGCTAACCTTTTTTTTTTTTTTCTTTTTTCCCAAATAGTTTTGGGTTACATGATTGCATCGTATAGTGGTGAAGAAGTCTGGGCTTTAAGTGTACTCACCACCCCCATCTGTGCACACTGTACCTGATAGGTGATTTTTCATCCCTCCACCTCTGCCCCCTCCCCGTTCCCACTCACCTTTGAGCACAGAGACGTCATACACTCTCCAGTTTTGGTAGTTTTGGTGCTGACCCAGCACAGCACACCAGTACCGCCCGGCGTCTCCCTCCTTGGACCCCTCCAGCCACAAAGAATAGTTCCCCAGCAGTTTAAGCCTAGATTCCCTTCCAGGTTTCCCAGGGTCTGGGGCTGCACTGGCCACCTGAACTTGGGCCACCAGGTTGGTGAAGGAAGCCGATGCAGGGCTGCGGAACCAAGACAGGAGTTCGTCCCCATGTAGAGTGGGTGGTGAGGGACATGGCAGCTCCATGGCCTCCCCCAAAGCCACGTAGATAGCCTGGATGTTGTCTGTGGGGAGAGGGTTGTGTGAGGCCAGAGCCCTTTATCAGATCAACAACCCCTGACTTGACCTTCAACTCCTTATTTCCTTCCCTTTTGGGTTCCCCAGCACAGCCTGGCTGTTGAACACATTTATCAAGTGACAGCTAGGCAAGGGTTTTCCTCCTCTCTCCCTTAACCATTGAGGAGATCTAAGGGCAAGAAAGAAAAGACTTGAATAGTTGGCAAATGCTCATAACTCTTACTCATGTCTCCTTTTCTGGAAGTGTTTACCATCTTTTTTTATTTTATTTTATTTTTTTCCAAGCAGTCAAGAGAGACGGAATGCAGCAGGGCTCGGTGGCTCAGCCTGTAATCCCGTGCTTTGGGAGGCTGAGGTGAGTGGATTGCCTGAGCCCGTGGGCTCGAGACCCACCTGGGCAACTTGGCTAGACCTCATCTCTACAATAAATCAAAAATTAGCCGGGCGTGGTAGCGTGTGACTGTAATTCCAGTTACTCGGAAGGCTGAGGTGGAAGGATCGCCGGAGCCCAGCAGTCGGTGGCCGGGAGCAGCCACTGCACTCCAGTCTGGGCGACAGAGTGAGACTCCAACTCAAAAAAAAAAAAAAGACGGAATGCTCCCCATTCTTATTCTTATTTTCTAAAGACAACTGTATGAGGGGGACCCAAAAAAACTGGAATTGCCTTTTGAAGAGTGGGCCCCTTGTAGTACAGGCTTCTCTCATTAAGTAAGTGTTCATTTTTTGAGTTGGAGTCTCACTCGGTCGCCCAGACTGGAGTGCAGTGGCAGCTCCCGGCCACCGCAGCCTCGCCTGCAGGGCTCCGGCGATCATTCCGCGTAGCCGGAATTACAGGCGCGCGCTACCACGCCCGGCTGATTTTTTGATTTATTGTAGAGATGAGGTCTCGCTGCCCAGGTGGGTCTCGAACCCGCGGCCTCAGGCAATCCACTCACCTCAGCCTCCCAAAGGCGCGGGATTACAGGCTGAGCCACCCAGCCCGGCAAGTAAGTGTTCTAAGAACCCATCGGCAACAGTGTACCAGCTAGCATTGCTGTGAGAGGCTGTGTTCCACTTCAGTGAATTTTTTTGTGGCAAACAGGTGACTGGATCTTCCACCACAACAACACACCTGCCCACACAGCGCTGAGTGTTGAGCAGTTTTTGACCAAAAATGGCATGACCGCTATGCCCCACCCTCCCTATTCACCCAATCTCTTTCCAAGTGACATGTTTTCTTTCCTCGGATGAAAAAACTTCTCACCGGGCTCGGTGGCTCAGCCTGTAATCCCGCGCCTTTGGGAGGCTGAGGTGAGTGGATTGCCTGAGCCCGCGGGTTTGAGACCCGCCTGGGCAGCGAGACCTCATCTCTACAATAAACCAAAAAATAGCCGGGCGTGGTAGCGTGCGCCTGTAATTCCGGCTACTTGGAAGGCTGAGGTGGAAGGATCGCCGGAGCCCAGCAGGTCGAGGCTGCGGTGGCTGGGAGCGGCCACTGCACTCCAGCCTGGGTGACCCACTGAGACTCCAACTCAAAAAAAAAAAAAAAACGAAAAAGAAAAAAGTTCTCAAAGGGAAATGTTTTGCCAGTGTGGAAGAGGTGAAACAAAAAACAGCAGAAGCACTTTTAGTGCTTAAAATTGACAAGTTCAAAAACTGTTTTGAGCAGTGGAAAAAGTGTCTCAATAGGTATATTGCATCAAACCGAGAGTACTTTAAAGGTGACTGAAGTTTAAACATGTAAGAATACATAATTTTTTATACATAAATTCGGGTTTTGGGGGGATCCCCTCTCTTATATAACTTGGACCCTCATTGCCTCTGGGTCTTCCCCAATATCAGAGGTAGAGGAGGTCAGTTGGAATAAATCTATCTTCTTGAGTCAGATGTCTTCCCCAGGCCTCTAGGAGAAAGAGTGTAGTCCCTCCCCAACTTTGCAAATAGCTGAAGAATCTCCTACCTCCTGCCCCTTACCTGCAGCAGCCTGGGGAGTCCCACATAAGAACAGGAGGAGGAGGAATAAGACCGCCATGGAGAGAGCTTGCCAAGTTCTCTTACTCCAAGACCCAGTGTCCCCAGGGAGGAAACAGCCCAGATAAAGGCCCAGACTCCCTGGCTCAGAGTGACATGGGCCTCTGGAGGGGATGGGAATGCTGGGGAGATAAAGCCCAGTTGTATGTCTACTGGGGAAAAAGTGGCCATCACCTTTCTGTCTTGGGGCAAAAAGGACTCAGTCCAGGCCATTCTGAAGATGACCCCCTCACCCCTCTGACTCCACATCAGCTGAGGGACTTTCCATGCTAAAAAGCCTGCATAGAAGTGGTTCTTCTTGTCTACTTCCTGCCAGTTTGGAAGTACATATTGAGGTCTCTCACTCCTAAGAGACGTCAGCCGTGAATGAAGAAACAGTCTTTCTATTGGTCTCCACATAATCCAGTACAAGACTGTGTATCTAGTTTAGAGCTCTGTAAATGATTTGTTATGACTTTCTCTGTGGTTGCCTGGCATACCACAAACCTCTCCTGAACCCCTGATGAGTGTGTTAGCTTATAACTCAAGGAGAAGGGTAGCAGAGGCCCAGATAATTCACTGATTCATCCCTCTGAATGGCAAGATTCTTATGGCAGATCTTCATATAGTTCTTATAGTTTTTAATGTGTTATTTATTTATGTTAAAAATTATTTTGGCCAGGCACAGTGGCCAGCAATTTTGGAGGCCAAGGTGGGAGGACTGCTTAAGGCCAGGAGCTCAGGACCAGCTTGGGCAACATAGCAAGACCTGGTCTCTACAAAAAACTTTAAAAAATAAAACAATAGCCAGGTGTGGTGGTGCATGTCTATAGTCCCAGCTATTCAGGAGGCTGAGGTGAGAGGATTGCTTGAGTACAGCAGGTGGAGGCTGTGGTGAGCCATGATCACACCACTGCATTTCAGTCTGGACAACAGAGTGAGATTCTGTTTCAAAATAAATAAATAAAAATAGAAATAAGCCGGGCTTGGTGGCTCAGCCTGTAATCCCGCGCCTTTGGGAGGCTGAGGTGAGTGGATTGCCTGAGACTGTGGGTTCGAGACATGCCTGGGCAACTTGGCAAGACCTCATCTCTACAATAAGTCAAAAATGAGCCGGGCGTGGTAGTGCGTGCCTGTAATTCCAGCTACTTGGAAGGCTGAAGCAGAAGGATCGCTGGAGGCCACCAGGTCGAGGCTGCGGTGGCTGGGAGCAGCCACTGCACTCCAGTCTGGGCGATAGAGCGAGACTCCAACTCAAAAAAAAAAAGCCAGGCTCGGTAGCTCAGCCTGTAATCCCACGCCTTTGGGAGGCTGAGGTGAGTGGATTGCCTGAGCCCGCGGGTTCAAGACCTGCCTGGGCAGCGAGACCTCATCTTTACAATAAATCAAAAAATCAGCCGGGCGTGGTAGCGCATGCCTGTAATTCTGGCTACTCAGAAGGCTGAGGCGGAAGGATCGCTGGAGCCCAGCAGGTTGAAGCTGCGGTGGCCGGGAGCAGCCACTGCACTCCAGTCTGGGCGACAGAGCGAGACTCCAACTCAAAAAAAAAAAAAAGAAATAATTATTTTGATGAAATACTCCAATAATAACAAAAAACTATATATGATATATGACATATGATGAACAAATAAACTGTAGTATATTAACACAATGGAACACTAGATAGTGATAAGAATGAACAAACCCAATGATGTGTAACAAGGCTGAATCTCACAAACATAATGAGAGTAAAAGCAGCCTGGTTAGGCTCAGTGGTTCATACCTGTAATCCGAGCACTTTGGGAAACTGAGACAGGAGGAAGGATCTCTTGAGGCAAGAAGTTTGAGACTAGCCTAGGCTATATTGTGAGACTTTGTCTCTACCAAAAAAACTATCTGGACATGGTGGCACACACTTGTAGTCCCAGCTACAAGGGAGGCTGAGGTGGAAGTATCACCTGAGCTCAAGAGGTTGAGGGTGTAGTGAGCCATGATTGTGCCACTGCACTCCAGCTGGGACAAGGTGAGATACTGATCACAAAACCAAACAAAAAAACAAAGAAGTCAGACACAGATGATATGTATTATATGATTTCACTTATACAAAGTACAAAAATTGGTAAAATGAATCTATGGGATGAGACATTCAGATACTGTCACCCTTGGGAGTGGCAGCAACTGATAGAAATACAGGGAGCATTTTATTTATACCCTAATGATTTGATCTTGATCTGGGTGCCCATTACATGAATATATTCAATTGGTGCACTTTTCTGTATATGTGTTTACTCTAATAAAAAGCTAAAGAGTTTATATACTTGTATCATGTAGGCATAGGGACAAAGAAAAATAAAATAGACCTGTATATGTATTAAGAAAAGTCAAAAATCCCCTATGCTGTGTAACCACTATTCAGTATTTGTTCTTTCTCCCCACGTGCTTTATCATTAAGTTTTATGTGTTTTTAAATTTAATACAAGCTGGGCTCGGTGGCTCAGCCTGTAATCCCGCGCCTTTGGGAGGCTGAGGTGAGAGGATTGCCTGAGCCCGCGGGTTCGAGACCCACCTGGGCAGCGAGACCTCATCTCTACAATAAATCAAAAAATCAGCTGGGTGTGGTAGTGCGCGCCTGTAATTCCGGCTACTTGGAAGGCTGAGGCGGAAGAATCGCCGGAGCCCAGCAGGTCGAGGCTGCGGTGGCCGGGAGCGGCCACTGCACTCCAGTCGGGACGACAGAATGACTCCAACTCAAAAAAAAAAAAATTTTAGTACAATGCTATCATGTTGTATGTAGTCTTCTGTGGCTTTATTTATTGATTGATTTATTTGAGTCGGAGTCTCACTCTGTCGCCCAGACTGGAGTGCAGTGGCCGCTCCCGGCCACCGCAGCCCTGCTGGGCTCCGGCGATCCTTCCGCCTCAGCCTTCCAAGTAGGTGGAACTACAGTCGCGTGAGACCCTGCCAGGCTAATTTTTGATTTATTGTAGAGGTGAGGTCTCGCCAAGTTGCCCAGGCGGGTCTCGAACCCGCGGGCTCAGGCAATCCACTCACCTCAGCCTCCCAAAGCACTGGGATTGCAGGCTGAGCCACCGAGCCCCGCTGCTTTTTTTTTTTTTAAGTTGGAGTCTCACTCTGTCGTCCAGGCTGGAGTGCAGTGGCACCCTCACGGCCACGGCAGCCTCGACCTACTGGGCTCGGGTGATCCTTCCGCTTCAGCCTTCCAAGTAGCTGGAACTACAGACGCACGCCACCACGCCTGGCTGAATTTTGCATTTCTTGTATTCGATATATTCCTAGACACTTTATAATTTTTGTTGCTCTTCTCAAAAGCTCCTAAACTTGGCCGGGCGCGGTGGCTCACGGCTATAATGCCAGCACTTTGGGAGGCCGAGGCGAGTGGATTGCCTGAGCCCGTAGGTTCGAGACCCGCCCGGGCAACTTGACGAGCTCTAGTCTCTACAATAAACCAAAACTTAGCCGGGCGTGGTAGCACGCGCCTGTAGTTCCAGCTACCTGCAAGGCTGAGGCGTAAGGATCACCTGAGCCCAGCGAGGCTGCGGTGGTCGTGAGCGTGCCACTGCACTCCAGCCTGGACGACAGAGTGAGAGACTCCAACTCAAAAAAAAAAAAAAAAAGCTCCTAATCTTTGCCTTCGTTTCCATCGTCGCTCGAGAGTCTGCCAATATTACGGAATAGGTAAAACGATTGAACTATGCCTGATAATTTTCTAATTCTCCGCGTTCCAAATGCCTTCAACTAATTTCGGACCATTGCTGGACCCGTAGGCCCAGCTGCGTGAAATCCTTCTGAAGAAGCCCTGAAAATGTCTCGACTCGCCCCGTGGCGGAGCCGGTACGAGCTGACGTCAGGAGCACGCAACACCTCGGAAGCAGGGGAGGGCGGGGCCGGCCGGGGACCTGCTGCTGGGAGAGCAGCGGCCCGAGCCTGGGCCATGGCGAAGCTGCTGAGCTGCGTCCTAGGCCCCCGGCTCTACAAAATCTACCGGGAGAGGGACTCTGAAAGGGCCCCGTCCAGCGCCCCTGAGACTCCAACTTCAGTCACTACTCCCCATTCCAGCTCCTGGGTGAGTCGAGTTCCCCCCGGTCAAGAGCATGGTACAGTCTAAACCCTTTACGGCCTTTGCTCCCCAGAAGTGGTTATTATAGGAAATAAGGGGCGCCTGCTTGTCAGGCTAGTTGTCTGCAAAGTCTGCGCTCTTTGTGCTTCCTGGGTTAAAGTCACGCCTACAGACCGGCCACCTCCTTTCTTTATCGCTGTTTGAGCACCGCTTTCTCATTCCTACTTCCACTCCTTGCTTTTTTCTCTCCGAGGCCCCCCACCCTTTCTGTCGTGGTTCTTGCTGGTCCCAGTTGAGTCTTAAGTCTTGGAAGAGACCCCGTGCGGATTGGGGAGCTGGTGAATTTTGTCGTCAAACCCCTAGTTTCTTCATGCTCAGTGCTTCTTGGCACCTCCCCCGGCTCCGTTTTTATTTTCCCTTTACCCTGGCCTTGAATTTCAAAATGACTTCTACAGATCATGTATCCATAGGCCCTCCCTTCACCCCTCGCCCCTCAAACCTAGTCTGGAGACCCTAAGGTCACTGTATTCATGAGGAGGGGGGTGAGGGTAGGTTGTTCCCTTAAATATTCTTTCTTTTTATCAGGATTCTCTCAGTGTGTTTACTGTCTCTGCAAACTGCCTGTTTCTAGCCACAGTCTCTCACTTATTCAAGCACTCTTATTTCTGATGTTCTTCTTTCCCTTATAGAATTGTCATGGTGTCTTTCCTTTCTCCTCTAACCCTTCTCCCCATATGCACACGCCCACAATCCATTTTAAACTGGGTGTGGAAAAGGAGCAAAATTCATCCAAATGCTGCTTTCACTTTTACTTCCAAGGCCAGCTTCCTGTGGTTGTTCTCATGGTCAGGGGTGGAAAATTAGGTTCAGGGTAAAAGTGAAGATAAGGGACTTATGTTGGGGCTAGGAATGCCCCAGGAGAGATAGCCAAGCGTCTAGAACTGGAAGACACACATCACAGCTCCCAGAAGGGAAGGGGAAGGATCTGTCAATGGGCAGGGTCCTTAATAAGTCCATCTGTTTTGGCAGGATACATACTATCAGCCCCGTGCCCTGGAGAAACATGCTGACAGCATCCTGGCACTGGTATGTGTACCCTGGCAACTGGGACTCATTGCATCTTTTCAGACCCAGCTGCTCTCTTGAACTCACTCTCCAGCCTGGGTACAGGCACCTGGGGGTGGGGGATGCTCCAGGCTCTGTAGCAGACTTCTCCAACACATACAGACAGCCATGCTGTCAAGCATGCATACTTGGCACTCCCCTTTGGTATGTAGCACTGCTTTCTCTGGGGCAGCCTGAGCTGTGAAGAAAACATGTTTACTCTTGGGACCATCTGTAGGTGCTAAGTCCTGCAGTCCCCAGTGACCTGTCCTCCCTGGCAACTAACCTCTTTGGCTGCAGGAACAGCTGTTCTTTCTGGCAGGGTTCCTATGGTGACGTTTGCGCATCTCTTGGGGACCAGGCCAGGGGTTGTTCTGAGCAGGGCCAATTGAAAAGGCTTGGTTCACTTGAGTAGACAGAGAGATTGGCCTTTATTTTTTGAGTCAGGCTCTCACTCTAGGCTGGAATGCAGAGGCATGATCATGGCTCACTGCAGCTTCAACCTCCAAGGTTCAGGTGATCCCTCTGCTTCAGCTTCCTGAGTTGCTAGGACTACAGGTGCGTACCACCACACCCAGCTAATTTTTTTTTAAAGTAGAGACCAGGTCTCACTATGTTGCCCAAGCTAGTCTTGAACTCCTGGGCTCAAGCAATCTTCCTGCCTTGGCCTCCCAAAGAGCTGGGATTACAGGCATGAGCCACTGTGCCCTGCTGAGACTGGCCTTTACATGTGATGAAATGATGTCTGGAGACAGAGGAAGAAAATGGAAGCTGTATCTAGTTTTCCCAGCCTCCATTATACTGCCATACTACTTTTCAATAAATGTTGAGCACCTACTGTGTGCATGATGTCATGCATAGCATAGATACTCGATATGATATCCCTCAGGTTATCTACCTTACTCAAAGCCCAGGCCTGGAAATGGCAGGCCTGTGTGTGTGTGTGTGTGTGTGTGTGTGTGTGTGTGTGTGTGTGTATTGACTGCCTATCCCTGTCTCTCTGCTGCAGGCTTCAGTATTCTGGTCCATCTCTTATTACTCCTCTCCCTTCGCCTTCTTCTACTTGTACAGGAAAGGTCAGTGTGGTTTCAAAGGTGGCGGGGCAGGAAATGGGCAGGTTGTTGGCAGATGAGCCAGCTCCCTAAAGAGGAAAGGGGACCTGTGAGGATGGCTTGGCTTCCCTCTTCATCAGGCATCTTCTTCCCCTTAGGGTGTGGCTGTTCCAAAGAGAGGGTGTGGGGTGGAGGTTGGGGTTGAGCTGGGAAGAGGAACTGCTAGGCACCTTGGAGAGTGTCTCATATCATTCCTCTCCCCTCTCAGGTTACTTGAGTTTGTCCAAAGTGGTGCCGTTTTCTCACTATGCTGGAACATTGCTGCTACTACTGGCAGGCGTGGCCTGCCTCCGAGGTAGGTGGAGAGGGAGCCTGGTGTGAATCTATCCATCATTGTCACTGGGTAAATTATAAGTACCTTCTGCAAACACAGTTTGGTGCTGGACCCTGAGATGGAATAATTGAGAATGGTTTAAAGCATGATCTTTTCCTTAAAAGGTCATAAATAAGAAAAAATAACTAACTGAAGAGTTTTCTATTATCTACAAAAGATGCATATACCCTACAGCAATTCTACACACACACACACACACACACACACACACACACACACACACACACACACACGAGAAACCTCTGCACATGTATAAACAATATATACGAGGCCAGGCGTAGTGGCTCGCGCCTATAATTCCAGCACTTTGGGAGGTGAGAGGATTGCCTGAACCTGCAGGTTCAAGACCAGCCTGGGCAACTTGGCAAGACCTCATCTCTACAATAAATCAAAAAATTACCCAGCCATGGTGGTGCATGCCTGTATTTCCAGCTACTTGGAATGCTGAGTCGGAAGGATCAACTGAGCACAGCAGATCGAGGCCGCAGAGGCCAGGAGTGTGCTACTGCCCTCCAACCATGTGATTATCACCCAAGTCATGAAAGAGAACAAAGCTACCTCCCACCAAGTCTCTTCCACCTGTACTTCCCCACCCTAGATAATCACTTTCCTGACTTTTTTTTTTTTTTTTTGAGTTGGAGTCTCACTCTGTCACCCAGACTGGAGTGCAGTGGCTGCTCCTGGCCACCGCAACCTTGACCTGCCAGGCTCCGGTGATCCTTCCGCCTCAGCCTTCTGAGTAGCCGGAACTACAGATGCGCGCTACCACGCCCGGCTAATTTTTTTTTGATTTATTGTAGAGATGAGGTCTCGCCAAGTTGTCCAGGCGGGTCTCAAACACGCGGGCTCAGGCAGTCTACTCACCTCAGCCTCTCAAAGGCGCGGGATTACAGGCTGAGCCACCGAGGCGGCACTTTCCTGACTTTCAAGATAACCATGCCCTTGTTTTCCTTAGTATTTTACCTCATACGTTTGCATCACCTCCCCCGCCCCCACCCTGAGTCAGGAATCTCACTCTGTCACCAAGCTAGACTGCAGTGGCATGCTCATGGCCACCGCAGCCTCAAACTGCTGGGCTCAGGCGGTCCTTTGGGCTCAGGCGATCCTTCCACCTCAGCCATCACGCCCAGCTAATTTTCTTGATTTATTTTAGAGATGAGGTCTATCAAGTTTCCCAGGCTGGTCTCGAACCCATGGGCTCAGGCAATCCTCTCACTTTGGCTTCCCAAAGTGCTGAGATTATAGACGTGGGTCACTGCACCTGGCCTCCATCACCTTTTGAACTTTCTTTGTGTGTGTGTGTGTGTGTGTGTGTGTGTGTGTGAGTCTTACTCTGTCACCCAGGCTGGAGCCCAGTGGCACAGTCATGGCTACCATAGCCTTGACCTGCTGGGCTCAGGCGATCCTTCTGCCTCAATCTTCCAAGTCACTGGAACTACAGGCACATACCATGCCCAGCCAATTTTTAAAATTTATTGTAGACGTGATGTCTTGCCAAGTTACTCAGGCTATCCTCAAACCCCTAGGCTCAGGCAATCTTCCTGCCTCCACCTCCCAAAGTGTTGATATTACAGGCATGAGCCACTGTGCCTGATCTGAACTTTCTATAAATGAAAAGATACTGTATCACTTATTTTGCAGTCACCTTCTTCCATTTAACACTATATTTGTAAGATTTATCTGTGTCATTGAGTATAACTATAGGTTGTTCATTTGAATTGCTGTATAATGTTCTGCTGAATGACTATAGAACGGCTGGGCTTGGTGGCTCAGCCTGTAATCCCAGCACTTTGGGAGGCCGAGGTGAGTGGATTGCCTGAGCCCATGGGTTCGAGACCCGCCTGGGCAACTTGGTGAGACCTCATCTCTACAATAAATCAAAAATTAGTTGGGTGTGGTAGCGTGCGCCTATAGTTCCAGCTACTTGGAAGGCTGAGGTGGAAGGATCGCAGGAGCACAGCAGGTCGAGGCTGTGGTGGCCGGGAGCGGCCACTACACTCCAGTCTAGGTGACAGAGTGAGACTCCAACTCAAAAAACAAAACTAAACAAAAAAACAAACAGAAAGACTATAGAACATATATTTATCCATCCTACACTTTATGGCCACTGGAGCTGTTTCCAGCTTAGAATTACTACAAACGATGTTGGATGCTGTATTCTTGTACATATATATATATTTTTTAGTTGGAGTGTCACTCTGTTGCCCAGGCTAGAGTGCAGTGGCATGCTCATGGCCACCATAGCCTCAACCTGCTGGGCTCAGGCGATACTTCCGCCTCAGCCTTCCAAGTAGCTGGAACTACAGGCCTGCGCCACCACACCCAGCTAGTTTTTTACTTATCATAGAGATGAGCTCTCGTTAAGTTGCCCAGGCTGGTCTCAAACCCACTCGTGGGCTCAGGCAGTCCTCTCACCTCAGCCTCCCAAAGTGCTGGGATTACAGGCTTGAGCCACCGTGCCCAGCTGCTGCTTTGTATTTTTTTTTTTTTTTGAGTTGGAGTCTCACTCTGTTGCCCAGACTGGAGTGCAGTGGCATGCTCCTGGCCACTGCAGCCTTGACCTGTTGGGCTTAGGAGATCCTTCTGCCTCAGCCTTCCAAGTAGCTGGAACTACAGGCATGTGCCACATGCCCGGCTAATTTTTTGATTTACTGTAGAGATGAGGTCTCACCAAGTTGCCCAGGCTGGTCTCGAACCCATGGGCTCAGGCAATCCTCTCACCTCAGCCTCCCAAAGCGCTTGGATTATAGCTGTGAGCCACAGTGCCCAGCTTTGCTTTTTATTATTTAAACTGAATGAAAATTTTTTTTTTGAGTCGGAGTCTCACTGTCCCCCAGGCTGGAGTGCAGTGGCACGCTCATGGCTGCCACAGAATCAACCTGCTGGGCTCAAGTGATCCTTCCACCTCAGCCTTCCAAGTAGCTGGAACTACAGGCATGCACCACCATGCCGGGCTAATTTTTTAATTTATTGTAGAGCTGAAGTCTTGCCAGGTTGTCCAGGCTGGTCTTGAACCACTGAACTCAGGCAATCCTCTCACCTCCGCCTCCCAAAGTGCTGGGTTTACAGGCGTGAGTGAATGAATGTTTTATGTACATATGTTTTGTCCCACAGTTTAAAAAGATAAAGAGGTAAAACCAATTATTGATGCGGGGTGAATACATATGATGACAACCAGGTGAGGAGGATGCTTACAGAAGGGGGTGAGGAAGTGGTACTGAATGGCTACAGTTGGATCCAGTCTGGTGAGGACCTTTTGTCTGAGGTGTTCTGCCTCCTGATCTTTGCAGGGTTGGGCTCCCTTCTCAAAGAGCCCTTCCATGACCACCTTGTCTAAAAGTGGCTCCCACTACTCAGTTTTGTCTTAGCTTTTTTTTTTGAGTTGGAGTCTCACTCTGTCGCCCAGACTGGAGTGCAATGGCCGCTCCCGGCCACCGCAGCCTTGCCTGCTGGGCTCCGGCGTTCCTTCTGCCTCAGCCTTCCAAGTAGCTGAAACTATAGGCGCACAGTACCACGCCCGGCTAATTTTTTTGATTTATTGTAGAGATGAGGTCTCACCAAGTTGCCAAGGCGGGTCTCTAACCTGCGGGCTCAGGCAATCCACTCACCTCAGCCTCCCAAAGCACGGGATTATGTCTTAGCTTTTAATTTTATTTATTTATAATTTAGAAAAAAATATAGAAGAGCCCAAAGAACAAAACATCAAAAAGAACTAACATGCTTGTTTTGTGATAATTGTGACCTTTTGTCAATAAAATACTAAAACATTACAGATACAGTTGGAGTCCCACTTGAATCCTCCTAGTTCCATCTTCCTTTCCCCTGAAGTAACCATTGTCATTTGGTGTGGTTTTTTATCTTCTGGTCTATATTTTTATTTTAATTTTAAAAAATTTATTTTTTTTCCCTGTCCTCCGACCTATATCTTTATACTTTTATGAAATATGTATACCTCATTTCATGAAATCTAAGCTGCCATCAATTGTAAAATGTATATTAATTTAAGAGTTTTCCAGGGATTAGAAAAATGCATCTTAGACTCTATGAAATATGGTATCTACAAACAATATATAGTATTATTTTGTGCATCTATATTTTTGGCATACATGGCATCACTTCATACAACTTCTGCAGCTTACTTCATTCTCTCTTTTTTTGGAGGACTGTCCTGGATGATACGTAGAGTTCTAGTTCATTCTGGTTTTCTTTTCTCTTTTTTTTTTCCTTGAGTTAGAATCTCACTCTGTCACCCAGGCTGGAGTGCAGTGACATGCTCACGCTCATGGCTACTGTAGCCTCTACCTGCTGGGCTTAAGCGATCCTTCTGCCTCAGCCTTCCAAGTAGCTGGAACTACAGGCCACCATGCCCGGCTAATTTTTTAATCTATTGTAGGGATGATGTCTCTCCAAGTTGCCTAGGCTGGTCTCAGGCAGTCCTCTTACCTCAGCCTCCCGAAGTGCTAGGATTATAGGTGTGAACCACCGCACCCAGCCTGGTTTTATTTTCTTTGTAGCATTTATCCCTCTCTAAAATTTTCTTGTTTACTTTTTTGGTGTCTTCCCCATTCCCACCCAACCCCCAACCAGAATGCCAGCTCTCTGAGGGCTGGGAGCTGTGTACCTCATTTCCTGTTGTGTCTCCCATGTATAGCATGGTGCTGGCAGACATCTGCCAAGTTCATGAGGACAGAAGTCAGGGTTTGAGACGCCTCAGCAGTGAAGGGAGAATGAATGTAATCACTGAGGGTTTGAGTGAAGAGAGAAAAGGGTCAGCAGTGAGAATTGCTTCTGTTTCAGGGAAGGAAGGAGAAAGCAGGAGAGGAGCAGTACAGAATAGGAAGGAGGCAAGGGTGGGCCCAGGGAGCAGAGGAAAGAGGAATCTGGAGAGCCAGGAAGAAGGCTGAGTGGTGCAGCTGAAGGGAATGAGGACGGTACTGGGATTCAGTGAGGAGATGATTATGGTCAAGAGCAAAAGACAGTTGGGCTCGGTGGCTCCGCCTGTAATCCCAGCGCTTTGGGAGGCCGAGGTGAGTGAATTGCCTGGGCCCGCGGGTTTGAGAACTGCCTGGGCAACTTGGCAAGACCTCATCTCTGCAATAAATCAAAAATTAGCCGGGCGTGGTAGCGTGCGCCTGTAGTTCCAGCAACTTGGAAGGCTGAGGCGGAAGGATTGCTGGAGCCCAGCAGGTCGAGGCTGCGGTGGCCAGGAGCGGCCACTGCACTCCAGTCTGGGTGACAGAGTGAGACTCCAACTCAAAAAAAAAAAAAAAAAGAGCAAAAGACAATGAAGCCTGCCAGCAAGGGGTTAAAATATGCAGAAAAGAGACAGTAAGCAAGCATCAGAGAAGGTTGGCAGTGACAAGTGGAGAAATCTGATTTTCTTGAGAAAGAATGGCAAGGTTGTGTGACTGTTTTAAGACTGAGGAGAATGAACATTCTGGAAGGTGTAAAGTTGATTGTCTATAAGGAAACAAAGTGAAGAAGCTAGGGAAAGGAAGAATTCTGTAAACAGTTGCTGAATGTGGAAGAAGGAGGTTGGCTCAGGTCTGTTTCTCCACATTCTGTTCCCTCAGTTCCTTTTTCTCTCACTTCTCCCGGGACCTTCTCCTAGCCCAATTATTTCCCTAAAACCTAGGCATCCTGCTTTCCAGTTTTCCTAACACTGTTTCCTGTCCTCTCTCTACCAGGCATTGGCCGCTGGACCAACCCCCAGTACCGGCAGTTCATCACCGTCTTAGAAGCAACACATCGGAACCAGTCTTCAGAAAACAAGGTGAAAGGTTCGAGGAAAAGTGCCAGCCAGGTCCCCCGCCCGCAGAACATAAGGCACTGGCTTCTGCCAGGAGGAGGAGATGTGTTTCGACACCCACCATACTGGGTGTTTGCACATTGCTGTATCCTTTTTCCCCTCCATAAGTGAACTGCCCACCTGAGAAATTTTTTCCCTCCTACCACTTCTAATGGAGTATTCTGCTAGAATAGTCCCCCATCCCACCCTCCACCTGTAATAATTAGCTACAGCGTTTCTTAGAAGGGAGCTTTTTTCTCTATCATAGCAACTCAGTTCTGTAAAGATTTATTTTTGTTGTGTGCATTGGACACCATGCTGGGATTGGGCTTGTTTGGGAAGGGGACAAGATAGACAGGTATGTCCACTCCTTTGCCCAGAAGTACAGTGTGGTGCTAGGAGGAAGAAAAGCCAGGGCAGAGTGTCCTGGGAGTTATGCCAGGCCAGTTGGTGCTTGCGACTATCTTTGAGGAAGGGTTTTGGAACCCCATAAAGCTCTTTCTTGTTAAGAGGGGGTTTCTGGGATCAAACATCTAGGACCACTATCATCACGTTACTGGTTACCCCATACCGCCATTTATGGAGCTTTATATAATGTTTTTTGTTTTTTGTTTTTTTTGAGTTGGAGTCTCACTCTGTCGCCCAGACTGGAGTGCAGTGGCCGCTTCCGGCCACTGCAGCCTCGACCTGCTGGGCTCCGGCGATCCTTCTGCCTCAGCCTTCTAAGTAGCCGGAATTACAGGCATGCGCTACCACGCCTGGCTGATTTTTTTGACTTATTGTAGAGATAAGGTCTCGCTGCCCAGGTGGGTCTCAAACCCACGGGCTCAGGCAATCCACTCACCTCAGCCTCCCAAAGGCGCGGGATTACAGGCTGAGCCACCGAGCCTGGCTGAGCTTTGTATAATGATGCTTTGTACCATGCTGCTGTCTGAGACATTTTCCATAAGCCCTTTCTAGTCCTCACAACAACCACATGAGGTGGCATTATTACCCTCATTTGTACATCTGAGGAAACTGAGGCAAAAAGAGGTTAAGTGACCCATTTGGAGTCACAGAGCAAAAAAGTAGCTGAGTCCAGATTTGAGAGCAGATCTGAGCAAACCTTACCTGAAATGTGCTTTTCTTCATTTTATTTTGTTTTGCCATTTACCTTTTCGTATAATTTTTCTTTAAAAAGCATTTAAAAAAATAGAGACAGGTTCTCACTAAGTGGCCCAGGCTGATCTCTTGACCCCAAGTGATCCTCCTACCTCAGCCTCCCAAAGTGCTGGGATTACAGGCATGAACCACCCACCACGCCTGGCCACCTTTTTGTAGAATTTTTCTATTGCTGTCTCTTAGTCAAGTTATTTTTGAAATGTCAAAAAATTTCTGTGACAGAAAATAAAAACCAGTCCTCAAAATAGAGTCTTGGGAGCTCTGGGGGTGGGAAAGGGAATATAGTTGAGTGTTAGGACACAGCTCTTACTGCCCTCAAAAAGCATGTGGACTGACTCAGTGGGGTGACTAGAGGCACAGATGGTCTAGAGGGCAGCACTGGCCCATGGCTGCAGGAATTAAGGGAAGGGAGGTGGTTGTGAGGACAGAAGAGTCAGAGAGAACTTCACTCACGAGGTGGCCCCAGGTGCAAAGGAGCCCACTGTGGGTGTGACTTTCTTCCTCTCTCTCACTCAACCTTGGGACTGTCAGTTTGATCTGCTGGGAGATTTCTGAGCTTCTAAGATAGCAGCATGTAAAGGTCCTAGGTGGGGAAGAGAGCGTGACCAGCCAGCAAGCCGCTCAGCCTGTCAATCTTCAGCCACCCTTTCTGGGGGTGGGTCGGTCTTAGATTTTTGTAAAAGCAAAGTGTTAGGTTCCTACTTGGAAGAGGGCAGACAGAGCAGTCCTGATACCCGATGGGGCACACTGTCTGCCCGATTTCCTGGTCCTGCTAAGAGTTTTCCATCTGAGAACCTCTACTTAGTCTCCCCATGTTGCCAAGGGTGTTGAGGATGGATAGGTGAGCCGCTCCTCAGTTCTCATTTCCTCTTTTCCTCCCCTCCTTTTTCACTCCCTGCCCACCACAGAGGCAGCTTGCCAACTACAATTTTGACTTCAGGAGCTGGCCCATCAACTTCCACTGGGAAGAACCCAGCAGCCGGTGAGGCTCCAGATCTTTTGCTCTATCCCTGCCCTTGGACCATCCCAGATAATTCCTGCCCTTCCCTGTCCCCCTGTCTCCACCCCTCTCAGGTCCCAGTGCCTACCCTCTAGCACCATTTCCTTGTTCCTAGACCCCCACTGTCCACCGGGCCTCAGGTGTACAGCTTGCTGCTCCTGACCCCATCCTCCCCTGCATCTTTTCCTTCCTCAGGAAGGAGTCCCGAGGGGGCCCTTCCCGCCATGGCGTGGCCCTGCTTCGCCCAGAGCCCCTGCACCGGGGGACAGCAGACACCCTCCTCAACCGGGTTAAGAAGCTGCCTTGTCAGATCACCAGGTGGGAAACGGCAGAGAGGAGGGGCCAGCTGGGGTAGAAGGGACATAGAGCAAGGGTTCTGGGACTGGGCACTCCATTGTAAAATTGCTGTCATTGATTGGGTCTGGTTCTGTTTGCTTTGTATGTATCAATTGTGGCAAAGTAGCTTTTATCAACATTTATGTGTGGAGAAAAGAGGCTTAGAGAGGTCCCAAGTCTCACGGGGAGTAAATGGAGAACTGGGATATGAATATGCAGAAGCTCCTTCAGTGTGACTGAGAGGGAGCAGTGGGTTGGGGTTTGGAAGGACACACAAACCTGTAGCTGGAGGAGGCTGTGGTGGCAGCTGTGTGCCCATCCTGGCTCCTCTGCTCTGTGATTGTTCTACCTTGGCCCCTCTGTGCCTCAGTTTCTGTGTCTGTGAATAACCAGCCTTACAGGGTTGCTGAGAATAAGTAGGGTAACATTCTGAAGGGCTCCTACCTTGCCCCGATGCCTGAGAGCACATGGTAAGGCCCAAATAAAGCTCAGTCGTGGGTACTGATGATGTCAGAAGCAACAGAAATAACCATTTATATATTCCAGTGGAGCAGACACTGGGAATTTTCTATTGCTGGGAGTTAGGAGGAAGCAGGTTCTAGAATACTAAGGAAGGGGTGGACTTAGTGGTTGGTTGTTGACGGTGTGCTGATTTGTCAGGGGGCCAAGTCACATTTGAGGTTTTAAATTATAACCACCCTTTTTTAAAGTATTATTTATTTGGGGACTTTTAATATGTTATATTTATATATTAATGGAATCATTTTATAATAACTTTTCTTTTACTTATTGAATATAGAAAGTATCTCATTAAACTCTCAGAATTATATATATGTAGTATATGTATATACTTGGCCATAATATAAAATGTATATCTTACAAAGCTTGCATTAAAAAAAAAAAAAGCCAGACTCGGTGGCTTAGCCTGTAATCCCAGCAATTTGGGAGGCCAAGGCAAGTGGATTGCCTGAGCCTGCGGGTTCGAGACCTGCCCGGGCAACTTGGCAAGACCTCGTCTCTACAATAAGTCAAAAATTAGCCAGGCGTGATGGTGCACACCTGTAGTTCTGGCTACTTGGAAGGCTGAGGCAGAAGGATTGCACATACCCAGCAGGTCGAGGTTGCGGTGGCCAGAAGCGTGCCTCTGCACTCCAGTCTGGACGACAGAGTGAGACTCCAACTCAAAAACAAACAAACAAACAAACAAAAAAAAACTTGAAAAATACCAGCCTGGTACATATATTATTTCATTAAGTCCTGAAAGAGGAAAGCAAAGCTGCGAAGGTCAGGGGTGAGGCAGGCCCCAGAGTCTGAGTGCTAGAGCTGAGATGGTCCCCAGCATGGTTCCCGGGCCCCGCTGGGGTTCAGGATTTGTTAACCTATGTTCCCCACAGCTACCTGGTGGCGCACACCCTGGGGCGCCGGATGCTGTATCCGGGCTCTGTGTACCTGCTTCAGAAGGCCCTCATGCCTGTACTACTGCAGGGCCAGGCCCGACTGGTGGAAGAGGTGAGGCTTCCCTGCCCGCCCATCCCCCTGCCCTTCCCCCACAGGGTTGTGGCCTCCTGCCCCTCTCAACCTAGCTGATGCCTCTCCCCCACTCAGTGTAACGGGCGCCGGGCAAAGCTGCTGGCCTGTGATGGAAACGAGATTGACACCATGTTTGTGGACCGGCGGGGGACTGCTGAGCCCCAGGGACAGAAGCTGGTGAGAGGGAGCAGGGAGCCCAAAGGTGGAACGTGAGGAAGGCAGTTCTGGGGAACCCCGGCCCTACAGCACTTTTGTGAAGAAAACACAACTGGGGATAACCCCAGCTCCACCCTAAAGACCTCTTAATATAGGAGAATCCTGATAGGAAAATAGATGAAAAAATAGGAGTTGACGTTCAAGGACCAAAAAATAATATCCATAAAGTCACCACTTAGCACTTACCACATGCAAGGCATATATTAAACTTCACAACAATTCTGTGAGATGGGTACTATTTATATTAGCCCATTTTACAGGCGATGAAACTGAGGCACAGAAAAACTTTCCCATATCACACAGTTAATTAGTGGTAGGGCTGTTTTGAACCCAGGCAGCCTGGCACCAAAGTCTCCAAAGTGTTTCCACGAAGCAGCCCAGGGAAGTGCACCAAGCTAGGGCTGGGTTCTAGTCCTAGCTCTGATTGTCTGCTATGAGACCTCATGCAAGTCCCACCGTCGTGGGCTTCAGCTTCAAGCACCATGGTATTAGAGACTGAAGCCCAGAGAGGGAGAGGGAAAGGAGTTGCCATACCACACAATAGAAACTTGCAGAAAAACAAATGAAAAACTATAAAGGAAAAACAAATCCATGATCCCATTCCTGAGAGATGTCTGCCTGGTGGTCTTCTAGGGGAAAACAGACACTGGCTGGGCATTGTGGCTCACGCCTATAATCCCAGCACCTTGGGAAGCCGAGGTGAGAGGTTGCCTGAGCCCACAGGTTCGAGACCAGCCTGGGCAATTTGGTGAGACCTCTTCTCTACAGTAAATAAAAAAATTAGCCAGGCGTGGTGGCACATGCCTGTAGTTCCAGCTACTTGGAAGGTGGAAGGATCACCTGAGCCCAGCAGGTCGAGTCTGCGATGGCCATGAGCGTGCCACTGCATTCCAGCCTGGGCGACAGACTGAGACTCCAACTCAAAAAAAAAAAAAAAAAAAAAAAAGAAGATAAAGAAACACAGACACTGTTGGGTAGTTGAACAATTCAACTTGAGTCATCATCTTCTGAGGGCCCAGTTTACTGAGCATTTGCAGTCACTTTGCTTCTCCTCTTAATGGACCTTGTGGACTGTGTTTCCATTCCCCCTTGGAGAGGACAGAAACCTGCCCTTTTCTCTGCCCTGCAAAGCTCTTCACAGGCTGCCCTCCCCGCCCAGAGGAGGGTTTTTAGTCTCAGCTTGGCTCTCCCTCAACTCTTCCTTCCTGTCTCCTTCTTAGGTGATCTGCTGTGAGGGGAATGCTGGGTTCTATGAGGTGGGCTGTGTCTCCACGCCCCTGGAAGGTAAGCCCATGGCTCAGCTCTCTTACCTCTGCCCCTTGGAATAAAATATCCCCACCTCCCATATTGATCTGACCACCCCTGGTTTCTTTCTGAGTGAGGTTTGAGTCTCCCCTTTTCGGAAAAGTCCACTCCTCATTACACCCCTCGCCTTGTTGTGTCCCTATTATGCTCTTCATTCTATTCCACTGCCCCCCTCAATACATTCCCCACACAGTCACATATGTCTCCCTCTGCTGCTTTAGAACCTTTGGTATCATCTTCCTATTCTAGGAAGTTTAGAGTTATTTGCCTTTGAGCTGGGAGGTCCACCTGCTGTTCCTTCCTCCTGGGCTGCAGAGAGGGGTGTGGACACAAGGTCTCACTCCCTCTTCCTTCTGTGTTACAGCTGGATATTCAGTCCTGGGCTGGAATCATCCAGGCTTTGCTGGAAGCACGGTGAGGCCTTCTCAGGAATCTCTTCCTTTTCCTAAATTTGTCTCTTCTGGTCAGCCACTGGAGGGAGGAAAGGAGGTGTACATTTCTGTGGGGCCTCCCACTACATCCAGGGGCTGGGTGCTGGGAGGCTATGAAGGCCTCACAGTAGGAAGTTGGCAGGAGGGGAGGATGGATCTCATTGCAAATGTCTGTCTTCAGGAAAGAACGGCCCCTCCCGCTACCCTTTTCTTCTACACTTTTTCTGCTTGTTGCAGGTGGCTGCAGGAAGGGTCCACGTTGGGAGGGGCAAGTGGCAGGTGGCAGGTAAGCCAGCCTTTGGTGCTGACCCCCTCCTGTCTTCCCTTTCTCCTGCAGGGGGTGCCTTTCCCACAGAATGAGGCCAATGCCATGGATGTGGTGGTCCAGTTTGCCATCCACCGCCTGGGCTTCCAACCCCAGGACATCATCATCTATGCCTGGTCCATCGGTGGCTTCACTGGTACCAGCCTCCCTCCCATCCCCCACTGTAGACACGTTCATGCCCCCACCCCTACCCAGGAAGGATGGGGAAATGTACTAGTGGCCCTGGAGAGGGGGGTGGAGGCTCCAGGAAGAAGAAGGAGGAAGCAGAATCTCTGAGCAGGCCTGGAAGAAGCTATCCTGTTTGTATACCCTTCACCTTTCCTTCCACTTTTGTGCCCAGTCCTGGGGTGAGAATATCAGGGAAAGTGAATGTTTCCTCCACCTGTTTTAAGTGCACTCCAATGTTCTCTCTCCATCCTCTCCAGATAGTGACCTGGTCAAGTGAAGTGGGAGTTAAGGGAAAAACCAGGGGATAACATAGTAGGGGGGATGGGGTTAGCCCGCAGGGTCAGTGGGACAAGGGGACAGGGGTGGTGGGAGGAGCCCCTGTCATTCCTAATCCTTCTTCCCTGTCCTGGTATCAGCCACGTGGGCAGCTATGTCCTACCCAGACATTAGTGCTGTGATCCTGGATGCCTCTTTTGATGACCTGGTGCCCTTGGCCTTGAAAGTCATGCCAGACAGCTGGAGTGAGTGCCGTCCCAGGTCTGCCCTTCATGGGAAGGGTGGGCTGGAACTGGGAGCTGTTCTAACTGGAAATGGCTTCCTTTTCCACAGGTGGGGAATAGGTTGCCCCATTATTAGAAGCAGGAGGACTTCCCTATCTGAGGCCTTAAGTTTTCTCTCTCCAAGAACAGTGATGACTTTTATGTTGGACAGGGGCTTTGTCTCTGCCATTCCTTCATTTTTCTCTCACTCTAGGGGGCCTGGTGACCAGGACTGTACGGCAGCATCTCAATCTAAACAACGCAGAGCAGCTGTGCAGGTGAGGGCAGGCCACTGTCCAACATCTACACCCCTCACCCATATAGCTCACCCATATAGCTCACCCATACCCCTCACCCGTACAGGTGTTCAAACACTGAAATCAGTACTAAATACAAGTTGGTAATTGGCCACTGCCCCACATCCCCTAAGTGCCCCTGTCACCACCTCAGCTGACCAAACCCTTCTTAGGTTCCCTGGCATCCTGGACCTTCTTTTTTTTTTTTTGAGTTGGAGTCTTACTGTTGCCCAGGCTGGAGTGCAGTGGCACACTCATGGCCACTGCAGTCTTGACCTGCTGGGCTCAGGCAATCCATATACCTCAGCCTTCCAAGTAGCTGGAACTGCAGGCATGCGCTACCATGTCCGGCTAATTTTTTTTATTTACTGTAGAGACGAGGTCTTGCCAAGCTGCCCAGGCTGGTCTCGAACCCCTGAGCTCAGGCAATCCTCTTTTCTCAGCCTCCCAAAGTGCTGGGATTATAGGCTTGTGCCACTGCGCCCCGCAACCCTGGACCTTCTTATGATCTGGTAACCAAAGGGTGAAGGGTTAATTCAGGCCCTGCTGTGGCAGGGGGTAAGAATGCTACCAGTGCAGGGATTGGGGTGGGCCAGTTGTCACCTGTCTTCTTTAGCTCTCTCTCTACTGCTCTGTCCTCTGAAGATACCAGGGCCCTGTGCTGTTGATCCGGAGAACCAAAGATGAGATCATCACCACCACGTGAGTGCCTGGGAATTCTGTGCTCCCTGAATCCCAGAAATGGCAAGGAACTTGCCCCTCCTACCTCTGTCCACCCAGGTTTCCAAGTTTTTCCTCCCCAACCCCCAGCCCCTCCAGGGTACATTCTTCTCATCCCCAGGGTTCCTGAGGACATTATGTCCAACCGAGGCAATGATCTCCTGCTGAAACTCCTGCAGCATCGGTGAGAACCAGGGTGTGTGTGTTCTGGGGGAATAGGGAGGGGAGGGGAGAGAGGTACACATATAAAGACACTGACTCCAGTGCAGGAAGGAAGAAGGAAGGTTCAGAGATGAAGAAATGAAGAAAATTCAGATCTGGGCATGGTGGCTCACTCCTGTTATCCCAGCACTTTGGGAGGTGGAGGCAAGAGGACTGCCTGAGCCCATAGGTTCGAGACTAGCCTGGACAATTTGGCACGACCTCATCTCTACAGTGAATCAAAAAATTAGCTGGGCCTGGTGGTGCATGCCTGTAGTTCCAGCTACTTAAAAGGCTGAAGCAGAAGGATCACCTGAGCCCAGCAGGTCGAGGCTACAGTGGCCATGAGCATGCCACTGCACTCCAGCCTGAGCGATAGAGTGAAGACTCTGACTCAGAAAAGAAAAAAAAAAAGAGAATTCAGTCCTTTCCTGAATGCTCCCCCTGTAGGTATCCCCGTGTGATGGCAGAAGAGGGTCTTCAAGTGGTGAGGCAGTGGTTGGAGGCCTCCTCACAGCTGGAGGAAGGTGAGAAAGGAACCTGGTGAGGCCTTTGGGAGGGGACTCAGCAAGGCCAGGTTGCTAACAGGCCCTCATCTCTCTCCCTGATCAGCCTCAATTTACAGCCGATGGGAGGTGGAAGAGGACTGGTGTCTGTCTGTCCTTCGCTCCTACCAGGCAGAACATGGGCCTGACTTCCCCTGGAGTGTGGGTAAGGAGGCCCTGGGGCAGGAGAGGGGATAAGAAGAGCCTAGGGCTGGGCTTGGTGGCTCAGCCTGTAATTCCGCGCCTTTGGGAGGCTGAGGTGAGTGGATTGCCTGAGCCCGTGGGTTCGAGACCTGCCTGGGCAACTTGGCGAGACCTCATCTCTGCAATAAATAAAAAAAAAACTAGCCGGGCGTGGTAGCGCGCACCTGTAGTTCCAGTTACTTGGAAGGCTGAGGTGGAAGGATCGCCAGAGCCCAGCAGGTCGAGGCTGCGGTGGCCGGGAGTGGCCACTGCACTCCAAGCTGGGCAACAGAGTGAGACTCCAACTCAAAAAAAAAAAAAGAAGAGCCTAGGGGATGAATGCCCAAATGCATGGCCTGTTTTGAGCGCCCCCTTTCCACAGGAGAGGACATGAGTGCAGATGGACGGCAACAGCTGGCTTTGTTTCTGGTGAGCTAAGCAGTGGGAAACGAGGGGTACCTGAATGGTTAGGGCTCACTTACGGGGATTGGGGACAAGGGATACCTTATAAGCATTGGAAGTGGCAGCTTTTATAGAAGGGATGGTGGTGGGTTCAATGGGGGATGTCTGGTGGCTGTTGATCCCTATTCTGCTCTGTACCCCACCTGTGCCACCCCCCTTCCTCAGGCTCGGAAGCATCTGCACAACTTCGAGGCCACTCACTGCACCCCACTCCCGGCTCAGAACTTCCAGATACCCTGGCACCTCTAGAGACCATACTGGGACTGATTCTGGAAGAAAAGGATGGGAGGAGACATGAGAAAGACCCTCTTATTTGTGACTCTGTGTTTATGTTGCTGTTTATAGTTAGTGGAAAGTGGGGGACCATCCCCTTCTGTCCACTCTTCCTCTTGCACGTTTCCCCTCATTCATATGGCAGTACTTAACCTTCTCCAACATACATCCTGCATTAAGTGAATGAATTATTCCTAATAATTATTAAAAAGATATTTTTTCTATAGTCTGGCTAATTATGTGACTTCGCAAGTGTCCGGGGAGCTAGGGGCTAGCAATAGGGAGAGCAGAGATCCCAAAGGGCTGGGCTTTAGGAGACCTCGACTCCGGACAGCCAGTCCAGAGACTCTCACCTCTGTGTTCCCCCAGGCCTTCATCCCTCAACCAAACTGTCCTCATGCAGTGGATCCCTGGGCCTCACCTTTCTCTGGCATGCCTAGTGTTGTCATGCCTAGGCAGCCTCCCTGGCCCTTCCTTCATTCTTCCTCAGTTCTTCCTGCATACAACCGCCTCAGAAGCCTGTTGGCTTCTCCTACTCACAACTCATTGTTTATTTTTATTTATTGTACAGATGAGGTCTTGCCAAGTTGCCCAGGCTGGTCTTAAACCTGCAGTCTCAGGCAATCCTCTCACCTCGGCCTCCCAAAGTGCTGGGATTATAGGCCTGAGCCGTAGCCCAGCCCCACCTCATTGTTTACAAAGCACTTTCTAGTATCTGATTTCACCTACTCAGCCCCTCCACTGATTTCCACGTCCAGCCTGCATTGTGTCACCAGCAGTACCCCCAATTTTCCTTGCTCAGCTCTTGTTATCCCCATAGGGAGTAAGGAACGTCTTGCTCCCTGTGTTTTATGCAGCAAGCCCTGCGCACCATCCCTGCCATGTCATCAAGTCTCCTCACAGCCTTTTTGCAGTTCAACAGCAGGGCTTGCCAGAGACTGGGGCCGGGCGCTGAGGACTCATGATCTCCCAGAGCCAAACTTTGCCATTTGGACAGCTCTGTTAGAGGAAAATGCTTAGGTTGAACCTGAGGAAATTGGTTCTTCATAACTTCCACGCTGTTTTTAATCCTTGGACCTTGTGAAACTGAATTAGTCCCTCTTCTACCCATCTGTTTGTTGCCTGGCCACTTTCTTCATTGGAAACTTCTCTTAGGTTTACCATCCTGGGCCTGTTATTTTGAGAAAGATGCTATCATGGGCAACAATGTTCGGGTGTCCTAGATACAGCCTCTGGCTAATTTCTGTGGCTCCTTCAACACTAGTACATGAAGCTCCTCTATAATCCTGGGGGCAGAGGCTGTGTCTGTCCCAATCAGCTCAGCAGCTCTATGGGAAGGCATACTGAGTTTCTACTGGAGAGAGAGATCTGAGACTTATCAGTTGATGTGACACCTGAAATTTGGGGTTAGAAGAGGGGAGGTAGCTGGGTGTGGTGGCTCACGCCCGTAATCCCAACACTTGGGAGGTGGAAACAAGAGGATTGTCTTGAGTCCAGGGGTTCGAGACAAGCCTAGGCAACTTGGCAAGACCCTGTCTCTACAATAAATCAAAAAATTAGCCAGGCGTGGTGGCATGCGCTTGTAATTCCAGCTACTTGGAAGGCTGAGGCAGAAGGATCGCCTGAACTCAACAAGTCGATGCTGTGGTTGCCATGAACATGCCACTGCACTCCAGTTTGAGCAAGACCCCTACTCAAAAAAAGGGGGGGTGACTACAGCTCCGGAATATTCTACTTTTAGCAAACAGCAGGTGGTGAGCTGATGTTGGTGCCCCTTTCCCCTGTCCTATTCTGGGGGAAATAGGGTGAAAAGTGTAGAACACAAAACTCTGGGGCCAGCTGCATGGTTCTGAACCTCACCATCCTAGATCCAACAGGACAGTTAATCCCCTGGAAACTAAGTTTTTGTTCTGCCAAGGGAAACTCCTTAAATGCAAATAGGGTCCAGTCCCACACCCTAGAGACAAAGGACTCCCCCTCCCTCCCTGGCCATGGCCATTAGGGACTCCGGTGACTGGTGCCTACTGCTGCTTTCCCCGCATGTCCTGTAGAGAGAACAGTGGATGTCCTGTGAGGCTCTTGGATACCTGAAGTGGGTGGGGAGAGGGAGGCTCCACATGTGAATTCTGGACTACCCCACCCGGGGTCTCAGAGCAGATTACTCCCCACCCAATAAGGCTCAGAGCAGCTGTGTTTGCTTTGCCAGCCACCCCCTACCCTGGGGTGGGTACAGCGCCCCCCCCCGTCCACTCCTCACCCTATTAGCAAAGTTCCAGCAGTCCTACGGGATGATCAGCGAAGAGGCAGACCCCACAGCGACTGGGGCTCTAGACCCTGCCATACTGGACACCAGGTGAGGCCTGAACGCCTAGGCACTCTGAGGAGATGGGCAAACAGAGAGAAGACAGAGACTAGGGAAAGCGGAAGTTACATCCTAGACAGGAAACTTGGGAAGAAGAGGTGGTCTCGGGTTGGGCCGGGCCTTCCTTGTCCCACCAAGTTTCACTGACCCAGGCTCCGCCCTTCGCTGCTGCCAGTAAGAGATGCTCCACTCCGCCCTGGGCTACGTGTTTGAGTTGAGGGTTTGCTCCGCCCCTAGGAGGGGCACGTATTTCCCCGCACAGCTGCCACTAGTGAGGGCCTCGGAAGTGGAGGACCCAGGCTTCAGGGATAACCAGATGCCCATCCATCCATCCAACTAACACGCCATCCCTCAGGAACAATTAATTCATTTTTCATTGTTTATATTTAGGTTAAAGACGTTCCCTCTAGTTTCTCTCCAGAAGGATGTCTGTCTCGGGGCGCTCCCGCAACAGAGCTCGGCTTTTGCCCGGTGGATCTTCCACAGCCCCGCCCCTCGTTTGCCTCGCCCAGTTCCTCTGTGGCGTTCTGTGCTCGGGTCCTACTCCTTAGCTTCGTCTCTGGGCTGCTTATCCTTAGTAACCCTTGTCCACACTGGCGTGGATACTATCATCCGTTGCTGTCACCATGGCGATTGTGGCAACGCCCCGCCTCTTCTTCCCAGGAGCGCCTCCACGGAACCCCTCAACATGGAAACGAACCCTCGGGGCTCTTAGTGGGCCCTGGCCTCGGCCAGCCACGTGGAAACGGCAGAATCAGTGACTCGGCGGCCACGCCCCCTCCGAAGAAGGTCCCACCCACGCCCCCTCCGAAGAAAGTCCCACCCGGCCCTACACTTCTCCGAAGTGCTACGGGTGTCTTGCCCCCGGCTACCCTCAGAGTCCACGGTCGCTGTGACTCCACCGCAAGCCCTCCTGCACCTCTCAGGGCAACCTCCCCGAGAGCCCACCCTCAGCCTCAGCCTCACACAGCCCCAGTCCTTGGCTTGTTAGTTGCGCTTACATTCAAGGGAGGGGTTCAGAGGGCGCAGTGAGGTTGCCTCCTGCTTCCCCTTTGCCCTCTTGGCTTCAAGAGGAGAGGCCTTGCTCTCTGATTCTTTTTTTCTGTGCACTCATTCATCGAACAGACGTTTATGTTGGTGTCAGCCACTTTTTCCCAGTTCTCCGTTACTCTCACTGTTCCCCCAATACAATTTTTATAAAAAAATTATTGTAGAAACGAGGTCTCGCCAAGTTTTCCAGGCGGGTCTCGAACCCTCGGGCTCATGCAATCCACTCGCCTCGGCCTCCCAAAGTGCTGGGATTACAGGCTGAGCCACCGAGTCCGGCCCCAATACAATTTTAAATTTTCATTCGTTCCAAGGCTGGGGGAGCGCACAGTGGAGTGCGTTTTCCCTATTGTTTCTTCCTTCCAGTCTTTCCTGGCTGGCGGATCCCGTCGGTTTCTTCCCGTCGGTTTCTTCCCGTCTTTCCCGCATCACTCCAAAACAGGACGATTCTTGGATAGTCCGGGCAGGAGGAGGGACCCCGATTTCAGGGCCCCGTTCCGAACCTCCGGGTGGGAAGCTGCAGCAGGTGATGTAGTTCCTGGATACCGGGGACATCCCATAGCCCAGTGGCCCTAAAAGTAAAAGCCCCAAGTCTCTCAGAGCTTGACTGAGCTGTGAGGTGAGGACCGCGCCGACCAGGTGCGGGAGCCCAGCGGGTCCCCGGCGGAAGCAATGGGCAGGCGCCTGGGGCTGTGCAGCGCCACCTCCCGGGGAAGCCGCGTCGGGCTCCGGGTGTCCGCGGGGGCCGGCTTGGGTACCCACGCGCGGCTGGCGCTTCCTGGGTTTCTTCCCAGACGCCGGGCGGAGAGCAGAGCTTGGGCAGGGGCCGCCCCCGCGCCCTCTGCGCGCTCTGAGGTGCAGTCAGGCGCGGAGAGCGGACGCGGAGTGCCAGACCCTGTGGGCGCCGGAGATCGGACCCACTGACCTACAGCTGAACTTGGCGGGCAGGACACTCGAGGATAGGGTGGGGAAAGGCGCTGGGTTCTGAGTACCGGATCCGGGTGTCCTCATTTTTGGAAGACTAACAGTACCACATCTTTCCCATCTTGGAAAATGGTACCAGCAATCATCCCTTTCTCAAGCCTACTCGTTCTGCTCACCCCGCATTCAATCTGACCCCAAATCTGCCCAGTTTTCCTTCTAAATACTCTTACCAGATTCTTTCCCCTCGGCGCCTGTCCCTGACTCCCTTCTGCGAGACCATTCTGCCATCTTGTGACTGGACACAAGAATAGCTTCCTACCTTCCGACCTGCGTTCAACCCCCATCCGATGTGCAGCCACAGAGATCTTTTACAAACAGAAATTTGATCAAGTTACTCCTCTGAAATCCCTTTGGTCAATGGTTTCACTGTCCAGTTGCTCCTGGCAGCACTCCCCACCCCATCACTGCTTGTTGACTTGTCTCCCCCACTAGACTCTGCCCTGTGAGTTTGTACACTGTTGTATCCCCAACACCTGATGCAGTGATTCAATAAACGTGCCAAATGAATATGAAAGAATGTACCTCCTCTCATTACCCTGTTGCTGAGTCCCTGCTCCCACACCAGGAGGATACCATGTCTCATAGTGGCTGCAGATGAGGACACTCTGTCCCTCTGGCTGGTTTGGCACTGATTTCCACCCGGATACTTCTCCTTCCTCTTGGCCAACCTCTTCTACCATATAAGCCCAGATTGGAGGCCAGTGGACAGTCATGCATTTTATGGCAGGCCCTGCAAGGAGCTTGGGTCTGGGGCCCCTGGGCCTCCACAGCATCCTCCAAGCCCTGTACATGGTTGCCTTAATTGTGCTGGTCATGATGAGCTTGGTGTTTGGTAAGTATCTTCAAGGGATCAGAGGGTCTCCTGGCCTGCTAGATGAAGAAACCGACCGACACCAAGTGTCTGGGTACATCTGCCCCTGACACCTGACAGTTCAGGTAAACTCAGGCAGGAGGAGCAATGGGATGGGTGAGAAAATGCCTGGGGGCTGCTAATGGGCTGATGTTCACCCTAAGGGAGATCCTTTCTTTTTTTTTGGAGTCTCACTCTGTCACCCAGGCTGGAGTGCAATGACAGGCATCCTCACGGCCACTGCAGCCTTGACCTGCTGGGCTCAGGTGATCCTTCCTCCTCAGTCTTCCAAGTAGCTGGAACTACAGGTGTGTGCCACCACACCTAGCTAATTTTTTAATTTATTGTAGAGGAAAGGTCTCACCAAGTTGCCCAGGCTCGTCTTGAAACCCTGGGCTCAGGCAATCCTCTCACCTCAGCCTCCCAAATTGCTGGGATTACAGGTGTGAGCCACCATACCTGGCTCCCTAAGGGAGGTTTCTAGTGACTATCCTAGGGTGGTCTTACTCAACAGCAGTGACCTGAATGGAAATACTGAAGGAATCCTCTCCATATCTGAAGAACAAACAGAATAGAGAGGGTTGGCAGCACTTTGAGAGGCTGGGGTAGGATTTCTTGAGCCCACAAGTCCAAGACCAGCCTAAGCAACATAGCAAGACCCTGTCTCTACAAAAAAATACAATAACAACAACAAAAAATTAACCAGGCGTGGTGATGGGCACTTGGGTGGCTGAGGCTGGAACCTGAGTCCATGAGTTTGAGGCTGCAGTGAACCACAATCTTGCCACTACACTCCAGCCTGGGCAACACAGTGAGACCCTGACTCTATACAAAATACAAAAAATAAAAAGAATAGAGGGTTGGGGAACATTCCAGATGAGAGAACCAGAATCCACAGAGTAGAACAAGACTGAATCCAGTCTGTCAGCTTTCTCACTTGGCTACAAATCACCATCTACAGAGAAACAGGATTCAAAATGTTCGCTTATAATTTGCCTCTGCCTTACACCAAGTGCTCTGCTGGGTTTGGGGACTCAATGTGTGGCCCAGGCCTAGGACCAGAGGAAGAAGGAGACGTATATGCAAGTAGTTGGGGAGGGAAGCAGAGAATGGGGGCTTTGGTGGACAAAGTTTTTATTTTTATTTTTTTATTTTATTTTATTTTATTTTTTTGAGTTGGAGTCTCACTCGGTTGCCCAGACTGGAATGCAGTGGCTGCTCCCGGCCACCGCAGCCTCGCCTGCTAGGCTCCGGCGATCCTTCCGCCTCAGCCTTCCAAGTAGCCGGAATTACAGGCATGCACTACCATGCCCGGCTGATTTTTTTATTTTATTGTAGAGATGAGGTCTCGCTGCCCAGGCGGGTCTCGAACCCGCGGGCTCATGCAATCCACTCACTTCAGCCTCCCAAAGGCGCGGGATTACAGGCTGAGCCACCGAGCCCGGCTTTTTTTTTTATTAAACATATTTTTTATTATAAAATTGTGGGGTACAGTTAAGGGTTAGGTATACAAATGTGCATCATTCAGGCACCCTTGTTAATATGGTGGACAAAGTTTAACATGAGACTGTCCAGTGACAGAACCACCAAGAACAAAGAATGTGGGCCTGAGCCGCTTGAACTATTCTGTCTACATGACAGAAGGAAGTAGATTCTTCCTGTCCTGTTGATGTACTCTTGTTCTCACTTCTGAACATTAGAAAATATGTTCATGGCTGGGAGCGGTGGCTCAAGCTGGTAATCCCAGCACTTTCAGAGGTCGAGGTGAGAGGATTGCCTGAGCTCAGGGGTTCAAGACTGGTCTGGGCAACTTGGTGAGCTCTCATCTCTACAATAAATAAAAAAAATAGCTGGGCCTTGTAGTGCGCACCTGTAGTTCCAGCTACTTGGAAGGCTGAGGTGGAAGGATTGCCTCTGAGCCCAGCAGGTCAAGGCTGCGGTGGCCGTGAGTGTGCCACTGCATTCCAGCCTGGGCAACAGAGTGAGACTCCTACTCAAAAAAAAAAGAAAGAAAATAATAAATAAATTAATGAGTTCCTCACTCTGGAGGTATAAGTGCAGACAATGGAGATTTTTGTTTTTGAGTCGGAGTCTCACTCTGTCACCCAGGTTGGAATGCAGTGGCACACTCACAGCCACCACAGCCTCAATCTGCTGGGTTTAGGTGATCCTTCCACTTTAGCCTTTCTTTCTTTCTTTCTTTCTTTTTACATTTTTGAATGTTGCATTTTATTGTGTGTAAATTATATCTTAAGAAGTTGATTTTAAAATAAAATGAAGCCGGGCTCGGTGGCTCAGCCTGTAATCCCGCGCCTTTGGTAGGCTGAGGTGAGTGAATTGCCTGAGCCCGCGGGTTCGAGACCCGCCTGGGCAGCAAGACCTCATCTCTACAATAAATCAAAAAATCAGCCGGGCGTGGTAGCGCATGCCTGTAATTCCGGCTACTCGGAAGGCTGAGGTGTAAGGATCGCTGGAGCCCAGTAGGTCGAGGCTGCAGTGGCCGGGAGCGGCCACTGCACTCCAGTCTGGGCGACAGAGTGAGACTCCAACTCAAAAAAAAAAAAAAAAATGACACAAATATTTTCTTCCAATTTTCTCTTTGTTCTCTTAATCTTAGCCTTTCGAATGGCTGTAATTACAGGCATGCACAACTACTCCCGGCTAATTTTTTGATTTATTGTAGAGACGAGGTCTCGCCATGTTCCCCAGACTGGTCTTGAACCCATGGGCTCAGGCACTCTTCTTACCTCCACCTCCCAAAGTGCTGGGATTATAGGCTTGAGCCACTGCACCCGGCTGACAATGAAGATTTTCATAAGGATGAAAGATGGCTTTAAAGAATTGGTAATAGCTGGGCTTGGTGGCTCAGCCTATAATCCCAGCACTTTGGGAGGCTGAAACAAGTGGATTGCCTGAGCCCATGGGTTCGAGACCAGCCTGGGCAATTTGGCGAGACGTCTCTACAATAAATCAAATTAGCCGGGCGTGGTAGCACGCTCCTGTAGTTCCAGCTACTTGGAAGGCTGGAGTGGAAGGATCGCCAGAGCCCATCAGGTCAATGCTGGGGTGGGCTGTGAGTGTGCCAGAGCACTTCAGCCTGGGCAACAGAGTGAGACTCCAACTCAAAAAAAAAAAAAGAATTGGTGATTTTATGGTTTTCTGAGATGAGACAGTAGGAAGGGAATAGTGGAGTTGACCAGCTTAGAATCAGGTGGCAGGGAGCTGGGGACTGGGAGGGTTTGGGATCAGCACTTCTCTGTGTTCTAGGTAAGCCTATTCGTATAAATCAGGAACCTCCTCAACCACCTCACTTCCCCCAATACCTGCGCTGCTATCGATGCCTCTTTGAGACTAAGGAGTTGGGGTGCCTTCTGGGATCTGACATCTGCCTCACCCCAGTTGGCAGCAGCTGCATCACTCTTCATATAAAGAACAGTAAGCTACTTTCTTCCCTCACAGGCCCGGTGCTCTCCTAAACTGAACCTCTCTCCGCCTCCTAAGCTATACCAAGTCTTGTTCCCAGAACCCTAAGACACTGTTCCATCACTCTCTTTCCTTTCCTTTGGAGCCACTCCATATCTCCACTTCCACTTTCTTCCCTCCTCAGCCCACAGCTGTCTGGCTTCCATCCTTTCATAGTACCCGCCTTGAAGGGGACCCTCAAGATCTCCAGATGCCCCAGCCTGTCCTCAAGCTGTATGCTCCCCATCTGTCAGTGCAGTTCCTGTCAGTGTTGCTCATCTGCATCTTCCACTGCTTCATCAGGCTCCTTCACAGTCATGTCTTATTCTCTCCCTGATCCATAGTGGTTCACGATCACCAAGGCTTAGTCCTTAGCTGTCATCCCACTCCATACACTCTCCTCAGAGGATTTCATCTGCATCCCTGGCTTCAACCAGCTGCCACACCACACACTGCTTCCACTTGAACCTGAAGGTTATGCCAAACGACTTTCCTCATGTCCATTTATTTATTGGACATCTCTACCTCATCTTCAATTTACCAAAAATTGACTATTTAATACATTTCCTCCTTCCTCATGCCTGCTCATCTACCTGTTCCCTTGCCTTTTTAAAGTTAAGAAAACACAACACATATGTGCCAGGCACTATTCTAAACCCAATCCTCGGAGGCAGGTATTATCATTATCTCCATTTTATAGATAAGGAAACAGAAGTACAGAAAGGCCAATAACCTTGCCCGAACCTCATAGAGGCTGAGTCAGAATTGGTGGTGACTCCAGAGATGGTGCTCTTAACCACCAGTGCATAAAGAAGCCTTCACTCAAATCCTTATATTATACTCCTTAAATAGCTGATACCGCGACATGGTTCAAATATCAGAGTATACAATACAAAACTGCCAAGGCAAAGCCATCTTCCACTCCTGTTCTAACCCACTTGGTTCACATAACCACTCTTTTGACTTTCTGGATCATCTTTTCTGCAATCTTTGTGCACATTCCACCCTACACAAAAATTCTGCTTACTTTTATCACCCCCTCACACAAACAGGAGCATACCACTGTAAACATTATTTTGTCCTTGCTTTTTATTTTATTTTTTGAATTGCGTCTTGCTCTGCCACCCAGGCTGAAGTACAGTGGCACAATCGCAGCTCACCACAGCCTTGAACTCCTAGGCTTGGGCAATCTTCTGACTTCAGCTTCCCAAGTAGCTGGAGTTACAGGTGTGTGCCAACATGCCTGACTAATTTTTTTAGAGGTTTTTTTTTTTTTTTGAGTCAAAATCTCTTTCTGTCTCAGCCTGGACCTGCTGGACTCAGGTGATCCTTCTGCCTCAGCCTTCCAGGTAGCTGGAACCAAAGGCATGTGCCACCACGCCCAGCTAATTTTTAAAAATTTATTGTAGAGACAAGGTTGCACTATATTGCTCAGGTTGGTCTGGAACCCCTGACCTCAGGCAATCTTCTTGCCTCTGCCTGTGCTGCCTCCCAAAGTGCTGGAAATACAGGCGTGAGCAACTGTGCCTGGCCTTATTTTGAGTTTTTGTAGATGCAAGATCTCGCTATGTTGCCCAAGCTGGTCTAAAACTCTTGGGCTCAAGCAATCTTCCCCTTAGCCTTCCAGAGTGTTAGGATTACATGCATGAGCCACTGCACATAGCTGGACTTGCTTTTTAGACTTCACAGTTGGGGGAACTTTGTTCCCACATCAGTTTGTAAACAGCTTCCTTGTTCTGTTGACCTGCTACATAGTACTCCATGGCATGAGCATATGGGAACTGATTTCTCCATTCCACTGTTGATGGGCATTTAGGTCCTTTCTAATTTTTTACCCTCTCAAGCAGGGCAGCAATGAATATTCGTGTACATGACTTCTTGGAACATGGCACAAAGATTTCCCTCCATCTACTATATACAATAGCAGCAGATGTCATTTAGTCTCTTACTTTTGGTCTAAAAAATTAATGATAAACTGGGCTCACACCTGTAATCCCAGCACTTTGGGAGGCAGAGACAAGAGGATTGCCTGAGCCCACAAGTTCGAGACCAATCTAGACAACATGGTGAGACCTCGTCTCTACAATAGACAAACAAATAAATAAATAAATTACCCAGGCGTGGTGGCGCATGCCTGTAGTTTCAGCTCCTTGAAAGGCTGAGGCGGAAGGATCGCCAGAGCCCAGCAGGTCGAGGCTGTGGTGGCCATGAGGTGCCACTGCACTCCAGCCTGGGCGACAGAGTGATTCCCACTCAAAAAAAAGAAAAAAATAAGCCAGGCTCGGTGGCTCAGCCTGTAATCCTGCGCCTTTGGGAGGCTGAGGTGAGTGGATTGCCTGAGCCCACGGGTTCGAGACCCGCCTGGGCAGCGAGACCTTATCTCTACAATAAAAAAAAAAAAAAGAAAAAAATCAGCCGGGTGTGGTAGCTCATGCCTGTAACTCCGGCTACTTGGAAGGCTGAGGTGGAAGGATCACCGGAGCCCAGCAGGTCGAGGCTGTGGTGGCCGGAAGCGGCCACTGCACTCCAGTCTGGGCGACAAAGTGAGATTCCAACTCAAAAAAAAAAAAGAAAAAGAAAAAAATAAATGACAAATACGTCCTTTCTGCAATCAAACCTCCAAAACGTTTTCCCAACTTTTTCTTGCATCGCCCCCACGATGCTTGTTCTCCCTACTTGGTTCTGAAAGTCTCAACTCCTCCTCCTCCAACCATTGCATTTCAAATGGCTCTTTCCTCCAATCTTCCATGGGGCAGAATTCCATGGCTGGTGACTCACTGGACGCTCCTTACCCCTGACCAAGTCTAGGAATCTTTTCTTTTTTTGGTCCAGGGCAGGCTGTAGGGGTAATGCTGATAAGTCTACTTGGAGTGAGGGGATAAGAGCATTTGGGCCTCTGGGGCTCACCTGGGGACCTCTGTATCACGTGTCTGTGGTCCTTCTCCAGGCAGCAGTTCTGACATTATGGTGAGTGGCTGCCGCAGCAAGGAACAGATGAGTGATTGTTCACATACCCGCAGTTCTCCGGTGTCTGGCTTCTGGATTTTCTCTCAATGCTGCTTCCTGGATTTGTGTAATAATCCTCAAAATAGAATGTACTATATTACTTAGAATGACTGCAGAGACCCTTGGAGTAAAATGCCACCAGTTTCCAGTCATCCTCCTGACTTCTACTTGGGCTCAGCCAGCCCATCCTAGTTTCCTTCTCTTGCCCCAAACCCCTGGGTGTTCTGCCAAAATAAATTGGTGTGCAAACTGTTTGGTTTGTCTCTCTTCTAGTGGAGGTGGAGGCTGAGGGAGGCTTCATGGGGGCAGCTAAGGGGCTCCCAGCTCTGCTGAGCTCTGCTCCTGCCCTGACTTGGTATCCAATTCAACTCTAGGTGAAGAGGAAATGGAAGGCCTCTTATAGTGAAGGTCAAATTAATGGGCATCCTCAGAAGTGCTGTCAGACCAGAGCAGTGTGGGGGATGAGGGAGTTCCAGAGGGCTGGGTTGGCAGAAGGGAGCTTCAAAATACCTGGCATGTAATCCCAGCACTTTGGGAGGCGGAGGTGAGAGGATTGCCTGAGCCCAGGGGTTCAAGACCAGCCTGGTCAACTTGGTGAGCCCTCTCTATAATAAATAAAAAAATTAGCTGGGTATGATGGCACACACCTGTGGTTCCAGCTACTTGTCAGGCTGAGGTGGAGGGATCGCCTGAGCCCAGCGGGTTGAGGCTGTGCTGGCCGTGAGTGTGCTGCTGCACTCAAACCTGGGAGAAAAGAGTGAGACTCCGACTCCAAAACAGAGCCGGGCTGGGTGGCTCAGCCTGTAATCCCGCGCCTTTGGGAGGCTGAGGTGAGTGGATTGCCTGAGCCCGCGGATTCGAGACCTGCCTGGGCAGCGAGACCCCATCTCTACAAGAAATAAAAAAAAAAATCAGCCGGGCGTGGTAGCGCATGCCTGTAATTCCCGCTACTTGGAAGGCTGAGGCGGAAGGATCGCCCGCGCCCAGCAGGTCGAGGCTGGGGTGGCCGGGAGCGAGTGGCCACTGCATTCCAGTCTGGGCGACAGAGTGAGACTCCAACTCAAAACAAAACAAAACAACAACAAAAAAGACCAGGCAGGTCCAGGGAGGAGGGGGTGGGCAATGGAGTCCCGGGCTCAATTTTGGACTGGGTTCTCAGCCTGTTTTATTTTATTTTATTTTTTTTGAGTTGAAGTCTCACTCTGTCACCCAGACTGGAGTGCAGTGGCCGCTCCCGGCCACCACAGCCTCGACCTGCTGGGCTCTGGCGATCCTTCCGCCTCAGCCTTCCGAGTAGCTGGAATTACAGGCATGCGCTACCACGCCCGGCTGATTTTTTGATTTATTGTAGAGATGAGGTCTCGCTGCCCAGGCGGGTCTCGAACCCGCGGGCTCAGGCAATTAACTCACCTCAGCCTCCCAAAGGCGCGGGATTACAGGCTGAGCCACCGAGCCCAGCTTCTCAGCCTGTTTTATATAGCCTCTGGCAGTTTACCTGCTAGAGCTGTGTAAACCTGGGCCTTTCTGTCTTATAGTGAAGTCAGAGGTCATGCGGAAGGTGGGACTAGCCAAGTGTGTAGGGGACACATTGAAGTATGCACCTCTGTTTGTACCTCCAACTGCCTCATGACCTAATTAACATAAATTTGGTAGCTTGTATGGAAAACATTGCGTAGGTAAGTGTATATGCTGTACAATGACGTTTCTATCAAGCACGGATGAAACCCTGCTGCAAGTCAGGACAATGGCTAACCCTGAGAGGGGAGGAGTGCTGGGAAGTGGCAGCTTTGGGTGCTGGTAAAGGTCATGATGAATTGGGGGCTGGTTACACAGGTGTGTAGTTTATAAAAATCCATCTTATGATATGAACAATCTACTGAATGCTTTGCCTAAAAGGTTCTAAAATAAACTGGTCAACTGGGCACAGTGGTGTACATCTGTAGTCCCAGTTATTTGGGAGGCTGAGATCAAAAGATCACTTGAATCTAGGAGTTCAAGGCCAGCCTGGGCAACACAGCGAGGCCCCTATCTCTTACCACAAAAAAACCCCCAAAACAAAAAAAGGACCAAAAGCCTGTGTGTGATTCTAAGTTACTTATATTTTTTGAGGGGGGGAAGCCCTAATTTCCACATGTATATGCAAATTTATGTGCATTCTCTCAGTCCTGTGAAGTGTTATTCCTACTCGACAGGTGACCAAAGTGAGGCTGAGGGACTGACTTCCCCAAGTGGCAGGGGAGCTGGGATCAGGCCTTCCAGTCACAAAGTTGCACTGCTTTCCCAAAAAAGGTTTCATAACCCCAGCACTAGGCTTCAAGACTCAGGAGCCGGCTCGGTGGCTCAGCCTATAATCCCGTGCTTTGGGAGGCTGAGGTGAGTGGATTGTCTGAGCCCGCGGGTTCGAGACCCGCCTGGGCAACTTGGCGAGACCTCATCTCTACAATAAATAAATAAATAAATTAGCCGGGTGTGGTAGTGTGCGCCTGTAGCTCCAGCTACTTGGAAGGCTGAGGCAGAAGGATCACCGGAGCCCAGCAGGTGGAGGCTGCAGTGGCCGGGAGTGGCAGAGTGAGACTCCAACTCAAAAGAAATAAAAGTACTCAGAAGGACAAACACCTGTCGCACTCACCTGGGAGTCCTGATGCTTAACACTGGGCCTGGCTCAGAGCAATATGTCCAGTGTTTAACTTACTGGAAAGGTTGACTCGTGAGTGAGTATGCATCACTGTATTCCCTATTATTTTTCACAACTAAAATATTAAAATGAAGCATTGCAATCCCCACGTGTACTCTCTGTACTTCGTCCCTCAACCTGGACCCCCCATAAAGGGGATTTTGGGTGCCATGATCCTTGAAAACAGATAAGGACAGGTAAGAGCCCAGATCTCTGCACCAGGTGACTCTGGAATGCAGGTCTTGGCTTCTGAGTCTTCCTGGTTTAAAGAGAAAGTTTCTTCTTTTCTCTTAGGTGAAAAAACCTGGCATCATCAGGATTTAACTTCCTAGACTTTGTAGAGTATGTTTAAGGTCAGGGAGAGTCTGTTCTCAAGCTTTGATCTCTAGCTGAGCAGGGTATGGGGAAGGATGTGGGCCCTTAGGTGGAGGATAAAAGGAAGACAAAAAGGTCAAGAGGAGTGGGCAGGGCTCTGCAATCCTGTTTGACTCCCACACCCAATTAACCCTCTTTAACCTGTTTCCACCTGCCCACATCTGAGCCTGACCCCATAAACAATGTGACACAGATTTAGCCCAGTGCCAATTTATTGTGAAAGAAAACAGGGAACATGAAGCAGAACAGAAGACCATTCCCTCTCCTCTCTCATCAGGCCCATATATAGAGCTGGATGTTAGGACATAGTGAGGTTAAATGGGGGTGAGGAAGCCAAAGACTGTGACAAGAGAGGACAGAAGGTAGAAGATCAGAACAGGAGAGGAGGTGATGAAGACAGTGAAGCAGGAACACCAGACTTCCCAGTCAGGAAATGCACAGACGTCTACCTCATCCTTCTTGCTGGAAGTTCTGTCTGGTACTGGGTCTTAGAGAGAGGGATAAGACAGGAGAAACAGAGCTAAATCTAAATAGAAGCGGCAGGTGGCCAGATTGGGAAGGGATGTGGGGATGATGGAACACTCAGATGAAGGGAAAGGGGTGAAGGTGACATTGTGTCTTTCCCAGGTCAGACTGGGCAGAATCCACATTTGAGATTCTTTTCTAGGAGGAAGAACAGCACAGGGGTTCAGGGGAAGAAATTAAACCAAAGCCATACAGATGCTGGAGATACAAAGGAGGGAGGCCAAATAAATCAGTTATCAAAGGTGAGTGTTCTCAGAGAAGATAGTGCAGGATGCTGGGATGACAATGGAACCCGGAAAGGGGAGGTATCAAAGTCCAGCCTGGGGAAGAACCAAAAGTCCTGAACTGTTGAAGAACAAGTACATGCGACGCAGGTGAGCAACAGACAAGCCCAAGTTCAGGGGCAGGGTGGCTAGGAGGTCCAGGCCTTCAGGCTCCTTCCCAGCATGAAAGCTAGGGAGGGGCAGTGAGAGGTTCAGGGCCTGGTAGAACCGCTGGATCTGGGAGTCAGACAGAGGTAGGGTCAGGGGCCTGTCTGAGGGCTCAGGCCGGGAGCTCTGAAGCTGGGGGCTGGACCAGGAGTTGCAGTAATCATACTGGCAGCAGTCGGCCTTATACCAGTAGTCTGAGAAGTAGGTGTTGTGAGTTTCTTGGCAGCGGTAGGAATTGTACTGTCCACAGCCTCGAACAGTGAAGCGAATCTTGACATCTGAAGAAGAGTAGACAGCTGATAACTCCTGCTGATATGATAGCCTCCCACAGTTCCCAAACCTTGCACTCCCATCACACTCTACCCATCTCTCACCCTGACCCAACCTCTAGCCCAAACTCCTTTCAGAAGATGCTAAAAAATTAGCCCAGCTGGTGCCCCAGAAACGCAGAACCTCTCTTCTTGTACCTCAGGCCCCAAGTGGCCCTCATCCCTGAGATCAAGCCATAGCCTCCCTACCAGCAGCCCCTTTCTAGGACTTTACTCACCATAATAGATGTTGATCACCATGCATGGGGACGAGCTGCTGATGGTACACTTCTCTGAGCCTGAAATGCATCCTACAGAAGGGTCTTCCAAAAGACAGAAGTGGCAGGTCCGGACTTCAGGAACAGGAGCTGGGGAAGCAGAAGGAAGGAAGGATGGGAACACTGGTTCACTCCCAAGTACCCTGCCCTGTAGGAAGCCCAAGTATCCAGGGCCCAGCTCCACCCCTTTCCTAGACTCAGTCATCCCTTCCTCCCTTCCCCTGGGCCCCACTTACCCTTTCCTACTGCGAAGCCCACCATGACCAGCACACCTACAAGCATACGGGCCTTCATTATGGAATTCTGAGGAGGGGTAGCTCCTGAGGGATACCCTGAAACCCCACCTTCCTCTGACCACACTCCTTAATCCTGAGCTGCAGGGTGGTTTTGACAGGCAGTCAGAGCTGGATCTCCCAGTAAGTGCAGAGCTATATTCCTGCTAGGGGCAGGACCCTGGCTTGGGGAGGAAATTATTAACGTGGCAGGAGGGACAGTGTGTCCTCACCCACAAGGTCTGTTTCCTGAGTGTGGGAGCAATGGCTCAGAAAGGGTAATACCTTGACACCACCTAGGTCTTTATCCAGTTGCCTACCTTTGCTCTGCATGCCTCCCAAAGACCTATTTCCTCTCTTTGAGAGCCCATAGATCAGTGTTCATGTCTGCCACCACCTAGTATCCTCCCCACACAACAGGGCCAACCCCCTCCCCTCACTGTGCTGGGAGAAACTAGTCAGGGAACCAAGCGACCCTATCCTTCTGAGATGACGGCTCAGCTCCCCTAGCAGGAGGCACACAGACACCACTAAGCAGCAATTCTGGACCTTATCCCTCCTCTCTCTACCCCTTATAAGTCTATTTACTTTAGGACTATTTTCTCTCTTTAAAAACAAAACTAAAAGATGGTGTTGCTGATTAAGCCCCTTACAGTATAAACAGTCATAGGTAACTAAAGAGAGTGTTTCTCTAGTCTTTAAAACCTGATTTTTGTCTTTTCCTTCTGACCTTGCACTTCCCCACTCCCAAGTCCTAGGAATTCTGCTCTGCTCTATACGAGAGACAACACCCAAATCCACTGGGCACAAATCTATCCTAGTTTTTAACCCTGGGAAGGGTGGGCTGGGCCATCAGGGCCCCTGGGGTCCAACACATCCCCACCTTCCCTTCCCCAACCACAAGCACCAGCAGACTAGCTCATGGCCTTTTCTTCCACTTTATTTCATATTCCCACCACAATAATGACTCCTTTAATTTAAACTAAAAACCATAAAGGGTTCCTGAAAGGATGACAACAAAGGAAAGGAGAAGTCAAAGACTTAGGGACTGGTAGGGTGGGGAATCAACTAATCGTCTTAACTGGGCTCTTGAAGTTGCTGGCGGCTTGGAGCTGCAGCTGGTATGCCATCGGATGGATCTTGAAACCGTAGAGCCTGGGACAGGGCAGAGGTCAGAGAGAGAGCAGGGTAAGCCCCTGCAGGTGGCCTACATTCCCACCTCCCTACTCCAGTTCCTCCATGAGCCAGCTCAAAGCTTAAGCACAGTGGTTCCCAAGTTCTTTGCTCAAGAATACTAGGACTGGCCGGGCTCGATGGCTCAGCCTGTAATCCCAGGACTTTGGGAGGTCGAGGCGAGTGGATTGCCTGAGCCCACAGTTTGAGACCAGCCCGCGCAACTTGGCGAGACCTCGTCTCTATAATAAATCAAAAAATAGCCGGGCATGGTAGTGCATGCCTGTAATTCTGGCTACTTAAAAGGCTGAGGTGGAAGGGTCACCAGAGCCCATCAGGTCGAGGCTGTGGTGGCCGGGAGCGTGCCACTGCATTCCAGCCTGAGTGCCAGAGTGAGACTCCAACTCAAAAAAAAAAAAAAAATACTAGGACATAAATCTTTTTTTTTGAGTTGGAGTCTCACTCAGTCACCCAGACTGGAGTGCAGTGGCACGCTCCGGACCACCGCAGCCTCGACCTGCTGGGCTCCGGCGATTCTTCCGCCTCAGCCTTCCAATTAGCTGGAACTACAGGCATGCGCTACCACACCCGGCTAGTTTTTGATTTATTGTAGAGATGAGGTCTCGCCAAGTTGCCCGGGCTGGTCTCGAACCCACGGGCTCAGGCAATCCACTCGCCTCGGCCTCCCGAAGTGCTGGGATTACAGGCTGAGCCACCGAGCCCAGCAGGACATACATCTTAAACATCCATTAAAAGCCAGGCTCAGTGGCTCAGCCTGTAATCCGGTGCTTTGGGAGGCCGAGGCGAGTGGATTGCCTGAGCCCAGCAGGTCGAGGCTGCGGTGGCCGGGAGCATGCCACTGCATTCCAGTCTAGGTGACAGAGTGAGACTCCAACTCAAAAAAAAAATCCATTAAAACCCAAATTCCAGGAGATACACACCAGTACTTGTTTCAATATAAAACTTCCAAGCCAGGCTGGGTGGCTCAGCCTGTAATCCCGCGCCTTTGGGAGGCTGAGGTGAGTGGACTGCCTGAGCCCACGGGTTCGAGACTTGCCGGGGCAACTTGGTGAGACCTCATCTCTACAGTAAATCAAAAATTAGCCAAGCGTGGTAGCGTGCGCCTGTAGTTCCAGCTACTTGGAAGGCTGAGGCGGAAGGATCGCCAGAGCCCAGCAGGTTGAGGCTGCGGTGGCCAGGAGTGGCCACTCCACTCCAGTCTGGGCGACTGAGTGAGACTCCAACTCAAAAAAAAATACTATCAGATGGGTACTGCAATCACCCCTGTTTTATTATTTTTTATTTATTTATTTATTTTTTGAGTTGGAGTCTCACTCTGTCACCCAGACTGGAGTGCAGTGGCCACTCCCGGCCACCACAGCCTTGACCTGCTGGGTTCCGGTGATCCTTCCGCCTCAGCGGAAGTAGCTGGAACTACAGGTGCGCGCTACCACGCCTGGCTAATTTTTTGATTTATTGTAGAGATGAGGTCTCGTCAAGTTGCCCAGGCAGGTCTCGAACCCGTGGGCTCAGGCAATCCACTCACCTCAGCCTCCCAAAGTGCTGGGATTACAGGCTGAGCCACCGAGCCCGGTCACCCCTGTTTTATAACAAGGAAACTGAAACACGGGCAATCAAATAACTCTCCCAGTCACTCAGCAGGGAGATGCACTGACTTTGGGAGAAGCAGACCTCAAGGAAGGGTCATTCCCTAGCCTCTTTTCTCTTTAGGGATCTCAGGCCTTTCTTTTGACCCTTGATGACTTTGTTCCTACTTCCCTACCTGGGCACAAACTGGTTGGCAGGTCGCTTGGGCCGGTATTCAGGATGCACCATGAAAAGCATGTGAGGGAAACCAGTGCCGAAGTAGGCGCCATCTGTGTGATGATGTCTCGATGACTTGGGTGTGTATACATCCATGCACTTAGGGCAGTAGAGTTTCACCATGGCTTCACCTGGGATGTCCGAAAGGCCTGGAGGACAGCCAGACTCAGCAAGCCAAGCAGCCCTCCACCCTACCCAACCTCTCTCCAGGACTTGCCAAGCTCCAACTCCTTCCCAGAAGACGGCCACACTGTGTTTTCCCCTCCCTTCTTCAACACTCACCAATGGGAAGCATTGGCTGGTTCTCACAGTAGACACGGGGACAGTAACCAAAGTCTCCCTGCTGGTACTTTTCCAGCTGAGGTGAATACAGTGGAAGGGGTTGACAGGAAGGTGTGAAGAGACAACTCCCTCAGCCCAACCCACATCACTCTGTCCCACTCCCATCTCTGTTCAGAAGACCCTTCTCTGGCCCAGAGAGACCCTCAGATTACTGCTGCTTTTCCTCTAGTTAGGGAGACCACAGACCATTCACTATCTGTTCCTTGAGGAAAAGGCAGTCTCTAACAACTTCCTGTTCAAGGTCACCTCTCCCTCCCTGAAAACACCCTTCAGAATGACCCCCAATAAAGGAGTCAATTTCCAGGCCCAGGTGCTAGGGTTTTTCCCATCATCTCAGATAGATGCCTTGACAGGGTTGAAACATTATTTCTTGCTGCAGTAGACTCTTTTTCCCTTACTGCCTCAGAAGGAGTCAAGTAGGAGCAGAGAGGCCTCACCATCTGGGCGATGCCACGGTTGGTGAGGATGTAGCGGGCGTGGATCAATCCATAAAGCATCTCAGCTGCCTGCTCAATCAGGTCACTCTGGTTTGGGTTGTCTTCCAGCTCTTCATCTGAAATATAGCCCAGCCAGATGCAACCACTTATTTTTCAGCGTTTCTAGGTGCCCTGCCCACCCCTAGGGGCTGCTCTCTACTCAGTTTGTCCTGCACCCACCTTTAAGTCTCACCCCATCTATCATCTGGGGATGTGACCCAGAAACTTAGGCCTATGACTCTTTCACCAACCAAGGCAGTAGAAGCAAGCTCTGCCTTCTCTGCACACCTCTCTAGCCTCTGCTCTCCTCTCTCCCTCCCAACCCACCTCTTCAGCACATAAATGCAATGATGTCAGTGCAGGAGCTGAATCTCTAGATTGGAAGGTGGAAAGCAGAAAAAAGAGGTAGTAAACAAGATCCACGAGGAAACTGGCACTATGGAATGGAGCCAAATTACAGATTCAGAAAGTATGGGAATGACTGATGTAAGTCATAAAACGAAACAAAAGTCAAGGGATCAAAATGAAGCATAGGATTTTGGATTAAGGAAGTCAAAGAACCAAAGGAAATTTAGAAATTCAAAAAGTGAGTGAATAGGAATATGAAGATGAAAAAAAGCACGCACACACACAAAACAACCCTGAGCATGCCTCACCAGGTTCCAGGTCCAAGATCATGTCTAGAGCTTGTCGATAGTGAGGCACCTGCTCATTGAGTCCAGTAAGATTAAATTTGTCCTGGATGTAGTCTTCATCCACCTGTCAAGATATGGAAATCAATAGAAAACCCATAACGAAATACCCAGCTTTGACATAGGCAAGACGCTCTAACTGATGCCTCGTCCTTTACACAATTGCATTTGTTCCCCTTCTTTTTCTTTTTTTTTTTTTCTGAGTTGGAGTCTCACTCTGTCGCCCAGACTGGAGTGCAGTGGCCGCTCTCGGCCACCGCAGCCTCAACCTGCTGGGTTCCGGTGACCCTTCCGCCTCAGCCTTCCGAGTAGCCGGAATTACAGGCATACGTTACCATGCCCAGCTGATTTTTTGATTTATTGTAGAGATGAGGTCTCGCTGCCCAAGCGGGTCTCGAACCCGCGGGCTCAGGCAATCCACTCACCTCAGCCTCCCAAAGGCGCGGGATTACAGGCTGAGCCACAGAGCGCGGCTCCCTTATTTTTCACATCCAATTCAACAGAAGTACTTTAGTCACTCTTCCCAGATCATCTACACCCTTTCCCACAGAAACTTTGACTTTTCTTTCTTTCTTTTTTTTTTTTTTTTTGAGTTGGAGTCTCAGACTGTCGCCCAGACTGGAGTGCAGTGGCCGCAGCCTTGACCTGCTGGGCTCTGGCGATCCTTCCGCCTCAGCCTTCCAAGTAGCTGGAACTACAGGCGCGCACTACCACACCCAGTTCATTTTGATTTATTGTAGAGATGAGGTCTCACCAAGTTGCCCAGGCGAGTCTTGAACCCGCGGGCTCAGGCAATCCACTCACCTTGGGCTCCCAAAGTGCTGGGATTACGGGCTGAGCCACAGAGCCCGACCTGACTTTTCTTTTTAAGGATAATCAGGTATGGCAATCTCTTCTTCAGAAAGACGTTCTTTTCAAGATCCCTATCTATACTCATGCCCTCCACATGTAGGAACCAGTTTTTGTTTTGAGTTGGAGTCTCACTCTGTCACCCAGACTGGAGGGCAGTAGCTGCTCCTGGCCACCGCAGCCTCAACCTGCTGGGCCCCGGTAATCCTTCCACCTCAGTCTTCCAAGTAGCTGGAACTACAGGCGTGCGCTACCACACCTTGTAGAGACGAGGTCTCGCCAAGTTGTCCGGATGGGTCTCGAACCCCGGGCTCAGGCAATCCTCTCGCCTCAGCCTCCCAAAGTGCTAGGATTACAGACTGAGCCACCGAACCCAGCCAGGAACCAGTTTTGTCCTCTCTGTGGGAACAGTTGGCTTTCTGAGGAAGGTGAGAGTTGACCATCTTGGTTTCTGAATGCAGTTAGAATCCCTTACGTTAACACACAGCTTTGCATGTTACAAAACATCTTAATATGTAATATGTGATATCTCAATTTCCTTAACAGCCACTTGAAACAGTTACTACCAGTACCACTCTAGTAATAAAGAAAAGACACAGATTGGTTAGTTCAATAACCAACAGGGTTGGGACTTGGGTCCTGGTCTCGCCACTTCACCACAGGTTAGTGGAGGGTTACTGAGGGGACCCTTCCTTGACAGGAAGGAGTTTTCAAGTAGCATGTAAGAGAAATGTGTAGAAGCTGAATATGCAGGGAGTGTCTGGCTGGAGAATTTGTGGAGTTGGCAAGCAAGGAAGTTGAAAACTCACTTCACAGAAGAATTCATTGCCACGGAGCCCGCAGAACCAGGAAATCCAGGACACCTCCTCTGAGCTGCTCATCTTCACGTCAGCTGGAAAAAGAAGAGTATAAGTAAAGCTCCCTCCCTGCCTCTGGTATCCTACTTCCTCCCTCACTCAGCCCTCCAATCATGGAGAAATTTGGGGCCACCCTTTCTTAAAAGACCCAGACACCAAAGCATCCCTTTCCAGCTCCTCTTACTTACACCTCAGCTTTTTTCTGAAGTCAAAAATTATTTGGTGTCCCAACACTTGTGAGAAGTCTTCCTGGTGCTCACGCTACCAGTCCTACCCTCATCCCTGGAGCTCGCGAAGGCCAAGCCCTCTACCCTCCGCGTCAACTGCAGCGGAGCCCTCGGCTCAGGCTTCGTACCACTGCAGGTGTCTACAAGTCCCCAACTCCTTTCCCAAGCGCGTCAAAGTTTATCATTCTCAAGCAAGAGCTGGGCGTCTTCTTTTCTCACTGCCTGGAGGTGGTCGTCAGGTCTCTTTCACGTAAGTCCCCACATCCCGCCTCTGCCACTCAGGGCCACCTCTCCCTCTGTCGGTGCCGGACAGAGTCGCTTTCTCCCCCGCCCCCACGTCAGAACGAGGAGACCCCATGTGCCGCGCCCAACGACAAGGGCTTCAGCGAGACTACTACCTAGACTCACCGGCTGGACGGGGATCAGGACTGGGGTAGGGGAGGGGAATCGCTACTTCCAGGAAACAGCGGCGACCGATACAGCGCAGGCCGCGGACCCAACCGCGGCAGGCGAAGTGGGGCGGGGGGGTGGAAACTGAAGAGGGTGGGGGAAGAGGGCAACACGCAAGCGCCAAGGGTCGGGTGGCGCGATGGACGCCGGGACATGAAGTCCCCGATAGGGAGAGAAACTGATGAAAGCCGGGAAAAGATAACTACGAATCCCAAGATCACCCGCGCACGAGCCTGGTGTCGCGAGGTCCCGGAGGAAGACGCTTGGGGGCGGGGCGCAGCGGGCGCCACCGGAAGCGGAAGCCAAGTAAGGGGTTTGGGGCCTTGGAGCTTGGGAAATAAAGGCGTGTGCTCACTGGAGTGTGGGGCCGAGAAAGGGCGGGGAAAGGAGAGAGCTAAGCCTATCTCCTCACATAGTTCTTTTTAGTTCTAGGGAAATCCTGCTGCCCACCGGCTGGTCCCATTCCCGGCCAGTTCGCTGGGTCCTTATCGCCTGTCAGGACTGTAGTCCGAATCCGTCCCGCCGCAGGAGATCCCCGATACGGCTCGAGTTTCACCCCGGGCTCCAGCCTCCTGAGGGAGGAGGTGCGGCTGGGATCCGTGCGGGGGACTTCGTTGGGTGTACTGGGCTGAGCTGCGCGGTGTGAGAACCGGAACGTCCCAGTGCGCTAACCTGAGGTGGCACCAGCCATTCTGCTGCTCGTCCCCTTGCACTTCTCCATTTCCTCTTAGGCTTTAAGTGTGACCTTCGAACCCTGGTTACAGTACTGGTGAGGGGCCGCGTGACGTTATTGCATTTCACAGCTTCTCGGCATTCCCCAGGTTTCCCTCCGCCTCCTCAGGGCCTTTCTTAACCCAGAGAGTGGTTCCCCAGCTCCAGAAAATGAGCTTGGAGCAGTGGCCACGCTGAGGCAGGCGAGGGGCATTGTGGGGGCGTTATGTAAAAGCAGGACCCCAACCGACATATCCTCCCGGGTGCTCGCGCTGTCTGGCACGAGGTGCTCTGCGCATACACGATCAGAAAGGTTCCTGGGGGGAAAACCGAACCCGGCGCTGTGCGCGCGCCTGTGGCTCAAGTAGCGTAGGCTGTCGGGTTTTGTTGTTGTTGCTGTTGTTCCTACGCATGCGTCCTCGTGCCGTGCGACTATTTGTGTCAACCCTTTTGATTAGAGTAGCGCCATTTTGCGGTACGGAAGCTACAAGACAACGCAAACGAGAGCCTGTCCCCGAAATCTTCCAGAGAAATGTCACGTCTGTTGAGAAGAGAAAAACCCTGAAATGGGATCGAGGAAGATTTAAAGGCTGATTTTTCTTAATGGTATGTCTTATGGGATGGGAGAGTCGTTTCAGAGAGAGGCTGGTATTTATAGTTGATGGGGTGGAGGCAGAACGCAGGCCCCCTGGTCTACTGTCTCATGTTGTTTTCTTTATTAACCCTTACTATAGGGCAAGGTCTGTTAGTGTAAGGTTTCGTGTTTTTACACATGACTGTAGGCCCTGCAGGGTCACTTTAGGGGCGAAATGGTGTTTTTGACTCTACTGTTTTTCATCTCAGCAGGTTCTCGAGGTGGCTCTGGTCACTGCAGGGGCCACCAAGGGTTTGGCTTGTTTGTCTCATTTTCTTCTTCCCTAGTCTTATCTCAGTTCTCCCAAAAGTCATGTCCAGACCCTCCCTCATCACCTTCACCCCGGCCGCGGACCCCAGCGACCTCTGGAAAGATGGGGAACAGCAGTCACAGCCTGAGGAACCAGAGCCCACCCTGGATGGACCTGCAATCCGAGCTTTCTATGAGGCCCTGATTGGGGATGAGAGCAGTGCCCCCGAACACCAGAGATCTCATCCTGAACCTGCCAGGGAAAGAAAGAGAACGAAAAGAAGAATGATGAGGGAGGCTGCAGCAGGAGCAGTGGCAACAGGAGCATCAGAAAGACATGGACAAGGGAGATTCCCTGAGACTGAGGACAAGATGACCCAGTGGATACTGAGGGCAGCCCAGGAGGGGAACCTGGCAGAACTTCGAAGGCTGTTGGAGCCCCATGAAGCAGGAGGGGCTGGGGGAAATATCAATGCTCGGGATGCCTTTTGGTGGACCCCCCTGATGTGTGCCGCCCGAGCAGGCCAGGAAGCAGCTGTGAGCTATCTCCTGGGCCGTGGGGCTGCCTGGGTGGGGGTCTGCGAACTGGGTGGCAGAGATGCTGCTCAGCTTGCTGAAGAAGCTGGCTTCCCTGAGGTGGCCCGCATGGTCAGGGAGAGTCATGGAGAGACGAGGAGCCCGGAGAACCGGTGAGGAGAAACCTTAGCTCATACTCATCTTTCAGTATGTTCAGCCCTTCCTAGCCACTCCACACTAGAGGCCCCAGAACAGACTAAAGGGTTCTCTCCTCATCCTCCAGTGTAGGTTGGTAAGGCAGTGTAGTCAAGTGGTTATGAACATGAGCTCCCTGGGTTTAAATTCTGATGCTACTTACTCGGGCAAGCAATTTAACGTCTACATGTCCCAGTTTTCACATGTTAAAACTGAGGCTACTAAGAGCACTTTTCTCGTAGGGTTGTTGTTAGGATTCAATGGGTTAATATACGTAAAATGCTAGAACAGTGCTTGCCACATAGTATGCACTATGTGAGTGTTAGCTGTAGTCATTATTACTAGTATTTCTTCCTTGCCCAAGAGCTTGTAAGGCCTGGTTACCATCTATTCTCTCAACTGTTCCCCTCTGTGTCCCTTGTGTTAAGAGGAGAGGAAGGCAATTTGTTCCTTAGAAGAAAAGCTGGGCCGGGTGCAGTGGCTCACGCCTGTAATCCCAGCACTTTGAAAGGTGGAGGTGAGAGGACTGCCTGAACCCAGAGCAACTTGGCAAGACCTCGTCTCTCCTAAAAATAAAATAGCCGGCTGTGGTGGCACACTGTGGTTCCAGCTACTTGGAAGGCTGAGGTGGAAGGATCACCTGAGCCTAGTAAGTTGAGGCTGCGATGGCTGTGAGCGTGCCACTCCAGGCTGGGTGACAGAATAAGACTCCTACCCCCCCCCAAGAAAAGAAAAGCTGGAAGGATTCTGTCCCACTTTGCCAGCCCCCTCTGAGGCCTCTATTCTTCCCCTTTCCCTTCCTCTGCCCTTAACCCTTTTTCTTCTTTCTTCGCAGGTCTCTCACTCCCTCCTTCCAGTACTGTGAAACCTGTGACACCCACTTCCAAGATTCCAACCACTGCACATCCACTGCTCATCTGCTGTCACTGTCCCAGGGTCCCTTGCCCCCCAGCATTCCCCTTGGGGTACCCACCTCTAGCCCAGGCTTCAAGCTACTGCTGAAAGGGGGCTGGGAGCCAGGAATGGGGCTGGGACCCCGGGGCGAGGGCCGTGCTAACCCCATCCCCACTGTCCTCAAGAGAGACCAGGAAGGATTAGGCTACAGATCAGCACCCCAGCCCCGAGTCACACATTTCCTAGCTCGAGATACTCGGGCTGTGGCTGGGAAGGACAGAGCACCTCGGGTGGCCACACTGAGCCGGAGGAAGGAGAGAAGGCGGGAGGAGAAGGACAGAGCCTGGGAGCAAAATCTGAGGATGTACATGAATCTTGACTTCTGACTTTGATGAAGTCTGACTGGTATGCTGCTGAAATCTGAACTTGGACCTCTGACCTGGGCACTATGACTTCTACTTCCTGGGTACTATGACTTCTGCTGCCCAGGTGTGGACTCTCAGGTTTTGGTCAGGGGGCTTATGTCTTTGGTGGAGAGGAGCTGATAGTGAGAAATAAACTTCTTTCTCTTTTGTGGTTTATTCACTTTTTTGGAAGCTGTTTTGAGAAAGCCAAACAGAAGTCTGGGTACCACTGGAGCCAGAAGGGGCAGCCTCTCCAGGTGGCATGATAGGTGCACCACTCTGCCAGTCTGGCTTCACTTTCAGGTCCCGGCCTCTGGTAGGAACGTGCCACTTAAACTCTTTCAACCCCTGTGGGCTCCATGCAAGCCTCACCTTCCCCAGTTAGAGTCCCCTGACTTCTCCAGCCAACTCAAGTCACTGATTTAACAAACATAAGTTCATATACTATGTGCCAAGAATAAGAATAAAAGAATTCCTGTGACTCACACTTATAATTCCAGTACTCTGGGAGGCCGAAGTGAGAGGATTGCCTGAGCCCACGGGTTCAAGACCAACCTGGGCAACTTGGCGAGACCTCATCTCTACCATAAGAAAAGTAGCCAAGCATGGTGACATGTACCTGTAGTTCCAGCTACTTGGAAGGCTGAGGTGGAAAGATCACCTGAGCCCAGCAGGTTGAGACTGCCTGCACTCCAGCCTGGATGACAGAGTGAGACTCTATGACTCTAAAATAAAAATAAAATTAAATTTTAAAAAAGGATTCCCAACCCTCAAGGAGCATGCAGCTGGAAGGGGACACAGCCATGTGATCAAGTATTATAATGCAGAGTGATAGGGGAAGGCCCCCAGCGATGATGAGAATGGGTAGGGTCTTGCCGGAAGAGGTCAGTGTGGTAGGATGGCCTAAGATTATCCAGCCTATACACAGTGGAGCTGGGACTGAAACTCTGGCCTACCAAATCTAAAGTCAAGGTTCTTCATTTCATCTAGTTGTCTACGCTTCTCTTTCACAAACTTTCCCACCCCCCCAATACCCCGCTCCCTCATCTTACTCATACCAGGGCTTGCCACCTGAAGAACTCACTGTTGCTAAATCCAGGAAGTGAAATATGCTGGGAAGGGCTGCTCGAATCCCAAGACTCCCCTCTTTTCCTTCAAGCCTTTCATGAAGTCTTGGATGCAAAATGGGAGAGTGATGGGGGTTGTGGAGAAGAACCCAAGAGCAGAGGTGGTCTAGTTTAGAGGGGCACTAGAGGCTCGGAGGACCTCTGGGCGAGGACAACGTAGAGCTGGGCTTATATTCAGGATCTGGCCCTCGCTGATCTCGGCTGGCGCCCCGCGGTCGTGCGCTCCCCGACAGAGTGGGGGTATGGGGGCGGGCAATCCGCAGGGTCCGCCCCGCGAGCTGCGGCTCCGCCCCCGACAGTCGCTCCGGTCCCGGTGCAGCTGCTTCCGGGCTCCGCGGCTCCCGGCGGCTCCGCCAGGCCGCGGCCCCAACGCTGGGCCCGGGAGGGGCCCCTGCGCATATCGCCGGACGGGTGGGTCCCCAGGTAGGCCCGCGCTTTGCCTCGCGGCTGAAATCTCCGAGGACCTCTCAGTTCTGACCTTGCGGAGGCCACGTCTCTGCTGCGTGCTCGCGGGCCGGTAGGGCCACTTTGTAGAAATCATAGCTTCTTAAATCAAGGGACGAACGTTCTTGGCTGGAGTTTGCTGGACACCTCTGTTCCACCTCCCAACAAAGAGAATTCCTATTCCTTGAGCTCTTTTAGGGCAGCAGTTTAAGACTCCTAAGATCCAGATCCAGGAATACCTAGGACCCGGGCCACCTTTCTGCCTTCCTTCTTGGATGGAGCATCGCCTCCCCAGTTTCTGGGGCACCTTGGGGCGTGGCCTTGGTGAGTGAAACTTGGGGTGCTGCCTGCTGGGAAGGAAATCCGGAAACACAGACAGGACACTGTGAGGGTGACCCCAGCCCTGCCAGATTCTGAGACTTTTGGAATCTTGTGGGAAGGTGGTGGTGGGGAATGAATTTGGGTGTGCTTCCTTTCTTTACTCCCAAACTGAAAAGGAAACAAGCTACTTGCCACCCTTGAGGCTGCATGACCATTCAGGGAAGCGGGGAGCCACTTCTGAGTTCAGAGTAGGATGGCGTCACCAAGCAGATACCTGTTCTGAGCCTGAAAGGACTCTGGCTTCTGAGAAGACCCTGACAGTCTAAGCGGTGCCAGGAAGTAGCCCCAGAATTTGGGAGCTCAATACACACCCAGCCATGTTCCTGCGACGGCTTGGTGGCTGGCTACCTCGCCCCTGGGGCCATCGGAAACCAATGAAACCTGATCCACCTGCCCCAGAACCCAGATGGGTCGACAGCTCCCCCGAGAATTCAGGGAGTGACTGGGATAGTGCCCCAGAAACCATGGGAGATGTGGGATCTCCCAAGACCAAGGACTCAGGGGCACTGAGGGGCTCTGGGGCTGCTTCAGAACCAAGCAGGAAGCCCCAAGTTGAACAACTGGGGAGCAAAAGGATGGATTCCCTGAAGTGGGACAAGTCTGTGTCTAACACTCAGGAGTCTGGGAGACTGGAGGCTGGAGGAGCCATTCCTAAACTTGGATATGATCATGTGGATTCAGGTGGCACCAGGAGACCCGGGGTGTCCTCTGAAGAGGGACTGAGTGCCCCTGGGCCTGAAGCACCAGTGGAGAAACCTGGTCGGCGTCAGAAGCTGCTGGGTTGGCTGCGGGGAGAATCAGGAGCTCCCCCACGGTACTTGGGGGGCCCAGAGGAGTGTCTGCAGATCTCTACCAATCTAACTCTACACCTGCTGGAGCTATTGGCCTCGGCCCTCCTGGCACTGTGCTCACGGCCACTGCGCGCAGCCTTGGATGCGTTGGGCCTGCGTGGACCACTGGGCCTCTGGCTACATGGGCTCCTGTCTTTCCTGGCTGCCCTGCATGGGCTCCATGCAGTGCTGAGCCTACTTACCGCCCACCCCCTGCACTTTGCCTGCCTCTTTGGCATCCTACAGGCCCTGGTGCTGGCTGTCAGCCTCCGGGAGCCCAGTGGGGATGAGGAAGCCCCTGACTGGGAGAGCGAGGGGTTGGAGAGGGAGGCTGAGGATCAGAGGGGAGACACAGGAAAGGAGCTGTGACCATGGGGTGGGGTGGGGGCAAAGGGTGAAGACAGTATGGCCTTTAGGAGGACAGTAGGGGGCATGGCCGATTGTAAGCATAGGGACCTCAGGGATGGGGAAGAAACCCCAAAATATGAGGGCGCAGGGCTTCCCCTTTATACACAGGAGAGAACAGAGCTATTTAGTGTGTCTATATTTATGGATGATGGGACATCGCCCTTGGAGTCACCAGCTGTTATTACTTTTTGCTTTTACATTTCTTCCCCTCCAGTTTTTTTTTCAACTTCCACTTTTTAAAATAATAATAAAAAAAAAAGATGTGGTGGTGGAGAATAAAGACCAAATGGTCCTCTCTGCCTTTCAGAACTCCCCAGGGGTGGAGGAGACCAGAGGCAGGATAGACCTCTGTGCAAGAGGGTGGTTAGGAGACCCAAGGGGTCTCTTGGATCTTGGGAACTAAGCCAGTTAGGAAGAGTGGGGCTGCTAAGCAAGTGGATTAGAGGGCCTGGATGGGGGCCCACAGGTGACAGGGAGCCTGCAGGGAGGATCTGGTGCCCATAGGAGCCAGGAGTGGGGATGGTACAGGCAGTATTGGCAGGAGGGCCAGTTCAGAAGGGCTAGCAGCTCAGACAGGCAGTGTGGGGGAAGCATCAGAGCCTGTGGTTTCCACTTGGGGGCTAGGGGTTTGCTCACTCAGCAATAAATAACTGTCACACCAAATCTGAAATATACCACTATAAAGCGAGAGTTACTGCTATTCAGTGTGCTTCCTGACGCCGTTCAGCTGGGGGTTTAGGCAGTAGAGGGCCCAGAGGGAGTGTTAAAATGGGGAGGGGGGCGTGAGATTGACGCCTGGAGACAAACTCCACAATGAAATGGGGATTGAAAAATCATCTTTATTATTCTTGAAAAGGAGTGGGGGGGGGGTCCGCCGGTTTCTCTCCTACCAAAAACTGAGCTCCCACTGTACCCATCTGGGTGGTGTATATGAAGTTACAGGTCAGTTACTGGACAGCTCACAGGCCTCTGTGATGGGAGAAGGGAATAAAACAGAGGACAGAAAGGAAGTACAGGGAGAGAAACAAGGAAACTGAGGCCTTTTCCTCCATAGACCCTCAGCCTCCTTTATCCACTGCAAGCTCAGAAACCTCTCTTGAGTAGTTCAGAACCCATCCTGGATCCTTCCGCCTCAGCCTTCCAAGTAGCAGAAACTACAGGCATGCACCACCACGCCTGGCTAATTTTTTGATTTTCTTGTAGAGATGAGGTCTTGCCAAGTTGCCCAGGCTGGTCTCAAGCCTGTGGGCTCAGGCAATCCTCTCACCTCGGCCTCCCAAAGTGCTGGGATTATAGGCGTGAGCCACCTCGCCCGGCCGACATCACAGTTCTTAGCCACTTCCCTTTGGTGCCCTATGACAAATAGAAGTGTCAACATTTGATGATGTCAGCCTTTGGCCATTCCCTCTGGTACCATCACATGAGCCTCTTTCATTCAGCACCCCTAGAGGACTTAGTGAGTTCTAATCCTCGTCTGTAAGAGTTTAACCCCTCACCTTGACTCCTGGGAGTCAGTAAGAAGGCTTTGTAGTCCAAGCAGGAAGTCAGGGACCGGAATTCCTCCACACACTTCTTGGGAGGGTATGGTGAGCGATCTGGAAGAATAATGGGGCCAGGCCCATTAAAGGCCCTTGGAAGCACCTACCCTCTGGATGATATCACAGGGACCAGAATTAGGAGCTTAACTGCCCTCTGTTATTTTCCCCAACCCTTCCTGCCTTGCATCACCACTCACTGTAGAGGAGAAAGCGCTGGTAACCGTGGCCAGTCTCTTTCAGCATGATTCCACTTGGGCATGAGCTGGAGAAGAGCTCAGTCTTCATGTCAGGGTGGTCTGTCGGTGCCAGTGAGAAGTGTGAGAACGGAGATGCAAAAACAAGTTCAGGGGATTTGGGGAGGGTGAGGGCTGGGGAGAACCAACCTTCAGTTTTGAGATCTGTGCTCCCTTCAGTCAGGTGATAGATCCATTCGCGGGGCACACAGAGTCCACTTTTCCTACAGAGGTGGTAGCGGTGAGGAGGAAAGACTGAGCATCACTCCAACCATGCTGTACCACCCTCTATTTATTCCATCTTATTCCTTCTTGAAGCCCAGCTCCCCTTGGGTTTTAAGCTACCAAGGAATGGTTAGGTCCATCTCTCTCTAGAAGGCAATTAATAGAGCTATTGGATTGGGTAGGTCAAGAATAGTGGATGTTTTACCTAAGAGCCCAGCTCTAGGTGGGGGAGTGCTCACATTTTTTTTTTTTTGAGTCAGAGTCTCATTCTGTCGCCCAAACGGAAGTGCAATGGCATGCTCACTGCTACTGCAGCCTTGACCTGCTGGGCTTCGGCAATCCTTCCACCTCACCCTTCCAAGTAGCTGGAACTACAGGCACGCGCTACCATACCCGGCTAATTTTTTGATTTATTGTAGAGATGAGGTCTTGCCAAGTTGCCCAGGTGGGTCTCGAACCCGTGGGCTCAGGCAATCCACTTACCTCAATCTCCCAAAGCGCGGGATTACAGGCTAAGCCACCGAGCCCGGCTTGGATAATTTTTTTAAAAATTTGTTGTAGAGACAAGCTCTCGCCAAGTTGCCTAGGCTGGTCTCGAATGCCTGGACTCAGGCAATCCTCTTGTCTCTGCCTCTCAAAGTGTTGGGATTACAGGTGTGAGCCACCATGCCCGGCTGAGTGCTCACACTTTAGGCAAAGACTGCACCTACTGGTGCTTCTGCCACCTCATCACTCACGTGCGGATGGTAGCACGAAGATAGAGCTGCATCGAGGTAGAGCCAGCTGCCATGTTGAAGACTGTGTTGTCTACAGAGCCAGCTGCCATGTTGAAGACTATGTTGTCCACTGGGTCAAAAGTTGCTAATTCCTTCTTAGTGGGTGCTGCCCCTGCGATAAAGTACCACTGGCCCAGATGGGGCTCTGGAAACTAGAGAGAATGAGGGGAGCAAAAGAGGGTGGGTCCCAGCACAGGATCCATCCAACTTCTTTTGTCAAGATAGCAAGACAAGGATGGAGGTGTTGGTTGCCTTTCTATTTCCATGGACCCATGACAAGGACTTTTTCTCTTTACCCCTCCCCAGTCAATCTGGGTAAACACCCCACTACCCCATTTTTTTTTAGAAAGCATAATTTATTGAGGGGACAGAAAAAAGCTTCCACATTGGGAGGGGACCCAAAGGGGTTGCCCTCACTCCACATTATGCATGTCTCCACATTGATGGCCACAGTACTGACATTTTTCTTCATCTTTTCAACATCAAAAACACTCATACCTTCTTCCTCCTTTCCTTTCCCAGCATAGCTTCCAGTCATCCTAGGCCAACTACCCAAATCCCTCAGAGCCTCCACCATAGGTTCCCCCAGTTCTCAGTCCATACCTCCTTCCCATCCACTCCCAGAGTTGTCAGTTGACTGTGTTCAGGGCACTGGTAGATGGAGTTAAGAATACCATAGAGGTAGAGCAGAGCTGCCCAAATGTGGTGGAACATCTTCTTGCAGGAGGGAGCTGGTGCTCTGCGTGGGATGACTGGTGCCTTAACTGCTCTCTCCCCTACTTGCTGCTCAGTCCACACTGCTTCCAGCCCCCCTGCCTCGACCCTTGACCCTTTCACCTGCTAATGAGTAACTTCAGCCTTGTTTTCCAACCCAAACCTGGATTACTTAGTGTTTGGGACTTCCTCCCCCTCTCCTGGATACAACCACCCCACAGTACCTCCTGGCATGTCCAGGATCACTCAGGAGTTGAGAGCTGAACCCTCCAGGTAGAAGCCTGTGGTTTTTCAACCCACATCTAAGCTGGATATCCATTGTATTGTGCAGCATTGAAGAGCGGTAGCTTGATTAGATTTTTCATTCATTCACTTAGGAAACTGTTTTTGAGTCCTAGCTGTTTCCTAGGAAATGGCTAATCTCTGGGGACCTAAAAAAGAGTAAGGCACAGTCCTTGACCTTGAAGTCAGAATAGGGAAAACTAGCTGTGTAAACAAATCATTGCAAAAAGTGCTTAAGATAAGTGCTAAAGATAAGTGCTTTAGAACAGATATGATCCAGGTCCCAGAGCATGGTGGATTGCACTCTGTAAGTTGTAACAGAAACAACAGGTACTAACCCTGGCAATGATCAGTGACAAATGAGTTTATTCATTCAACACTTATTACTACAAGAGATAATGTAATCCAGTGGTTAAGAGATAGACGTTGGCTGGGCTTGGTGGCTCATGCCTATAATCCCAGCACTTTGGGAGGCCGAGTTGAGAGGATTGCCTGAGCCCACAGGTTTGAGACCAGCCCAGGCAACTTGGTGAGACCTCATCTCCATAATAAATCAAAAAATTAGTCGGTGTGCTTGTAGTTCCAGCTACTTGGAAGACTGAGGTGGAAGGATCACCTGAGTGGCTGTGAGCATGCCACTGCATTCCAGCCTGGGCAACAGAATGACTCCAACTAAAAAAAAAAAAAAAAAAGGATAGATGTTGGTGTTGGGCAGAGTGGGTCCAAATGCTAACTACTATACTACTTACAAGATCTGGGGCAGTTAATCCCTATGTTGGCTTTTTCTTTTTATGAGTTGGAGTCTTACTCTGTTGCCAAGGCTGGAGTGCAGTGGCACGCTCAGTCACCTCAGCCTGGACCTGCTGGGCTCAGGCGATCCTTCCGCCTCAACCTTCCAAGTAACTGGGACCACAGGCATGTGCCACCTCACCCCGTTAATTTTTTTGATTTTAGAGAAGAGGTCTTGCCATGTTGCCTAGACTGGTTTCGAGCCCATGGGGTCAGGAAATCCTCCTGCCTCTGCCTCACAAAGTGCTGGGATTACAGGTGTGAGCCACCACGCCCAACTAAAAATTCTTGTAAGAAACTAAAATGCAAAAGCAATTTATTGGGACAGTAAAGTATAAGTGCTCGATCTGGAGTCTGGTAGGCCTGGATTTGTCGGCTCTGCAACATACGTTGGCCTAATAGATTCACCTGTAAATGAATAATAACAAATAATATAAATTCATCTATAAATGAAATGTTAACACCTATGTCAAACGTTGAAAGGCTTTTAAAAATAACACGGCCAGGCTGGGTGGCTCAGTCTGTAATCCCAGCACTTTGGGAGCATGAGGGTTCGAGACCAGCCCAGACAACTTGGCGAAACCTCGTCTCTACAATAAACTAAAAAATTAGCTAGGCATGGTAGCACATGCCTGTAGTTCTGGCTACTTGGAAGGCTGAGGCGGAAGGATCGCCAGAGCCCAGCAGGTGGAGGCTGCGGTGGCCAGGAGTGTGCCACTGCATTCCAGCTTGGGTGACGGAGTGAGACTCCAACTCAAAAAATTAAGACAATACATAAAATCCTTAGTACGTTGGCTGGCACAAACTAAGTGCTCACTAAACAGCTGCTTATTGGAACTCTTAATGAAACCGAACCTGTTCATAAACTATGAATCCCACAAAGGCTGGGCGCCAGCTGCGAGGCATCATTCTGGCGAAGTTGCAATGTTGCCAGACGAGGCCTTTGTCGAGGGAGGGAAAAAGAGGGCACAGGGAGGTGGTAAACCCTACATCCCGGCCTGCGGAAGAACCTATGGTCTGAGTCTTTTTTTGGGCCACAGGACTTTTTTTTTTTTTTGCTCCCAATTCCCACATTTAGAAGCAAACTTCAAGCCGGGCTCGCTGGCTCAGCCTGTAATCCCAGCGCTTTGGGAGGCTGAGGTGAGTGGATTGCCTGAGACCGCGGGTTCAAGACCCGCCTGGGCAACTTGACGAGACCTCATCTCTACAATTAAAAAAAAAAAAAAATTAGCCGGGCATGGTAGCGTGCGCGCCTGTAGTTCCAGCTACTCGGAAGGCTGAGGCGGAAGGATCGCCGGAGCCCAGCAGGTCGAGGCTGCGGTGGCCGGGAGCAGCCATTGCACTTCAGTCCGGGTGATAGAGTGAGACTCCAACTCAAAAAAAAGAAAGAAGAAGAAGAAGAAGAAGAAGCGGCCCCATTTCTTGACCAAAGTCCTGAAAGTACCACCAAACCTAGTTTTCCTAAAACGTGCCGTGTCCCCTCGGCCACGCAGCGACAATGACAAACTCATGCCCACAGTCCGCAAAACGAGCACCCGTCAAAAACGACACCCACTTCATCCATTCGGCCAGAAGCGAAGCCCCTCCTGGGCCGCCGCCAACCGCCTAGGAAAGGGTGACTTCCGGAGGCGCCAAACGGAGGGCGACAGGAAGAGGAAGACAAAGTTTTAGCTGGTTAAAACAGTGCCGCTTGAACTGTTCTGCCTGCCAAGATTTTGACTAGATAAACGAGGCATAATCTCCAGTCTCCAAATTCCAAGGTCCATACAAGCGTCTACAGCGTCTCTTGAGGCAATCATAAAGTCCTATCCGGTAATTTTTTTTCTCCCCAGGCATTTATGATGGCCACCTCAACCTTCAATCGCTCAAGCGCGCGCACCGAAGTAAACGCCACGGGGGGGGGCGGTGCTTAAGCTTGTACGCATGCGTAATCCAACTCACGCAGGCGCAATACGGTTCCCCGGGAGACGGCGGCGGCGGCTCTTCGGGGTGTTCGGCTCTCTCCATCTAGGCCGGCCCCGGCCCGTCTCGCCCCCAGGAGGCCACGTTTGGGGACGCGGACTTTCTCGTCGTACCCCACAAAAGTAAAGTTTGGGGACCTGGGGAAGCCGGAAGTACCGCCTTGAGATACCCAAATACTATCGGAGAAACGGAAGTGGCCGTCGGTGGCAATTTAGGGGAGACCGGAAGTGACGGTACCGTGGGGAAGTCGGAGGCGGAGCTGGGGGTATTGAGGTGTGTGTATGTGTGTTTGTTTGACTGTGTGTTAGTAGCGTCGGTCTGGTGGAACACCGTGGGAAGGCAGAAGAGGGGGGTAGTCAGCTAGCCTGTCTGGCCCCCCCATGAGTGTTTGCCATTTCGGATCTGTAATGATTTAGGCGGGTTCGATGGGCGTGGCGCGCGTGCGCGAAACCACTTTCTCCGCTGAGTCTGGCGCGACCCCCGCTGTCGCGTTATCCTAGGATTTGCCGATCTCTGGAGCTCTTGTTCTGTTGTGGCCGGTGATGACACTTGTCTCTGGTCTAGTGCTTCCTTCTTTCCCTGCTTCCTAACCCGACTGGCTCTCCCTTATTGTGATTGGCATCGTGGAGCCCCTCCCACCTCCAATTCTCCTGATCCTGTGCCGTCGATCTCCTGCCCTTTGTGTTTCTCCCCCTGTGCCCCGGAATCAGAAGGGGGATAGGGGAGGATGTGAGTGTGTGTGTTTGTGCAGGATAAACTTTTTAGATATTGGGGTGGGCATTTATAAATAAATGCCTAGGATACTTCCGCGTATATAAAGTCTGCTCTGGGCGACAGCGGGCCTCCTTACCTTCGTCCTTCCTTAGAGACCTGTCGGCCATGGAGCCCAAAAATAGTACCAGTACCGCCATGGAGGAGCCTGACAGCCTCGAAGTGCTGGTGAAGACCCTGGACTCTCAAACTCGGACCTTTATTGTGGGGGCCCAGGTGAGACAACAGTACTTCTGGAAGATGTTTATTAGTTCTTTCTCCTGTAGGTCCCGCAGGCTTGAGGAATGAGCCTTATTTTCTGGTCATTAAATTTTCTCTTCATTGATCCCTTTGTTTATATGCTAATAGAACATTTTCTGATGTTCTTTGATGAGTGAGGCTGATTTTGCTCTTCCTTCTAACACCTTGATAGAACTCAATATAGAGGGAAATACAGAAGAAGGAATCTGTATGTCATCATCATTGATGGTCCCCAACCCAAAAGGATAGACGTGGCTCCTGCCTTTGGGAAGGGAAACAACCAGGGACCCCAAACAAGTGTGTCTTATAGTGTGTCAAGTCTATACTGCGTTCTTTTAATTTTTCTTTCTTCTTTTTTTGAATCAAGTCTAACGCCCAGGCTGGAGTGCAGTGGCATGCTCACGGCCACTGCATTCTTTACCTGCTGGGCTCGGTGATCCTTCTGCCTCAGCCTTCCAAGTAACTGGAACTATGGGCATGTGCCACCATGCTTGGCTAATTTTTTTGATTTATTGTAGAGACAAGGTCTTGTCAAGTTCCCCACACTGGTCTTGAACCCACAGACTCAGGCAGTCCTCTTGCCTCTGCCTCTTCAAGTGTTCGGATTACAGACGTGAGCCACCGTGCTGGGCTATACTGTATTTTTATTTTTTATTTTTAATTTTTTTTGAGTAGAGTCTCACTCTGCCACCCAGACTGGAGTGCAGTCTGATTTATTGTAGAGATGAGGTCTTGCCAAGTTGCCCAGGCGGGTCTCGAACCCACAGGCCCAGGCAATCCACTCACCTCAGCCTCCCAAAGGCGTGGGATTACAGGCTGAACCACCGAGCCCAGCTCCTTTCTTCTTGATTAGTCTTCCTTCGTTAATCTGATTCCTGGTGCCATCTTCTTTGCCATTGGTTTTATCTTGGAGATTGCAGTGTTGTCTATAGTAAATAGACTCCTGATATTATTTTGTGTTTGGTAGGGGGTCACTGGTATCTCAAGATACACATTCCCTTGGGAGTCAGGTAGAGAAGGAGAGAAAGGAATATTCCAGTTGGCTTTTTTGTTTCTCGCTCATGTTATTTATTTATGTTTTGAACTTATTTTTTGAGTTGGAGTCTCACTCTTGTGGCCCAGGTTGGAGTGCTCATGGCCACTGCAGCCTTGACCTACTGGGCTTAGGTGATTCTTCCGCCTCAGCCTTCCAAGTAGCTGGAACTACAGATGCACGCCACCATGCCTGGCTAGTTTTTTTTGTGTGGTTTATTGTAGAGATGAGGTCTCACCAAGTTGCCCAGGCTGGTCTTGAAACCCTGGGCTCAGGTGGTCTTCTCGCCTCAACCTCCCAATGTGCTGGGATTACAGGCTGAACTCCTGTTCCTGGCCTGTTTTTGGATTTTAAACCTGAGCTTCATTAAGTTTATTGTCTGTTTTGACAGGTGTTGTCTCAGTTTAAGGGTTGCATATTAATTATCTCACAATCAAGACAGATGGGCAGTGATTCCTTGATGGTTTTACTCCTCGCCATTAGTTGTCCTTCTTTTCTTTCTCTTTCCTCCATTCTCTGATCCTATATGTACCTCTTCTTCTTTGCAGATGAACGTGAAAGAGTTTAAGGAGCACATTGCTGCTTCTGTCAGCATCCCATCTGAGAAACAACGGCTTATCTATCAGGGGCGAGTTCTGCAAGATGATAAGAAGCTCCAGGAATACAGTAAGGGGGTTGGACAGGCAGTTCAGAGGTTGAGGCTGCTGTCTGGAGGGATGAGCTGAGGCTATGAATTCACCTGATCATACAGTGATTTGGCGTGTATCTGTTTTTTTTCTGCAGATGTTGGAGGAAAGGTTATCCACCTGGTAGAACGGGCTCCTCCTCAGACTCAGCTCCCTTCTGGGGCATCTTCTGGGACAGGGTCTGCCTCAGCCACCCATGGTGGGGGACCCCTGCCTGGTACTCGGGGCCCTGGGGCTTCTGTTCATGACCGGAATGCCAACAGCTATGTCATGGTTGGAACCTTCAATCTTCCTGTAAGCTTGTGTTCCACAAGGGAGGGTTTTTGTGGGAAAGGGTAGCTTTGATTTTGGTGGCAGCAAGGAGTTACTAAGGTAGATCTCAGATATAGAGTATTTAGATTGGGTTTGGAAGGCCCTGTGGTCTAGTGTTGGCCTCCAACTTTGAGGAGAAATGGAGCTGGGGCTCCAGAGAATGAATCAGAAGTGTGGAAGCCTTAGTGTTTGGCTTCTCCCAGAACAACTTCCCTTACCCTTTCCCCAGAGTGACGGCTCTGCTGTGGATGTTCACATCAACATGGAGCAGGCCCCAATTCAGGTATCTAGGGGCCTGGGAGGGTCAGGGAAGGGGATCTGGGAGAAGGAGGCTGTGAGGTGTGGGTGGACCTGGCTGAGGAGATGGCTGGGACCAGTTCAGTGGGTAGTGGAAGTCATGGCTTCGTCTCACACCTGCCTTGATCATCCCTCTCTTATTGTAGAGTGAGCCCCGGGTACGGCTGGTGATGGCTCAGCACATGATCAGGGATATACAGACCTTACTATCCCGGATGGAAGTAAGTGGCCAAGTCTGGCTAGGTTTCTCCCCACCCTCCCTCCCCCTTTTCTCGCAGCCTGGGAGCGGGAGCATGGCTGGCCATTTCCATAGGACTTAGCCTTCCTAATCTAGTTTCTTTGTGATATTCATTCTTCTGGGCAGAAAAAGTATCTTTGTGAGGCTATCTTGTCCCTACAAACTCTCTTGGTGCCTGGTATCTGGGGAGTTTGTTTCAGACTTGTCAGATAACTCTCGTAGCACCTCTTTTCAATTAAAGGAGGATTCCATGCTTTTAATTTTATAATTGTCATGCTCGATATTGGTATGTCCTAGTTTGTTTTGCATTAGTTTGTATTGCAACTGCAACCTCTGACTTTTCCCTTTCTTCTTGTGGAGGTTAGGAAACCCTAATTCCCACTCTTGGTTAATAATTTATTTACAAATAGCAGAGGTGTTTATTGTACATCTAATTTGTGCCAGTCTTATGCTAGTTGCTAGAGAGTCAAAGATGTGAATGCAAAACCCTGCTTTCAGAGAGCTTAGTTAGAGCACCTTTTCTACTCAGTCTCATTTGACCTGAGTGATCCTCTGCAGCAGTCTTATTCTGCTTTTGGCATCCTGACTCTCCCTCATCTTCAGTGTCGAGGGGGTCCCCAAGTGCAGCACAGTCAGCCGCCCCCACAGACGCCAACTGTGGCCCCGGAGCCAGTAGCCTTGAGCTCTCAGACACCAGAAGCAGTCGAAAGTGAAGCGCCTCCTCGGGAGCCCATGGAGGCAGAAGAAGTGGAGGAGCGTGCCCCAGCCCAGAGCCCGGAACTCACCCCTTCTGGCCCAGCCCCAGCGGGCCCAACACCTGCCCCAGAGACAAATGCACCCAAGTGAGAGATGGAGGGAACTTTGGGGTGGTGGGCAGATCCTAAGTGAAGTATGAGAACCAGGAAAGTTATGATGGGAGGAGAAGGATTGCTTAGAGGTATTATAGAGTTAGCATTGAGGGGCAAAGGTAACTCTTGGTATAGTTAAATGAGGTTAGGACTGGCAGCTGAGCAGAAGCACTATTCACTGGGGTAAAAAATCCAAATTGTGCTTTTTTTTTTTTTTGAGTTGGAGTCTCACTCTGTCACCCAGACTGGAGTGCAATGGCCGCTCCCAGCCACCGCAACCTTGACCTGCTGGGCTCTGGCGGTCCTTCAGCCTCAGCCTTCCAAGTAGCCGGAATTACAGGCATGCGCTATCACGCCTGGCTGATTTTTTTTTTAATTTATTGTAGATATGAGGTCTCGCTGCCCAGGTGGGTCTCGAACCCATGGGCTCAGGCAATCCGCTCACCTCAGCCTCCCTAAGGCGCGGGATTACAGGCTGAGCCACCGAGCCCAGCTTAAATTGTGCCTCTTGATCCTGATCAAAATTCTCTCCCCTGAGTTCATATGGGCTCCATCTCTTTTTCGGAGTTAGCGTCTCACTATTATAGGTCTAGGATTGTGGTGGGGGAGGTAGGAACAGCTGATTTTCTTCTCTCCATCTTCCTATGATGGGGAATAAAGAAAAGAAGCTCTGCTAGTCTGGGGAGCCATTGGGCCAGGGCTCTGAGAGGCCAGAGAGAGGGCAGGTGGTGGTCCCTGTCAACTATGAGGTTGAGAATCTGTAGGAAGCTTTGGCTGACTGTCCCTTGGGGGATGTCCACAGCCATCCTTCCCCTGCGGAGTATGTCGAGGTGCTCCAGGAGCTGCAGCGACTGGAGAGTCGCCTCCAGCCCTTCCTGCAGCGCTACTACGAGGTCCTGGGCTCTGCTGCCACTGCGGACTACAACAACAATGTGAGTCCTTTGGTGACCTTGCCCCCTCTCCTCAGCCGCAGTACTCCCAAAATAGTACAGGCTGAAATCCAGATAACCCCTCCTCTCCCTCCAAAAACATTGCAACAAAACAGTTTCCCTTTAGACATGTCAGCAAGTGTTCTTTACCTCCCTTAGAGGGAAGGTGGTAATCTTTGCTGTAACTACTGTCCTTGTAGCCCTGAGCAAATTATTTAGGAAGTTTATAAAGTGAGAGATTAGTAGATGATGACTTATTGATTCAGTGTAGTGTTTGTTTTAATAGGAAGCTACTTATGTGTATAAAATAGAACTTATTTGCAAAGATTAGGTCTACACAGCAGCTTCCAAGGACCTAACTGAAGGGTTAGAGAACATGGTATTCTTAGAAGGTATTATTGCTGTTATTAGTGAGGTAGACTCCAACCTAATATTTTCTCTCTTTCTGTATTGGTTGGGGGGAATGCAGCACGAGGGCCGGGAGGAGGATCAGCGGTTGATCAACTTGGTTGGGGAGAGCCTGCGACTGCTGGGCAACACCTTTGTGGCACTGTCTGACCTGCGCTGCAATCTGGCCTGTGCACCCCCACGACACCTGCATGTGGTCCGACCCATGTCTCACTATACCACCCCTATGGTGCTCCAGCAGGCAGCCATTCCCATCCAGGTGGGTTGAGGGGGTCTGGCCTGAGAGAGAATGGAGGGGTGTTAGTGCAATGACTCTGGGTAGCTGCTGGGCCTGAAGAAGGTTAGAAAGGGAGGAGACTTTGGAAACACATGGTAATGAAGGCTGACAAGACTTTAGAGGTATATCATGGGGTGCTCTGGGTTAGGCTCTTGTATTTTCTCTCTCCTATTTATCCAACTGTCTTTTCCAGATCAACGTGGGGACCACTGTGACCATGACAGGAAATGGGACTCGGCCCCCCCCAACTCCCAATGCGGAGTCATCTCCCCCTGGCCCTGGGCAGGCCTCATCCCTGGCTCCATCTTCTACCACTGTCGAGTCCTCAACTGAGGGGGCTCCCCCACCAGGGCCAGCTCCCCCGCCAGCCGCCAGCCACCCAAGGGTCATCCGGATTTCCCACCAGAGTGTGGAACCTGTGGTTATGATGCACATGAACATTCAAGGTAAGTTAGGATTGGTCTCTGGCGGTGAAGAGCAACACAATGGGGAAGATTGGTGCTGAGGTGTGAGGGAGTGAGGTGGGGAGGGGAGAGGCCAGTGCTGGTGGTGGTGGCAGAGGGATCAGAGCAGCAACTTCAGTTGGCATGTGGGGAGGGGCAGTAGGGGACTGCTCTGAACTTGAAGATGTGTTTGTGTGGTGAAGGGGACACCTCCTCCCTGTCTATATGGAGGGAAAGGTAAGTTTTCTGGCTGGGGGATTAGGGGTCTGAAGGATGGCTGGTTTCAGGAGGATAAAATTAGACTTTGGCTCCGCCTACCTCAGGGCCACTCTCTCTGTCTCCCTGCCCAGATTCTGGCACACAGCCTGGTGGTGTTCCGAGTGCTCCCTCTGGCCCCCTAGGACCCCCTGGTCATGGCCAGACCCTGGGTAAGAGTGAGGGCATCAGAGCAGGCTGATCTCTGGATAAAGAAGGGGAAGGGCTGAGAGGGTGGGTTGAAGGGGTCCAGGTTCAAGGTTACATCAGACCCGCCCCCCAGGCTCCACCCTCATCCAGCTGCCCTCCCTGCCCCCTGAGTTCATGCACGCCGTCGCCCACCAGATCACTCATCAGGCCATGGTGGCAGCTGTTGCCTCCGCGGCCGCAGGTAATGACCTGGAATGGGAGCCTGGGAGGTGGGGCATAGTCCATGGTGGCGGGTGCCGTTGGCTGGCGGGCAAGGGCCTGGCCCTCAGCTCTCTTGGGTCTCTCTTCTCTGCCACCCACAGGGCAACAGGTGCCAGGCTTCCCAACAGCTCCAACCCGGGTGGTGATTGCCCGGCCCACCCCTCCACAGGCTCGGCCTTCCCATCCTGGGGGGCCCCCAGTCTCTGGGGCTCTGGTGAGCGGGGATGGGGGAGTTAGGGATGAGTATGGGGAGAGAACCCTGTGGTGGTGGTACATGGAAGGGCAGGACTGAAATCCTCCCCTCCTCTCTAGCAGGGCGCTGGACTGGGTACCAATGCCTCATTGGCCCAGATGGTGAGCGGCCTTGTGGGGCAACTTCTTATGCAGCCTGTCTTAGTGGGTGAGTTTTTGTTCTTCCCTACCTCAGACTTTAATGTCTGACACTTCTTTCTTAGTCTGCTCACTGGCACTTTCCAATTCTTTCCATATTTTCTTGGTTCTTGATTTTCTGCTGGAAAGACTGGAACAGGTCTGCTGTAGTATCTTGTTTGTCTTCAGATTTAGACTTTCATCTGTTGATCCCTTACAGCTCAGGGGACCCCAGGAATGGCTCCACCTCCAGCTCCTGCCACTGCTTCAGCCAGTGCTGGCACCACCAACACAGCTACCACAGCTGGCCCCGCACCTGGGGGGCCTGCCCAGCCTCCTCCCCCTCAACCCTCTACGGCTGATCTTCAGTTTTCTCAGCTTCTGGGGAACCTGCTGGGACCTGCAGGGCCAGGGGCTGGAGGGCCTGGCATGGCTTCTCCCACCATCACTGTGGCAATGCCTGGTGTCCCTGCCTTTCTCCAAGGCATGACTGACTTCTTGCAGGTGAGTGGCTGGCTCTTTACCTTTCCCTTCCTGTTCCCCAACCCAGCCAGGCAGTGGTGCCTTTTTGCTATTATATAGTCACTGGGCAACAGCCCCTAATGACATGTCAGGGTAAGGGATTCTGAGAATTCATTGACTCCAGAACGCCCGTTTTGGAGTTAGGAAAATTAGGCTTAGAGAGAGAAAATATAGTAATTGGGGTCACTGCTTTCTGACTTAATCTTTCAGAGGGCAAGAAAGATAGTTGTTTAGCCTAACTCTATTGTTAAATACCTATGAGTATTCTGCTGTAAGGAATAATGACCAGAATATAACTCCCCATCTTCCCAGGCCTCTGTTGGTTTGTGCCCTCTTGATGCCATTTTATGTTGTTATTCCTATTCTCACTTCACTTTTATTTCTTCTCGGTTTGTAGGCAACACAGACAACCCCACCACCACCTCCACCCCCCCCACCCCCACCTCCTGCCCCAGAGCAGCAGACCATGCCCCCACCAGGATCCCCTTCTGGTGGTGCAGGGAGTCCTGGAGGCCTGGGTCTTGAGAGCCTGTCACCAGAGTTTTTTACCTCAGTGGTACAAGGTGTGCTGAGCTCCCTGCTGGGCTCCTTGGGGGCTCGAGCTGGCAGCAGTGAAAGTATTGCTGCCTTCATACAACGCCTCAGTGGATCCAGCAACATCTTTGAGCCTGGAGCTGACGGGGCCCTTGGTGAGCAAAAGGGGAAGTCTTGGCCTGCTCTAAGAAGGGGCAGCCAAGAAGGTAGATGGCCTTTGTCTAGGGTTGTTGGCACAGTGGGAGGAAATTGATGGAGGCTACTGATGGGTAGGCAGGCCAGGTGGTAAAGACCATTGCTAACTTCGGCCCCTGTCCCCAGGATTCTTTGGGGCCCTGCTCTCTCTTCTGTGCCAGAACTTCTCCATGGTGGATGTAGTGATGCTTCTCCATGGGCATTTCCAGCCACTGCAGCGGCTTCAGCCCCAGCTGCGATCCTTCTTCCACCAGCATTACCTGGGTGGTCAGGAGCCCACACCTGGTAACATCCGGGTAAATGAAGGCTGGGTCTCTCAGAGTCTCCCCTTTGCATGTTCAATTTCTTATTCCTGACTCTGCTTCTCTGTCAGTCAGAGCTGTGATTGCCCATACAAGCCCTGGACTTGTTGGTTGTTGAAGGGAGGAGTCTTTTTAGGACTGAGGCTTGGAACTAAACCTGTTCTGTTTCTCCCACAGATGGCAACCCACACATTGATCACAGGGCTAGAAGAATACGTGCGGGAGAGTTTTGTGAGTAACCCTTCTCTGTCCTCTTCCTCTTGTGGGCTTGTTCAAGGTGGCTGATATTCCCTGTTGCCGCCTCCTCTACTCCCAGTCTCTCGTGATCCTGATTTTAGGATCTTTGTATACTTTGTCTCTCAGTCTTTGGTGCAGGTTCAGCCAGGTGTGGACATCATCCGGACAAACCTGGAATTTCTCCAAGAGCAATTTAATAGCATTGCTGCTCACGTGCTGCACTGCACAGGTCTGGGGCTGGCTGGGCCAGGGTGTGTGGGGCCTATTAGATGTGTGCGGCTGCTGAGTGCTGACATTCCTTCCTTATATCTTGCCCACAGACAGTGGATTTGGGGCCCGGTTGCTGGAGTTGTGTAACCAGGGCCTGTTTGAATGCCTAGCCCTGAACCTGCACTGCTTGGGGGGACAGCAGATGGAGCTTGCTGATGTTATCAATGGCCGAATTGTAAGCACCACCCAGCCCCAGTTCCCCAGCCTTTTGTTTCCTGAGGTTTTCATTTTTCTTCTCTCAACTGCCATTTTGTACCCTGGATCTGATATATGCCAAAGCTGCTTGGGGATTTTGTGTTCCAAATCTGCTTTCTTCCACTTAGCGTCGTATGTCTCGTGGGGTGAATCCCTCCTTGGTGAACTGGCTGACCACTATGATGGGACTGAGGCTTCAGGTGGTACTGGAGCACATGCCTGTAGGTCCTGATGCCATCCTCAGATATGTTCGCAGGATTGGTGATCCCCCCCAGGTAAGGGACCTGATGGGCCATGGGGTCAGGGGACTTGCGGAAACTGGAAAGATCTGAGAAGAGATCTTTGACCTATTCTCCTCCTTTGTTCAATTTCACAGCCACTTCCTGAAGAGCCAATGGAAGTTCAGGGGGCAGAAAGAACTTCCCCTGAGCCTCAGGTACCAGCAGGGGTGGTTGAGTGGCCAGATAATGAGTGAAGGCTGGGGGAGAAAGGGCTGGAGGCTAAGAATTCTGAAGCCTGGATATTCCTGCCATCTGACTCCTAGCGAGAGAATGCTTCCCCAGCCCCGGGAACAACAGCAGAAGAGGCCATGTCCCGAGGTCCACCTCCTGCTCCTGAAGGGGGCTCCCGAGATGAACAGGATGGAGCTTCTGCTGAGACAGAACCTTGGGCAGCTGCTGTTCCCCCAGTAAGTGTCAGGAAGTGATCCCCTGAGTCAGGCAGCTGAAAGTCTTGGGAACTACTACTTTCTAACCTTTTCTCCCCAGGAATGGGTCCCTATTATCCAGCAGGACATTCAGAGCCAGCGGAAGGTGAAGCCGCAGCCCCCCCTGAGCGATGCCTACCTCAGTGGTATGCCTGCCAAGAGACGCAAGGTTGGTTTTCCTCTTACCTGAGGATCTCTCTTTATCCAGATTCCCGTCTTGCTTAGAATCAGACTGTTTAGAGCTGGAAGGAGCTCTACCTAGTTTAGTGTCCTCATTTAATGAGGAAACTTTTCTGGAATTCAGACTTGCTCATGGTTGTACAACCCCACAGGATTTTACTTTAGTCTGTTAGCAGTCCTGTCATAGTCCTTAGCTGCTCATTCCCCATATGACAAGGGCCCATTTTTCTTTAATGTGGGCTTCCTCTTGTGGATTAGCTAGCTCTGAATCCCAGATGGCTTGACCTCCTCTGCCCCTCTTGCTTTGAAGAGCACGTTCGGCACAAACACTTTGTTTTTAGCTAGAGCCAAACAGAATTAGGAAGGCATTTTTACTGTCAAAACCACGTGTGGACTATTTCCCCTCTCTCCACTAGCATGGAGACTCAGTGGTTGACTCATGGAAAGGGTGAGCTGGGTGGTGGCACTGGATCTGACGTTGATCCTCTTTTCCCTCCCAACCCCCTATCCCCCAGACAATGCAGGGTGAGGGCCCCCAGCTGCTTCTCTCAGAGGCCGTGAGCCGGGCAGCTAAGGCAGCCGGAGCTCGGCCCCTGATGAGCCCCGAGAGCCTGAGCCGGGACCTGGAGGCACCAGAGGTTCAGGAGAGCTACAGGCAGCAGGTGCCGCCACCTTGAAGCAGAATAGGGATGGTTTAGTGGGAGGGGTTGGGCTAGGGTCCCTTTCCCTGGATCCCTTCAGAGATGAACTGGTCATTCTGGGGTGACTACCACTTGATGTTTAAAGTGTTTCTCCCTGTGGCAACTGGGAATGCTTGACAATGCCAAACTGGGCTGCTGACAGTGTGTGGCTGGTGGGGGACGTGTTAGCTCCCGAGGGATGGCCTTATGTGCTTGCTGGGATCATAGGGGCTCAGCCAGTGCTCCGCCAACCAACTTGCTTTCTCTTTCTAGCTCCGGTCTGATATACAAAAACGACTGCAGGAAGACCCCAACTACAGCCCTCAGCGCTTCCCTAATGCCCACCGGGCCTTTGCTGATGATCCCTAGCTCTTTGTTCTATGGCCCTTTCTCATCAGGGGACCATCTCTCCCTCTTCCTTCACAGTATTTAAGAAATAAAAGTCAGATTTTTCTGGCTGTTTTGTCTCTAGTTTTAATCGTCAAGTAGTCTTGTCTCTTAATCTTGTGTGATTATTACTATTATTTTTTGATTTGGAGTCTCACTCTGTTGCCCAGGCTGGAGTGCAGTGGCACTCTCACGGCCACCGCAGCCTCGACCTGCTGGGCTCAGGCGATCCCTCCGCCTCAGGCTTTCAAGTACCTGGAATCACAGGTGTGTGCCACTATGCCTGGCTAATTTTTTTGATTTATTGTAGAGATGAGGTCTCGCCAAGTTGCCCAGGCTGGTCGTGAAACCCTGGACTCAAGCAGTCCCCTCACCTTTGCCTCCCAAAGTGCTGGCATTACAGGTGTGAGCCATCACGCCCAGCTTCACTTTTCAAGATACTAGTTTTGTTTTTTGTTTTTTTGAGTTGGAGTCTCACTCTGTCACCCAGGCTGGAGTGCGGTGGCTACTCCCGACCACTGCAGCCTCTACCTGCTGGGCTCCGGCGATCCTTCCACCTCAGCCTTCCAAGTAGCTGGAACTACAGGCATGCGCTACCACGCCCGGCTCATTTTTTAATTTATTGTGGAGATAAGGTCTTGCCAAGTTGCCCAGGTGGGTCTCGAACCCAGGGACTCAGGCAATTCACTCACTTCAGTCTCCCAAAGCACGGGATTACAGGCTGAGCCACCGAGCCCAGCGCAAGATACTAGTTTTATTCTGGATTGTGTGTAATCGATATAAAAGTCCTGAACCTTTTTTAATTCTTCAAATGTCTGAAATTTCTATAACCGTGCTCAGGATGGAGCAGAACAAGGCCTCAAACTGCCTCAAAACTGTCTTGGCAAGTACTGTAGAAATGCAAGGACCCAAGCATTTTTTTTCTTTAATTGGGGTTTCACTTTGTCCCCTAAGTGCTCAGGCTGGAGTGTAGTGGCACAATCATAGCTCACTGGGCTTTGACCTCCTGGGCTCAGGGGATCCTCCTCTCAGCCTCTTAAGTATCTAGGACTACAGGTACACACCACACCTGACTTTTTTTTTTTTTTTTTTGAGTGGAATCTCACTGTTGCCCAGACTGTAGTGCAGTGGCCGCTCCCGGCCACCGCAGCCTTGACCTGCTGGGCTCTGGTGATCCTTCTACCTCAGCCTTCCAAGTAGCTGGAACTACAGGTGTGCGTACACACCTGGCTAATTTTTTGAATTACTGTAGAGATGAGGTCTCACCAAGTTGCCCAGGGGGCTCAGGCAATCCACTCACCTCAGCCTCCGAAAGCGCGGAGTACATACTGAACCACTGAGCCCGGCTACCTGATTTTTTTTGTAGACACCGTTGCCTAGATTGGTCTTGAACTCCTGGGCTCAACCCATTCTCCAGCCTCATGCCTAGGCTTTTTTTTTTTTTGAGTTGGGAGTCTGTCATCCAGAGTGGAGTGCAGTGGCACACTCCTGGCCACCACAGTCTCAACCTGCTGGGTTCTGGCAGTCCTTCTGCCTCAACTTTCCAAGTAGCTGGAACTACAGGAACACACTACCATGCCCAGCTAATTTTTGACTTACTATAGAGTCGAGGTCTCGCCAAGTTGCCCAGGTGGGTCTCGAAGCTGCAGCCTCAGGCAATCCACTCACCTCGGCCTCCCAAAGTGCTGGGATTACAGGCTGAGCCACCAAGCCCGGCCAAGCCTTGCTTTTTAATACTCTCTAGCAGTACCAGACAGCTTGTAACATTTCTCTGTAAGTTTATGTGCACTCTCATGTTTTGTTTATTCAGTACACTCAAATGTGCCTCTTTTGATGGCTGGATTTTTGTGCAAAAGCACTTTCTATGTAAATAAAAGGACCTGTACGTTGAAATGGAAGCAGCATATTCCAGGTGCACACTAGGATAGAGCTTCAAGCTATCCAGCAAACCACTCTTTAGTTTCTAAGCAGCTGCAAACCTAAAAATAGCCTTAACATACCTGGCATGCCGTGTTACCATGTGAAATCCAATGAAGTTTGACAATGCTGGGACTGGTCTGTCCAGTTCAAAGAGCCCACTGCTAGTATGTTCAGATACTGAAGCCATGACAGCTACAAAGGGACTTCCTTTTATTATAAGGGACCCATGTCTCATGGCTGCAGATTCTATGCTAGTCCCTTTGAGAGACAGATGTCCCCCCACCTTCAGTTTAGTGCTGGACCAACAGAACAAGGCAGAACATTCTAACACTAGGTCATAAACCTTGCAGCTACCACCTGGACCTCTTGGAACACTGGCTCAGGGACATATCACAGGTCTGATGACTCAACACCCTGCTTGGAGAGTCCATGTTAAAGACACTGGTTGACAACTCAATAGAGCTGCACATTCCCAAAGGCCCAGACACAGAGGAAGCCATACCCTGGTATGTCAGCTGGACTGGTAACCAACTGACCTTGCCCACTGGCACAAGCAGATTTGCCCAGTTGAACCCAGCCCAAATCCCCAACCCACAATTTAAAGTTCCAACACAATGGTTAAGTTCTGAATTAGTCACAGCAGATTGCTGGAGTAAGTAAATCATTCCTTGAAACTACACAGATCACTCAGCACCATGCTGTAAAACAATGCAAACAACCAACCCATCCCCAAAATCATTTTGGAAATATTTTTTTAATCCTTTATTGTTTTTTAACAAACGGCCCCAGGGATAGGGGACCAGGGGAAGGGGAAGGAGGGGAAGCAAGGCTCCAGCCCCACAACTCCTCCTCACCCACCCCTTTCCCCCTTATATATTTATAATCTATATACAAGCCCCGGGGGATGGGGGCCAAGAGGAACTTCCTCAGCGGGGTGGGGGCAACCCAGGCTCCTTGTCCCCTCGGGACCCAGGATCCTCTATGCGTCGGGAAGGCCCTTCTCGAGAAGGGGGCCCTGTCCGCTCCCAAGGCTTCGGCATCCAGCGCAGGGTATCCGGTGGGGAGGCCTAGGGGACAGGCACATGTGAAACAGTCACAGAGGAAGGTCACAGAGGGATGGGGATGGAAGAACAAGTACTCAGGTGGCAACTCTTGAATTCAGGGCCACGGGGGTTTCTTCTTCACCTGCTGGTAAAGGTCAATGCGCTGGGTGCGGAAGACTCCGCTGTAGGTGGAAGGTGGGGCCTTGAGACGGGAATTGAGGCCAGAAAATGACCTAAGAGAAGAAGGGTGTTTTAAGTCAAGCCCTAGGACCTGCACCCCTGGTCCTAAAGAATGCTCTTTGGGAGTCTGCATCGCATTTCCCTTTACCTTCCAGTTGGGGGGGTACGTGATGATCCAGGTCCCCCGAGGTTGCTGCTCAGTTTTCGATAATCCTGGAACGGCTTTAGTTCCACTGGGTGCAGCTGAAAGGAAAAAAAGTCACGAGCCTCCGTCTTGAAATATCGAATCCCTACCTCTAATTCCTGGAGTTCCCCCACATCTCAGTTCCTGTACCTTACCTCTGCTCGCCCCAAACTAGGGGGAAAGGGCCTGGCAGGTGAAGGCAGCACCCGAGTAGCAGGAGCAGGTGGGGGCCGCACAGCCAGGCTGGGGGGCTGCAGAGCAGGGCCCACAGGTAACAGAGAAAGGGGAGGTGGGGCAGGTGGCGGCGCTGGCGGCAGGGAGCCGAAGTTCACCATGGGTAGCTGTGAGTCTACCATGGGTAGAAGCATCTGTAACAGGAAATTTAGGTATACGTGTTGGGGGTAGGGAAGAAAGTCAGAGAACTAGGGAAAAATAAACACAAAAGCCAGAGACTGTACAGAGAAATCAAATAAAGGGGAGATGGAAAAATACCTGCTGAGCAGGAGCCCCTGAAGGGAGAAAGCCGCTTTGGCTACCAGGCTGCAGAGTAGAGTAAAAATCCGAAGGGGATGGCAGATCCTGGCGTACCTATTGGGAAATAGGGAGAAATATGTCAACACTCCCAAAAGCATTCTCCCCACTCTATCTCCCGAACCCCAACACCTGCCCCTCTTACCTGAAGCAAGGGTGTGTCGGGCAAAGGACTGGGGCAGAAAGCTGGAGAGTAGAGGAAGGAAGGTGGAGGGTAGAGAACTCCTCCAGCCGGCAACTTCCCCAGTTCTGTTGCTTGCAGTGTGGAGAAATCCAGAAATTGGCCCTTGAGAGCTACCCCTGAGAGCAATGCTGAGGGAGGGGCTGGGCCCGGGGGTAGGTACAGAGGCTGTGATCTGAAAATAAATTGGAGGGAGATATTTTAGGAAGCCAGAGTCATTTACTCCTTTAGTCTGAGCAACACCTTAAGCCCACTAGCCTTTGGTGCCCTACAATTTTGTCTTTCCCTTAAACATACCTCCATTTCCTTCTGAGGCATGTAGTCTTACCTGTAAGGATGCAGTGAGGGTGTCCCGGGGCGGAAGCCTCCATTGTTTGGGTGTAATTGAGAGTCTATAGCTGCCCCAGAGACCTAAAGGAGAGCAGAGCTGAAACAGCTCTAGTTTGTCTGGTCAGGACAAGACCACCCATCCCACAGCAGTAAAAAGTTGAGAAAAACAGGATAAACATAGAGACTTTGCAGCAACTTGGCTGGACTCAAAAGTCAATCATACTCAATAATCTATCACAGAAACATAGAACAGAGTACCATATGTTCTCACTCATAAGCAGACCTTGAACAATCATCACAATACTGTTAAGAAAGCGATTTGGCAGTAGTGGGAAACTGCTGGGGAGTGGGGGTGGGGTGGGATTGGCAGTTGAGGAAAACTGCTGGGGAGGGGCATACCTCATCAACAAGGGTCCCTGCATAATCAACGTTTATATAACTAACTCTGAATTGTACCCATCTTTAAAAAAAAAAGTTGAGAAAAACGGAACACAAAAAATAGTATTTTACAACGATACAACTTTGAAAGACTTGACCATACAACAGACGGAGAAGAATGATTATCTACTGAAGTGGTCATGCAATGGGAAGTGGGACCCACCTGAGAACTGGGAGGTCCAGGACTGCCATAGAAGACTTCAGGGTACAGGCGCTGGCCTGAAGAGCTGGGCTCTGGGCCACAGTGTCCAGAACCCAGGTTCTTAGATTGTGGCTCAGTGGAGGCAGAAGCGCTGGGAAGCAGCTCCCAGTCTCGGGATATAGGAATGGCCTGAGGAGAAGAGGCCTTGTCAAGAGAGATGAAACCTAGAAGACCCTAGAAACCCAGGTCACTCCCAGCAACCGTGTTCAGAAATCTCAGGCCTTTCCACTAAACTCCTACTCCCACTTACCTCCGGTACTGATGCCATCAGTTCGTTCTCTGTTTTTAAGCTGTCTCCTACCACCAGGCATAAGTCGGAGTCCTGTGATTGCAAGACAGGGGAGACTGTTCCATGATTCAGAAATGTATCCTCTACGTCCCATCTCTAGCCTGTCCTTTCTCTCCACCCAACCCAGGATACCCAGATCCAGCCCATGCAGACCTTTTCACTAGTGCCAAACTGAACTGTGGGGCCAGGTCGATGGGATGGCTGAAGGGGGCCAGGCTCTGGGCCTCGGTCTGTACGCTGTGATCGTTCTGTGCCAATGGGGCCAGGAGGCAGAGGCTGCTCCCTGGGCAACTCCTGGGTTGGGAACACAGTAAAGTGAGGCTTGCGGAGGGAAAGGGAAGCCCAATCAGGAAATCCCCAGAACACACAGAGGAAAAAAGCAGACAAAAATAAAACCAGAGTCAGTTCCTGGAAACGTTCCTCTTTTCTTAGTCTTTTACCTTTCTGTCGCCATCGTGGGGGGCAGGTGGCCGTCTCCTAGGAGGTTCAGAGGGTTCAGAGCCAGGCGGACCCTCACAAGGAACAGCATTCAGAGGTGAGGGGCCTCCGGGCCGCTTGAGGGGTCCCTCTGCTGCCCCCTTGAGTCCTCCATCAGGGGAACTTCGCTGGCTGCAGGGACCTGATGACACCTGAGAATCCCCACTCAGGTCCACCCCACTGTCAGACTGACTCATCTGAGAGGAGTGGAGAAGGAGCTAGTTAAGTCAGGGTAGAAAACACCCCAGTACCTGACTGATGTACAAATATAGACAGATAAACTGCAGAAAGGAGACAACTGAGTAAAAAACCCAGACTCAACCCAGAGTGGGTGGGGAAAGTATGGTCCGTGCTCAACAAAATCCCAGCTCAAGACACTCCCACCCACTCTCACTCACCTCTGTGACAGCCACATCCTCAAAAGGACTCAGGGGCTCTATCCAGGGCTCCATGGAGCCAGGCTGATAACTCTTTCGGGTAGTGGCTGAAAAAGGGAGTACCAATCATGAGAGACCACGAGAAGAGACAGTTCTGAAGCCCATCTCATGCTAGCCCTCTACCAGAGTCCTTTCCTTTGACTCAGCTTTACTCACCAGCATGTAAACGATTCCAGATGTGAGGGGTCAGGGCCTCTGTGCCTGCATCTCTGGATTCTCCCTGAGGGCCTGGGCCCTCAGGCTTAGAGCCCAAGAATCCAGAGCTATGAGGTGGTGGCAAAGATTCCTGAAGACGAGAAAGACCGAAGGCAAAACGTTATTTAGGTGGAACTAGGAAATGCAGGAAGCTGGGATAAAGTGAAGTGTAGGAGGAACAAGACAAGCTATAACGAACAATGAGAATTTTAGGCAAAAACACAAAAAGTAATTAAGAGAATGGGAAATACATAACCTTCAGGAGTAAGAATCCAGTAAAGTAACCTCAAACCCTGTCTCTTACCTCCTGCAGCAGCTCCGGTTTTCTGGGAGGCCGCTCTCGACGTTTGGCAGGGAAGGGATTAACCCCAGCAGAATCCCGAGGAGTTCCGCCCACCCCTCTCACCACCGGCCCTGGCTCCTCAAAGTGGGGGTCTGGGAAAAAGAGAACCAACTGCCAGCATCTGCCTCACTTCATCAATGACCCTAACTTTTCCTCCCTTACTGCTTCTACCCTTACTCCCTGCAGACACCCACCCAGCAAAACTCCCAGATCTGACTCTTCTGCTCCAGCTCCTGTTCTTCTCTGGGGATGAAGATATTCCCACCTATAACCCCTCCAGCTTACCAGAAGTGACGCTGTTGTTGGCCCTCTGGGGCTCGTATCGGGTTGGGGGCCTAAGAGAGGGGCCCTGAGGGGCATGGGGAGGCCCAGGCTTGTGCCTTGGGTGTCCCCCTGGTGCAGTCACATTTCCTTGGCGGCTGCTAAGCTGGGCAAGAGCCTGTTGGATGCCAGCAGGGTTGCTGTGGATAACCTGGTCGAGGCGGAAGACAGCAGAACTGCTGGGGGGTGGGGGAGGCAAGGGAAGCCCTGGGGGACGCTCCTCGGGAGGACGGCTGGAGAAAACAAAATTATCAGCTCTAGTATTTACTAAATCATTACTTTCCCTACATGTCAAGTATGTTTTCCAACACCTCTCCCCTTACACCCTTTTCCCCTACTAAAATCCAGATGTTTTTGAGCCCCTCTAAGAGTTTCTATGTGTACAGATATGTAAAGTGAAAAGCAAAGAACATATGGGTATTCCTCTCACCCATCAATTGCTTTCCAGCGGCCTTGCCTAGACACGAAAACCCTAATGCTTTTCCAGTGAGTCCATGTCCCCTCAGGTGACAAACCTAAACTCACCTTTCCCTCAAGGTCTCCTCCCTACCCGAACTTTTTTTTGAGTTGGTGTCTCACTCTGTACCCAAGACAGACTGCAGTAGCACACTCACAGCCACTGCAGCCTCCACCTGCTGGGCTCAGGTAATCCTTCCACCTCAGTCTATAGGTGCATACCACCATGTCTGGCTACTTTTTTGATTTATCGTACCAAGTCTCGCCCATTTTCCAAACTATTAAATTTTTAAAACTTAGGAATAAAGTTTATCCCTACTCACCTTCGGTTCTTGGGAGAGGGCCAGCTCCTCTTGTCCCCTCGTCCTGGCCCAGTCCTTCCCCCAGGACCCCCACCGCCACCTCCACTGCTGCCACCACCACCAGCCTTGCCCCCTGGGCCTGGGCGCCGGTTCTGCCGTTCCATGCCAGGCCGCTGACTTGAGAAACTCCTCTTACTCAAATCCTTGGCTCTCTGGCTCAGATCTCCACGGGACATGGTTGAAATGCTTGGTCCAGCTCCACCTCCACTGCCCCCAGGAGTGCCCCCAGCTTTGGGGGTCAGCAGTGCTGGAGGAGGAGCCTCTTTGTCTCCCCGGCGCTCACTGGCAAAGTCACTGCTCTCTGATGCAGTCTCCCATTCCTCATTGGCTTGGTCTGAGTTCTGGTTTGACAGATCAGGAGACTTGGCAGCTGCCCGGCGAGGTGGTGGGGGCACTGTGACTGTTGTGAGAACCTCCTCTGGTCCAGGAGTGGAGGATGGAAGGGCTAAAGAAGCCTTGGTCTCAGCCCCTCTGGCAGCATTCTCTCGTTCCTGTTTCAGCCTCCGGAATCGAGGCGGTTTGTCCTGCTGCTGGGCCCTCCCATGTCGCCTCCTTCGGGGTCGCTCCCCATCTTCCATACCCATGCCTATGCCACTACCTCCACTGCTGCCCCCACGGGCTATGGGTGACAGAGGACCAGGGATCAACTTCTCTTTCAAAGGCTCCTTACTTGGTGGCAAAGGGCCTGTGGGAGGTTTCTTGGGAGCCAAGGACTTATTTGGGGGGCTCCAGCCTGGGCAAACAGGAGGTGGCGGCCTCCCTCCACCTCTACCCCGGCGTGACGGCACCCCTCTGGGAGTAAAGACTCGCCCACCCCGGGCAGTGGAGAAGCGGGCTGGAGCTGGTGAGGGTGGGGCTACTGGTAATGGCTGAGCAAGAGGGACCTGGGTGAGTATTCCCTCTTTGGGAGGGGGGGCCTCCTTGTCTGAGGGAGCCAGATCACTCTCATGGGTCTCGCTGCCTGTTTCTGAGCCACGCTGCCGGCGCCGCTTGGGGATTTCTTCATACTCTGAACCCTCACTTCGTGTCTCACTGGCAGTGCGGCCTCGGGGAGCAGGAGGATGATTTGGTACCCCTGCCCCACCTCCACGCCCATCATCTCCCCGGAACTCTCGATAACTGCGAAATTCTCGGCTTCGGGCTCCCCGTCCCCGTCCCCCATAGGTCCCCCGAAAACCCCTCCCTCTGGCAAAATATTCGCCTCGGCCACGACCCCGGCAAGAAGTAGGACCCATTCTTTCATAGGAATAGTCTCTCCGAAGCCTTGGAGCAGGGGAAAGATTTCCACTGAGTGGGGCTTCCTTAAGGCCCCCTAGCTTTCCCTTGGCTGTCTTGAGTGCATCTGGCTTTGGGACTTTGGTGGTTTCATCGCCCTGTTCCAGGGGCTTGGGAGGCAGCTCTTCAACTTTTGTGGGTGGTGGGGGTTTCTTTATAGGCCCAGCCCGGCGGGGAGGGGCCCCCGAATCCTCTGGAGGGATTCCACGACGACTGCTGCCTGGGCGAGGGCCCCAGCGAGTCTCTGTGCGACTCTCTCTTCGTGGTGGTGGGGGGCCTTGGCCTCCACTTCCAACTCCACGGGTAGGCTTTCGGCCTGCTTCTGGCCCTGTCAGCTGTGCAGTCTCCTCCTTGGGGGGCTCCTTCTTCGGTGGTGGAGCTTGTACCTTGGCTGCTTCATCACTGCCTGGGGGCCAAGGGAGTGGACGGGGCCCTGGGGCAGCTGGTTCCTCCAGAGGGAAGCGAGAGATTGGGGGCCCAGGGGCTCCATTCTCGGGAAAGCCTGGATAACTGGCCAGATAGGGTGGTGGGGGAGGTACTGGAGGAGTCTCGCTCCTGAAGAGGGAGACAGAAAAGAATGGAAATAAGTATCTCAGGACAAGGAAAATCAGGTGGGAAATAACACTGTATTAATGACCTAGACTCTCATCTGTTGTTCATCCCTATCATCTTGCCACTAATTCAAAGTACCTTTCTCCTAGGCCTGTATGCCTTTGCTAGGAACTCACCACTTTTTTTTTGGAGTTGGAGTCTCACTCTGTCACCCAGGCCAGAGTGCAGTGGCACGCTCATAGCCTTGACCTGCTAGGTTCAGGTGATCCTTACACCTCAGCCTTCCAAGTAGCTGGAACCACAGGTGTGCGTCGCCACATTTTTTTGTTTTTTGTTTTTTTGATTTACTGTAGAGACAAGGTCTCAATGTGCTGCTCAGGCTTGTCTTGAACTCCTGAGCTCAGGTAATCGTCTCGCCTCAGCCTCCCAAAGTGCTAGGATTATAGGCATGAGCCACTGCGCTCAGCAGCAACTCACCACTTTCAACGACCAAGACTCACCTCATCCCCTTGTCATCCTCATCTGCAGCCTGGCGCAATGGTGAAGTAAGTGGGCGGGGGTCAGTGGGTGTGGTGGCAAAGACATCTCCTACCCAGGCCAACTTTGGATCCACTGGTGGGGTACCCCGCTCCCGTAAAAGGGGGGGTGCATGACGGTCAAATGGCTCTGAGCTTGACCCCCCACTGTCTGAGCGCTCCCGGGGAACTAGACCTAAACAAACAAAAGAACAAAAAATAACCCATTTCATATCAAAGGATCCCCAGCCAACCCAAAAATCATCTCCCCAATCTAGTCCTATGAAGTCAGCTCCTCCATCCCTTGTTCTCAGTAGGTCTGAGCCTTGCCTGCTCTTGTTAAAGTTATCCACTCAGCTTTCTTATGGAAAGAACTCACTCCAAATAAATGCTGGCCAATAAGGGACCACTGTTTCTTTCTTCCCCAAGCCTATTCTTACAACAGAGCGATCTCAGCAGTGCCAGCATACACTTTCCCCTCTTCACCAATAAAACCGTCACATCAGGGTACAGTAAGTTCCTAATATCCAAGCTCTCAGGACTGAGGGACTCCCTACTCCCTATCCCTCCCATGGTCTCTTACCAGAGGGATGCACACCAGGAGGGTAGAAGTCTAGAGGGGGCCGGCCCTGGAGGAGCCTGGGATCCACATAAGGAGGAATCATCATCCAGCGAGGATCAAAGTTCATTGGGGGCATGGGCGGGGGTCGGCCCAGAGCACCTGGGTACAGGGCCTTGGGGGGTGGTGGCGGAGCCTGTGGAGCTGGCACAGCCCCTAGGGTCACAGGCTGTGGTGGTGATGGGGGCACTGGGGCAGGAGGGGCAGAGCCCTGCTGATGCTGCTGCCACTGCTGCTGTTGCTGCTGCTTCAGGAGCTGCTCCTGGGGGAAGAAAGACAAGACAGGATAAAAGAGGTTCAAAACACACAGAGAAATTAGCAAAGAAAAAACCTAGATGACACAATGACAACTGGACAAAGAGGCAGAAGAACCAGAAGGCAACTTTTGGATAAAATATTGAAGCCAGAAAAAAAAGTAGCCCCAAGATGGAGATTGATTTTACCTGCTGCTGCCGCTGGAAACGAGGAGGCAATGACTTCTGATATTTGGGGTAGCCTAAGCCCTGACTAGGGGGCTGCCGGGTGGGACCAATACCATCACCTTTGGGTTCCACCTTGGGAGCTGGGGGTGTAGTAGGAGGAGGAATCTCTTCTGGTAGTTCAGGACCCTCTTTTGAGGGCAGTTGCGGTTCCACTGCATTGAAGAAAAAACAAAAATCAGAGTACTCTAGTCCACCAACAGATACTACATGAACACCCCAGGAATGTCAGCACTCACTTCTATTACTCCCTTCTCTTTTTTTTTTTTTTTTTTTTGAGTTGGAGTCTCACTCTGTCACCCAGACTGGAGTGCAGTGGCCGCTCCCGGCCACCGCAGCCTCGACCTGCTGGGCTCCGGCGATCCTTCCACCTCAGCCTTCCAAGTAGCCGGAATTACAGGCATGCGCTACCACGCCCGGCTGATTTTTTGATTTATTGTAGAGATGAGGTCTCGCTGCCCAGGCGGGTCTCGAACCCACGGGCTCAGGCAATCCACTCACCTCAGCCTCCCAAAGGCGCGGGATTACAGGCTGAGCCACCGAGCCCGGCTACTCCCTTCTCTTAAGACTGAGGTACTTTATTCAACACCTATTCTACTGAAACCCATCCTACTTAAGACCCACAAAAACACTCATGGCCTCTCTGGAATCTATGGTGGCAGCATAAACTTTTTATAAAAACCACCAAAATAATAGATACTTTTTTCAGCCTTGCTTTATAAAAAATGGTTTTAGATCACAACTTACTCAGGAATTCAGATAAAATCTTTTCTCTTTCAGATGCCCACACAAATGATGGGACTCTGCTCCTACCACCACTGATAGTCCAATAAACCAAAACAACTGCTTTCTTCATTTACTCCCAGCCTTACCACCCTGCACCTTCAAGCCAAGCAGAGATCTGACACCTGGTAGTAGCTATCCCCATCTCCATACCTGGGCTGGCTTCGAAGCTGCCACTGCTGGTGCTACTGGTACTGCCACCACCACTCACCACAGTGGGAGCTGGAGCCACACCTGAAGTGGGAGTGGATTGGGCAGGAGGGGCCTGTGCTGGCTCTTCAGGTTCTTTCTCTGGTGTTGGGGCTGCTGCCGCCGGTGGAGGAGCTGGAGGTGTGGGGAGCTCTTTAGGGACTGCAGGTGGTGGAGCTGGGGCAGGAGGGACAGCAGGTGGGACAGCAGGCTCTGCTTTGAGCCGCTTGTCAGGTGCCCCAAACTTTTCATCAAGCCGCTTGAGCTTCTCAGCACAGGCTGCCCGGCGCTCTTCCTGCATGCGCCGCTCTTCCTCTTCTCGCCGTCGCCGGGCCCGCTCCACTGCCAGGGAAATCTCAGATGAAGACTGCTTTCGACGCTGCCGCCATGCCTCGTCCTCATCTTCAGGTGCTGGGGGTTTGCAGGGAGGGCCCCCACGATCCTGTCAATGGGCAGACCCAGCAGGGGCAGGAGTGTCAGGCATTATGCTTTCTACCATCTCTTTCACAGACCGTCTCTAGGCTGCAGGATGCAAAGACCAGGCCTCGGGGATGACTTCTCTAGGTGGTTTTTTTGTTTTTACAGAGCCTTGCTATGTTGCCCAGGCTGGTCTCGAATTGCTGGACTCAAGCAATCTTCCTGCTTCAGCCTCCCAAGTAGCTAAGACTAGAAGTGCATGCTACTGCACACCTAGTCATCCTAGTCTCTTTATTTCTCTGTTCCCTCTCTCATTCTGAAATGCAAACACCCAAGCCTGGTTGTTCTTTATCACTAGTACCCCAATGTCTCTCACTTCTTACCCAGACTCCCCTAACACCAAGGATGTTCCTAGACTTTCTAGAGATGCTCTGCAGTCCTGCACTTCATGTAGTCCACTTTCAGCCCTCTCTCCAATTTCCTCTATTACAACTGTTTCAATTACCCAGCTAACACTAATCTCCCACAACTGACCCTCTCAATCCCTCATTGTAGACACTCACTGGGTAGTCCCCAGGAGGGCCCCAGTTCCCGGCGGGGCCCCGGTGAGGTGGGGGTGGGGGAGGCTTTGGGGCAGGAGGCCCCAGCTCTGTCTCTGGAGGCCGAGAGGTCTCTGCCCAGGCCGTCTTGGGAGGGGGCGGTTCGCTGCCAGGGGAGTTGCCCTTTCTGCCATCTGCTTCAGGGGGCCGTTCCTCACCAGCAGCTGATTGGGAATCCTTGCTGTGAGCAGATCAACAGTTGAATTAAAATCGGCTGCAACCCAGCTCCTCTTAAAAGTGTATTACTATGAGAATAACCAAGTCCCCTCCTCTCCCCTGATGGCCCTAACTCACTGGCCCTCAGCTCCCTCCTCATCAGAGTCTCGCCCATCTTCTTCATCACTGAATTTGAGCTTTTCAGTGTAGTCAACCTCTTCATGGGCCCCTGAGGAAAAAGTGAATAGCAGTAACCCAAGCATTCTGCTCTCTAATCATACATATCTTCCTAGGACACGAAGTGGGATGTACTACCAATGTCAACCTCCTCTTCCTCCTGAAGTTTAGATTCATCAATTAAGAGTCTTGTCATTCTCAGTCCTCTCAGTACTTTACCAGGACTTGGTTTTCCTCCATTTATCTACCACCCTTCTCCCGCTTCCCCCTCAAGAGACAGGGTCTCACTCTGCTACCCAGTGCAGTGGCATAATCATAGCTCACTGTAACCTCCAACACATTGGCTTAAGTGATCCTCCCACCTCAGCCTTCCAGGTAGCTAGGACTATAGATACAAGCCACCACACCTGACTAAATTTTTTTTATTAATTGAAGGAAGAGACAGGGTCTCATTGTATTGATCAAGCTAAAAACTCCTGACTTCAAGTGACCCTCCTGCCTTAGCCTACCAGAGTGCTGAGATTACATGATTGAGCCATTACATCCACTTCCCCTACTCTTCAATGCCTGCTTTTCTCCCATACAATCCCATGTTTCCCCTCATCAGATTTTGCCTTTTAAGATCCAAATACTTGACCTCTAATATCCACTTACCTGCCCAACCATCATCATTCTCCTGGTCCAACTGATCAAACTCTTTGAGATTATCCTCTTTAAGTATGGAAGGCCTACCCACAGGCTCTACAAGGCGCATTGGTGGCCCTGAGCCCCGGGTACCCGCCATGCGGGGGAAACGGCTGTGTATAGAAAAGAAAATGGGAGAGAAGATAAAAAATATCATGTTATATAACCAAACAGAAGACTGAGGCTCCTGCCTAGAAAACCATCTCCTCCCCCAATAGGCTTCCCCTGCTCCCAACCACAAACCCAGACCTGGATTGCTTACCTGGGCCCATCAGGAGTGGGGTATCGGTAAGGCCCCTGGGGTCCATAGGGTGGAGGGAATGGGAGATACGGGGGATACATCTGCAAAAGGGCCCAACAGTAGCTGCTCAGAGGAACAGTCAAGTAATCTGCCAGCTCCTTAAACCCATTATCATCCTCCCACCCCTCCTCTATCTCAAAGGTCCCTAGTATTCCAGTTGTCCCATCCAAAGACTAGGTCATGATTCCTAACTCTGCAGCATCCAGCATAATCATTCCAAAATAAGATATCCAAACTCACGAAGGGCGGCATCATTCCGCGGTATGGAGGGAACTGGGGTGGGCCTGAAGGCTGCAGCCCCCCCCGGGGATCATGACCATGATGAAGTTTGGAGTCCGGGCCCTCCAGCTCATCAGGGCCACGCCCACCTCCATCCCTCCAAGTTGCAGAATCTGTATTTTGGAAAAGGCAGAGGTCGGTATCAATGATTCAGGGGCAAGTGAACATAGCTGAAAATGATGAGGAGGAAGGTGAATAAGTCAGCACTTAGCTCTGAGATGGAATAGGTAATGTCCAGCCAAAAGGCAGTCACTCACTTTGGGGGCGGAGGTTTGGTCCGGGCCCAGACGACTGTTCGGCAGACTCCCTTTCCTTGGCAGCCTTGTCCTGGTCGCCAGCCGCCTGCAGGGTCGGAAATTCCTCTCGAGAGAATCGCGACAGTAGGTTTGATGCCCTTCCACCTGTTGGGGTGGGGATGAAGAACAAAAGACAGAACATTTACTGAGGATGCACCATAAAAGTGGAAAGCGTTGCTGGGCTCGGTGGCTCAGCCCGTAATCCCGTGCTTTGGGAGGCTGAGGTGAGTGGATTGCCCGAGTCTGTGGGATCGAGACCCACCTGGGCAACTTGGTGAGACCTCATCTTTACAATAAATCAAAAATTAGCTGGGCATGGTAGCGTGTGCCTGTAGTTACAGCTACTTGGAAGGCTAAGGCAGAAGGATTGCTGGAGTCCAGTAGGTTGAGGCTGCAGTGGCTGGGAGCGGTCACTGCACTCCAGTCTGGGTGACAGAGTGAGTGAGATTCCAACTCAAAAAAAAAAAAAAAAAAAAGTGGAAAGCTCTGACAGGTGCCAGATCATTTCTACCTTTAATCATACCCCTATGGAACAGGTGCTCATTCCTCAAGAAGCAAGGTCATTTCTGGGACCCCTCCCTGTAAGACGGAGATTCAAACTTTCTCTCTCTCTCTCTTTTTTTGAGTCAAGAGTCTCGCTGTCACCTAGGCTGGAGTGCAGTGGCATACTCACATCCACTGCAGCCTCTACCTGCTGGGCTCAGGCAATCCTTCTGCCTCAGCCTTCCAAGTAGCTATAACTACAGGTGCGTGCTACCATGCCTGGTTAATTTTTGATTTATTGTAAAGATCCTTTTTGATCCTTCAGGAGACGAAGTCTCACCAAGTTGCCCGGGCTGATCTCGAACCCCTGGACTCAGGTAATCCTCTCGCCTCAGCCTCCCAAAGTGCTGGGATTACAGGCTTGAGCCACTGTGCCCAGCCTGAGATTCAAACTTTCTCATGTACCACATGAAACTGAATATAGGTGATCCAAGTTTAGCCAAAGGGGACCAAAGGTACATTCAGGGTTCCTGCCTCTCATTGTGCCTAGACAGTTTCCCCAACAGCCGTGCACTCACCATCTCCATGTGCTCCATGGGTGACGCTGGCTTGTGCCCAGGACTTTACCCCGCTTGGAACCGAAGGAGTGTTCTGGGGAAGCAGAGAGATGATAAATAGTGATGTGGGTGGGGCAGCTATGAGCCATTCTTTTCTCCGCCCCTCCAATTCTCCAGGTACCTCGGGGGCTGCTGGGGGTCGTTTCGGCTGGTTGGAGGCAGGCGTCTGTGAAGCCGGCAGTGGCTGCGATTCCGGCGGCTGAGCTGTTGAGGCATCGGAACTGAGGGAACAGAAGAATGGGAAGGTTATCCAGGCCTGAGATGCCTCTCCCACTCCTCCAACAGGTGGAGAGTTAAGGAGTGAAATCAGGCTCATCATTACCAGTTACAAATATTAGGACAAAATACTTTTTTTCAGTCAGCATAGGCTACTGTTTCTTCATGCTTTCTCTCCATCTGACAGAAAGCTAAAGTAACGTTCCTTTTTTTTTTTTTTGAGTTGGAGTCTCACTCTGTCACCCAGATTGGAGTGCAGTGGCCGCTCCGGGGATCCTTCCGCCTCAGCCTTCCAAGTAGCTGGAACTACAGGCACGCGCTACCACACCCGGCTAATTTTTGATTTATTGTAGAGATGAGGTCTCACCAAGTTGCCCAGGCGGGTCTCGAACCCACGGGCTCAGGCAATCCACTCACCTCGGCCTCCCAAAGGCACGGGATTACAGGCTGAGCCACTGAGCCCGGCCAGTAACGTTCCTTAATCATCTAACAGGAATAGGGAGGAAAGGTGTCTCCTTCTTTGGCTTTTGCATGGCTGGGCTAGACCAAGCCCCAATTCTCCTGAAGTTCAAAGTTAAAATACTCATCACTCTAGGTCCTCCAAGCCTTTGTCTACCTCTTGGGGTCGGACTGCTCCTGTTTGCTTGCCCATCCTGTTCCGTCTTTCGGCACTAGTGAGACATTGGGGTCATTGCCTTTGTTCTCGGCTTTCAGGCTTGGAAGGTTGGCTGGGGGTGGCATACGCCGAGCAATGGCAACTTTCCCAAGACTCTGCAGGCCATGGCGAGGGGCAACTGAAGAAAAAAATGAAGAGAGGATAAAAATGCTTCACATGGGAAATCTGACAGCCTACCATTTTAGGCCCTATCTATACATCCACAATGTCTTATTACCTGCTTCCTGCAAACTTCTCTTAGAAGCCAACCCTTCCTCTGCCCTTGATAATCTCTGAAACACCTACCAGGAAGGCTGAGATATGTAACTTTCAGTGCTTTATGTGGGATGGTTGATCTTGGGCCTGCAGGGAGCAAGCTGGTCCCAGATTTCTCCATGTCCACATTTCTTTGCCTCCAACTCTTACGTGTCCAAAGACAGGGAACAACAGACACGCCTTTGTAGGAGGATAACTCTTGTTCACCCAGAGTCTAACACTCCCCCTAAACGACCCAAGGTAAAGGCAGGAAATCTCCAGCGTCCTCTGGTCTTTTGGTATCTATACTACAGCCATTTCCCTTCAAAAAGCTCTGAAATGTACACCCCATGCTTCCCAGCTTCCAACCACTAGAAGCATCTTTGCAGGACCCTCACCAGCGGGTTTCTGGATCTCTAAGGACTTGCCCTTATATGTATCAAACAGGTTGAGCGAGGAATACTTCTTTCCATCCTTCCCCTTGGCAGTCGGCCCCGAGCGATCGGACATTGCGCTGGAAGCTCATTGAGTATGTTGGGTCCTGCAGGCACCTCCCCCAAAACGTGCCGGAGCCTGTGGGCCAGACAGCAAGTGACTCAGTCTCCACCCCCTTTACGTCTATAACAGAAGCCTAAAAGCTTTCTTTCGTTCTTATTAGAAACCCAGATATGTAGCCCTCTGGTGCCTTTTCCTCCAGCCTATGTAAACTCTTCAGTCTCTAGCTTCCACAGAGCCCTAATGCCAAATGTTCCCTCCTTTCCCCAGATACCTTTGCCAGGAAATTCAAATAAAAATCCAGTTATTCCTCTACTATAAACACTCCGCCCTCTGGGGCAGTCTACACAAGATAGCAGCCTCTTCATTATCTCCACCAGAAACAATCTGTCTCCACCAAAACCATCCCAGATTTACAATAAAATGGGGTAAGCAAGTCCAAGCCCCAGAGAAATCCAGGAAGAGGCATACAATTCCATCACACAAGGACTTCTTATTGGACACCAGCTCCCTCATCATGCCCAGGGGCCCTGTACCCCAGGTTTCAGCCCCAGAAGCCTCGTGTCCCATCTGGGGAGGTGTGCAGGAAGGTATGCTGAGAGTTTAAGGATTTTATGAGCTTGCTCAGCCAGACTGGGGGATGGTGTTAGAGAAATCCTCATGGAAAACTGAGGCTTTATATACTCCCAGGCTACAGAACCGCAAGTATTTGAAATACCCCCACCTTTTCCTAAACTTGCTTCCATATTGGCTCCTGGAAAAAAATCGCCTCCACATGAAATACTGGTGGGCTCTGGTTTACCAGATGTAGAACTGAGAAAAACAAAGCATTATGGAGCCACCTTGAGAGCACCCTATAACCACGGGCCAGACACCAGAGGGCCAAGGCCAGGGCCAACTTCGTTTTCCTATTCCAATTAAAAATGTCCATCAGCAGTCATTTCCTTCCTTAATACCTCCTGCTCCCCCAACAGGCCAAACTCTAACAGTCCATTTTTGAGTGACCAGGCATTTGTTTATGGATGGGAACAGCGTAAAGGAAAGAGATGAGAGGTGGTGGGAAGAAATCAAGGAAATCCAGACAAGCCCAGAATGAAAGCCAAAACTGGGGAAAGAGAACTTTATGAGAGGCTAGAAATAAGGGGACGGGGTTACTTTGTAGGTGTTCAACGAGGTCCATCTGTGAGGATAAATATATGAAGGAAAACAAGAAGAGTCATGGAGTGAACAAACTAGTAAAAGAAAATATGGAAGCAGGTGGAAAATATATGGAAGAATAGCAAAGAATGTGCAGCATAAAAAAAGAGGGCAGTGTCAAGAGACCCAAGAAGAAAAAGGGGAACGGGGGAGAAAGAAGGGGACAAATAATAGGAAAAAAAAACACAAAAACGCAGAGAACACGACCGAGGAATGTAGAAAGCAAAGATGCTGGATAGAAAGGATTCCAGAGTGGGAGTGACTCGACGCGAACAGGGGCATCAAGAAGAGGGAACCACAGTGCTGGGAGGAAGTTCAATATGGAGGAGAGACCCTCCAGAGGAGACCCGACGGGCGCGGCCCACCCTAAGGCGGCAACAGGGGAGGGGGCCCACAGATGGGGGTGAGGAGCCAAGAGCGCAGTAGTGGTTGGGGAATTACGGTCCCAGGAGCAGGGGTCGCCTCATGAAGCCAAAACGGTGGGTGGGTAGGAAAAGACTATGGACCCTGAATGAAGGGCAGGAGGTGCGGGTCCCGGGGTAGAGGTACCGGAGGGGGAGGGGCAGGCAGGCCCGGCAGCAGGAGGACAAAATGGCGGCGGCTAATGGCAGCTTCTCCTCCCACCGGCCCCGCCGCCGCCGCCGCGGGCGCCGCCGCCGCCGCCGCCACCGCTCCCGCCGCCGCCGCCGCCACGGCCACCACTCCCGCGCCGGCAAAGGGCGTTAGCGCTCAGTTCACCCAGACTCACCTGGCCGGGTGCGCGGGGGTCCGGAACCGGGGTTTAGGGGCTCCCCGGGGCGGGATGGCGGTGGGGCGGGGGCGGATGGCGGCGGATGGCGCCGGGCTCGGCTCTTCCCGTCTCCCTCGCTCACTCCGCGGCTGGGCTCCGACTAACGGCCCATCCGGGCAACCGCCGCCCCCGGGAGCGCCCCCCCCACCTCCCGCCTTCCTCCGCGCCTAGACACGCCTCTTAATTTGCATAAAGGGCGGGGCACTTCTACCCTACCCCTCTTTACTTCCAGGGTCGTCCATATTTAAAAAAAACGGGGCGGGTGGCAGGGCGTGAGGAGCATGAGGGTCTATTTGCATAAAGAGGAGGGACTTACGGATGCTAGAACACCGGTTGGTTGAGGAGGCGGGCCCCCGGCGTCTGCCGTTGAGACGTAGAGGGGATGGAAATACGGCGCCGTTCGGCTGGGCGGTTCGGTCGCAGGATTTATACGAGGAATGATGGTGAAAGAGGCGGAGCGTGCGTCGTGCGTTCGTGGAAAGATGGACCGCAGGAACGTAGGGACGCCGAAAGTGGAAGAAAACGATGCGAGGCCCGTGGCGGCCTTCAGCAGAGGGGACGGAGAGAGGACTGGACTAGAGGGCAGGATTAGCTGCCGGAGAGTGGAGCTTACCTAGACCCGGGAAGAGTCTCGGCTCACGTGCCCCTTTCTGGGAGTCGGAGGGGGGGGAAGCACCAGGGGGAGGGGCCTTCATTTATTAAATCACGTCATGCAAATGAAGTGGATAGACCGGCCAATCCAAGGGTCCAGGGAAGCGAATCATCCGTTCGTAGGCTTTCTTTGGGTAGCTCTGTTTATTTGCATAATGTTTGCAAATCATTTGAACAAAGATAGGGTAGGAATGACCTATTCATTAAAATATCGGCAACCTGTGACTAAGATGGACATTTAATTTCGTAACCTAGGATTTCATGGATGACTTTTTATATTTGATATTATTGGTAAATTGTATGTTGTTAACAATGGATTTCATTTTATGAAATGCCGCACTCTTTCCCTCCTTTGTCTCTTGTTACTTGACTATAGAACCCTCTGCTCCCATCGTACCTACTACCCATTCAACAAATAATTCAACAACTAAGTTTTGAAGGTGCCAGAGATATGCACAGACTGTTATAGACGTAGGGGAATAAAATCTGACCGTGCTTGGGGGGGGTTGGAATGCTTCTAGAAAAATTCTTATTAAGAGATGAAGGACTAGTTAGAACTTGTCCAAGTTTGAGGAGAGGGTCCATATCTCAGGCGCTGTGAACAGATAAGTGGGGGGCATGGGGTTGGGGACCTGTGCCTTGGTTGGTGTGGCTAAGTATGGGGCCTGACTACCTGCTTGTTAAGGAAAATAACGGCAGAAAAGTTAACAGAAATCAGGTAAGAACTTTAGCCTAAGGCTCACTAAGATTTAAGATGGCTATAGTTTTAAAACTTTAAAAATGACTCTCTTGTCCTCTCTTCCTGGTTAGCTGTCATGCACAATTTTCTTCCCTTTGCAGCAAAAAAAAAAAAAAAGTTTCTATTCTTTTTTTGGCTAATTTATTTCATTTCAGTTTGCAGCAAAATTTCTTAGAAGGGCTAGCCATACTCATTGTCTCTAATTTCTCTCCTTTCAGTCTCTCTTAAACCCACTGCAATGAAGCATTCACCCCCATTCTCTACCAAAACTGAGTTTGTCAAGGACATCCAGTCTCATGGCTTACATGGGTGGGTGATTCTGTGAAATGTATCTTCATAACAGACCTCTCTAACAAAATCCAGGCTTGTATACACAGCTATGTACTTGGTATCTCCCTTGGGGTAGCCAATAGATCATTTCAAATTCAGTATGTCCAAAACTGAACACTTGATCTCCAGGCCCTCAAGACCTGCTCAAAAACCTCAGAATTCTCATGGACTCCTTTCTTTATCTCACTCCCAGCTTTTAATCAGTCAGGAAATTCTATCTTGAGAAAATATCCAGGATCCTACTTTACTTTCTCTTCTCTTCATATTTCTTGTCATCTTCTTACATCATATAAATTTTATTTTATTTTATTTTATTTATTTATTTTTGAGTTGGAGTCTCACTCTGTCACTCAGACTGGAGTGCAGTGGCCGCTCCCAGCCACCTCAGCCTCGACCTGCTGGGCTCCGGCAATCCTTCTGCCTCAGCCTTCCAAGCAGCCAGAACTACAGGCACGTGCTACCATGCCTGGCTAATTTTTGACTTATTGTAGAGATGAGGTCTCACCAATTTGCCCAGGCAGGTCTCGAACCCGCGGGCTCAGGCAGTGCACTCACCTCAGCCTCCCAAAGCGCTGGAATTACAGGCTGAGCCACCGAGCCCGGCTCCATCATATAAATTTTAAATTACGTTTATTGTTTATTGTCAGTCTTCCTCTCCTTGCAATTCCCAAAATGGAAAGAAAATTTGGTTGGGTGCAGTGGCTCATGCCTATAATCTCAGCACTTTGGGAGGCCAAGGTGAGAGGATTGCCTGAGCCTACGGGTTCTAGACCAGCCTGGGCAACTTGGTGATACCTCATCTCTACAATTAAAAAAAAAACAACTAGCCAGGCGTGGAGATGTGTGTCTGTAGCTCCAGCTATTTGGAAGACTGAGGTGGAAGGGTCACCTGAGCCCAGCAGGTTGAGGCTGCGGTGGCCATGAGTGTGCCACTGCACTCACTCTGGCGACAGAGTGAGACTCCAACTCAAAAAAAAAAAAAAAAGAAGAAGAAATTTCATGAAGGCAGGGATCTTTGTATTCTTTCTTTTTTTTGAGTTGGAGTTTCACTCTGTTGCCCAGGCTGAAGTGCAATGTCACGCTCATGGCCACCGCAGCCTCCACCTGCTGGGCTCAGGTGATTCTTCTACCTCAGTCTTCCAAGTAGCTGGAGCTACAGGCACGTGCCACCAGATTCGGTTAATTTTTTGATTTATTGTAGAGATGAGGTCTTGCCAAATTGCTCAGACTGGTCTCAAACCCATGGGCTCAGGCAGTCCTCTCACCTCGGCCTCCCAAAGTGCTGGGATTATAGGCTTGAGCCACTGCGACCAGCCTGTATTCTTGACTTTTACATGCCAAGCACCTAGAATAAGGAATGGTGCTTGATGTCCAATAAATGATTTTTAAAATATTTTAAAATCCAAGCATATTTACATATAGAAAACATGTAACCGGGGCCTCTTTTTCATGGTGCCTTGAAGCCCATCAGCTGCTTCAAGGTGAAGCTGAATATCTCCTTCCCAGCCACTGGCTGCCAGAAACTCAATGAAGTGGATGATGAACACAAGCTCCGTACCTTCTACAAGAAGTACATGGCCACAGAAGTTGCCGCAGACTTCCTGGGTGAAGAATGGAAGGGTTATGTGGTCTGAATCAGTGACAGGAGCAATAAGCAAGGTTTCCCCATGAAGCAGGGTGTCTTGCCCCGTGACTGTGTCTGCCTGCTGCTGAGTAAGGGGCATTCCTGTTACAGACCAAGGAGAACTGGAGAAAGAAAGCACAAATCTGTTCAGGGTTGCATTGTGGATGTCAATCTGAGCGTTCTCAACTTGGTTATTGTAAAAAAAGGAGAGAAGGATATTCCTGGGCTGACTGATACTACAGTGCCTTGTCAACTGGGGCCCAAAAGGGCTAGTAGAATCTGCAAAGTCTTCAGTCTCTCTAAAGAAGATGATGTCCGCCGGGCTCAGTGGCTCAGCCTGTAATCCTGCGCCTTTGGAAGGCTGAGGTGAGTGGATTGCCTGAGCCCGCGGGTTCGAGACCCGCCTGGGCAGCGAGACCTCATCTCCACAATAAATAAAAAAATCAGCCAGGCGTGGTAGCGCATGCCTGTAATTCCGGCTACTTGGAAGGCTGAGGCAGAAGGATCGCTGGAGCCCAGTAGGTCGAGGCTGCGGTGGCCGGGAATGGCCACTGCACTCCAGTCTGGGCAACAGAGTGAGACTCCAACTCAAAAAAAAAAAAAAAAAAAAGAAGATGATGTCCACCAGTATGTTGTAAGAAAGCCCTTAAAGAAGGTAAGAAACCTAGGACCAAAGCACCCAAGATTCTGCGTCTTGTCACCCCACGTGTCCTGCAACACAAACGCTGACATATTACTCTGAAGAAACAGTGTACTAAGAAAAATAAGGAAGAGGCTGCAGAATATGCTAATCTTTTGTCCAAGAGAATGAAGGAGGCCAAAGGAAAACGCCAGCAACAGATTGCCAAGAGACGCAAACTATCTTCTCTGTGAGCTTCTACTTCCAAGTCTGAGTCTAGTCAAAAATAAGATTTTTTGGGTAACAAATAAATAAGATCAGAGCCTTTACAAAGAAAACATATACCCAAAAACAGAACCTTAACTAAAACTCTAGAAACTGTCTCTTCTATTTACTGCCCTCCCCCAAGTCTAACTACGATTCTGACTTCTAACAACATAGATGAGTTTTACCTGTTCTTGTACTTTGTACAAATAGGATTGTACAGCAAGAGTTCTTTTGTGCCTGTCCTCTTTTGCCCAACATTATTTTTTAGAGACAGAGTCTTGCTATGTTGCCCAATCTGTATAATAATAGTACTGGCCAGGCATGGTGGCTCTCACACCTGTAATCCCAGCACTTGGCCTTGGGAGGCCAAGGCAGGAGGATTGCTTGAGCCCATGAGTTTGAGACCAACCTGGGCAACATAGTGAGACCTTGCCTCTCAAAAAATAAAAAAATTAGTTGGACGTGGTGGCCCATGTCTGGTCCCAGCTTTTAGGGAGACTGAGGCAGAAGCGTCATCTGAACCCAAGAGTTGGAGGCTGCAGTAAGCTGTGATCATGCCACTGTACTCCAGCCTAGGTGACAGAGTGAGACTCTGACTCAAAAAAATTAAAAAATAATAGTACTATATTTAAGAATAGTACATTGTGTGACTATAACCCAATTTATTTATCCTGAATTAATTATTTAAGCTTCAGATTCTTTCTATCCTTTTTAGTGTCACCAGGGTTGTTGGGATGGCCCATGAATTAATACTTGGAAAGCATTTGGCATAGTATCTAGTATATGGTAGGTACTTACTACAGTTTAGCTATTAATTCATTATATTATATTCATTATATTTATATTATTTATCTTATTCAATTTATTCAGTTATTATATTTGGGTCATTGAGCAATTATTGTTTCTTTATCTGATGTCCTATACAGTTACTGTATCTCTAGGAGTCACCAACTAGTATGCCTCCCTGGCTTCACCACTGAAATGGGCCACCATAGGAAACCCCAGTGGTTGGGTCTATCCTCGGCACATGAAACAAGTTGGGCTAATCAACCATCAGGAAATCTGAAATAGTGGCCAGAAACAGAGCATTGCTAGAGTTGACTCATCTAAACCCTTTGGAAAAAGAAAGGTCTAGGCTCACCAAAGAGCCTGGGACTCTTAGGCTGCTCCCTTCCCTGAGGTTGCCTGTTCAGTCCTTTCTGTCACTCAGAAATCCTGTATCCGCAGAATCTGCCCACAGTAGCCTCTCAATACAACCTTCTTTTCCCATCATTAGATAGACTCAGTTTCTGTAGCTTGTCCCCAAAAGGATCACAAACTCTTAAATTATCAGACCTTATAGTGCTGTGAATCCTTTGTTTAATATCACCAGTTCTTTCATTCATCCATCCACTCATTCAAGTTTTATACATTATTGAGAGCTTGTGATATGTCAGGCATGACAGCATAGGTCATTTTATCCCCATTTTCCGATAAAAGCCTCAGAGGCTGAATGATGTGTCAAGATCACAAAGCTTATAGTGGTGGAGAATGTTGGTTCAAGGTATTCCTCTCTCCATGAAATCTATCATGGGCCTAGGTACATTGTCTGCACATATCTTTCTGTCCCACCTAAATTCCTTAAGGTCAAGGCTGTCTTATACAGCTAGAATCGCCCTTGGTGCACAAAGACGTTGGCTGTAGTTTGCTGTTCATGTGGGCAAATCCATGCTGCCCCTCCTTCAAAGATACTTCTCTCCTTTCCAAACCCAGGGGGAAAAATCCCCCAAATAAAAACCAAGTTAATTTGACCAGGAGGAGAGGATAATTTATTTAGTTTGATTCTGGCTCACAATTTTGTCTTCTTTGTCCATGTATGGGTCATTAGAAGCCCCTTTAATTCCACTACATCCCCTTTTCCCCAAAATCAGGGTAATTCAGAGATGGCTTTCTTGGCTGGAGGACCCATTGGCTTTTCTTGTTCTCTTGCTTTCTCTTCATACATCAGGATCCTGGTTGAGATGGAAGAGACATAGGTATCAGGGGACAGTCCTCTCAAGAGAATAAATCATAGACTGCTGTGAGAGGCTAGAAGGAGATGGAGTTGTGAGGGTGTAAAGAAGGAAAAAGGGCAGGAGTGAGGGTACTGGGGGATGTGGGGACCAGGACCATGCATGGGAATAGGCAGAGGACCTTGAAAGGGTCCCCCTACGGATGGAAGAATGGATGTTAGCCGGGCTCGGTGGCTCAGCCTGTAATCCCGTGCCTTTGGGAGGCTGAAGTGAGTGGATTGCCTGAGCCCGTGGGTTCGAGACCTGCCTGGGCAACTTGGCAAGACCTCATCTCTACAATAAGTCAAAATGAGGCGGGCGTGGTAGTGCGCGCCTGTAGTTCCAGCTATTTGGATGGCTGAGGCGGAAGAATTGCCAGAGCCCAGCAGGTCGAGGCTGCGGTGACCGGGAGTGGCCACTACACTCCAGTCTGGGTGACAGAGTGAGACTCCAACTCAAAAAAAAAAAGAATGGATGTTGAGCATTGTGTACAAAAGTTGAACCTGGGGGCTTAGGTGAGGTGGCTCACACCTGTAATCCCAGCACCTTGGGAGGCTGAGGTGGGAGGATTGCTTGAGCCCAGGAGTTGGAGACCAGCCTGGGAAACAAAGTGAGACTTTGTCTCTGCAAAAAATAAAAAAATTAGCTGGGTGTGGTGGCATGCTCCTGTAGGCCCAGCAACTTGAGAAGCTGAGTTGGGAGGATTGCCTGACCGCAGAAGGTCGAGGCTGCAGTGAGCCGTAATCCTGTTACAGCCCCCCAGCCTTGGAGACAGAGTGAGACCCCAACTCAAAAAAAAGAAAGAAGCCATGCTCGGTGGCTCAGCCTGTAATCCCGTGCCTTGGAAGGCTGAGGTGAGTAGATTGCCTGAGCCCGAGGGTTCAAGACCCACCTGGGCAACTTGGCGAGACCTCATCTCTACAATAAATAAAAAATCAGCTGGGCATGGTAGTGCATGCTTGTAATTCCGGCTACTCGGAAGGCTGAGGCGGAAGGATCGCAGGATCCCAGCAGGTTGAGACTGCGGTGGCCAGGAGCATGCCACTGCACTCCAGTCTAGGCGACAGAGTGAGACTCCAACTCAAAAAAAGAAAAAGAAAAAAAAGAAAGAAAACAACAACAACAAAAAAGAGAAAAGTGGGGTCTGTGGACAGTGGTAGCGGTGGGGGAGGAGAAAACAGGCAAGTATAGGGGAAATTGGAACCGGACCCTCACATTTTTAGGATGGCAGATCTCTTTCCCAACATCATCCTGAGAAAGTCAGGGTAGCTGAATGTCTCCCCAGAGCCACTGGACACCTCTCCAATTAATTTCTTCAGCTCTAGGTGGGTCTTGGGAACCCCAAGTTTCTCCAGCATTCGCTTCAGGGACATGACATCTGGAGGCAAAGTATGGGGGCGGGTAAAAGAGGGGGAATCTCCCTCCATTCTCCCCCATGTCTACATTCCCATTCTCCTTCTTCCTACTCTGGTAGGTGGAACCCCTCCCAGACCATGGGGAATGGAGCACATAGGAGAGACCTCTGTCTTCCTAGGCCTGCAATTCCCCCAAGTCACCCTTTTCTCACCGATATCTCCATTTCCATTCAGGTCAAACTCCATGTATTTATCTGGGTGAGGGGAGAAAGCAAAGAGGGTAGGAGCTGGTTGGAGGGTCTTTGGCAGGGGACAGAGGAAGGGGTTGCTGACCAAATGTTAGGTGGCAGAGAGGATATGGAAGGAGGAGGGGCAGGCAGAGGAAGTGGGATTAGGGTATAGAGGGGGCCTATTAGGGTGGAAGGAACTGGGGGGTGGGTGCTGGGGGTGGCAGGCCAGAATGATGGGCTACATGGGAAGGGGCAGCAAAAGCAGATTCCCCACTTCCTACCACAGAAGTAAATTTTGTGTTTCTGTTGTACCCACCCTGTTCTTGTAAATATCCTCCCCCCAACTTCAGCCCCCCTCTCCACCCCTGAAGCTTTCCCCTCACTCTTGAAGGCTTCCAGTTTGGAGGACAGATCCTCATCACTGCTATATTTGGGATCATCCAGGAATTGCTGTTGGGGAGAAAGTAAGAGCCAGGGTAAGCCCTTCACATCTAGGTCCCATTCCCAGGCTCTGCTCTCTTAATTCTTTCTTTTACCTTGTTGATCTCATCCAGTCTCTCTTCCTGCTGGGCCTTCAGCAGTCCAAAAGCTTTTCCTCCTGTGGGGGCACAAAGGTTAATCAGTTCTCACCCCTCCCTTCCTCCCCTCACCCGCCACACCAACTCAGAGACATCTATAGTCTGCCTGCCTAGGCTAGCTCACTGCCCTCTTATTCAACAGCCCAGGTCTGTCCATCTCCTTGCTCCCATCTTATGCTCCTGCCTATTTCGCTCTGCCTACCCTGAAAATCTCTGGTTTGGTTCATAGCTCAGAGATGCTGGCAGAGGTGGGGAGGCAGACCAAGCTGGCGGCCTCTCTGTCTGCAGGCTCTCTTCTGCCACCAGTCTCTTCCTCAGAGTCCTTCCTCCCAAACTTCCCCTTTCCCCTCATTCCTTCCTCCTCTACCTCCAGGCCTCACTTCCCCATCGGCTTCTGCTGACACTAGCAACCCAGGATGAAGGAGGAGTCGGGTGTAAAATGCAGATGAGAAAATAATGTTCGCCCAAATTCCTCTGAAATGAGAGCCCAGTGTGTACATTTAAAAAAATGTTTTGATTAGCTACCAGAGGTGTAGGAAAAAGTAAGACCTTGGGGACATTTATTATCAGGAACAAACAGTCTTTGGATAATTCTGTGGTTCAGGTAACTATGAGGCCTTGCATTTTGTCAGGTTTCTTGATTCTGTACAGGCAGGTATGGATAGGGAGCTGAGGAAGGGCTGGCTGAATTTTTCTGCACTGTGGATAGGAGACGAATCTGAAGTCTGCTGGCAGCTCAAGGAGGGTAGCAAGATGGACACAGACAGGGCCTAGAGAGGGAGAAAATCTTCACTTCCAGTCCAGCAACTCCAGGGAGTCCCCCAGGGAAATGTAGAAATGTTTAATGAAAAATTTGTATTTGTTTTGCTTTAGGATATGCAGTGTAGCCCTCTCATCTTATATCTCCTTTGACATCTTCAGTAAAATCTACAGAGACCAGGAATTACAGAATTTGAGTAGATACTTTGAAGGAACTGAAAGTGGTACTGAGAGAGAGACAGCATTTGTGGGCACAAGCCAGGGAGTGAAACAGACATCAGGTTTGTGTACCATGTGTGCGTGTGTGTGTGTGTATACATGTTTGTGTAGTGGTGCTGGTCACTGTGGGTCCAGCAGAGTGGGTGATAGCCTCTGATACATGCCCTTCCTAGACATAAACTTTATTCCCACTGCCACTCTTGTTTGGTCAGGCACTTCTTAGGGTGGTGAGGACAGCACATCTCCCTCACCGAGATGTCTTTGTCCAAACTTCCTGCCCAGGGCTCCATCCGCCCTGCCCTGGCATCAGTGGAGAAACCTTTCCTTCTTCCCTCCCCCACAACCTAATTCCTCTTCTGCAGCTGGGAGTTTTCACCTCTCACTGCCCTTTCCATGACCCAGGTAGGTGGGGGAAGATGCTGAAGTGGACTCTGACATCTTGACTTCCCTTTATTGCAGCTGCCTCTCCCCCTGGTCTCAGTGCTCCCAATGATCTCAGTGCCTGCTAGGGAGAATTCATTTCTTTATTCACATATTCACTCAGAAAATACTTACTACATGCCAGGCATGCTTCTAGGTCAAGCAAATGAAAACTAGCAAATGAAAACTCTTATCCTCATGATCAGTCCAATTGGTGAAGGCAGACAATACAAATAAATGAGCGATTTTTTTTTTTTTTGAGTTCGAGTCTCACTCTGTCACCCAGACTGGAGTGCAGTGGCCACTCCCGGCCACCGCAGCCTCGACCTGCTGGGCTCCGGCAATCCTTCCGCCTCAGCCTTCTAAGTAGCTGGAACTACAGGCGCGCGCTACCATACCCGGCTAATTTTTTCATTTATTGTAGAGATGAGGTCTCACCAAGTTGCCCAGGCGGGTCTTGAACCCGTGGGCTCAGGCAATCCACTCACTAAATAAGCGTTTTAAAAGCAATAGGTAGTCAGGTGTGGTGGCTTACACCTGACATTGCAGCACTTTGAGAGGCAGAGGCGAGAGGATTGCTTGAACCCAGGGGTTCAAGACCAGCTTAGGCCTCTTGGCAAGAACTCATCTCTACAGTAAATCAAAAAATTAGCTGGGCATGGTGACGTGTACCTGTAGTTTCAGCTACTTGGGAGGTTGAGGCAGAAGTATCCCCTGAGCCCAGCAGGTCAAGGTTGCAATGATCGTGAGTGTGCCACCGCACTCCAGCCTGGGCCACAGAATGAGACTCCTACTAAAAACAAAAACAAAAGGCAATAGGTGCCTGTGGAGGAAAACAAAGGGAAGACTGGGGATAGGAGTGTTGCCAGTGCACTGCAGTCTTGTTTTTGTTTTGAGTCAGTGTCTTACTCTGTTGCCCACGCTGAAGTGCAGTGACATGTTCACGGCCACCACAACCTCGATCTGCTGGGCTCAGGGGATTCTTCCACCTCAGCCTTCCAAGTAGCTGGAACTTCAGTGCACGCCACCACATCTGGTTAATTATTTGATTTATTGTAGAGACAAAGTCTCACCAGGTTGCCCAGGCTGATCTCAAACCTGTGGACTCAGGTAATCCTCTCGTCTTTGCCTCCCAAAGTGCTGGAATTATAGGTGTGAGCCACCATGTCTGGTGAACTGCAGTTTTATTTATTTATTTTATTTTTTTGAATCAGAGTCTCACTCTGTTGCCTAGGCTGGAGTGCAGTGGCACGCTTACTTCCACCACAGCCTCGACCTGCTGGGCTCAGACAATCCTTCCTCCTCAGTCTTCCAAGTAGCTGGAACCACAGGCATGTGCCATCACAGCCAGCTAATTTTTTAAAAAATTTATTGTAGAGATGAGGTCTCACCAAGTTGCCCAGACTGGTCTTGAACCCCAGGGCTCAGGCAATCCTCTCACCTCAACCTTCCAAAGTGCTGGGATTGTAGGCATGAGCCTCTGAGCATCCAAACCCTGCTGAACTGCAGTTTGTTTATTTGTTTATTTATTTTAATTATAAAGTTGTGGGGTACAATTCAGGGTTAGGTATACAAACGTTGATTATGCAGGTACCCTTGTTGATGAGATATGCCTCTCCCTCCCTGACAGTTTCCCACTACTGCTAATCTCTTTCTTATAGTATTATAATTGTTCAAGGTCCACTTATGAGTGAGAACATATGGTACTCTGTTCTTTGTTTCTGTGATAGATCAGATCACTGAGTATGATCGACTCTAAATTCATCCAAGTTGCTGCGAAGTCTGTATGTTTGTCCTTCTTTATGGCTGCATAATATCCCATTGTGTACACGTATCACATTTTAAAAATCCAGTCCAGTTTCGATGGGCAGCATGGTTGGTTCCACATTTTTGCTATTGTGAATAGAGATGTAACAAACATACGTGTGCAGGTATCTTTTTTGTAGAATGATTTGAGTTCCTCTGGGTATATTTCCAATAGGGAAATTGCTGGGTCATATGGAAGGTTAATTTCTAGTTCTTTCAGAAATCGCCAAGGAGGTTGTCTTCCAAAGAGGTTGCACTAGTTTGCATTCCCACCAGCAGTGTAGAAGCGTTTCTTTCTCTCTGCATCGTCACCATCCTCACCAGCATCTGTTATTTGTTTTATTAATGATGGCCATTCTTACTGGGGTTAGGTGGTATCTCTTTTTTTTTTTTTTTTTTTTTTTGAGTTGGAGTCGTACTCTGTTGCTCAGATTGGAGTGCAGTGGCCAGCCACTGCAGCCTCGACCTACTGGGCTCCAGCAATCCTTCCGCCTCAGCCTTCCAAGTAGCTGGAACTACAGGCGCGCGCTAACACGCTCGGCTCATTTTTTGGGGTTTTCTTTTTTTTTTTTTTTGAGTTGGAGTCTCACTCTGTCGCCCAGACTGGAGTGCAGTGGCCGCTCCCGGCCACCGCAGCCTCAACCTGCTGGGCTCCGGCGATCCTTCCGCCTCAGCCTTCCAAGTAGCCGGAATTACAGGCATGCGCTACCACACCCAGCTGATTTTTTGATTTATGGTAGAGATGAGGTCTCGCTGCCCAGGCGGGTCTCGAACCCACGGGCTCAGGCAATTCACTCACCTCAGCTTCCCAAAGGCGCAGGATTACAGGCTGAGCCACCGAGCCCGGCGCTCGGCTCATTTTTAAAAATTTATTTATTGTAGAGATGAGGTCTCGCCAAGTTGCTCAGGCGGGTCTTGAACCCGCAGGCTCAGGCAATCCAATCACCTCAGCCTCCCAAAGCACTGGGATTACAGGCTGAGCCACCGAGCCCGGCTAGGTGGTATCTCAAAGTGATTTTGATTTGCATTTCTCTGATGATGAGTGAGGCTGAGCACTTTTTCATGTGTCTGTTGGCTGCCCATATATCTTCTTTTGAGAAATGTCTATTCATGTGTTTTGCCCACTTTTGAATGGGACTGTTTGTTTTTTTCCTTTTGGCATGTTTGAGTTCCTTGTAGACCCTAGAAGTTAAGCCTTTGTCAGATATACAGTTGGCAAATATTTTTTCCCATTCTGTGGGCCATCTCCCTGCTCTCTTGATGATTTCTTTTGCTTTGCAGAAGTTCGTTAGTTTGATGAAGTCCCACTTGTCTATCTTATTTCTTAAGGTATGGGCATTTAGGGTTTTGAATAAGAATTGGTTGCCAATTCCAATTTCCATAAGGGTGTCTCTTGCATTTTCTAAGATTCTTTTTTTTTTTTTTTTTTTTTTTTGAGTTGGAGTCTCACTCTGTCGCCCAGACTGGAGTGCAGTGGCCGGGCTGCAACCTTGACCCGCTGGGCTCCGGCGATCCTTTCGCCTCAGCCTTCCAAGTAGCCGGAATTACAGGCATGTGCTACCACGCCCGGCTGATTTTTTGATTTATCGTAGAGATGAGGTCTCGCTGCCCAGGCAGGTCTCGAACCCGCAGGCTCAGGTAATCCACTCACCTCAGCCTCCCAAAGGTGCGGGATTACAGGCTGAGCCACCGAGCCTGGCTTCTAAGGTTCTTATACTTTGAGGTTTTACGTTTAGATCTTTGATACATTTCAAGTTAATTTTTGTGTATAGTGAGAGGTTGGCTGTTTCAATCTTCTGCATGTGGTCAGCCAGTTTTCCCAGCACCATTTACTGAATAGGTTCTCCTCTCCCCAGTGGTTGTTGTTGGAGGCTTTGTCAAAGATGAGTTGGTTGAGAAATTGAGACTTTACTTCTGGAATCTCTATCCTGTTCCATTGGTCTATATATCTGTTCTTGTACTAATACCAGGCCGTTTTGATTGCTGTAGTCTTATAGTAAAGTTTGATGTCTGGAAGTGTGATCCCTCCTGCTTTGTTTCTTTTGCTGAGGATTGTTTTAGCTATTTGTGGTCATTTAAGTTTCCATATGAATTTCTGTATTGTCATTTCCAGGTCTGAGGAGAATGATGTTGGTAACTTAATGGGTGCTGTGTTGAATCTGTAATTTGCCTTTGATAGGATGGACATTTTAACAATGTTGATTCTTCCTATTCATGAGCATGAAATAGTTTTCCATTTGTTTGTGTCTTCTTGGATTTCTTTGAGCAGTGTTTTGTAGTTCTCATTGTAAAGTTCTTTCACTTCTCTGGTTAGGAAGATGTCAAGGTATTTCATTTTTTGTGTGGCTATTGTGAATGGAATTGTGCTTTTAATTTGGGTCTCTGACTGCTCGTTGTTGGTGTATAGGAATGCAACTGTCTTTTGCACATTTATTTTGTACCCTGAGACTTTCCCAAAGTCCTTTATCAGTGCAAGCAGGTTTTTGACAGTCTCTTGGATTGTCAAGGTATAGGATCATATCATCAGAAAGAGGGATAACTTGACTTCCTCTTGGATGCCCCTTCCTATTTGGATACCCCTGATTTCCTTCTCTTGTCTAATTGCCCTACCTAGGACTTCCAACACAATGTTAAACAAGAGGGGTGAGAGTGGGCAGCCTTGTCTTGTTCCAATTTTCTGGGGAAACGTTTCCAGTCTCTGTCCATTTAGCAATATGTTAGCTGTGGGTTTACCATAAATGGCACTTACTACTTTGAGACATGTTCCTTCTATACCTAGGTGTTTGAGGGTTTTTATCAAGAAGGGATGCTGGATTTTATCAAAAGCTTTTTCTGCATCTAATGAGATAATCATATGGTTCTTGTTTTTACATCTGTTGATGTATTTAATTACATTTATGGTCTTGCGAATGTCGAAACAGCCTTGCAACCTGGGGATTAAGCCTACTTGGTCATGGTGGATGATTTTTGAGATGTGTTTTTGGATCCGATTTGATAGACTCTTGTTGAGGATTTTGCGTCTATATTCATAATTTGCCTGTAGTTAACTTTTTTTGTTGTTGGATCTGTACCCGGTTTGGATATTGAACTGCAGTTTTAAATAGGGTGGTCAGGGAAGGCTTATCTGAAAGTGGTATTTGAGCAAAGATTCAAGGAGGAGAGGAAACGAGCCATATGGATACAAGATGCCAATCACAAACAAGTCTGGACTTCCTGTACTTCTGACAGACCAGCTATAAATCAGGAGTTGCTATGACTCCTCTGATTCAGTAATTTGTTAGAATGATGCACAGAATACAGGGAAACACTTTATGGAAATGTTGCACAGAGCTATTGGAGAGAGGAGTATGGAGCTTCCATGCTCTCCCTGGACACTCTCCTCCCAGCACCTCTATGTGTTCACCTATCTGACAGCTCTCCAAACCCCATTTTTTTTTTAATGGAGGTTTCATTATGCAGGTATACTTGATTAAGTTATTAGACATTGGTTGAGGGTCTGGGGGTGGAGATGAAAGTCCTAACCCTGTAATCCACAGTTGGTTCCCCTGGCAACAGCCTCCTCCTTAGGGGCTTTCCGAAAGTCACCTTATTAACATAAATTCAGGCAGGGTGTGGTGGTTTACAACCGTAATCCCAGCTCTTTGGGAGGCAGAGGTGAGAGGTTTGCCTGAGCCAAGGGATTCGAGACCAGCCTGGGCAACATAGCGAGACCTGGTCTCTACAATAAGTAAAAAATTAGCCAGGTGTGGTGGCACATACCTGTAGTTCCAGCTACTTGGAAGACTGAGGCAGAAGGATCGCCTGAGCCTAACAGGCCAAGGCTGTAGTAGCTGTGAGTGTGCCATTGCTCTCCAGCCTGGGTGACAGAGTGGGACTCTGACTCAAAAAAAAAAAACAACATAAATTCAGATGTGGTTGAAAGGGACTTGTTATAAAAAAACCAAAGGAGCTCCTTTTACCTTTATGTATCACTTAGGAAATTACAAGGGTTTTAGAAGCTCTAGCCAGGAGCTAGGATGGAGATCAAAATATATATTTCCTATTATCACAATATCACAAGGGTAGAAGAACATTTCGGGCAGAGAGAGCAGCCAAGTACAAAGGTCCTGAGATGAGAGTAATCTGAATATCTGGAGTGTTCATGGAGCATCTGGGAGCCTGTGTAGTTGGAGCCAGGTGTAGATTAGGTCTGCTTGAGTAGGGCCTTGTAGGTCATTGCAAAGACTCTGACTTTTTTTTTTTTTTGAGTTGGAGTCTCACTCTGTCACCTAGGATGGTGTGCAGTGGCATGCCCACAGCCACTGCAACCTTGACCTGCTGGGTTCTGACAATCCTTCCAGTTCAGCCTTTCAAGTAGCTGGAAATACAGATGTGTGCCACCCTGCCCAGTTAATTTTTTGATGCTTCTGATACACACTCAGGTGTGAGAACCACTGCCTTAAAGAGAGAGAGTGGCTCCCAAGCCTGCAGTGTTGCTGTGTCTTGGCTGAAGGTATTAACGTAGCTTAAGGATGGGTGAGTGGGCTGTGGGGCTGGTCAGCTTTGGAGGCAGGGAAAAGGAATGAGTCACCAAGACCAAGAATGTTAGTGTCCAGCCAAGAAGTCAGGGAGAGAATGCTGAGCTGACTAGAGAAATGGACCTGCTAGAGAGCACCATGAGATTAGAGCCCCTTATGGAATTGGCTCATGAGGCTAAGGGTCCTTGTTATGATTCCAAGCTGTTTAGGGGAATTGCTGATTGGGATTAGGCCTCATGGAATATGCCTGTAGGAAGAGAATATTCTGTCCAGAAAGCTTGTGCACTTGTGTGTGTGTGTGTGTGCGTGTGCCCAGATGTCTTTTTTTTTTTTAGTAGGAGTCTCACTTTGTCACCTAGGCTAGGGTGGAATGACACGCTCATGGCCACCGCAGCCTCGACCTGCTGGGCTCAGGTGATCCTTCTTCCTCAGCCTTCCAAGTAGCTGGCACTACAGTAGTGAGCTATGACGCCAGCTTATTTTTTTATTTATTGTAGAGACGAGGTCCCATCAACTTGCCCGGGCTGGTCTCGAACCTGCGGGCTCAGGCAATCCTCTCACCTCGGCCTCCCAAAGTGCTGGGATTACAGACTTGAGCCACCGCGCCTAGCCAATTTTTTTTTCTTTTACTGTAGAGATGAGGTCTTGCTAAGGTGCACAGGTTGGTCTCAAACCCCTGGGCTCAGGCAGTCCTCTTGTCTCTGCCTCTCAAAATGCTGGGCTTACAGGTGTGAGACACTGCGCTTGACTCTTTTTTGTTTTTTTTGCTATGAGGTCTCACTCTGTCTCCCAGGCTGAATTGCAGTGGCACAATCACAGCTCACCTCAGTCTTGACCTCCTGGGCTCACGCAGTCCTTCCGCCTCAGTTTCCCAAATAGCCGGGAATACAGACAGGTGCACACTCCCATGACAAATTAATTCTCTCTTTTTTTGGTTTTTGTATTTATTTTTGTTTTGTTGTTTCTCTTCTTTCTTTTTTTTTTTTTTTTTTTTTTAGTTGAAGTCTCACTCTGTCACCCAGACTGGAGTACAGTGGCCGCTCCCGGCCACCACAGCCTCGACCTGCTGGGCTCTGGCGATCCTTCCGCCTCAGCCTTCCAAGTAGCTGGAATTACAGGCGCGCGCTACCACGCCCGGCTAATTTTTTGATTATTGTAGAGATGAGGTCTCGCCAAGTTGCACAGGCGGGTCTCTAACCCTCGGGCTCAGGCAATTCACTCACCTCAGCCTCCCAAAGCACGGGATTACAGGCTGAGCCACCGAGCCCGGCTTTTATTTTTGTTTTGTTTTGAGTCAGAGTCTCTCTCTATGGCCCAGGTTGGAGTGCAGTGACACACTCATGGCCATTGCAGCCTTGACCTGCTGAACTCGGGGGATCCTGCCTCAGCCTCCCAAGTAGCTGGAACTACAGGCATGTGCCACCATACCCAATTTTCCCAGGCTGGGCTCGAACCCCTGTACTCAGGCAGTCCTCTCACATCCGCCTCCCGAAGTGCTGAGATTACAGGCGTAAGCCACCATACCCAGGCCACTTTGCCTGTATTTTAAATAAGTTGTTTTTTACTTAGTATGGTAATAAGGAAGTACATGATTGATTCTATCAAAAGCACTTTGGTTTTGGGGGGTTTTTTTGGAGATAAATTCTCATTCTGTTGCCTAGGCTGACTTTGAAATTCTGAGCTCAAGTGATCCTCACATCTTAGCTTTCCTAGAGTAGTTGGGATTACAGGTATTTACTACTGTGTCCAGCTGTTCTATTGAAAGTTTTCATTAATATTTTGCTAATTGGAATTCAATATAATTCGTTTATTTTATTTTATTTTGTGACTTGGGTCTCTCTCTGTTGCCCAGGCAGGAATGCAGTGGCACAATCATTCTCACTGCAGCCTCAACCACCTGGGCTCAGGCAATTCTTCTGCCTCAGCATCCTGAGTATGGGACTACAGGCGTGCACCTAATTGGTTTATTTTGCTATATATTTTTAAATTATGCTTTACTAGAATGACAAAAAGACCTGGATAAGTAAGAACCTCTGCTTTAACCTCTCTCTCCCCTTTGAACCTGGGGATGCTAATACTTCCTGCAGTTCCCCTACACCTTACCCACAGCTTTGTAAACCTGTTCTCCTCAAAATATCCTAATTTGTGGATGCTGTTTCCTACTGGGACCCTTACTAATACAGTGTGCATATGTGTGTTTGTAGGGAGTGCAGGGAGTTGGGAGGAAGTGGGAAGAAATGGATCTCTGCAGCTCTGTTTCTCAGTGTAAATGAACAAAAGGGCATCCTGGTGTGAGCACCAGACTCTGAAGCTTGGTTAATGAGAGACTGTCCCTGAGACAAGGAAACAAGTCAAGATTCTGAGCCTGCAAGGTGCAGCCCTGTACGATGATAACCAAGGTAGCAGTGGCCAGATGACTTTTTTTTTTAAAGTCTCCCAATAGGACTTTGAGAGGAATGTGGCTACAGCTTATTTCTAAATCTCCCCTCTTGTCTCCTGGAAACCATACAGAACAATAAAGAGAATGAAAACACATGTACCACATTTTCAGTAAAGCCAGAGACAAAGAAAACCTACAAACTCCAAATTATGTGTATGTGTAACTAAATTTTGAGCTAAGCAGACAGTCCTCAATAGTGCCTCAGGGAAGAGCAGGAAAGGAGGAAGTGCCCCAGTGACAGCACACCAATAGAAAATATTCCTTCCAGTTGACTTGTTGGCTCAGCCTGTAATCCTGTGCCTTTGGGAGGCTGAAGTGAGTGGATTGCCTGAGCCCGCGGGTTTGAAACCCGCCTGGGCAGCGAGACCTCATCTCTACAATAAATCAAAAAATCAGCCGGGCGTGGTAGCGCATGCCTGTAATTCCGGCTACTCGGAAGGCTGAGGCGGAAGGATCACCAGAGCCCAGCAGGTCGAGGCTGCAGTGGCCGGGAGCGGCCACTGCACTCCAGTCTGGGCGACAGAGTGAGACTCCAACTCAAAAAAAACAAAAAACAAAAAGGGAGGAAAGGCTTCATCCAGGCTGATTGCACAGAGGCAAGTCTACTGGGAAATGTGGAGAGAGGATGTTTTATTTTTATTTATTTATTTATTTTATTTTTATTTTTTGAGTTGGAGTCTCTGTCACCCAGACTGGAGTGCAGTGACCACTCCCGGCCACCTCAGCCTCGACCTGCTGGGCTTTGGCGATCCTTCCGCCTCAGCCTTCCAAGTAGCTGTAACTACCGGCGTGCACTACCATGCCTAGCTAATTTTTGATTTATTGTAGAGATGAGGTCTCGCCAAATTGCCCAGGCGGATCTCGAACAATCCATTCACCTCAGCCTCCCAAAGGCATGGGATTACAGGCTGAGCCACCGAGCCCGGCTAGGATGTTTTATAAAGTGCCCAAAGGGTTCAGGCATGGTAGCTCAGGCCTGTACTCCCAGCATTTTGGGAAACTGAGACAGGAGGATCACTTGAGGTCACGTGTACATGACCAGACTGGACAATAGGGTGAGACCCCCCATCTCTACAAAAAAAAAAAAAAATTAGTTAGGCATGGTGGCTCGCATCTGTAATCCCAGCTACCTGAGAGGATCTCTTGAGCCCAGGTATTCAAGGCTACTGTGAGCTATGATCATGCCACTGCACTCCAGCCTAGAGGACAGAGTGATACCCTATCTCAATCAATCAATCAATCAATCAAGTGCCCAAAGGGACCCAGAGGAGGCAGATCTTACAAAGTGCGAGCAAAATTCTCCTAATATTAAGTGTGTCCTCTTGGGTGATGGTGGCCTGTGGGACCTCCTGTGAAACAGGTAAGCCTAAGGTTGGTGGTAGAAATTTTCTTAACCTGCAGAGGATCTCAGATGCAGAAAAGGTAGTGACTATACAGAGATGCCAAATTTTAAAGAAATAATTCATTACTATAGAAAAAGGAGGAGCTCTTGAACTTGTAAGCCTGGAAAGCTATCCTGGGCCTTCTCTCTGTCCCTCCACAAAGTTCTCCTGCTAATAATGCAGAAAAATTTAGCTCATTTAAATATGAGTAACATAGGCACACGTGGGCACAAGGGTGGGAAAAACAGACACTGGACACCGCTAAAGGAGGGAGGAAGGGGGAATAAGGGATACAAAACCACCTATTGGGCACCAGGCTCACCACTGGGTGGCTAGGACTCCTCATAAGCCCAAACCTCGTCTTTACACAGTATATCTATGTAACAAATCCTCTCGTGTACCCATGATTCTAAAAGAAAAGAAAAGTTATATGAGTAATGAAAAGACCAATGCTTCTGTATAGTTAACTGAAAAAAGGTTGAAAAGAGCAACACAGTTTACCAACAGGTGATGACATGCCAGAAACATGTTACCAAAATCAAATGGAGATTGTAGCACAAAAGTTCATTATGAACTGTGCATCAGAAATACAAATAATCAGAGAAGAGATGGCAAATAACAGGAGGGTATAAATAGGAACAGGAGGAAAGATATATCAGAAAAAGACAAAGCTGTTTAAAAAATGAATACTAAATTTTATGGAAGAAGAGAGATATATATATTTCTAATTTTAAAAGTTACAAATGACTGTTGTGAAACATTCTTGCTATTTTAAAAATCTTTTTTTTTTTTTTTTTTTGAGTTGGAGTCTCACTCTGTCACTCAGACTAGAGTGCAGTGGCCACTCCCGGCCACCGCAGCCTCGACCTGCTGGGCTCCGGCGATCCTTCCGCCTCAGCCTTCCAAGTAGCCAGAACTACAGGCGCACACTACCACGCCTGGCTAGTTTTTGATTTATTGTAGAGACGAGGTCTCGCCAAGTTGCCCGGGTGGGTCTCGAACCCACGGGCTCAGGCAATTCACTTGCCTCGGCCTCCCAAAGTGCTGGAATTACAGGCTGAGCCACCGAGCCCGGCCAATTTTAAAAATATTAATGGGCTGGGTGCAGTGGCTCTTGCCTGTAATCTCAGCACTTTGGAAGGCCGAGGTGGGAGGATCACTTGAACCCAGGAGTTTGAGACCAGTGTAGGCAACATAGCAAGACCTTGTCTCTACAAAAAATTTAAAAATTTGGCTGAGCGCGGTGGCTCAACCTGTAATCCCAGCACTTTGGGAGCCTGAGGCAAGAAGATTGCCTGAGCCTGGGGGCTTGAGACCAGCCTGGGCAACTTGGTGAGACCTCATCTCTACAATAAATCACAAAAACTAGGTGAGTATGGTGGTACGTGTCTGTGGTTCTAGCTGTTTGGAAGGTTGAGGGGGAAGGATCGCCTAAGTCCAGCAGGTTGAGGCTGCGGTGGCCGTGAGCGTGCCACTGCACTCCAGTCTGGCAACAAGAGTGAAACTCCAACCCAATAATAATAATAATAATAAAATTAAATTAAAAAATTAGCCAAGTGTGGTGGTGTGTGTCTCTTAGTCCCAGCTACTTGGGAGGCTGAGGTGGAAGGATTGCCTAAGCCCAGGAGATTGAGGCTGTGGTGAGCTATGATCATGCCACTGTACTATAGCCTAGGCAACAGAGTGAGACCCTCACTCAAAAACAAACAAACAAAAAAAGCCAGGCGCGGTGGTTTACATCTGTAATCCCATGACTTTGGGAGGTGGAGGCGAGAGGATCGCCTGAGTTCGGAGACCAGCCTGAGCACATGGTGAGACCCTGTCTCTACAATAAAATTTAAAACAAAAAAATGGCCAGGCGCAGTGGCTCAAGCCTATAATCCCAGCACTTTGGGAGGCCAAGGTGAGAGGATTGCCTGAGCCCATGGGTTTAAGACCAGCCTGGGCAACATGGTGAGACCTCGTCTCTACAATAAATGAAAAAATTAGCTGGGTATGGTAGCATGCGTCTGTAGTTCTGGCTTCTTGGAAGGCTGAGGTGGAAGGATGGCCAGAGCCCAGCAGATCGAGGCTGCGGTGGCCAGGAGCGTGCTGCTGCACTCCAGCCTGGGCGACAGAGTGAGAATTCAACTCAAAAAAAACACCAAAAAACAAAATTAGCCTGGCATGGCAGCACACTCCTGTAATTCCAGCTACTTGGAAGACTGAGACGGAAGGATCACCTGAACCCATAAGTCGAGGCTGAGGTAGCCGTGAGCATGCCATTGCACTCCAGCCTGGGCAACAGAGTGAGATTCTGACTCAAAAAAAAAAAATCTGAATGGTTTATCATGAACAAATTTTGTGAAGTGCTTTTATTGTATTAAGATGATCATATGGATTTTTTTCTCCTTCATCTCTTAATGTAATGAATTGCATGAATAATAACCAGGTATTTGGTCGGGTTCGGTGGCTCAGCCTGTAATCCCAGCACTTTGGGAGGCCGAGGTGAGTGGATTGCCCGAGCCCGCGGGTTCGAGACCCGCCTGGGCAACTTGGTGAGACCTCATCTCTACAATAAAGATCAAAAAATTAGCTGGGCGTGGTAGCGCACGCCTGTAGTTCCAGCTACTAGGAAGGCTGAGGCGGAAGGATCGCCGGAGCCCAGCAGGTCGAGGCTGTGGTGGCCGGGAGTGGCCACTGCACTCCAGTCTGGGTGACAGAGTGAGACTCCAACTCAAAAAAAAAAAAAAAATAGCCAGGAATTTCATGAATAGTGATTTGGTTTCCTAAGATAAAGGCTGTTTCGTTATGTTGTTTTACATTATTTAGTCAATTCTGACTAGGTTTGCTAATTTTGTTTTTTTTTGTTGTTGTTGTTGTTTTAAATTTATTGTAGAGATGAGGTCTCGCCAAGTTGCCCAGGCGGGTCACGAATAATTTTTTTTTTAAATACAAGTCTCACTTTGTTGCCTAGGCTGGAGTGCAGTGGCACGCTCATGGCCACCACAACCTCAGCCCACTGGGTTCTGGCAATCTTTCCGCCTCAGCCTCCCGAGTAGCTGGAACTATAAGCATGCACCACCATGCCCAGCTAATTTTCTAATTTATTGTAGAGACAATATCCTGCCAAGTTGCCTAGGTTGGTCTTGAACCCCCGGACTCAAGCAATCCTCTCACCTCCGCCTCCTAAAATGCTAAGATTACAGATGTGAGCCACTGCACCTGGCCTACGTTTGCTCATATTTTTATTAAGGTATTTTTCTTCTTTTTCTCCTCCTCCTTCTTCTCTTCCTTCTTTTTGCATCTTCTTTTTGTTCATGTGTGAAATTGCTTTATGATTTTCGTTTCTCAAATTGTCCTTGTCTGGCCTTTGTACCGTGGTTACAATAATCTCATGAAATAAGCTGAGAAACTGTTCCTGTTTTCTGATCTCTAGAATAAATTTTTTTTCTTTTTTGAGTGGAGGTCTCACTTTATCACCCAGGCCAGAGGACAGTGGCATGATCGTGGCTCATCTCAGCCTCAACCTCCTGGGCTCAGGTAATCCTTCCACCTCAGCCTTTCGAGTAGCTGGGACCACATACTCGTGCCACTACACTCAGCTAATTTTTTGAAGAAACAAGGTCCTGCTATGTTGCCTAGGCTGGTCTCGAATTCCTGGGCTCAAGCAATCCTCCTGCCTTGGCCTCCCAAAGTGCTGGCATTACAGGCATGAGTCACTGTGCTTGGCCTTAAAAGACATTTTTATATGATTGAAACTATCAGCCAGGCTCGGTGGCTCAGCCTGTAATCCCAGCACTTTGGGAGGCTGAGGTGAGTGGATTGCCTGAGCCCGCGGGTTCGAGACCCGCCTGGGCAACTTGGCGAGACCTCATCTCTACAATAAATCAAAAATTAGCCGGGCATGGTAGCGTGCGCCTGTAGTTCCAGCTACTTGGAAGGCTGAGGCGGGAAGATCGCTGGAGCCCAGTAGGTCGAGGCTGCGGTGGCCAGGAGTGGCCACTGCACTCCAGTCTGGGCGACAGAGTGAGACTCCAACTCAAAAAAAAAAAAAAAAAAAAGAAAAAGAAACTATCTCCATTTTGAAGGTTTTATAACCATCGAACCTGGTGACTTTTTGGTGGTAAATTTGTTTTTTTTTTTTGAGTTGGAGTCTCACTCTGTTGCTCAGGCTGGAGTATAGTGGTAAGCTCATGACCACCCCAGCATCAACCTGCTGTGCTCTGGCAATCCACTTGCCTCAGCCTCCAAAGGGCTGGGATTACAGGCTGAGCCATGGAGTCAGGCTGGTGGTTAAAATGTTAACAACTGATTATAAGTATATCAGGCTTTTAAATTTTTTTTGAGTCATTGTTGGTCAGATATGTTTCTTCTTCTTTTTTTATAATCAGAGTCTTACTCTGTCACTCAGGCTAGAATGCAGTGGCACGGTCATGGCTACTGCAGCCTCAACCTACTGGGCTCAGGTGATCCTTCTGCTTCAGCTTTCCGAGTACTTGGAACTACAGGCATGTGCTACCATGCCCAGCTACTTTTTTGATTTATTGTAAAGATGAGGCCTTGTCAAATTTCCCAGGCTGGTCTCGAATTCCTGGGCTCAGGCAATTCTCTCACCTCTGCCTCCCAAAGTGTTGGGATTACCCGTGAGCCACTATGCCCAGCTGGTCAGATATTTTTCTTTTCTTTTCTTTTCTTTCTTTTTGAGTTGGAGTCTCACTCTGTCGCCCAGACTGGAGTGCAGTGGCCGCTCCCGGCCACCGCAGCCTCGACCTGCTGGGCTCCGGTGATCCTTCCGCCTCAGCCTTCCGAGTAGCTGGAATTACAGGCATGCGCTACCACGCCCGGCTGATTTTTTGATTTATTGTAGAGATGAGGTCTCGCTGCCCAGGGTCTCGAACCAGCGGGCTCAGGCAATCCACTCACCTCAGCCTCCCAAAGGCGCGGGATTACAGGCTGAGCTACCGAGCCTGGCCAGATATTTTTTCTAGAAAATTATTCATCTAGGCCAGGCGCAGTGAGTGGCTCACGCCTATAATTTCAGTGCTTTGGGAGGCTGACTGAGGCGGGAGGATCACTTGAGCCCAGGAGTTTGAGACCAGCCTGGGCAACATAATGAGACTTCCACTCTGAAAAAAAAAATTAGCAGGGCGTGGTGGTGGGTACCTGTAGTCCCAGCTACCCAGCTATTTGTGAGACTGAGGTGGGAGGATTGTTTCAGCCCAGGAAGTCAAAACTGCAATGAGCCGGGATCATACCACTACACTCCAGCCTAGACAGCAGAGTGAGATCCTGTCTCAAAAAAAAAAAAAAAAAGGAAAAATAAAATGATTAATCTTAGCTTTAGCAGGCCATGGTAGCCACACCTGTAGTCCCAGCTACTCAGGAGGTTGTGGCGGGAGGACGGCTTGAGTCCAGGAATTTAAGTCCAGCCTAGGCAGCAGAGCAAAAATCCCATCACTCAAAAAAAAAAAAAAAACAAAGAAAATAATTTGTCTTACCAAATTGTACCATCTAAATATTACTATATTCAAAATTCTATTCCTGTTAAATGTCTTTTATGTATATTTAATGTCCTTTTTCTGCTTAATCAATCTAGCCAGAGATTTTAATATTAGTAGTCTTAGCCGGGCTCGGTGGCTCAGCCTGTAATCCCAGCGCTTTGGGAGGCCGAGGCGAGTGGATTGCCTGAGCCTGCGGGTTCACGATCCTCCCGGGCAACTTGGTGAGACCTCATCTCTACAATAAATCAAAAAATTAGCCAGGCGTGGTAGTTGGTAGTGCGCGCCTGTAGTTCCAGCTACTTGAAAGGCTGAGGCAGAAGGATCGCCAGAGCCCAGCAGGTCAAGGCTGCGGTGGCTGGGAGCGTGCCAATGCACTCCAGTCTGGGGGACAGAGTGAGATGCCAACTCAAAAAAAAAAATTAGTAGTCTCTGTAAATATATATTCGTTTTCTACTCTAATGTTTCTTTGTATCCTATTTCATTAATTTCTGAAATTACCTTTATTATATTCTTCCTTCACTTTGAGGGGTGCTTCTTTACTCTTTTTCTAATTTCTTAAAAAAAATTTTTTTTTTTTTTTTAGTTGGAGTCTCACTCTGTTGCCCAGACTGGAGTGCAGTGGCACACTCCCAGCCACCACAGCCTCGACCTGCTTGGCTCCCAGGATCCTTCCACCTCAGCCTTCCAAGCAGCCAGAACTACAGGCAAGTGCCATGATGCCCAGCTAGGGTGATTCCTTCACTAATCCAGCGTAGACCTTTCCGGCTCCAACGGTCTTTCTGCCACCGCCTTCCAGAGTAGCCGGAATTATAGACGCGGGCTACTATGCCCGGGGCTATTTTTAATTTTTATTGTAGAGATGAGATCTCGCCAAGTTGCTCGGGTTGGTCTCGAACCCGCGGACTCAGGCAATTCACTCGCCTTGGCCTCCCAAATTGCTGGGGTTACAGGCTGAGCCACCAAGCCGGGCCAGCAATTTTTTTTTTTTTTCTGTTGGTGTCTCTCTCTGTCACCCAGGCTGGAGTGTAGTGGCATGCTCACAGCTACCACAGCCTCAACCTGCAGGGCTCATACGATCCTTCCACCTCAGTCTTCCAAGTAGCTGGAACTACAGGTACGTGCCACCATACCTGGATAATTTTTTAAAAAATTTATTTTAGAGGTCTTGCCAAGTTGCCCAGGCTGTTCTCTAATCCTGGGCTCAGGCAATACTCTCGCCTTTGCCTCCCAAAGTGCTGAGATTACAGGCATGAGCCACTGCGCCCGGCTTAGCAATTGTATGCTATATGATTTTGATTTTTTTCTCTGCGTGTTTATGTGTAACCAAAAATAATGTCCATTTTCTATTTTTTCTTATTATTCTGAGGTTATACATATTTCTATTCGATCAAGCTTGTTAATTGTGTGGTTTCACTCTTCTAAAAAAAATTTTTTTAGTAATTTTTTTGCTTGCTTGATATATCAGTTTCTGAGAGATGTAAGTCCTCCTCTAATATTGTAGATTACTTCTTTAAAAAAAAAAAAGTGTCCCATTTGAATTATGTACTGAGAGCTTGAAAAAATTAAAAAAAGCATCCTTGTACAGAGAGTTCAAGGGATAGGCAGGAGCAGTGCCAGCTAGCCTGTAGGAGTTGAGAAAGGCCTCTCAGTGAAGGGGGAATCAGCCCCTGGGGGAAAGAAGTGAGTGTGTTACCAGTCTTTCTTTATTCTTCCACCTAGAGAGAAATGGGGTGGGGAATGAGGTACATAGATGGAGAGGGATGGGAAGGGAAAACATGGGAAGTGATGGGGAGGCAGAAAGTGATGTGGAGAAAGATGGAAGGAAGAGAGAAAGATGGAGAGACAGGATGTCTGGCACATGGGAGGTCCTCACTAAATATTTGTTGAATGCGTGAATAAGCAGAGTGTCTGTGTGTAGGAGAGGGAGAGAGATGTATAGAAAGATGTGAGGTGTGAGTGGAGATGTGAGGAAGAAACAAGTAATGTGAATAAAGACGGTGAGACAGAAAGAGTTATGGACAGGGATGTAGGAGATATGCGAGATACTGAAAGACCTGAGGGAAAGAGAAATAAAGATACAGTGTCAGCCGGGCTCCGTGGCTCACCCTGTAATCCCGCGCCTTGGGAGGCTGAGGTGAGTGGATTGCCTGAGCCTGAGGATTCGAGACCCGCCTGGGCAACTTGGTGAGACCTCATCTCTACAATAAATCAAAAATCAGCCGGGTGTGGTAGCGTGCGCCTGTAATTCCGGCTACTCGGAAGGCGGAGGCGGAAGGATCGCCAGAGCCCAGTGGGTGAGGCTGCGGTGGCCGGGAGCGGCCACTGCACTCCAGTCTGGGCGACAGAGTGAAACTCCAACTGAAAACAAACAAAACAAAACAAACAAAACACTGTCTGACACACGGAAGACACTCATTAAAAGAGATGCTGAGGCCAGCGCAGTGGTTCAAGCCTGTAATCCCAGCATGTTGGGAGGCCAAGGTGAAAGAATTGTCTGATCTCAGGGGTTTGAGACCAGTCTGAGCAACTTGGCAAGACCTCGTCTCTACAATAAATCAAAAAATTAGCCAGTCATGGTGGCACATGTAGTTCCGGCTACTTGGAAGGCTAAGGCAGAAGGATTGCTGGAGCTCAGTGGGTCAACGCTGGGGTGGCCGTAAATGTGCCACTGCACTACAGCCTGGATGACGGAGTGAGACTCCAACTAAAAGAAAAAAGATAGTTAACTTGAGCATAGAAGTTGTGTGTGTGTGTGATTTTTTTTTTTTTTTTTGAGTCAGGGTCTCACTCTGTCTCCCAGGCTGGAATGCAGGGATGTGGTCATGGCTCACCAAAGCCTTAACTTCCTGGGCTCAGGAGATCCTTCTATCTTATCTTCCCCAGTTTCTGTGATTATAGGCGTGTACCACCAGCCCAGCTGATCTTTTGTAAAGGTGAAGTCTTGCTATGTTGCCCAGATGGGTCTCAAACTCCTGGACTCAAGTGTTTCTCCTACCTCAGTCTCCCAATTACTGGGATTACAGGTGTGAGCCACTGTGCCCAGCCCTGAGACCAGCCTGAGCAACATATAAAGACTCTTGTCTAAAACAACAACAACAAAAAAAGACACCCACAATTAAAAAAATATATATATATACATATATATACACACACACACATATATATATATAATAGTTGTTTAAAAGACAGGGGAGAAAAAATCCAAAAGTCTTCCAACAGAAGAATGATGTAAAAGCACTTGTTTAAGGTACAGAAGTCTGCGGGGGACTCAGGCCTGATGGTCTTTATATTCTTTGAAAGAAGAGGTAAGATTCCCACAGTTTCCACAGTGACAGTACCCAAGGCATAATTCACGGAGAGTTGAGGTGATGGTTGGAGTGGACAAGAGGAAGCAATTGTAAAGTTACACACTTAGAATATTGAAACGGCATTGGTGAGGTGGGTAGAAGAATGTTCATAGCAGATTAATTCCTAATAACAAAAAATAAAGACAACTCAATTGTACATCAATCATTAGGTGGATGGATCAACAAGCTGTGCTGCATCATATGAAGGATTACCACTAGCCATTAAAAGGAACAGACCAGCTGGGCTCGGTGGCTCTGTAATCCCGCGCCTTGGGAGGCTGAGGTGAGTGGATTGCCTGAGCCCATGGGTTCGAGACCCGCCTGGGCAACTTGGCGAGACCTCATCTCTACAATAAATCAAAAATTAGCCAGGCGTGGTAGCGCGCACCTGTTGTTCCAGCTACTTGGAAGGCTGAGGCAGAAGGATCGCCGGAGCCCAGCAGGTCTAGGTTGCGGTGGCTGGGAGCGTGCCACTGCACTCGTCTGGGCGACAGAGTGAGACTCCAACTCGGAAAAAAAAAAAAAGGAACAGACCACTGATATACACAAAAACATGAGTGGATCTCACAGACATTGAGCAGAATGAAAGAAGTCAGGCTGGATTCACATCTATAATCCCAACACTTTGGGAGGCCAAGGTAGGAGGATCATTTGAGCCCAGGAGTTCAATGCTGCTGTGAGCTATGATATTGCCACTATACTCCAGCCTGGGTGACAGAGCAAACAAACAAAAATCCTGTCACAAACAAACAAAAACATACAAAAAAGAGAAAGGAGCCAGATATTAATAGAAAAGTATATATTATATGAATCCATTGACATAAAGTTCAAGAACAGATTAAATTGCTCTATAGGGGTATAAATCAATGGTTGAATCTAAGAGGGGAGAAGGATATACCAAAAAGGGGAAGGGGGAATTTTCTGAGATAATGGGTATTATTGATATTGCAATTGAGGCATGGGTTTACAGGTTGGTCAAAGGTTATCAAACTGTACACTTACATCTCTGCATTTTACTGTGAAAAATTATATCTCAGTGTTTAAAATTCCATTTATGTCCAGTGTGGTGGTTCACACCTGTAATTCTAGAACTTTGGGAGACTGAGGCAAGAGAGCAGCATAGCAAGATCTAGTCTCTACAAAAATCAAAAAATTACTCGGGCATGGTGGTGTGTGCCTGTGGTCCCAGCTACTTGGGAGGCTGAGGTGGAAGGGTCACCTAAAAAAAAAAAAAGGTTATGTGGACACTAAATCCATTAGGGAGATGGTAGAGGTTAAAATAGAGAGGAAGCTGGAGAGTTGGGGCAGGCTCTTGGTGAATGTGAGGGGGATTGGACAATGACTCAAGAAGACTAAAGGTCATGACGCAGTGAACCTCAGAGGAGAAGCTATTGTCAGAGGCTGACACCTGAGAGTCATTCACTTATCAAAAATATTGATAAGGAATTGGCCAGGGAAGAAGTCACCCACATCTCAGCTTGCCAACATTTGCAGAAAGACCCTCCAGGGAGGAAGGATCCCCTGTGCTGGGTTATGGAAACTTCTGTGTTTTCACGTGTTTTCCTGCTCTAAGCTCTGATTAGGAGTTTATTGGTCTTGATCACCCTCCATCCAGCTGGCTGTTAAAGAAGTTAGACCAGAGACTGGTGCACATCTACTTCAGGACTTTTCTATTTGTTGCCTTTCTTCTTGAGTGCCCAAAAAAGTTTCTTTTAAAAAATTCCAGCTGGGCTCTGTGGCTCAGCCTGTAATCCCAGCACTTTGGGAGGCTGAGGTGAGTGGATTGCCTAAGCCTGCAGGTTCGAGACCCACCTGGGCAACTTGGAGAGACTTCATCTCTACAATAAATCAAAAATTAGCCGGGCATGGTAGCGTGCGCCTGTAGTTCCAGCTACCTGGAAGGCTGAGGCGGAAGGATCACCGGAGCCCAGCAGCTTGAGGCTGCAGTGGCCGGGAGCGGCCACTGCACTCCAGTCTGGGCGACTGAGTGAGACTCCAACTCAAAAAAAAAAAAAAAAAAAAATTCCATCCAGGCCAGGTGCGATAGCTCAGCACTTTGGGAGGCAGAAGCAAGAGGATTGCGTGAGCCCAGGAGTTTGAGACTAGCCTGGATAACTTGGTGAGACCTTGTCTCTACAATGAATGAAAAAATTAGCCGGGCGTGGCAAAAAAAAAAAAAAATGTTCTATCCTTGTGACCACTGAGCTGATGAGTGCAGCAGTACCCATTCTGTGGGTTAACATTTCCCAGAGGGTCTCAGAGTTATTGAAAACGGTCCTTGAATCCACACACCTACCAGGATTTATTCTAGATAGTCTAAGAAATCAATGCACTGTGTTCAGAATCCAGAACACTTTTGGCTATGACAAATGGTTTAGAAGTCTTAGGTAGAGAAAACAGGTGGGCAGGATGTCCTTGAGTTCAAGTGTAGCAATGACACTGTTACCCTAGCCCAGGACCGGGGAAGAGCTGGAGAAGAACCCTGCACCAAGTACCTGGGTAGGGCAGTGGAGAATGGGAGTTTCCAGGCAGTACTCACACTATACAGTTGTGTAAGTAGTGGAAGCAGGACTCCAACGTAGGCTGACTTTTCTTTTTTTTTGAGTTGGAGTCTCACTCTGTCGCCCAGACTGGAGTGCAGTGGCCGCTCCCAGCCACCGCAGCCTCGACCTGCTGGGCTCCGGCGATCCTTCAGCCTCAGCCTTCCAAGTAGCCGGAATTACAGGCATGCGCTACCACGCCTGGCTAATTTTTGATTTATTGTAGAGATGAGGTCTCACTGCCCAGGCGGGTCTTGAACCCGTGGACTCCGGCAATCCACTCACCTCAGCCTCCCAAAGGCACGGGATTACAGGCGGAGCCACCAAGCCCGGCTGTCTTCTAAACTACTTTGCCCTGGGCCATGAAGGAGTACCATGTGATTCAGTGTGCACTGTGAAAGTATGGAGTTTTATGCTCAGGCCAGTAGCCCATTGCACATCCTCACTGGTGGTGGCCTCCCCTCTTTCCTTAAACTGAAGATGTCTCACAGTTGAAGTAGTAGATACAGTTTTCCCCAAATTGACTATGTGAGGATGGGGATGAGGTGCTGACAGGAGGAAGCAAGGTAAGGGACAGGGCAGAAACTGATACAAGGCAGAGTTGAGAAAGCCACCATTGGCACCTCAGGCCTCCCATGCTCTGTGACCACCAGGGGGCAGCCCTTGCCTTGCCATGGCACCGTGGTCCCACACCCTCTAGTTTAGATGGCCACGGGGTGGTGGAGAATGGTTGAGTAGGTCCTTTCCAGATTGCATGGCATATGTGGTTGTACAGCAAGTGGCTTAGAGAGTTTAAATATTTTATATTATTATCAATATATAAATTACATTTTATATATTTGTGTTTTTTGGGTTTTTTTGAGTTGGAGTCTCACTCTGTCGCCCAGACTGGAGTGCAGTGGCTGCTCCCGGTCACCGCAGCCTCGACCCCTGCTGGGCTCCGGCGATCCTTCCGCCTCAGCCTTCCAAGTAGCTGGAACTACAGGCACGCGCTACCACGCCCGGCTAATTTTTTGATTTATTGTAGAGATGAGGGCTCGCCAAGTTGCCCAGGCGGGTCTTGAACCCGCGGGCTCAGGCAATCCACTCACCTCAGCCTCCAAAAGCGCTGGGATTACAGGCTGAGCCACCGAGCCTGGCTACATTTTATATATTTGTAATAACTAGGTTGGTATAATTAGTTTGTGGGACAGTTGGCATTTGAACCCAGACTGACTCCAAATCAGCATTCTTTTTTTTTTGAGACAGGGTCTCATTCTGTAGCCCAGGCTGGAGTGCTGTGGCACAATTTTGGCTCACCATAGCCTTGACATCCTGGGGTCAAACGATCCTCCCATCTCAGACTCCCCAGTAGCTGGGACTACAGGTGTGCGCAAACACACTCAGTTAATTTTTTTTTTTTTTACAGAGATACGATCTCACTGTGTTGCCTCCTTGGCTGGTCTTGAACTCCTGAGCTCAAGCAATCCTCCCATCGTAGCCTCCTATAGTGCTGGGATTACAGGCATGAGCTGCTGTACCTGACCCAAATCAGCATTCTTTTTTTTTTGTTTTTTGGGGTTTTTTCAAGTTGGAGTCTCACTCTGTCGCCCAGATGGAGCACAGTGGCATGCTCACTGCCACCGCAACCTCTACCTGCTGGGTTCAGGTGATCCTTCCACCTCAGCCTTCCAAGTAGCTGAAACTACAGGTGCTGAGATTATAAGCATGAGCCACCGCACCCGGCCTTGCATTCTTTTTTTTTTTGAGTTGGAGTCTTACTGTCACCCAGACTGGAGTGCAGTGGCACGCTCCCAGCCACTGCAGCCTCGACCTGCCTGGCTCCGGTGATCCTTCCTCCTCAGCCTTCCAAGTAGCTGGAACCACAGGCACATGCTACCACGCCCAGCTAATTTTTTATTTATTGTAGAGATGAGGTCTTGCCAAGTTGCCTGGATGGGTCTCAAACCCGCGGGTTCAGGCAATCCACTCGTCTCGGCCTCCCAAAGTGCTGGGATTACAGACTGAGCCACCAAGCTTGGCCAGCATTGCATTCTTAATCATGAGATTATTGCTTCTCCAAAAGAATGCTCTGAGTCACTTTGGTGATGAGTAGGAATTGGACAGTCTGCAAGCACATTGTGAAACAGAGCTGGAACCACAGATAAAAAGAAGAAAGTATGTATTCATATAAAAGGAATCAGAGAGAGTGTGTGTGGGGGGTACATGTTTCACCTGGCATGTTACACATAATCCTTCTCTTTTATGTCCTGTGGTATCTCCTTATAGCTATGTAATACATATGCCATACATATATAATACATATGCAAGAGTGTCTGCCATACTCTTGGACTAATCTCTGTCCAGGCATACCTCATTTTACTAAACTCCAGAAATACTGCATTTTTTTTTTTTAAAGTTGGAGTCTGTCTGTTGCCCAGTTTGGAGTGCAGTGGCATGCTCACGGCCACCGCAGCCTCAACCTGTTGGGCTCAGGCGATCCTTCCACTTCAGCCTTCCAAGTAGCAGGAACTACAGGCACGTGTCACCATGCTTGGCTAATTTTTTTAAAAAAATTTATTGTAGAGATGAGGTCTCACCAAGTTGCCCAGGCTGGTCTCAATTCCATGGGCTCAGGCAATCCTCTTGCCTTGGCCTCCCAAAGTGCTGGGATTACAGACTTGAGCCACCATGTTTAGCCAGATACTGCATTTTTTACAAATTGAAGTTTCATGGCAAGTCTATGCTGAGCACATCTATTGGTGCCATTTTCCCCACAGCATGGGCTTACTTTGTGCCTCTGTGTCACGTTTTGGTAATTCACGCAATATTTCGGATTTTTAAAGAGAATAATATCTGTGATCAATGATCTTTGATGTTCCTATTGTAACTGTTTTGGGTGCCACGAACTGGGCACATGTAAGATGGTGAACATAATCCATAAATGTTTTGTGTGTTCTGACTGCTCCACCTTTGACTGTTCCCTGTCTCTCTCCCTTACCTCGGGCCTCCCTAATCCCTGAAACACAACAATATTAAAATTATGCCAGTTAATAATCTTACAATAGCTTCCAAGTGTCCAAGTGAAATTAAGAGTCATACATCTCTCGCCTTATATCAAAACCTAGAAAATATTAAGCTTAGTGAGGAAGACATGTTGAAAACTAAGATAGGCTAAAAGCTAGGCCTCTTGCTCCAGTTAGCCACTTTGTGAATGTGAAGGAAAAGTTCTTGAAGGAAATTAAAAGTGCTACTCCAGTGAACACACACGTTATAAGAAAGTGAAACAGCCTTTTTGCTGAGTTAGAGAATGTTTGAGTGGTTTGGATAGAGGATCAAACCAGCCACAGCATTCCCTTAAGCCAAAGCCTAAACCAAAGTAAGACCTTAACTCTCTTTAGTTCTATGAAGGCCGAGGGAGGTGAGAGGTGAGAAAGTTGCAGAAGAAAAGTTCTTTCTCTACGGAAAGAAGTCACTGTTCTACAATATAAAAGTGCAAAGTGAAGCAGCAAGTGCTGGTGTAGAAGCTGCAGCAAATTAACCAGAAGATCTAGCTAAGATAACTGATGGTTGCACTAAACAACAGATTTTCAGTGTCGATGACAGAGACTTCTACTGGAAGAAGATGTCATTTAGGACTTTCCTAAGTAGAGAGGAGAAGTCAATGCCTGACATTAAAGTTTCAAAGAATAGGCTGACTTTCTTCTTGGGGGTTAATGCAGCTAGTGACTTTAAGTTGAAGCAAATACTCATTTACCATTCCCAAAATCCTGGGGCTCTGAAGAATTTTTTATTTTTATTTTTTTGAGTAGGAGTCTCCCTCTCTTGCCCAGGCTGGAATGCAGTGGCATGCTCACGGCCACTGCAGCATTGACCTGTTGGGCTCAGGCAATCCTTCCACCTCAGCCTTCCATGTAACTGGAACTACAGGCGTGCGTCATCACGCCTGGCTAATTTTTTGATTTATTGTAGAGATGAGGTTTCGCCAAGTTGCCCAGGCTAGTCTCGAACTCCTGGGCTCGGGCAATCCTCTCGCCTCGGCCTCCCAAAGTGCTGGGATTATAGGCTTGAGTCACCATGCCAGGCCCAATTTTTAAATTTTTTAAATTTTTTAAATTTTAATTTTAATTTTTTTTTGAGTTGGAGTCTCACTCTGTCACCCAGACTGGAGTGCAGTGACCGCTCCCGGCCACCGCAGCCTCGACCTGCTGGGCTCCGGTGATCCTTCCGCCTCAGCCTTCCGAGTAACCAGAATTACAGGTATGCGCTACCATGCCCGGATGATTTTTTGATTTATTGTAGAGACGAGGTCTCGTTGCCCAGGTGGGTCTTGAACCCGCGGACTCACGCAATCCACTCACCTCAGCCTCCCAAAGGCGTGGGATTACAGGCTGAGCCACCAAGCCCGGCTAATTTTTTTATTTTTTGAGACAGATTCTTGATATGTTGCTCAGGCTGGAGTTCAGTGGTTATTCATAGGCACACACTGCAGCCTTGAACTCCTGGCCTCAAGTGATCCTTCTGCATTGGCCTCTTGAGTAGCTGGAACTACAGGTGAATCCACCACAACTGGCAAGAATGATACTAAATCTGCTCTGCCCGTGCTCCGTGAATAAAGCAACAAAGCCTGGATAACATCTGTTTACAACATGGTTTACTGACCATGTTAAGCCCACTGTTGAGGCCCACTGCTCGGAAAAAAAAAGATTCCTTTCAAATTATTATTGCTCATTGACAATGCAGCTAGTCACCCAAGAGATCAGATGGAAATGTACAAGGAGATGAATGTTGTTTTCTTTCTTTCTTTTCTTTTTTTTTTTGAGACAGGGTCACACTCTGTTGTCCAGGTTGGAATACAGTGATGTGATCATGGCTTACTGCAGCCTGGAACTCCTGGGCTCAAACAATTCTCCTGCCTCAGCCTCCTGAATAGTTGCAATTACAGGTGCAATCACCATGTCCAGATATTTTTTTTAATTTTAATTTTTTATTATGTTGATTGATTGATTGGGTTGGGGTCTCTTTTTGTCACCCAAGCTAGAGTACAGTGGTGTGATCATGGCTCATCTCAGCCTCGACCTCCTGGACCCAGGCGATCCTTTCACCTTGGCCTCCTGAGTAACTGGGACTACAGGTGTATACCATCATGCCTGGCTAATATCTTGATATCTTGTAGAGACAAAGTCTCACTATGTTGCCCAGGCTGGTCTTGAACTCTTGGACTCAAGTAATCCTCCTGTCTCAGCCTCCCAAAGTGCTGGAACTACAGGCATGAATCACTGTGCTTGGCCTTATTTTTATTTTTGTAGAGACAGGGTTTAGCTATGTTGTCCAGACTGATCTTGAACTCCTGGCCTCAGGCGATACTCCAGCCTTGGTCTCCCAAAGTGCTGGTATAAGAGGCATGAGCCACCGTACAAAGTCAAATGTTGGTTTTTTTTCTTTTTTTTTTTTTTTTTTTTTTTGAGTTGGAGTCTCACTCTGTCACCCAGACTGGAGTGCAGTGGCCACTCCCAGCCACTGCAGCCTCGACCTGCTGGGATCCGGCAATCCTTCTGCCTTAGCCAACCGAGTAGCCGGAATTACAGGCATGCGCTACCATGCCCGACTGATTTTTTGATTTATTGTAGAGATGAGGTCTTGCCAAGTTGCCCAGGCGGGTCTCGAACCCGCAGGCTCAGGCAATCCACTCACCTCAGCCTCCCGAGGCGCGGGATTACAGGCTGAGCCACCGAGCCCGGCTCAAATGTTGTTTTCATGCCTGCTAACATAACATTCATTCTGAAGCCCATGGATCAAGGAGTAATTTTGACTTTCAAGTTTTATTACTTAAGAAATACATTTTAAAAACGAGATAGCGCCTTTTCCTTCACTTTGAAGAGCACAGCAACAGTATTTCCAAAATCAATCTGCTCTCCACAGCCCCCCAAAGTAAGATGTTAAGAGTACAGCAACAGCCGGGCTCAGTGGCTCAGCCTGTAATCCCGCACCTTTGGGAGGCTGAGGTGAGTGGATTGCCTGAGCCCGCGGGTTCGAGACCCACCTGGGCAACTTGGCGAGACCGCATCTCTACAATAAATCAAAAATCAGCTGGGAGTGGTAGCGCATGCCTGTAGTCCCAGCTACTTGGAAGGCTGAGGCGGAAGGATCGCCGGAGCCCAGCAGGTCGAGTCTGCGGTGGCCGGAAGCGGCCACTTCACTCCAGTCTGGGTGACAGAGTGAGACTCCAACTCAAAAAAAAAAAAAAAAAAGAGTACAGCAAAATCATCATAGTATTACTTGAACTTAAAAAAAAAAAAAAAAAGAACCTGTAATCCCGCGCCTTTGGGAGGCTGAGTTGAGTGGATTGCCTGAGCCCGCGGGTTCGAGACCCGCCTGGGCAGCAAGACCTCATCTCTACAATAAATAAAAAAATCAGCCGGGCGTAGTAGCGCACGCCTGTAATTCCGGCTACTTGGAAGGCTGAGGCGGAAGGATCGCCGGAGCCCAGCAGGTCGAGGCTGCGGTGGCCGGGAGTGGCCACTGCACTCCAGTCTGAGCGACAGAGTGAGACTCCTACTCAAAAAAAAAAAAGAAATACGTTTTGTAAGACCGTGGCTGCCATAGATAGTGCTTCCTCTGATGGATCTGTGCAAAATACGTTAAAAATCTTTGGAAAGAGCTGAGCTCGGTGGCTCAGCCTGTAATCCTGCGCTTTGGGAAGCTGGGGTGAGTGGATTGCCTGAGTCCGTGGGTTCGAGACCTGCCAGGGCAGCTTGGCAAGACCTCATTTCTACAATAAATCAAAAAATTAACCAGGTGTGGTAGCGCGCACCTGTAGTTCCAAGCTACTTGGAAGGCTGAGGCGGAAGGATCGCCGGAGCCCAGCAGGTCGAGGCTGTGGTGGTCGGGAGCGGCCACTGCACTCCAGTCTGGGTGACAGAGTGAGACTCCAACTCAAAAAAAAAAAAAAAAAAAGGATTTACCATACTAGATGCCATTAACAGCAATCATGATTCGTGGGAGGGTGTCAAAATATCAACATTTATAGGAGTTTTAGAAGAAGTTGATTCCACCTCTCATGGATGACTGAGGAGTTCAAGACTGCAGATGTAGAAACAGCAGGAGAATTAGAAATGGAGCCCAAGCCGGGCTTGGTGGCTCAGCCTGTAATCCCGCGCCTTTGGGAGGCTGAGGTGAGTGGATTGCCTGAGCCCACGGGTTCGAGACCCTCCTGGGCAGCAAGACCTCATCTCTACAATAAATCAAAAAATTAGCTGGGCGTGGTAGTGCATGCCTGTAATTCTGGCTACTTGGAAGGCTGAGGCGGAAGGATCGCCGGAGCCCAGCAGGTCGAGGCTGTGGTGGTCGGGAGCGGCCACTGCACTCCAGTCTGGGCGACAGAGTGAGACTCCAACTCAAAAAAAAAAAAAGAAATGGAGCCTGAAGATGTGACTGCATTGCTGCAACCTCTTGATAAAATGTAAACAGATGAGGAGTTGCTTCTTATAGATGAGCAAAGAAAGAGGTTTCTTGAGATGGACTCTACTGCTGGTGAAGATGCTGTGAACATTGTTGAAATGCCAACAAAAGATTTGGAATATTGCATAAACTTAGGTAAAGCAGTGGCAGGTTTGAGACGTTTAACTCCAATTTTTAAAGAAGTTCTACTATGGGTAAAATGCTATCAAACACCATTGCATGCTACAGAGAAATTTTTCACGAAAGGAAGAGTCAATTGATGCAACAAACTTTATTTTAAGAACTTATTTTGCTTTATTTTAAGAAATTGCCACAGCCACCCCAGCCTTCAGCATCCACCACCCTAACCGATCCACAACCATCAACGCTGAGGCAAGAGCTCCAACGGCAAAAAAAATACAATTTGCTGAAGACTCAGATAATCCTTACCACTTTTTAGCCATAGAATGTTTTTATTTTTTATTTTTATTTTTGAGTTGGAGTCTCACTCTGTCACTCAGACTGGAGTGCAGTGGCCGCTCCCGGTCACCGCAGCCTCGACCTGCTGGGCTCCGGCAATCCTTCCGCCTCAGCCTTCCAAGTAGGTGGAACTACAGGCGTGTGCTACCACACCCGGCTAATTTTTGACTTATTGTAGAGATGAGGTCTCGCCATGTTGCCCAGGTGGGTCTCGAACCCGTGGGCACAGGCAATCCACTCACCTCAGCCTCCCAAAGGCGCGGGATTACAGACTGAGCCACTGAGCCTGGCTCATAGAATGTTTTAACACTTAAGTATATACATTTTTTTTTTAGTCGGAGTCTCACTTTGTTGCTCAGGCTGGAGTGCAGTGGCATGCTCACGGCCACCGCAGCCTCAACCTACTGGGCTCAGGCAATCCTTCTGTCTCAGCCTTTCAAGTAGCTGGAACTACAAGAATGTGCCACCATGCCTGGCTAATTTTTCTTGATTTATTGTAGAGGTGAGGTCTCACTAAGTTGCCCAGGCTGGTCTCGAAGCCCCAGGCTCAGGCAATCTTCTTGTCTTGGTCTCCTAAAATGCTGGGATTATAGGCGTGGGCCACTGTGTCCAGCTATACATTTTTTGATAGCTGTAATACTATTGCACGCTTAATAGACTACAATATAGTGAAACATAACTTTTTTTTTTGAGTTGGGGTCTCACTCTGTCACCAAGGCTGGAGTGCAGTGCATGGGCTCAAGCAATCCCCTACCTTAGCCTCCCAAAGTACTGGGATAATAGGCATGAGCCACCGAGCCTGACCTGGAATAGTGAAACAACTTTTTTTTTTTTGAGTTGGAGTATCACACTGTCCCCAGGCTGGAGTGCAGTGGCACGCTCATGGCCACTGCAGCCTTGACCTGCTGGGCTCAGGTGATCCTTTCGCATCAGCCTTCCAAGTAGTTGGAACTATAGGTGTGCACTACCACACCCGGCTTATTTTTTGCTTTATTGTAGAGATGAGGTCTCACCAAGTTGCCCAGCCTGGTCTGGAACTCTTGAGCTCAGGCAATCCTCTTGCCTTGGCCTCCCAAAGTGCACCCAACCCAGCCAAAACATAACTTTTATATGCACTGGGAAAACAACCAATTTGTGACTGGCTTTATTGTGATATTTGCTTTATTGTGTGGTAGTCTGGAACTGAACCCAAAATGCTGTATCTCTGAGATACTCCCATATAAACTTGGAGTTATATGTAATGCATTGTTTTTTAAGATGTATAAGGTGTAAAAATACATCTTATGTGCATTTTGTAGGTTCCCAATAAATCCTAGTTCAGTGGTGAATAAAATGAGTGGATTTCCCAGGAGATGATAAGTCCCTGCAGAAGACGCTAGATAAAGCTGACCTCTGCTGGGGGGTATTCCTTTAATAGAAATCTGAGTATGCATGAGTCCAGACTTCATCAACTGCACCCACTCTTCTGCCAAACCACCCATGTCAACACTATCAAAGTAAAACGGGGTGATTGCTATGCAAATACGGCTTCCAGATACAGTCCCTAGTTCATCATAGAAACCCTAGAGCAGCCCTGGAGGAGAACCAGACTCCAGGAAAAAAATGGGTGGGATGGCCCAGGCGCTGGTGAGGGGAAGTAGGTTAGCTTCTGAGTCTAGGAGGGATCCTGGAGGCTTATTCTGGGTAAAGGGCTGGTCTTCTTGCGCCCTGGAAGGTGGGGGAACCACATCCTGGTCTCACCAACGCTTCCGCCCATCTGCTCTTGAGATAGCAGCCATCTAAGCCTAAGCCTCTCTCTTAGGCAACCTGCCCACAAGCTGCCCTCTTTGCCTCCTAGAGACCCGGACATTTCCATTAACACCAACCTTTCTCCTCAGGAAAGCATGCATTTGATACCCAGGGCTCCTGGCAGTTGAGTTCCTTGGCAAGTGATGGGTGAATCATAGGAAGCTCCTCATCCTCATCTGGTGACCAAAGGCCTGGCCACAAGCAGCGTGTCATGTTTCTCCTCCACCCAGATCTCACTGCTCAGATCCCCTTCACCACCGGGACACCCTTCAACATGGCCTGGACGCTGTTGCTCATCTTGATCACAGTTCATCCAGGTGACAGGGCATGGGCTCAGGACCCCAAAGGGTGTGGAGCTGGGAGGAGGGAGGCTTGACTAGATGACCCAGGGAACAGGCTTGTTGGGAGCTGAGCATTGAGTCCTACGGGAGTGTTGAGAGGAAGAAAGTGGGAGGCGTGGGGCCTCCCCAAAGTTGACACTCCATAGCCACCTTCAGTTCATAGTCCCTCCGTGTTGCCCACTGAAAGGTTTATTAGCTAAGGTCTAGATATATAATTAGGAGTTTGAAAGACTCAGTTACATCTAAGATAAATTTCTTGGTGAAACTGATTGTAACTGAGAGACCTTAACTATCGAGCATAATCTAAGTGTGGATTCCTGGAATCTGGCACAAATTCTCAGGACCAAACTCTGGGTCCAGGAATCTTTTTGAGCAAAACACTCCAGGTAATTTCCATATATGCTCAAGTTTGAGAAACACTGAAATAGAATGGCTAGTAAATTTCCCAAGAAGATAATTTAATCTTTTTTTTTTTTGAGTTAGAGTCTTACTCTGTTGTCCACACTGGAGTGCAATGGCACGCTCACGGCCACTGCAGCCTTGACATTTCAAGTAGCTGGAACTACAAGCATGGGCCACCATGCCCAGTTAATTTTTTGATTTATTGTAGAGACAAAATCTCGTCAAGTTGCCTAGGTTGGTCTCAACCCCCTGGGCTCAGGCAGTCCTCTCACCTCTGCCTCCCAAAGTGCTGGGGTTATAGGCATGAGCCACCGTACCCTGTCCAATCATGCATTTTAATATTTGGTTTAATTTATCAATTTGGATGAACTATGTAGGAACCTCAATCAATTACAGCCATGTCTTCCTCTGGAGATTTAATTAGTTAATGCTCTTTAACAAAAAAAAAACAAAGAGCAAGATGGTTTACTATAAAGTACCATTAGTACTAAAATAATACCTGGAATAATATAATTAGTGATAGTAGTTAACTAGACAGCCACATTCATTAATGAGCTTCCATTTCACTGTGACATGACAGGTTAAATTCTAGCTAGATGAGTTACTTGTAGTGAAGGTAGCTGGAGAATGAAGGTAGACGGTGAGGATGAGGGTGAGAGTTGGTATGGGAAGGAATTTGAAAAATGATTTAATAAGCAATGTTAAGAAATTATATTGGTAAAGAGAAAAGGGTTTAATGTGTCACCTGAAGCGTTTGTCCCATGCACCCTACCCATGGAGACAGCTGGGATATTCTACTCCAAGCTCTCTTGACTTTTCTCTTTGGAGTGACTAGGGAGGCATTCTCTGGGTCTTCTCTCTGCCCCCAGGATCCTCAGCTCTCTGGGTGTCCCAGCCCCCTGAGATTCATACCCAGGAAGGCTCTTCTGCCTTCCTGCCCTGCTCCTTCAACGTTAGCCAAGGGATACCGGCCATTGGCTCCGTCACGTGGTTCCTAGACAAGGTGGCTCCGGGGAATGAGGTGAGGAATGAAACTCCAGAGTTTAGGGGCCGCCTGGCCCCCCTTGCCTCTTCCCGCTTCCTCTGTGACCACCAGGCTGAGCTGCAAATCTGGGACACGCAAGGCCATGATGCCGGCGTCTACGTGTGCAGGGTGTTGGTGCTGGGCCTGGGTGTCGGGACAGGGAATGGGACTCGGCTGGTGGTGGAGAAAGGTGAGACACTGGGAGGTGGCATCTCCTTGGCTGGAGGCCCCGGGAGGCAATGTCCCCTGAGGGTCATCCCCTGGGGCCATATGCCCTCTGCCTCTTCCTTAGCCTGTGTGCCCTTCTTCCCTAAGTCCCATCTCTAAATGGACCCCATGCAGGACCTCCTCAGCTGGGGGCTGGCATAGCCCTTCTCCTTCGGGCTGGATTCTATGCCTTCAGCTTTCTCTCTGTGGCCATAGGCAGCAACTTCTATTACCAGGGCAAATGTGAGTAGTGGGGCTAAGGTCAATGGGGATGAGATGGAAGGGGCAGTAAGAGAGCTGGAGAAGAGAGGGACAGAGACCAAGAAGAGAGGGAGAACTTTGGGACTGCAGTACTGAGCAACTTCTGTCCTCTCTCTGACCAGGCCACTGTCACATGGGAGCACACTGCCACTCATCAGATTAGAAATGATTCCAGACCCCAGTGATTCAAATTCTCTTCAAAAGACCCCAATAAATTCCTCTCTGCCCACTAACACCTCTTCATGAGTCGCGTGTATCTTTTTCCCCGCTCCCCAATATGATTCTCTCCAGAGTACTCCAACTCTTTCTCTTTTTTTTTTTTTGAGGTCAGAGTCACTCTATTTCCCAGACTAGAGTGCAGTGGTGTGATCCCAGCTCACTGCAGCCTTGACCTCCTGGGCTCAGGTGATCTTTCTGCCTCAGTCTCCCAAGTAGCTGCTATTACAAGCACAAGCCACCACATCCAGCTAATTTTTTAATTAAATTTTTTTTGGTAGCGACGAGGTCTCACTATGTTGCCTATACTGGTCTCAAGCTCCTGAGCTTCGGCAATCCTCCTACCTTGGCTTCCCAAAGTGCTGAGATTATAAGCATAAGGCATAGCATCTGGCCCAGATTCTCAACTCTTAACTTTCCCTTCCACTAAATCTGGCCTGGTAAGGTCCAAGCAGGGATTTCCCCAGCACTAGTAACCACCCCTCTTACTACCATCTGGGAGCTCAGCACATCCACCTCTCCCAGGCCCAGGAGACTGATTCTTCCAAGAAATGGGGATTATCAGGTCTGATTATTCCTACTTGTCAGCTCCTCTTTCCTGCCAGGCCCACAAATACTCTTTTCTGGTTTTTAGGAAAACTCAGTTTCCTAAACACCCTCATTCACCCAGTAAATCACTATTTGACCCCAGAGTGGGCAGGAGGGTGAGCCACATGTTTTGTTTTGCTTTATTTTGTTTTTAAGTTGAGGTCTCCGTTGCCAAGGCTGGAGTACAGTGGCATGATCATGGCTCGCCCCAGCCTCGACATCCTGGGCTCAAGCGATTTTTTTCACCACAGCCTCTTGAGTAGCTGGAACAACAGGCACGTGCTTGCACACCCAGCTAATTTTTGTATTTTTCAGTAGAGACGAGGTCTCAGTATGTTGCCTAGGCTGGTCTCAAGCTCCTGGGCTCAAGGGATCCTCCTGCCTTGGTCTCCCAAAGTGCTGGATTACAGGCGTGAGCCACCGTGCCTGGTCGAACGACATAAGTTTTGATGATGGTCATTTTGAACGAGTGCTCGAAATGGACTGAGAGGACTGAAACAGTAGTTGGAGGAAATCATGATCTTTACTGGGTGAAGCATAGAATGACCCAGATCACCTCCCTGGATCAAGGGAGGTGTCTGGGGTGCTCAGGTGGGTTTGTTCTTGGCGATGCTGGCATAGTCTTCCTCGTTCCTGTCCCGGAGCTCAGGTCCCTCACTGCTAGGCACTGGCAGTCTCTGCAGAGATGCGTAGTGGAGCTCCTGCTCTGAGAACTGGGCCTGGGGCCAGGGCGGAAAGAGCTGCTGGGAGGAGCTGCCCTTGGATCCCTCCCTCTGAGTTCTGCCCCCACCTCCAGGCTTTCTTACCTCCCCATCTCTCTGAAGCGTCTCTCTCCCCCCTTGCTCCTCTCTCTCCTCTCTTTTTCTCTCTCCCCTCTTTCCTTCTCTCCTTCCTTTCTCTGTCCCGTCTTTCCTCCCTTTCTTTTCTTTATCCTCTCCTCTCCCCTGTCTCTCCCTCACATCTCTCTCACCCTCTCCCGCTCTCCCTCTCTCCCCTCACTCTCTTTCTCTCTGCTGGCATAAGCTCTTGGTCCTTTCTCTCATTGCTCTTTCTCTTTGTGTCTCTTACTCTCTCATTTCTTCCCATTTCTTACTCTTATTCACTTACTTTTCCCTTGGTTTCTCGTGTCTCTCTCACCCTTTTTTTCTCTGCCTCTCTCTTGCTCCCACTTTCTCTTTCCTTGTCTCCTGGTCCCCACCCCTCCTCTCAGTGCTCAGCCTGACTTGTCCCCTGTCCCCCACTCAGGCCCTCTCTTGCCTCCCCTTTCCCTGTCCCCAGACTCACCCAGCTCCTCTCCAGCCTCTTTACTGGAAGAAAAGAAGAAACTCAGCACAGCGCTCCCTTTGGGCGTTCCTGGCTCCCCACTACAGCACGTGTTTGATCCCTTGGTGACATTTCGCAGTTCCAAGGTTCTCAAGGCCGGAGGCCTGGCCTCTCTCTGGACACTCTTCTCTCATCTCTGCCACCCACCTCCCACCATCTTCCTCACCCAGGGCCTCTTAGGATTCTGGAAAAGCAGCAGGAAAGCGTGTGGGTGGGGCAACAGGGGGCATTGCTGTGGGATGAGTGAGGAAGGTCACGGGGCTCACCTCTGCGATGGAGCCGACATAGGCAGGTGGACAGAATGAGCACAGCCAGGAGCAGGAGGAGTCCCACCAGCCCCAAGCTCCCGTAGATGTAAGGGTGCACGCCTGTAGGGTGGCAGGCTCAGGATTAGAGGGCCATGTTCTCTTCAACTACTCCAGTTTCTGGTTGCCTGTGGCTTTTTTAGATCCCCTCTCCAACAACTTTAGAGGTAGAAAAATATATTCTTGGAGCCTCTTCACCCCCAGTCTCATTACCTCACCTCCTACCAGAAATACACGCCTCATCAATTACTCCCATCTGATTTCACTCACCCCTCAGAGGCTGTCCTCTGTATTTCCTGCTGTTTCTGGGCCTCCTGTGAAGTCCCTTTCCCTTCCACACCGGCTGTCCCTAGAGGCCTGTCTACCTAGTCATGATCTGCCCACACCACCATTCATCCATCACTCTATGAGCCCCCACAACCCTCCCTATGCAGAATCAAGGGGCCCTTTACTTACTTTCCCAATTCGACATTAGGTTGGGGACCGAGGAGTCTCTTGGAGGTCAGGAACCCTAGGCCTTGCTCTTTTAGACTAAATGGTCAGAGCTAGTCACGTGCCTCAAGTTCCTGGTCTGGAAAGTGAGGGACCCTCTGTTACAATCGTTTTTGGACTGAGGAGCCTCACCTATTTGCAACTCTGAGCTGGCCACTTTCCATTTGTCACCACTCATCCCCACAATAATGTAGGGTCTTAGGGTGGCCATAGCCCAGGTGAGAACCTGAGACTCAAGCTTGGAATTTACTAGGCCATTCATTCCAGAAGGGTGGAGCCAGAGTTCACAGCCAGTTCTATCCCACTCCAAAACCCACCTCTTTCTTCTGCCCTGGGCTGATTGGACAGTCTCTTTAGCACTAGATGGTTCTAGGTGCTGGTGAGGGGCTCATGGAGGGGGAGGAGCCAGGGTCTGGGTGAGTGTGGATACTGGGGGGGGTGAAGTAGGAAGGAAGGTGTCAGTGTCCCCAGTAGCTGGGTTCTTCCCAGCCTCAGAACAATGTGGGAGTGAGGGGGCTCCACTTTACTGGTGTGGAGAGCCGCTTCCCACAGGCAGACACTGCTGGGGCTGAAGTAGGGCTTGGAGGAACATCTGGGGCCCCATAACTTCCCCTCAGGCACTTCCTGCCCTCCAACCACGGGTTCCTGTTTGAGGACAAAGAGGGGACCTGCTGACTTCACCCCAGCGCCAGATACCGTGACTAGGGTCTGGAAACCGATACCCTCCAATATTTAAGAGGAATGCTGGGGGTGGGCTGGAGTGTAGGGAGAAGAAACCCAGGTGAAGGGGACAGCTAAGGTGGCCATAAGGGCCATAGGAACAGAAGTGGTTTGTCTTTAATTTCTTTGGGGAGCAGAAACTCAAAGGCTGCACAGAGGATTCCTCTAGGGCCCAGGGACCTCAAACCCAATACTCTTCCTCCCTTCATCTTAGCCTCAGTTCACTCTGGGGTGTGACAATTCTTCCCCCATGGTGTCCCCCCATCAGGGTCCCTGCCCACTCGCAGCTTACCTAGAGCTTGTGGCCTGCAGGGTGGACAGACTCCAGGCTGGCTCGAGCTGCCTGGCTGAAGAGAAGTGTTGCCACCTCAGACATTTCTGCCCCTCCTCTGGCTTTAACTTCTCCCCCAGCCTGGTTGCCTCCCCAGCATCGTTAGGAGAGGAAGTTCAGCTTGAGTGTTAGCGTTACAACATCTTTCCTTTCAAACTCCCAGGACTCCTGCTAACTAGGGCTGTAATACCGCTCAGCTCCAGCCATCCTATTAGTCTTGCCAATTGTTAGTGAATATCTGCCTCCTCCAGGTGCTTTCCCTGGTTAACTTTTTCCCTATCACCCCTCGTACCGCATCTGTTGAGAGCTCTTGATCTCAGCATATGTGTGTGGACACACACACCTGGCTCCTACAGCAGACTGAGAGCTCTGGCATATTTGGGGTGACTTGCCTGGAGTTCTGCAGCTATATGCAGCAGGGGGCTTGGCTGGCTGACTAACAGGAGAGTCAGAGGCAGCCAGACTAGATCTGCACAAGCACTGCGCATAAATCTGGGACAGAAAGTTGGTAACAAGTTCATGTTGGGAAAGGAGGTGTGGGCAATCCAGATGGACTTCCCGCAGGTGGCAGCATTCCAATGTTGAGCACAGAACGAAGTAAAAGGAGATCTGGTGCTTGGGTCCATTTATATTTGCATTTCTCTCTCCAAATTCAGGAACTTTCTGCTACTTCCTCCTCTCTCCCCAACCCCTTATTCTCAACATTTCCCCTAGAAACAATAGAACAATATTTCGGTTTTTGTTTTAAAAAGACATTTTATTATTAAAAAGTTCAAATATAGGGAGCAATTGAAAGAATTGCAGTGAACTTATCCTTGCCACCTAAATCCTACAATTAACATTTTTTATTTGCCTTATCATATATTTACCAATTCATCTCATTTTTTGTATCTTTCAAAGTTGCAAACATTAGTACATTTCACATCTAAACCCATGAGAAGCTTATCATTGACTGGAGTTCAGTATTTGTTTCTCCATTTCTTTTTTGGCCTGAGGAAGGCAAAATTTACATACAGTAAAATGCACAAATCTCAAGTCAGTTTTTAAACTGCTTTGTTATCAAGGCTCTGGAGTCACACTGCCTGGGTTCATACATTGGTTCTGCCACTTGATGTGTGATCTCCACAAGTTTCTTAAACACTCTGTGCCTTAGTCTCTTCTTAGAGTGTTTTTGTTAAGATTAGAAGAGTTATTAAAATGTATAGCTGGGCATGGTGGCTTATGCTTGTAATTCTAGCATTTTGAGAGGCCAGGGTGGGAGGATTGCTTAAACCTAGGAGTTTGAGACCAGCCTGGGCAACATAGCGAGACTTTGTCTCTACAAAAATAAAACAAAAATTAGCCAGAAGTGGTGGCATGTGTCTATAGTTCCAGCTACTCTGGAGGCTGAGGCAGAAGGATCACTTAAGCCCAGGAGGTCAAGGCTGCGGTGACCTGTGATTGTGCCACTGCATTCCAGCCTGGGCAACAGAGTGAGATCCCACCTCAAAAAAGAAAAAGTGTGTAGATCAGTGGCATCCACATATTAAGTGCGTTCTGTGTATCAGTTGCATTATTATTATCCAAACACACAGAGATGCCATCAAGAAGAGATGACCGGGACCACCTCCAACTTCCTTGGACCTGGTCTTTCTTCTCTCAACTTCTACCACCCTGCCTAGGTCTACCATTCATCTGGTTCTTGCTGCACTGTTTTGGCTACTCTTGCACTCATTTGCCCTTTCATTCATTTATTCATAAACATTTAGTAAGCCCTTCCTAATGGGTGGGGCTCATTCTAGGCTGCAGAGTTCCTGGACGATGGGGTGTGCCTCATCCTTCTCCTTCTTCACTCATTGTGAAGGGAGGTAGTGTTCCATTTCCATCCCTCCTCACAGGTCAGTCACCAGTGGCGAGGCTGAGGCCTCACTCCGCTTTTCTTACCTAGTGCAGGGGACTAGACGTGAGCAAGGAAATGGGAAGTCAGCCCAGTGTGGGGATCGGTTCTTCTCAGGCCCCAGACATCCATCCTGCAAGACCCCAGTTCTTGTCCTCCTACTCCAGTCCTTGACCTCAGGGATGTGGATCAGCTCTCCCACCAGCGCCTACTTCTGGGTTATAGAAGATCTGTGCTATCATTACAGGCCTGCTGCCTGACTTTCTGCAAGCTACTTCCCCTCCCTGGGCTTCAGTTTATCTTCCTGCAGAGCCAGAAGATTTCTAAGGCTCAGTTCTACCCTGAGAGCCTGTCTTTCTACCCCAACTTCTTCCCCAGTTCAGAGAACCCAGGCATCCAGCTGCCCTACCCCAGCTCTGGGTAAACAGGAAGCTGGGTGAGGGGAGCAGGGGTGTTCGGAAAGTCCCAGCCAGGTGTGTGGGTCTATAAGGAGATGGTGGCCCCACCCCTGAGATATGAAAGCCCCCTCCCCTGACCCTGGATCAGAGTCTCAATGGGGACACTGGGGCTGGAGGGCAGGGGAAGGGGCCCCAGGGGAGGGGCTCCCTCCTGCTGACTGTGGCAGGAGCCACTTCCCTGGTGACCCTGTTGGTGGCAGTGCCTATCACTGTCCTGGCTGTGCTGGCCTTAACGCCCAAGAATCAGGGAGGACTGGTGAGTGGCTGCAACGGGCCCTAGGGGAGGGCTGTGTTGCCCATGGTAACTTCGCTCTGGCTGTGCGGGTGGTCTTTTGTCTCATCTGGCTGGCTGTCCCTGGTGGGGATGTCTTGTCTCTTTGCTGCCTCTTTCCATGCTCCTGATGTTGATGTGTCTTGTGTCCTGCTGTCTGCAAGCCCCTTCTGTCTCTTCTCTTCTCAAGACACATCTCTCTCTGCCAAAGTACATGTGCCTGGCTTGCGCTCCCTTCCTGGGAGATGTGTGTTGGGAATGGTGCTGGTGGAAGAAATCCCAGGCAGGAGTTTGGGCTCATTTTGGGAGGGGCGCTGTTGACATCAGCTGAATCTGAACTCTGGGCACTGTGACCCCAACCGACCAGGTAATGGAGACGTCTGACCCGGGAGCACAGGCCCAGCAAGGACAGGGTAAGAGCAGATGATCTCTCCTCCCCTGCTCCAGCCCCTCAGGAACACCCAGCTTCCCACAGCATCCCCAGATGCCCCCTTCCTCCGGGAATCCAGGGTCCCCATCCTGGGTCCTGGTCCTGTCCTCTCAGGGGGACCTGCATGGGTGGCCGCCCCGCCCCCCAGTGGAGGATTCTTGGCTTCTTTCAGGGTTTCAGGAGCTGCTGGAGGAGGAGCCAGAAACAGATCTCAGCCCCAGGCTCCCGGCTGCCCACCTCATAGGTAAGGATCTGAACAAGCGTTTAAATAATACAAAGGATCCAGTTCTGCTCGTCCACAGAGTCCCTTGGCTATTCCCACCCGCTGAACCGCCTCTCGCTGCTAAAGCACCCACCCTTCCGCGGCGTCCCCCCCCCCCCCGTCCCCGACGTCGTAGCTGCTTCTTCCCCCCGGAGCAAGCAAAACCCGACCTGGATGTCCCCACCATAACGCCCCGCACCCCACATCCAGGTGTCCCAACTTATAGTCATTCCAGAGGTTGCACCATCACCCTCTTCCCCCTGCCCGGCTCGGTTCCTGCAGGGATCTAAAAGCCGCCCACCCGCCCGAAGTCTGGAGCCTGGATCGCTCCTCCTGGAATGGGATTCCCCAAAGTCCCCCGGGCTGTTTTCTCTGCAGGGGCTTGGATGAAGGGGCAGAGGCTAGGCTGGGAGGCCACGAAAGAAGAGGCATTTTTGAGGAGCGGGACGCAGTTCTCCGACGCCGAGGGGCTGGCCCTCCCGCTGGACGGCCTCTATTATCTCTACTGTCACGTCGGCTACCGGGGCCGGGCGCCCCCTGCCGACCGGAGCCCCCAGCGCCGCTCGGTCACGCTGCGCAGCTCGCTGTACCGGGCCGGGGGCGCCTACGGGGGGCCGGGCACTCACGAACTGCTGCTCGAGGGCGCCGAGACCGTGACCCCGGTGCTGGACCCGAACGGGAGGCAAGGGCCCCTCTGGTACACGAGCGTGGGTTTCGGCGGCCTGGTGCAGCTCCGGAGGGGCGAGAGGGTGTACGTCAACATCAGTCACCCCGACATGGTGGACTACGCCAGAGGGAAGACCTTCTTTGGGGCAGTGATGGTGGGCTGAGGGCTGCTCACGTTCCCGGAAAAAGGACTGATGGTGCGAGCATGTGAATATTGGGGGCCCAGGTACCGGAGACCCCATGCCAATGGGAAAATTGTGGGAGACTGGAAACTGATTTTTGAGCCTGATGAAAATAAAGAGAGTAAAGCTTCAGTGCTGCCAATACAGATGCTGAGATGAGAACATGTCTAAATTCAGGGTGGGTGCCCAAGTGTGGATTAAATATTGTGTGTCTTTTTCTGGTTGTTTGAAACAATTCATAACAGTGCGTGTGGCCTTTGCTCCCAGGGTGGTGATTTGCCTGTACCACCCACTTCTGCCACTGAACTGCCATGCCTCAGCATTTGTCCAGTTAGAGGGCAGAAGGTAAGAAGTCTCCTCAAATCCTGAAGCATCTCCGGTCATTCTGACTCTCAGGGCCATATGGTTCCCACCAGATTCTGCACCACACTTTTCTCTTGGATCCCTCCCACAGTGAGAGAGGTCAGCAGGGGAAGGCAAGCACCACTCAGGCCTAGCTACGGGGTGAACCCCTAATATAGCTGAGGAATGAAGCTTGGTGGGGCCCAACACTTTCCCCCTGCTGGCTGCCTGAAGGCCCCCTTCAGCCCCTAGCCCACAGTCAACTCTCTCTGAGGGGTGGTAATCAAGACTTACCGGGTCTAAAGGAAGGAGGCTGAGGGAGACAGTAGAGGAGGGTGTTTGAGAGAGATGGGACCAGGGAGGAGCCTGTGGTACCTGAAGACACTAGGGAGGTCTGGGGGGGGAGGAAAAACTGATGGCACGTGGTCCCAGCTAGGGTGGGATGGAAAGTTCTCACCTTTGGTTCACACTTTAAGTCCTCCTTCCCAAAAGTGAGCAAGTGTGGGGTAACAGCAGCCCCCCCACTCCATGACCGACTTTCAGCATCAGGCAAGAGGAGGCAGAAGGAGACCCAAGTCCCTATCTAGGTCACCCAGTGGGTCACCCCACCCACACAGCATACCACACGGTTTTCCCCTGCCTGCCACCCCAGGCCGGAAGCAAAGCCCAACCTCTGAGCCCAGTGGGGGCTCCCACTCTCGGGCTTCATTTCCAACTCCATATTTGTTATTGACTGTTTCCAGAAAAGCCTTTCTGGGAGGATGGAGTGTGTTTCTATTTCCAGTTCACCTACCTCACGCTCCTCCCCTCATTTGTGAAAAAAGACCAGTGAGAACAAGCTAGCATGTGTGTCCTTCACCCACATCTTATTCATGTTCTTTTTTTTTGAGTCGGTGTCTCACTCTGCTGTAGTGGCATGATCACAGCTACTACAGCCTCAACCTGCTGGGCTCAAGTGATCCTTCCACTTCAGCCTTTTAAGTAGCTGGAACTACAGGTGCATGGCACTACAGACAGCTAATTTTTTGATTCATTGCAGAAATGAGGTCTTGCCAAGTTGCTCAGGTTGGTCTTGACCCCCTGAGCTCAGGCAGTACTCTCAACCCCACCTCCCAATGTGCTGCTATTACAGGAATGAGCCCAACTCTTCTTTTTTAAAAATTGACCCAGGACCTTGCTATGCTGCCCAGGTTAGACTTGAACTCCTGGGCTCAAGTGATCTTCCTACCTCAGCTGGGACTATAGGTGTGCACCACTATGCCCAGTTATTATTCCTTGCTCTTTATTGTCTACAGTCTCTTCAATTTTACCCACTGAGAGAATGGAACAGCTGGGATCTGGATGAAGGAAGTAAGCCAGAATTCACTGAGTGCCTCCTGTGCTCTGATGGAGGTTAGGTCTCTTACATGCTCCATCTGCGGGGGACATTCCTATCTCTACTGGATAGATGAGGTTAAGTGTCTGGTTCAGGTTGTACAGTTAAGACAAATGATTTGGCGCCTAGACACCTGAATCTCTGGAAGTCCCTTGGCTGTGATTCAGGTGCTTGAGAATGTAGCTCCTCCCCAGCTCTCTCAGGCTGCAACAGCCGGAAATCTCACCTGAGCTGCAGGACTTTCCCAGCAGGGATCGGAATTCCCAGAGTCGGAAATTCCCATGCCTTGAGGGAGAGGTAATTAGGTTCAGGCTCTTGTTTTCCTGGGTAAGGAGAGAATAGTCTGTTGGGCTTTGTTTATATAGGGTTCCTTGGTCCCCAGGAATCTAAGGATGGGATCTTAAGCCCGGTGGAGAGGATTTCAGGGAGCTGCTTTCCACCCTCAAGGTGTGGTGCATGAAGAATTCATTCCAAGAAAGAGACCATGCTTCTTTTCTAAGCAAACTTTATTTCTCGCCACTGACCAGTAGGGCGATTACAGACACAACTCCCCTGGGGAGCAGAGGTTCAGCGATGTAGCAACACAGTCTGTCACCAAATCAGCATTATTTGATTCGATAAATATATTTTTAAAAAATATAAGCAAAAAGGAAGCACAAAGACTGGGAGGCTGGGTGGGAACAACCTACAGTTCAACTCCGTTTTCACAGAAAACATGTCTAAGCCAAGGCAGCTCCTACATTGTGTCCCCCCGGGATACTCTGACCTCCCAAATAAATACATTTCTCAGTAAATAAATAATAAATAAATAAATAATAAATAATCACAAGTGCAAACATAAATAGAAGGAGCTGGCCCCATGGGGAGGGTAAGACTCCATGTCTCAGGGAAGGATCTGGAGACATCTGAAGAGAGAAAGGCCTGAGATCCACTCATGTCAAGTTCTAGGTGAGTCTTCTCAAGGGATGTTCTGAAGTGTTCTGGCCAGAACCAAAGGCTCCCTGGTCCACAAATTCCAGATGTCCTAGGTTGGAGTCAGGGCTCAAAGCCTTAGGTCCCTGGTGAGTTCTGGAAGCCCCAGTCTGAATTCTTGGTGGTGGACAGTGCTGCACTGTCCAGGTCACAAACCCACACATTCTAGGTTTCTAAGTGGTAGTGGTGTTACACAAAGTTCTAAGCTTGGGGTTCAATCATGAGCACCTAATTCCCTTTCTAGGCCAGAAGAAGATGAGGGGTCTGAAGGAGCAGATAATAAAGGGATTGGGGGTGGGGGAGGATGGATGTCCATCCCCCTCACAGGGCAATAATGCCAAAGTAGACCTGCCCGGTCTCAGCAAAGTCGAGATAGTTGGGCTGATTGATCTCAGAGCTGAGTCGATCACCCTTCTCCAACTGGAAGACCCCGCCCAGGTAGATGGGCTCATACCAGGGTTTGGCCTCAGCTCCCTCAGGGGTTTCCCTTTGGCAAGGGCTCTTGATGGCTGAGAGGAGGTTGACCTTGGCCTGGTAGGAGACAGCAATACGGCTGACGGTGTGGGTGAGGAGCAAATGGGTGGAGGGACAGCCTTGGCCCTTGAAGAGGACCTGGGAGTAGATGAGGTACAGTCCGTCTGATGGCACCACCAGTTGGTTGTCTGTCAACTCCACGCCATTGGCCAGAAGGGCATTGGCATGCCAGTTCATCCACTGGAGCTGACCCGGGTTGTCGAGGTTTGCTGGAGGGAGAGAGAGAGGGAGGGAGACGTGAGTCAGTGTGGCCCTGAGTTCACTCTCCACATCCTGGCCCTCAAGTTCTGCCCACTCCCACATCCGGTTCCTGTCATCTGTCTTCCCACATTCCACCTGTCCACGAGGTTCTGAGTACCCCCTTAAGGCCTATCCTGTTCCTCCACCCTCCCCTTGACCTCAGCAAGTCCTTCTCACAGCTTCCAAGGTCTGTCTACTTTCAGCTCAGGTTCAGCCCCCCCAAATCTTGTTGCTCCAAGTCCCAAGACACATCCTCAGAGTTCTTACCTACAACATGGGCTACAGGCTTGTCACTTGGGGTTCGAGAAGATCCTGTGGGGGAAAGAGGAAAGAAAAAGCTAAGACCCTTAAACTTTCTAGAAAATATATCCCGATTTTGACCTCTAGTCCTTCTCCCCAGAAGCCAAAACTCCAAATGTCCTCCACTACTTCCATCCTGGTATTAACACCCCTCCCCAAACCAAACCCAGAATGAGGAGAGAGGCTTTGGAGACACTTACTGAGTGTCTGGGCCAGAGGATTGATTAGATGGAAGCCACCAGGGAACTGTTGGGGAGAAGGAGAAGGATTAGCATCAAAAGTCACCCTCAAAGGAGAAATAGCTGGCTGCACTCTAACCTGGATGTATCTGGTTTTCTCTTTCCATTCATCCATTTATTCATCACCCATGCATTTAACAACTCTTTCATTAAGTGTCTTCCTTGTGCCAGACACTCCACCTTCATCTCTCCTTATGTCTCCCTCATCTCTCTCCTTATCTCTCATATCTCCCACATCTCTTTCTATCTCACCATCTTCATTCATGTCACTTATTTCTTCCTCATCTATCTGCTCACATCCCGCATCTCTCTTTATATATGTATTTGCTTGCTCATTCACGCCATAAACATTTAGTGAATACCTTCCATGTGCCAGTTACCCTGTCTCTCCATCTTTCTTCTCTCTCTCTTCCCCCTCCACTGTTTCTCTCCACATAATTTTCTTGCCTTCTCGTCTTTCTCTAAGATTTTCCTCCCCTTCCTCCCCCATCAGCACACTTCTTTCACCCACCCCATGGCTCTCACTCTTTCTCCCCCATTTCACAAAAATGGGTAGGAGAGTGGATGAAGGCTGGCAAGGCACTCACCTCTTCCCTCTGGGGGCCGATCACCCCGAAGTGCAGCAGGCAGAAGAGGGTGGTGGCTCCTGCCACGAGCAGAAAGGAGAAGAGGCTGAGGCATAAGCACCGCCTGGAGCCCTGGAGCCCTCCTGCCTTCTTGGGGAGTGCCTCCTCAGCCAGCTCCACATCCCGGATCATGCTTTCAGTGCTCATGGCGTCCTTTCCAGAGAAAGAGAGGGTTGAGTCCTGGGGCAGTGTGTGTGAGGGAGAGAACCTGTCTGGCTGCTTGTCTGGGGATGTGGCGTCTGAGGGTTATTTCCAGGGGGTTCTGGAGTTGCTTCTCTCCCTTCTGGCTGGTCCTCTGTTGTCCTCGTTGAGGGAGCTTCTGCTGGCTGGTGTGCAGACAGCTGCCTTTATATGCCCGCGGGGCAAGAGGAGGGCGGGGAGAGGCTCTCATTCAACCAGCGGAAAACTTCCTTGGTGGAGAAACCCATGAGCTCATCTGGAGGAAGCGGTAGTGGGCCCTGTACCTTGTGTCTGTCTCGGTTTCTTCTCCATTGCGGGGGCGGGGATTTGGAAAGTTGGGGACACCCAGGCATCAAGGATACTCCCCACCCTCCCCACTTGGATTCTGAGATGGGCTTCCTGCGTCAGTTACCAATGTGTGTGTAGGGCCCTGGAGGTTGGACAACCTATTGTTTCCATTTCTTTTGGAGGCCAAGTTAGTGACCTGTTTCACTCATTTCAAAGCAGGACTCAAGTAGGGGTAGAACTAGAAATAGGAGGGGCTTCAGAAAACTGAGTCCTTGAGGGAAAGAAGATGGAGTTGAAGGGGAAAACCGCTAGGTTCTGAGGCCGGTGTCTGGGTCCCTGGGGGAAAAGGGACCTGGGGGCAGGGCAGCTTGAGACTAGGGGCATGCCTGGGGCCTCTGGAAGGACTGGGTGGGAGTAGCAGGGACAAGCCAGGGACAGCCCCAGGGCAGTGCAATCAGCTCTGGGAATTCACGGAGCCCACTGGACAGGCAGGCCTTCTCCTTTCACTCTGACCTGGGACTCACACTGCTGGTTTCAGTCTTGGCTTCCAAGGAACTCTGAGGCCCCTGTTTGTTTCAAGAAGTTCTCACCTCTGAGCTTCAGGGTAGCCACGACTGCTCAAATGCCCCTGTATTCCATACCTCCTAATCCTGGAGGCTTTCTCTTATTTATTTATTATTTATTTATTTATTTATTTATTGTGGAGATGAGATCTCACCAAGTTGCCCATACTGGTCTTGAATCTGTGGGCTCAGACAATCCTCTCACCTCAGCCTCCCAAAGTGCTGGGATTATAGGTGTGAGCCACCACACCTGGCCAAGCTTTTTCACTCCTTGAGACCCTTCACCTGGCCATGGCTTGGGGGTCCCCATACTCCACCCTCATTGCCCTCATTCCCCTACCCTCTGGGGAGGTCTCCTGTAACCTCCATTCCTCAGAGCCTCTACATATGGCCGTATCTCCTAGGGCCCCCCCACCCCTACCCTCCAGACCCTGGACTCCCGTTTTCCTTTGTCTGTTCAGCTTCTTCTTTGGTTCCCCTGTGAGCAGTCTGGTTGCTCTGCCCCTGTGAGTCCATCCTATATCCCTTGAGCTCCTTGAGCCCTCCTTGTTCTGCCCACAGTTCTTGCCCCCTGAGGCCTCCATCCTGCCCTCTATTCCTGAGGAAGACTGGGAAATTCTCCCCTCCCAGATAAACATACATATGCAGACAGCATTTCAGAGAAAAGAGGTTTATTGGTCTTCATTGAGGGTGCAGATGTCTCCGTATGGGGTGTCAGGTGACTGCCTTTCAGAGACTTTCATTGCCTTCCAGAGCCTCTTGGTCCCTCATACCCACCTCCCTTTCTCTCTCTCGCTTTCTCTCTCTCTCTCTTTCTAACTCTGTCAGCCTTGAACCGATGCCCTCTCACTCCTCATCTCCTGGACCTGTTTCTCCCCTTGGATGTCTTTCTGTTTCTCCTCTCTCTCCACCCTCCATAAATAAATAATTTAATTATTTCCTTTCATAAATAGTCTACCTCCCTGCCTCCAGTCATCCTCTCAAGTTCCCCCATTTGCCTGCTTCTCCTCCTATGTCCAGGTCTAGGTCCCATCTAGCTGGCAGAAAAAACAGCTGTGGGCTGGGAATTTCTAGGCAGGCTTGAAATCCTCAGCCAAACATCCGGCATGGTTCAGGGAGGTATGGTCCCCTGAGGTGTTTAGATTTTCCTCTTTGAAAACTCCAGGAGACTTGAGTAGGGAAGACTTGAGACTGTTGGAATGGTCAAAGGAGAGGTGGTGGTGACCCCTGAAACAGTCAGAATGGAGGCAAAATGGAGACAAGGCCTTGAAACAAATTATTTTTTCTTTCTGGATTTTTCCAAGTTCTACAGAGCGAAGGCCCCAAAGAAGACACTACTGGGGCTGAGGAGTAGATGGGAGATGCCATCTGTGTGAGTGGATAGCTGGTCTCCCTGGGTGAGCAGGAATGCAGCCCCATGGTACATCGAGTGCAGCCAGGGTCCCTGTGGCCCTGGGCACACAGTCTTCTGGGCACTGAGGAGAGGCACATGAAAGGGGTACTGGGAGGAGAAGAGCTGGACCTCATGGGCCAGGTAGACAGGGGTGGGGGTGGCCTCTGGGGAGCAGGCTTTCCCAGAGAAGACCACCTGGGAGTAGACGAAGTAGATGCCACTGGTGGGGACCAGGAGGGAATTGTTGCTCAAAGAGAAGCCATGTTGGAGAAAGGCACGATCCATGTTCACTCTCCAGTGCAGTGAGTCCTGCTTGCTAGGATCTCCTAGGAAGAGTCATGGGGGTGGGGAGAGGGTCAAGGGTCTAGGTCAGAGGTCTCAATCCCTGAGAAAGCAGGGACTAGATGATTGAGTTTCTTAGGGACGGTTGAAGGAGAAGTGAGAGTGGGCTTCCTCTGTTTTGGGGGGTCCAGGAAGTTGGGGGAGATGTAGGGTGGCTGCTTAGGTCCCTGAAGCGGGGGTTAGGAGGGGAGTTGGAGGTACACGTCTGGGAGGTCAAATGGATGTTTACCAATGAGGTGGGCAGCAGGTTTGAGGGTGCTGCGGGCGAAATGCTTCTGGGGATGCTGACGGGCGGTCTGGGCAGCTGAAGGTGTGAGGCCAATACCAGGGAGTCCCTAGGGGAGAATAGAATTGAAGGGGGCTCAAGGGCTCAAGATTTGGCTGGACCTCCCCAGCAGCCCCCATTCTCCTGCTGCCTCACCTGGACCCCAGGCAGCAGGGCCAGCAGCAGTCCCAGAAGTAGGAGGTGGATGGGGGTGCCACGCACCCTGAGGAGGTAGAGACATTCAGGTGGTGTCATGGGGAGAACCTGCAGGGGGGGAGAGAGATTGAGAGAGAGAGAGAGAGAGAGAGAGAGAGAGAGAGTGAGCAGGGCGGGGCACATTGCGGAAGACACACTTCCCGCCCGCGGGGACAACCACCTGGAGAGCTAAGGTGACAGACAGAGAAGAGGACAAGATGCAGTCAGGGAAGCTCTAAGGTGAGCAGAGGGAGACAGAAAGAGAAGTGGGAAGGGAACAGAGTGAGATCATAGCAGAAACAGAGAATGTGTGACAGAGACAGAGAGAAAGAGACTGACAGATGGAGAGTCAGAGACAGGAAAGAAACCAAAACCAAACCCACCAAGGCCCAGGCCCAGGCAGGCCGGGGATCCAGGCAGCAGGTGCAGAAGGGGCCGGTGACAGGATACTGTAGAGTAGGAGTCCGGTGCACAGGCAGCCCAAGGAGATGGGGTAGGAGAGTCTCACCTGCTGTGCGGGGCCCCTAGGCCCGGACGCTTGGGTCCCTTTATAGAGGAAGCGGCAGTGGCAGTGTGGCAGGCAGCGGGCGGGTTCTAGGTCGGGGCTGGGGCCCGGGGAAGCCCCCAGGGCTTAGAAGATGCTGCTGTTTCAGTCGAAGGCAGGAAAGGCTGAGGCCTAGGAGAGAACCACAGGCTGGGGCTACAGGCGACTGAGTTCTGGGAAAAGGGAGTGGGGTCAGGGTAACCGTGGGCTGGGAGGGCCAGGGAGTGGGGCCAGGCTTAGGAGTTCCAGAGAAGGGACAGTCAATTCGGGGAGAAGGAGGGTGAGCAGCTGGAGACACAATTCCCTGAAGAGTGATCATACATAACACCTCTGCACCTTGGCCCATTACAGGCTTCTTTCTTTGCCTGTTTCCTTCTCTTGTACCCTCATCCTTGTCCCAAACAACTCAAGTCACACTTGTCCCAGTATGTGCACTTTCCAGTCCATCTGATGAAAATATTAAGGGAGCCCCCTTCTACTCTCAAAAGTGTCCTGTTTGGAAGGTACATTTTTTTGGGTTCCTTTACCCAGAGATGCTGCCAGGCACTCGTGTATGATGAGGTCTCATCCCACTCCTGAAGAGGCCCTCCACCTCGTCCTGACCTCAGGCAGCTCCCACAGATTTCTGTACCCCAAAGAGACACACACTCCAGGATCAATGCAGCAGACAACTTTTGAAGTTCTCTATAGCAGAAGCTTCAGAATTTCACACAGAAGGGGCTTATCCCTAGGGTGGAGTGAGGACAGCTAAGGGACATGTCTCAAAGCTGCTTTGGTAGAGCCAATACACGATTTAAAATTTTTTTCTGAATGTTTTTCTTTTGATTGATGGGTAACTTAGGTACAGTGAAGCACACATCTCTCAAGTGTAAAGCTAATTAATGTTTTCCATCTCTACGTAGCTGAGTAGCCACTGCCCAGTTCCACATACTTCCAGGTCCCCAGGAGGTTCCCTTAGGCCTCCTCCCTGCTGATACCCTTCAAAGATAGCCAACCGCTATCTGACCTCTGTCATCAATTAGTTCTTCCTCTTTTGAGCATCATATAAGTGATATCACACAATCACACAGAATATACTTGTCTGTGTTGGTTTCTTTTTTTTTTTTTTTTGAGTTGGAGTCTCACTCTGTCGCCCAGACTGGAGTGCAGTGGCCGCTTCCGGCCACCGCAGCCTCGACCTGCTGGGCTCAGGCAATCCTTCCGCCTCAGCCTTCCGAGTAGCCAGAATTGCAGCATGCACTGCCACACCTTGCTGATTTTTTGATTTATTGTAGAGATGAGGTCTTGCTACCCAGGCGGGTCTCGAACCCCGGGCTCAGGCAATCCACTCACCTCAGCCTCCCAAAGGCGCGGGATTACAGGCTGAGCCACCGAGCCCGGCTGTGTTGGCTTCTTTCAGTTAACATTATGTATGTGAGATTCATCCATGTGGTTGTGTGTGTCAGTAGGGTTTTAAAAAATTATGATGTAATTCCTCTGCATAATAAGGAAAATAAATTTTAAGACTGGGTGTGGTGGCGTGTGTCTGTAATCTCAGCACTTTGGGAGGTGGAGATGAGAGGATTGCCTGAACTCAGGGGTTCAAAACCAGCCTGGGCAACTTGGTAAGACCGCATCTCTAAAATAAATTAAAAAATTAGCCAGGTGTGGTGGTGTGTGCGTTGTTCTGGCTACTTGGAAGGCTGAGGCAGAAGGATCCCCTGAGGCCAGCAGGTCAAGGCTACAGTAGCCGTGATTGTGTCACTGCACTCCAGCCTGGGTGACAGAGTGAGACTCCGACTCAAAAATAACAGAAGAATTTTTTTTTTTTTAAGAAAAAAATTATAGCCGGGATCGGTGGCTCAGCCTGTAATCCCACGCTTTGGGAGGCTGAGGTGAGTGGATTGCCTGAGCCTGTGGGTTCGAGACCAGCCTGGGCAACATGTTAAGACCTTGTCTCTACAATAAATCACAAAATTAGCTTGGCGTAGAAGTGCGTGCCTGTAGTTCCGGCTATGTGGAAGGCTGAGGCAGAAGAATCACTGGAGCCCAGCAGGTCGACACTGGGGTGACCTTGAGCGTGCATACCACTGCACTCCAGCCCGGGCTACAGAATGAGACCCCAACTCAAAATAAATAAATAAAAATAAAAAAATTGATATAAACATTCTTGTACAGGAGTCAGTACAAGAATGTAAGTTCACTTAGCTTGCAAGTTATAGGTTTAAAAAAGCAATATTTCTAATGATTATTTTATATAACACCAACTGGCCATCTCAAATTTTATGATTACTGTTATTGATGTTATGATTTCAGTTGGAGTGTTGTAGAGGAGCTGGTGCTGGGGCTAAAGCCCACTGTTGCACGGAGCACACCGACGGTCTCAGGCACAAGGTTCCTGAGGGATTTTGGTGTCCTCAGGCATGTAATAGTCCAGTGTGTATGAGCTATTTTTCCTGTTTTCCTCTCCTACCTGAGGTTCTGCAAAAGCCTTTTATGCTTTACCAGTCTTGACTTTTTTTTTTTGAATGGAAGAGTCTCATTCTGTTACTCAGGCTGGAGTACAGTGACATAATCAGAGCTACTGCAGCCTTGACCTGCTGGCCTCAGGCGATACTTCTGCCTCAGTCTTCCAATTAGATGAACTACAGGCCCATGCTACCACGCTTGGCTAATTTTTATTTTTATTTTATTTATTTTTATTTATTTATTTATTTATATATTATTTATTTTTGAGCTGGAGTCTCACTCTGTCACCCAGATTGGAGTGCAGTGGCCGCTCCCGGCCATAGCAGCCTCGAACTGCAGGGCTCCGGCGATCCTTCCGCTTCAGCCTTCCGAGTAGCCGGAATTACAGGCACGCGCTACCATGCCTGGCTGATTTTTTATTTATTGTAGAGATGAGGTCTTGCCAAGTTGGCCAGGCAGGTCTCGAATCTGTGGGCTCAGGCAATCCACTCACCTCAGCCTCCCAAAGGCGCGGAATTACAGGCTGAGCCACCGAGCCTGGCTAATTTTTAAATTTTATTGTAAAGACGAGATCTTGCTATATTGCCCAGGCTGATCTCGGACTTCTGGGCTCAGGTAATTCTCCCACCTTGGCCTCCTAAAGTGCTGGGATTACAGATGTGAGAGTCTTAGCTATTGTTTCTTTTTCTTCTGTAGGGGAAGAAAGGGGTGATCCCCTTCCTCACCCATCATAAGGGTCATGCCGACACTCCTATAACAAAAGACAGGTGAATGAAAGAAAAGCATAACAAATTTATTTAACCAAAGCTTTATGTGACAGTGGAGACTTCAGAAACAAAGCCCCAAAGACCCCAGGAAAACTATTTTTATGCTTAGATTTGATGAAGAATGAACAACTGGGAAGAAATGTGATTGAACAAAAAGGGTGTTCTCGAATGGTGATACACTGAGGGAGGGGAGCGGGGGCACCCAGCAAGACCTGTCTGTTCATATTTTTCTTGACCTCTCTGTGTAGCATTTCTTCCTCTTGGGTATATGGCAGGACTTCTTCTAGAAAAAGGGTCTTGTGACCTACCACCAGACAAGGTAGAACAGAGAATTTCTGTATGGTCAGCTCTTTTTTTTTTTGAGTTGGAGTCTCACTCTGTTGCCCAGACTGGAGTGCAGTGGCACGCTCCCGGCCACCGCAGCCTCGACCTGCTGGACTCCGGCGATCCTTCTGCTTCAGCCTTCCAAGTAGCTGGAACTACAGGCACGCAATACCATGCCTGGCTAATTTTTTTATGTGTTGTAGAGATGAGGTCTCACCAAGTTGCCCAGGCGGGTCTCGAATCAGTGAGCTCAGGCAATCCACTCACCCCAGCCTCCCAAAGCGCTGGGATTACAGGCTGAGCCACCAAGCCCACTAGCTTTTTTTTTTTTTTAATTAGAATCTTGCTCTGTCACCCAGGCTGGAGTGCAGTCATGCTCACAGTCACTGCAGCCTTGACCTGTTGGGTTCAGGCTATCCTTCTACCTCAGTCTTCCAAGTTGCTGGAAATATAGGCCTGTGCCACCATGCCTGGCTAATTTTTTGATTTACTGTAGAGACAAGGTTTCGTCATATTGTCCAGGCTGGTCTTGAACCCGTGGGTTCAGGGAATCCTCTCACCTCAGCCTCTCAAAGTGTTGGGATTAAAAGCATGAGCCACTGCACCCAGCTATGGCCAGTTCTTACACAGAAAGGCAGGGAAAGTTAGAGTGATAGTTCTAGTTTTCATGCCTGGTTTTAGGGAAGAGGTGGTCTAGTTTCTATGATTTGCCTTGGGGAAGAGGAATTCTAGTTTCCAGGGCTTGCCTCAGGAGGGGAAAGGCTAGCAAGAGGCAGAAGGGCAGGAGAATGTCAGAGAGACTTTACTTCTGAGGCCTTCCATTCTTTTTTTTTTTTTTTTTTTTTTGAGTTGGAGTCTCACTCTCTCGCCCAGGTTGGAGGGTAGTGGCACGCTTCCGGCCATTGCAGCCTCAACCTGCTATGCTCAGGTGATCCTTCTACTTCAGCCCCCCAAGTAGTTGGAACTACAGGCACGCACCACCATGTTCAGTTAATTTTTTTTATTTATTGTTGAGATGAGGTCTCGCCAAGTTGCCCAGGCTGGTCTTGAACCCGTGGGCTCAGGCAATCCTCTCACCTCAGCCTCCCAAAGTGCTGGGATTATAGGTGTGAGCCACTGTGCCTGGCCCCTTCCATTCCTTTTTAGTTCAAAATACTCAGCATATCAAGGCTTCATACTTTGGGGTATCATATTCTGAACTCCCAACAGTTTCTATTCCATTTCTTTAGCTTTCTTTCTACTCCACAAACATTAATTGTGCACCTTGTCCAAGGCATGGGGGATACAGATGTGAAAAGTGAACCCCTGTTGTCCAGAAGCTCAAGGACAATAAAGTGTGATTAAGCTTCATGACAGTGGGCTTATGGCTGTCCACAAAAAAGCCATCAAACCTGGCCTGGAGGTGATTCAGGCATTCATTATGGAGAAAAGAAGATGGAAGAAGCACCCCAGATGAAGGAAGAACCTGTGCAAAGACTGGAGATGAGAGAGAGAATGGAGTGTGCTGAGATGTGCAGCTGGGTACAAATGCAAAGAGCAGAGGTGAAGCTCCAGAGGTGAGCTGAAGCATATCCTGAAGCACTTAAAACCAAGAAAACAGCCGAGCTCGGTGGCTCAACCTGTAATCCTGCGCCTTGGGAGGCTGAGGTGAGTGGATTGCCTGAGCCCGCGGGTTCGAGACCCGCCTGGGCAACTTGGCGAGACCTCATCTCTACAATAAATCAAAAAATCAGCCGGGTGTGGTAGTGCGCGCCTGTAGTTCCAGCTACTTGGAAGGCTGAGGCGGAAGGATCGCCGGAGCCAAGCAGCGGCCACTGCACTCCAGTCTGGGCGACAGAGTGAGACTCCAACTAAAAAAAAAAAAAAAAAAGAAGTCTGGGCGACAGAGTGAGACTCCAACTAAAAAAAAAAAAAAAAAACAAGAAAACAAGTTTGGATTTTTAAAATATGATAAGGAGTCACCAAAAATTTTAAGTGAGAAAGAGATCCACCTAGGTTGGTGAGTTAGAAAAATAAGCCTTGGAAGATACATGAAAAGTGGATGGGAGTGTAACTGAGTACCTCATTTTAAATATTTTTTCTCTTCTCTCTCTCCCTCTTAAAATGTAGGCTTGAAACATGCTTGAGAGGTTTCTTTCCTCCTTTTCCCCATCAAACTCCCTTGCACTGTGCTCACTTATCTAATTTTGTGTTTGTGTAGAAATTCCAGGGGCTAATCTTGAAACAAATCTGATGGCAGTGGAATTCTCCTCCACTTGGAGATGATCTCGAAGCTGCAGTGAATCTATAACTCCAAGATGACTCCAGTCCATATACTAGACAGGAAAATAATTTGAGACATCATTAGAACAAGTCACCTAGGCCAATGCCCTTTGTCACTCCTGCTTGCTTCCCATACCAAGTTCTCACCTTAAACCCCTCAGTTAAGTCTCAAGAAATGGTCTGTTACAGAGGCATGAGCCTGGTCATTTCCCCAACTGCTTGCTTTTGGAATGAAGTCACTATTCTTTCACCATCTCTCGTCTCTCGAGTTTGGCGTCAAGTGGCAAGCAGCTAAGCTTGCTTTCAGCTATGTGAGAGTTAGAGAACTGGAGAGAAAACCAGAAACATGGAGCTCATTCAGGAAGGTTTTGCAATAACCCAGCAAGAAGATGACAGTGGCAAATCAGCAACAGGAGAATGGAAAGGAGAGAGAGGTTTTAGGCAAAACCTATAGGTCATGGTGGCTGAACAGATGTGATCAAGGAAGAGGAGAAATCAAGGATGTCTTTAAAAAATGTCTTGGTCTGCTGGGCGCGGTGGCTCATGCCTGTAATCCTAGCACTTTGGGAGGTGGAGGTGAGAGGAGTTCAAGAGCCACATGGTGAGACCTTGCGTCTATAATAAATCAAAACATTAGCCGGGCACGGTGGTGTGCGCCTGTGGTTCCAGCCACTTGGAAGGCTGAGGTGAAAGGATTGCCTGAGCCCAGAAAGTCAAGGCTGCGGTGGCCTTGAGCGTACCATTGCACTCCAGCCTGGGCGATAAGAGTGAGACTCTGAGTCAAAAAAAAAAAAAAGTTTGGCTGGGTGTGGTGGCTCAAGCCTGTAATCCCAGCACTTTGGGAGGCCGAGGCGAGAGAATTGCCTGAGCCTGCAGGTTCAAGATCAGCCTGGGCAACATGGTAAGACCTCATCTCTGCAATAGATCACAAAATTAGCTGGGCGAGGTAGCACGCGCCTGTAGTTCTAGCTACTTGGAAGGCTGAGGTGGAAGGATTGCCTGAGCCCAGCTGGTCGATGCTGGAGTAGCCATGCGTGCGCCACTGCACTCCAGCCTGGGCGATAGAGTGAGACGTTGATTAAAAAAAAAAAAAAAACTCGGTCTATTGGGTGTGGTGGCTCACACCTATAATCCCAGGACTTTGGGAGGTCAAAGCAGGAGGATCACTTGGGGCCAGGAGTTCAAGACTAGTCTGGGCAATAGGGTGAGACCCTGTCTCTACGAAAAATAAGATAAAATAATAGCTGGGTATGGTGGTACATGCCTGTAGTCCCTAATACTCAGGAGACTGAGGCAGGAGGATCACTTGAGTCCAAGAGTTTGATGCCTGTAGTGAGCCAAGATCCCACTGTTGTGCTCCAACCTGGGTGACAGAGCAAGACTCTGTCTCTAAAATTAATTTTAAATAAAATAAAAATTTCTGGTCTATGCTTAGTTTTTTCTTTTTCGTGTTTTCTTTTTCTCTTTCTCTCTCTTTTTTTTTAGAGACAATCTATGTTGCCTAGGCTAGATTCAAATTCTTGGCCTCAAGTGCGATCCTCCGACCTTAGCCTCCCGAGTACTTGAGACTACAGGTGTGTGCCACCATGCCCAGCTTTTCTTTTCTTTTCTTTTTTGAGTTGGAGTCTCACTCTGCCACCCAGACTGGAGTGCAGTGGCATGCTCCCGGCCACCGCAGCCTCGACCTGCTGGGCTCCGGCGATCCTTCCGCCTCAGCCTTCCATGTAGCTGGAACTACAGGCGTGTGCTACCACACCTGGCTAATTTTTTGATTTATTGTAGAGATGAGGTGTCACCAAGTTGCCCAGGTGGGTCTCGAACCCGCAGGCTCAGGTGATCCATTCACCTCAGCCTCTTAAGGCGTGGGATTTCAGGCTGAGCCACCAAGTCCGGCTTTCTTTTCTCTTTTTGAGTTGGAGTCTCACAGTTTTCCAAGTAGCTGGAACTACAGGAGTGCATTGCCATGCCTGCTATTTTTTTTGATTTATTGTAGAGATGAGTTCTCGCCAAGTTGCCCAGGCTGGTCTTGAACCTGTTGGCTCAGGCAATCCTCTCACCTTGGCCTCCCAAAGCGCTAGGATTATAGGCGTGAGCCACTGTACCCGGCCAACCAGCTTTTCTTGTTCTTTTAACCTTATCTCTTGTGTCAGTGTTGGTTTCCCTCTTGGTCCTTGCTCTTTCTTCTTTTTTTTTTAGATTTGAAAATATAGTTTATTTAAAAGTAAATTAGAGAGAGAGAGAAAGAGAAGATTCACCTCCCCAAGGTGGGGAGAGGGCCAAAGCTGCCGCTCCTTTCTTTTTATGTGTCCCTCATTGTCTGGGGGTCCTTCTCCCTTACTGTTATCTCTTTCTGCTTCTCTAATGGTATGAGCTGACAGACTGAAAGACCCAAGCTAAGCTATATTAAAATATAAAACGGCATTGTAATTAACAATGATAAACAGAAAGAAAGAAACTTTTTTGTCCACACTGACGGACAAAAAAGGGAAGGCAAGAAGGAGTGATGGGGAGACATGAGAGACAGAGAGGAAGGAAGGGCAAGACCGGGCTGAGGCTCGATGTCACATGTGTGTGAAATGTGCTGAAGGATGCTCCTTGAGATGGGCCAATCTTGGTTTCAATCTCAGTTTCAGAGGTTGTATGAAATTCGGTTTCTTTCTTGGGGAGGCCGGCAGTTGGTTTGGGACTTTCCCTGGGTGGGAGAGCAGATGACTAGAGTCTTGTGCCCCCAAACTCAGGGAAATACAGTCTTTATAGTGGTGTCTGTGGAGAAACTAGTGAAATCTCTGAGGCCTCCAGATGAAGCTGAAATGACACGAACCTCAAATTTGAACTAGCCTCAAAACCTACAATGGGATTTAATACCAACTTGAAGCCTAACCCAAATTTAACCTCAACCCAAATCACAGTTCACACTTGACCCCAACTGTAATTCTAACCTCAAATCTAATTCCCCAAGTAAAATTTATCCTCTACACCAACCCAACCCTGCTTCTAGGGCTAATCTTGACACCAGCTTAGCTTATCACTTTTTTTTTTTTGAGTTGGAGTCTCACTCTGTCACCCAGATTGGAGTGGAGTGGCATGCTCCCGGCCACCGCAGCCTCAACCTACTGGGCTCCGGTGATCCTCATGCCTCAGCCTTCCAAGTAGCCGGAACTATAGGTATGCACTACCATGTCCAGCTAATTTTTGGTTTATTGTAGAGATGAGGTCTCGCCAAGTTGTCCAGGTGGGTCTTGAACCCATGGGCTCAGGCAATCCACTCGCCTCAGCCTCCCAAAGTGCTGAGATTACAGGCTGAGCCACTGAGCCCGGCATTATCACCACTTCTAACACTAAACTTAAATCTGACTCTAAATGTAAGTCCAATCTGAGCCACACACCTAAAGTTGAACAATATCCTGCTTTACCCATGATTAATCCATCCCTCCATTTAATAGGTATTTTTTGGGTCCCGACTTTGCACCTGGCACTGTTTTAGGCAGTAGGGACATAGAGGCAAGGCAAGGGAGTCAGACAAGTTACCAGTACTCATGGAGCTAGTATTCCAGTGAGACCAGAAGGAAAATAAACACACTGAAGAAGAAATCTGTACACAGTGCTATGAGAAAATAAGACAGGATGATGTGGTAAGAGTGGCAGAGAGCTATTTTTTTTTTTTTTTGAGTTGGAGTCTCACTGTCGGTCAGGCTGGAGTGCAGTGGAACGCTCACAACCACTGCAGCCTTGACCTGCTGGACTCAGGCGATCCTTCCACCTCAGTCTTGCAAGTAGCTGGGACTACCTGGGTGCACCATTACACCTGGCTAATTTTTTGATTTCTTGTAGAGATGAGGTCTCACCAAGTTGCCCAGGCTGGTCTCGAACCTATGGCTCAGGCAATCCTCTCGCCTTGACCTCCCAAAGTGCTTGGATTATAGGTGTGAGGGGAGCTACTTTTAAATACAGGAGTCAGCCGGGCTCTGTGGCTCAGCCTGTAATCCCCGCACTTTGGGAAGCTGAGGTGAGTGGATTGCCTGAGCCTGCGGGTTCGAGGCCCACATGGGCAACTTGATGAGACCTCATCTCTACAGTAAATCAAATATTAGCCGGGCGTGGTAGCACGCGCCTGTAGTTCCAGCTACTTGGAAGGCTGAGGCGGAAGGATCGCCGGAGCCCAGCAGGTCGAGGCTGCGGTGGCCGGGAGCAGCCACTGCACTCCAGTCTGGGTGACAGAGTGAGACTCAAACTCAAAAAATAAATAAATAAATAAATAAATACAGTAGTCAGCAAAGTCCTCTCTGGGTGCGTGAGTAGCACCGAAGATGAGACTCAAATGACAAGAAAGAGTGACCAGGTGAAAGTTTGGGAGCAAAGCATTCCAGATAAAAGGAAGAGCTACTGTAAAGGCTGAAGGCAGAACTGAGCTGGGGGTATTGATAACAGAAAGGTCAGTGTGGCTGGAACAGAGAGAGACACTGGGAGAGAGGTCAGGAATGAAGTCAGGGGCCCAGTCATGCAGGGCCCTGCAAGGAAGGGTAAAGTATCTAGAGTTTATTCACCATGGGAAGCCTTTGCAGGGTGTCAGTGTGCGTGAGTGAGTGTGGGTATAGAGAGGGAGGCGAGTGGAGGTGACTGGATTTGTTTTTAGATTCTGTGTTTAGAATAGCTGTAGAGGACAAGTTAGGAAGCAGAGGCAGTAATGGTGATGAGAAGATGGTGGCAGCTATGGCAACAGAGAGAAGTAGACAAATTTGGGGAATACAGATATTTCAGAGGTAGAATCAACCGATGGATTAATGGATGAAAATAGATGTGGAGAGTGGCAGAGAAGCAGGATTCTGACAGGTGAGAGAAAAAAAGCTCTATTTTGGGTATGTTAAGTCTGTTAGACAGACATGTACAAGGGGACCCCAAAATGAGGAATATTTTTGGAGGGTAGATCCCTTGTAGTGCAGGCTTCACACACTAGGTAAGGATACTAGGAACTCATCAGCACCAGATAGCATTGTTGTGAGAGGCTGCATTTGGCTTCAGTAAAACTTTTTTGGAGATTCTTTAAAAATGTTTGCCCATTTCATGATAGGTGATTTACAAGCACACCTGCCCATAACATGTGTGTTCAGCAGTTTTTGACCAAAAACGGCATGATCCCCATGTCCCACCCTCACTAATCACCCAATCTCGGCTCAAATGACTTTTTTCTGTTTCCCTGGATTAAATAAGTCCTCAAAGAGAAATGTGCTGATGTGGAAGAGGTGAAATAAAAAATGGAAGAAGCACTAAAAGTCATCAAAATTGAGGAACTCAATTTTTTTAAGCAGTGGAAAAAGGTTTTTTTTCCCCCTTTGAGTAGGAGTCTCACTCTGTCACTCGGGTTGGAGTGCAGAGGCACACTGGTGGCCACTGCAGCCTTGACCTGCTGGGCTCAGGTGACCCTTCCACCTCAGCTTTCCAACTAACTGGGACTACAGGTACATACCACCACATCAGGCTAGTTTTTTTTATTTGTTGTAGGGACAAGGTCTTGCTAAGTTGTCCAGATTGGTCTTGAACCCCTGGATTCAGGCAATCTCCTTGCCTCTGCCTCCCAAAGTGCTGGGATTATAGACATACACCACCACACCTGGCTGGAAAAAGTGTCTCGATAGGTGTATTGCATCAAAAGGAGAGTACTTTGAAGGTTACTGAAGTTTAAACACGTAAGAATAAATGCATATTTTTAAAAATAAATAAATTCTGGGGCCTGGGTGTGGTAGCTGAAGCCCGTAATTCCAGCACTATGGGAGGCAGAGGTGAGAGGATTACCTGAGCCCACAGGTTTGAGATCAGCCTGGGCAACTTCTTGAGACCTCAACTCTACAATAAATAAAAAAAACTAGCTGGGCATGGTAGTGCACACCTGTAGTTCTGGCTACTTGGAAGGCTGAAGTGAAAGGATCGTCTGAGCCCAGCAGGTTGATGCTGGGGTGGCTGTGAGCATGCCACTGCACTCCAGTCTGGGTGACAGAGTGAGACTCCAAATAAATAAATAAATAAACAAACAAACAAACAAATAAATAAATAAATAAATTCTGGGGTTCATCTTTGGTCCTCTCATAAGTAGAGATGTCAATTGGTAGTTAGATATATGAGTCTGGATTTCAGGAGCAAGGTAAGAGCTGGTGAAAGAAAACGGCATTGTCAACATGAAGTAGGTATTTAAAGTCATGAAACTGGTAGAGATACCTTATCTTGTGCATCCCCATAAGACCCCTTCCGGGTAGTATTTGTTTCCTCTCACAATGAATGCAATGCATTTTCCATTCTGAATTCTAGAAGCAAAACCCTTCAGACTTTGTCTTCTCTTGAATTCCCACTGGAATTTAACCTCCTTGCATTCAATTCCCTACCCCACAAGGACCCTTCTACCAACTTATTTCACAATGTTTGATGGAACTCATATATTTAAATCCTCTATTCCATTTTTGAAAGCATCTTCTTTCAGACGTGTTGAAATTTGGCTTTCCCCTAATGATGTTGCTCTTCTTTTTTGGTGAAGATTGCTCTTTCTTTGACCTCTCCATCACTGAGGGAATGAGGGGCAAGGAGAGAGGTCATCATTCTTTTTTCTCTTACTGCAACATTGATAAACTTCTCTTCCTCTCTGGAAGTCAATGCTTTTTGCATTTGGCATGCTCTTCTTGTCTTCATAGGACAAACTTCTCCATCGACATCTTTACTATGTTCTTAACTTCCATATCTCAGTTTTTCTCCATATCTCATCTCCTACCACCATCTTTAGTGACTTCAAAACCACACAGATGAGATGATCCTTACACTCTGGCCTTTTAGCTCTTCATGTTCTCAACTCCACCAGCTTTACGGTCTCTTCTCTGCTACACTTGAGCCACCCATGACTAAGGATGAGTAAATCACCCATGAGTAAGTACCTTGAACCTCTGCATCACTCGCAAGGGCTGTGCTTGAATCAGATCTTTATTCTTACCAAGGCCTTTGGCTTCTATTTTCCTGGTTTTTCTTGTTCATTTGGTTTAACATGTACTGCATGGTCAACAATTTCAACTATATTTTCATGAGCATTTTAGAATCTCTTACTTGCCTGATGTTCTACTAAGACCTTGAAAGGCTGGGCTCGGTGGCTCAGCCTGTAATCCTGCGCCTTTGGGAGGCTGAGGTGAGTGGATTGCCTGAGCCCGCGGGTTCGAGACCCGCCTGGGTAGCGAGACTTCATCTCTACAATAAATCAAAAAATCAGCTGGGCGTGGTAGCGCATGCCTGTAAGGCTGAGGCGGAAGGATTGCCGGAGCCCAGTAGGCGAGGCTGTGGTGACCGGAAGCGGCCACTGCACTCCAGTCTGAGTGAGACTCCAATTCAAAAAAAAAAAAAAAGACCTTGAAAAACCTGACTTGGGTAAACTCAGTGGTCTCATTCTTGGGTCTTTTTCTTAGGTTCCCAAGCACTGCAAGAGAGATGGCTACTGCTAATCTGGTTTTTTTTTTTTGAGTTGGGAGTCTCACTCTGTCGCCCAGACTGGAGTGCAGTGGCACACTCTCGGCCACTGCAGCCTCGACCTGCTGGGCTCCGGCGATCCTTCCGCCTCAGCCTTCCAAGTAGCTGAAACTACAGGTGCGTGCTACCACGCCCGGTTAATTTTTTGATTTATTGTAGAGATGAGGTCTTGCCAAGTTGACCAGGCGGGTCTTGAACCCGCGGGCTCAGGCAATCCGCTCACCTCAGTCTCCCAAAGTGTGGGATTACAGCCTGAGCCACCGAGCCTGGTTGCCACTGCTAATCTTAACCATCTAACCTCAGAGAATCATCAGTGTTTCTGGATAAAACTTGTAATCATTGTCTGTTTCCTCCCCATTATACTCCCGTGGGTGATGTTCTAAATCTCCATGCCTCTTATGCTCTTCACCCTACCTCCTCACTCTCAGCTGCATCATTTCTTATTGAGCTTAAGACCATCCAAAGTGGCGGTCCTCACTTCCTTCTTTTCTCTTTGCTTTGCTATTTACTTTTCATCTTTCTTTTCCTCTCAATTCACAGTATATTTTCTTCTTTCTAAGACTGGTTCCTTAATTTGCACTCTATCTCATTTCCTCTGTCTTGATAATATTCTTTCCTCCCTTTTTCTTGTATGTTTATATTTATCTACTTATTTTTGAGTAGGAGTCTCACTCTGCCACCCAGGCTGGAGTGCAGTGACACAATCATGGCCACTGCAGCCTCGACCTGCTGGGCTCAGGTGATCCTTCTACCTCAGCCTTCCAAGTAGCTGGAACCACAGGCATGTGCCACCATGCCCGGCTAAGTTTTTAAAAAAATTATCATAGGAATCGCCACACTGCTTTCCACAGAGGTTGCACTAGTTTACACTCCCACCAACAGTGTAGAAGTGTTCCCTTTTCACCACACCCTCTCCAGCAGCTGTTATTTTTTGAGTTGTTGATAATTGCCATTCAGCAAATATCTGTCAGGGGATGGGAAAACACCTCTTATCAACAGGGTGCCTGAATGAAATGTAATTGTACACCTAACCCTTAACTGTACCCCACAAAACCATAATAAAAAATACTGATTAATGAAAAAAAAAAATTATCATAGAGACGAGTTCTCACCAACTTGCCCAGGCTGGTTCTTGTATGCTTAGTATCCTCATCTCTTTGTACACGTTCCCTTCATTTCATGTTCAATTCTGTTTCTGGAAAATAAAAAATCCTTCCCTGAACTATTTCTCCCTCAAATGTTCAGTCCATTTCTCACTTTCCCTTTTCGTGTGATGTCTTAAAAGACTAGCTCCCTTAACTAACCACTTTTTCAGGAACTGGTAAAATTTTCCTCATCTGTAAAATCTGTAGGTAGAACCAAGAGATGATTCTTAGTTATCTTCTCTATTCACCAATCTATGACTTTGCACCCACCACCTCCTTTTTCTCACCTCCCACTCATTCCTCAACCTATGTAAAATGATTTCTATTCCTCTAGTAAATGGAAACGGTTTTCTCAAAATTTGTAATCATCTGGTTCCAGAACCCATCTTTGCATCACCTACCAGGCTTCTTTGAAGCCTCAGACATGGCTGCCCTGTGTCTACTTGGCATAATCCCCTTCCTTTGCCCTACTTCTCTGACTGCTCCCCCAACCTCTCTCCTTTATTGGTTCTCTTCCTATGACCATCCTCAGGGCAATCCTGGTCACTCCACCCTCTCTCTTGAGGATCCTGTCCACTCAGAGGCTCAACCTCTATTGGAAAGGGAAATCTAATCCTCCAACTCAAACTTCTCTCAAGTTCCAGAACTGCTTGCTGGAAATATCCACCTGAGTGTATGCTAGCACCTCAACCTCAGCGGGCCTTCTTTGAGCACTTTACTACCCTAAGCAGGCACACCTCCCATTATTATGTGTAGTTACTTGTATACTGTCTTACTACTCTCCAAGTTCTATGACAGGACAATGACCTTATCACTTACACCTATGTCTAGCAGTGCCCTGCTCCTAATAGGTGTTTAATAACAGTTTATTGTTATCAATACCAATCTGAAATTGAACTCCTTATCTCTCCCTGCAGCCATGCTCCTTCTACTCGATTTAGGGCATCATCTTTCCAATCTCCTAGACTTAAAACTTGGAGTCATCTGACTGCTTTTTCCCTACTCTCGCCATATAATCAGTTGTCATGTCCCAAAGTTCCCTCAGTTTATAAAATTGATTCCTTCCTTTAGAGCTGTTTGGAGTTATTAGGACTTTAGTAGAAAGCATGAGTATTAGAGTCAGATGAGTTTAATGCTAATTCCACTATTTTTAAGCTGTGTGGCCTTAAGCAAATTACAGTATGTTCATGGACCTCAATTTTCTCATTTCTATAAGGTGAGAAATTGATCCACAACCCACCTTTTGGACAGATGTCGACAGGATTACAGATATCAGGAAAAGCACTGGCTAACACATCATAGGTATCTAAAAAAATGATAGCTGTTTCCTTCTTTCTTTCTTGTCAACTCCTGCAGCACTCTCTTGGTCTCCCTCTTTTTCACAGTTGTCACCAGTGCCACTGCCCACCGGATGAAGTCCAAATCCCTGACCTTGGCATTTGCGGTCCTTTCTTCATTACATGTCCCCTCATACCTGTGCTTCTTTTACCTCACGACACTCATCTTTTCCGTACGTGCCATGTTTTCTGACTTGTTGGCCTCTGCTCAAGTCATTTTATTTACCTACGGAACCTTTCCATTCTCTTCCACCCATTGAAATCTTACCTGTTCATTACAGACAGTTAAAATGCCCTCTCTCCCTCCTGAGAGCCTCCCCAGGTATTTTCATATGGATTTAATCTCCTTTTCTGTATCCACTGTATCTTACTGTAAAGTTTATTAATTTATTTTTTTTGAGTCAGAGTCTTACTCTGTCACCCTGGCTGGGGTGCAGTGGCATGCTCACGACCACTGTGGCCTCAACCTGCTGGGCTCAGGTGATCCTTCCGCCTCAGCCTTCCAAGTAGCTGGAACCTCAGGCATGTGCCACCACACCTGGCTAATTTTTTTATTTATTGTAGAGATAGGGTTTCACCATGTTGCTCAGGCAGGTCTCGAACCCCTGAGCTCAGGTAATCCTCTGGTCTACACCTTCCAAAATGCTGAGATTACAGGCTTGAGCCACTGTGCCCGGCATCTTATTGTAAAGTTTACTCTGTATTCCTTGAATCAGTTAATCAGGTATGGCTCTGCCTCCCCAGCTGGACTGTAAGCTTCAAGCAGGGTTTGAGCGTATCTTTGGGATACATGATGCTTGTTGACCTATACTGAATAGTCTCCCCAGATCCTTTCCCTAACTTAACCCAAACCTGCCCCAACCCCAGTCCCCAAACGAACCTTTCTTATTTACCTATGGAACTATTCTCTTTGCCAGTCCTGTTTCTCCAATTGAACCCCAATGCAGCCTCCACTGAGACTGGCTCCTGGTTCTACCTCTCCAGTGTTTCACGGCAAGCACTGAGTCACCCTTGGGGATCCCTGGGCCTCCTCCTTGCCCCCACCATGGTGGACAGGATGCCTGCTGCCAGCCCCAAGGGGTCAGAGGAAGCCAGGGCCTCTAGGGCTCAGTATTTTTATCAGCCTAGGAAACGAGAGACACAGAAGCGGAAATCGTGTGGTCAGAGAAAGTGAACAGCCCTTATCGCAGGGGAACCCCCACCAGGGCTGGGGGCCAGATACCAGGGAGGGATGTTGAAAAAAAAGCAGACTGGGGGCTCAGGTAGCAGGGCTTATTTTGCTTTGGCTTTATGTGACTCCTGCAGAAGGGGAAATGATGTGCTTAAAAAACAGAGAAATCTATGTGAAGGAGCAAATTTGAAAACCAAAGTTTTGTCACTTACCTCTCAACCCCCAGCTTAGAGATCCTAAGCCCAACTCCCCCCAACTCCAAACCTGGGCTCTTTGCATGCCACTTCCGAAATCTCCAGCCTGTGAGAGGAACCGGACGCCAGCCAGGGTCGCTCACAGCTTGAAGTCTTTTCTCTGAATCACAGCAGCTTCCTCTCACAGGATCTTTCTCACCAGCCCTCCCCCTTCTGTCCCCTGAACATCTGCTTGGTCTCTCAGAGGCCTTGAGACTCTTCTTAACTTCAGGCTCTCTGGCTGCTCCGAGGGCCTCACGCTCACCTCATGTTCCCATATTCCCAGAGGCTTGCCCTCCCTGTCCTCAACCACCTTCTGCTTCCATTCCTTGGACTCTCCTGTATAGGCCTGGGCTCGAAATCTGAAAAATGTTTCCAAGGGATAAGGTTCTCTGACAGACATGTAGATTGTGCAAACACCAGCGCATGCCTTGTTTTCTCTCCATTCAGTCCTGCCCTTTCTTTTTGCTGAGTTCACCAGTTGTGTGTTGGGGGATGGCAGAAGGGTTTGGTCTGCCATTTCCTATCTTAGTGTCTGGGAAGCTGGAGTGGGAGCCTTCCTCTGTGGGATTCCCAGACTCTCTCTCCCTCTACTCCTCAGACCCCAACCACTTGTTCTTAGAAAAGGCATTGCCTGGATACCCAGAGATGAACTCAGGTTTGGGATGGAGGCAGAAGCTGGAGAAGAGCAGGACTGGGATCCTGGAGGAGACGAGATAGGACTGAGAAGCTAGAGGGCAGAGACAGCTGGAGCCAGCAGCCTGGCTGGCCTTGGGTGTGGATCTCTGGTTGCCCAAGAACAGACAACCCAGGTTACATAATTTGGCTCTTTCCGCCTTCTTCCCCTGCTCCTAATTTTAGCAACTGAAATCACACTCCCCCACAGGGCTCTTCCTCCATCCATTCTGATTCTATCCCCCATTCTCCTCCAACCCCTTCATGGCCCCCCAGCCCCAGCTGCCCCCAACTCGGCTCATTCAGTGACTCAGCAAAGGGAAAGCCCTGTGTGTGGGGGGGAGGGAGTGTTAAAAGAGGAGGAGGATGTGGTTCAGCTTGGGGAGCTGGGGAGGGGAGAGAAACTGGTTTTGTTCCCCTTTTAGCCTCTGTTCACATCTATTTCTCCAGCCGCAGACTACAGAGTGGACAAGACCCCAGCATAGGGAGTGGAGTGAGACTGCAGGGCAACATGGGCCTTCTTAGGGCTGACCAGAGAATGGGCACAGAGGGGATTCTCATTTTCAGTTGATGGCACGCATTAGGGTGTACGTGCGTGTCGCAGGTGTGTAGGAGCTGTGGGTTCCGGCAGGCGGGGCGGGAAAGGAGATGTCATGGGTGATGAAAACCACAGCGATGGAAAAAGGCAGAGGAGACACCGGGAGTGAGATGTGGAACTAGGTCTTATTAGGAAATGGTCGAGTCAAGGAGTAGTGGTGGTGGCCCCTACCTCCCACTCCCGCTCGTTACATGTTTCACTCCCACCCCATATCCTCTGCCAAGCAGGCAGCATCTGGCTCTTCCTTGTGGTCCCCATCCTTGACCTTACCCTGCCTTGCCCTGAGGCTACATCCCCAAAGTTTCTTACTCTTTCCCTAAGGTTACTTGAGGGCCTCTGCATGGCGATTCAGAGCCTGAGAAAGGGCCGTCACAGCTCCCATCACGCGGCCCAGCTCCCAGGTCTCAATCTGGCTTCGGAATCGCTGCAGGAAGCGGTCAGGGTGCCAGCGGACCTGCTGGACCCTCAAGTACCTCCTCAGAGCCCCCTGTTCCTCCAAGGGGGGACCCCTGGCTACCAGGGCTGCAGCCATGGCCTCTGGGTCCCCTCCCCCAGGGCAGGGCCAGGGCACATCGCCAAAGCGCCAGAGGCTGCCCCTCCCCGCCCCTCTGGGGTGTTCTGCCCTGGACCCAGCCCTGGCTGGCTCTGGCCCTCGGTCCCCTCGAGCCTCCTGGGCCCTCCTGGCTCGGCTCTCACGCAGTTCTTCCTCCTTGGCCTGGGCTCGCTCTCGGAAGAGTCGCTGCTCTTCCTCCTGCTGTCGCCAGCTCTGACTGGAACCCTCAGCCCGTGGAGGTCGGCAGGATCCCTCTGCTTCCCGCTGTTGCTGCTGGCGCTTCTGGGCATGTTCCTGGGCCAGGCGATCTGCCCAGGCTGAGAAGGACTCAGGTTCCTGGACCTCATGGGAAGTGTCATCTGTTTGGAAGGGGGGAAAAGGATAGTCAGGGAAAGGCTGTGAAACGGTGATGGGCCATGAGAAGCAGGGAAGCACAGAGAAAGGGACACAAGAGCCGAGCGCGGCACACACATGCGGAGGCTGTAGGAAAGCGGTCAGCAGGGAAGAAGGGCGGCTGTGGAGGCAGTGGACTCCTCACCTTCAAACCTCCCCATGACCTCCTGCCACTCGTCCTCCAGCTCGCCCTGTAGCTTTGTCTCCATTCCCGCTCCTTGGAGGCTTCATCTTCATCCTCCTCTTCAGCAGAATCCCAGGGGGGTCCCCAGCCCAGAATTTGCCCAGGCGTCTCCCCATCCTTATTCTTAATTCCCATGGCAGAGGGACAGCGACTCAGCAGCGGCAGGAAGAAGTCTGTGTAGGCTGTTGGTGGGAGAGCAGGGAGTAGAAGTTAGCTGGGACTCCCACTCCTCAGCAGGGCCGTCATCTTGAATCGTGCTGGTCACTCACTCCCTTGGTCTTAGAGCAATGGAAGGGTGGCCCACATGGATGCCTCCTGGGTATTAGGAAATAACCATCACTGACAAGTATATACTGATAGTTTACCACATGCATGATAAGCGTGGTAGTTTAAAATATTCTGACTGGCATCTCCACAAACAATTATATTTTAGTGTCCCAAGAGTTCTACTATGTCAAATGACATTTTTCGGCCTGCCTTCAGCCACTAATGCAGTGTCAAAATCTTTTTGACTCTGTATTCCATTTTCGGCTTGAATATTGTCACTATTATGTCCCTTATTTTCTCAATGGAAACAATACATCAGATTGGCAAAACATCTGAACTCTCTACTCTGTGCCATTATAAATATACAAATACAATATGACATTTATCTTTTGATATCACTTTTCAATAAGCTAAGTAAAATAAGTGTTTTCAGGGGAATTTCTCTCAGCCAGCCTTACCGGGGGCTGATGGGAGGTAGATCAGCAACAAGTAAGAGCCTCAGAAATGCTGCCAGGCAGCAGAACAAGCTCTTTCCAAATGATTGCTGATCTAGGGCAAGGGCAAGGGGACTGAGTGAGATAGAAGGTCTCACCCAGTGGCTGAGAGAGAACAGGAGAGAGAATGACGTTCCTGAGTCCTTCCTTTCTGAGTCCTGACCTTGCTGTATCCAGCCCAGCGTTAGCCAAATGTCATGTGCTTGCTTCACTGCAACCCAGGCACTCTGGCCAGGACCACCTGTTGTAGCTACCAACCACGTTTCACTCCGGGAGACAGAGGAAGGTGAGGGAAGCAGCCTTCCTTCCTGTGGACCTACTTTATTCCCCCAACGGAGGAGGAAATGGGCTGGCAGTCCTTATATCTTTATTTGGTGGTGCTAGAAAGTACTGTTTACCTGGCAGAAGGATGGGGTGGTAAACAGTTGACCTATCACTGCCAGGAAGGCAGGAAGACAGAATAGGCCCAGTCTTGGTTGCCCAAGGTCTGCCATCCCCACCCAAACCATATCAAGATGAGGGGAGGGGCATTTCTCTTTAGTACTGCTGTGATCTAACACAGGACTTCCCAACTTGTTCTACCTAGCAAGTACTTGGTCCTGTCTTTCAAATGCTTAGTCCCAACAGGGCTCGCTGCAGGTGTGAGGGTGGTGAGTCCTTAGGCTTGCATGGAAGGTTTTACACTCATACGTTTTAAGAAGTAGGACCTCCGGTTGGGCTCGGTGGCTCAGCCTGTATGTAATCCCAGCATTTGGGGAGGCCGTGGATTGCCTAAGCCCACGGGTTCGAGACCAGCCTGGGCATCTTGGCAAAACCTCGTCTCTACAATAATTAAAAAAAAATTAGCCGGTTCGTGGTAGCGCACATGTGTAGTTCTGGCTACTTGGAAGGTTGAGGCGGAAGGCTCGCTGGAGCCCAGTGGGTCGACGCTGGGGTGGTGGTGAATGTGCCACTGCACTCCAGCCTGGGTGATGGAATGAGACTCCAACTCAAAAAAAAAAAAAAAAAAAAAAGTAGAACCTCCAACTATAAAAACATGTTAAGTACAATATAGCACAGACCAATGATGTTTGCTTGTGAAAAAAGCTAATTACAAGCCGGTGTTGGTGGCTCAGCCTGTAATCCCGCGCCTTTGGGAGGCTGAGGTGAGTGGATTGCTGAGCCCGCGGGTTCGAGACCTGCCTGGGCAGCGAGACCTCATCTTTACAATAGAATAAAAAAATTAGCCGGGTGTGGTAGCGCATGCCTGTAATTCCGGCTACTTGGAAGGCTGAGGCGGAAGGATCGCAGGAGCCTAGCAGGTTGAGGCTGCAGTGAATGGGAGTGGCCACTCACTCCAGTATGGGCGACAGAGTGAGACTCCAACTCAAAAAAAAAAAAAAAAAAAAAAGCTAACTACAAGACTGTAGAGATGATCCATCATAACTGTCTAAAAAACACCAAATTCTATGTTTGAAAAAAATATGTAAAAATTAGTCTCTGGGTGGTGGTTGGGACTATAGGTGGCTCCCTTCCTCCCGTTTTATTTAATTTATATTTTGACGTGAAAGGGATATCATTAAGTGGAAAGTTTCTTTTATTTTTAAAGAAAGGAGAATATATTTGATAACTATTAGCAACTTGCTGTGATCGCTTCCACTCCTGTCTTGGTATATATAAATGCATACATACGACAAATTTATTCAGAGATATGTGACTTCGGCAACTCACTTCTTTCATTCACTACCTCATTTATATTTTTCCATGGGAATTTATACAGTCTACCTCATTGTTTGATGACTGTGTAGTTAGTGTTCCACTGTAAATACGAAACAAATCTCCCCACCTCCAATTGATAGATTTTGTTTCTAAAAATGTTTAGCCTCAAAAATACATCTTTGTGGACTTGTTACAGTATTTCTGTGGGGTAGGTTTTCAGAAGTGGAATTTATGAGTCAAAGAACATGTGCATTTTGCCAATTGCTCTCAAGAAGTTTGTGCCAAGAATATAAAAGTGTGTCTGTGCCTTCCTTTATCAAGCCCGAGTATCGTCAACCCTTTTAATTTTGCCAATCTGATAGATTAAAAAATAATTTTATTGATGCTTTCTTTTTTCCTTTTATTCTTTTTCTTTTTTTTTTTTTGAGTTGGAGTCTCACTCTGTCACCCAGACTGGAGTGCAGTGGCCGCTCTAGGTCACTGCAGCCTCGACCTGCTGGGCTCTGGTGATCCTTCTGCCTCATCCTTCCAAGTAGTTGGAACTATAGGCATGCGCTACCACGCCAGGCTAATTTTTGATTTATTGTAGAGATGAGGTCTCGCCAAGTTGCCCAGGCTGGTCTCGAACCTGCCGGCTCAGGCAATCCTTACCTCGGCCTCCCAAAGCGCTGGGATTATAGGCTGAGCCACTGAGCTCGGCCCCTTTCTTCTTTTTCTAGGTTTTTTTTGGGCTCTTTGTATTTCTTTGTAAATGACTTATTCATGTTCTTTGTCTACTTTTTCTCTGGAAATTAGATATTAATATGAGTTCCTTATATAGTATGTTGCATGTGTTACATACATCATAACTATTTTCTTCCATATGTCTTTTACATTTATTTATTTATTTATTTATTTTTGAGTTGTAGTCTCACTCTGGCGCTCAGACTGGAGTGCAGTGGCCGCTCCCGGCCACCGCAGCCTCGACCTGCTGGGCTCCAGCGATCCTTCTGCCTCAGCCTTCCAAGTAGCTGGAACTACAGGTGCGTGCTACCACGCCTGGCTGATTTTTGATTTATTGTAGAGATGAGGTCTCACCAAGTTGCCCAGGCAGGTCTTGAACCCACAGGCTCAGGCAATCCACTCACCTTGGCCTCCCAAAGTGCTGGGATTACAGGCTGAGCCACCGAGCCCAGCCTAAATTTTTTATGTGTTAAATTTGTATCAATATTTTCTTTTAATTTTATTTCATCTTTAGGAAGGCTTTCCCTACCTAAAATGATAATATTTCCTTGTATTTTCTTCTTTATTTTTTTGAGTCAGGGTTTCACTCTGTTGCCCAGGCTGGAGTGCAGTGGCATGCTCATGGCCACCACAGACTTGACCTCCTGGGCTTAGGCGAGCCTCTGTCTCAGTCTTCCATGTAACTAGAACCACAAGTGTGTGTCACCATGCCCAGCTAATTTTTTAATTTATTTTAGAGACAAGGTTGCGCCATGTTGCCTAGGCTGGTCTTGAATTCCTGGGTTCAGGCAATCCTCTCGCCTCAGCCTCCCAAAGTGCTGGGATTACAGGTGTGAGCCACTGCACCTGGCTTCTTCCACTATTTTTATGTAATTTATTTGAGAAAATTTAAAGTTTTAAAAAATTTTAAAAAAGAAATTGAAAAAAATACAATAAAGTACAAAGTATAGTACAATAAACACCCCATTCCTACCACAGGGTATGTTGATATAATGCCATTTTTACAACATTGCTTTATTTTAAATAAATAATATTATCAGCTGGGCTCAGTGGCTCAGCCTATAATCCCAGCACTTTGGGAGGCTGAGGTGAGTGGATTGCCAAGGTAAGTTGATTGCTCGAGACCAGCATGGGCAAGTTGGTGAGACCTCATCTCTATAATACATGAAAAATTAGCTGGGCATGGTAGTGCGCCTATAGTTCTGGCTACTTGGAAGGTTGAGGTGGAAGGATCACCGGAGCCCAGCAGGTTGACACTGGGGTGGCCGTGAGCATACCACTGCACTCCAGCCTGGGCGATGGAGTAACTCCAACTAAAAAAAAAAAAAAAAAAGGCTGGGCACAGTGGTTCACACCTATACTCAGGATTACCTGAGCCAATGGGTTTGAGACCGTCCTGGGTAACTTGGGAAAACCTTATCTCTACAATAAATCAAAGAATTAGCCAGGTGTGGTGGTGCATGCCTATAGTTCCAGTTATTTAGAAGGCTGAGGCAGGAGGAAGGATTGCCTGAGTCCCGCCAGTCAAGGCTGTGGTGGCTGTGAGTGTGCCACTGTACTCCAGCCTGGGCAACACAGTGAGACTCCAACTCAAAAAAAAAAAAAGAAATAATATCATAGATAAAGCTAAAGTTTTCTTTGATACTGCCTTCTAAGTTTCACTCTTCCTCAGGGACAACACTTCCTATGAATTTGGTGTGTGCCTTCCTGTTACATTTAGGTGTTTAATCCATTGGCATTTAGTTTGGAGTTAGGTGTTAAGTAGAACTCTATTCTTCCCCCAAATGAGTCAAACGTTCCAACATTGTTTATTAAATAGGTCACCTTTCTCCAGCATTTGAAATATCACTTTTATATCAATTTAGCAATATAAAACATTTCCCAATGTTCTATTTAATTAATATGTTATACTTCCATGCTGGGAAAAATAGATATAAAAAACTTTTTGAACCGGGCTCAGTAGCTCAGCCTATAATCCTGCACTTTGGGAGGCTGAAGTGAATGGATTGCCTGAGCCCGTGGGTTCGAGACCCGCCTGGGCAACTTGGAGAGATCTCATCTCTACAATAAATAAAAAAATTAGCCGGGCATGGTAGCGCGCGCCTGTAGTTCCAGCTACTTGGAAGGCTGATGCAGAAGGATTGCCGGAGCCCAGCAGGTTGAGGCTGCAGTGGCCGGGAGTGTGCCACTGCACTCCAGTCTGGGCGACAGAGTGAGACTCCAACTCAAAAAACCTTCTCTTTTTGTAGAGAGAAAATCTATTTTGTCTTGGTGATGAAAACATTGCTCTCTTCTTACACATAAGGTATTATTTCCACCCTAAAGGGACAAACATACTTACTGTCAAAAGAACACATTTTTTTTTTGAGTTGGAGTCTCACTCTGTCGCCCAGACTGGAGTACAGTGGCACGCTCCTGGCCACCACAGCCGCAACCTGCTGGGCTCCGGTGATCCTTCTGCCTCAACCTCCCAAGTAGCCGGAACTACAGGTGTGCACTACCACGCCTGGCTAATTATTTTTATTTATTATAGAGATGAGGTCTCGCCAAGTTGCCCAGGTGGGTCTCGAACCCGCAGGCTCAGGCAATCCACTTGTCTCGGCCTCCCAAAGTGTTGGGATTACAGGCTGAGCCACCGAGCCCGGCCAGAACACATTTAAAAAATGCCAATATCAGAAACTTATATTGAGTAGAAAAAAAACAGGCTCAAAGGAGGAACAGGTAACAGTGGGTGAGGTGGTCAGAGAAGGCTTCAAGAAGGAAGTGGGGTTTCTGCTAGTCTGAGAGGGGAGGATGCCTCTTAGCAAAACGAAAATCAGGTGGAAGGGAAGGCAACAGGCAAGTGACAGGCACGCTCATAGATGCATTTGGGGTCACTGAAGGCAGAGTCACAAAGCTGGAGTAATGGCTCTATGGGTGTAGAGTGGAAAGTAAGGCTGGAAAAGCAAAAGGAACATAAACCAGGAGGCTTAGCCACTGTAAAATGGGACTGCAGTCTACCACAGCAGATTAAAGTGGGTGATGGCTGTTAAATGTCTGGTGCTTGTGGGGGCACAGAGCAAAAGTGCAGTGAATGTGCTATTAAAAAAAAAAATGAGCCGGGCTCGGTGGCTCAGCCTGTAATCCCAGCACTTTGGGAGGCTGAGGTGAGTGGATTGCCTGAGCCCGCGGGTTCGTGACCCGCCTGGGCAACTTGGTGAGGCCTCATCTCTACATAAAATAAAAAATTAGCCGGGTGTGGTAGCGCACGCCTGTAGTTTCAGCTACTTGGAAGGCTGAGGCGGAAGGATCGCCAGAGCCCAGCAGGTCGAGGCTGCTGTGGCCGGGAGTGGCCACTGCACTCCAGTCTGGGCGACGGAGTGAGACTCCAACTCAAAAAAAAAAAAAATGGGTTAGGTGCAGTGGCTCACACCTGTAATCCCAGCACTTTGGGAGGTTGAGGCAGGAGGATTGCTTGAGCCCAGGATTTCGAGACCAGCCTAGGCAACACAGCCAAGACCACAACTCTACAAAAGATAAAAAAATTAGCTGGGTGTGGTGGAGCATGTCTGTAGTCCCAGCTACTCAGGAAGTTGAGGCAGAAGGATCACCTGAGCCCAGGAGGTTGAGGATGTGGTAAGCTGTGATTGTGCCACTACACTCCAGCATGGGCAACAGAGTGAGACCCTGACTCCAAAAATAAAAAGGAAATAAAAATAAAAATAAACAATAACAGGCTGGCTTTGGGTTTTATTATTTTTTTAGACTATGAGAAAATGAACTCCTGTTTCTCAGTGCTCACTAATTCTGCTATATGTAGAGAATAGTTACTATCTGACTAAGGTGTTTATACAGGGGTCTCTGACAGCTAGAACTCCTTCCCCCAATAATTGATGATTCTAAAAAGAAGTCCCCCTGCTGGGCTCGGTGGCTCAGCCTGTAATCCCGCGCCTTGGGAGGCTGAGGTGAGTGGATTGCCTGAGCCCGCGGGTTCGAGACCCGCCTGGGCAACTTGGTGAGACCTCATCTCTACAATAAATCAAAAAATTAGCCAGGCGTGGTAGCGTGTGCCTGTAGTTCCAGCTACTTGGAAGGCTGAGGCGGAAGGATTGCTGGAGCCCAGCAGGTTGAGGTTGTGGTGGCCGGGAGCGGCCACGGCACTCCAGTCTAGGCAATAGAGTGAGACTCCAACTCAAAAAAAAAAAAGAAGTCCCCAAGACTCTAAAAAGCAGGGGCCTTTGGGAGGCTGAGGTGAGTGGACTGCCTGAGCCCGCGGGGTTCGAGACCTGCCCGGGCAACTTGGCGAGACCTCATCTCTACAATAAAATAAAAAAATTAGCTGGGCGTGGTAGCCACACGCCTATAGTTCTAGCTTTTTGGAAGGCTGAGGCAGAAGGATCGCCGAAGCCCAGCAGGTCCAGGCTGCGGTGGCCGGGAGGGTGCCACTGCACTCCAGTCTGGGCGATGGAATGAGACTCCAACCCCTCCTCCCACCCCACCAAAAAAAGCAGGGGCCATTCATGGTTTCTCATTGAGTATTAACGCAGCCCAGCTACTCCAACATGAACTGGCATATCCTTCAGAACTAACATGAGAACTGGAGGTAAAAACACCCAAAAGGGAATTCTGGGTCATTTAATCTGTTCAAAGAAGATACTTTTATTTTACTAAGGCAGGGTAGTCTACAGAAGTTCGAAGCTGAATGAGATGGGCCTTTTTATCAAGGAGTTAGAAGGCCACCTGGTGGCAGGGCTGGCAGGGGACCAGGCGGGGAAAAAAGGCCTGAGAAGACACCAAGGTTTAGGAGTAAAGAATTGAGTGAGGGTCTTCCTTTGGAAGACAATGACCTGACGGCTGTGAGATTTCTTTTTTTTTTTGAGTTGGAGTCTCACTCTATTGCCTAGGCTGGAGGGCAGTGGCACACTCATGGCCACCGCAGCCTCAGCCTGCTGGGCTCAGGCAATTCTTTCACCTCAGCCTTCCATTTAGCTGGAACTACAGGCATGTGCCACCACGTCTGGCCAATTTTTTGATTTATCACAGAGATGCAGTCTCGCCAAGTTGCCCGGGTTGGTCGCGAACCCGTGAGTTCAGGCAATCCTCTCATCTTGGCCTCCCAAAGTGGTGGAATTATAGGCGTGAGCCACTGCTCCCCAGCAGCTGTGAGATTTCAAACAAGTTCCTAAATCTCTGGGTCTGCTTTTCTCGTCTGTACATGGGACAATACCAATCTCACATGCTTAGAATTCTATGCAATGAAGGAAATACCTTCCGCACTATCAGGGGCATTTTTACTACTCAAAAAAGTCTTAATTGGGTAATATAAAAATAAAAATAGCCAGGCTCGGTGGCTCAACCTGTAATCCCGCACCTTTGGGAGGCTGAGGTGAGTGGATTGTCTGAGCCTGAGGGTTCGAGACCCGCCTGGGCAGGCGAGACCTCATCTCTACAATAAAATAAAAAAATTAGCCGGGCGTGGTAGCGTGCGCCTGTAATTCCGGCTACTCGGAAGGCTGAGGCGGAAGGATCGCTGGAGCCCAGCAGGTCAAGGCTGCGGTGACCAGGAGTGGCCACTGCACTCCAGTCTGGGCAACAGAATGAGATTCCAACTCAAAAAAATAGAAAATAAAAAGAACGTATCACTTAGTGAGTGTTAAAACTGCACCAAATGCTTGCTTCATTTACTGGTCACAGCTCTCATTTTCGAGAGGCAAATTAGGCTCATGGGGTTTGGATGCAGGCTCTGCCTCAGGGTACTCTGCTCTTTTGATTTCTGGCCCCTGCCTTTTACATCAGTTGTTGAGTCAGATGCCTACACTTGGTAAGCCTACTCTTTAAGTTAAAAAAAAAAAAAAAAAAAGAATATGCCAGCCCATCTGAGGTATGTTAAGGGAAAATTTTAAAAAACAGCCGGGCTCGGTGGCTCAGCCTGTAATCCCGCACCTTTGGGAGGCTGAGGTGAGTGGATTGCCTGAGCCCGCGGGTTCGAGACCCGCCTGGGCAGTGAGACCTCATCTCCATAATAAATAAAAAAATCAGCTGGGCGTGGTAGTGCATGCCTGTAATTCCGGTTACTTGGAAGGCTGAGGTGGAAGGATCACCGGAGCCCAGCAGGTCGAGGTTGCGGTGGCCGGGAGCGGCCACTGCACTCCAGTCTGGGTGACAGAGTGAGACTCCAACTCAAAAAAAAAAAAAAAACAGCGATTTCCAGCCAGGCGCAATTACAAGATCATGCCTGTAACCCCAGCACTTTGGGAGGCTAAGGCAAGTGGATTGCTTGAACCCAGGAGTTTGAAACCAGTCTGGGCAACATAGCGAGACTGTGTTTCTTCAAAAACAAACAAAATAACAAAGACACCAACAGAGATTTCTAACCATAATATGGAGAAGGATTTTTGGGGGAGAGGGACTTTCTGTGTACTTGGGGAGTTGGAGCATGGTAATAGCAGCAAACAAATTGAGTTAGGGTTGTTCATCGTACCTAGAGGTTTTCCTCTAATGTTCTTAGTCTAAAAGGAAATCTCGAATGGGAAAGAAGGTTTTATCTTTTATTTTAGTAAAGAGGGTTATACATCTACAGAGCTGCTTCCACTGTCACTATAATAACAACAAGTTCCACATCAAATCCTTCACTTTCAAAGAGTTTTCAGAGCTCAGATGTTTTGAGGATTTGATAGAACTGATCCAAAAGTACACTGACTGTATATTAGGCAGTCCAGGAGGGCCTGGGCAGCCCCAATAACCAACCTGGGCAGCTCCAATAACCAAACACATGAATGTTTCTGCAGTGAAATATATGAATATTGCCATCTGGAGGATAAAAACAACCCACAGATAGCCTCACTTTATAGTTCAGGCTAGGATTGTGTCACCAAATGAGTTTTGGTGGTAAGAATGATGAAAAATGTTTGGTTCTCAGAGTGTTTTTGAGTTGAATTGAGAGTAAGGGAGTAGGGACCTGTTGATAACAACAATAGGAACTAACAATTGCCAGCATCTACCAAGTGCTGACCTCGTGCCAGGTGTTGATTCTCAAAACATTTACGTCACAGCATGGGTACTCTAAATATGGGCACAATTACTGTATAACTATACTGCATAACACAAGACAATGCTGTTAAGAGCATGGACACTCTAACTAGGTTGTTTAGGTTCTCTGCTCAAAGTTAGCTGTGTAACTTTGGCAAATGACTTAACTTCTCCATGCCCTGTTTCCTCACCTGGGAAATGGGGAATAATATCACTATTTACCTCATAAGATTGTTGTGAGAATTAAGTGAGTTACTTTGTGAGAAGTATAAGGGCTGTTATTTATTTATTTATTTTTTGAGTTGGAGTCTCACTCTGTCACCCAGACTGGAGTGCAGTGGCCACTCCCGGCCACCGCAGCCTCGACCTGCTGGGCTCCAGCAATCCTTCCGCCTCAGCCTTCCAAGTCACCGGAACTACAGGTGCGTGCTACGACGCCCGGCTAATTTTTTGATTTATAGAGATGAGGTCTCGCCAAGTTGCCCAGGCGGGTCTCGAACCTGCGGGCTCAGGCAATCCACTCACCTCAGCCTCCCAAGGCGCGGGATTACAGGCTGAGCCACTGAGCCCGGCTAGGGGCTGTTATTATTTTGTTTAATTCCTCACATGGGCAAACCGAGCCTCAGGGAAATTTATTAACTTGTCCAAGAATACACAGCTATTAAATGTTGAGTTGGGATTTGAACCCAGGCAATCCAATTCCAGAGCCTACCTTCTATGCTACTTTTTGCAATACAGGCAAACAACCAGTCAAGAAACAAAATACCTACTAATCTAGGCAGATGTGAAATTTGAAGACCAGTTGCTGTTTCGGGAATGTTGGGTTCTTTAGACAATAATAGCTCAGTAATGTAAAGGCACAAATGACAGCTATTCCAACTTGGCTAATTCCTTCCCTAGGTCCAAGTGATGGAATAACTAGTTTATTTCTCAGCTATAGGTTGGCTTTCATTTCAGATCTGGTCAGCTGCTCATGAACTTGTTTCCCACTGGGCAGACTCACCATCTGGGCCCTGGCGGGCAGCAGCATGCAGCGCTGTGTCCCCATGGCGGTCCTGGTGGGCAGGGTCAGCCCCCAGCCGAAGCAGCAGGCACAGGGCAGGGGCATCGTGGCGGGCACAGGCCCGGTGCAGTGGTGGGGGCTGCCCAGCATCTACATCAAGGCCTGGGTGTCTCTGGAGGAGGGCTTGGGCCCGGACCAGCCGACCTGCAGACAAATAACGACGGAAGCGACGCTCTCTGCGTTGGCGGCGGGAAGTGGAGGCCATGGAACTCTTGGGCTGAGGAAGAAGGACAAAAAGGCAGCAGTCAGGACCCCAGCCTTGGCTGGTGCTTCCTCCATCTCTCACATTCTCTCGTTTCTCCCTTTGATCTCTCCTTCCTTCTTATGTCTTCAGCAAGAGATGAGGCCTATTCTAAGCCTGATGCCTTACCAGATGATAGATTTGAAGGGGAGCTGCGGCCATAGATTTAATTTTTTTAATGTAAAATTTGAGAAAAGGAAAAATAATTGCTTTAAGGCTCATGAGCCCAGGTAAATCTTTACAATTTTTAATAAAGATCTTTACAAAAAACAACCCAACAGGGCCTGATGGGGAAAATTTTTATCAGCAGAATATTGAGTTTATAAAAGTCACAGATAATTTCAAATAATGATCTAGAAATTGAATATAATGTACCCGGCAGACAGATGTAGAGGCTTCTCCCTCTGGGATCTGGGGGGAGGGGTTACTCATTAGACCTGCCCCCGCCCCCCCAAGTACCCCCAGAGCTGTAGGCCGGAGGCCTGTGTTTAAGACGCTCGGAGAAGGGAGGCGGGAAGGGCGGAGACACTCCAAGCTGCCGGAAATGGCGCAAACAGAGAGGCAACTGAAGGGCGGAAATGAACTGTAAGGTACATTACCGGAAGTTGTTCCGCCCCGACAGGGTCGTTTCTCGGTCGGCCACCGGGGGAAACCTAAGGCACTTAAGAAAAAAGGTCCGCCTGAAACCGGAAGTCTGAACAAGAGGGTAGGAAAAGGAGGCAAGGGGAGGAAAAGGAGGCAAGGGGAGGGCAGGGAGGAAAAAAGGGTTGTTTGGAGGTTTATTCTCGTCTTCCCTAACTAGGCGATAAGAGGAGGTGGTTCAGCGGTGGACGAAAAGACGAGAGAGAGAAAACAGCGGACAAAAAGACAGGATAAAGAGCACAATGAAAATGGAATGTAAAACAAAAAACCACAGTGAGGCCGAGAACAGGGACTGATCAAAAAAGATTAAAAAAAAAATACAGGGGTTTACCCATTTCGGCCCCCTCCTCTCTTTTTCTAGAGAGCTTAGTTGCTTAATAAACTCCTTTAAAAAACACACTAAACATGAGATTATCGTAGGACAGGGCAAGTGAAATGGATGCAGAAATTTCGATTTGAGAAACATGTAGAAAAAGATGGAGGTGGAAACGGGGGTTGGGGTTGGGGTTGGGAGAGAAGGGAGAGGGAGCGAGGGGTGGGGGGAGAGAGAGAGAGAGAGAAATTAAGTGAAGCCCAGAATGCTCTCTTCCCGGCACACGCTGCATGATGACACCCTTACCTTTCACCCCCATTATCAACCCCTATGCCTCCTTCCCTGAAACCATCCATCAAGTTCTCCTCCCACTCCAATACTCTTTCCCTCTTGCTCCGCCTCATCTCCAGACCTTTCCGACTGGAAAGACTGCACCTGTTGTTAGCCGGCAGCTTTGATCTGGTCTCTGCTGCTCCCAGGCGGCCCCTTTGGGTACTGCCTAAATACAAGGAGGGAGAAGAGGACCAGTCATCAATGAGAGGATCAGATTGGGGGAGACACCCGGTGCAGAAGGCTGAGTGAAAAGGGGAGCACTAAGACCCAGGAGTAGTGAAGGACTGCAGTAACGAGCTGGAGGACCAGGAGAAGTAGGCGGTGGGGGTGGGAGCCATCTGGTACCTGGGTAGCATTCGAAACAGCATCGGCCATAACAAGAGAAATGGCCAGTCAGTCCCAGGGTATCCAGCAGCTTCTGCAAGCTGAGAAGCGGGCGGCTGAGAAGGTGGCAGATGCCAGAAAGAGTGAGTCTCCTCTTTCCTCCCCTAGGAGTCTGGAAAGAAAATTTGGAGTTAAGGACAGCAAACATTTGAGGCCTTAGGAAAACCTAAGGCTGGTGCAGAGAGAGAGAAAGAGAGAGAGCTGAGGGCTGGAGGCAGGTTAGGAGGGAAGAAATGGGTGGGCATTAGAATCTAGCACCTGGTTGGCTGAGAGAGGCCAGAATAACTTTCTAGAAGGGACTGACCCTTACTATCAAGTTTTTTGGTGGGCTCCACCCCCACCCACTGTCCTTTCTTCTACCTCCAGGGAAGGCCCGACGACTGAAGCAGGCAAAAGAGGAGGCACAGATGGAGGTGGAGCAATACCGCAGAGAGCGAGAGCAGGAATTCCAGAGCAAGCAGCAGGCGGTGAGTTGTGGGGAAGTTAGGATGGGACCCCTGGTGCAAGTTGGTGTTTGTGTCTGGTGAGGTGTGTATATGTGACTCAACAAGAAAATAAGGCTGTAGCCGGATGTGGTGGCTCACACCTGTAATCCCAGCACTTTGGGAGGTGAAGGCAAGTAGATTGCCTGAGTTCAGGGGTTTGAGACCAGCCTGGGCAACTTAGTGAGACCTCATCCCTACAATAAATAAATTTTTAAAAATTAACTGGGTGTTGTGGTGTGTGCCTGTATTTCCAGCTACTTGGGAGACTGAGTCAGAAGGATCCTCTGAGCTCAGCAGGTTGAGGCTTCGGTGGCTGTGAGCATGCCAGTGCCCTCCAGCCTGGGCGACAGAGTGAGACTGACTAAAAAAAAAAAAAATTAATTAAAAAAAGAAAATAAGGCTGTAGAGGAATAAGGGGACTCTGGCAGGAACTACAACATTGGTAAAGCCTTGTAGCGGGGAGGGAATTGCCACAGTCTGTGTAAAGTATTTTAACGTCTATGTGGAATATAATGTTTGAGGTGGAAGGCAGAGTTTTATGGTCATGGGTGGTGAGATGGTGGGGATTTTGCACTGTTTTAGGTTGAAGTTGCATGTCAGGTCTAAGAGGAAAGGGGATTGTGTTGATCACTTTGGTGCCTGGATAGTCTGGGGATGGGGGTAGTTTATGAGAGGGGCTTTTCTTCTAGGCTCTGCTCCAGGATCTTTCCCTCCACATGCCTGGACGCTTGTCTCTCTGTTTCCTCTTTTTCTTTTCTCTCTTTCACCCTTTCCCCACCCCCCAGGCCATGGGCTCCCAGGGGAACCTGTCTGCTGAGGTGGAGCAGGCTACAAGGCGCCAGGTGCAGGGTATGCAGAGCTCCCAACAGAGAAACCGAGAGCGTGTCCTGGCCCAGCTTCTTGGCATGGTTTGCAACGTCAGGCCCCAGGTTCACCCCAACTACCGGATTGCTGCCTAGGACCCACTGTAGGGCCTGACTCCTTCTGCTGGTTCCCTTCCTCAAAGAAACCCTTCAGCGAAATCACCTCCTACTATCATCCTTTTCTCCTTTTTAGTCCCTGGAAATACTGGGAGGCAGGATCCAATAATTGTCCTATGAAACTTATAAATACCCTGCTCAAACCCGAATCTCTTTGTTGTTCCTGAAGCCTCACTAGGCCCTCCTAAACTCCCAAGTCATTCTTACCCAAAACTTGTGCGAATTTTGTAACATGGGGAAGTAGGGACATGGAAGGTACCTTGACTTCAGGGGCTGGCAGATTTTGGTCCCTCTCCTGACCCTGCCACTTGCTGGCTGTGCAACCAGGACAAGCTACTTAGCATGGTAGCCTCAATGTCCTCTGTGAAACTGAAATAATAATAATGCCTGCCATGTGAGAGGTTACTGTAATGATTAGGAATCATTCTGTAAAGAGCCTAGCATGGTTCCTACAATGTAGTAGCTGTGATTCAATAAAGGGAAACCCTGTGATATTATTACTACTCCATGCTCATTGGCCAAAATGCATATAGCTGTTTCCTAACTTCCATCCATGGCTCTCTAATTCCACTTATTCATTCTGTGCTAGTAATTCTCTGAAGAATTGGTTCTTCCTCCATCTCTTTTCCCAGAGATCTTATAATCCCTTAACAGATAAAATGATGATCTCACATAGCCCCTCTATTATAGTTCCAGGTAGATACTTCATCTTGTAGCCCCTCTTTTTGTTTTTCTTATGCTGATCTTTATTGGATTTTCCTTTTTTCCTATTTTCCCAAAGACCCGTCAGTTGCCCACTGCTTCCTAAGATCTAAAGTGATGCAGTATCCCCTCGTATGCATGGCCTTCCTTTCCACATCCTTGGCATCTTACTTTCCCTTTGTAACAATAAAAAAGTATCAATAAAATAATTATGGGCAAATAAATTGGTGAGTTGAAGCAGTCTTCTTTTGCCTCATTATTTCTCATTTTCAGTCACTCTCTTGTTCTTTGTTTACATATTACCTGAACAGCCCAAACAGCTATCATTTGAAACATGCTGGAGAAACAAGAGCAAGCAATACTTTATTATTTCTCTAAAGTGAGAAACATGAGGTTCCTCATTTGGGAACCTGAGGATTATAGATGGCAACTGTATAGAAAAGGTGAAGTGTAGGAACAAGTACAGTAGTCCTTGTCCCCTTGCCTTGCTATGTTGTTCTTCATAGCACTTATTGCTACTTGATATTGTATTTGTCTTTATGTGCTGTTTCCTGTTATGTAAACCTCTGTGGGGACAGGGCTGTTCCCTGCTGTGTCCCCAGATCCTGGGATACCAGTTGACACAGGGTAGGCAATTGATAAATACTGTTGAATAAATTAAAGGATGCTTAGGGTTAGGAAAACAGCCCTTCTATGGCACCATCGTTGAATCAGTTATTTCTCTTTGCCACCGAAGACAAGCTTGCTTCACCAAGGACTTGAACCAATGAGGTAATCCTTAGTGTGTTTATTAACCAGATTCTTTATGCAGGGAGGTAGGGTTCAATAGAGAATTAGAGGTGTTTACATCCTGGCTGTCATCTCACTAGCTGTATTATTATATTATTTTTCCAAGACTTTTCCTGCCACGTTTGTCATTTTTATTAAGCAGCAGGGCATCACGTCTGACTTCTGCAGCATCTCAAAGAGGGGTAAGTCAAATGTTTCATTCAGGAAAAAAAAAAATCCAGGCTTAACAACGGGGTGGGGCTAAAAACATTCTGCTCGAATTAACAGTATTTATTGAATGCTGTATGAACCTCAAGCCCTTCTTTCTATCTGTCTATTTTGGTGGCAGCGGTGGGATCTTTCTATTTTAACACTTGGGGCAGAATCCAGACCCCCGTCTCCCACTCAGTGGATTCAGATTCACTTTCCTCACTCACACTGGTCCAAGGGCATCAGCAACCTCGGCCAGCAACATTTTGGGTAAATGCCGCCCGCCGTCCCCGCGGCTGGGAAAGGGTCGGGACAGGATCCTTGAGCACAGCTCACTTTCGTTCCCAGAGACTTGCTTCCTCCCTCCCCTCAGCTCTGCCCGCTGTTTCCTAGCGCGAGCCCAGTGGCTCGCAGGTCACCTTGACTACCGAGCCAAGGACCCCGTGGGAACTCAGCCCCTGCCACCGTCTTTCCTCGCTCGTCCGTGGAGGGGTGCCTAGAGAAAAGGCCTGAGTGGCAAAAACCTAAATGAAGACGTGAGGGGCGTGGAGAAGAGTAGGACAAAACAAGAAAGATACGGTGGGAAGAGGTATTAGTTTCATTTATGCTTTTCGATACTGGCTGTAGCGGAGAAGTTAGAAGTGGTTTTTAAAAAATTTCAGACAGGCACTTTTCAAAGGCAATTCCCGGAGCGCGCGGCTTTGTAGAACGGCGGAAGGTCCCGCTTCCGGCCCTTCGCGCCTGCGCTCTGGCAGTCGAGAAGGCGGGAGGCCGGGAACCGGAAGTGAAGGCAGATTCCCTCCTTCGTCGCTGTTGCTGCCGCCATACGCGCTCGCCCTGCCTAGGTAAGCTTCGGCCTTCGCTGCTATCCGTCTCCATCTGCGCGTCTCCTTACCCATCTTATCACATGGACTCCTGATACCCCTTTCGTAGACGGTGTTCTGGTCTCTGGGGCCTAGTTAGGTCCTTATTTTCGTGGTTTGCATCCCTTTCGAGAGCAAAGAGCTCCCTGGGGGAGTAGGGGAAGCCGGGGTGGGGGGGTCCAATCCAAGATGGTGTCTCTGGCGCCATTGTGCTCCCTTTGCTCCCTGCTCTTCTAGTTGATCCCTCGCATAACGAAGGCCCCGGCGTCAACGAGAGGCGGCGCTAGCCGTTCCTTGGTCCTGGGCATTTGCAGAGGGCGGGGCTCTTCTCACCTTCGCTCCCAGATCGCTTTCTCGGCGCGCGGTGGGATTAGGCAGAGGAGGAGCCGGTTTCTGGACCCAGTTGGACTACTCTCTCCTCGACTTGCCCGACCTTATTGGGGCGTTTTCCAGGTGTTTACGAGTGGTGTAATTGTGTGTTTCTCAAAAAGGAGTCTCATCTGAATGGTGCAAGTGATGTGAGATTATTTAGTAATCTAACAGCGGCGGAATGCCTCTTTTTCCCCCCTTTACTTACAATGGGTTTTCTCAACCATTGTAAGGTGGAGAGGTGGAAATTTTTTTTTTTTTTTTTGGGACCGAGCCATTTCTTGTTTTAACACTCTCCACCCCAGCGTTAATTACACTGGGATTTCTTAAGCAACGGAAGGCGGGAGGGCACTGAAGAGTATGAAGCTGAGAGCTGTGGGAGGTGGACGGCAGCCATATGATGTTTTCATCTTGACAAGTGAGCGCCTTGCGCAGTGCTGACCTTAATCTATCACCCTTGACTGATGGCTGCTGAGTTGGGGACCCACACCGTGGATCTTCCTTTGAAGATTTTCCGGAACTGTCTTTATCTCCATGTTCCACTCCCCTAGGTCATTAGTCAAGGTCTTTTCATTATCAGTTCTTTCCTATTCGCTGTAGTTACATACAGATCAGGAATTTATAAGTTTTTCCCCTTCCAACTTTCTGGTGCTCTGATGCTAATATTGTTGGGAATGTGTGTCCTAACCAGTTGCCCTGGGACTGCTTTTTCTATTTTGTTATATTTGCTTTTCGGTTTTATGTTTTGTATCTCTCTTTTCTTTCCAGATAAACGTTTGCTAGTTTAGGGAATGTGGGAACAGCGTGGGGATGGAAAAGAGGTGGTAAAGGCTCTGCTTAATGAGTGATTAGTCTTCTATTTTTTTTTCCCCTAGCTCTTCTATCAGAAACCAGTATCTTTTGTTGTTCATCAAACTCTCCCTCTTCCCCCTTGTTTTCACCTATTCTGGGAGAACCCATTCAGGACCCCCTTACCTTCCCCCCCCTGGCCGGCCCAGTTATGGCAGAGAACGATGTGGACAATGAGCTTTTGGACTATGAAGACGATGAGGTGGAAACAGCAGCTGGGGGAGATGGGACTGAGGCCCCTGCCAAAAAGGATGTCAAGGGCTCCTATGTCTCCATCCACAGCTCTGGCTTTCGTGACTTCCTGCTGAAGCCAGAGTTGCTCCGGGCCATTGTTGACTGTGGCTTTGAGCATCCATCAGAAGGTAAATTTTCTGTTGAACATAGAGTCCTCATTAAGCTCTTTAAGGATACAAGAAAAAAATGGTTTCCTCGTTCCTCAGTTGGTAAGGATTTATATTTAGAATAGATCAGGAAGTATCAGAAAATAATTTTAGTGGTAAGAGGAGTTTTATGTAGGCTTATTCTTTCATTTGTGATAAGCAACTTACAGGTCTGCCATTCATTCTTGTGACTGGCTTTTTTCTTGTCTGCCTGTTTTTAATTTTGTCATTTGATTTCTAATTTTAAGATTCCAGAAAGGACCTAGTTGGACTCTGTTTGGCCAGGCCAACTCTGGTTTCTGAAAACCTCCTATGACTGGTTTAAAAATGACTGGCTTCTGGGTCAGGTGCCTATCCTTCATTTTGTCAGTCGTTGCATGGTTATGTGACCCAAGTTATGTGACCATGCAACCACTGACGAAATGGTTAGTACAGCACGCACTCAGATATCATGGATTGTTACCGGTGAAAGAACATAAGGACAGAACTAGGAGCACTGAAGTTGAGCTGTTGGTAGATGCAAGGTGGTTGTTAGCACGACTGGGCAGTCCTGGATCTGGAGAAGGCCTAAAGCTGAACGGTACTAGGAGAGTCTAATTTTTCAGTGAATGTAATTGGGGGAGCAGAGAGATAGAAATGGTCTGGAAGTTCACAAGAACCAGGTAAATACTGTACTTTGAGAATTGATTGGTGAGAAATGGGTTTTGCGTGGTGAGAAAGGTAGAGTTATCTGGAGACTAAAGTCGCATTTCTTTTTTTTTCCTTTTAGTCCAGCATGAGTGCATCCCTCAGGCCATTCTGGGAATGGATGTCCTGTGTCAGGCCAAGTCAGGCATGGGGAAAACAGCAGTTTTTGTGCTGGCCACGTTGCAACAGCTGGAGCCAGTTACTGGGCAGGTATACGTGGGAAAAATGCTGGGGAAGGCATTTTGGTTGGAAATATTTGGGAAGGCTGTTTCTGTCCTAACTGCATGATGCTATTAGAGCCGTAAGCATATCTCGCTAAGGTAATCTCTGTCACTCTTGACAACCTGACAGCCATGGAGAATGTTCCATAGAAAGTATGGGATTAATGATTTAGATCAGCAGTCCCCATTGGTCTTGTGGAAGACAGTTTTTCCATGGTGGGGGAGTACGGTTTTGGGATGATTCAAGTGTGTAACATTTATTGTGCGCTTTATTTTTATCATTATTACACTGTTATCTGTAATGAAATAATTGTGCAACTCACTGTAAAAACGTGGACATAAGTGGTAAATAAAATAATGGGCAGGCCATGAGTGGACTAAAGTAAGTGTCGGATCCTGACTTAAAGCCTCCCACCGTATGCAGCTGTACAATTGAAGTACATCAACTCACTTGCCACTCATGGATAGAGTTTCGATATGAGTCTGTAAGCAATTGATTTATTATGGTCTCTGCTTAAATTATCAAATTTTACAGCTAATGTTAATCCGTATTTGCAGCTGGCCACCAGTGCTAGCAACACCACCTCAGTTCCACCTCAGATCATCAGGTATCAGATTCTCACAAGGAGTACTCAACCTAGATCTCTTGCATGTGCACTTCACAGATAGGGCTCCTGCTCTTGTGAGAATCTAATGCCACTGCTGATCTGACAGGAGGCAGAGCTCATGCTAGCAATGGGGGAGCGGCTGTAAATACAAATGACATGAAGCTTTGTTTGCTTGCCTGCTGCTCACCTCCTGCTGTGCAGCCCAGTTTTTAAACAGGCCATGGACCTTGTACCGGTCCTGTACCATGGCCCGGGGTTTGGGGACCCCTTATTTAGATCACAGAATTGAAGTTACTTATCTGCCAGGTGTACATTTATGACAATTACTGAGACAGGATAATGCAGGGTTATACTTACTATGTCTGTCTCCATCTGCTTCCTGCCCAAGGTGTCTGTGCTGGTGATGTGTCATACTCGGGAGCTGGCTTTTCAGATCAGCAAGGAATATGAGCGCTTCTCTAAATATATGCCCAATGTGAAGGTGAGTCAAGGTAGAGACCTGGCCTGGCAAGTTGGGGGCGTCAGAAACTTGTAGGTCAGCAGTCTTTATGTCCTATAGATGTTAAACACCTGTTGTACCTCGTTGTACATATAACTTGTAGTGAGTTCTTGCAAACACAAGAGATTTTACTAAAATGTGGACCTTATTTGGATATGCATTATAATTTCAGAGATGGTGTTTTTAATTATGGAGAAGATTAGCTTGCCTTGGTTTTAGCACAGTATGATAAATATGCCTATGTAGCAGGAAAATTCATGATTGGGCTGTGGGTAATGCTTACCACAAGGCAACCTTTTTCTTTTTTATTCTTTTTTTTTTTTTTGAGTTGCCAGGCTGGATGGAGTGCAGTGGCATACTCATGGCCACTGTAGCCTCGATCTGCTGGGCTCAGGTGATCCTTCCACCTTAGCCTTCCAGGTAGCTGGAACTATAAGCATGCATCACCACGCCCAGGGGATGTTTTGACTCATTGTAGAGACGAGTTGCCCAGGCTGGTCTAGAATCCCTGGGCTCAGGCAGTCCTCTCATCTCCACCTACCAAAGTGCTGGGATTATAGGCGTGAGCCACTGTATCTGGCCAGTCTTTTTCTTCTTTTTACAAACTTTGAGTCATATCATTGTACTTCATTTGACAGTTTGAGAATTTTGGGGTGTGTGGCAAGAGAAAGCTAGAAACTCTAAAACACCTCAAGTATTAGTATGTGAATTTTGAGGATTCTTTAAAATGGTGGAAAGTGGAAAGATATCTGGGGGCCACAGGCAGTTGGTTTGTTTTCTGTTATATAAACTTGATAGTCATGATGTGAAAGTTTCCATACCAGTAATTCAGCATCATTTGGGGGCATGTTGGAGATGCAGATTATATTAGTTCTACCCTAGACCTATTAATATGAATATCCATTCTAACCGGAACCCCTGTGTGATTGGAGCTTGAGAAGCACTCATGTATATAATCCTATCTTCCTAGTTAAGAAGGGGCAAAAAGCAGTAATTTTGTTCAGATCTGTTATTTATTACTTTATATTTTGGAGGGACTAGGAACTAATGCTTGAGTTATAGCCCGAAATTGAAAATAATCTCTTAAAAGCTAAGTAGTAATAGTAGTATCTGTGCATGATAAGATTCTTAAATAATTTAGAAAGACTTACAGTGAAAAGATTTGTGTTCTCCCTTCCCTAATCTTGTTACACAGATGGTAATCACTTTTTTCCCTAGTTTTGTGTTACCAAGTATTAGGCACTGTTTTCTCAGTTTGTCAATTATAGACCTTTTTGACTTGTTTTCATGAGATGTTTGGCTTGTTTATAGCATTTCTCCCATAGTTTGAAAACTGTATCTTAACTATTTAATATGATCTGTAGGCCATGTATGTTTATGTATTCATGGTGTAATATGTTACATATTATTATATATGTGTTATATGCGTTATATATATTATATATGTATTCATGGTGTTATATATGTTATATATTCATAGTGTTATATATATATGTCGTTGCTAGCAGTATAAAAACAGTATATTTATTTTCTGTCCTTTCACCAAGTAGTCTTATCTGTAGGTTGATTCTAAAAGTTGAAGACTAGGAGAGAATTTACATTGTTACAACTATGGAAACATTAATTATTGAGCTCTGTAGTGAGCTAGTATTGTATTCCTCTTTTGTGGGTCCAGCTCATTATCCTTGTGTCACTCAAAAGAGGATGTTCTTGGTGTCAAGATCATCATTCTTTTTTTTTTTTTGAGTTGGGGTCTTACTTTCTTGCCCAGGCTGGAGTGCAGTGGCACAGTCATGGCTCACTGCAGCCTTGACCTCCTAGGCCCAAGCAGTCTCTCTGCCTCAGCCTCTCAAGTAGCTGGGACTACAGGCATATACCACCATGCCTGGCTAGTTTTTTTTATTTTTTGTAGAGACAAGTTCTCACTATGCTGCCTAGGCTGGTCATTATTTATTCTTAACTTTTCCTTAGTACTCAAAATTGTGTTATAATTACTTGTTGAAGAGGCCAGGCCAGTTCTACAGAATATCCCACTCTGAATTCGTCTGGTTAGTCTGTCATGATGGTATGTTTTGTTTTTGTTTTTTTTGAGTTGGAGTCTCACTCTGTCACCCAGACTGGAGTGCAGTGGTGTTCCTGGCCACTGCAACCTCGACCTGCTGGGCTCTGGCGATCCTTCCGCCTCAGCCTTCCGAGTAGCTGGAATTACAGGCATGCGCTACCATGCCAGGCTGATTTTTAAATTTATTGTAGAGATAAGGTCTCGCCAAGTTGCCCAGGCAGGTCTCGAACATGCAGGCTCAGGCAATCCACTCACCTCAGCCTCCCAAAGCGCGGGATTACAGGCTGAACCACTGAGCCCGGCTGTGTTTTTTTTTTAACATTGGAAAATATAGTTTATTTAGAAAGGAAATTAGAGAAAAGAGAGGAGATGCACCTCCCCAAGGTAGGGGAGTGGGCCAAAGCTTAAGCAAGGCAATGGCTCCATCATGTTGTTTAGTGTGTTCTTTTCTCCCAGTATTTCCTGTAAATTGGAATTTATATTTGAAAGCTTAACTGATTTAAGTTAAACCTTTTTTTGGCAGGAATCTTTCATAGGTGATGCTGTATGTCCTGTTACACCACAAATCTAGTTGACCTATCATTAGTGATTTTAGATTTATCAGAATTAGAGTCATGACTAATTCTAAGCCTGATTACTTGATTGTTCTTGTCCCTTTTGAAACTAGAAAGTTTAAGGTTTTGTGTTCAGTTAGGAAAACTTGATGTTTCAGGTGCTTTTTGTGGTACTTAACACTCCTCTGGTGATTTCTTGCTGTTTTTGTTCTTTTTTTTTTAAGTTGGAGTCTCACTCCATTGCCCAGATTGGAGTGCAGTGGCACACTCACAGCCACCCCAGTGTCAACCTGCTGGGCTCAGGTGATCCTTTTGTCTCAGCCTTCCAAGTAGCTGGAACTATAGATGTGTGCTACCACGCCTGGCTAATTTTTTGATTTATTGTATAGACGAGGTCTCGCCAAGTTGCCGGGCTGATCTTGAACCAGCGGGCTCAGGCAGTCCACCCACCTTGGCCTCCCAAAGTGCTGGGATTACTGGCTGAGTCACCAAACCCGGCTACCTTTGTTTCTTAACCTCAATGTCTGGTGAGGAACATAAGTATTTTAGATTAGGTGACCTCTGAAGATCCTTTTAGTTCTGAAATGGGCTGAGAATTGGTTTAGATCAACTAAAAGAGTGAAAACTCTTTCCTTCCTTGTGACTCTCTTTTTCTCCTTACTTGGCAGGTTGCTGTGTTTTTTGGTGGTCTGTCTATCAAGAAAGATGAAGAGGTGCTGAAGAAGAACTGCCCGCATATCGTCGTGGGGACTCCTGGCCGGATCCTAGCCCTGGCTCGAAATAAGAGCCTCAACCTCAAACACATTAAACACTTTATTTTGGATGAATGTGATAAGATGCTTGAACAGCTCGGTGAGTGACAGTGCTGGGACTGGGCTAGTGGTCTGGGGAGTTGCCCTTTGGAGCCAAATGATGCTTATTTGATACAGGAGCACTTGCAGTGCAAGGACGACTCTTATCTATCACCCATGACTGATGGCTCTGTGTTCCCTGCTCGGACTTTTGTTACGCTTTTGAGCAACCTTGGTGATCAGGGAGAAAGGTGTCATCTCTCATTTTTCTATGATAGCTGTTTCCTTACCTTTGAGAATAGAGGACTTTGGTAGTCTTAGATGTAAGTCACCACCACCTTCCTTTCCTTATTTGATTTTTACACTGGAAGGCCTAGAGGATTTACTGAACTGAAGGAGAGAGCAGTCTACCCTTCTGGTATCCCCAGCACAGCATCTATGATGAGAATTTATAGCTGAATAGGTTTCTAGGTTTAGTTTTGGGATTAATGTGGAGACTGGGAGTTTGGCGTTATATTTTAGTGTGCCAAGTGGGTTTAATAAAGGATGATTTTCTATAAGAACCAAATATTGATGAGTGAAAGAAGGAGAATGAACATAGCTCCAGAGAGAAGTCATTCCAAATAATCTTTGGTGATTCATTATGGTGAGCTTTAGAGTGGGTTGAAGGTAGAGATGTCATATTTGCATGGCTGACTAGGAAGGTGTGTTCCAGAGGCAGCATAGAGTGGACTCTGATGTCTAGAATGTGATATAGGCTCGATATTTGTAGACGACTGGAGACTGGGGCTTGAGGAGAGGAGTTGGAAAAAAGGCCTATAAAGCATTTTTTAAAAACCTCACCCTGTGAGTCTCTGCAGTGGGCTTTATCCCCATTTTGGGGTTCCAGCCTGGTTAGAACACACAGAGCTGGGGCTTGATGTCATATCTTTGTTCCAAATTCATTGCTCTTTCCATTGTGTTACTACTATGGATTTGATCCTATAGTGGTTGGAGAAGGAAGAGTAGAGAGAACTGAGATCATCTTTCTTTGAAGTGACTCCCTTGCTTACCCATTTCCAGCAGTCTTCATCTCACTGGGAAGTCTGCTTCTGCTCTTTGTTTATCACTGGTGCTTATTTTTTCTTACACCTTTTTTCCTTGTTTTTGTAGACATGCGTCGGGATGTCCAGGAAATTTTTCGCATGACCCCCCACGAGAAGCAGGTCATGATGTTCAGTGCTACCTTGAGCAAAGAGATCCGTCCAGTCTGCCGCAAGTTCATGCAAGATGTAAATACCCTTCTACCTTCTCTCCCTCCACTCCCCACCCGCTGCCTCCTCCCCCTCCTCGCCCTCTTCCTCCAGACTCCCTTGTCCTTCAAGCGCCAAGAAGGGAGCTTGTGCCCATCTGGGAGTGATGACTCCTTGAAGAGACACATAGAAGCAGAGACAGCTAGTGTTAGGATCTGCGCGGGTGCCAGGGAAACTCCGGAAGACTTGGTCGGGTTAACGTGAGAGCGGGTAGTGTTCGACTTTTTAAAAAATCACAGCATTTTTGAACCTCTTCTCCCTTTGGGGGAGGGCAGAATTTTCTGCCCTACCACCCACCCATCGTCTTTTACATGCCCCCTACAGCCACGCATCCTCAAGGTGGCATCGAGCATACAACTGGAGTCTTCTGCTCACCAAAACTCATACTTCCCGGTGGCAGGAGAGCAAGAGAGGGACAGACAGATGGCAGGGCATGTCCAAAGAAGAGCAAACAGCACAAATCAGTCCTCCCCCTCCCCACCTCCAGGGGTGGGGGCCGTTGGCACCTCAGTCCCCGTCCCCTACTCCATCCTGCCCGAACCTCCTTGCACCCATCCGGAACCTCGGTTGATGTGAGCCGGCAACAGAGAAGCACCGTGGCGCGGCGAGGAATGTGGACGGCACCCAGCGGTGGATGGCGGCAGCGGAGGCCGCGGGGAAACCTGACCAGGAAGCCGAGGACCAAACCAGCCTCTTTTTCCGTTCCCGGTTTTTTTCCTGAATCCAACGCGTGCCGTGCCCCGTTTCCCCCCATTTGTGTTGGGGAGGGGTGTCCTGAATGGGGTGGTAGATTTTCTTTTTTTCTTTAAAACATTTTTTTTTAATACTCAGGAGAGGGATATGGGAAAGGTAAAGTGGATGTAACCAGGTGGGTGTTAGAGTTTGGGGCTAGATGGGACCCGTTATATAAGCAGTGGAGTTATGTTCCTCCCCTCCCTGCAGTTCTCCTTCCTATGGGATAAGTCTATCTTTAGCTGTACTTGGGGCTAGAACTAGATTTGAAGGAGGCCATGGAACTTCTCTTCAGAGAGCCTGCCTTGCTAGCCTGCCTTCTGGGGTTAAGTTTCTTGTTTTCTCCTTTGATGCACACACATCCTTTCCCATCCTGGCCCTTGGCCCTTTATGTTAACTATGCCCCCTAAGATAGTATGAAGAGTGTTAGGAAAGTTGGGCTTTGGAGTTGTGTTAGTATCTGTCTTTATATACTGTATTCCTGCCCTTCAAGGGTTTTTTTGTTTTATAATTTTAAAGATGAGTGTGGCCAGGTGTGGTGGTATGCGCCTTAGTCACAATTTGCGGGGCTGAGGCAGGAGGATTCCTTGAGCCCAGGAGTTCAAGGCTGTAGTGTATTATGATTGTCCCTGTGAATAGCCACTGCACTCCAGCCTGGGCAACATAGCAAGACCCCATCTTTAAGGAAAAAAAAAACGATGAAGTCTGCTCTGAATTTGTTTTTTAACACCAACTTACTGATGACTTCCTTGTAAGCCTGTAGATGGTTTGACTTTTAGTCCAGAGACCAATCTTAAACTATTTCTGTTGTGGTCTGAGGACAAATTGTTACTCATCTTGAGGATGAGTTAAGGAGAAGCAATAATTCTCCTTAACTGGCTTTTTGACTGTGTCTATTGTTGACCTTAAAGGTATTCACTTTTCTAACATGCTGAGATTCTCTTAGTTGTGCCAGGCATGGTGGCTCATGCCTATAATTCCAGTACTTTGGAAAGCTGAGGTCGGAGGATCACTTGAGGCCAGGAGTTTGAGGTCAGCCTGGGCAACATAAGGAGGTCTTGCTCTACAAAAAATAAAATAAAACTGGGTGTGGTAGCTCACGCCTGTAATCCCAGTAATTTTGGGAGGCTGAGGCAAGAGGATTGTCTGAGCCCAGGAGTTTGGCACAAGCCTGGACAACATGGCGAAACCTTGTCTCTGCAATAAATAAAAAAATTAGCTGGGCATGGTAGTACGTACCTGTAGTCCCAGCTACTTGGAAGGCTGAGGCGGAAGGATCACCTGAGCCCAGCAGGTCCAGGCTGCAGTAGCCAATATCGTGCCACTGCATTCTAGTTTGGGTGACAGAGTGAGACTCCAACTCAAAAAAAAAAAATTTTTTTTTTAGTTGAACTAGGAGAATCAAATGGAGCAGTCCTTGTCCTCTCCCCATGTTTTTTTAAAAAACCAACTCTGATGGAGTTATTCTGACCTTGAGTCACTGTTTCCCATAATTTCCCAGATGTTGAAATCATCTTTGAGAATCATCTCCCATTGTTTTCTTTCCTCCACCACCTCCATTTGAGGTAATGGCATCTTGCTATTGGGTGGTTTCACTGCTCCTTAACTTCCTTTGCAGTTTTCTTTCTCATGGCAGTTTTCATTTGGGCAGTCCTGAAATCCAACTGATAGGAAGGAAATTAGATCTAATGTGAAACAGACCACAGTAAAATGTGGATATTTTTGGGGATGGGGTGGGGTTTTCAATTTTCTCACTTCTCCCCATCCCCCCCATGGGGTGTATTGGAGATCAACTTCCTCCACCCCCCCAGGTTTAACCCCCCCACTCTGCCCTCCTCCCGTTCCCTACCCCCTTCCTCCCCCCCAGCCAATGGAGATCTTCGTGGATGATGAGACGAAGTTGACGCTGCATGGGTTGCAGCAGTACTACGTGAAACTGAAGGACAACGAGAAGAACCGGAAGCTCTTTGACCTTCTGGATGTCCTTGAGTTCAACCAGGTCAGTTGTTCAATGTCCAGTAGGGGGATGAGCATTGGAGCACTCCAGCTGTAGCAGAAACCTGTGTATTAAGTATCTTTTTACTGTGTATTAATCACATATGATGGAGTGATGAGAATATAAATGTCTTTTAGGCTGAGCTTGAGCAAGGTGGGAGTTGCCTTTCTTTTCCATGGCTGGCATAGATACATCCTCAGTAGAAATCTTAATGAAAATTAACTTCAAAAAGTAAAATCTTTGAAGGATTTTAGTAAGTTTGTAAAAATCCTGAACTTTTTTGGGCATGTTAGGGTTCTTAAATGTTGTTTTCTTCTAGTACTACTTTAAGAGAAGCATTTCATCGGTGTATTTATGAGTGGTATTTGCACAGTAAACTACTTTCTAGAATTAGGATAGGTTTCCTAGGTTTAATGTTTTGGTGAATAGGAATATCAGTCATGGACTTTTCAGACCTTAGCTCTACTTATCACTTCTTCATTAGATAGCCTAATCCTTGTCTCCTAACATGCCTAGCAGTTTTTGTTAAACAGATCTCTGTACCTTCTTAGAGGCCAGCTTGCTTAGGAAAAATCAGAGCTGAGAGGAAGTTTTATTTAGAGCAGAGGAAATACACAGTGGGAAGTAAGAGGGATGAAGAGGAATTTCTCAGAGTATACTTACTGGAAGCTCTTTCCTCCCATATAATCTCTCATACGGTACCCACATTCTCCCATTCACCACCCCCTCACCCTTCCAGGTGGTGATTTTTGTGAAGTCTGTGCAGCGGTGCATTGCCCTGGCCCAGCTTCTGGTGGAGCAGAACTTCCCAGCCATTGCCATCCACCGTGGGATGCCCCAGGAGGAGAGGTGAGTTGGAGATGGGGATGATGTTTTGTGTAATTGGGAGGAAAGGAGACCACATTGAAAGAAGGGAGTCTCAACATTTTTTGAAATTTCCTTTCTCACAAAGGCTTTCTCGGTATCAGCAGTTTAAAGATTTCCAGCGACGAATTCTTGTGGCTACCAACCTATTTGGCCGAGGCATGGACATTGAACGGGTGAACATTGCCTTTAACTATGACATGCCTGAGGATTCTGACACATACCTGCATCGGGTAAGCCCCGTACTCATAAGGACACCCCATTTTTCCCATCCCTTTATTATCTGTGTTTTTTTCTTTTTGAGTTGGAGTCTTACTCTGTCACCCAGACTGGAGTGCTGTGGCACGCTCCCGGCCACCGCGGCCTCAGCCTGCTGGGCTCTGGTGATCCTTCCGCCTCAGCCTTCCAAGTAGCCGGAACTACAGATGTGGGCTACCACGCCCAGCTAATTTTTGATTTATTGTAGAGACGAGGTCTCGCCAAGTTGCCCGGGTGGGTCTCAAACCCGTGGGCTCAGGCAGTCCACTCGCCTCGGCCTCCCAAAGTGTTGGAATTACAGAAGCCCGGCCTTCTGTGTTTTTTCCTACTTATTTCTTCATCCCTGCCTCTGAGTATCTTTCCAATTTGGGGTCTTCCAGTACTATCCTCTCTCTCCTTTCAGGTGGCCAGAGCAGGCCGGTTTGGTACTAAGGGCTTGGCCATCACGTTTGTGTCAGATGAGAATGACGCCAAGATCCTCAATGATGTGCAGGATCGCTTTGAGGTCAATATTAGTGAGCTGCCTGATGAGATAGACATCTCCTCCTATAGTAAGTATTGATCCCATGAAACCTTTTGGGTCTCCCTTGTTTCTTAGTGTATTTGTCTTAAATCCCATCATGCAAGTAATGGGCATCTAATGCATAGTGAACCCTGGACCAGTGCATGCTCCCCTTGTCTTTGATGCTGTGTTAGATGTTTTGTTGCCCTTACACGGAGCCTCACTCACTCCCCACCCCTAAGTCTGTCCTCTGAACCCGCACAATACACCAGTATGTACATGAATGCGTGTGTGTTTCCTGCCTTGTTCGTTCCTCTTCATACCTTATTCTGACTGTGCCATGTTTTCTCCTTAGTTGAACAGACACGGTAGAGGACTCGTCCATTCTGGAATGTGATGGTCTGTCCTTCAAGGGAGGATACCCGGTGTGGGGGTGAAGGAGACACTACTGCCACCACCCCTGACAGCCCCCACCCCCCACCCCATGGCTTCCTTCTTTTGCATCACCACCACTCCTAAACCCCCATTCCTGATTGTCAAATTTTTTTTAACAAAACTAAAAATGAAACACATTAGTGTCTGTGGTATCTGTAAGTGCTTTGTCCTTTTATTGTATTTGGGATGAGATTATTTTAGGGCAGGATCCAGAGTAAATTTCTGTGAGGACTGTACTGAAGACAATGGGTGGGGTCAAAGGAGGGGTGGGACTAAGTGTACAGAGCCTGGGCTCTCCACTACCCTTCATTTCTGGCCCCTTGTGGAGGTCTCCTGGGAGAGGCTGGGATGTTTCTGATCCAAGGGTTTCTGAGGGTGGTGTGCAGTATTTCCAGTGCTGGAGGATGATGTGGGACTTGGTGGGAAGCTTAGGTGTCTCCTCCCAGGCTCTCTCGGTGTCTTCTCATCTGTTCCTTCAGCTTCTGAATTTTGAGCACCAGGGCCTGGGCTTCCCAGGCTCCCTCCTGCCCTTCCAGCAGGGCCTGGTATAGCTCCAGCTGCTGCTCTAGCAACTCCTCAGCTTGGGCTAGCTCAGCTGGCCGGGGACCCTGGTTGGGGGGGGGAGAAAGCATCAGTTAAGGGGTGGGGCTGAGCCCCTGGGAGCTGTGTGCCAGGATATGGGTGGAAGTGTGGAATTCCATCTTCCCTTTGCCTTTTTTGGCTCCACTGGTTTAAGTCCCTCTGTACTGAGAAACCCAGGTGTCCTCCCCCCAGCCCTAATCATAGGCATAGGCTTTTCGAATGCAGATCGAAATTGCTGGCCCAGGGGCTATAACGACTCCTTGAACAAAAATACGGGGTCACTGGAAAGGACTGGCTGTTTCTCCCCACTAAGAAATAATTAACTATTAGATGAGGGGGAATTCCTTTTCAAGGACTTTGTGGACTGTACTGTGTAGTGGGGGAGGGTAGGGGAGAGTGATCCTGAGGGCTGGGCTGGGGTGGGGGTGGGCGGTAGCCTGGAGATGAGAGTTGGAACTAGGCAAGGAGCTGTGGGGGTGAGGGGTGGTTCAGGGTGGGATTGAGAGTTTCCTCCCACCCCTGGTACAAATCCCCTTTATGCCCTCCCTACCTACCCTTGGGGCCACTCACCTTGGGGGCTGATCCCATCTTTCCACTGCCCCTGGAGCTGGTCTCTTCTGTGCTTGGCTTGGGGTTTTGAGAATAGCACCCCCGGGATCCCTGAGGTACCAAGGACCAGGATGGCAGAAGGAGACGAAGACAACAGCATCGAGAGAGCCAGGGCAGAGGGAGAACCATGGCGAGTGAGGCAGAGAGCTGTCTGAGCTGCCCAGCAGCCACCAGGAACTGGCCCTCTCCAGGCCTTGGCCTCGCATCAGTGCCCAGCCCTGCCCAGGCTCCCGCCCCTGCCCTGTTGCCCCCACCACCCTCTCAGCCTGGCCCCAGTCAGAGTTCAGAACAACTGTTACGATGTGAAGAATGTTCCTGCGAGTTTAGGCAGAACTTGCTTTAGATTGCTTTGCCCTGCCTGCCACAGGTCTTGTCTGTTTTTCTTAGCACCAAGTCTCTTCCTTCCTCTCTTCTCTGCAGATAGGACTGTCATCCCTCATTTGCAGATGAGAAAACTGGCTCAGATGGTTCTATTTCTCACTCACTCATTGGGCAAGCATCTGTTGGGGTCAGCTCTGGGTCAGATGTGCTCAGGGCTCCACAACTGGTTGATGGCAGAACCTGGAAGGGTTCATGTCTAGGGGTTCACCTGACTTGGAAGCTCATACTGACCTTGCTTAAGTACCAATTTCCCCTTTCCAGGCGTACCTTTTTATTGTGTTTTCCTTTAGTGCTCTTTGCAGACACCATATTTTTTAATTGAAGGTTTGTGGCAACCCCGTGTCAAGTAGGTCTTTTGGCACCATTTTTTCCTTTTCTTTCTTGAGTTGGAGTCTCACTCTGTCCCCCAGGCTAGAGTGCAGTGGCACACTCAGGGCCACCGCAGCCTTGACCTGCTGGGCTCAGGTGATCCTTCTGCCTCAGCCTTCTGAATAGCTGGAAATATAGGCACGTGCCAACATGCCCAGCTAGTTTTTGTTTTATTGTAGAGATGAGGTCTCGCCAAGTTGCCCAGGCTGGTTTCAAACCCGTGGGCTCAGGCAATCCTCTCACCTTGGCCTCCCAAAGTGCTGGGATTATAGGCATGAACCACTGCGCCCAGCCCGATTTTTTCAATAGCATGTGCTCACTTTATGTCTCTGTGTCTCATTTTGGTAATTCTCAGAATACTTCTGACTTTTCCATTAGAGCTGATATGGTGACCTGTGATTGGGAATTTTAAATTTATTTTTAATTTTTATTTTTTGGAGACAGAGTCTTGCTCTGCCACCCAGGCTGAAATGCAAGTGGTGTGATTATAGCTCACTGTAGCCTTGAATTCCTGGGCTCAGGTGATCCTCCTGCCTCAGCCTCTTAACAGCTGGGACCACATGCACCACCACAGTTGGCTAATTTTTTTGTGGAGATGGGATCTTGCTGTGGTGCCCAGGTTGGTCTTGAATTCCTGGCCTCAAGCAATCCTTTTGCTTTGCCTTCCCAAAGTGTTGGGATGATTATAGGGGTGACCCATCATGCCTGGCCATCAATTATTTTTGAAGTAACTATTATAATTGTTTTGGAGTGCCATGAACCATACCCTTGTAAGATGGTGAACTTAATTGGTAAATGTGTGTGTTGTGCCTGCTGTAGCAACTAGCCTTTCCCCGATTCACTCCATCTCTTCAGGCCTCCCTATTCCCTGAGACTCAACAATTTAAAGTTAGGTCAATTACAATGACCCTTTTAAGTGTTCAAGTGAAAGGAATAGTCAATCCATGCAGCAAACTTTGTTGTCTTATTTTAAGAAATTGACACAGCCACCTTCAGCAACCATTACCCTGATCAGTCAGCAGTCATCAACATTGAGACAAGACCCTCACCAGCAAAAAAGATTGTGATTAGCTGAAGCCTCAGATGATTGTTAGCATTTTCTAGCAATAATATGTTTTAAAATATGTACATAGTTTTTAAATACATGATGCATTTAAATACATGATGTTTGTTTACAGTATAGCGTAAACATAACTTTTATATGCACCGGGAAACCAAAAATTTTGTGTAACTTTGTTGTTGTGGTCTGTCTGGAATCAAACTTTCAGCATCTCTGGGGTATGCCTGTAATTTTCTTTTTCCCTCTTCTTGCTGGCCCAGAATGACGTTGCATCTTGTCCCAGTTTTGTCCTGCATGCTGTAGGGGGTTGCCTTCTCTGGCAGTTCTGGGCACTTTGTATCCCTTGTAACCTGGCTCCTGACGATGACATGGGTACAGGTGTCAAGTTCTGTTGCACTAGTGAGCCTCCCTCCACACCTCCTGAACTAGAACCAAAGCCCTGTCCACGTGCTGTGCATGTGTGAGCCTGTGTGCATATATGTCAGCTTCCTATAGGACATTCTGAAGGGGTGTCCTGATGTGACTGGAAAGCATGACCACAGACCTGTGGGCAGAGGTAGCTCAGAAGGCAATAGATAGTCCCAATTTTGATTATCTGTGAAAAGGAAGGTCCTCAGATAGATAGAAAACCATGCCTCAGAAGGCAGGATTGCAGGAGATTGGAGACCTAACCAGCTTGCTGTCAGGGATATCACTCTGGATGGAAGGGAAGATGGCCTCTGCCATCGTGTAGTAGCCTGTGAACCAGCAGGGAGACCTTCCTAGAGGTCTGGTTCTCAAAGTTGCTGAAGCACCTTTATATGAAACCAAAGACCTCACATTCCCCATTAGCTGACTTGTTCTCACTTTTCAGTGAAAAAAGAACCCAGAACCTTTTATTTTATTTTTTGAGTAGGAGTCTCACTCTCACCCAGGCTGGAGTACAGTGGCACACTTATGGCCACCACAGCCTTGACTTGCTGGGCTCACGTGATCCTTCTGCCTCAGCCTTCCAAGTAGCTAGAACTACAGGTATGTGCCACTACACCCCGGTTAATTTTTTGCCATATTGTATAGACGAGGTCTCTCCAAGTTGCCCAGGCTGGTCACAGACCCCTGGGCTCAGGCTATCCCTCTTGCCTCAGCCTCACAAAGTGCTGGGATTACAGGTGTGAGCCACGGCACTCAGCAACACCAGAACCTTTAAAAAAGTTTTAGAGGAGAGGGGCTTTCCCTTTTGTAACAGGGTTATGTATGACTCATACTTGAATTGCAATGTGTACACAGTTTAAAGCCTTAATTATTACCAGGCTCTGTGGCTCAACCTGAAATCCCAGCGCTTTGGGAGGCCGAGGTGAGTGAATTGCCTGAGTCCGTGGGTTCGAGACCCGCCCGGGCAACTTGGTGAGACCTCGTCTCTACAATAAATAAAAAACGAGCCGGGCGTGGTAGCGCGCGCCTGTAGTTCCTGCTACTTGGAAGGCTGAGGCGGAAGAATGCCAGAGCCCAGCAGGTCGAGGCTGCAGTGGCTGGAAGTGGCCACTGCCCTCCAGTCTGGGTGACAGAGTGAGACTCCAACTCAAAAAAAAAAAAAAGTCTTAATTGTTAGAAACTACTGTTATTACAGATATGTGGGACTATACATTATAAGGTTAAACAACCCACAGTCAATTACCATTTAAGCTAAATCAGCTACATTTATAAATTGAAAACAAGATTAGCAGCTATTTAGGAAAAAGACAAAAGAGAGTTCTGCAAGATAATCCAAATGATACACTAATAACAATCCTTAAGATGACTTTTCAACCATCCGAGTTTCTGCTTTAGATCATTAACTCCCAAATGGACTAACCTCCAATAATTTACAATAGGTGGTCCTAAGATATAAATAAAATAGAATCTGTGAATTTTGGCTTTGTTCCTCTGTGAGAACTTAAGAAAGTGCTGGACTTTGTGTCAGTTCAAATACATTGGATGAGCTGTGGATCTCATAATCATGGAAGTGAAGAAATGAAGAGAAATATACATCAACCAGATTCTTCAGTGATATAGTTTGTCCTCCCAAACTCATGCTGAAATTTAACTGCTATTCTGATGATTTTAAGAGGTAGGACCTTTAAGAGTTGATTAGGTTGAATGGATTAATGCCATTGTTGTGAGAGTGAGCTCCTGATAAAAAGTATAAGTTTGGAGCCAGGCTCGGTGGCTCAGCCTGTAATCCCGCGCCTTGGGAGGCTGAGGTGAGTGGAGGATTGCCTGAGCCGGCCTGGGCAACTTGGCGAGACCTCATCTCTACAATAAAAAAAAAAAAAAAAAAATTAGCTGGGTGTGGTAGCGCGCGCCTGTAGTTCCAGCTACTAGGAAGGCTGAGGTGGAAGGATTGCCAGAGCCCAGCAGGTCGAGGCTGCACTCCAGTCTGGGCGACAGAGTGAGACTCCAACTCAAAAAAAAATATATATATAAGTTTGGCCCCTTTGCTCTTTCTACACTTCACCATGGGATGTGTAGAAAGAGCAAGAGTGACACAGGGAGGCACTCACAAGATGCTCATGCCTTGCTCTTGGACTTCTCAGCCTCCAGAACTGTGAGAAATACATTTATTTTCTTTATAAGTTCCCCAGTCTGTGATATTCTGATGAAGCAGCAGAAAATGAACCAATACGCCTAGTTTTTTGTCCTTATCTATTTTTGCTATTTCTGAGTCTTAATCAAATGAGAATTCCGTGCTGGCCTCTGCAGGAGGAGACTGTCTTCACTCAGGGACAAGCAGGGGATTATAGTCAGTATCATCGTCAAGGTCAAGGGGCTGCAGAGCCCCTTGAGGTCAGGGTGCTGATGGCCCCTTCAATACTACATTCTACCTACCAGGTTGACAGGACCAGGTGACAGACAGGAATCATTGTAGCCTTCATGAGAAAGTCTCATGGAGATAGGCAATGAGGGATATTGAAGTTCACCTGCTAGATTACTATGAGAATTTACTAAATGTCAGAGACTACTGGGCTACTGGGCATTTTTTGTTCCTGTTGCAGGTGATTTTCACAGCCTTTCAAGAGAGCTCTTTTTTTTTTTTTTTTTTTTTTTTTTAGGGACAAGGACTTGCTACACTGTCCCCAGGTTGGTTTTGAACTCCTGGGCTCAAGCAATCCTCTCACCCTGGCCTCCCAAAGTGCTGGGATTATAGGTGTGAGCCACCATGCCCAGCTAAGAGAGCTGTTTTCATTTCACTTTTCTTATGTGTGGATATCCAGTTGTTCCAGCACCATTTGTTGAACACTATCTTTTCTCCACTATATTGTTTTTGTTCCTTTGTATGTATTGATGTGGGTTTATTTCTGGCCTCTCTATTGTGTTTCATTGATCTATTTATCTATTCTTTTGCCAATTACTACACTGTCTTTTTATTTATTTATTTATTTGAGTTGGGGTCTAACTCTCTCGCCCAGGCTAGAGTGCAGTGGCACGCTCACAGTCAACACAGCCTCGAATTGCTGGGTTCAGGCAATCCTGCCTCAGCCTTTCAAATAGCTGAAACTACAGGTGCAAGCCACCACATCTGGCTAATTTTCTTTTTTTGTGTGTTGGAGTCTCACTCTGTCACCCAGACTGGAGTGCAGTGGCCACTCCCGGCCATCACAGCCTCGACCTGCTGGGCTCCGGCCATCCTTCCACCTCAGCCTTCCAAGTAGCTGGAACTATAGGTGTGCACTACCACGCCTGGCTAATTTTTTGATTTATTGTAGAGATGAGGTCTCGCCAAGTTGCCCATGCTGGTCTTCAACCTCTGCACTCAGGGAATTCTCTTGCCTTGGCCTCCCAAGGTACTGGGATTACAGGCTTGAGCCACTGCACCCAGCCTTACACCGTCTTTTAAAAATTAATTTATTTTTATTGACAAACAAAAATTGTGCATATTTATTGTGAACAACATCCTGTATTGATATATGTACATTGTGGAATGGCTAAACCAAGCTATTTGACATATACATTACCTCACATTTTTCTTTTTTGTGGTGGGAATGTGTAAAGTCTATTCCGTTACAGTTTTGAAATAATATATTGTTATTAAGTTTAGTCACCATAAGGTACAATAACTGATCTCTTGAACTTATTTTTTCTGTATAACTGAAGTTTTGTGTCCTTTGACTAATATGTCCCTAATCCTACCACCTCCCAGCCCTCTGATAACCACAAGTTTACTCTCAATTTATATGGGTTTGACTTCTTTTACGCTCTACATGTAAGTGAGATCGTGTCTGTCCTTCTGTGTTCTTGTCTTATCTCACTTAACATAATGTCTTCCAGGTTCATCCATGTTGTTGCAAATGTCAGGATTTCCTTTTTTAAGGCCGAATGGTATTCCATTGTGTACATATACAACATTTTCTTTATCCATCCATGCATTGATGGACACTTTAGTTTATTCCATATTTTGGCTATTGAAAATAATGCTGTAACCAGCTGCAATAGCTCCTGTCTGTAATCCCAGCTACCTGAAAGGCTAAAGTAAGAGGATTGCTTGAGGCCAGGAGTTTGAGGCCAGCCTGGGCAACATAGTGAGACTTCTGTCTTTAAAAAAAACTGCAGTGAGCATGGGAGTGTAGCTATCTCTTCCACATACTGATTTCATATACTTTGGATATATACTCAGGAGCGGGATTGCTGGATCATATTTTAAAATTGTTTTGAAGTATTTCCATACTGGTTCTCACTGTGTCTATACTAATTAACACTCTGTCTTGATCACTGTAGCTTTACAGAAAATCTTGAAGTCAGGTAGTGGCAGTATTTTGACATTTTTCCCCCCTTCTATATTGTGCTGGCTAGGTCTTTCACCTCTCCATATAAACTTTTGAATCAGTTTGTCAATACCCACAAAATAACTTTCTAGCATTTTGACTGAGATTGCATTGATTCTATAGATCATGTTGGAAATAACTGACATATGAACAATTTTGAGTCTTCCTGGCCATGAAATGGAATATCCCTCCATTTATTTAGTTCTTTTATTTACTTTATCAGAGTTTTATACTTTTGTTCATATAGATCTTGTACATACTTTGTTAGATTTGTACCTAAGTATTTCATTTTTGGAGGTGCTAACATAAATGGTACTGCATTTTAAATTTCAAATTGTACATGTTCATAGCTGGTACATAGGAAATTGATTCATTTTGTATATTAACTTTCTAACCTGCAACCTTGCTATATTTGCTTGATAGTTCCAGGACTTTTTTTGTGGATTCCTTCCGATTTTCTGCATAGACATTCGTGTCATCTGTAACACAGAGTTTTATTTCTTCTTTCCCAATGTATATTACTTTTCATTCTTTCTTGTAAGCTGGAACTTCCAGTATGATGTTGAAAAGGAATGGTGAGAAGGGACATCGTTGCCTTGTTCCTGTTCTTAGCTGGCAAGCGTCTACTTTCTCATCATTAAGAATTATGTTAACTGTGGGTTTTTTGTAGATATTCTTTATCAAGTTGAGGAAGTTACCCTCTATTCCTAGTTTGCTAAGAATTTAAAAAAATCATAGCTGGGCTTGGTGGCTCAGCCTGTAATCCCATGCTTTGGGAGGCTGAGGTGAGTGGATTACCTGAACCCGCGGGTTCGAGACCCGTCTGGGCAACTTGGCGAGACCTCATCTCTACAATAAATCAAAAATCAGCTGGGAGTGGTAGCGCATGCCTGTAGTCCCAGCTACTTGGAAGGCCGAGGCGGAAGGATTGCTGGAGCCCAGCAGGTCGAGGCTGCAGTGGCCGCGAGTGGCCACTGCCCTCCAGTCTGGGGCGACAGAGTGAGACTCCAACTCAAAACAACAACAAAAAAATCATGAATGAGTGTTAGATATCGTAAAATGACTTTTCTGCAATTATTGATACGATCATGAGATTTTTCTTCTTTAGCCTGTTGATGTAATGGATTACTTTAACTTATTTTCAAGTGTTGTACCAACTTTACATACCTGGCATAAATCTCACTTGGTCGTGATGTATTGTTATTTTTTTACATTGTGAAATTGTATTTGCTAATATTTTGTTGAAGATTTTTGCATTTATGTTCATGAGGGATATTGGTCTGTGGTTTTCTTTTTTCGTAAAGTTTCTGTTTGTAGTATTAGGGTAATGTTAGCCTCTTCAAATGAGTTAGAAAGTATTTGCTATGTGTCTTTCTTCTGGAAGAGATTGTAGAAAATTGGTATAATTTTTTCCTTAAATGTTTGGCAGAATTAGTCAGTGAAACCATCTGGGCCTGATACTTTCTGTTTTGAAATGTTATTAATTAGTGATTTAATTTCTCTAGTATGTCTATTTCATTTCACTTTTTAAATTTTACCTTTTAAAAATCAAATGCTGGCAGAAAAGTGTATATATATATATGTATACACACACACACACACACACACACACACACACACACACACACACACACAGACACACATTTATATTTTAAAGTTTTTAGGTCAAGGTGAGTTTATTGTCCAGATAGCATAACCTAATTGCATCCAAAACCATTTTCAAATTCATCTTCAAACTAGTCAGAAGAACATGTTATTTTAAAAAATTGCTTAACACTGTACAGATAAGACCTCTTAACAGGTGGTTAACTATATCATGTCACCAACATAGCCAAAACAACATTTTTGCCATACTTCCTAAAAACCTTTTTGTTTACACTGATCATGCTACTTCAGCACTTTCTAGCATCCTGACCAAATAAACACCCACACCTCTTATAGAGTACATTGTGAGAGAATAACATTGACTTGATATGGCATTTTTAATTAAAAAAATTTTTTTTTGTGGCGATGAAAGCTCGCTGTGTGGGCCAAGCTGGTTTTAAACTTCTGGCCTCACTTCACTTTTTTAATTAAAAAATTTTGGAGGCCAGGCGTGGTGGCTTACGCCTATAATTTCAGCACGTTGGGAGGTCGAGGTTAGAAGGATTGCCTGAGCCCACAGGTTTAAGACCAGCCTGGGCAACTTGGCGAGACCTCTTCTTTACAATAAATCAAGAAAAATTAGCCAGGCAAGATGGCGCATGCCTGTAGTGCCAGCTACTTGAAAGGCTGAGGTGGAGGGTCGCCTGAACCCAGTAGGTCGAGACTGTGGTGGCTGTGAGCATGCCACTCCACTCCAGCCTGGGCAACAGACTGAGACTCCGACTCAAAAAAATAAAAAATTTTGGAATGACATTAGATTTAGAGAAGAGTTTCAAAGCTAAAACATAGGATTTTCATATACCCCAACTTTCCTTTTTTCTTTTTCTTTTTTTTTTTTTTTGGTCAGGGTCTTACTCTATCTCCCAGGCTGGAGTGCAGTGGCATGATCATGGGTCACTGCAGCCTTGACCTCTAGGTTCAGGCAATCCTTCTGCCTCAGCCTCCCAATTAGCTGGGACTTCAGGCACTCACTATCATGCCCAGCTAATTTTTTATTTTTTGTAGAGACAAGGTGTGGCTATGTTGTCTAGGCTGATCTTGAACTCCTGGCCTCAATCAATCCTCCCACCTTGCCCTCCCAAAATGCTGGGACTACAGGCAAACGCCACAATGCTTGGTGAATTTTTTGATTTTTTTGTAGAGATACAGACTTGCTATGTTGCCCAGGTGGCCTCGAACTCTGGGCTTAATCAGCCCTCTTGTCTCAGTCTCCCAGAGTGCTGGGATTACAGGTGTGAGCCACCATGCCCAGCCCACAGATTTTCTTAATGTTACATCTAACAAAACCATGTCAAGACTAAGAAATAAATAAATTAATATTGGCATAATACTATTAGCTAAACTGTAGACTTTACTTGAATTTCACCAGTTTTCCACTAATGTCCTTTTTCTGCTCCAGGGTCAAAGCAGGGCACATTAATGCATTTAGTGTTTGGGTCTCCCTAGTCTCATCTGATCTATGAGTTTCTCAGTCTTTATCTATTTTCACGACCTTGAAAGTTTTGAAGAATACTGGACAGATAATTTGTGGAATTTCACTCAATTTGTGTTTGTCTTATGTTTTCTCATGCTTAAACTGGGGCTAGGGGTTTAGGGGAATAATATCATAGAGGTGAAGTGCCCTTCTCATCATATCATTTTAGGAGGTGGAAAACATAAACATGATTTTGATTGCTTGGTTAACATGGTGTCTTCTAAGTTTCTCTACAGTAATTTTTCCCTTTTCATACTCATTCTTTGGAAACAAGTTGGCAAGTCAAGCCCACATTCAAGGTGAGAGAAATTAAGCTCCATCTTCTGGAAGGGGAATTTTCTTCATACAGTTTTTGGAATTTTTCTGCAAGGGAGATTTGTCCCTTCTTCCTCATTTATTTACTTATTCAATCATGTATTTTGCTGGGTGTGGTGGCTCTTGTCTATAATCTCCTTTGGGAAGCTAAGGCCTCTCCACTTTTGGAGGACTGCTTGAACCTAGGAATTCGAAACCAGCCTGGGCAACATAACGAGACTCTGCCTCTACATACAATTAAAAAATTAACTGAGTGTGATGCGAGTCTGTAGTCCTAGCTATTCCCGAGGCTGAGGCAGGAGGTTCACTTGAGCCCAGGAGTGTGAGTGTATGGTGAGTTATGAATGTACCACTGTACTCCAGCCTGGGTGACAGAGTGAGACCTTGTCTCCTAAAAATATTTATTTATTTTACTATGGAATGGATATTTATTTTATATTTTGGGTTATAATCCAATACTATTGTTATTTTGTTGCTCAAATTATTCTAGCTGTGTCTGTAGAGAGAAAGATTAGGTTGACTCCTGTGTTCCTTTGACATGCTCTCATTTTTTGGCAGGAGTTGGGGTGTGGAGGTGCCTACTTCTTTTCTGGTGATACAAGATGTTCTAGGCTCTTGCATTTTTTCTATCCCAGCCCTAAAATCATATATTTTACTTATTTTAAAAATCAATTAATTAATTATTTTTGAGTTGGAGTCTCACTCTGTTGCCCAGGCTGGAGTGCAGTGGCATATGCACGGCCACCCCAGCATCGACCTGCTGGGCTCTGGTGATCCTTCGGCCTCAGCCTACCAAGTAGCCGGAACTACAGGCAGGTGCTACCATGCCCAAATAATTTTTTTGATTTATTGTAGAGACAAGGTCTTGCCAAGTTGCCCCAGTTGGTCTTGAACCTGCAGGCTCAGGCAATCCACTCGCCTTGGCCTCCCAAAGTGCTAGAATTACAGGCTGAGCCACCGAGCCCAGCCTTATTTTTTGTTTTTATTTTTTGATTTGGTGTCTCACTCTGCTGCCCAGGCTGGCATGCAATGGCACGATCATGGCCACCACAGCCTCTACCTACTGGGCTCAGGTGATCCTTTTGCCTCAGCCTCCCAAGTAGCTGGGACTATAGGCACATGCCACAATGACTGGCTAATTTTTCTATTTTTTTTGTAGAGACAGGGTCTCACTTTGTTGCCCAGGCTGGTCTCAAACTCCTGGCCTCGAGCAGTTCTTCTGCCTTGGCCTCCCAAAGTGTTGGATTACAGGCATGAGCCACCGCACCTGTCCTAATCAGCTATTTTTCTAAAGAGCCCTAGTACCTTTTGTTGGAGCATAGTAAGTAGTAACCAAGATCTGGGCTTGGGTACTCATTTCACGTTGCTAAGAGGACACAGTTTCCAAGACCTGCTTGAGCTCACACAGGCAAGTAAGTGGTCCTCACTCACCTTAGAGCTTGTTCAGCTCAGCCTTTGACATTTCCCACACAAGAGGTCAGTCCTTCGTGCATGGCTTTATTTTCTAAAGCTTCTGATTTTTCAGTCTGCAGGGCTTAGACTCTAGTAATTTATTCCCTAACATTTGGAGACTTTTCTAAAAGACGGATTTCACATTTTGATAACAAGTTTCACTTACAAAACTAGCCAGAATAGGCAAGAAGAAAAAGCAGAGGGAGGGATCACTTGCATTCTTCTTGCATATGGAAAATTTCCCTGTTCCTGCTGCTCTTTCCATGTCCCTGGGCCTGGGGAAATATGCCTCCCTTGGACCAGGAGAGAAAAATGGCAATGTAGGAACATCTGCCCACATCATCTACCCAACCCTTTCGTTTCAGCTCTGTGTATGCCCATCCTTCTTCCCCAACCTGGCTTATGAATTTTTTCCTTCTCTCAACCTCAGCAAAAAGAGGTTAGAGCAAAAGGGCTTTTGGAAGAGGGGTGATGGGAGTGATCAGAGAGTGACTGAAGACATTCCTGATCCCTGTTTAGAAAGAAGGGGCCTTGGGTCCAGGGCAGAGAGCAGGGGCAGGGTCTGGATGAGATGTCTTCACCCTCAGCCCTGGTCCTCTGACAATGCCTCATCCCGGTTAGGCTGAGGGGCCTCTCCAGGCCCAGATGCTCTACCAGGGCATGTATCTCAGCTCCTCTCTGGGGGAAGGAGACCTGCCCAGCCTTGGTATAGCTCATCTTCCCTAGGTCTAGTCCCCTTGAGTCTTGAGTCCGGGGTCAACTCCTTCCCTTCCTGCAACCAGGTCAGAGTGATATTGGCAGGTGAGAAGCTGGTGCTCTGCATGGCAGGGTGTGGTGGTCCTCAGGGTCCTCCTTATCAGTGACCACATCCCAGGTGAGGGGGAACTGGATGCAGGAGAGAGAGAGAGCAGAGAGGTGGAGTGTGGGTGGGACATACCTCAGCCTCCCTTTCCTCCCCTAGTCTTCCTCCATAAGCCCTCCCCCAGTCCCAGGACGTTTAACAGCCTGGCAAGAAGGGGAGACCCCGGTCCCCATTACTCTCTATTGCAGCCTTTCCTTAAGTGTACCCACTTTCATTTCCACCTCAGCTTTAGGGCCTGCCCCAGTGCAGAGCCCTAGGTGTGTGCTGAGGACAATCCCGTAAGGTTATTTCTTCAAATATCTGTGTGGCTCAGTTTCTCTCCTCCTAAATCTGCTCAAATGGCACCTTCATGAGGCCCACCCTGACTACTCTATTTAAATTTGCCACTTTGCATTAACTGTTGACTTTGCAATTTTTTTTCTTTTTTATCTCCTATCATTTTCTAAATATGGGAAAAGTCTTTTTCCTGAGATGATCTCGACAATGTCTCCCATCCCATGTGCTCTTTAACAATGCGACCTTTCCATCCTCATCAAGAGATGAGCCTAATTCCCTCCTCTTGGATCTGTGACTAACTTTGGTGGCTAGAAAATGACACTGCCTGACTGAGATGCCATATGGTTCTGACTTGCCTGCTTGAAACAGTCCCTCCTGGACCCAGATGTGGAGCTGGGAGCAGCCAGGCCATGTGGAGCAGCAGGTGGAGGAGAACACAGGCCACCTAGTTCATAACCCCAGTGAGCTCCCAGCCCACAGTCAGCGCCACCTGCAGTCCTGTGCAGAAGCCCTCTTGAATGTTCTGGGCCAGTTAGGTTCAGATGATGGCAGCCCCAGCCCATGTTACATGGAGCTGAAGAGCTGCCCAACTAAGCCCAGTCAACCCACAGAAAGAGAGATAATGTAAAGGTTGTTGTTTAATTTTATTTTTTGAGTCGGTGTCTCACTCTGTCACCCAGGCTGGAGTATAGTGGCATGCTCACGGCCACCATAGCCTCGGTCCACTGGGCTCAGGTGATCCTTCTTCCTCAGCCTTCCAAGTAACTGGAACTACAGGCATGTGCCACCATGCCCAGATAATTTTTTAAAAGTTTATTGTAGAGACAAGGTCTTACCAAGTTGCCCATGCTGGTCTTGAACTCCTGAACTTGGGCAATCCTTTTGCCTCTGCCTCCCAAAATGCTGGGATACAGGCATGAGCCACCATACTTGGCCTGTTTTAAGATTATTTATTACTGAAATAAATCCATATAATCTACTATTACTATGTTTTTATTTGTTGTCTTTCAGATTGTAAGCAGCAGGGAGCAGGTGTTTGTCTCTTTTGATTAAATGATCACCAGACCTACAACAATGGCTAGCTCAGAGGCACGCACTAAATATTTGTTAAATAGATGAGTAAATGCTGTGACCAGAATTCCTTAAATTTGGGTCTGAGATTGGAAAGGGGGAGCTACTGTGATTGGTTTTGGTGGTTGTATTAGTTTGGGCTGCTGTAATGAAATACCACAGAATGGTGGCTTACATAACTGAGATTTATTTCTCACAGATCTGGATGCTGTAAGTCTGAGATCAGGGTGCCAACTGATTTGGCTCCTAGTAAGGGCCTCTTCCTGGCTGGCAGATAGTTGCCTTATTGTATCTTCACATGGTAAAGAGAGGGAGCTTTATCTCTTCTTTTTTTTTTTTTTTTTTTGAGTTGGAGTCTCACTCTGTCACCCAGACTGGAGTGCAGTGGCCGACCTGCTGGACTCCGGCGATCCTTCCGCCTCAGCCTTCCGAGTAGCCAGAATTACAGGCATGCGCTACCATGCCCGGCTGGTTTTTTTTATTTATTGTAGAGATGAGGTCTCGCTGCCCAGGCGGGTCTCGAACCCGCGGGCTCAGGCAATCCGCTCACCTCAGCCTCCCAAAGGCGTGGGATTACAGGCTGAGCCACCGAGCCCGGCTTTTATCTCTTCTTATAAGGACACCAATCCCATCATGGGGACCCCAACCTGTCAACCTCTTTAGAATCTAATTAGCTCCCAAAGACCACACTTCTTAATACCATCACATTAGGGAAGAGACAGCATTTGGGAGGGACACAAACATTCCATCCATAAGAAAGTCTTAAGATTAAGGTGCTGGAAAATTTGGTTTGTGGTGAGGGTTCTCTTTCTGGCTTGTGGATGGCTGCCTTCTCATTGTGTCCTCATATGGCCTTTCCTCTGTGTGCATGCAGAGAGAGACATTTCTAGTGTCTCTTCTTATAACACCAGTCCTTATCAGATTAGGGACCCACCCTTATGACTCCATTCACCTTAATTATCTCCTTAAAGACCCTGTTTCCAAATGCAATCACGATGGAGGTTAGGCCTTCTACATATGAATTTTTGGGAACACAATTCAGTCTGTAACATGATCGTGGTGTGTATGTGTTTGGTGCCTACAAGTTGGTTCGGGGTTTCCCAGCCCTTCAGGAAGCACAATTTTCTTTTTCTTTCTTTTTCAGAAGCATAATTTTCCACACTGCCCCACACTCCTGGTCTAGCCACACAAGCACTGCAGATAGGTAGACGCTGACCACCGACAGCCTCTGATGTTTCTTGGGCCCAGGAAGGGGGCACCAGGTTGCTGGTTGTGAGTGACTGCTGCCTAGATGGTGGCGTGGCTCAGCTTCAGCATGGGGGCTCTGGGGAACTCTCCCCTGGCTTCTGGACCCTCAAAGTCCTGAGTCAAAGTCCTAAGTTCAGGGGTTGGGGTGGCAGAGGGGGGCCTGAAGGGTCCAGTTTGAGGTTATGGGTTCTTGGGTCACCAGAGAAGAAAGAGACAACATCCCAGTTTCTACAGTGACCTACGGAGGGGACAGGAAATGCCCTGGGAAGCTGGGAAATGGGTTGTTGCTTACTTAGGTCCTACAGTGAGGTCCTTGTAGCCCGTGATGGTGTCCTGTCTCTAGTGTGTCCAGCATATGGTCCTGTCTTGGGGCTTACTGGCCTGGCTCCATCTATCATAGGGGAGGAAGCCACTGTGACAGAGGGTTGCTCAGTGTTGGGTGCAGACATGGCCGTGAGGTCTTAGGGCAGGGAGTGGGATGTTGGAAACCTCAGGAATTTGAGACGAGAACTAATCCCTATGTATGGGACACAACACCTCCCTCTCTATGGCCTCGGACCCAGAAAACCCTCTCCAAACAGATCCCCCAGGAGTCCCCTAGGTCAGCCCTTCCCATACTGCCTTCCTCCCTGGCTCCTTCCTCTTCTTGTAATGCCTACCCCCTTGATGTCCCTATTTTTTCCCTGTCTTTACTTCCCCAGGAGCCGCCAAGGACTAAGGCTCTCTGGACTGAGTTCCAGTTGTAGGGGTTTCCAGGCCTACAGGCAGCAACCAAAACAAGTTCCAGGAACTCGGGATTCTGAGGTCTTATCCCAGCAGACTGAGGGCACCCTATGTTTGTGGGGTCAACCCAAGACCCCAAAACCACCTATTATGGCCTGGAGGCCTTGCTCTGCCCTGAGGCCAGAGTCTACCATCACTCAGTGGGAACGAAACATAGATGTCAGCATGGACTTTTGGAAACACTTTAGATCCCCAAACTGACATGGATGAGGGCGCCCCCTTATGTGCAGAGTCCTGTCCTGCTGCTGGGAATTCACGGAACCCAGGGGAGGTCCTGACTGAGCACGTGAGACGGAAGCTCAGGTTCTGTGTCCTTATTTCTGTGGCCGTAAGGGGGCGCCACGGCACTGCTCTCGGATTCTGACTGGGCAGCCAGAATTCTGGGTTGTAAGTCAGGCAGAGATGGGTGAACCCGGGACTGGCCATCTGGGAGGATGAAGGAGCCTCTGAGCAGTCCTGGGCTCCACAAGGGTCAGAGGAGGTGAGAAAAAACTCAGGAGCCCTGTGTCCTCCCTGAGGTTTCGGCCTCCTCCCTGCAACTCCTTGTTCCAGCCCTCAGCCCTTGATGGTGACACCCTGGAAAACTGAAAAGTAGAAATATTTTCTTCTACTTTCAGCGCTTTTTTTTTTGAGTTGGAGTCTCACTCTGTCGCCCAGATTGGAGTGCAGTGGCCTCTCGGCCACCGCAGCCTCGACCTGCTGGGCTCCGCGATCCTTTCACCTCAGCCTTCCAAGTAGTGGAACTACAGGCACGTGCTACCATGTCCCGCTAATTTTTTTATTTATTGTAGAGATGAGAGTTCACCAAGTTGCCCAGGCTGATCTCGAGCCCGTGGGCTCAGGCAATTCTCTCATTTCGGCCTCCCAAAGTGCTGGGATTATAGGTGTGAGCCACTGTGCCTGGCCAACAGTACTTCTTAATGGAGCAACAATAACATGTGTATAACTTCTTTTTAGGAAAGACACTTAAGACATTGGTGACATGCTCATCTCTGGCAGAGGACCTGGGTGACTGGCATCTGGGGAGGGAGGATAATTTCCCCTGTAAGCCCTTAGGAGTGTCTTGAAGAATTTTTTTCAGAACATGTTGCATGAAAAATCCTGCTCACTGGCAAGATCCTCTCCAATGGCCTCCAGTTTACCAGGTTGGGCCATGCATGAGGTCCAGGCTCAGGCCTTCTGCAGAGTCATTTCTCCAACACACCCAGGTGTCTACCTCTCAGAGCCTCTGTATGGGCCATTCCTTTGCCCAAAAACTCATCTCCAAAGATCCCTCCCTACCTGACATTCTCCTTAGAGGTCCCACCAGAGGCCCTGTCTGCACTGACCACCTCATGTGGAATCTCCAACTCCCCTCTGACCCTACCCTGCTTTGTTCTTGTTTACAACCGTTTTACCAACATTTAAGAAAATATTCATTTAAAATGCTATATCCTCTCTCCTCTAGAATACACACTTTATAAGATCTTGATTGTTCATAGTTGTATTTCCTTTGCCTTGAAGACTGCCTGATTGTTACTTTCAGCATATTTGTTGAGAGAATGAATGAATGCACAGACACATTTATAGACTTACACCCACCAACACACTGACACAAAGATACTGTCACACATATTGACACACATTCTTACTCAGATAGTCTCCATACAATCACACATTTGCATACAAACACATACACACACAACTGACAAACACATGCATTCTCACGACACTCTTGAAGTTTAATTTTCATTCGACATGATGTTGTGAATATTCCCTATGTCATTGTGTATTACTATTTTAAATATTTTCTCCAAATTATTGTAAAAACTCTCAAAGACACTTAAAGTTTGAAGGACTAGTACAATGGTCACCCTTGATTTTTTTTTTTTTTTTTTTGAGTCAGTCTCCGTCTGTTACATAGACTGGAGAGCAGTAGCATGGTCATGGCTCACTGCAGCCTTGACTTCCTGGGCTCAAGTGATCCTTCCACTCCACCTCAGCCTCTCAGATAACTGGGACTACAGTTGTGTGCCACCACGTCCTGCTAATTTTTTTTAAATGTTAAAATGATTAAATCTAGCGTGCAGCCTGGGCAACATAGTGAGACCTCATCACTACAAAAAAAAAAAAAAATTAGCTGAATGTAGTGCCCCACACCTATAATCCCATCATGATTTGCATCTATAAATGCTTCAGTACTCATCTATTAAAATTAACATTTTTTAATGGCCAGGTGTGGTGGCTCATGCCTGTAATACTAGCACTTTGGGAGGTGAGAGGATTGCCTGAGCCCAGGGTTTCGAGACCAGCCTAGGCAACTTGGCAAGACCTCATCTCTATAATAAGTAAAAAAATTAGCTGGGTGTGGTGGTGCATGCCTGTAGTTCTAGCTACTTGGAAGACTGAGGTGGAAGGATTCCACCTTTGTCTGAGCCCAGAAGGTCAAGGTGGCAGTAGTTGTGAGCATGTGACTACACTCCAACCTAGGCAACAGAGTGAACTTTGACAAAAAAAAATAATATTTTTCTTCAATTGCTAATATTAGTATACACTTATGAAAATAACTACAAGTGCCTAATATTTTCTTTTTTTATTGAAATGTTTTAGTTTATTCTCAAATCAAAAGAAAAATAATGTTTCTCCAGATCAAAGAAAATGCTTTAACACATAATAATAAGGTATTGTTTTATATCAGCACAGTGATAAATACAGCTTAGTATATTCTTTTTCTTTTAATTGTGCTTTTAATTGATGTTTAGTAGGATAAGCAACATATTCATCGCCGCACACATTTATCAAGTCTTTGTGTTGGGAACAGTCATGATCCTCCTCCTAGCTACTTGAAACCATACAGTAGATTGTTGTCAACTGTAGTTTTCTGGCATGCTGGAGCACACTGGAACTTGTTCCTCCTATCCAGTGTGATTTTATATCCTTTTTTTTTAATAATTATTTTCAATTGTCAAAGTCATATGAATTTATTTGAATTCTCCTCCACATGAAAGACTTTGGAGGAGAGAAGAGCTCAGGACCCTGCTGCTGACTAAGGTTTCTGTCTCCTCTTGCATTCCTCCAGGAACTGAAAAGTAGAAACATTTTCTGCTACTTGTCTCTCTCTCTCTCTCTTTTTTTTTTGAGTTGGAGCCTCACTCTGTCACCCAGGCTGGAGTGCAGTGGCATGTTCGTGGCCACTGCAACCTCAACCTATTGGACTCAGGTGATCCTTCCACTTCAGCCTTCCAAGTAGCTGGAACCATGGGTGGGTGCCACCACACCCAGCTAATTTATTGACTTAATGTAGAGATGAGGTCTCGCCAAGTTGTCCAGGCTGCTTGAACCCCTGGACTCAGGCAATCCTCTTGCCTCTGTCTCCCAAAGTGTGGGAATTACAGGCGTGAGCCACCACACCGGCCTTCTCAGTTTTTTGAGAACTCCCTGTTCACTCAGTTCTCCCTTATCGGGAACAACACCTCTATGTTCACATAATGTTCTCCAGGGTGGATGTGCACACTGGGACTACCAGGACTGAGTTCACAGCTCCTCTAAGCCTCCATCCCCTCAGCATGGCAGAAGAGGACACTTTGCCAGGGTCACATATGGGGCCCAGAAGTCCCACCTCCAGTAGCAGGTGTTGGGACAGACCTGAGACCTGATGTGACCACGCCCCTCCCTCAGGATCAAGAGTGAATCCTCTAAGACCCCTCCTCTCCCAGACACTCCATCTTGTCATCAGAGGGTCCAGAAAGGGTCCACATGGCACTAAGACCCCACCACCCCAACCTTCCTCACCTCTACCCACAGAGCCCAGGTGAGGCTCAGCCCTGCTTCTCCCTCCCTCATCTCTCACAGCCTCACCACCATCCTCTGCTTTGAGTCCATTAGGAGTGACCTCATCATTCCCCTTTCCATTTGTGTCACTCATACGAGGTCACCCAGATACCCTGCACCTGTGTTCCCTGCACACCCTCCACAACCACTCCCAACTCCAGAAATCTTTCTACTGTGCCCCTCTGGAATTTTCAGCACATGATCAGCAAAGCCTCCATGTCCTCCTCTCTCAGGATGTCCCTGCACCTGCAGTTACAACAGAATCCTGAGGACACTACCCTTTACAAGATCCCCTCATATGGAGAGTTTCCCTGGGGAACTTGTATCCCTGGCTGGGAGGCGGAGTGAGGTCCTCACTCCTCAGTATGGTCTCCAGACCTTTCTGCCTCCTGCCAACCTAACGTCTGTAACCTGTCATTAGATTAGGGCCCCACTTCCTTCCTTGTAGCCATTTCCTCTGGGTCCCAGGCCGTTCCTCTTAATCCTGACTCCTGTGGCTCCTGGTTCAATATCACCCTCTCCAGCAGTGCTATCTCCTTGAACTTTGATGACGTCAACATATGCAGCTGTGGTAGGCTGAGGAAGGGTCCCATAAGATGTCCAGTCTCGATCTTTGGGACCTGTGAGCAGGTGGCATTACATGACATAAAGGACATGACTGATATAATTAAGGTTAAGGACCTTGAAATAGGGAGATTGTCCTAGACTGCCTTGTAGCCCAGTCGTATCACATGAGCCATGAAAAGCAGAAGACCTGCTCTGACTGGAGTCATGCTGCAGAGGAGGAAGAGCAGAGGTTCCAAGAGGGAGGAGGATGGGATGTGCCACAGGGGCCACGTGTGAGGACCTAGAGAGGGCTCTAGGAGACAAGGGTGGTTCTTGATGGCAGCCAGCAAGGAAAGAGGGTTCTCAGTCCCACATCTGCAAGGAATTGAATTCAAACAACAACCTTGGAAGCGGATTCTTCCTCAGAGTCCCCAGGAAGGAGCACAAACCTGTCCATTCCTTGATCTCAGCCCCATGAGATCGCGTCTGAATTGTAACCCACATGACTGTGACGTGATAAATAGGTGCTGTTTATAGCTCTTGGTCTGTGGTGATTTTATGGCAGCAAGAGACACCCATGCAGCAGAGAGGACGCCCTTGTCCCATGGCTTCTCAGTTCCCAGAACTCCTCTTCTTCAGGACTTTCTCCTTTGCTCTGCCTGGGCCCCACGCCCTCACCAACCACGTGAGCTTGTCATGGCCAAGATCCCCGTCCTCTTCATAGTCTCAATGTCACACTTCCCACTCTCTGATCATCTTCCCATTCGTCCTCCTGCAGGATGGTCACAGGTTCTGAGGACATTGATATGATTATTTTATCATACCCTGACATGTAATATTAGGGAACCACTCATTGCATATGTGCCTGTTTCCAGGCTTGGAACCCACCCTTCAGGACATCAATTCCACTATCCTATACCTCACTGGGATTCCCAGTCTAGTTATCTTGCTGTCTACCCACTGTCCCTTAGCCTTGGTGTCCTCTCCTAGCTCCTCATCCATTTTGAATTCTGTACTGAATAATTTTAAATCCTCCTTCCTTCTCCTTGCTTTGCCATACTTTCTTTCTTTTTTTTTAAACCTTTTTTTAAGTCAGGGTCTCATTCTGTTATCTAGGCTGGAGTGTAGTGGCACAATCAGGACTCATCAAAGCCTCCGCCTCCTGGGCTCAGGTGATCCTTCCACCTAAGCGTCTTCAGTGGGTGGAACTACAGGCCCATGCCACCATGCTCAGCTACTTTTTAAATTTTTTGTAGAGACAGGGTCTCATTATGTTGCCCAGACTGAACTCAAACTCCTAGACTCAAATAATCCTCACTCCTCAGCCTCCCAAAATGTTGGGCTTACAGGTGTAATCCATCTCACTTGGTCACTTTGTCATACTTCCTTGACAAGCTACACAGCTGTGGATTCTGCCTCTGCCTACTCTGCATCTGCCCCATGAGCTGCAGGAGGCTGGAGAGCAACACACAGCCGTGCTGACTGCTCTCTAATGTCACCACCCTAGCCTCATGAGAACCCACCCCCATGGCCAGCCATCACCCTCTCCCTGCAGGAGGCACCCTCAGTCTCCTCCTGGCCTAGAAAATTCTTTCCCACTCTCTCTCTTTGCTCACACACCCAACCTTCCTTCTCCATTCTTACTGCAGCTGACGACCTTGCTTTCTAATTCACTGGGAAAACTGACACAGAAGAAGATGACATTCACAAAATCCACCACCATCTGCTCATGCATTTGCAGTTGCACTGTGTACCATGCCTTCTACCAGGTGGATGGTTATTGGAGGTTAAGCATCCTGCTCCCAGGCAGGGCCAGTCCTTCTGCTGGCACCGCAGCCCTCATCCCTTCCGGTCTATTTAGAGGTATTGGTTCTTCAATTAGTCCCCTTTTCTTTCCTGTGTCATTGCCTTCTCCCTCTCTCTATACTAGATCATTGTGGAGTCACGAGAACTAGGGGAAGGATCACTGATGATGGCCCAGCTATTGCAACCTGAAATCTATTGCCACGTTTTCTCTGAGACCATGCTTCCCACGGGTTTCTTCCAGTCAATGACTGAAGACAGCAGGGAAACTAAGGCAGGACAGTTCCTCCTCTGAAGGCTGACTGAAGTTCTAGGACTCCCTGATGCCCCTACTTAATTTCTTGAACCTGCACCGGTTCTAGGATGCTTTCAGGCTACCTTCCCTTCTCTCTCCCTCACTGGGTTTCAGATTTGCATCATGATCTGATGGCTGTCCCAGCCTTTTCTGCCTTCCTCACCAATTTCTCTCACAAGCATCTCCCCTAATAAATCCTTGCATGTTTAATACTGTATTGGCATCTTCTCCTTAGGGGGCCTTAACTAACACAAGTGGTAACATGAGTGGTTCAAGGACACAAGGAAGAAGATGGGAATTTGGAATGAGCTCACTCACTGCCAGGCAGACAAGAGGATGCCATCTAGGTTGGTGGGTGAAGAAAGTCGATGGCACAAGGTGCCAACTGAATTGCTGTGGATCTCCCCAGGACCTGAGAAGGTGCCCTACTTAGGGGGTGCTATGGCAGGTGGGAGATAGAAGCCTTTACACAATAATGGTCATAACAGAGGGCATAACAACCAAAGAGGAGTAGCAAAGGGAGCTGGACCTATAGGCAGATATGGGGAAGGTTAATAGGGTGTGGTGTTCCAAGTACAGAACAGGCAGGCAGTCAACAAGGGGCTACTTAATATCGATGACAAGAAATCAGGAATTGATTCCATTCTCCATTCCTAGACCTTTGCCAAGTGTCAGATTTAGGACCCAGTGATAGAAGAGGTGTCCTTATACCTAGGAGGAAGGACCCTGAAACCCCATGGCATGTATTTGCTGAGATAATTCCCTCAGTCCACTGCAAAGGAACCTTCAGCCATTTACTCAGATGACTCTACACTGGGAAAGGGAAATACATAGAATTTTGAGGAGAGTTACACATTGGGTTTGAATTGACATTGATGCCCAGATACCCACATCACTGTCATGTCCTCTTTTACAGTAGAGGCTCACAGAGGCAAGAGAATAAACTTGAACGCCTTATGGCTCACCATGGGGCCACTGGGTCCATAGACCCAGGCTTGGTTATTCCCCCATCCCTGAGTGCACAATTGGCATTGATCTACTGGTAGCTGGAGTAGCCCTGACACCAAATTCCTGTCTGAGGAGTAAGGCTGTCTTTGTGCTGAAGGACAAAGGGAAGCCTCTGAAACTGTTCCTATCCTGGTCAAATCAGAAGCTGTGTCCAGGGTAGGTTTTTGGAGGGTATTGAAGGTATTGTAGGGGTAGCACAACCATTAGAGAGCAAAAGGATGCAGGGTGCTGCTAGGGTTACCTGTTATCTCCATGTAATTCAGCAATCTGTCCCTGCAGAAGCCTGATATGTATAAAGAATAAATGAGACTATTCCTGACTTGACCAAGTAGTAGTCCTGATTGCAATTGGTTGACTGGCTGGATATCATGACTAGAGCAGAATTTTTTTTTTGAGTCTGCATCTCATTCTGTTGCCCAGATAGGAGTGCAGTGGTATACTCATGGCTACCACAGCCTCGACCTGCTGAGCTCAGGCAATCTTTATGCCGCAGCCTTCCAAGCTGGAAATAAAGGTGCATGCCAAAACGCCTGGCTTAGAGCAGATTAATAAGGCCTCAGGTATATGGTGTGCAGCCGGAGATTGGTGGGTGTGTTCTTTTCTGTTCCTATTAGAAAGTGGATATGGCATGATTCCCACTCACGTGGGATGAACAGTACATTTATTTATAGTTTGCTCAGGGCTACTATAACTCCCCTGTCCTTGCTCATGTAGTCTTAAAAGACCTAGACGTCCTCAACATCCTACAGAATATTAAATCACTTCATTTCATCAACAACATCATGTTGGCTGGGATGGATGAGTGAGAGGAGGATAGTATGCTGCAGACCTTGACAAAACACATGCTCTCCAGAAGGTGAAGATAAATCTTATAGAGATTCAGGAGTGGCCACGGCAGTTAAGTTTTATTTTTATTTTTTGAGTCAATCTCACTCTGTTACTCAAGCTGGAGTGCAGTGGCATGCTCACAGCCACTGCAGCCTCGACCTGTTGGGCTCCAGGCGATCCTTCCACCTCAGCCTTCCGAGTAGCTGGAATTATAAGTGTATGTCACCATGCCGGCTAATTTTTATTTATTCATTTATTGTAGAGACCAGATCTTGCCAAGTTGCCCAGGTTGGTCTCGAACCCTCAGGCTCAGGCAATCCTCTCACCTCCACCTCCCAAAGTGCTGGGATTACAGGCATGAGCCACCGTGCCCAGCTTGCAGTTAAGTTTTATGGGTCCAGTGGTTAGGGGCATGCAGGGCATCCCCTAAAATAAAAGACATACTGCTGCATCTTGCATTCTCATTGCAAAGAAGGAGGCACACTGACTGGTGAGCCTCCTTGGGTCCTGACAATGACAAATACCACGTTTACATATATTGCTTTCACCCACACTGTGGGTAACATATGTGGAGGCTGGCTTCAAGAGGGACTGAACAAGAAAGGACACTGCAGCAGATCTAGGCTGTGGTACAACAGTCACCATCCCTCAGAACTCCTGGTGCTGGAGGTGGCAGTGGTGAAAAAAGATGCAGGATGGAGCTAAAAAAGCATGAGTGGGAGAGTCACAATGGAGGGCCTTGGGTTTCTGGAGTAAGACTATGATGGCCAAGGTGGAGAGATATGCATCATTTAGAAGCAACTTTTGGCTTCTGTGTTACTGGCCTAATAAGATAGAACACTTGACCACAGGACATAAACTCTGTGATTCCAAGTGACAATATGAATTCGGTCTGTGTAACCAAAGAAGTCATAAACTGGAAAGGCCTAACCTCATCCATTATAAAATGGATATGGTCCATCAGGGCTGAAGCTAAATCACATATTATCAACTCCCAGAAACACTCACCCCTGAAGTGGTACTGTACAACTAAGTAGAGAAATTGAAGTTAAGTTAGCCTTTGCCATTGGTCAACTCAGGCTTTACAGAATAGGTGCATGAATGGAGCGACCATGATGGCACAGATGAGGTTATGAATGGATTCAGCAGAATTGACTCCCAAGGCCGATCCAGATGCCACGACCTCTCACTGTTCAACTTGTCGGCATTAGAGATCAATGATGGGCCTTAATAAAGCATTATTTCATCAGGTGACCCACTAAGTGGTAATTTGATTACATCAAGCTCTGTGCATGCTGAAAGCGCCAGAGGTTCATCCTCACAAGGAGAGACACCTATTCCATGAGTGGCTTTTCCATTTCTGCCCTCAGACCCTTAGCCAGTCCCATCATCCCAGAGCTGTCAACGTTTCTGATTCACAAGCTCATAATTGCCTCAGTGCAGTATGTGCCTGGGCAACTCACCTCACAGAAAGGGATGTATAGTGTGGCCATGACCATGGGCTCCACTGGTCACAGTATAATCTGCACCACCCAGGGGCTGCTGGCCACACAGAATGCTGAACCTACATTCTAAGGGCACAACTTCATGCTAGCTTAGAGGAAACACTAGGAGGAATGGGTGCCATCTTGCAGGAAATGATGTAGTGATTGAATCAGAGAAGTCTCTGTGGTGCTGTGTTCTCAGTAAGAAGAACACATGGGTCCAGAAACCAAGGAGTGAAAGCAGGGTTGGCTTCATGTCCCCTCCCTTAGATTCATCCAATGGGGGATTTTGTACTTCTCATCTCTTAAATCTGGGCTCTGCAGGGTAGGAGGTCCTGGTTTCCCAAAAAGGAACAAATGGACAAGGGAACAAATGAGAGTCCACTGAACTACATATTATGACTGCTCCCAGGGATGTTTTGACAGTATGAACCCAGAGACCAGCTGGTGAGAAGAGGAGTTCCCTCCTGGAGAGGAGGGGCAATGGACCCTGATCCCCAAGAGGAGGTAGGGCTGGTGTCACACAATGGGGGCAGAAGGAGTGTGTGGAACCCAGAGATACAATTGGGAGCCTCTTGGTTCCCCTTGTCCTGTTGCAAGCATGAATGGAATCATCCAGCAATTCAGCCTGAGAGGGTTTGACTTCCCAGAGCCCAGACCTCTCAGGAAGGAAGGTCTGAGTCACACTCCCGGGTAACCTACCAAGACCCTGCTCCTGTCTCTGAAACCCTCAGCAGCATTGGTGCAGACAGCCTGTTTCCCATAGGCTATTCCCAGCCAGTGATGAGTCACAGTGGGAACACTAATCCAGGTCCATTCTTGAGAGACAGGGGACTTTTTGGATGGCCAACTGTGGATCAAGGCCTTTTATGGCCTTGCTCTACTCTCTTTATGTTGCCTGTGGTCTAGGAGGCATCCAACAAACTTCTCCTATCCATTACTTGAGGTCAGACTTGTATTTTGATTTGCTGCCTTTCCCAGGGTTTTTGTCTCCCTCCCTATGTTTTCTGATAGGTGTGTCCCCTAATAAAACGCTGAATACTTTAATCCCATCTTGGCCTCTGCTTCTTGGAGAACAAAATAATTTCCACCTGCACACCAATTACCTCTTCCTTATTCCACCTAGTAAAATCCTTCTCTTCAGCCAGCTTCTCCCATCCACATTGGCTGGTTTCAAACTCCTGGCCTCAAGCGAGTCTCCTGCTTCTGCTTTGCAATGCACGGAGATTACAGGCATGAGCTGCCTGACCTACATCAATTTTATTTTCTTGCATTTAGGTATTATTAGCTATACTTGTTGCTTCCAATTCCTTTCCTGCTTTTAAAGTATTTTAGTTTGTCTTTTCTATTCCCTCCCTCCCTCTCTTTCTTCTTTCCCTCCTTTCCCCTCCCCCTCTCACTCTCCTTTTTCCTTGTTTATTATGGAAGTTTCCTAACATGGAATAATTCTATGTGGTTATGCTAAAAGGAAGCATTATCTGGATCTATATAATAAAAGTATGATGCCATGGTCTATGGGATGAAGTAAAGAACAGAAAGTTATTAATGGAATCTGAAGAAAAAATACACTTGAGGATAATTGTGCAGCCAAGACAGTGAGTTTTAACCTTAATTTCTCACTTTCAGCTGAGTGTTTTCAGAACATATGAGCAACGTAAACTCTTAAATATTCCTGGTATAAGTTTAGATTGGTACAAGCACTTTGGAAATCAAATCAACCTTATCCAGTATGGTTAAAGTCCATAGGCCATATAATTCCCATCCCACTCCTGATCATATACTCTGGGGACTTTCTTGTTGATGTGTCCAGGAGACATGGACACTAGTGTTTATGGCAAAAACTGGAATCAGCCACATATACATCAATAGGGAAGTAGGAAAATTGAGAAGTTATCACAACATGCAAAACTTGGACAGTAAAAATGGATGACAACAGCCTCCCATATCAGGTGTAACTCTCCTACACATAATGTGTGTCACAGAAAAATACATACAGAATGAGTTTGCTGAAAAGGAAGTTTAAAACAGGCAAAATTAACTAATCTTTGGTTTGAGGTATATACATTTGCTGTAAAAAATCTTTAGAGAAATGAAAGGGAATAGTAAAAACAAGACTCGGGGGAGAGGCTCCTTCTCGGGGACGGGACTGGGCAGCAGTGCATGGAGGCTTCATAGGTTTTGTTTCTTATGTCTGTGCTTGGGAGTCCAGGCAGTAACCTGATCATAGCTCCTTACACTGGTTGCTTTCAAACTGCAGCTTGTGAACCATTACTGGATTTTAGAAGAATGAAGTGACCAAAGTTCATTGCAAGAATTCTTGGCAAGAACTACTCACATTGGAACGAAGCCACAGTCAATTGTATTAAGCCATGTGACAGCGAAGAACAGGATGCCATGAAAATGCTTGGTTAGAAATACATCTAACTGTGTTTTTGGCTCACTGGCATCTCTGTAGATTTTCTGGTGTACAATGTTCAATCTGATGTGCAAGGCAATTCCATCTTGCAAAGGATTTGATGTATTACATTTTTTTCACACACACAACTGAATTAAACTTTTACAAAATTGGTAAAGTACATTGTTAGTCACAACAAATTAAGCAGAAAAACATAAAGGAAAAACCAGGGATAGAATAACAAATATGAATGGAAAATACACCAGAGCTGCTTTAGAAAAAACTGTAGAAGCACATGATAGCAGTACTGTTTAGAATCACAGTGGTATCCAAATCACTTCTACCACATTTCATTAAAAGACACAGTGAAACATGTTGCATTTATTATAGGATACCCACTGAATAGCCTTATTCTTAGATTGGAGTTAAACATCTCTCCCTGCTCCATCAAGTCAAAATTTTTGTCATGTTGCTAAGGCTGTAGACTGAAGTATGAGACTCACATTTTTCTAATTGAAAAGCAGTCTGATTAGGAATTTTTGAAGATGATGTTTTAGTAAGAAAATTGGTATATTTGACATTCTTAAACTATCTTTGCAATTTCTTAGAAAAACAAAGATAGTTATTATTTTAAAGGCATTATTGTTATGACACTGAAGTCTTAGAACTATTTGATCTAGTTACTATACATGCACAACTCTGTATGCAACTTAGAAAGGGGACATTATTATTAAAGATATTTGCAAGAAAACTTTAGAGATATTGTATTTTCTGTCTCAAGCTTTTTTCTAGTACTCAATGCTCTATGAAGTCTCAGACTTTTGATCATTAATTAAAAAGAGAAGTGTAAAATATTATGCAAAAATAATCAGATGAAAGAAGCATTTGACTTAAAAAATCCTAAAACAATTTTAATTTTGCTTTTGGCATGCATTCAATTTTTGGATACTCCTGTCTTTTAGAAGTACAGTTTGGTTTCCTCCCTGTGATGTGGCCTGGATTTAATGAGTCCCTTCTAACTGATCGAGCAATGGAATAGTGACTCTGTGTGCAGAACCTAAAATTCACTGCAGCTTCCACATAGTTTCTTTGGGATCATGAGCTCTGGGTGAAGGAAGCTGCTGTGTTATAAGTAGCCCTGTGGCAAAGTCCATGTGGCTGGGAACTGAGGCCTCCTGGGACCAGCAAACAAGAAACTGAAGCTTGTCCCAATAGCCATGTGAGTGAGTGAGTCACGTTTCATGTGAGCCCCAGCCCCAATCAAGCCCTCAGATGATGTAGCCCTGGCTGGCAACTGGACTGATTGCAACACTGAGGGAGGCCTGAGCCAGAAATATTTAGGGAAACCTCTCCCAGATTCCTGATCATCAAAAACTCTGGGAAACAATACATCTATCTATCTATCTATATATATATGTTTTTGAGCTGCTAAGTTTTCAAGAATTTGCCATGCAGCAGTAGATAACTAATACAGCTTCTTTTTTTGAGTAGGAGTCTCACTCTGTGACCTAGGCTGGAGTGCAGCGGCATGCTCAAGGCCACCGCAGCCTTGATCTGCGGGGCTCAGGAGATCCTCCTGCCTCAACCTTCCAAGTAGCTGGAACTTCAGGCACACATCCAGCTAATTTTTTGTTTTTATGGTAGAGACAAAGTTTGCCAAATTGCCCGGCTGGCTTCAAACCCCTGAATTCAGGCAATCCTCTAGCCTCAACCTCCCAAAGTGCTGGGATTATAGGCATAAGCCACTGTGCCTAGCCAATACAGTTTCTAAAGAGAGAATGACTCACTGCACTTTGTCTTTCATTTAGTCTAAATTAATTATAAGACGTTAAACATGTCATGTGATTTTATGATTTAATAAGAATTTTTGTAACTAAATAGGATGTGTTTTATTATCATTCACAAAAATCTATTTATTTGAACTTCAGTCTCCAACTGTTACTCAGCTGAACACAAAGGGAAGATCTAGACCACATTTGGCTGATTCATGATGACCTCCCAATAATCACCCATTGGTTATTCACCTTCCCCCAGTTACTCATCAACACTAATGTAGAGTCATATAATGCAGGTGCTGCTGTGAGGGGATTTTGCAGATATACTTAAGGTCCCAAATCAGTTGACTTTAAGTCAGGGGATAATCCTGGATTAAACTGTCCCAATCAGGTGAGCCCTTAAAAAGACTGGGCTCTTCCTGAGCATAGAGATTCATGGTGTGGGAGGGATTCAGTGGAAGGGATTTCCTTCACTGTGGACTTTGAATAAGGAGAGGCTGAGTGGCAAAGAATGCTGGTGGGCACTAGGAATTGGGGTTAGTTTTCTTGGTTCTCTACTCTGACAGCTGGCAAGGAAACAAAGACCTCAGTCCTACAACTTCCAGAAGCTGAGTTCTTCCCACAGGCTTCATATAAACTTGGAGGAGGACCCCAATCTCAAGATGAGGACACAGCTTTGTGAAATCCTGACCAGAGAATCTATCCATACCATGCCTGAATTTCTAAGAAAACAAAAACAAATAAATGGGTTTTGGTTAAAGCCACTTACAGTAATGTCTTATGCAATAAAAGAGAATACTTAGGCTCAACAGATAATCACATGATATTTTCTTCACTGAAGTGATTTTTTTTTTTTTTTTGAGTTGGAGTGTTACTGTGTCGCCCAGACTGGAGTGCAGTGGCCGCTCCCGGCCACCGCAGCCTCAACTTGCTGGGCTCCGGTGATCCTTCCACCTCAGACTTCCAAATAGCTGGAACTACAGGCGCGTGCTACCACACCCGGCTAATTTTTTTTGATTTATTGTAGAGATGAGGTCTGGCCAAGTTGCCCAGGTGGGTCTCGAACCCGCGGGCTCAGGCAATCCACTCACCTCAGCCTCCCAAAGGCGTGGGATTACAGGCTGAGCCACCGAGCCCAGCTGTGATTTTTAAATTGATATGCACAGTTCATGATATGCATGAAATGAAATAAAATATTTTCTTTTCTTTTTTTTTTGAGTTGGAGTCTCACTCAGTGGCCCAGACTGGAGTGCAGTGGCTGCTCCCGGCCACCGCAGCCTCGACCTGCTGGGCTCCGGTGATCCTTCCGCCTCAACTTTCCAAGTAGCTGAAACTACAGGTGCGCGCTACCACACCCAGCTAATTTTTTTTGATTTATTGTAGAGATGAGGTCTCGCCAAGTTGCCCAGGTGGGTCTCGAACCTGTGGACTCAGGCAATTCACTCACCTCGGACTCCCAAAGCGCGGGATTATAGGCTGAGCCACCGAGCCTGGCCAAAATAAAATATTTTCTAACTTTTTTAGTATTTTTCATTTTATAATTTTTATGTGAACAATTAAATTTTAATACAAGCCGGGCTCGGTGGCTCAGCTTAATAAACAAAAGGTAGCTGGTCTCTGTGAGAATATTTTTCTGGTGCTTTCAGATACAACTTCTCCAGGTCTAAAGAGAAAACTCTTATCTCTACACCTCCCTTCCCAGGGAAGCTCATTCTCTGGCATCAAGTTTCCTGTGAATTTTTTTCTATGAGTGTCTAGGGGAGAGATGATGAACAGGAGGAGGAAGGGAGTCTAGTTCAGGGAGAAGGATTCAAGGACCAGGAGTGAGGGGGAAAAGGGGCTGGGCTCAGCTTGGGGGTCTCTCCCTGGTTTCCACAGACAGATCCTGGGCCAGGACTCAGGGAGACAGTGTGACACTGAGCACTAGGTGCAGGAGTAGAGGAGTCAGAACAAAGTCTTGCTTAGGAATAATTTCTGTTTATGGTACTTGTAGTCGCATTCCTAGCCCTGGGACCACTGCATCAGGTAGACAAAAAGAAAGTTGAGGTGAAGTACAGTCATTATTCCAGCATCTTCCCTGCTTGGGATGAATTGTATAATCATACTATCAACCTCCTTCAACTCTCTCACCCAGATCTATTAAGAAAAAAGAGGAAACTATTTAGTGGGGACACTTTTCTGGCCCCACTCATGTCAAGCGTCAGCACACTCATAAGGGTGTGAAGCCATCCTTTCATGCTTATATTCACCAACCATTATATTGGTGGTTTTTAGACAACCAATGTTTTGATCTTAATTCTCTGTCAAACTGTTTCTCTAAGGAGAGTATCTCTCTGCCCATTGTTGGACATTTTGGGCTGTAAAATGTGTTTCCTGCTATGAAGACATGTGAACCAATAGTCCAGATTTCTGCAATATCTACTCTTCTGATTCTTTTATATCATATCTGCTCTCGATTCCAATCACCTTTCAAGTGGAGAGAAATTATTCTGTTGGCATCAATATGTCCTATTTTAATGCACCTCTCAAATCACCATAGTAAATTTCACAGTACTGTGCCCCCTGTGGACAATCTTTTTGTAGGTCAGTTTTAATTGCTCTCCATGGCCAGGCCATCAGCCACCTCCATAAGTCAGTAAAAACTGAAACATAGGGGCTTTTACCATTATTCAATTCTTCCATCATTGCTAGAAAAACAGCATGCAATTCTGGCTACCAGGTTGGTCCGTTTTTACTTTCTTTGATCAAAGGGATAGCCTTCCAAACAGGATATCATCTATTCACCTTGTCGTTGCTGTCCACAAACCAACCAGCTCTTTGTGGATCAACGGACTGACATTGCAGTTCAGATAGAAGAGCTGTGGGTTGCAGAATTCTCTCCTGCTGGGAGGAGGTCAGTGTTTTGTTTTATTCAGGTCTTCAGTTGGTTGGATGAAGCCCACCCACGTTATGGAGGGTCATCTTCTTTACTCAGAGTCTACCAGTTTATATGTTAACTCATCCCAAAAATGCCCTCTTAGGAACATTCACAGTAGTGTTTGACTAAATATTGGGCAGCCTGGTTCAGCAAAGATGACATGTAAAATTAATTACTGAAAGACTTATACAGTGAAAACGACAAAACACTGCTCAAAGTAATCTAAGACACAAATGGAAAAATGCTCCATGCTCATGGTTAGGAAGAAACAACACTGTTAGGATATCCATCCTACCAAAAGCAATCTACAGATTCAATGCAATACCCACTAAATTACCAATGTCATTTTTCTCAGACCTGGAAACAACCATATAAAAATTCATATGGAAACTTAAACGACCACGAATAGCCAAAACAATCCTCAGCAAAAGAAACAAAGCGGAAGGCACCACACTTCCAGATTTTAAACTTTCTTATAAGGCTACAATAATCAAAACAGCCTGATATTGTCACAAGAACAGACATATAGACCAATGGAACTATATAAAGATTCTGGAAGCAAAACCTCAATTTCTCAACCAACTAGTCTTCAGCAAAGCATCCACCAACAACCACTGGGGAGAGGAGAACCTATTCAGGAAATGGTGTTGGGAAACTGGCTGATCACATGCAGAAGACTGAAACAGGACCCCTACCTATCACCATACACAAAAGTCATCTCTAAATGGATCAATGATCTAAACAAAAAACCTCAAACTATAAGAACCTCAGAAAATGCAGAAGACATCTGACCATGCGTGGTGGCTCAAGCCTATAATCCCAGTACTTTGGGAGTCTGAGGTGAGAGGATTGCCTGAGCCCACGGGTTCAAGACCAGCCTGAGCAACTTGGCAAGACCTCATCTCTACAGTAGACCAAAAAATTAGCTGGGTGTGGTGGAGCATGCCTGTGGTTTCAGCTACTTGGAAGGCTGACACCAGCAGGTTGAGGCTGTGGTGGCCATGAGCATGCTATGCACTCCAGACTGGGCAACAGAGTGAGACTCTGACTGAAAGAAAAAAAAAAAGGGAAAAGAAAATGCAGAAGACATCCTTATGGGAATCAGAGTAGGCAACCGATTCCTGATCAAAACCCCAGATGTACATGCCATGAGAGATAGACAAATGGGACCTCATTAATCTGAAAACTTTCTGCAAAGAAAAAAAAACCCCAACATCAAGAGAGCAGGGAGATAGCCCATAGAATGGGGAAGCAATATTTGGTAACTGTATATCTGACGAAGACCTAACATCGAGGATTTACAAGGAACATAAACGTGCCAAGAGGTAAAACAAAACAAAACAAAAAAAAAAACAGTCCCATTAAAAGGTAGGCAAAAGACATGCATAGACACTTCTCAAAAGAAGATATACGGGCAGCCAACAGACACATGAAAAAATGCTTAGCCTCACTAATCATCAGAGAAATGTAAAACAAAACCACACTGAGATACCACCTAACTCCAGTAAGAATGGCCATCATTAATAAAACAGAAAACAACAGATGGTGGTGAGGGCGTGGAGAAAAGGGACGCTTCTACACTGCTGGTGGAAATGCAAACTAGTTCAACCTCCACGGAAAACTGTTGCAATTTCTAAAAGAACTAGAAATTAACCTTCCATATGATCCAACAATCCCCTTACTGGGAATTTACGAGGAGGAACTCAAATCATTCTACAAAAAAGATACCTGTACACGCATATTTAGTGCAGCAGTATTCACAATATCAAAAATATGGATTCAACCATGCTACCCATTGAAACTGGACTGGATAAAAAAATGTGGTACATATGCACGATGGAATTTTACACAGCCATAAATAAGTACAAGCATATGGACTTGGCAGCAACTTGGATGGATTTAGAGTCTATCATACCCAGTGATCTATCACAGATACAAAGAACAGAGTACCACGTGTTCTCACTCATAAGCAGACTCTGAACATTTACCATAATACTACAAAAAAGGATTGGCAGTAGTGGGACACTGCTAAGGGAGGGGAAGGAGGGGAAGCATATAACATCAGTAAGGGTACCTGATCTCAAACCAGGTGAAGTGGAGACCAAAGGGAGGCCCAAACTTTACCTGAATGATGATCTTATGTATAGCTAATCCTGAATTGTACTCCACATCTTTAAAACAAAAATGAGTAAATAAAAATTAACAAAATAAGAAATTAATTACCCTTTGGGAGGCTGAGGTAAGTGGATTGCCTGAGCCCACGAGTTTGAGACCCGCCTGGGCAGCGAGCCCTCATCTCTACAATAAATTAAAAAATCAGGTGGGCGTGGTAGCGCATGCCTGCAATTCCGGCTACTTGGAAGGCTGAGGCAGAAGGATCGTTGGAGCCCAGCCGGTCTGGGCTGCGGTGGCCGGGAGCGGCCACTGCACTCCAGTCTGGGCGACAGAGTGAGACTCCAACTCAAAAAAAAGAGAAAGAAATTACAACATTTCCCAGTATAAGAATATCCTAAGGGAATTTACCTGTAATCCTGTAAAATAAGAAGCAAACTGAAATGACTTTCTGATAATTTGTAACCAATCATCAGCAAGCCCTCCTACATATTTGTTGCTAACATTCTTTTTATAACTGTAGGCCAAAATAATCTGTATTTTCTCAAAATAGAAGAGAAGAAAAAATGAGAAAAGCAGCAAAAGGAAAAGGAAGATACCTTATATAAATAATAGTAAGAATGATAAATTTTACATTGGAAACAAGGGAAATGAGAAGACAGATGAACAGATGAGCAACATATTAAGTCCTGAAATTAAAAAAAGATATCAAACTGGATTCTATTCTCAGCAAAAAATTTTTCTTATATCTATTTTTTTTTTTTTTTTGAGTTGGAGTCTCACTCTGTCGCCCACACTGGAGTGCAGTGGCTGCTCCCGGCCACCGCAGCCTCAACCTGCTGGGCTCCGGCGATCCTTCCGCCTCAGCCTTCCGAGTAGCTGGAACTACAGGTGCGCGCTACCACGCCCAGCTAATAATTTTTTGATTTATTGTAGAGATGAGGTCTTGCCAAGTTGCCCAGGCGGGTCTCGAACCTGCAGGCTCAGGCAATCCACTCACCTCAGCCTCCCAAAGGCGTGGGATTACAGGCTGAGCCACCAAGCCCGGCTTCTATTTTTATTAATATTATTTTGATTACAAATTAGAATAGTCTACACTTACGGGATGCAGTGTAATGTTTTGATATATGTGTATAATGTGGAATGATTGAATCAAGTTAAGTAACTTATCCTAAAATGTCTTTTTTTTTTTTTTTTGAGTTGGAGTCTCACTCTGTCACCCAGACTGGAGTGCAATGGCTACTGCCGGCCACCGCAGCCTCGACCTGCTGGGCTCCGGCGATCCTTCCGCCTCAGCCTTCCAAGTAGCTGGAATTACAGGCATGCCCCACCATGCCTGGCAATTTTTTGATTTATTGTAGAGATGAGGTCTCGCTGCCCAGGCCTAAAATGTCTTTTAAAAATGTGGGTGGTATATGTATATGCCATAGAATGTCTGTGCCATAGAATGCTTACTCAATCATAAGAAAAAACAAAATAATGTCTTTTGCAGCAACTTAGATGGAGACCATTATTCTAAGTAACTCAGGAATGGAAAACCAAACACTGCATGTTCTCACTTATAAGTAGGAGCTAAACTACAGGTCTGCAAAGGCACACAGGATATAAGACAATGGTATAAAGGACATTAAAGACTCAGAAAGGGAAGGATGGGAACAAAAATATAATTCCCTGTATTAAATCACTTTCTGCTTTTATTTTATTTTATTTTTGAGTTGGAGCCTCACTCTGTTGCCCAGACTGGAGTGCAGTGGCCGCTCCCGGCCACCGCAGCCTCGACCTGCTGGGCTCCGGCGATCCTTCCGCCTCAGCCTTCCAAGTAGCCGGAATTACAGGCATGCGCTACCACGCCCGGCTGATTTTTTGATTTATTGTAGAGATGAGGTCTCGCTGCCCAGGCGGGTCTCGAACCTGCGGACTCAGGCAATCCACTCACCTCAGCCTCCCAAAGGCGCGGGATTACAGGCTGAGCCATCGAGCCCGGCTCACTTTCTGCTTTTAAAAAAGTAGGCATTTTATCCATACATAGTATAAAAATTTATAATCAGCAGATTATGCTCGAGTCCTACAGGCATAAATGAAATTATGCTGGATGGAAATATGTAATGGAAAGCACCAGAAATGATTACTACATGGGGAGATACATACATAGTATTTTTTTCATAATATTTAAAATCTTTTTAAAAGACAATTGTAGTGACTTCACTAAAAATGGTGGCGCAGAGAACTTTGAAAACTCATCTCTCCAGTAAAGCAAACATTAACTTGGAAAAAAATCCCCATATCAAGTTTTCTTAAGTCGGGAATCTAATAAAAAGCATATAACATTCAAGGGAGTGCTTAATGAAGAAAAAAGCTTCTACATTTTAGTAAGTGAACATGGTGGTATTTTTTCTTAGGCACCTACTCACTGCCACCCCAACATTCTCTGTTATGAGACAGCCATGGGAATGATGACCCACATTCCTGGGACAACTTCTTGATGTCAGAGGAGGCAATGCAGACTTTCTTGTCAAAGAATCGTGGTTGTATTCTTTCACATTAATGAAAGCCATTTGAAGATTCAGTTTAGAGTCATGTCTTTGTTTGGATCTTTATCAGGACTGGAATGGTCTCTATAGCAATGTTTGTCAAAATCCTTTAAAGGTATAGACTAGTCACAGCTTCCCAGACTGTGTGATAACAGATGGGACAAGCAGCAGATAGACTGAAAATCTAGGATGGTAGAGGATGGAGAAGGAGATACATGGGGAATAGGGTTTTGAAAATTCCCCAAATATACTGAAAAATCTAGAAGTCCTCGTGCATGCCCGGGGCTAAATGTGTGCTCAACAATCACCTGAGATGACCTTAAGCTTTCATCTCTGGCTGCTCTTTGAGTTCCATGTAAGCAATAAATAAAGAGTAAATTGGAGTTGTAAACAACCTGGTTAAGTGTTGTAGGAGTGCTCCAAATTAGAGCCAATCTGCAAACTCTGGGAGACTATTATTAATTTTTTTTTTTTGCTTCCAGCTGTTTAAAGAAACCTCTGTCAAATTACTAGCTGTCCACTAAGCTAATAAAATAGACTTTAGTGACCACACATGATAAAAAACAGTCTTACAAAATGGTTTTTAAAAGTCACTAAGTGGGCCAGGCGCTGTGGCTCACGCCTATAATCCCAGCACTTTGGGCGGCCAAGGTGAGAGAATTGCATGAGCCCAGAAGTTCGAGACCAACCCGGGCAGCTTGGTGAGATCTCATCTCGCAATAAATCAAGGAAAATTAGCTGGGCTTGGTGGCTCATGGCTGTAGTTCCAGCTACTTAGAAGGTTGAGGTGGAAGGATCGCCTGAACCCAGCACATCGAGGCTGGGAGCGTGTCACTACATTCCAGCCTGGGAAACAGAGTGAGACTCCAACTCAATTTAAAGAAAAAAGTCACTAAGTAAAGGAATAACTAGAATCCACAACAAGCAGCAAGAATCTCTGGGGAGGGGGAAGAATCAGATTCCAGGTTTAACATATCATAGTTATAAATATCCAAATTTCAGTAAAAATTATGATGTAAATGAAGATTCAAGACACTAGTCCATTAGCAGAAAATAATTAATGGAGACTGTCCCTGAATAAACCAAACCATTGGACTTTCTAGTCAAAAACTTTAAATCAAATGTCTTATATATATTGAAAGAACTAAAGGAAGCTATAGATAAAGAACTAAATAAAACAGAAGAACAATATCTCATCAAATCACGACTCTCAACAGACAGATGGAAATTACAATTAAAAATCAGATTAAAAAATTCTAGAGTGGAAATGTATACTTGCTAAATAAAAAATTGTTAGAGAAACTTAACAGCAGACTTTAAAAGGCAGAATAAAGAATCAGCAAACTTGAAGACAAGCCATTGGAAGTTATAGAGTGTGAGGAACAAGAAAAAAAAATAAGGGAAAGTGTATAGAGCCTAGAGGACTTATGAGACACCATCAAGCTGACCAGTATATGCATAGGTTAGCAGCCAGTAGAATCAGCAAATTGAAGGCCGGTCAATTAAGATGATACAGTCTGAGGAACAGAAAAAAAAATAATGGAGGCAAATGATCAGAGCCTATGAAAACTTTGGACACCATTAAGTGTACTGACATATGCATAATGAGAGTCCCTAAAGGAAAGGAGAGACTAAAAAAACCAGAAGTGATGTTTTGTGAAATAACGGGTGAAAACTCCCCAAATTTGATTAAAAAAACACGAATCTACACATTCAAGAAACTCAAAGATATCTAAGGAGGATAAACTCAAAGAGATTCACACCAAGACACACTATAACCATACTATTTTTATTTTTTTATTTTTATTTATTTTTGAGTTGGAGTCTCACTCTGTTGCCCAGGCTGGAGGGCAGTGGCACGCTCCCGGCCACCGCAGCCTCAACCTGCTGGGCTCCGGCGATCCTTCCACGTCAGCCTTTCAAGTAGTTGGAAGTATAGGCGAGCACTATCACGCCCGGCTAATTTTTGATTTATTGTAGAGATGAGGTCTCGCCAAGTTGCCTGGGTGGGTCTCGAACCCACGGGATCAGGCAATCCACTCATCTCAGCCTCCCAAAGCACGGGATTGCAGGCTGAGCCACCAAGCCCAGCACTATACTATTTTTTTAAAAAAATTAATTTTAAATATGTGGGGTACAATTCAGGGTTAGGTATACAAATGTTCATTATGTAAGTACCCTTGTTGATGAGGTGTGCCCCCTGCTCCCCTGGCAGTTTCCCATTACTGCCAGTCCCACACCTGCCCTTCCCTGGCAGTTTCCCACTACTGCCAATTCCTTTCTTATAGTATTAGGATAGTTGTTCAAGGTCTGCTTATGAGTGAGAACATGTAATACTCAGTTCTTTGTTTCTGTCATGGATCACTCAGTATTATAGACTCAAAGTCCATCCAGGTTGCTGTGAAGTTCATAATTTTGTCCTTTTTTATGGCTGCATAATATTCCATCATGCATATGTACCACATTAAAAAAAATACAGTCCTCTTTCCATGGGCAGTATGGTTGGTTTCATGTTTTTTTTCTATTGTGAATAATGCTGCAATAAACACGTGTGTGCAGGTATCTTTTTAATAAAGTGATTTGAGTTCCTCCCAGTATATTCCCAGTAGGGAGACTGCAGGCTCATATGGGAGGTGAATTTTAAGATCTTTTAGGAATCATCACACTGTTTTCCACAGAGGTTGTACTAGGTTACACTTTCACCAACAGTGTGGAAGTATTCCCTTATTGCTGCATCCTCTCCAGCATCTGTTGTTTTTTTTTTGTTATTGATGATGGCCGTCCTGACTGGAGTTAGGTGGTATCTCAGTGTGGTTTTAATTTGCATTTCTTTGATGACTAGTGAGGATGAGCATTTTTTCATGTATCTGTTGGCTTCTCATATGTCTTTTTTTGAGAAGTGTCTATTCATATCTTTTGCCCAGTTTGTAATGAGATTGTTTTTCTTTTGGGGGGGTATGTTTCAGTTCCTTGTAGATTCTAGATGTTAGGCCTTTGGTTGCAAATATTTTTTTCCCAGTTTGTGGACTGTCTCCCTGCTCTCTTGATGGTTTCTTTTGCTTTGCAGAAGCTTGTAAGTTTGATGAGGTCCCACTTGTCTATCTTTTACGGCATGGGCACTTGGGTTTGATCAGGAATTGGTTGCCAGTTCCAATTTCCATAAGGGTGTCTCCTGCCTTTTCTAAGATTTTTATAGTTTGAATAACCACATTTTTTTAACTTTTAAATTTTTTATTTTAAAGATGTGGGTTACAATTCAGGGTTAGGTATACAAATGTTCATTATGCAGTTATCCTTGTTGAAGGGGTGTGCCCCCCCTTCTCCTGGCAGTTTCCCTCAACTGTCAATGCAATCCCCTCTCCTCTGGGAGTTTCCCACTACTGCCAGTCCCTTTCTTATAGTATTATGATAATTGTTCAAGGTCTTCTTATGAATGAGAACATATGGTACTCTGTTCTTTGTTTCTGTGAGAGATCACTGAGTATGATAGACTCTAAATCCATCCAAGCTGTTGCGAAGATCATATGTTTGTCCTTATTTATGGCTGCATAATATTCCATTGTGTATATGTACCACTTTTTTTTAATCCAGTCTAGTTTTGATGGGCAGCACAGTTGGTTCCATGTTTTTGCTACTGTGAATAGTGTTGCAATAAACGTGCAGGTGCAGGTATCTTTTTGGTAGAATGATTTGAGTTCCTCCAGGTATATTCCCAATAGGAGAATTGTTGGGTCATATGGAAGGTCTATTTCTAGTTCTTTCAGAAATTGCCACACTACTTTCCAAAGAGGTTGCACTAGTTTGCATTCCCACCAGCAGTGTAGAAGTGTACCTTTTTCTCTGCATTCTCGCCTGCATCTGTTCTTGTTTGTTTTATTAATGATGGTCATTTTTACTGAGGTTAGGTGGCATCTTAATGTGGTTTTGCTTTGCATTTCTCTGATGATTAGTGAGATTGAGCACTTTTTCATGTGTCTGTTGGCTGCCCATACATCTTCTTTTGAGAAGTGTCTATTCATGTGCTTTGCCCACTTTTGAATGGGGCTGTTTGTTTTTTTCCTTTTGGCATGTTTGAGTTCCTTGTAAATCCTACATGTTAGGCCTTAGATACACAATTGGCAAATATTTTTTCCCAGTTTGTGGGCTGTCTCCTTGCTCTCTTGATAGTTTCTTTTGCTTTGCAGAAGCTTTTCAGGTCGATGAGGTCCCATTTGTCTATCTTATCTCTTACGGCATGGGCACTTGGAGTTTTGATCAGAAATTGGTTGCCAGTTCTAATTTCCATAAGGTTGTCTCCTGGATTTTCTAAGATTCTTACAGTTTGAGGTTTTTCTGTTGAGGTCTTTGATCCATTTAGAATTAATTTTTGTGTATGGTGATAGGTAGGGGTCCTGTTTCAATCTTCTGCATGTGATCAGCCAGTTGTCCCAGCACCATTTACTGAATAGGTTCTCCTGTCCCCAGTGGTTGTTGTTAGAGGCTTTGTCAAAGATGAATTGATTGAGAAATTGAGATTTTGTTTCCAGAATCTCTGTCCTATTCCATTGGTCCATATACCTGTTCTTGTACTAATACCAGGCTGTTTTGATTATTATAGCTTTATAATAAAGATTAAAGACTGGAAGTGTGATACCTCCCACTTTTTTTTTCCCTGAAGATTGCTTTGGCTATTCGTGGTCATTTATGTTTCCGTGTGAATTTCCGTATTGTTTTTTCCAGGTCTGAGAAAAATTGTCTTGGTAATTTAATGGGTATTGCATTGAATCTGTAGATTGCCTTTGGAAGGATGGACATCTTAACAATGTTGATTCTTCCTATCTATGAGCATGGAATACTTTTCCATTTGTTTGTGTCTTCTTGGATTTCTTTGAGCAGTGTTTTGTAGTTCTCATTGTAAAGATCTTTCACTTCTCTGGTTAGGAAGATACCAAGGCATTTCATTTTTGGGGTGGCTATTGTGAATGGGGATTGTGTTTTTTATTTGGTTCTCTGCCTGCTTGTTGTTGGAATATAAGAATGTAACTGTCTTTTGCACATTTATTTTGCACTCCAAGACTTTGCCATAGTCCTTTATCAGTGCAAGCGGGTTTTGGACAAATTTTCTTGGGTTTTCAAGGTATAGGATCATATTGTCAGCAAAGAGGGATAACTAGCTTCCTCTTCTCCTATTTGGATATCCCTGATTTCCTTCTCTTGTCTAATTGCTCTAGATAGGACTTCCAACACAATGTTGAACAAGAGAAGTGAGAGTGGACAGCCTTGTCTTATTCTGGTTTTCAGGGGAAACGTTTCCAGTTTCTGTCCATTTAGTAGTATGCTACCTGTAGGTTTATCATAGATGGCACTTACTATTTTAAGGTATATTGCTTTCACACCTAGGTATTTGAGGACTTTTATCAAGAAGGCATGCTAGATTTTATCAAAAGATTTTTCTACATCTAATGATATAATCATGTGGTTCTTGTTTTCACATATGTGATGTATTTGATTACGTTTATGGTCCTGTGGATGTTGAGCCAGCCCTGCATCCTAGGGATGAAGCCTACACGGTCATGGTAGATGATTTTTGAGATGTGTTGTTGGATCTGTTTTTTTAGAATCTTGTTGAGGAATTTTGCTTTTATGTTTGTAAGGGATATTGGCCTGTAGTTCTCTTTTTTTGTTGGATCTCTACCCAGTTTGGGTATCAGTGTGATGTTAGCTTTGTAAAATAATTTGGGTAGAATTCCATCTTTTTAAATTATCTGGAATACTTTCAATAGGATTGGGATCAGCTCATCCTTGTACATTTTGTAGAATTCTGTTGGACCTGCTCAGCTCCAGGGCTTTTTTTGGTAGTTAGTTTTCTTATGACAGTCAATCTCCTGGGTTGTTATTGGTCTTTTTAGTGTTGCAGCATTTTCTTGTTTCAACCTTGTGAGGTTGTGTGATGTCAGAAAGTCCTCCGTTTCATTTAGGTTATCAAATTTTTTCCGTACAGGTGTGTATCGTAATCTCTGATAATCTTCTGTATTTCTTCAGGATAAGTTGTGATTTGATCTTTTGTATTTCTGATTGTGTTTATTTGGGTCTTTTGTCTCTTTTTCTTAAACAACAACCACTCTACTGGAGCCGGGCTCGGTGGCTCAGCCTGTAATCCCGCACCTTTGAGAGGCTGAGGTGAGTGGATTGCCTGAGCCTGCGGGTTTGAGACCTGCCTGGGCAGGCGAGACCTCATCTCTACAATAAATCAAAAAATAAAAAAATTAGCCGGGCGTGGTAGCATGCACCTGTAATTCCGGCTACTCGGAAGGCTGAGGCGGAAGGATCACCAGAGCCCAGCAGGTCGAGGCTGCGGTGGCCGGGAGCGGCCAGTGCACTCCAGTCTGGGCGACAAAGTGAGACTCCAACTCAAAAAAAAAAAAAAAAAAAAAAAAGAAAAGAAAAACAAAGAGACAGAGGGAATACTGAAAACAATTACTAATAAAAAACTCATTATGGACAAGGTATATTTATTTAGATTAGCAGCCAGTTTCCTTTCAGAAACCATTGAGCTCAAACAGCAGTGGGATGACATATTTCAAGTGGTGAAAGGATAAAACTTTCAACCAAAAATTTCATATCTGGAAAAACTATCCTGAGAACCTAGGTCTAGCTGGACTAAAATTTCCACATCCTTTCAGCATTCTGAAGGCTTTGGCATTTCTACTTAGTAAGAATTCCCAATCAGCTGTTCTCTGATGAGCTTCTTAGGGTATCACCCGGAGCATAGGTGCTTACGATTGCAGACTTTGAGGGGTTTCTTCTCTATAGCTTACTCCTTCAACACCCTGTTCCCAAATCCCAGCCACCTTGGGAACCCTGAGGTTTGATCTCTGTTTCCTTTGCTAGTGAGATTGACTCTCTCTGCTTGAGTCCCATTTCTCTGCATTGTAGTGAGGGAAAAAACTTCTAGGAAGAAAGCTGATGAGGATGTGGATCTAACTTTCAGGTATCTCCATTCTTTCAAAGATGATAATCATGGGTTGGATATTGTTTTATGGCTGCAACAACTACATTGTTTGTTTTCTGTAGCTTTTATACTTGTTGACAGCGGAAGGATGAATTTTCCATATAGGGAAACAGAAAATCTCTAATCCTTCAATAGTCATTTGCATTTGAAATTCTGCATAGGGTAATTTGACACCTCACATTAAAAATTAATATTTTATATTTGTTGCTAGTTGCAACCTCAATTCCAGCTTTAACAGCCTTAGACACACAGATAGGCAGATTGCTTTATTCTAATATATATTAGTATATATGCCCTTTGAAGTTAAAGCATTTTCACCTTGATGTAGAAATGGCTTATACTATTATGTCTCATTTTAAAAATGTTTTCTTTTTTTTTTTTTTTTGAGTTGGAGTCTCACTCTATTCCCCAGACTGGAGTGCAGTGGCCGTTCCCGGCCACTGCAGCCTCAACCTGCTGGGCTCTGGCGATCTTTCCGTCTCAGCCTTCCAAGTAGCTGGAGCTACAGGCGCGCACTACCACGCCCAGCTAATTTTTTGATTTATTGTAGAGATGAGGTCTTGCCAAGTTGCCCAGGCAGGCAATCCACTCACCTCGGCCTCCCAAAGCACGGGATTAGAGGCTGAGCCACTGAGCCCAGCCTAAAAATGTTTTCTTCGTGGAACGAACCATGCTGCCCATCAAAAGAGGACTGGATAAAAAAAATGTGGTACATATACACAATGGAATATTATGCAGTCATAAAGAACAAAATCATGAACTTCACAGCAACCTGGATGGACTTAAGAGTCTATAATACTGAATGATCTTTCACAGATACAAAGAACTGAGTATCACATGTTCTCAATCATAAGTGGACCTTGAACAACCACTGCAATTCTATAAGAAAAGGATTGACTGTAGTGGGAAGCTGAGAGGGTGGGAGGGGAGGCAGGATTGACAGTAGTGGAAATCTGCCTGGGGAAGGGGGACACACCTCATCAACAAGAGTATCTGCATAGTGAACATTTGTATACCTAACCCTGAAATGTACGCTGCAATTTTAAAATAGAAGTATTTTAAAAGTTAAAAAATGTTTTCTTACCCAAATATTTTAAAGCAATTCTCCTAATTTTTATAGCAATTTTACTTTTTCATATTTGTCTTTATTATTCATATAATTTATTTCTTTTTATATCTATATAGAAAATATTTAATCATGGTGGGTTTGGTATAATATTCATAATAGAAAAGAACTTAGGAAATGATGAATCAAAAAACAGGGTAGAAATCTCCATGGATAATAGCAGGTGAACAAGAAAAGAAAATAATAATAAGCAAATGAATGTGGTTGTTTCTGATCATCACACTCCAGTTGCCTCTGACTTCTGACTGTCTGGGTTCCCTGCACCTTCAATGACATCAGGATATTACGAGTGTCCTGCAAACCACAGCTCCTTAGAACTTTTCAAGGATGCAGTTGCTCTCCTCAAGCTCAATATTTCTTAAATCTGCAGAAAGAGTATTTTATGGTTTCTCATGTGGGAGAAAGAAATGATAACCAGATTGCTCATGCACAGCATATATATTTCCACATGGTTGTCTTCATGACTTTTTGACTCCTTTCTACACATTACAGCAGAATTTGTGACATCTAACCCTGTATAGCTGGACTGTCACTAAGTCAAAATCCAAACCGTCAAACTTCAGAACCACTCCTTTTTGCTCAAGATATCCCAAATGAGTCCAGAATCTCTGATGGTCACACCCATGTCAATACATTCAGCCTGATCTCTAAATGTGTTTCCCTCTTCCCAGAGGCCTTTCTCACATATATTCCCCATTCCTTTACTAATGAAATTAGGTAAAATTTTGCAGTTATTGCTCTCTGTAAACCTCCAGGCTTTGATTTTATTGTTTGCTCTCTGACTTTTACTTGGATCTGCTCTAGTTACAAATCTTAAGGCAAACGGAGGGACAGTCAGGGAGGGGCAGAAACAAAAGTCTTCTGTTTTTGGGTTCACTGCCTCAGGCCAGTCATTATTATTTTTTTCTTTTTTAACTTACCTGTATTTGTTACAACCTCTTTAAGCAGAATGTGACTTGGGCACTACATTTCCATTCACAAGCCTAACAAAATTCTTTTCTGAATGGTTTTACAACACACCTTGGTAGGCTTATAATTTTTTCTAGACAATACTTTTCTTTGGAAGATAAGTCCTGGAGAGAGTTTCTCCCATCAAATTGCTTCAGTCTAACATACTTACTTCTAGAGGACTAGCACATGCAGAATTGGTATCTACAGGGATGAAAATTTAAAGTCAATCCTAGAAGATGAAACTCAAGTAATTTAAACAAACAGTTTTCTTCTAAGGGTCAGTTATATATTATGTTTTTCAAGAAAGGTTCTTGTCCTATTGCCCAGGCTGGAGTTCAGTGGTTGGATCATAGCTCACTGCAGCCTCAACTTCTTGGTCTCAAGTCAGCCTCCTGCCTCAGCCTCCTGAGTAGCTGGGACAACAAGCGTGTGCCATCACACTCATCTAATTAAAATTTTTTTTTTGTGAAGATGGAGTCTTGCTATGTTTCCCAAGTGAATTTAGAATCCCTGGCCTCAAGCAATTCTCTTGCTTCAGCCTCTCAAAGTGCTGGGATTACAGAAGTGAGCTACCACACCCGGCTCAGGTCACTTCTCTACAGGACTGACTATGATAGCAGGACACTTTTATCACATGGTTAATAGAGGTTCTTTTGCTGTTTAAATAGGCCCTGTAGTTCCAGAGATCCCCCAAATCTGCATTCCAATGTAAAGGACTCCATTCTTTTTTAATCAATGTGATACATTTTTACTAATAGTCCTGGAAAGACCACGAAATCAGGATATACTGCAAATTTTTGACAAACAGGATCAGAGGGTGAATTTAATTTTTAGTTGCATCAACCCTGCTGATAATAAAAAATAATGCATTATTTTTAGAAAGTCAGAAACACTTTGGTTCTCAGTATGCCCCTTGAGTCAAGAATTTAAACCTAAAGGCCAATACCTTAAGAAATAAGATAGACAAGTGGGACTCATCAAATTAATGAGCTTCTGCAAGGCAAAAGAAACCATCAAGAGAGCAGGGAGGCAATCCACAGAGTGGGAAAAAATATTTGTCAACTGTATATCTGACAAAGGCCTAACATCTAGGATCTACACGGAACTCAAACGCGCCAAAAGGAAAAAAACAAACAGTCCCTTTAAAAAGTGGGCAAAAAGCCAGGCTCAGTGGCTCAGCCTGTAATCCCGCGCCTTTGGGAGGCTGAGGTGAGTGGATTGCCTGAGCCTGCAGGTTCGAGACCCACCTGGGCAGCGAGACCTCATCTCTACAATAAATCAAAAAATCAACCGGGCATGGTAGTGCATGCCTGTAATTCCGGCTACTTGGAAGGCTGAGGCGGAAGGATTGCTGGAGCCCACCAGGTCAAGGCTGCAGTGGCCGGGAGCGGCCACTGCACTACGGTCTGGGTGACAGAGTGAGACTCCAACTCAAAAAAAAAAAGTGGGCAAAAGACATGAATAGACACTTCTCAAAAGAAGATATATGGGCAGCCAACAGACACATGAAAAAGTGCTCAGCCTCACTCATCATCAGATAAATGCAAATCTAAACCACATTGAGATACCACCTAACCTCTGTAAGAATGGCCATTATTAATAAAACAAACAACAAAGATGCTGGCTAGGATGTGGAGAAAAAGGAACGCTTCTACACTGCTGGTGGGAATGCAGACTAGTGCAACCTCTTTGGAAGACAGTGTGGCGATTTCTGAAAGAACTAGAAATTGACCTTCCATATGACCCAGCAATTCTCCTATTGGGAATATACCCAGTAGAACTCAAATCATTCTATGACAAAGATACCTGCACACGTATGTTTGTTGCAGCTTTATTCACAATAGCAAAAACATGGAACCAACTGTGTTGCCCATTGAAGCTGGACTGAATTAAAAAATGTGGTATATATACACAATGGAATATTATGCAGCCATGAAGAAGGACAAATATTTGGACTTTACAGCAACTTGGATGGATTTGGAGTTGATCATACTCAGTGACTTATCACAGAAACAAAGAACTGAGTTCCATATATTCTCACTCATAAATGGACCTTGAACAATTATAGTAGTGGAAAACAGTTGGGGGTGGGGGTGGGATGGGCAGTTGAGGGAAACTGCTAGGGGAGGGAGGTGCATGCCTCATCAACAAGGGTACCTGCATGATTAATGTTTATATACCTAACCCTGAATTGTACCCCACATCTCTATAATAAATAAATAAATAAATAATAAAAAAGAAAGTCAAAAGCACAGTTACAAGTAGTCAAACTACATAGTTAGTAGACTTGCAATCTTTCCCTTTCTTCATTAAAGTTTATAGCATGAGTTGCTCAGTCCATTAGGCATTCCATTTGAAACCAATAGTGATTTGAAAATTTGTCCCCTGAAAAATTATGTTGATCATCCTCAGTACAGAGTCAGGGTTGCTAAGTGAATGAACATGTCAGTACAATGATTGAGAAAAGCAAATTGACAATGTATATGAAAAAACTTAAGCATGCATAAAGTATTTGGCTTAATGTTTATTATATGGTTACTCTATAATTTTTTTAAAATTCCAAACATTGAAGAATCTTTATGTGCAAAGATGCTTGTCAAAATATTTTTTAATTTTCTTATTTCAGTAGCTTTTGGGGGGCATCAATTTTTGTTCTGGGCTTTAAGTATACCCACCACTCCTTGCCAAAATATTATTTACAAAACAAGATGGAAGCAGACGGATCCAAAAGAAGTTTGGCTACATCTCCTGGTTTGAACTGGGATGCAGTTTGCAAAAGTGTGTAAACTTTATGCAGAATTTATAACATGAAAAACTTCTTGTATCATAAGACATTAAAAAAAGCAACATTCAAGATCACTCATAACATATGAATGCAATTTTGTAAAATGAAATGTATACATAGAAAACAACAGAATGAAAATCAGCACCACAGCACAGGACAGCTCCAGGGATCTCCATTCCCCCCAGCAGTCTAGGAAGATTAAAGAGTATATTAGCAATAATTTTTTTAGGGAAGGGCTAGGTAATATTTTTGTCTTTTTTCTGTGCATCTTACAATCTTCTGTAATTAAATAAGTTTTTATTTTTTCCAATATAATAATACAATTTTTAACATTCAAAATAAAACATTTGAGTAAAATAACAATGAAAAGTGACTGGGCATGGTGTTGTCAACCTGTGGTCCTAACTTTTCAGGAGGCTGAGGTGGGAGGATCACTTGAGCCCAGGAGTTTAACCTGTAGTTCCCTATGATCATGCCTGTGAATACCCACTGCACTCCTGCTTGGGTTACACAGTGAGACCCAGTCTGTCAGATGACGATGATAATGATGATGATAATGAAAAGAAGTTCAGATATTCTTGCTAGTTCAGCCTAAAAAAACCTCATTTGAAATCCACAGTGCAGAAATACCTACTGGTAGCTCCACAATGAATTCTTCCTCCATAATCCATAATTCATCCTTTGATTATAGAGTTCAGCTAGGCAATGACATCAACAATAAGATGAACGAGTAAGGGAGATTCTTCCCTTTCACAGTTGAAAATCTTAATTCCTGAGAAATTGAAGTCTTGGTCTAGGTTCACTGAAAGTGTTGACTTTGAGAATTACGGGACACTCAGCCTCCTGCAGACCCATCTGGTCATAAGCCACACCAGTGAAGGTTCCACAACAGCAGGAATAGCACCTGAGATCCTGGAACGTTCACACTCGTGGATGGTCCACATCCAGTGGAATGCAGTTGAAGGGTGGACCAAGGTAAGAGTCCAGTTCCTTCCTTCAGTTGGGGGTAGCACATGGGTGAGTCATTCAGCTACCTGTGAGGTATATGGTGTTCCTTGAGTTATCTTTAGTTCCTTTGCTAAAAACTCCACCCTGCACATACAAAACTATACAGGGAGACCCCCAAAAGCAAAATTATTTTTTTGGAGGGTGGGTCCCTTGTAGTATAGGCTTCCCCCACTAGGTAAGCATTCTAGGAGCACATCAGTTTTTATCTGAAAGTTTTGAGAAGGTTGCATCATGATTTGTGGAAGAAATGTTCTGAGTGCAAACAGGTGACTGGTTCTTCCACCATAACAATGCACCTGCCCACACTGTGCTGAGTGTTCAGCAGTTATTGACACACACACACACACACACACACACACACACACACACACACACACACACGACATGACCCCTGTGCCCCACCCTCTCTATTCACCTGATCTCTCCCAGAGCCACTTTTTTTTTGGTTCTCTGGTTGAAATGAGTCCTCAAAGGGAAGCGTTTTGCCAATGTGGTAAAGGTGAAACAAAAAATGACAGAAGTACTAAAAGGCATAAAAATAGATGAATTCAAAATTGTCTTGAGCAGTGGAAAAAGTACCTCAATAGGTGTAGAAGTCTGACAACTAAGTTCGTGAACTAATCCCAGAAACCGTGATACATACCTCATTGCTGAATATCACTGTAGTCACCTTCAAAGTACTCCTCTTGGGAAGCTATGCACCGATGCCTTGCCTAGTGCAACTGTCAAAGCAATTTTGGAACTCTTTTTCTGGAATGATCATTGGAGCTGTTGTTGTATTACCCTTAATGTTCTGAGGACATCAAAATGTCTTCCTTTCAATATTTCCTTTATCTTTGGGTTAAAAAAAGTCATTGGGAGGCAGATCAGGTGAGTAGGGAGGTGTTCCAATACAGTTACTTGTTTACTGGCTACAAACTCCCTCACAGACAGTGCTGCGTGAGCTGGTGCATTGTCATGATGCAAGAGCCATGAATTCTTGGCGAAAAGTTCAGGTTGTTTTGTCTAATTGCTTCACACAACCTTTTCAGCACTTCCAAATAGTAAACTTGGTTAACTGTTTGTCCACTTGATACAAATTTATAATGAAGAGTCCCTCTGATATCAAAAAAGTTTAGCAACATTGTTTTAACCCTTGATTTGAACTGCTGGAACATTTTTGGTTGTGGAGAATTGGCTGAATTCCACTGTACACTTTGATGGTTTGTTTCAGGGTTGACTAGGTTCACCCATGTTCAATTACCAGTGATAACATGGCCCAAAACATCATCTTGTCTCGCCAAAAGATATTGGCAAATTTTGACTCTCGTTTGCTTTTGTTCATTGGTGAGCTCCTGCAGAACCATTTTTGCACATACATTTCTCATGCCAAGATTTTTCAGTTAGGATTTTCCTGTTTCTCTATCAATGTTTATTTTGTCTGGTATTCTTTTCACAGTCATCCAACAATTTTGATGCACAATTCAATAAATTTTTGCAATGTTTTCATCAGTTCTGCTTGTAGTTGGGCATCCTGATCTCTCTTCATCAGTGACACTTTCTCTCCCCTCAGAAAAAATGTTTAATCTGTTTGTACGCTGCCATTTTCTTCATGGTATTATCTCCAAAAACTTGAATTAAAATATTCCTGATTTCACTTCCATTCTTGCCAAATTTAACAAGAAATTTAAAGTTCGTTTGTTGTGCTAATGCAAGCTCCAACATTCTCGCAACAGCACACGAAAATATGCAAAGACAATAATGAACGCCACTCAGCAAGACATTACTACATGTTGACATGAATACAGCAGTGAGACACTGATATACCAAGGTTATGAAAGTTTACTGAGTTTTTTGTACAGTGCTGCCAATGTAATTGCACAGTGGCAAGTTTGCTAACTTAATTGTCAGGCCTCGTATTGCATCAGAGAGTACTTTGAAGGTGACTGAAGCTTAAACATGTAAGAATCAACACGTACATTTCAAATAAGTAAATTCCATTGGGAGGGTCTTCCTTGTATATAAGCAAGATTTTTTTAGAAATGCAAACATGACTTTCCTAACACTAAGGCCAAACACTGTCCCAGTGAATCATCCTAGTTGGTTAACCTCCTAACTCTTACTGAGATTTGCCCCAGAGTTGCATCTGAGCATTTAAACCCAAGACAGAAAGTCATTCTGGGGTTTGGACCTGGTTGATCTGGGACTATGCTCTGAAGAAAGGCTTACTACCTGAAGAAGAGCAAGTGTGAGCTCTGAGTTAAGAGATAAAGTCCTGAGGGGAGAAGACAGATGGGAAGATTCCCAAGCAAACTCAGGAATTTACCATAGAAAGGATTTGGGAATATATTACCCAACCTCTTTTGTTATTGTGATAAAACACAGGTAAATACAAAATTTGCCGTGTAACCATTTTAAGTGTAAAGTGCAGTGACATTTAGTAGATTCACAATGTTATGCAACTGGCCTGGTGAGGTGAGGTGGCTTATGCCTGTAATCCCAGCATTTTGGGAGGCCAAGGCAGGAGAATTTCTTGAGCCCCAAATTTTGAGACCAGCCTAGACAACACAGTGAGACCTTATCTCTACAAAAAAACATAGCCAGATGTGGTGGTGTGCACCTGCAGTCTCAGCTACTTGGGAGGCTGAGATGGGTGGATTGCTTGAGTCCCGGAGGTCGTAGTTGCAGTGAGCTGTGATTGTCTCACTGCTCTCCAGCTTGGGTGACAGAGTGAGACTCAAAAATAAAATTAAAAAACGAACAAACAAACAAACAAAAACAACGCGATTTAACTATTTTCACTATCTAGTACCAGAGCATTTTTGTCACTCCAGAAGGAAACCTGTACCCAATAAATGGTCACCTTCCATTATCTCTGCCACCAGACCCTGGCACCACTAATCTGCTTTCTGTCTCTATGGATTTGCCTTTCATGAATATTTCATGAAAATAAAATCATACAGGGCCAGGCGCAGTGGCTCAAACCTGTGATTTCAGCACTTTGGGAGGTGGAGGTGAGAGGATGACCTGAGCCCAGCAGTTTGAGGTGAGAGGATGACCTTTGCCCGCCCGGACAACTTGGTGAGACCTCGTCTGTACAATAAATTAAAAAATAAGCTGGGCGTGCTAGTGCCCATCTGTAGTTCCAGCTACTTGGAAGGCTGAGGTGGAAGGATCACCTGAGCCCAGCAGGTCGAGACTGTGGTGGCCATGAGCGTGCCAGTGCACTCAGCCTAGGTGACACAGTGAGACTCCGACTCACAAAAAAAAAAAAAAAAAAAAAAAAAGAAAGAAACCATACAATACCTGGTCTTTTGCAACTGGCTTCTTTCACTTTGTTTTCAAGAGTCATCCATTTTGTAGCATGCATCAGTCCTTTATTCCTTTTATGGTTAAATAATACTCCATTGTAGGAGTATGCTATATTTTGTTTATCTGTTCATCAGTTCATGGGTATTTTCTTTTAAATCAAATAGAAAAAAAAAGAGGAGTTATATCTTTTGACAAAAGAGGAGTTTCAAACAAGAAAAATACTTACTTTTGTGTTTACCTATAAAGTCGCCTTTAGCAGTACACTTTATTGCTTCATATGGCTTCAAGACGCTGTGGTTTTTTATTTAAGCCTGGAAGACTGTTTAGCATTACTTGTAGGAAAGGTCTACTAGTCACAGACTCTTAGTTTTTTTCTTCCCTGTGAATGTCTTAATTACTCCATTATTTCTGAAGGAGAGCTGTGTCAGATATAAAATTATTATTATTATTATTATTATTTATTTTTGAGTTGGAGTCTCACTCTGTCACCCAGACTGGAGTGCAGTGGCCGCTCCCGGTCACCACAGCCTCGACCTGCTGGGCTCAGGCGATCCTTCCGCCTCAGCCTTCCGAGTAGCTGGAACTACAGGTGCGCGCTACCACACCCGGCTCATTTTGATTTATTGTAGAGATGAGGTCTCGCCAAGTTGCCCAGGCGGGTCTCGAATCCGCGGGCTCAGGCAATCCACTCACCTCAGCCTCCCAAAGGCAAGGGATTACAGGCTGAGCCACCGAGCCTGGCATAAAATTATTAGTTGACAATTTTTTCTTCCTCAATTTTAACTTTTTTATCCCAATGTCTTCTGAACTTCACTGTTTCCAAAAAAAATGTGGCTGTTAGTCTTATTGAGGATCCCTTGTACCTCAGTCCTTCCTCTCTTATTGCTTTCAGGATGCTCTATTTGTCTTTGGTTTTTGACGGTTTGATTATAATCTCTCAGTGTGAATTTTTTGAATTTTCACAGCTTAAAATTTTTTATTCTTGTTGGACGAATAGATTCATGTTTTTCATCAAATTTGGGAGGTTTGGGGCTACGATTTCCTCAGATACTTTTTCTTCTTCTTTCTCTTTCTCCTCTCTACTGTGGACTCCCAAAATGCATATGGTTGATGTTACTTCACAGATCTCTTAGGCTGTGTTCATTTTTCTTCATACTTAGTTCTTTTGGCTCCTCAAACAAAATCATTTCAATTGTCCGGCTTCATGTTTGCTGATTCCTTATTCTTTTAAAAATTTTTTTATGTTTTTGAATTGGAGTCTCACTTTATTGCCTGTGTTGGAGAGCAGTGGCATGCTCACGGACACTGCAGCCTCGACCTGCTGGGCTCAGTCGATCCTTCTGCCTCAGCCTTTCAAGTAGCTGGAACTACAGGTATGTGCCACCACGCATGGCTAATTTTTTTTGTAATTTATTGTAGGGATGAGGTCTTGCCAAGTTGCCCAGGCTGGTCTTGAACCTATGAGCTCAGGTAATCCTCGCACCTAGGCCTCCCAAAGTGCTGAGATTATAGGTGTAAGCCACTGCACACCTATACTGAAATCTGCCTCTGAACCACTCTAGTAAAATTTGTATTTTAGTTATTGCATTTGTCAGCTCCAGAATTTCTATTTTTTTCCTTTAAAAAATTTCCACCTCTTTATTGATGCTCTCTATTGTTGAAATACAGTCCCTCTGATTTCCTTTAGGTTTTTGTTCATGGTTTCTTTTAGGCCTTTGGGCATATTTAATGCAATAGATTTAAAATATTTGTCTAATAAGTAAGTCCAGTTTCTGGACTTCCTCAGAAACAGTTTCTGTCAAATTCTTTCCCCCCTGCCCATGAATGGGTCTTACTTTCTCATTTAATTATCTACTTCATAATTTTTGTTGAAAACAAAACTCTGAAAAATCATACTCTCTAAACTATTTTTACGCAGTCTGCATTTTTTATTGTGCGTGGTCACTGAAGTTTCTGTTCTTTTAGCTTAGTACGTATCTAGTGGTTTGATAGAGATTTCCTTAAATATCTGAGGTAACAAGCAAAAAGAAAAAACTTCCCATCTTTTCATCTGGACTCTGTGTATGTACAGACATGTTTTCAGCAGTCAGTTGGGCAGGTTACAACCCTGCCTTCGCTTTCACTTGTAGATTTTGAAGGTCAACTGGAAGTGAGAACATGGGGCCTTTTCAGGTGTCTTGTGAGCACTGATGATAGATGAGGCTATGTAGAGTCCCAGGATTATGGAAGCTTTTCAAAGCCCTTATTCTCCAAAACATCTCACTCCCCAGATTTTCCTTGCAGGCATTTATGCATGTCTATTACTGTCCCCAACTGATTTTTTCCCCATGTGGCAGTTGCTGGTTCATTGGTATTGAAATGTTTTTTTTTATCAAGTGCCCTCTGCTTTGACTGCATGTCTGCCCCTGACAGTTCTGAGTAGGGAAAATAAATGCACCCATTTCTGTTCTTCCTTCAGGGAATCAGCCAACAGAACAAAACAGACAACCACAATTTTTGGGAGTAAGGTTTACTTGGCTCCCTGTGATACCAGGAACCCACAGACCTTGTTGTCTTCAAGACCACTGCTGACCTGTAGAGGGAAAAGGGGTCAAGTTTAAGTTATGATGCTATAAAGCTCTGTTACTCACTTCCAGTTAAGTTTTCTATATTCACTTGGTAGTTATAAACCTTTGATGGTTTTCTAGCATTTCAATACAGTTGATTGTTTATCAACCCAGTCAGAATATCTGCTAGTACAGTTTGTCAATCTGTGCTTTAATAGCTCTCCTCATGATTTTTTTTGGGTGTGTTGATGTTTCAAAAGCAAATAGTCTCTGTGGAGGGGTGGCCCTTGGAGTCCCCGTAAGCCACCATGTTCTCTGATGTCGCTCCCTTCAGCTACTTATGAGTAGTGCTTATGCATCACAATTCCTGATCTGCTAAGTACTTCCAGGAAAGTTATCCATCGGATAAACATGTACCCACTGCTTTCTTTCTCCCATTTCTATTTTTATTATTTGTTTTATGACCTTGTAAATATTTTTAGAGTAGGTATTTTGAGATAAAGCAACAGTTTTATTGATATGACAGCATCTATGTTTTACTCTTGTATTCACCCATCGTGCATAGCAAAAAGAAATTCATGAGGTTGGGTAACTTATAAGGGAAAAGAGTTTATTTGGCTCACAGTTCTGCATGGTGCTGGCATTTACCCAACTTCTGGTAAGGCCTCAGGAAGCTAAAACTCATGGCGGAAGTCTAGGGGAGTCAGGAGGGAGGCAGACATGTCACATAGCCAACTACCAACTTATAAGAACCACAGATAATAGAGATGCATATTAAACCACACCTTTGAGTGCATTTAGCAAAAAATGAAAACTACTGGAAATTCAACTGGGCAATATACATTTCAAGGAGGAACCTACAGCAAAACAGGGGACAAACATATCTTATATGTAAAACTAAACTATAATTTTTGATGAAAATATAAAATAGAACAAAGAAATGATAAATCATAAATGTCAGGATGTGTTTTTATTGAGGGGAGGGACAAGTTTATCACTGAGATGGGGCAAAAGATGAGGCTTTTGAGTGGGGTGAGAGTTCTATCTCTCTGGTGGTTAACGGGTGTTTACCTTTTACTAAAGGACATCGTTTTTATTTTTTTATTTAAAAATTTTTTTTTTGAGTTGGAGTCTCACTCTGTCACCCAGACTGGAGTGCAGTGGCCACTCCTGGCCACTGCAGCCTCGACCTGCTGGGCTCCGGTGATCCTTCCGCCTCAGCCTTCCGAGTAGCTGGAATTACAGGCGTGCGCTACCATGCCTGGCTGATTTTTTGATTTATTGCAGAGATGAGGTCTCACTGCCCAGGCGGGTCTCGAACTCGCGGGCTCAGGCAATCCACTCACCTCAGCCTCCCAAAGGCGTGGGATTACAGGCTGAGCCACCGAGCCTGTAATCCCGCGGGATTACAGGCTTAGCCACCGGCTAAGGACATCATTTTTAGACAGCTTTTCTTTTTGGTACTTGAGTTTTATTTTATGACAAAAAAGCTAATGAAAACCAAAAAAGTCATGGATTGTGGTTACTGTTTTGCACAAAGCTTCTTCCTCCCTTGTCTCCAGGCACCGAGTGCCCAGAGGAACTGGTAGACCCAGTGCTCCTGGGAAGGGCCACCTCACTTCTGAGTGTGCATCCAGCTCATACAGCAGGAGGCAATGTCTGGAGTCTATTTCTTGACACCTGGAGGAACATAAGCGGACACAGCTGAGGGGATGCCTTCTCCCAGTCTGCAGGCGCTTGGCTGTCAGCGTGGAGGGAGCAGATCTCCACCTCTACCAGCCCTGTCTCAGCCTCCCTGCATGGGTAGTGAGACTTGGCCTTCTTCCTGAACATGGTGACAGGGATCTCTCAAGAGGTGAGATGACATCATTACTCTCCCAACATAGTATAACTTCGTGCCTTTTCTGCTTTACAGGAAAGTTGACTCAGGCTGGTGTTTAGTGAAGAAATCCCAGGCGCATAGAAGGACAGCTGGATCTCAGGGCTGTGCTTGATCTGGGACAAGAAGAGCACAGACCACCAGATCATAGCACCGCACTGCTCTTGCATCCAGAGAATGATTGTCTGGGTTGAGTTTCAGGGTGAGGAGAAGGATGTTATTGCTTATCCTGGAGGTTTCAAGTAAAACCCTCCTGCCCAGCTCCTCTGGTTCTTCCTGGATCCTCAGCTATAACAAGGAATATCTCCTTCTTTCCACCCTTGGAAGGGCTTTTTGTCAGAGAAAAGTGGATGTAGTTTCTATGTTCACTATAACCTGGTTTATTGTGCTACTGGTAAAATGAAATCAAAACACATGTTTAATAAATAATAAAATAACACATAATGTTCAAATGATGATAATGTATGATGCCATCTAAGTATCCTCCTCCTAGTGTGGGCACAGTTGCAGAAATGCCTTGTCTCTTGGTTAGGACACTAGGCAGAGGGAAATGGGAAGGAACCATAGTCACTGAAGGAAGGGCCCACATGGAGGAGGTCCAGTGGGGAGGGCCTGCTGTCCCAGGGCTACCATATTTAGGGGTGACTCCCCTTTTTGGGCAAGACTGTTCTTGATTCTTTTTGTATTCATAGTAGTTTTGAAATTGCAGAATGCTGAGATCCAATACTGGTCATTTATAGTGTCTCTTTCTTTACCATTAAATGCTGTCCCAAATATTGCCTCCTTTTCGTGGAGAGAAATAAAAGAATAGTGGACACTGAAACATGGAAACATACTTTAAACATGTGTGCCCAGAAGAAGCTACTAAAAGATTGATTTCACCAAAATGAGAGAGGATACACACATACACACACACACACACCCCACCACCACCAAAAAAAAGAAAGACTACATACTCATGTTTGTAGCAGCGTTACTCACAATAGCCAAGATATTGAAGCAACTATAATGGCTGATAGATGAATAGATTATTATGGTATATGAAGACAATGGGATATCATTTAACCCTAAAAAAGGAAATTCTTCATTGTAGCACTATTCTCAACAGCAAAAACATGGATCCAGCTCAGATGCCCATTGAAAGTGAAATGGATAAGGAAAATGTGGTACAGATACACAATAGAATATGGCATAGGTATAAAGAAGAACAAAATCATGTACTTTGCAGCTACATGGATGCAGCTGGATACTATCAGTCTAAGCGAACTATCACAGAAACAAAAAACTGAACGCTGTATGTTCTCACTCACAAGCAGGACTGAAACATTGGGCACTTGAGCACAAAGGTGGGAAAAACTGATGCCGGGCACTGCTAATGGAGAGGAGGGCAGAGAAGGAAGGAAGGATAAGATAAGGGGCACAGAACCACCCATTGTGTACTATGTCCACTACCAGGGGGAAGAAGTGTTCACTAGAAGCCCAATCCTCATCTGCATGCACTTTGCTCATGTAGCAAATCCTCATATGCACCCCACAACTCTAAAATAAAAAAGTCCTTTCATATGCTACAATATAGATGAGCTTGGAGGACATTTCTGAGTGAAATGAGTAAAACACAGAAAACTCCAAATACCACATAATTCCATTTACGTGAGGTTCTAAGGCAGACAGATTCTAAGAATCTGAAAATAGGATGGTGGTTGCCAGAAGCTGTGGGGGGTAGTGAGGAAATTTTGGTCAATGAGCATAGAGTTTCAGCTTTGCAAGTTGAAAAGTTCTAGATGTCTGTTGTCAAGAATGTGCTTATAGTTAACACTGTAGTGCTGTATAATTGGAAATGGTTAAGATAGTAAATCTTGTGTGATGTGTTTTTGCCACAATGAAAACATAAGTAGGCATGCTACTCACTTAGGAAGGAGGCACATCAATGAACTAAAAATGCAATATAGAAAAAGAGTTACAGAAAACTGGAGACTCAAAACAGGAGAGAGACAAAGAGAAATCCTGGTTACTCCAGCTGTCATCCTTGGACCAGCAGAATCAACATCTCCTGAAACTAGACAGAAAAGCTCAGCCTTGACATCTTGAATCCCTCTGCATTTGGTTAGAATTCCTGGTGGCTCCACTGCATGTCTAAGCATTGCCCCACGTGGTGGTGGATGGAGATCCTGGGGGTGGTGGCCCTGCTCCACATGTTGTAGTCTCTAGTCAAGACAGGAGTATGCAGGGTGGACCAGAGGGGATATTTCCAAAAAGGTGAAATTCATAGATACCCAAAGTTTCTAACCTCTTGCAAGAGTCACACAGATAGCAGAAATATCAAACAAAGCAAAGGCAAAACAAAACAGACAAAAATCAAGGCAAATGTTAACTCCAGGAAGAGCAAATGTTGTACAGAAAGTAAATAGAAGTAAAGCTGAAATATAAGAGATTTGGTCATAGAAAAGGAAACAAGGAATGACTGAACTAAACATAATTACTATATAAATACATTGGAACTCAAAACACTAAAAATCAAGAAAGGTTTTGTGTATGTGTATGTGTGAGTGTGTGTGTGTGTGAGTGTGTGTGTGTGTGTGTGTGTGAGTGTGTGTGTGTGTGTGTGTGTGTGTGTATACCATAAAGGAATGGGAAGAGTGAAAGAGAACAATTACTACTATCTATAGCATCAGCCATTGTGCGATGCCACAGACAATGGGCAACAGACAATGGCTACAACTGAAAAATCAAGCAGTATAGTTTTAAAAAATGGTATTTAAAGGTATGGAAGAAGTCAAAAGACACCACTTAAAAGGTTGAAAGCCTTAGGCTGGGCACAGTGGTTCACACCTATAATCTTAACACTTTGGGAGGCCAAGGCAGGAGGATCACTTTAGGCCCCAGGCCAGGAGTTGGAGACCAGGTTGGGCAGCACAGCAGGGTGTAGTGGTGCCCACTTGTAGTCCCAGCTACTCAGGCAGCTGAGCCTAGGAGTTCGGGCTGCAGTGAGCCATACCTTGGTCACTGCACTCCAGCCTGAGCAACAGAGTGAGGCCCTGTTTCTAAAAAAACAGAAAAGGAAAAAAAAAAAAAAAAAAGAACTGGTTTCCTCTAGGAAGGCAGAAATTGAGAAGAGGCAGAAAGAAGATCATTCTCACATTTTTGAGAAATCCTATGTGACTATTTGACCCTTTCAATTCTGGACAATTATAATTTTGATGAAAAGAAACATATAAACTTCCATGATGAAATTGTATGCCTAATGACAATTGAATTCAACACATGATGTTTGAGGGTTAGCTAAAATATAAGAATATTTAGCCACAAAGCAGGCATGCATAAATGTTTAAATGACATTAACACTGAATAAAAACAGGAAATAATATGTCAATAAAGACTTCTTTGGACAGTGTATAAATGAATTCCCTACCATAGCTTTCTAACCGGTCACCCTGTAAACCCAGAAGGAGGTATGGGGAAGGGGACTCATCCTTCTCCTGCTTTCAGGCAGGTCCTGTATCCACTATCACTCCTGCTGCTCAGAGGACTTCCATCCCTGCCCTGAGTCTATTTGACAGGTGCCTCCTAATGTTCTCTGCCACCACTGCCTTACTTGGGTGGGCCTGAGTCTTCCTTGACCAAGAACAGCACCACTTATCTGTGAGTCCCCAAACCAGAAGTCAGGAAGGGCCAAGCAAAAGGGTGGAAAACAACGTACCTCCCAACCTCCCTTCCCCAATTAGTCTGAATTGATGGCGGGAGATGTTGATGCTTGCATTATCCATCCACATTTTATGTTCATTTATTCCAAAACAATTCAGTCCACATCTCCCCAGAAGCAGACTGATCTCTATTCTCCAAAATCAAGAAATTCCTGAGTACTCTCAGCCCTCTCCCCTTCTGTGTCATCACACGAGGGCCCCAACTTTTCAGGGCAAGTGCTCCTCACAGGGTCAGGCCTGAACACTGGTCCCACAAGTCCCCCTCCATGCTATTCCATCACTTTTTGTGCTGCTGTAAACCTGTCAGTTATGGAAGCCAGTGGGGAGTAGTGGGGAGGGGGAGGGAGGGTAGAGGATTTTCTGCTGTGTCAAAGCATTGGGACAGACCTCCCTTTTCACCCCTGAACCTCACATTCTATGCCTTCCCAGATGCATGGAAAAAAACCCGCAGACCAGAAACATCTATTTAAAGAGTGAACATCTATAGTATAAATTACACAGACATAGCAGACATGCAGTAATGCACCAGAGTGTGACAGGAGTGAAACTCAAGGTGCCAGAAAAGCTGGTTCTGGGCTCCCAAGGAAAAACTGTCACAAGAAAACTCATGCACAAAGCTCACCTATAATAATACAATTATTGCACACGAATATAGTAAAATTAAAAAATGATAACAAAACAGCAAAAATGATACCAACTAATATGGCACAGCTGTACCACCTCATACATAGTAGCACCTTCAATCCACCAACCACAACAAGAGGTAAATGCTATTACTTTCCCCATTTTATAGATGAGGAAATAGGGCACCAAGAGGGAAAGTACTGGTGAGACCCAGGGAGGGAGTTGAACCAGGCCACCTGGAGGCAGAGTCTAGGCACTCTCAGTGGAGCCGGGGGACATAGGGACTGACTTCAGAGACTGAGGCTCTAGTGGTGTGGTGCTCTTGTGGTTTCCTGTCCCAACAGGGTGTGGATCCAGGACTCGTAGGCTCACGAGCTCTGAGGGAAAGAGAGACACTAGTAAGTATCCCATGGACTGCAGAGTGGTGTTATCTATCCCCACAGGACTTCTCCCTCTTCAGTTACTCCAAAGTCAGAGTCAACCTTTCTCTGAAGGAAGATGATGCCTCCACTTTTTTCTCTTCCCCATCCAGCTTTACCCAACCCCCACCAGTTTCCTTCCGTGATTCCATCAATATCTGCACCTGCCCTGGACCTTCCACCCACCATGTGTGAAAGGGCCACAGGACTAAATGACAAAATCCAGGAATGGAGCCTAGCATCATCCTTCCTCTCAAGCCCGAGCAGCCCTGAAACAATGAGAGTCCTCTCCAAAGAGAGGTCCTTGCAGGCCTGGGGCGGGTCACACACACAGTCCTTCTCTCAATCTCCAGGCCCTACTCACCTTCACAGGCACATGCACATGCACACCAGGCAGACCCTGTACACTGTGAACTCTACCCTCCACCTGCAGCTCAGCGTCCCTCTCCTCCAACCCTGAGCCTGCAGCTCCTACCTGGACAGCCCTTCAGGAAGCCTGGGAGACCGAGCAGGACCAGCATGGGAACACATGGTTGTCATCGTGTCTGCACCTGACCTGACCCTGGGCCCCCATGGTTGAGGATGCCCAGTGTCCTCTCACTCTTTACACCTGCCTAGCCTCTCAACCTGTCATCCTGGTTTCTGCCTGGTCCTCTCTTCTCTAGAATTGTACCTCTGCCTCAGGGCTCTGCTTGGCTGAGGCTGCAAGGCCTTCCTGCTCGGTTCTTAGTAGGGATTCCACCAAAGCCACTGTCAATGAAGCCCCACAGGGTTTCTCCATGTGAAGTAGGGGGTTTTGAGCCCCTTCAGTCTGAGGCTGCATCTGCCCACCCTGGAATTGCTGTCACATCCACCATCTCCTACAGGGACGATCCTGGAGAGGAAGCTCCAAATTTGAGTTTCTGTTTCATTTAATATGCGTCACAATATCAGGAATGGAGGAAATGCTATTAAGATTATCTAACTGAAATAATAAACCTTTTTATTGGAATCAACATTTAAAGAAGGAATTTTGATAAATTAGCATGTGACTCTTACACCCTTTCCTGGCCAATGCCCTAGAGGCAACCATTCCGGCCCACAGGGAACCAGAACTGATGACCTCACTAAAGGAGATGCCACAGGTAACCACAGGAGCAATGACAAACCTGCACTGCCCCTGCTGTGGTGCCACCTGGATGGGGTTCCCTTGCTGCAGGGCAGGGATGAATTGTCCCTTCTCCCCAGGCATGAGGGGTTAGCTGACAGTGCAATTAGTTTCAAGGATGAGGAACCTCTGTCCTCCACTGCCAGTCACATAGAAGTGGGGAAATGACAGAACAACTCAAGGCTCCAGGACACTCTACCCTTCTACAGTCCCCTGCATTGTCTTTGTCTTTCCTGAATCACAGAACTTCCTGTTTTCTCTTTTCTTCTCCCTTCAAGCAACCTGATGATGGTGGAAATAATTGTGACTCTCCCTTACTCTAAACTTACTGGGCAGTGGCCACCTAGGGAAAGGGGAATTGGCTCAGAGAGGGCAGGAGGAGGCCACAGAACACAGACCACAGAACACAGACCACACACCACCCCTGGGGATGGTGTCCATGAGGGACTGGACAAGGAAAAGCCTGTAGGTAGGATAAAAAACAGAGACCACAGCTGCCCTGACAAGGGACTGGTTCAGCTCCCCACAAGGTCCAGGGACATCTGTGTATCTACCTGTCTACATTATATGCAGGGAAATTCAAGGAAATGGGTCACGTGGGGGAACTTGAAAAGAACACAGACTTTGAGGGACCCACGCACATAACACTTCCCAGACAGTTCCTGCGGGAGGAACACGAGAGGCTGGTGGACAGAGGATGACCACATCAGGACCCATCTTTGTTATAAGTGGGGGCCCTCAAGGGGGTTGCACAGACAGGGACCCTAGTCTGGGCCTTGTGGGTCTTTTCCTTGGTGTCCTCATGAAGACTAGAGGCTGGGGAGGGAGTGCAGGTAGAAAGGGACTGGAGGCATCACCTGTCTTCAGAGTCCTTTCAGTTTCTAACCCTCCCTCAGATCACAGATGTTTTTGCACATGATTCTTGAGTCACCCCACCTGGATGTGCCCTGGTGCCCCAGAGACAGAGAGATGGGGATGGGGCAGAGTAGGTGCCATGGCCTTCTCTGCTGCCCACTCCTCACTATGCAACAAGATGTGGCTTCCGTTCCCCTCCCAGATACCCCAACTTCAATTTCCTGTTCCAGAAGGTAGAGCCGAAGGTATGAGAGGACCCTACTACCCATACAGGTGCCCTCCCATCTCCTTTTCTCACCTAGACCCTCTGTAGCTGATGTCACCTTTTTCTTCTTGCACCAAAGGACACAGAGAAGAGGAATAATAGCAGCAGCAACAGCAGCAACATGTGAACCAGCTGGCCATGGACTCTGAAGCACTGGGGCCTTCCCTGAAAAGGAGGCCTTGCCATATGCTGGGTACCCAGAGCCACAGTCTTCTCTGCTGTCCCCACCCTGGACTGATACTTCCCAGGTTGGAATCCTCCGTAGTTGACACAGTTTCACCAGAAGATACAGGGTAAGTGCTGCGATTCCAACTGTCCCACATGACAGGCAAACCTCTGTTCCTCTCCTTGGGGACTCCTGGTGGCCACCCAGGTCTGGTAGGTCCCATTCCCATTGGGCAGGACATCCCCAGACTGCTGGGCATCCTGGTTCAAAGATGCCCTGTCCTGAGATATTCCAGGGATAAAAGACAAATGGGCAGCAGGTCAGGGTGACAGACCTCCAAAGCCTGGCCGTGGGTCACGATCACCAATGGGGACATTGAGAAGAAAGGGCAGAGCCAGTGAGGCACAGGCCTGGCTCTGCTCCCTTCTAAGAGGGACACAGGGAACAGGGCTGTTCTCTCCATGCTCTGACTCTGACTGAAGTCCTCACTGACCCCCCTAGATCTTCTGCAAGTCTGACCTCAACTTGGGGCCCAAATCCTCCAGACTGGCAGGAGAATGGGCTCTGGATCATGGCTTCAGGCTCTTGGGTTCCTATGTAGATGCTGAGGAGGGGGTGTCAGGGGTGAGCTCCTGGGTCATAAGGTCAGAAGGGAATGTCCCATAAGGGCAGGCTGGGAGGGAGATGAGGTCACCCCCAGCCCTGAGGGCTTCCTTTCCTGCCTAAAGCCTTCCCTCAGGGTTGAGCTCTCATTGGAGGATCTGATCAAACACTGAAGTGGGGAGCTCCCTGAGATGGGCCAAGTGTGGTCTAGTCTATCTATATCTCTGCCTCAAGGTCCTCTTCCAGCCCTCTGCTGATACTGGCAACAAAACCAGATTGCCTTAGGGTAGTAGTTCTCAAGTGTGGTCCCAGGATAAGCAGCACTGGCATCACCTGAGAACTTGTTGAAAATGCAATTTCCAGGCCCTACTTCAGACCTACTGAATCAGAAATGGTCCATTTTAAGAAGGCCTCCAGAAGAATTCTTATTTTCAAATCAGTCCCCCTGCTTAGGTCTCAATGTTGAGATGCCAAAATTTCTGAGTAGTTAGAGGTGGGACACACTTTCTTGCCAGGAAGCACCTGGATCCTCAGTCAGCTGCTTAATCTGAGTCCTGGCCTGGCCCAGGGAAAGAAATTCGTGTCCTGGATTCTGAGCAATGCTCTCTTGTCCTGGGTGCCTGTTGGGTTCCTACTTATACCTCAGAATACAGGGCAAATGTTCTTTCTTTTCTGAAACTTCTGTGACTCCTTGGTCAGAGCTGATGGTCTACTTGTATACATCCACAAAGCAAGGTTGCATGTGCCACTAAGCTTTGTGTTCTAATTTCCTTACTGATTTCTGCCTGAGAAGGACTGGACCAACCTTAAGGATAAGGAGGTTTTGGTTTCTCTTGGTTTAGTCCCAGTTTCTCTACATTGCCTAACATACAGTAGGTGTTTGATAAGTGTTTACCAAGTGAAGGAATTGCCTGTGATGGTCTAGTAGACAGAAAGGTGGAATGAGAAACCACAAGCTAAACCTGGCTGGAAGATTTTTCAAATCCCATTGGCCGGGCACAGAGCCCGCTGATGTTTTCTCTTGGAACCTTCCCAACTGTCTGTTGTCTCATCAGGCACATCCATACCCCCCAGAGCCCACCTAGTCACATACCACCTTTCAGGACTGCCTTCCAGATCAGCCTCGTGCAAACTCCAAACTTGACCTCCTGCCTTGACTCCAAATGCTCAGCTGCAACTTTGAGGCTAATTTCAGTGGGAGTCAGGAGCTTATCCAATTGGGGTGTCATTAGGAGTGACGATGGCTGACTTCAAGCTTAGGGAATGCTTAGGAGATGAGGTTGGGTGTATGTGCCTGAGATGATGGGGAGTGAGGAGGGGAAAGAAGGGTAGAATATGCAGAGAGAGGGGTGAGGGAAGTGGGGACAAGACTAGGGGTGAGAGAAGTGTGAAGACAATGGAGGAGGTGGAACAGGGAGAGGAAGGAGGGTGAGGAGAGAAATGCGAGGGAGAGAAGGAACCTGGGGAAGACTTGAGGGGAGAAGGGACTCAAGGGTGAAATGTGAGGAATAAGCCAGGCTCGGTGGCTCAGCCTGTAATCCTGTGCTTTGGGAGGCTGAGGTGAGTGGATTGCCTGAGCTCGCGGGTTCGAGACCTGCCTGGGCAACTTGGCGAGACCTCATCTCTACAATAAATCAAAAATCAGCCGGGTGTGGTAGTGCGTGCCTGTAATTCTGGCTACTCGGAAGGCTGAGGTGGAAGGATCGCCGAAGCCCAGCAGGTCAAGGCTGCAGTGGCTGGGAGTGGCCACTGCATTCCAGTCTGGGTGACAGAGTGAGACTCCAACTCAAAAAAAAAAAAAAAAAAAAGAAATGTGAGGAATGAAATGAAGAAGGTTGAAGGGGAACTGAGAGGGGAGAAGTCACTTTGAGGGGAAATTGAGGGGAGAAGGCATGTGACAGGGAACTCTTCAAGGAGAGGTGGCTTGAGGGAGGACTGTTAAGAGGAGAAGACATGTTAAAAAAATTAGAGAATGTTTATGTTTCGAAGGAGAAGACTGCTTCACAAGGAATGTGTGTTTTGGTGTGTGCAGGAGTGTTGTCTTCAGGAGAAAAGTGTCAATAGCTCCGAGAACACCAGGACAGCAGTCTGTGGCTAACTGACTTGCCCTTGTCACCCACAACTGAGGGACAAGACTGGCCTCTCCTCCGGGCCCCTCTTCTGCCTCCACTGGCTGTGGATGATCCCGAGTGTGAACTTGGGTGTTCTTCTCACTGTTGTAGGTGTCGGCCATGCCCAGGGCATCACAGAAGACCGAGAGCCCTTTAAGCCTCAAGGCCATGTCAGGCGTTCGAGATCTTACGGATGCATGCTCAAATGTGAAAATGACAGAATCCATCTCACTCTTGTGTGGTGGGATTAGTAAATGACAATCCTAATCTAGAAATTGATCATATCCTCGGTGTTGCCTTTATCATTCAGCCAATGCCTCTAACCCAAGGACGGGGCAGGCATTGTGGAGGAAGAATTCATTTCTTCTTTCTGAAGGCGCCATCAACAGGAGGTCCTGCCCTGTGGAGTCAAGCTGAGTTGGGAAAGATTATCTGGGTTTCTCATTAAAATTTTATTTCAAATGTTGTAAAACATCATAACAGGTATCTTTTCCTATTAGAAAGTAAAACATGCTCAACTACAAAAAATATTTTAAAAAATAGATAGAAGCACAAAGATGGAGACTACCCTTGGTCTCCACTGGGAGGACTGGGTGAGCCTCTGTCTGGCAGGTCTGCATGGATGTCAGTGGGATGCCAGCTCAGCCCTGGAGATGAGCTTTGAGCTGCCCATGACTTTCCGTGGCTGTGCCCTGTGTATGTGAGTGTCTGGGCAGGCACAGGACAGTCGTGCTTTATGAGGCATTTTGAATCCTGCTTTTCAAAATTTTATTATCAATAAGCAACTTTTTATGCTATTACAAACTCCTCTTAGACACTGCTTTACCAGCTCTAAAGTATTTCCAGAAATACTCTTCTGTATTTATTTTTATTTTTTGAGTCGGAGTCTCACTCTGTCGCCAAGGCTGGAGTGCAGTGGCACACTCATGGCCACCCCAGGGTCGACCTGCTGGGCTCTGGCGAACCTTCTGCCTCAGTCTTCCAAGTAACTGGAACTATAGGTGCACACTACCATGCCCGGCTAAGTTTTGATTTATTGTAGAGACAAGGTCTTGCCAAGTTGCCCGGGCTGGTCTCAAACCTGCAGGCTCAGGCAATTCATTCACCTCAGCCTCCCAAAGTGCTGGGATTACAGGCTGAGCCACTGAGCCCGGTCTGTATTTTTTTTGATAAATAATGTTGGATTAATATCATTATACCCAAAGATTCCTTTATGTTTAACATTTTACTTTAAAATCACATATTTCTAGCCAGGTGTGGTAGCTGATGCCTGTAATCCCAGAATTTTGAGGGGGGGGGTGGCCAAGGTGAGAGGATTGCTTGAGTCCAGGAGTTTGAGACCAGCTGAACAACACAGGGAGACCTCATCTTTACAAAATATTGAAAAATTAACTGGGCATGGTGGTGATGCATGTCTGTAGTCCCAGCTACTCAGGAGGCTGACTCAGAAGGATCACTTGAGCCCAGGAGTTAGAGGCTGCGGGGAGCCCTGATCATGCCACTGCACTCCAGTCTGAGACAGAGTGAGACCCCTACTAAAAAAAAACCCATAGGTTTTTCAAGTAGAAATTACTAATTCAAAGGAAATGAACATTTTTAAGACTCCTCATACGTGTTCCCAAATTGTTCTCAAACTTGTATTCCTTCATTCATTCATTCAGCCCATATTTATTGAGCCCTTGCTCTGCACTGGGACTGTTCTAGATGCTGAGGATACAAGTGGTGCAAAGTCCCTGCCTCAAATAATATGCATCAGTGATCCAGACAGACAACACATAAAAGCAATTATTCTAGTGTCAGTGATAGGAGAGGGGATGACAGGAGACATATTTTAGACAAAACCATTGGGTGAGATGTTTCTGAGGACTTGACCATGTGACATTTGAGCAGAGTCCTGAATGGCATGAGGAATGAGCTGTGTGGATTTCTGGGGAGAGCAGGTGCACATTGGAGTCACAGCAGGGGCAGGTGCCTGAGATGGGACAGAGCAGGGGCAGAGACTAGTGTGAATGCAGACAAGTGGGCCATGCTGAGAGTGGTGGGATAAGGCCAGGGTAGCCCTTCATGAGGGGCCTACAGAAAATGGTGAGGGCCTGGGGTTTCACTGTGCCTAAGAAGGGAAGATGCTAGAGTGTGTGGGACCTGGTGGTGAGGTTATGCCCTGATTCCCATTTGAAAGGATCCCTCTGCCTGTCATGTGGGTGGTGCACAGCAGAGCAGGAAAGGAGCAGGCAGCCCAGCTGGAAGGCCCTTCTGGGTCATTATCCTAGAGAGGATGGTTCTGGGGTGAAGGTAGTAGAGGCCTAAGAAGTGATTGGATTTTGAGCTGATAAATTTTTAGAGATGTTAGCAATAACTCATGCTAATAAATTCACACGTATTTACTTACCTTATCTACAGTTGATTTGAGGTGGATTATGCAGCAAACCCAATGTCATAAGTATACACGAATTATTTAAAAATCAACACCAAGAAAATATAACATTTAGAGTGTTAAGACTGGAATAAAGTTAGAACATTTCTAGGCAAGATGGCACATCTGGAACATTTGCTGAAATGGAGATTTACTGTTTATCTAGCCATGGATTTTGATGGCTCTCAATTTTATTCCACTAAAGAGCCATGGAGGGAGGGGTGATATGTCAGGTGTCCAGTTCGCTGTTTTCCTGCTTCAGGGACTGAAAGGACAGACCGAGAGTGGGAAGCCATTTTTCATGTTGTTCTGAAACCCTGAAACAATGATGAGAAAGTAGAAGCTATGCTTTTGGAGAAATGCACACTTCAGGTATATTTAACTTTACCGACTTTGTCTTTTCAGAAACAGACTTCCAGATATCAAAGGCATCTCATAGTGGCAATCAAGCTTGCCTAGAGTAAAGGGAATTTACAAGGCCTAAGACATCATGCATTGGGCAAGGACTGTAAAAGTCATGAAACTTGTAATTACAAAAGTTATAACCACTCAGAGGGAGAGCAGGTGAGGATTCGATCTTCCAGTAAATTGGGCACTATCTATGGGAAGTCAAGGATCCCCGAAGATACCCACTGGGAATGCCTAGAAGATAAGGGGAGGTACACCCTCTGTTAGGTCTAAGGAATGTCGTTTGGGAAGGTGCAAGAGAATTAGAATCCTTGTCACGCCCTTCTCTAGGGGCTATGGTAATGTGGGCGAACATTAATGGGTCTCTGTGTCACAGGTTCTCCAAGACATCCACAGGTGGTCGATAAGGAAGTCACAGCAGTCACGGCAGTCACGTGCAACATCTCCAAGAAAAGGATTTAAGCCAGGACTCTGGGGGGCTACGAAGCCACACTCACCTAGAGTGTAGGCCCACTTCCCGTCTGTGGGGGGGTGAACCTTTCTTAAATGAATCTTTTCTTCTCTCACTTCTGTGCATCTACTCAGATCTCTGGGCTCCCGGCGCAGCACCTCTGGCTTGCCAGACCCAGCAGTGCGGTTGCACCTCCCTGCGCCTCTCCACCCTCACCCTGTCCGTCTGTACCCTAACAGGGACAATATCCTGTTTTACACTTAGAGTCAAAATTAATTACATAATTGTAAGATGTTAAGATGAAGTTAACGTCTACAAAGTCAGCAAATGTAAAAGCCTCAACTCTACTCCCTAACTCCTATTCAGAACACAACTAGTCTTACCTGATTAATCACAGACTTAGGAAGAAACCTCTGGCTAATTTTAGCAAATGTCACATTCCTCAAATCTACACACACACACACACACACACACACACACACACACACACACACACACACACACACACAGCCAGAGCAAGCTCAGAGGCGAGGGGCTGATCATAGAGGTGAGGCCACAGGTGTCTTCAGGTTTTTATCAATGGTCTTTGGTTCTCTACTTCCTGGAGTGGGAGGAGTTTGCACTCCAAGAGGAGAAGTCCTCTAAGAAAGTACGAGATATTCATTCAGGAGCTGGGTCCAGAGAAGTAGAAAGCGGAGGGGGCTGCTCAAGAAGTGAGCACTCAGGGAATGGAGAGCGTGGCAGGACCCTCAATCCATCAGAAAAATCACACGCAGAATTTGGCTCTTTGCTTTTGTGCTTTATCAGGACGAATTTACTAAACTAGCCAGAGTGGGAGATAAGGAATCTACTTTTTAGAGGACAAGGGTTGCAGTCTCCTGGCACAAACCTATTAGTAGCAGCTGAGAGAAGGGAGCCAGGCACCTTGGGGCGCGCGCCCCCTTGGGGCAACTCAAGGTCGCCTCACGGGCCGCACCCCACGGGCCGCACCTCCTGGGACACTCAGGAGTGACCTGGAAGGAGAGCGTGGAGGGAGGAGGGAGGATGGGGTCGCGACGAGGAAAGGGCGGGAGAGAGACAGAAAGGCCAACAGGGAGGGAAGGAAGGAGAGGTCTGGAGGCTTTGGTGCCTCTCTTGTACGCCTCCTCTCTCTGCCCTCTGTTCACCGAGTGTTCTTGCCTCCCCCTCTGCCGCCCTGACCCCCACTGTAGTAAAGAACATCCTGCGCGTTCCAGCGGGTTTCCCCATTGGATTCAACGAGACTCGCGGGTGCCACTTCTCGGCATCGGGTCCTCCCGGCCACTGCCACTGGGTGGCGCCCGAGAGAGAAGGGCTGGACTCAGTCCCTGCCAGCACATTCTCTGCGCTTTAGACCCGAAAATCAACCTGACTTTTCAGACTTACTCCAAAAGCTTTTGACCGTTTGCAAACGCAGATCAATACGTCAGGAGTAAGGTGTACCTCGACTTTGTGTCAGGGTCTCTTGTGTTCGCACTCGATTTTGTGATTTTTCTTCTTCCTCTTTTTAAATACCCTGTCCCTTTTGTAAATATTTGTTACACGTCTCTCTGCTCCTCTGAAAATGTCTTTCAAAGACTTTCTCTCTTTCTATCTTTCTTTCTTTCTTTGTGTTTGCACTCGATTTTGTGATTTTTCTTCTTCTTTTTAAATACCCTGTTCCTTTTGTAAATATTTGTTACACGTCTCTCTGCTCCACTGAAAATATGTCTTTCAAAGGTTGGTTCCTTCCTTCCTTCCTCTCTCCCTCCTTTTAGTGGCACTCTCACGGCCACCGCAGCCTCGACCTGCTGGGCTCTGGCGATCCTTCCGTTTCAGCCTTCCAAGTAGCTGGAACTACAGGCATGTGCTACCACAGCCGGCTAATTTTTTTTTTTTTAAATTGTAGACACGAGGTCTCCCCAAGTTGCCTGACTGGTCTCGAACCCGTGGGCTCAGGCAACCCTCTGCCTTAGCTTCCCTAAGTGCGGGGACTACAGGCTTGAGCTACCTCGCTTGGCCTCAAAGGCCCTGTAAGAAAGATTCAACGCTATGAAAACATGACGGATCCTCTTAATAGATTTTTCTGGTGTTGGGTTTTATTAATATTTTGGTTTTTAAAAATTGCAACTAATTGAGTTTGGGCTTAGCTTCATACAATTTCTCAGCTGAAATATTTTCTCTCTGACCCTCCATACATACACAAGTTTATACAAAAGGTGAAATTCCAACATTTCAGAGAAGTGAAAGTCACAAAAGTTATCTCAGCCCCTGGAATCACTGTCAAAACTTTGGTGAGAAATCTTCCAGATTTTCCCCCACTTAAAATAAAGATTATAAGTGGTATTATAATTCAGCATGTTCTTAACCTTTAAAAAAAAAGTTTAAAAGTATGTGGGCACATCTTTTCATAGCAATACTTACCATTGCTTTTACTGAATTTAATGACTGCATGGAATTTATTCCTTTGGGGAACGATGGGCATCTTCACTGTGGTGGTGGAGACGTGTGTGTTGTGTGTGTGTGTGTGTGTGTGTGTGTGTGTGTGTACAACTGCCACAACTCAACGAGCTGCACATTTCAAAAAGAGGCAAAGGATGCCCCGATAAGATGGTTTAAAAATATTATCCTCTTTGAACTTTGTACTTTGGTACAAGACAAGACAAAAAGCTTGTTCTTGGGCCTCAGAGACATCCTGGCACATCTGGAAGTAAAGGGTCAAGATGGTCTGCAAGTGACATTCATAGGACTCCAAAGTAACAATAGCGGTGTAGAGAGGAGAGAGGGAAAGGGACTGGGGTGTGGGTGGGTATAGTAAAATGTGAATAAGTGACAAACCTAGATAAGGATAAAAATAGAAGTTAGAAAGAGCAAAACTACATCTTTTAAAATCAACCTTCCCCCTTTAGCTCTTTCTCCCCTTTCTTCCTTTCTTCCCCCTTTCCTCGTCGCGCCCCCCTCCTCCTCTCTCCGCTCTCTCCTTCCGTGTCCTCCCAGTGTGTCGCACTCTCGTGGCCGACACTCGTGACTGCGGCCACCTGGGGCAGGTCAGGGAAAGGGACCAGGCGGCGCCGTCGCGGCATTTCGTGGGCGGGCGCTAGGCGCCGGCGGATCTTGTGTCCTTTCCGCGAAAGTCACTCCTGGCTTTGAGGGAGGCCACACTCGGGTGGCAACGAGGGTCCTCACTGCAGGGGCGGGACCCTCGGAGGGGTTCTCCGGGCTCCTTGGCTGTGGCTTTTGGTCCGCGCGGCGCGGCCCGCCCCATCAGAACCGCCTGGAGGCGGCGCTTCCTTCTCGGGTGACGCGAAGCCGCGGGAAGCGTCTTTGGGTCCCGGAACGCGCGTGGGGAGGGGCCGGAGCGGCTTTCCCCCCCCTGCGAGGTCGGAGTCAGCCGGGTGCCGTTTCAAGCGTGTCGTATTTCAGATCCGCTCCAGACCTGGACTCGGTATGCTGCAAACCCGGCGGGGGCTGCGCTTTCGCCGCGCGGGTGTAAGCGGCTGGGAGTGAGGACCGGGAACCTCCATGCGGCGCCCTCCCGGACCCTCATTTCGATGAGTGTTTTAATCATAAGGGGATGTTGAATTTTGTCAGATGGGTTTTCAGCGTGTATTGAAATAATCTTATAGATTTTGTTCTTGATTCTGTTGATGGGTTTATCGACTTGCCTGTGCTGAACCATCCTTGGCATCCCTGGCGTGAACCCCACTTGATCGTGCTGTGTCATCTTTTTTGATGTGCTGGTGGATTTGGTTTGATAGGATTTTGTTGAGGATTTTTGCAGCGATGTGTATCGGTGATATTAGCTTGTAGTTCTGTTTTCTCGTTAGTTTTGGTAACATAGTAATTCTTGCCTCCAACAGTGAATTTGGAAGTATTCCCTACTCTTTATTTTTTTTAAGAGTTGGAAGGTTGGTATTAGGTCTTAAATGTTTGGTAGAATTCAGCAATGAACTCAGCAGGTCCTGGGTTCTTCATTGATGGGAGACTTTTCTCTCTCTTTTTTATTATAAAGATGTGGAGTACAATTCAGGGTTAGGTATACAAACGTTGATTATGCAAGTACCCTTGCTGATGAGGTATGCCCCTCCCTCCCCTAGCAGTTTCCCTCAACTGCTAATCCCACCCGCCCTCCCCTGACAGTTTCCCACTACTGCCAATCAATGGGAGACTTTTAATTATGGCTTTGCTCTTGTTGTTTTTTATTGGTCTGATGAGGTTTTCTATTTCTTCATGGCTCAATCTTGGTTGGTTATAATGTGTCCAAGAATTTATCCATGTCTTTTAGGTTTTCTAATTTGTGGGCGTTTAGTTTTTCATAATAGTCTCTAAAGAGTTTGTATTTCCAAGACTTCAGTTGTTATGTTCTCTTTATCATATCTGATTTTATTTATTTGGTTCTACTTTCTTTTGTTCTCATTAGTCTGGTTAAGGATTTGTCAATTTTTTTTATCTTTTCAAAAAATAAACTTTTCATTTTGTTGATCTGTATTTTAAAATGCAAATTTTATTTATTTCTGCTCACATTTTTATTTCTTTCCTTTTTCTAATTTTTGCCTAGTTTGTTCTTGTTTTTCTAGTTCCTTGAATGTATCAGTAGGCTGTTTATTTGAAGGCTTTCTACTTTTTTAGTATAGGTGTATATTGGTATGAAGTTCCCTTTTACTACTGCTTGTACAGCATCCCACAGATTTGGGTATGTTGTATTTCATTTTCACTTGTTTCACTACATTTAAAAATTTTCTTCTTAGTTTCTTCATTAACTCATTGGTCATTCAGAAGCATATCATTTAATTTCCCTCTGTCCATCACTTGGGGTCAGATTTTGCATTGTGCTCTGCTGCCTTTCCCAAAGTTTCTGACCCCTCCCCCATATTTTCTGACCGGCATGTCTCCTGATAAAATGCTAGAGTCAGTTATAAACATAGGTAGTGCATGAGCACTGGTGACTGCACTGAGCTCTTGCAACTCTGAGGTGATTAGAGTCTGTCCAGGCTCCTGGTTGCAACATACAGCAACAAATTGTGCTTCTTTGTACAGAGGAGATGTCCCGGACTCACACAGAGAAACTCAGGACTGTGGAATGACAATCAGTTTAATACACAACAGCCCAGATTCACAGATACATAGGCCGGGATCATTTAAGTAGATGCAGAAAAAGCATTTGATAAAATCCAACGTCCTTCGTGATAAAAACCCTCAGCAAAATAGGCCTGGGGGATCATTCCCTTAAAATAATAAAAGTCATATATGTTAAACCCACAGCTAATGCCATCCTAAATAGAGAAAAGTTGAATGCATTTCCCCTCAGAATTGGAATAAGACAAGGATGCTCACTTTAATTACTCCTATTCAACTTAGTACTGAAAGTCCTAGCCGGAGCAATCAGGCAAGAGAAAAAAATAAAGCATATCCAAATTGGAAAAGAAGAAATCAAACTATTTTTGCGTGCTGACAATATGATCTTATACCTAGAGGATCCCAAAGACTCCTTCAAAAGATACCTGGACTTGATAAATGAATTCAATAAAATTTCAGAATACAAAATTAACACACATAAATCAGTAGCACAGCTATATACCAGTAGCGACCAAAATGAGAATCAAATCTAGAACTCAATTCCATTTACAACAGCAGCCAAAAATGCTATAATATCTAGGAATATATTTAACCAAGGAGGTGAAAGGTCTCTACAAAGAGAACTACAAAACACTGATGAAAGCAATTGTAGAGGACATAAACAAATGGAGTAACATTCTATGCTCATGGATTGGAAGAAGCAACACTGTTAAAATGATCATGCTAAAATGACCATATTACCTAAATAATCTAAAGAGTCAACAGAGTCCCTATCATACTACCAACATCATTTTTTCACAGAATTAGAAAAAACAATGCTAAAATTAATATGAAACAAATAAACAAAAAGCCAGAATAGCCAAAGCCATCCTAAGCAAAAAGAACAAAGCTGGAGGCACAGATTACCTGATTTCAAATTATACCACAAGGCTGTAGTACTTAAAGCAGGATGGTACTGGCACATGGGCAGACCCATGGGCCAATGGAACAGATTAGAGAATCCAGAAATAAACCCAAATATGTACAACCAACTGATCTTTGACAAAGCAGACGAAAACATACACTGGGGAGAAGATACCCTGTTCAACAAATCGTACTGGGAAAATTGGATAGTTACATGTAGAAAAATGAAACTTGATTCCTATCTCTCCCCATACATAAAAATTAACTCAAGATGGATTAAAGACTTAAATGTCAGACCTGAAACAATAAAAACCCTAGAAGAAAACCTAGGGAAAAATTATTCTGGATATCAACCTAGGCAGAGAATCTATGGCTAAAATTTCAAAAGCAAATTTTTAAAAGTCTACAGCACCTGGTATTCCTAGGTGGTCCCCCATTCAAATACTCACCAGGCCAGACCCTGCTTAGCTTCTGAGATCAGACAAGATCAGGTACATTCAGGATGGTATGGCCATACACCCAAAAGCAAATTTAACAAAAACAAAGATAAGTAGGATTTAATTAAAATAAGAATCTTCTGCACAGCAAAATAAATAACCAACAGAGCAAATAGGTAACCTACAGAAAGGGAGAAAATATTCACAAGCTATACATTTGACAAAGGACTAATATCCAGAACATACAAAGAACTCAAACAAATCAGCAAGAAAATGGCAAATAATCCCATTAAAAAGTGGGCAAATGACCTGAACAGACATCTCTCAAAAGAAGATATACAAACGGTCAACAAACATATGAAAAAATGCTCAACATCACTAATTGTCAGGGAAATGCAAAGTAAAACCACAATGAGATACCACCTTATACCAGTTAGAATGGCTATCATTAAAAAAATTAAAAAGTAGCATTTAAAATTCTGCATAGGATAACATGACACCTCACAGGAAAAAATAAAGCACGCTATATCTTGGTGCCTATTTGAAACCTTACTTGCAGCTTTAATAACCTTATACATACATACACGCCACTCTGTCATAACATTGTTTTGGTCAAGATGGCTTGTATATACAGTCATTGTCCCATTAGTTTGGTTTTTTTTTTTTTTTTTTTTTGAGTCAGAGTCTCACTGTTTCGCCCAGGCTGGAGTGCAGTGGCACACCCACAGCCACCACAGCCTCAACCTGTTGGGCTCAGGCAATCCTTCTGTCTCAGCCTTTCAAGTAGTTGGAACAACAGGCATGTGCCACCATGCCTGGCTAAGTTTTTGATTTATTGTAGAGACGAGATCTCACTATGTAGCCCAGGCTGGTCTTGAACCATTGGGCTCAGGCAGTCCTCTTGCCTCCACCTCCCAAAGTGCTGGGATTACAGGTGTGAGTCACCACACCCGGCTCCTATTAGATTTTTTTTTTTTTGAGTTGGAGTCTCACTCTGTCACCCAGACTGGAGTGCAGTGGCTGCTCCCGGCCACCGCAGCCTCGACCTGCTGGGCTCCGGCGATCCTTCCGCCTCAGCCTTCCAAGTAGCCGGAACTACAGGCGTGCGCTACCACACCCGGCTGATTTTTTGATTTATTGTAGAGATGAGGTCTCGCTGCCCAGGTGGGTCTCGAACCCGCGGGCTCAGTCAATCCACTCACCTCAGCCTCCCAAAGGCGCGGGATTACAGGCTGAGCCACCGAACCCGGCTTTCCTATTAGATTTTAATAGAGCTGAAAAATTTCTATTGCCAGTGACATCGTAGCCATCATAACATCACAGCACAATGTATTACTCACGTATGTGTAAAACTGATGTAAACAAATTTACTGCACTGCCAGTCATATAAAAGTCCAGCAATACAGTTCAGTACAGTACATAATACTTGATAATAACAATAGATGACTATGTTACTGGTTTATGTATTTACTATAATTATTATTATTTTAGAGTGTACTCCTTCCTACTTATTTTTTAAAAAAAACTTTACTTAAAAGTCTCAGGCAGGTCTTTCAGGAGGTATTCCGGAAGGTGGCACTATTATCATAGGAGATGACTGCTCCATGCGTGTTATTGCCCCTGAATAGAATAAAAAATTAGCCAGTCGTGGCGGCGTTCGCCTGTAGTCCCAGCTACTCGGGAGGCTGAGGCGGAAGGATCGCCTGAGCCCAGGAGGTGGCCTCTATGGTGAGCTGTGATTGTGCCACTGCACGCCAACCTGGGCGACAGAGAGAGACCTTGACTCAACCTCCACCTCCAGTAGGACAAGAGGTGGAGGTGGAAGTCAGTGAGATCGATGATCCTGCCCTGTGTCGTCCTGGGCTATTGTATGCCTTTTTTTTTAAACAAAAAAGTTCAAATAGTAAATAATAATAATAATAACAGAAAGCTTTTAGAATAAGGATATACAAAAAAATATATGAACAGCTTTGTAGTGTTTCCGTTTTAAGCTGAATGTCGTACAAAATAATCGAAAGTTTAAAAACACAACCAAAAGGGTTATAAGGTTTTATTTTCATTTATTTATTTATATCTATTTATTTATTTAGTATAAAGATGTGGGGTACAATTCAGGGTTAGGTACCATAAGGTTTTAAAAGTTGCAGAAAAGCGGTCGGATGCCCCGAGAGGGCAGCCAACGGCGTGCTCTGGCGGTCTGACGCGGCTTCTGCGGGCCACCGGCAGGCGGCGCGACGACCTGGGCAGCTGCCCGGGCTCGGGGCTCGGGGCTCGGGGCTCGGGGCGGGGTCGGCGGCGGCGCGGCAGCGGCCACGCACAGGGCGGCGCGACTGGCCTGGGGCCGCCTCCCGGGGTCTTGTGAGCTGCGGGCCTCGCCGCCGCCGCTGCCGCTTCTGCCCGCGCCTGGCGCCCCCTCCGCCCGGCCCGCGGTCCTCGGAGCTGCCGCGGGCGGCCGCGGCGCTCAGCGTGAGCCGGTCTGAGCCGAGGCCGGATCCCCCGGCTGAGCCTCTTGATGCAGAACTTCGTGACAGGAGAAAGCACTTCACTAGTGGCTCCGCCCTGCCGCCCGTGAGTGCCCAGGGAGACAGGTTCCCTGCGCGTCACTTGGCCTGCGGGGGTTGACTGCAAGCCGGATTCCAAGCAGACGCCGTGGTGGCTGATGACAAGCCCCAGCCAGCATTTCGGGTGTTGTGGGGGCGAGGGAGCGCTCCACGCACCTCGCAGCCTTTCCGGTCGAGCTTTCCTGGACTGGCAAAGTCGATTCCGAAGTTATGACACGATTGCAGCTCAATTTGACAGTGAATTCTTCAAAAAAAATTTGCAGTGTTAAATGTTATTTTATTTACTTTTTTTGAGTCGGGATCTCACTCTGTCGCCCAGGTGGAGTGCGGGGGCACGATTCCTGCTCACCACAGTGTCCAACTCCTGGGTTTAGGTGATGCTTCTGCCTCAGCCTCCCTGAGGCTGGGGCTACAGGTGCGCGCCACCACTCCCGGCTAATTAAATTTTTTTTTTTTTTTTTTTGTAGAGAGGAGATATTGCGTAGTTTCCCAGGTTGGTGTCGAATTCCTGGGCTCAAGGGAACCTCCCATCTCAGCCTCCCAAAGTGCTAGGATTCCAGGCGTCATGAGCTACCACAGCTGACTCTAAGGGTGAATTCTTACAAAATCAATAAACAGGTAAAAAATTTTAAAATGCATACACATTTGGAATACCTACCTTAGTACCAACTGCTTTCTATTTTTAATGAAAGAAATGTAGGTGACTTACGTTTAAAGCTTTAAAAAATATTTTAATGACTACTTTTGAAAATGATTTGTCTTCAAGATGGAAGGAAACACAGCATAAGAAGATACCTGGTTTGCCTTGTACAAGGAAAAGCAATATTGGAGGAAAAAAACTTAAAGAAAAGCTGGAGAAAAAACATTTTTTCATAAATATTTATTAGAAACAAATTGCCCTTGCATGGAAAATAATTTATTTATTTAAAAGATGTCCTGCTTTCTTATTTTGGGGGAAGCAGCAGCTGAGTCTGTTACATCTTTTTAATTTTTTAATTTTTAAGATGTGGGGTACAATTCAGGGTTAAGAATACAAATATTCATTATGCAGGTACCCTTGTTGATGAGGTATTCCCCCTCCCCCCCAGCAGTTTCCCACTACTGCCAATCCCTTTCTTATAGTATTTCAATAATTGTTCAAGATCCGCTTAGGAGTGAGAACATGTGGTACTCAGTTCATTGTTTCTGTGGAAGATCACTGTGGAAGTATTACAGACTCTAAGTCCATCCAAATTGCTGCAAAGTTCATAATTTTGTCTTTCTTTATGACTGCATAATATTCCATTGTGTATATGTACCACATTAAAAAAAATCCAGTCCTCTTTCAATGGGCAGCATGGTTGATTCCATGTTTTTGGTATAGTGAATAATGCTGCAATAAACATGTGTGTACAGGTATCTTTTTAATTAGAGTGATTTGAGTTACTCTGGGTATACTCCCAGAAGGGGGATTGTGGGGTTGTATGGGAGGTCGATTTTTAGATCTTTTAGGAATTGCCAAACTGTTTTCCACAGAGATTGTACTAGTTTACACTCCCACCAACAGTGTAGAAGTGTTCCCTTTCCCCCACATCTTCTCCAGCATCTGTTGTTTTCTGAGTTATTGTTGATGGTCATTCTGACTGGAGTTAGATGGTATCTCAGTGTGGTTTTAAGTTGTGTTTCTTTGATGACTAGTGAGGCTGAGCATTTTTTCATGTATCTGTTGGCTGCTCGTATGTCTTCTTTTGAGAAGTGTCTATTCATATCTTTTGCCCACTTTGTAATGGGTATTACATCTTAAATCAGCAGAAATTAGCCCTTCTGTGAGCCAGAAGGGGAAAATCTGTAGTAAGCAATGGTGATTATATTTATTTTTATTCTCTGAAAAAGGAGATAATCCAATTCCAGAAAATGAAATCATGTTTCTAAGTTTAAGATTTCCTATTGCACCTAGAAGTAGTGCAATGCATAGAAGGGTTGTTTGAGTTTGTTGTGGTTTAAAAAAATGTAAACTGGTAAGTTTTGTGCTTATCATTAAGCCTGGCTTAAGCATAACATTTTTAAAAAGCAATACTTCAAAAAATTTAAGCATTTATTTGACATTAAGAAAAAAGCTACAGGAAATGTAGGTTAATTTACTATTAAAGAAAAATTCATTTTTCAAATAACTTAGTGTAGGCTAAGTGTACTGCATTTATAAGGTCTACAGTGATGTGCAGTCATGTCTTTGGCCTTCACATTCACTCACCAATCACTCGCTGACTCACCCAGAGCAACTTCCAGCCCACAAGCGCCATCATGTAAGTACTCTAGCCAGGTGTACCGTTTTTTATGTTTTTTAAAAACCATGTTTTTACTGTACATTTTCTCTGTGTAAGTTTAGATCCACTACTACTTTGCCACTGTGTCCCAACTGCCTACAATATTCAGTACAGTAACATGTTGTACAGGTTTGTAGCCTAGAAGCAATAGGTCATCCCATCTTGCCTAGGAGTATAGTAGGCAGGACCATCTAGGTTTGTGTAAGTACAGCAGATGTTTGCACACGACAACATCACCTAAGGGCACATTTTGCAGACTCTATCTCATCATTAAACAAAGCATGGCTATGTATGTATACATGGCCTTTGAAATTTAAACATTTGCTGTTTGATGTATTTGTGTCTCATTTAAGAAATATTTCTGGCTGGGCATAGTGCTAATGTCTGTAATCCCAGCACTTTGGGAGGCCAAGATGGGAGGATTTCTTGAGGCCAAGGGTTTGAGATCAGCCTGGGCAACATAGTGAGACCCCTTACTTACTAAACAATTTAAAAAAACATCAGCGGGGCATTGTAGCATGCACCTGTAGTTCCAGCTACTTGGGAGGCTTAGGCAGGATGATCACTTGAGGGTTCAGGAGGTCGAGGCTGCAGTGAACCATGACTGTGCCACTGCTGTCAACCTGAGTGACAGAGCGAGAGCTGTCACAAAATTAGAAAAAAAAAAGAAGCAGCAACATTTTTCCATTCCGGCAGGTATAGGTGAAGAAGAGGAAAAAGAAGATGAAAAGGAGGAGGAGACTTTTTTCTTTTTCTTTCTTTCTTTCCCTTTTTTTTGAGTTGGTGTCTTACTTTGTCACTCAGACTGGAGTGCAGTGGCATGATCATGACTAACGGCAGCCTCAACCACTTGGGCTCAGATGATCCTTCCACCTCAGTCTCCTGAGCAGCTAAGAAGACAGGCACATGCCACCATACCCCGCTAATGTTTTGATTTTTTTTGAAGAGATGAAGTCTCACTATGTTGCCTAGGCAGGTCTCAAACTCCCAAGCTCAAGCAGTCCTCTGGCCTTGGCCTTCCCAAGTGCTGGGATTACAGGCAGGAGCCACGACTGGTTATGAGAAATACCCAAATATTTTTAAGGTTATTCTCCTAATAACTTTGGTAGTAATTTTACTTTTTCATATTTGTCTTTATAATATAATTTACTTTTGTTTAATCAGGTATAGATATGGGATTAAATCACGACATTTTGGTAGAAGATTCATGATGGGAAAAGAGCTTAGTGTGAATGGGCTATCTTATCTAACAGAACAGAAATATCCATGCATAATAACATAGGAATAAAAAAGTTACAGTGGTCAAATTAATGAGATTGTCTCTGGGTGGAGGAATTTCTGATGATTTTAGTGAGTTTTTTTCTTGTAAATTTTCTTTTTTTTTCCCCACAGAAAATATGTGTGATACTGTTATAGGGTGGAAAGAGGTCGTTTTGGTTATATTAGAGCAGTCATTTAGAAAAGACTTAAAAACTTGTGTTCTTTTGTAGCTGAGCTAGAATAAATGTAAAAACTGCTTGGATTCAAAAGTGTACATTTTTCCTTCCCCAACCCCTGCTTCTCCTCTCCTAGCACAGCCTTGCCTGACTGGCCATCTTCTTTAGCAAACCCTTGCTGCTGCTGAAGAAGAAAACAGGCGGCATGCAAGACCACCTAATCATTAGGAGAGTGGGCCAAGGCCGGCAAGGATGTATCTGGACGCTTGGAGTGGGCATTGCCCACCTCCTCTCCATCTGTGAATACAAGGACGTTGGATTGTTATAGACCAGAGTTCTGGGAATAAAAGATTGTTATAATTATGTTTTAAAACAATTTAAAGTTATCATCTTAAATGTTATGATTTTTTTCCTTCCTTCTAAATATTGCAATTGTCTGCCCCTTCCTCTAAAAAAACTGTAAGAGCGCATATGGTAAATTCCAAAATGTTATCTAAAATGTCAACATGACCAGGAGACTTTGTGTTACGTCAGTGGTCACATACAAAAATTGTTAATGTAAATCTTGAGTCATGCTAAAATGCACCTAGGCTTCAAACTTGGAGTAGGTAAAGGGCTACGAATTTGGGGCATAAATACTGGAATAAACTTGTATTGCTTTGAGTGGTTTTTCTGGCAATGATGCCTACTCATCTCCCTATAACCTGGTTATAGAAATTAAATATTCACTCTTCTTCCAGTCTCTGCCTCTTGTATTTTAATTGACTGCGAGGGATAGCAGCCGATTTATTGGATCGAGGTGTAACATTTGGTCCACTCTCTTAATCATTATGTGGTCTTGCTTGCCAGCCATTTCTTCTTCAGCACCAGCAATGGCTTTCTAGATAAGAGTGGCCAGTCGGGCAAGGCTGTGCTAGGAGAGGAGAAGCGCTGGGTGGGGTGGGGAGTGGAGTAGGGCGGGAAATGCACACTTTTGAATACAAGCAGCTTTTATGTTTATCCTAACTCAGCTACAAAAGAACACAGTTTTTTTAACTTTAAAAATTTTTTTATTTTAAAATTGTAGAGTACAATTCAGGGTTAGGTATACAAATATTTATTGTGTAGGTACCCTTGTTGATGAGGTATGCCCTGCTACCTCAGACAGGTTTCCACTACTGTCAATCCCATCTTCCTGCCCACCTCCCCACCACCAGTTTTTTTAAAAGTCTTGTCTAAATGAGTGTTCTAGTATAACCAAAATGGCCTCTTTTCAACTTACAACCATACTAATTATGATGAACTGCCCTTGCCTCTGACTCCTGACCCTCTGGGTTCCGTTCATCTCTATCGATTCCAGGACATTTCTGAGTATCATAAAGGTCCTGCAAATCACAGCTATGTATAACTTTTAAAAAATGCGATGCTCTCTCTAAAACCAATATTTTTTTTTTTTTTTTTTGAGTTGGAGTCTCACTCTGTCGCCCAGACTGGAGTGCAGTGGCCGCTCCTGGCCACCGCAGCCTCGCCTGCTGGGCTCCAGCGATCCTTCCGCCTCAGCCTTCCGAGTAGCCAGAATTACAGGCATGCGCTACCAAGCCTGGTTGATTTTTAAAAATTTATTGTAGAGATGAGGTCTCGCTGCCCAGGTGGGTCTCGAACCAATATTTGTTAAAGTTGCAGAACCAGCGTTTCTTATGGGAGAGACAGAGAGGATGAACTGGGTGCTCACGCACAGAACATCTGTTCCAATACTCCTGTCTTCATAAGTTTCTGGTTCTTTCTTATATACATTATACCACAGAACTTCTGGCACCTAATCCTGTTCAGTTAGGCCAGAATCACTGTCAAACTTAAAAGCAACTCAAAGTTTAGAACCACTCTAAATATGGAAAAACACAAACTGCTTTTCCTCTGCTCTCATGCCATAACAACAATCAACACAGAAAACTTCTGTGACCACATGTGGGGGATTTCTCCTCACCAACAAACAAGAAGTCAATTCTGCAGTGGATACCAGCTAGATGATCTCTAATTCAATCCTGAAATAGTGTCAGCTTAATCCTGAAAACAGTGTCAGCTCCCACAGGTCAAGAGCTCAGTCCCAAGACTGTCCCCCACCCTTCTGATGACAGTCTCAAGCCCCAGGTTATTTTGTCTGAGCTTCTAACTGACAGACTGTAAATATCAGGGATCCTAAGACCCCCTCCTCAGGCTTGATTATTTTGCTAGAATGACTCATAGAACTCAAGGTAACACATACATTTACCAGCCTATTACAAAGTTTCTTTTAAAGGATACAAATAAACACCTGGATGAAGAGATGCATAGGGTGAAGTCTGGAGGGGTCCCGAGTGCAGAAGCGTCTGTACCATAAATTTTGGGTGTACCATCTTCCCTGGTACGTGGAATTCTTGTTCATCTCCCTGTAAATCATCATGTGTTCAGCTCTCCGGAAGCTCTCTGTCCTTTTGGGTTTTTATGGTAGCTTTTTTTCTTAGACAGGATTGATGAAAACATTGGCATTGGTGATCAACCTCACCTCAGCCTTTGTCTCCTCCCTTCCAGTGATATGATCCTTTATTAAAAAAATTTAAAGACTCCATCAAGAAACTATTAGTATAGTCTATTAATGATAAATAAACTGAGAAAAGTTGCAGGATACAAAATCAACATACAAAAGTCAGTAGCATTTCTATATGCCAATAATGAAATAACCAAGAAAGAAATTTAAAAAAGAAATCCCATTTATGTTAGCTACAAAAAAAATATTTAGGAATAAATTAAACCAAGGAAGTAAAATATCTTTCAAAACAATAAAAAACGCCCTACAAAACACTGATGAAAGAAATTGAAGAGGATAAAAACAATAGAAAGACATTCCATGCTTATAGATAAGAATTAATATTGTTAAAATGGCCATACTTCCCCAAGCAATCTACAGATTCAATATAATCTCTATCAAAATATCAACATCATTTTTCACAGAATTAGAAGAAACAATCCTAAAATTTATGTGGAACTTAAAAAGAGCCCCAATAACCAAAACAATCCCGAGAAAAACAAAACCAAACAAAAGCTGGAGGTATCACGTTTTCTGACTTCAGAATATATTACCAGGCTATAATAACCAACACTGCATGGTATTGGTATAAAAACAGACACATAGACCAATGAACAGAATAGAGAATCCAGAAATAAATCCATATATTTACAGCTAACTAATTTTTGACAAAGATACCAAGAACATACATTGGGAATAAGGAAACCACTTTAACACCCGGTGCTGGGAATATTGGATATCAATATGCAGAAGAATAAAACTGAACCACAGCTCTCACCCTATTTAAAAATCAACTCAAGATGGATTAAAGACTTAAACAAATAAGACCCAAATTGTAGAAAATAACAACTGAAGAAGAAAACATAGGGAAACACTCTTGAACCCTGGTCTGGGCAAGGATATTATGGCTAAGACTTCAAAAGTACAGACAACAAAAATGAAAATGGACAAATGGCACTATTAAGCTTCTGGACAGAAAAGGAACAATCAAGAGTGAAAAAGACAACCTACAGAATGGGAGAAAATATTTGCAAACTATTTATCTGACAAGAGACTAATATCAAATAACTCAAAAATTTCAAGACAAATAAAAAATAATCTCACTGAAAAGTAGGCAAAGGATATGAATAGTCATTTCTCAAAAGAACACGTATAATTGGTCAACAGGTGTAAGAAAAAGTGCTCAATATCACTCATCATTAGGGGAATGCAAATCAAAACCATAATAAGATGTCATATTATCCCAGTTAGCATGGCTGTTATTAAAAAGAAAAACATACATGCTGCTGAGCATGTGAAGAAAAGGGAGCCCTTATACACCATTGATGGGAATGAATAATTAGTAAAGCCACTGTGGAAAACGTTGTGGAGATTTCTCAAAAACCTAAGAATGGACCTACCATAGGATCCAGCAATCTAAGGGTGTGGCTGCAGGGCCCTGGAATTCAGGGGTTGGGGGCAGAAGGATCTGGGGATGTTTGGGTCACCAGAGCAGAAGGAAAGAGGCAGACATCTGGGTCCCATGGTCTCAGAGTGGGGAGGTGTGGGGCTTCTCTCAAAGTGTAGGAGGTGAATGGAAGAACTCCTGGGAACCTGGGAGCTGGGAATGGTCGACCTGTGGGATCCAGGGGAAGGGGGTCAGATGCCTGGGCCATGCTTTCAACCGAGCTCCTTATAACCCACAGTGGTCTTCAGACCCCAGGCTAAGTCTTGCATGTGCCTTTCAAGAACAATGTCTCCTTGACTGCCAGTAGAGGGGCCTGCTCTCTGTGATCTCGTGGTCCCTGGGCCCAGCACAGTGGCTCTTGGTGTCGTTGACAAAGTGGTGGCCATCTGGGTAGCTAAGAACTCTGACTACAGATTACCTGAGTCTAGACTATGATGGCCATGAGGTTCAGGGAGTGGGATCCTAAACCTGCCAAGGATAGGCCTCCTAGCACCTGCCATTAGCTTTCTTTTCCTCAGGACCCCAGAAACCCTATCCTGCTCCACACCCCCCCCCCACACAACTCCTCACAGGGCTAGAAAACACCTCCTGCTGTATACATAGCTACAAACACACACACACACACACACACACACACACACACACACACACACACACACTCACAATCTTCTAGCAGGACTCTAGAAACCCTCTCCTGCTGTACAGATACCTATGCACACACACAATGTCTAATATGATGATTCACATTTTTCTCTCTTCCCTGACTCCTTCTACTCTTCTCCTTTTTCTTCTTCTCCCATTTCTTGACCCATTTCTTCTCCCTTTTCCTCTCTGGGGCCTCCCTCTTTCTTGGACCCCAGGAGCTGATCGCCCCATGCATTGGAGACTCACAGGCTGATTCCTGGGATGAGCAGCCTCTGCCTGTGGAAGGAGGAGCAGCAGGAACAAGAGAGGGGACTAGGAGTCCAAGGTCCCATTTGGGAGGCCGAGGGACTGGGTCTTGGAGTGCCAGGGGTATTGGGGTGGTGAGACAACCCAGATCTGGTTCTGCTGTCTTGGTCTAGAGGCCTCTCTCTGCCCTGAGGTGAAAGTCCAGAGTCACTCAGTGATGGGAGGAAATGTCAATAGCAACATGGATTTTGGAAAGCTGGATGGACTCAGAGCCTGACTTGAGACTGGGAAACCTCCTTCTGTGCAGAGTAGCTGGGAGCAGAGGGAGATCCTAGGGAAGGTCCAGGCAGAGGAGAAAGGGGTGCTGGGTTCTCTGTCCTCAGCCCTGTGGCCACAGAGGGGCGCCACCATGCTTCTCTTGGATTCTTTTTTTGAGTTGGAGTCTCACTCTGTTGCCCAGATCGACCTGCTGGGTTCTGGCGATCCTTCCGCCTCAGCCTTCCAAGTAGCTGGAACTACAGGCATGCGCTACCACACCCGGCTAATTTTTTGATTTATTGTAGAGATGAGGTCTCACCAAGTTGCCCAGGCGGGTCTCGAACCCGCAGGCACAGGCAATCCACTCACCTCAATCTCCCAAAATGCGGGATTACAGGTTGAGCCACCGAGCCCGGCAGCTCTTGGATTCTGACTGAGCGCTTTGGAGAGGACCGGCTAGGAGGGGGAGTGCAGAGGTGGCTGAGCCTGAGGTCATCCCTGAGGGAGGAAGATCTCTCCTGAGCAGCCCTGGAATCCACAGAAGTCAGGTGAGATTTCCTTGTGTTGCAATGAGAGAGCAATAGTGGAGTAACAAGATCTGGCTCTAGAATTCTATTTTTATTTTTATTTATGTTTCAGGACCAAGGTCTCTCCCTATCACCTAGGCTAGAGGGCAGTGGTGTGATCAGAACTCACTGCAGTCTTGAACTCCTGGGCTCAAGCATTCTCTCATCTCGGACTCCCAAGTAGCTAGTTGCATACTGCCACATCTGGGTAAGTTTAAAAACAATTTTTTTTAAGAGTCGGGGTCTTGTTATGTTGACCAGTCTGATCTTAAACTCCCAGCCTAAGCAATCCTGCCTTAGCCTCCAAAGTTCTGGGATTACAGGTTCAAGCCACTGTATTTGGCCTGGCTCTAGAATTCTTACTGCAAATGTGGCTCACATAGATTCCAACCTGAGTGAGAGTCCAGGGCCTAAGTTGACTCTGCCCTGGGCACACAGAACTTTGATGGGTTTGCCAAACATGTAACTCTGGCTTTTACAGAAATTTCAAAGAATGTGGCAAAATCCTAAATAATTATGTACACTTTCATTTTTTATGTTCCTGACTATGTTTTTAAATGGCAGAAAGAATAGTGGAAAGTGGAACGCTCTTTTGGAAATTCTCAAATCCCTGTTCATACCAATACCTTGGACCTAGAAAGAAAAACCTGAAGGACACAGAGAGAAGGATCTAGGGAAGCAGGCCTCCTTCTGATGAGCAAGGGCACAGCTGTCTGGACGCACCTCTCTCTGTGTTTCAGCAAGGTCGACTTCCCAGAAGTGCTGACCCAATCTCCTCCAGAGGCCTCAGTTCCACATCTTCCCACTGCCAATGTCAGAAGCATGATTTCCTTATCTTGGCTTTTAGAGACTTCTTTCCTTTTTTTTTTTAATCATATGACCACTTATATAAGAGTCAGGCAAGAATCCATAAAACCGAGTGAATGATGTTACTCATCAAAGTGGAGGTTTGATTATGAGGGAAAAATGGCAGATACAGGCAGAACAAGAGACAAAGACCAGAAAGATAGAACATACAGAAAGTAAATACCCACATATCCATCCACCTACACATCTCTCCCTCCTTCCTTCCCTCCCTTCCTCTTTCTCTCCCTCCATCTCTTTGCAAGGCAGATATACCAACACTTTTAAATTTATGCAGCAACAAAAATCACATGCTTTGCCTTCTTGGCTCACACCTGCACTTGTTTCTCTGTTACCTGACATATTTCCTGAGGTCGAGCCCTATTCTATACTTGGGTGTAAGACATTGGAGTCTGAACAGGATCAGACTCCTGTGATTCCCTAGCATGAGGGCCTTTGCTCTCCTGTCCCTGACTGTGAGATATCCTCATCTCCCCGAGGCCCTTCTTTCTGATTCTTGGGAGAAATCCCTGCTGACACCTGGGAGACTCTGACACCAGGGAACATCACCATCTTTGAATTGAACACCTATTTTTAGCATTTACCTTGTGTCTACCACTCACTAAATGCCCATTTAATGCTTTTCTCACATGGAAGCTGTTAAAAAGGGATGTGGTTATAAACTTAGGCATGTCGTTTAAGAGAATCCTCAAAATTCGGAAGCTCCATGGAAAGAGCTTTTTCTGATTTCTTCCAGAACACCTCATTTTCATCTTCTCATCTGAGTTTGGCTGGATAAAAACTACCTCCTATATCCCCTGACTTATTGCAAGAAGCAGAAACACTTGCTCATAAACACGTATTTTGGAAAATGCAGGGTTTCTGACACTGCCCTCAGGACTCCACATGTCAAGAAGACACAGGTTTCTCCTCCTTCAGTCCTGGAGACTTCCACCAGCAGGGTGTTGACTCCTTACTGGCTTCACTCATGTCCTACTGGGAGAGGAAGGTGCTCCTGGGAATGTCCCAGAGGTTTTGGACTGCCAGTTCCTCTGTGTTCACTGCCAGCCAACAGAACATTTAAATTTTTAGTCCCACTAAGTATCTGAAACTGAACTGAATTTTCAATGTATTCCTCTCTGTTAGGGTTACACACCTCCAGTGGGGCCTCCAGAATGTTAGGCCAGGCCTGCTGTGGGTGTGGGTATCTGGGGTGTGATCCAATGCCGCATGAAAGATGCAAAGAATTGCACAGAAGTTAAATAGAGAATATAGTTTATTAGAAAGTAAATTAGAGAGAGAGGAAAAAAAGAAAGAAAAGAAAGAAAGAGGAGATTTACCTCCCCAAGGTAGGGGAGGAGGCCAAAGCCAGGAAAGATGGTGACAGCCATAGTTCAAAGAGCACATGGCCACACCAGAGTCTGGCAAGGCAGTGGCAACATGGCTGCTCGCATTGGGTTCTTTTAATCTTTTCCTTCGAAGGGGGGAGGTCATTAAGGCAATTGGGTGGTGGTCTGCTCCACGTTATCATGAAGGGTCATTTAAGCACAGGTACTGACATCAGGTGATGAACAGCAGGCAGATGGGTGGGATAGTCACATGAGTCTTAGATCTTGAGGTCTCCAGACATTAGCATCTCATGCCCTCAGGTGGTGGGCTAGCTGGGAGGAGACAAGGGGAAAGGGTTTTCAGGCAAGAGACTTTGTCAGACATTTGCAATCCACAAACTCCTTGTCCAAAAGGTGGTCTTTTATCATTTCAATGGCTCTGTCCTTGTCTTATATCTGATGGAGATTTGCTGAGGGGGTGGGGTAGGTTGCCACTTGGCCTGCAATAGAATGTCTGAACACTCTCTAAAACCTGCCTATTGGAAATGTATCTATCTCTAACCTGTGCTACATTCAAAGAGTGTCTGTCAAAGCACAAAGGGCTATGCTGAGACAAAATTTGAACTAAGTTTATTCAAAATTTGAACTAAGTTTATTCTATAGGTACCTCCTTTCACCCTCCAGAAAGTAAATTGCGTAAGAAAACTGTTCAAATCCGCACTTAATAATTTTCTGAGTCAAGAAGCTAAATGGAAGGTCCTTCAAGACAAGTTAAGAAAATTTCTTGGCATTGAATTTCATGTGACACTTGTGCAATGGAGCTGATAGCATTTGTCCCCACCTTAGGGTACACAGCAGAATGTGCCATCTTTTGGGATCCAGGGAGAGACAGTTCTAGCCACACTGTGTCTGAGACAGGACTCAGTCCACCTAGGAGCTTCCTTAAGGTCCTTCTCCCTGAAGAAGCCATGAAGTCTTAGAAATCAGCTAAGAGCAATGATATTCATGTCTCTGATAAAGAAAATGAAATACCAGTAATCCAGAACCCAGCAGGTAAGCTCCTAGACTATATTTTCTTCATGTGGAGGAGACACATCTAATGTAAAGTGGAAAATTTTCTCAAAAGGGGTGGGCCACAATGAGAGGATGTGGTCGTCACTGTCACCACTTGCTGCTTGCTCAGTGACCAGCCCCTATTTTAAGTAATGTGCCAGTGAATAGGAACACCTTGCCCTTTTTTACTGTACTAAGTCTATTTTAGTAATGCATTATCTTCTGTGGCTGATTTTTCACTTAATGGTGGAATGGTGGAATGGGGTAATTGGTGCCTGTAGACAATGTTTTAAAGAGGTTCTTAGAAACCCTCCTGGGACAGCCTTTAGGTGACTGCCCCTTGCACTTCTGCCATCCTGTGTGTCACCATGATGGAGTTTTGGTCCAGCTTTGGTTGCTAGAGGCCAGTTGTCATGGATGATCTGCAGGCTTGGGGAAGACAGTCCAGCAGGCCAAGGGCAGACAAGAAGGAGGGAAGTTAAATCAGGACCAAACTTCTTTCTGTGTCCTGCTCCCATTCCTTTATCCATCGCACTTGCTCTGTCTGCTCCAGAGAAATTTCCTGGAGAAAACACTTCCTGATTCTCTATCTTTTTTGTTGATCTTTCCTGTTATTCAAGGAACTGCCCAGCAGATGGAAGAGAAGACATTCTGTTTTCCTGTCCCAGCTTTTCCTCCCATCCCTCAAGACCAGTAGAGTGGTTGGGGGACCTAAAGGTACAAATGAGCAGGGCTGAGAATTTCTTTTTGTCCGAGCTAGGGAGTCCCTTTCAAGGGTGGGATAGAAATGTCCATTGTTACTATTCAGAGATGACGAATACTGCTCTGGAAACAAAAATAAATTAAAATCATGATTTGCCTTCCTGGGCTTCTCAGCTCTGAGCTTATTGAATGTCTAAGTGTTGGGCATTCAACAAAGACAGGACACAAGAGTTTCTTCAGGATCCTCTTTATTAATTATAGCTGAAGATACATTTTTGTCAATTCTATCATTCGTTCACTCGTGTTTGTGTCTCTTCCTTTTTAAAGAAGCTGAACACTGGCAGCTTCAAAAAATTTAACATTTGAAATAACATACTGCCTGGGATTTAGTTGAAAATATCTGGTGTGAGTTATGGCTGGGGATATAGATAAGTCAAGACTGGGCCTGACTGTTAACTATAGCTAAGTGAGAGGTATGGGGGTGGTCACTGTGGTCTTCTCTCTACTTCTGTGTATGTTGAAATGTCCTTAGTACAGAATTTAAGAAATAAGTACCAAGATAAGCTAGAACTCAGTGGGAGCATCTCATATGCTGAAGAATCAATAGTTGTAATTTCAAATGAAACTTCTCATAAAAGTAGATATTTTGAAGTAAAACTGCAGGGACTAAATACCTTTAGGTACCTCCGAACTCCTCATTTTTCTCCTGTAAATTCAGTCGGGTCACTTTGTGCTTCCTTGAATCTGCTGGTTCCATGTAGGGAAGTCCTGGAGCCCAACCTTGGCAGGGCAGGGAGTGGGAATTTAAAAACTGCATAATAATCAGTAGCAGGAAAGAAGTTTGGCATTGAGAAGGGAAGTGCAGACAGGGACACTGAGAGAGGTGCTGTTGTTCCCAGGAATTCCTTTGTCACTCTCTGAGAGAAAGTGTGACAGGAACATAGACCCTTGGTATTCAGGAGACCCATTCCCCTCCCCCAGATTGTATGAAAAATGGTTTGGGAATGCAGGTGAGGTCATTTGAGCTGGGGGCTGCCATGGGACATGGGCTGCATTCAGTGGACTGTCAGTGTGGCCTTGATCCCTTCAGAGATTAGAGTCTGTCCATCTGCCTGACTCTCCCAGGCTTAAGGGAACACTGGAGACAGGGTGTTCAAGGATTCTAAGACAAGACCCTGGGGGTGGGGGCATCCCTTTAGCAGTCACTGCTCTGTCAGCTCCTACCTTAGCTGGATAAGCTCCCTGAAAGCTTCCAGATCATGTTCATGGCCTAAAGTGGAATTACCCTGAGGGGGATGAATCACAATGGAAATTCTGCTTCTACACATGAATTTTCAGGGACGCAGCTCAGTCCATAACATGATTGCAATGTGTGTGTGTGTGTGTGTGTGTGTGTGTGTGTGTGTGTGTGTGGTATCTACCAGTTGGTCCCAGTGTCCCATCAAAAAGTATGATGCTCAGCACCACTCCAATCTCTAGCTACATGAGCAAGAGGGCATTTGTGCTGTGGGGTTGTAGACAACTGTTGTCCGGAGGGCAGCCATGCCTCAGTTGCAGGGTGAGGTATCTGGGGAACTCTCTTCCCTAGCTTCTGGGTCCCAACAGGATTGAAATGAGATTCGAGGTCCGGACTACAGATATCCTAAATTCAAAGGTCGAGGGTGGCAGAGAAAGGGGCCTGAGGGCTCCAGACTGAGGTTCCAAGTGCTTGGGTCACCAGAGAAGAAAGAGAAAGCACCCCAGGGTCTGCACACAGCACACTGCAGAGGGAGCAGGGACTTCTCTGGGAATTTGGGAAATAGGTTGTTGGATAGCCCACCATCGTGGGCTACTGCAAGGGCCTCATAGCCCATGATGGTGTTCTGTCTCTTGTAAGTCCAGCATATGGTCTTTGGAGCTTATTGGCCTGACTCCAGCTGTCATAGGAAAGGAAGCAAGCCATTGTGACATTGGGTTGCTCCGTGTTGGGCTCAGACATGGCCATGAGGTCCTAGGGCAGGGAGTGAAACCCTGGAAACCTCAGAATTTAGGGCAAGAACAGATCCCCACTGATAGGGTTATTGCTGCTGCTTCCTCTCCTGCAGAATACAAGCTTTATGAAGATAAGGGCAGAGATTTTATTGTTCACAGCTGTATTCTCATTGCCTTGACAAGTGCCTGATTGTTACTTTAAGCATATTTGTTGAGCGAATGAATGAATTAATGAACGCACACAGAGATTCACATTCACACACAGACATACACACACCAACACTGTAACACAAAGATAATGTCATATACATTGACACACATTCTCATTCAGGTATTCTCCACTTAATGACAAATGCACAGTCATGACACACACAACTGACACATCCTTGCACATACTCTTGAAGCTTAGTTTTTATGCAACGTGATGTTGTGAACATTTCTCATGTGATTATGCATTGTTAGCTTTTTAAATTTCTCCAGATTACTTAGAAAATTTTGAAAGTTTGAAAGAAGCCGGGCTCGGTGGCTCAGCCTGTAATCCCGCGCCTTTGGGAGGCTGAGGTGAGTGGATTGCCTGAGCCCGCGGGTTCGAGATCTGCCTGAGCAGTGAGACCTCATCTCTACAATAAATCAAAAAATTAGCTGGGCGTGGTAGCGCATGCCTGTAATTCCGGTTACTCGGAAGGCTGAGGCGGAAGGATCGCCAGAGCCCAGCAGGTCGAGGCTGCGGTGGCCGGGAGCGGCCACTGCGCTCCAGTCTGGGCGACAGAGTGAGACTTCAACTCAAAAAAAAAAAAAGAAAGTTTGAAAGAATACAATTGTCACCTTAGATCTAATTATTTCCTTTAGGTGTGTAATAAATTATATTGCTATAATTTTTGCTGAAACGTGAAAATCACTTGCCAGCATCATTATCCTCACTCACAAATACTTCAGTACTCATCTCCTAAAAATAATATTTTTCTTCAAACGATAATATTATATAGCACCAAAGAAAATGACAACTTCCTAATAGTATACAATCTCAGAGTATTGTAAGAGGTTCTTGATTATCCTGTGTCTTTCATGTGGAGGCAAGCAAAGCTCAGGAGCCCTCAGCCCTCTCTGAGGTTCCATCTTCCTGGAAAACAGAAAGTAGAAACATTTTCTTCTCCTCCCTATTTCTCCATTTATTGTAACCTCCCTGTTCACTCAGTTTTATCAGGAACAACACCTTATGTCCACAAGATGTTCTCCAGTGTGGACGTGCACATTGGGACTGTCAGGACTGGCAGCACAGCTGTCCTAGGCCTTCGTCCCCTCAGCAGGGCAGAAGAGATCCCTACGCCAGGGTCACATGTGGGGCTCAGAAGTCCCAACCCTAGCAACAGGTGTCAGAACAGACCTGAGCCCTGATGTGACCACTCCCCTCCCTCAGGGTCAACAAGGAATCCTCTCAGGTCCCTCTTCCCTCAGATACTCCATCCTGTCATCAGGGGATCCAGGAAGGGTTCACACAGCACTAAGATCCAACCACCCAACCCTCCGCACCTACAGCCACAGAACCCAGGTGAGTCCCATCTCTGCTCCTCCCTCCCTCGTCTTTCACAGGCTCATCACCATCCTCTGCCTTGAGTCCACCAGACTGACCTCATCATGCTCCTTTCCCTGTTTGTGTCACTCACACTAGGTTGCCCTGAAACCCTGCACTCACATCTCACACTCTCACAAGGCTCTGCACACTTTTCTGTTTTCCCCCACACTTCCTCAGCTCCGGAAATCTTCTCATTGCCCCACCTGGAATTCTCAGCCCATAATCAGCAAAACCTCCACATCCTCACTCAGGTTATTCCTGTACCTCGCAGCTCCAACAGAATCCTGAAGACATGGCCCCTGTAAAGTCCTCTTCCAAAGGGACCTCAGGTAGGGAGATGGGGTAGGGTCCTTGCTCCTCCTTGTGGTTCTCAGGCCTTTCTGCTTCCCTCCTTCCTAACATCCCTAACCTGAGATTAGGGTCCTACTCCCCTCATTGTAGCCCTTCCCTCTGAGCCCCGGGGCCATTCCTATCAATCCTGATTCCTGTGGCTTCTGACCCACCATCACCCTCTCCAGCAGTGCTGCCCGCTTGATCTTTGTTGACTTCAACATATGCAGATGTGGTAGGCTGAGGAATGGTCCCCAAAGATGTCCAGTCCCCATCCTTGGAACCTGTGACCAGATGGCATTACATGACATAAGGGACATGACTGATGTAATTAAGGTTAAGAACCTTGAAACAGGGAGATTCTCCTGGAATATCTATGTGGCCCAATCACATCACCTGAGCCCTTAAAAGCAGAGAACCTACTCTGGCTGGAATCAGATGCTGCCGAGGAGAAGGGCAGAGGAGATGCCGCAGAGGGGAAGGCAGAGGTTCCAAGTGGGAGGAAGATTAGATATGCCATAGAGGCCATGTGTGAGGACCCCAGAAAAGGCTCTAGGGAGCTAAAGGTGACTCCAGATGGCAGTCAGGAAGGAAATGGGGACATCAGTCCCACATCTGCAGGGAACTGATTTCAAACAAAAACCTGAATGAGCTTGGAAGTGGATTCTTCCCCAGAGTCTCCAGGAAGAAGCATAGACTTGCCCATACCTTGATCTCAGCCCCGTGCGATCGTGTCTGAATTGAAACCCACATGACGGTGACATGATAAATAGGTGCTGTTTAAAGCTTTTGTTCTGTGGTGATTTTATGGCAGCAGGAGACATGCGTGCAACAGAGAGGATGCCCTCACCCCCTGGCTTCTCAGATCCCAGAACTCCTGTCCTCCAAGACCATCTTCTCTGCCCTTGCCAGCCTCAAAGCCTTGTCATAGCCAAGACTCCCATCCACTCCACAGTCTCAGTGTCACACTTCTCACTTTCTGACCATCTTCCCACTCATCCCCTTGCAGGGTGGCCACAGGCTCTGAGGTCATTGATACAATTACTTTATAACATGTTGTAATGTAATATCAGGAAACCACACATTGCATATGTGCCTGTTTCCAGGCTTGGAGCCCACCCCATAGTACATCAATTCCACTATCCTTTACCCGCCTGGAATTCTCAGTCTAGTGATTCTGTCATCTATCCATCCCTCAGCCTTGGTGTCCTTCCCTTCCTCCTCACCCATTTTGAATTCTGTGGTGAATAATTCCCATCCCTCCCTGTCCTCCCTTGCTTTGTCATACTTCCTTGTCAAACTACACAGCTATGGATTCTGCCTCTGCCTACGCCCCATGAGCAGCAGAAAGCTGACGAACAACAAGCAGCCTTTTGTGTCTTTCTCCCCATTTCTCTAACAAGTAACTATCCTAATAATTTTTTTCACATTTAATACTGTATTGAGGCCCTCTCCTCAGGGCACCCTAACTAATACAAGTGGTGTCAGGAGTGGAAAAACATAAGAAATTGGGATGAGCTCACCCACCGGCTGGCAGGCCAAGAGGACGCCATCCAGGTTGGTGGGTGATGAAATGGCACAAGGTCACAGCTGAACTGCTGTGGATTAGCCCAGTAGTGATCTGAGAAGGTGCCCTGGTTAGGGGATGCTATGGTAGGTGGGAGATAGAAGTCTTTGCACAATAATGATGGATCAGGAGGGAAACCTTAAAAGACAGTGGTGGTGGCTGGTTCCTGCTAGATGGTTTTGGTGCCTATGGAGGGATGATGAGAATTTTAGGATTGTTAGCAGAGTTCCTGGCTACCATGAGAACCTCTGCAATGTCTTAGGAGAGGTCTTTAACTCCCATAGAGGAAAGCAGACAGAATGCAGTGGCTTCTGGAGACATAATGGTGAGGGCCACAGTACCCACAGATGCCTGGACCGTCAGTCAAGGCAGGCTTGTTGTGTGAAATTCACGGCTCTGGTGGGAAAACCTAAGGTTCTGGAGATGGGAACAGGGTTATCCTGTGATGCTCTTCAGGACTCTCTGGGCCTGCAAAGGAGGCTCACCCTCCTCTAGTGATGGCTCCCACTTCCTGTGCTGGAAAACATTGCAGAAGTCTCACCCTATGATGCATCAGGAAGCCCACTCAAGAGCTCTGCAAGAGCTAGCTGGGCATCCCTGTAGTGCCCGAGGAGCACTTCTGGGATTGGAATGTGAGGGTGTTTGATCAAAGGGCTAGAATGTCAGACTGCACAAACAAAAATCCTTTGACTTAGGGCACTTTCTCAGGACAGGGGTTTATCAAGGACCTCAGGACATGGGACACTCTGGCAGTTGCTCTCCATATCACAGAAAAAGTGATGTTCAAATCTCAGCAACTTAGACATGACTTAGTAGCCCTGGGAAATGTAGAGGTGCAAGGTTGAACAAAGTGGGCATGTGGGTTGGAGACTTTATGTGACCAGAAGACCCTGGGTCACTTCCACAAGAGGGTTTGGGAGCAGATCTTCCACCAGAACCCTCAGGAATGTGCTGGTAAGAGGGACCTGCATCACTAAGATATTTGGGGGTGTTGTTCTCTGCAGGCCAAGGATGATGGCAGAAAAGGTAGTCTCCGAGTCGGTCTCATTAATATCCATGACAAGGATGTGGCCCTGAAGAGATAGAGGCCAGGTGGTGGTGGCTGTTACCTGCAAAAGCCAGTCGGTACCATTAACATGACAACCCTAGTGGAGCAGCCAATGAGGATCAAACTGCAGGGAGCTATGGGGAAGTTTAACAGAGTGTGGTGTCCCAGGTCACCACAGACAGGCAGCCAACAAGGTGCTGCTTAATTTCAATGATAAAAAAGCAAGAATTGAGGAGCAGGAGGCTGAGGGTGTTTGACCTAACTCAAGGTGATGATCTGATTCTCATACCTAGAACTCTGCCAAGTTTCAGATTCAGAACCCAGTGAGGAAGGAGGTGTCCCTATTGTTAGGAAGAAGGACCCTGGAGCCCCATAGCAAATATGTGCTGGGACAATTCCCTCAGTCCTCTGCAAAGGAACCTACAACCATTTACTCAGGAGAGTGTGTACACAGGGAAAGAGGAATAATCAGAATTTTGATGAGAATTGCACATTGAGCCTGAATTGACACTGATGCCCAGATGCCCACAGCGCCATCATGTCCCCCATCACAGTGGAGGCTCACAGAGACCGGAGAATAAGCCTGGACACATGGCTCACCATGGGACTGCTGGGTACATACATCCAGCAGTGGTTATTCCCTGATCTCGAGTGGGATGAACAGCACATTTATCACTCACTTATGCTTTGCTCAGGGTTCTTTTAACTCCCTTGTCCTCTTCTTGTATAGTCTTGAGATCTGGATGACCTGGACATCCTATAGAATATTAAGTCAGTTTCTCTCATCGACAATATCATGTTGGCTAGGATGGATGAGCAGGAGGAAGACAGTATGCTAGAGGCCTTCGTAAAGCACATGCTCTTCAGAAGGAGAAAGATAAAACTCACACAGCTTCAGAAGTGGCCACTGCAGTGAAGTTTTATGAGCCTAGCCAATAGGAGCACGCAGAGGTATCCCCTCTAAAGCAAAAGTCACACCGTTGCACCCTCCATCCTCACTGTAAGAAGGAAGCACATTGCCTGGTGAGCCTTTTTGATTCTGACAACAACATGTTGCACATCTCCACATATTTCTTTTGCCCACAAGGTTGGTGACATAGGAGAAGGCCAGCTTTGAGTGTGGCCTGCACTGGAAAGGACACTGCAGCAGATCCAGGCCGTGGTGCAGTCAGTCACCATCCCTCAGACCCCCTGGTGCTGGAGGCAGCAGTAGTGGGAAAAGATGCAGGATGGAACTAAACCAAGCCTGGGTGGGAGAGTCACAAATGGAGGACCCTGGCGTTCTGGAGTAAGGCCATGCCATCCACAGCAGAGATATGCCCCTTTTATAAGCAATGTTTGATGTGTTACTGGCCCTGATAAGATAGAATACGTGACCACTGGACACCAAGTAACCTTGCAATTCCAAGTGCCCATAGGAATTGGATTTTATGTAACCGATGAAGCCATAGACTGGACAGGCACAACAGCATCCATCATGAGATGGAAATCGTCCACCAGAAATGGTCATTCTCATATTAACACCGACGCCCCAGAAACACTCACCCCTGAAGAGACACTGAACAATCAAGCGGACACATTGAAGTTAGCCAGCCTTCGCCATTGAGTAACCCAGGCCTGGCAGGATGGGCGCATGAATGGAGCAATCATAGTGGCAGAGGTTAGGCTCCATAGGAGTCCAGGGACATTGACTCCCATTTCCCAAAGCTGATCCAGCTGCTGCCGCCTCTGCATGGCCAACTTGTCAGCATTGGAAGCCAGTGAGGAACCCAGATAGAGCACTATTTCTTTAGGTGACCCAACTGACTACTAAGTGACAAATTAACTACATCAAGTTCTGTCTTCCTGGAAGGGCCAGAGGCTCATCCTCACAGAGATAGACACCTATTCCATGGGTGGGTTTTCCTTTCCTGCTCTCAGACTCTCAGCCAGCCCCATCATCCTAGGATTGTCAACATTCCTGATCCATAGGCTCAGAACTGCTCTCAGTGCAGTATCTGCCTAGGGGACCCACTTCACAAAAAAGGAGGGTGTAGCATGGCTATGACCTTGTGCTTCACTGGTCATATCATAATCAGTACAACTCAGAAGTCTGGACAGGCCTTCTAAAGGCACAACTTGGCCAGGCATGGTGACTCACACATGTTGCTCTAGCACTTTGGGAGGCTGAGACTGAAGAATTGCTGAGACCAGGAGTTTGAGACCAGCCTGGGCACCATAGCAAGACCCTATCTCTACAGAAAATTAAAAATATTGGCTAGGCACAGTGGTTTATGCCTGTAATCTCATTACTTTGTTAGGCTGATGCAGGAGAATCGCTTGATGCTAGGTGTTGAATATCAGCCTGTCAGCACAGCCAAGACCTCATCTCTTAAAAATAAAAAATAACAGCTCAGTGCCAGCTTTGAGGAACATTCACAACAAGGAATAGAATATCATCTTTCAAAACACTGTGGATTGATTGAATCAGAGATGTCTCTGTGTTGCTGTGTTCTCAGTAGTAAGAGCACATGAGTCCAGAAACCAAAAGGTGGAAGCAAGTGTGGCTCCATGCACCATCCCTTAGATTTACCTACTGGGGGATTTTGCACTTCTCATATCCCAAATCTGAACTCTGCTGGGTAAGAGGTCCTGGATTTTCGGAGATGGTCATTTGGACAAGGGGACAAATGAGAGTCCATTGAATTCCACATTATGGTTTCCCCAGCGAAGTTTGGACCACCAGGTGAGAAGAGGACTCTCCTCTTCTCCATGATGATGACCTAATCACCAGGAAGAGGTAGGGCTGCTGTCGCACAATGGGGGCAGGAGGTGTGAACAGAACCCAGGGATCCACATGAGGGCCTCCTGGTTCCCTTGTCCCATTTCAAGTGTGAATTAGTTTGTCTAGCAATCCAGTCCGAGAGGTTTTGACTTCTCAGAGCCCAGATCCCTCAGGAAGGAAGATCTGAGTCACATTTCCAGCTCACCTACCAAGGTCCCGCTCCTGTGCTCTGAAATCCTCAGCAGTGTTGGTGCAAGGGCCTGCTTCCCATGGGCTGTTCCCAGTGACAGGCCACGGCAAGGGCACTAAGGCAGGCCCATTCCTGGGAGACACGGGACTCTTCTGGTGGTCAGCTGTGGTTTGAGGACTCCTCCATGGCCTTGCTCAATTCTTTTTTAGGTTGCCTGTTATCTAGAATGCATCCAACAAACTTCTTCTGTCCATCACTTGGGGGTCAGACTTGCATTTGGTTTCCCGCCTTTCCCGGGGTTTTCTGGTTTCCTCCCCACATTTTCTGATAGATGCGTTCCCTCATAAAATGCTATATAAGTTTAATTCATTCTGGAATTTGCTTCTTGGAGAACTCAGACATAAAACTGTTTCCATCTGCATCTGCATACCAATTACCTCTTACTTATCCCAATTTGTAAAATACTTCTCTTTATCCAACTTCTCCCACCCGCATTGGCGTCAATTTGCTAGTTTTTGTATTAGCACTTTGAGTTAATATATCTTTCTTGTTTTAAGCCCCTAGGTTCGGGTTAGTTTTTACACAGCAATAGGTGACTAACAAGGCTTTTTACGGTTTCTACTGGATTGATGCATAACTTTGTAGCATTTTTCACTTTTCCATGAAATGCAAATGTTGCACAATGGTTGACTGGTCATAGTTTATCACATTTGCCAATTCTTGGGTTGACTGATATGGATCATTGTGGATTAAAACGTTTACAAGGTCTTCATCAAAGTCCGATGATCTTCCTGAACGTGGAGAGTCACTCAGGTCAAAGTGGCCCTTTTTGAAATGACAAAACCATTTTCGTGCCATGCTTTCCCCTCTGGCGTTCTCCCTGTAGATGACACAAATGTTTCGAGCAGCCTCTGCTGCCTTTACTCCTCTGTTAAACTCATTAAACTCAAGCAGAAAAATATATCAGAAGTGTGTGTGTGTGTGTTTTCCCACTTGGCACTTCATCTTTTTTTTTTTTGAGTCAGAGTCTCACTCTGTCACTCAGACTGGAGTGCAGCAGCACACTCATGGCCACCCCAGCGTCGACCTGCTAGGCTCAGGTGATCCTTCCAAGTAGCTGTAACTACAGGTGTGCTACCACACCCGGCTAATTTTTGATTTATTGTAGAGACGAGGTCTCACCAAATTGTCCAGGCTGGTCTCAAACCCCTGGACTCAGGCAATCCTCTCACCTCTGCCTCCCAAAGTGCTGGGATTATAGGCTTGAGCCACCACGTCCAGCTGGCACTGCATCTTCTTTAGCCCACAAATAGTACTAACTTTCCTCAAATATACAAAAAGCAAGGCATATTCAGAGGCACAACATTGTCACTCCAAATGACAAATGACAAACAATAAACAAGCTCCCAAGACAGCAGTGTTGCCAAGCCAAAATTACACACTATGAAATTATGCATCAATCTATTAGGAATTAGCTGTCCCTCCCTCCCTCCCTTTTCCCCTCCCTCCCTCCCTACCCATCCTTTTCTTCCTTCTCCTCCTCCCCCTCTTCCTCCCTCTCTCTCTCCCTTTCTCCCTCCCTCCTTCCCCCCCATAGAGTCAGGAAAGATATTGCTGTTTTTCTTTTCTTTGTAGAGATGGGGTCTCACTATATTGTCCAGACTAGTCTCTAACTTCTGGCCTCAAACAATCCTCATGCCTCAGCCTCCCAGTGTGCTGGGATTACAGTCATGAACCACTGTGCCAGGCCGACATCTCTTTTATTTCCTTCATTTTGATAATATTAGCTACACTTGCTGTTTCCAATTCCTTTCTTGTTCTTTTTTTACATTTTAGTTTGTCTTTTCTCTTTCTTTCCTTCCTTCCATCCTTCCTTCTTCCCTCACTTTCTTCCATCCTCCTTCCTTCCCTCCATCTCTTTTTTCCTCTTTTATTATGGAAGATTCCTAACATATGAGCTAACTCTATGTGCTTATGCTGAAAGGAGGCATAATCTGTATCTATATCTGCAGTATATCGGATTAAAGTAAAGAAAATGAAGTTATTAATAGAGACTGAAAAAAATGCCTGAGGATAATTCTGTAGCCAAGACAGTGGTTTTTAACTCTCTCTTCCTCACTTTCAGCTGAGTGTTTTCAGAACATACGAGCAACATTCACTCTTGCATATTCCTGGTAGGAGTTTAGATTGGTATAAGCATCTTGTAAATAAAATTGGTCTTACCTAGTATGGTTAAAGTCCATACACCATGTATTCCCACCACCCTACTTCTGATCATATACTCTGGGGACTTTCTTGACGGTGTGCCCAGGAGACATGGACACTAATGTTTATGGCAAAAACTGGAATAAATCACATATATATCAGCAGGGAAATAGAAAAATATCAGTATAATCATAAAATGTAAAACTCCATCAGTATGAATTAGTGACAGCCTCCCACATCAGGGGTAACTATCCTATGTATTACATGTATCACAGAAGAACACACGCAGAATGAGATTGCCATACAGGAAGCTTAAAATAGACAAAATTAACTAATATTTCATTTGAGGATATGTATATACTTACTGTAAAAATCTTTAGAGTAATGCAAGGGAACAGTAAACACAAGATTCAGGAAAGAGGCTCCTTCTGGGGGATGGAATTGGGCATGAGTGCATGGCACTGGGTGCTTTATAGGTTCTTCATAGGTCCTGCCAGTGCTGGTTACCCAGGTAGTTACATGATCATGACTCTTAACACTGCAATTTTCAAGCTGTAACTTGTGAATCATTCCTGGAATTTTTTTTTCTAATGAAAGAGAAAAGAAAACACCAAAGTTCATTACAAGGACCTTTAGCAAGAACTACTCACACTGGAACAAAGCCACAGCCAATTGTAGTGAGCCACATGACACAGAGGACCAGGATGCCATGAGAATGTTTGGCTAGACAAAAGAAACAAAGTGGGCGGTATTACACTTCCGGACTTCAAACTCTACTATAAAGCTACAATAATAAAAAACAGCCTTGTATTCATACAAGAGCAGTCATATAGACCAAAGGAACAGTATAGAGATTCTGGAAGCAAAACCTCAGTTCCTCAACCAACTCATCTCTGACAAAGCCTCCATCAACAACCACTGTGGAGAGGAGACCTATTCAGTAAATGACACTGGGAAAACTGGCTGATCACATGGAGAAGATTGAAACAGGACCCGAACCTATCACCATACACAAAAATCAACTCTGAATGGAGCAAAGACCTAAATGTAAAACCTCACACTATTAAAAATCCTAGAAAAACCATAGAAAACACCCTTATGGAAACTGGAATAGGCAACCAGTTCCTGATCAACTCTCCAAAAGTGGGTGCCATAAGAGATAAGGTAGACAAGGGGACCTTATCTCTTACAAGATAAAGCTTCTGAAAAGTAAAGAAACCATCAAGAGAGCAGAAGACAGTCCACAGAGAGAAAAAACATTTACCAACTGTAAATCTGACAAAGGCCTAACATCCAGAATCTATAAGGAGCTAAAACATGCAGAAAGGAAAAAAACCAAGCAGCCCTATTAAAAAGTGGGCAAAAAAACATGAATAGATACTTCTCAGAAGAAGACATACGAGCTACCAACAGCCACATGAAAAAATGCTCAGCCTCACTAATCATCAAAGAAATGCAAATTAAAACCACACAAAGATACCACATAATGCCAGTTGGGATGGCCTGACTCAAAAAACAGCAGATGCTGAGGAGGATGTGGGGAAAAGGGAACACTTCTACACTGTTGGAGGGAGTGTAAACTAGTACAACCTCTGTGGAAAACAGTGTGACAATTTCCAAAAGATCTAAAAATCATCCTTCCACATGACCTAACAATCCCCCTTCTGGGAATACACCCGGAGGAGCACAAATCACAAGATACCAGGACACGGATGTTTATTTTGCAGCATTGCTCAAAATAGCAAAAACATGGAACCAACCGTACTGCCCATTGAAAGTGGACTGGATAAAGAAAATGTGATATCTATCTATCTATCTGATGAAAGATTATACAACCATAAAGAAAAACAAAATTATGGACTTTGCAGGAACTTGGATGGAATTAGAGTCTATAATATTCAGTGATTTATCACAGAAACAAAGATCTGAGTACTACATGTACTCACTCATAAGTGGACTCTGAAGATTTATCATAATACTATAAGAAAGGGATTGGCCGTAGTGGGACACTGCCGTAGGGGGGTATGACATCAAAAGTGTACCCAACCTTTAGCTGTATGATGACCACTTATGTACCTAACCCTGAGTTGTACACCACATCTTTAAAATAAAAATAATATATTAACCCCCCCCCAAAGAAAATGTTTGGATAGAAACGGTCAAGTGATATTTAGCTCACTGGCATCTCCCTAGATTTTCTGGTGTATCATACTCATTCTGACATTCAAGGCAATTCCATCGTGCAAATGATTTGATGTGTTACTTACATTTTATAAAACGCACAGCTGAATTATACTTTTACAGAAATGGACAAACCCATTTTTCTTTCTTTTCTTTTTTTTTGAGTTGGAGTCTCACTCTGTTGCCCAGCCTGGAGTGCAATAGTAGTAACTGGGACTACAGGTGCGTGGCCACCATGGCTGGCTAATTTTTGAAATTTCTCTGTAGAAACAAGGTCTCACTATGAGTCAGAGTCTTACTCACGGCCACCACAGTCTCTTTAATCTTTATATATACATTTATTTAACAAGTATTGAAAGCTTACTAATTGGAGGACTTGCATTAGGTGCTATGATTTAATTTCTCCAAACTCTGTCTTTTGTGTTTTTATGTATATTTTAAAAACGTCTTTGGGTGACAAAATAAAATAAAGCTTTAAAATTATGACATCAGGTTGTTCCAGTTTTTCTTTAATTTCAGTCATTTAATTACTAGGATAAGGAGATACCATCAATCTGACTTCCCCCCATGTTTTTATAGAAAAGAAGAGAGGACAATTTGTAAGGTCAGAGGATCTATATGTCCCGGAGCTCACTACTTTCATCTGATGGATTTTATTTAACATTTAAAATTTTTTTTTGAGTTGAAGTCTCACTCCTTCGTTCAGGCTGGAGTGCAGCGGCACACTCACGGCCACCCCAGCATCAACCTGTTGGACTCTGGCGGTTCTTCCGCCTCAGCCTTCCGAGTAGATGGAACTACAGATGCGCGCTATCATGCCCGGCTATTTTAAATTTTATTGTAGAGATGAGGTCTTGCCAATTTGCCTGGGCTAGTCTCGAAGCCGCGGGCTCAGGCAATTCATTCGCCCTGGCCTCCCAAAGTGCTGGGATTATAGGCTGAGCCATGGAGCCTGGCCTATTTAACATTTTGAGTCTTGCTTTACTTATTGGTTAAAAAGAATAATCAACTATTTTCTGACAATTTTATAGGCTCATAGGGACAGGCGAGTTCACGTATATGAAGGCACCATGAATATGACATATAGCAAATATAATTGCAATAGACTATAGATAGAATTAGAAATAATATTTTGAAATAAATGGTAAGAACATATATTAGAAAATACTAGTCAAGATTTCAGAAGCTCCTAGTTACTGATTTTTTCATTTCATTTGAAAATGAGAGTATTTCTGCATGTTCTCACTTATAATTGGAAGCTAACCTGAGGGTCTGTAAAGGCATAGAGGATGGCGTAATGGACACTAGAGACTCGGAAGTGGAAGGAAGAAAAGGAGGAGAGGAATGAAAAATCACCCATCGAGTACAATGTGCACTAGTGGTGGTGACGGGCACACGTAAAGCCCAAACTTCTTCACCACTACAAAGTGCACCCATGTAACAACAAAACATTTACACCCCTAAAGCTACTGAAATTTAAAAAAAAACCAGTATTTGGCTATGATGACTTCTAATGATTCCTCCCAGGTCAAATACCTAGATGCAGTTACCCAATCTTTCCACTAGATGACAAAAGATGGCCAGCGTTTCTTTAAAATATTGAATTGTTTATGTCGCTAAATTTTGAACTTGGTCTTCCAGAAATGACTTTATAACTTGTTTTTCTTCTAAGCAATTTTAGATAGTCTATTCACAGACATCTGTGAGATACTGTTGCACAAGTGCCTAACATCTAATGTGTGCTTGCCATATCTAAGAAAACTATAAAACATTCTCTGGGACCTACAAACTAAAAGCTAAAATGTCAGCTTTTGCAAGATGTATTTTGAATTCTATGCCAAATTCTCTTCTCATTATAAGAGCTAATTTTGTATAACTTGAAACTTGAGTTTTTCATGTACTGACTGGTGTCTGCTTTGCTTATAAGACTAATTCCATTTGACTGGGAGGATAACCAGAGGTCCAGTCCTGCAAAGGCTTTTACAGACATTTGTTGGGAAGAATGTACAGCATAAGGCATTTGACTAATAAGATACTGATATAACCACCGATGAAAGGCCAGCAACCATTTATTTAACTGCCTCGCACTTGGTACAGTCTCCTCTTTCTACTGAGGAAGTTTCTGTCCTACCTTTGCTTCAAAGATTGGAGTTTTCTAAATTCTCAGTCTCAACAAGATAAAGTGTGTTTTGAAATCATTCTTTTCTCAAAATACCAGGACCCTCCCATGACTCCAGAAGATTCCTCAACCAGGACTAATATTCTGGAATTAAAGGAAGATATTGGGAAATTTGATAACATTTTAGTTGGGCTGTGATTGAAGAATTTTCATATTCTCAACAAATCTTACAAAAAAACCTGTTGACAGGACCTCAGAGATCCTGTATGAAAACTTAGAAAAAGGAAACTTTCTGAAGACATTATATGGAAAATAACAATTAATTGTGTTTCTTTTCTTCTCATTTTTAAATACAAGTGCAAACCTAAAAATACATTCTTCCAGAGAGGATTTTTGCTCGCTCTTGTCAGAATTTTTGGAGTCTGTACTGCTTTAATTTGCATTCATGGCTTAATGATTTTCGGACCACCAGGTAGTGTGAACTTGGGCTGCAAGTCCATGTGAGGGGCCTCTTGTCTTTAATCTCAGGAGTAAGTTTCTCGCTCTCCTCCATTCATATCCAAGTGACTGTTCCTGTAGTTTTTTTGTTCATGGGACATTTCCCTTACAAGGAACTGGACTTAGGAGTCCTGGCTAAATGAGGAAGATCATCCTATGAGATTCCCCCACTTTGAATGCTACCCAAACTTTGCTTTCTATTCCAAATACCTTATGAGGCCATGAGAACTAAAGCTTAATTACTCCACATGAAGTAAATGAGTTCAGCACAAAAGTAAATTCAGAGCACCCTAATTTTTAAAAAGATTTTTTATTGTGAAGATGTGGGGTACAATTCAGGGTTAGATATACAAATGTTCATTATGCAGGTACCCTTGTTGATGAAGTGTGCCCCCACTTTCCTGGCAGTTTTCCACTACTGCCAATCCCACCCCCCTTCACCTGGCAGTTTCTCATAAGTGCTTATCCCTTTATTATAGTATTATGATAATTGTTCAAGGTCCGCTTATGAGTGAGAACATATGGTACTCTGTTCTTTGTTTCTGTGATAGATCACTGAGTATGATTGACTCTAAATCCATCAAAGTTGCTACAAAGTCCACATGTTTGTCCTTCTTTATGGCTGCATAATATCCCATTGTGTATATGTACCACTTTTAAAATCCAGTCCAGTTTCAGTGGGCAGCACAGTTGGTTCCATGTTTTTGCTATTGTGAATAGTGCTGCAATAAACATGCATGTGCAGTTATCTTTTTGGTAGAAAAAAGATTTGAGTTCCTCTGGGTATATTCTTAATAGGGGGATTGCTGGGTCATATGGAGGGCTAATTTCTAGTTCTTTCAGAAATTGCCACACTGTTTTCCAAAGAGGCTGCACTAGTTTGCATTCCCACCAGCAGCGCAGAAGCATTCCTTTTTCTCCACATTCTCACCAGCATCTGTTGTTGTTTGTTTTATTAATGATGACCATTCTTACTGGCGCCCTAATTTTTTATTAGACAGCTTTCACTGAAGTGCAACCCTCTTAATACTTTTATGATATGCTTTATATTTTGAACATCAATTTTTGTTAGCATGAGGGTACATGCAGACACCTAATGCGCTATATTAGTGGTTCACATCTCATTCCCAAAGCTCCTTGTCATAAACTTTTTCATGTTGTACCTTTGAAGCCATTGCATATCTGAACAAATTATTAACCACTGCCCGTGCATTGATAAGGATCCAACAATCAGACATTCTCCTCTGGAAGTGGACTTCCAGATGGTCTGATTGAAAATTTTCCTATCCCACTATAGATATTTTCTTTGCACTATACTTCATGACAATTCCTGAAAGTGGCTGCAATGGTGTGACAGTCCACTTCTCAGTATTCAAAGCATATTCAAATTTATTCCTCTGCAGCCAACAATCCTAAGAAACTTCTCAAGACCTCAAGGATGAGACAAGGAGAGCAGACTCTGTGGCAGTAATAAGAATACTAGGAGTATAGTACATGATTGTGCAGCTTGCCTGACCTTGTGGGTATGGAATGTACCATCTGAATATTAAAGAGGCCAGTCATATGTAAGGTGTCCTTTTTAAGGTTTTAAAATTTTTTATCTTTTTATTTTTTGAATTGTCTTATAGATTTTATTTTTTTTCATTTAAAAAAAATTCATTATATAAAGTCAGTGATTCTCTTAGGAATTTAAGGTCACAGAGGCCAGGCCTAAATTCATTTTAATTTGATTAACCTGAATAGAGAATCTTTAGTGTGTGGCTTTATATTTGTCTAATAAATTGAAATTGTGGCCTGTGACCTTTTCTCTTGAAAGTTTCTCTCAAGAGTCTTGACTTTACACTTTCTGGTAATGATAACATGAAGAGATATATCAGTAAGTTTTCCTCCAAATAGCAATATAAAAACTGGAGAAAGCAATAAAAACAAATATTTGAAGTCACTGGAAAATAAACAAAGGCAATTAGAAATGTTATGAGAGCTTTGATCTTGAATGTCTACTACTATATTGGATAGGAACTGAAGTTGGTGGCCTCCCCTTCTTACCTGTGAGTGCTCCCCAAACTCCCAGAAGACAATTGCAGCCTTAATGGCACAAGGGGACCATTGAGGGAGTTCGGAGCCCAAATCAGCTAGAAAGTTAAAAGAGAATTTAGAAGGAGAGCTGCAGAATAGTTTATTCCCAAAATCTGGATAGAAAGCATGCCCGCAGCCCTGGTTTAACACTAAACTCTACATGGGTGTGAGACACTCATGGAAGCCTGGTGGAAAGTCAGAAGGAATCTAGAGAGAGGCTCACCTCAAAAGAGGTAAATGATTCTAGTGAGGTCTGCAGTAACATGGACTGAGTGCATTTCACAGCCTGCACAGAGTTCAGGCAGAAGAAAGAAAAAATGTTACTGGCTTGCAGAGTAAAATGGTGGAATTTGGGGCTAACAAACAATGGAAATTCAGAGAGCAAAACAACCATAGAGAGAGTGAATCAAAAAATCTGGGTAGAAGTGGCCCAAATACTTAGTCAACCTCTAAATCACACAGATGCAGAGTAGACACCAGAGACACCTGTTGAAAATGCATCAAATGTATATAGATAAACAGAGCAGAGATGTCAGCTATAGCCCACTATGGGGGTAACAGATTTCAGTGTTGTCCAGTAAAGTTAACTGGGCGGGAAAAGCAGTTAACTTTACTGGACAACACTGAAATCTGTGGGGGGTGGGGTAGGTGGGGGAGTGGGTAAGAGCAATTCTTAGAGAAATAGTAGAGATTCCAGATTCTCTAAAACATAATATATAATATGCATTTTCAGTTAAATATGACCAGACATGCAAAAGACAGGAATGTGTGACCATAATGAGGAAAATCAGGCCAGGCTTAGTGGCTCAAGCCTGCAATGTTAGCACTTAAGGAGGCCAAGGCAGGAGGATTTCTTGAGGCTAGGAATTTGAGACTAGCCTGGGCAGCATAGTGAAACCTTGTCTCTTCAAAAAAAAAAAAATGTAGTGAGGCATAGTGGTATGTACCTGTAGTCTCATCTACTTGGGAGACTGGAGGCTGAGGTGGAAGAATCACTCGAGCTCAGGAGCTTGAGGCTGTGGTGAGCCATGACAGCCTTGGCAACAGAGTGAGACTCCAACAAAAAAACAAAATTCAAAAGAAAAAGAACTTTAATAAATATGTTAAGAGAAATGAAGGAATAGATTAAAGGAATAGGATAGCAAAAGGAAACATTGTTACTAAGAGTGAATAAATAGATAATGGGACAGAGACATGAAAACTATGTAATATACTAGGTGGAAATTCTCAAACTGAAAAGAAAGATGAAAATTTAGATGAACTACAGAAGTTTTGAAATGGCAGAATAAAACATCAGTCAGTTAACTTGAATATAAGTTAGTGGAAATAGCGCAGTCCAAGAATTTCAAACACAGTTAAATAAGAGTAAAGAAAAATGAAAAAAACCTCATAATCTCGACACAAACTATAAAGCAGGCAAACTGATCATCAGTTGGAGTCTCAAAGAAGATACGTAGGTTCAGAAAAATATTTGAAGATCCGAAATGTGGTGAAGAATCTTAGTTTACATCTAAGAAGCTCAACAAATGTAAGCAAAATAGCCACATAGAAAGTCATGGGTAGGCAGGCCACAGCCAGCTCTGCTGCGTGTGGGGTGTGGCAGAACTGTCCAGCAATCAAAGAAGTTCCCAGCACAGTCTCCAAGCCGGTGGGATCACCAATCATTTTAATTGTGAGTGCTGTTACTACTGATATCTGAGCCAAAGTGGTGATGCTACCTGGGTGAAAATTTTGAACACAAAAGTCAATGATTATACCATTATAAGCCATTCCTTCAGTGAAGAGGAACATCGAACCGGCACTTGTGCTGGGAGCTCTGCCCAGAGGGATTGTCAGTGAATTTGAATATGAGAACTGTAGCAGTTTTGCCACTATCCTAAGACAGCTAAGCAGTCTGGGCAAATATGCTGAAGACATATTTGGTGAGTTGTTTTGTGAGTCCAAGGACTTCTATATCAGAGCAAATTTTCTTCAAGACAGATTTGATTATCTTGCTGTCAAGTCACCCAGTTGGATTTAGTAATTGGTGTCAGTACAGGAGCATTAACATGGCTAAGGCTCTCAGAGGGTCCACAGTCCAAGACCACAGGTGATGTCAAAGAGCCGCATTCCTAATCCTGCCGCTGACATTTAACCAGTGATCGATCACCTCCTCTGAATATCCTGACACCACACAGCGATGACAAGGATGAGATGAAGTTCTGTGCTGATCTTTTGTATTTCTTTGACCTCTGGAAAGAACAAATGCTACAGGACACAGAAGACGAAAGGAAAAAGAAAAAACATCAACAGGAACAAAGCATGAAGATGGCATCACCTGCAACATGAAAGGGGTTAAAAAAAGACGGAAACAGGTGCCAGGAATGGAATGTGATAGCATATGACAACGAGCATAGACCTGACAACAAGGTGTCTCAGAGTATACTATGGAGCACCTCCCAAGGAATCGCTGTCCCCAGGCACTAGGCCCATGTGTGGAATGTTAGGGAATACTCTTATTTGGTTACTCCCACCCATTCTGAAGACCCCTTCTTACACAGCTGGCAGTTGATGATGCTTCTTCAAGTGAGTCCCCAAAGCAGGCCACTGAGCATGAGTCCGGGGACCTCTCTCTGCCTTAGCAATGCATGAAGCCCTAAACAGATCTCAGAAGTGGTCCTCACTTCCCTTCCCTGACCCAGCAGGGTCCCAGGAATCCTGATGACCCAGCAGACTATGGGAAGCTCCCAGCACAGACAATCTAACATGCAACCAATGAGGACCTCCTTTTTCTCCTTCTCCATCTCTTCCAGCACAAACTGCCTTTGCCAGCCACTCCAGAACCCCTTTAGCGCTCCTTTGTCACATCAGCTGGCTCCACACACTCACCCTCCTCCTCACCCTCCCTTCACCAGGCTCCTGGTCATGGCCCTGCCTCCCCCAGCAGACCTTCCTGGTCTGGGTTGTTCTCCTTTGTCTTCCCCAATGTATGCCCCCCAGTCACTGAAGCAAAGTGTCAAGAGCCTGCACAACCACCAATCATTTGCACTCAGAGTGATCTCCTTTCTGCTATTTGAATAGAGATTAAGCTGGAAAAGGTGCAGGAGCTATGTGAGCAAGAAGATAAACGCGAGGCCATTGGGAATGACATGATCACAATCTCGTCCAGACCCACTGTGGTGGTAGAGTACAGCGATTCTAACAACTCAGAGTTTGATGAAAAGGACGGGTCAGACAGAGGTAGTCCTGGGAAAGCCCTGTGTGGCAGACAGACTGCTGGTGCCAGGCTGGTCACAGCCTGAAAATAGTGTGTTGGGAGTGCATTGAAGATTTTAAGTAGTCTCAACATTCAAATAGTGGTCTTATAATCCTGCAGCTTAGCACCTTTTTCTATTAATAATGTGAAATTGCTTCTGCACACCCAAAAATTGTTTTTTCAGGACTTACTGTACCTAATTGCCATAAACATAGGAAATGGTGCTACAAATGAGAAAATATGCGATAACAATTACACTGTTTCGAAAACAGTGTATGAAAGTCTTCAGTGTAATTTTGGTTTACTCTTATTGACCATTGTAATTCTGCTTACTGGCTGTGTGTTTGTGGAACTATCTCATGTTAGATCTTTACAAGATTAATGACTGTGTGTCACAGTGATGTCTTCAGATCAGTCAGTGATATTGTTTTACTTTTTTAAAAAATGAGCTTTAGAATAAGTGGGTTCTAAAGAGAAGGGTTCAACAAAGAAGGAGAATCAAATGTTTCTGCTTTCAATTTCTTGTCTCAGTAGCTTCTTGGTGAATTTGAATGTTCTGTTGAATAACTTCATTACCTTTGCATGCACTTGACAGATGTGACGTCGGAAGAGCCCTTTTTAGACAGGACTCCCTGTAGACATTCACTTAGTAACTTATTGTCGATCATTCTTGTAAGAAGTCTCAGCAGCCCAGTAGTAATGAAAACGAAGATCAAGGTCCTTTGTCATTCAGGGCCCTTTGAGGTTGACACCTCAAATATTTGACGTCCCTTACAGGGTGGGCACCAGCCTGAGGGAATAGATGCAAATGGCCCAGGAACTGGGCAGTCCTGATCAGTGCCGCTGTATGTAGGCCTGGAGTACTAAGGAGAGCCACTCATCATATTTCCTGAGAGCTGTGTCCTGTGTTAATACCTCCTCAGTGTAAGACACAGAGTATTTCAGATGGTGCCTTGATCTACAGTAAGTGTCCTACATATGAACCTTCAAGTTGTAAACTTTCAAAGATGCAAACATGTGTTCACATGTCCAATCACCCAAGTTAGTTCCCATGTGTGGTGTGTATTGTCACGTGCATGGAGCAGGACATTACTTTCAACATTCTTTTTCTGCTTGACGGTGCTCCAGGCTACCCTTCTTGATTGACAACTCTCATCCCAATGTCAAAGTAGTGCATCTGCCACAGCATACTATGTCACTCATCCAACCTATGAACCAGGGAGTTATAGCGACTCTTAAGAAATATTATTTGTGTCACCCTTTTCGTCAGGCAGTAAAGGTGAGTGATGAATCAGGAACAAGCTTACAGGAATTTTGCGAGGACTATAACATCTACTAGGCCATACAAAACACTGACTTTGCTTGGCATGAGATTATGGTTGTCACCACAAGTGGGGTCTGACTCTTTGCTCACAGTTTGTTCACAATTTTCATGGATTTGAGAAGTTGGAACCTCAAAGAGATCTTCAGTAACTTAGCGACCCTCAGCGAGAAGCTGGAGCTAGATCTGCAAGAGGACGTCTTCACTGAACTCCTTGCTGTGCAACATGAGGAGCTTACTAATGAAGACCTGATGGAATTGGAGGCCCAGAGAATGGAAGAAGAGAGACAAGAGGAAGAAGTAACTGAAGAACCAAAGAGTTTCATGATGCAGGAAATGGCAGAGGGATTGTCTTTATTTGAGGAGGCACTGTTAGTTTTTGAGGCACAGGACCAGAATGTAGAAAGGTACATGAAGGTTGCAGCTGCTGTTCAGAATGCAATCCAGGCTACTGTGTCATCTATGATGAGGAGAAAAAGAGCTACTACCCAGACATCACTGAATCATTTTTCAAGAGGGTAGATAGAATTGAATCCAGCAAGGAACGAGAAACTGTGCCATCAACATCAGGTGTGAGTGAAACTGCAGCCTGCCCTCCTTCCTCTATTGCTGATGATCCTTCAGCTCTACCATCTCTTATCTCCTTTTCCTCCTCCAGTCAGCAACTCTTTTTGCCTGTTTACTCGATGCCAGCGCCTGTATTGCAGCTGTTGTACTGTACTATACTACTTTCAAGGTAATGTACTGTAAGATTAAAAAGACTTATGTTTTGTATTTGTTTTTTTATGTATTATTTGTGGGAAAAGTATTATAAACCTAGTAGAAAATAGTACTATATAACCAGTTGTGTTAATTGGGTACCTAGGCTAACTTTGTTGAAATCACGAACACATTGGACTTAGGAGTGTGCTCTTGGAAGGGAACTCATTCGTATGTAGGGGACTTACTTTATTTGGTCTCATTTTAAAAGCTTAAGTTTAGGCAAAAATAGAAATTGACAGCTATTCACATTTCATTGTGCTGTGGTCAGAGTAGGGTTCAATTCCATGAGTAAGGCCAGTTGCCAGTTGGAAGCACATGGTTCTCTTTTCTCATATTGTTGTTGGCAAATTAAATGTTTAAAGGTATCTCATCAGATGACATTGACAAACCTGTGGCTACAGCAGAGCACTTTGCTTTCACCTCTATTCTCCCTGTTAGTCTTGCCACACGGTAATACTAAAGACCTGTGGGGTTTATTTTCCCAGCTAAGGTAAACCACTGGGAAATTCAAGAATAAGAACTTCTATTTTGTAATTCAAGATGAAGGATAACTGCTTGTTTAGAATAAATAAACGTCCTAGGCTTTGAATATAGCCATGACTTCAAAAATATGTTGAGATACTTTACTTGCTAAAGAATCATACCCACTTTTAGTGTTTCAAACTGATTTCAGTCATTAGTGACTCTAAGGTAGAATTTTAAGCTAAAAGCAAAGTTGTTTGAGTTGGTTTTAGGAATGTAAGCGGGATGGTAAGTAATGAACTTCTGTTAATAAATTCTCCTGTGGAAATCAGCCAGCTCCTGAGTCACATCTGTGTGTCTCCTGGTGAACACCTGTCTGGTTTGTGCCAGTCATCATATAAGGCCTGTCAAATGGCTTTTCGTCACACAAATTTTGAGTCTATGTAAACATTGTGTCTGCAGCCCCTTTTTGAGATTACATTTGCACCAATTCATCTGAGTCTTCTCAGCTATCCCAGTTGCCAGTGGGACATGTTTCTTGAGGTTCTCTTCTTGAAATAGATCACCATTTGGCTAGTAATAATTTTCTTGAATATATGCAAAAATTATTCTTTAACTTAAAAAATTTTCTCTTTATTTTTTCTCTTCTTTCCCCAATGTAGGGGCCTACTATGTTGGCATTATTGTTAAGACTTTTTACCATTTTTAAAGTCTTACTTTGTCTTTATTGTAATAGTTTGCCCTTATTGCTACTTTTGTAATCGGAATTACTTGCATAATTATAGAATCCATATTTGCTAATTCTTTTTTCTTTTTTATGGTTCTTCTGTTCTAAGAGTGGAGAAAACACATGAAAGATATTGTTTATGTCAGGATTTCTTCTATTTATATCTTATTACAGTAAAATTAGTGGTGCTTTTCTCATAAATATTCATGTAACTCTTAATTATTAGTTGTCTTCCCACAGTTTAATCAAGTTAGTTTCAAATTGTTTGTACCACTACTAACAAAGGTTTTCTCTGTTGTGTTTTATAACATTAAATGAATGGAAAATGACTGCAATCTAATTTAGATTATCTTTAGAGTATTTTTTCAACAAATTTGATTGATTTTAAAACTTAAATCTATGAATCATAGACACTCCAGAGGGAAAAGAAGTAAAAGTAAAACGTATGGAAAACATTTCTAAAGAAATAATTCAGGAAAACTTCTGGTCTTGAGAAAGATCTATATATCCAGATACAAGAAGTCAAAGAACACCTGCAAGATACATCACAAGAAGAACCTCACCAAGGCATATAGTTGCCAGATTCTGTAAAGTCAATGTGAAAGAAACTATCCTAAGAGCAGCAAGAGAGAATACATTAGATTAACAGCAAACTTCTCAGCAGAAGCTTGACAAGCCTGGGGGAGGAGGGAGAAAAGAAAGGAAGCATATTTTCAGTCTTTTTAAAGAAAAAAAATGCCATCCAAGAATTTTATATACAGCCAAACTAAACTTCATATATGAAGGAGAAATAAAGTCCTTTCTGACAAACAAACACTTAGGAAATTCATCTACATGAAACTGGTTCTACAAGACATGCTCAAATGAGATCTGATCATGGAAATAAAATGGCGATACTCTTTGTCATAAAAGATCATATAAGCACAAAGTTCACAGACCCTATAAAGCAACTGTGCGTTTGAAACCTCAAGGTAGCTAGCTTACAACACTATGGCAGACACAAAACCTCACATATGTGTCCTAACCTTGAATGTAATAGCTTAAACACCCACTTAAAAGTTGCAGAGTAGGAAACTGGATTAAAAAAAAATACCCAACCATCTACTTCCTAAAAGAAACCCACCTCTGGCCAAAGACATCCACAGATTCAAAGTAAATAGGTGAAAAAAGATATGTGAATATAAAACAAACAAGGGCTGGAGTAGCCATCCTCATATCAAATAACACAGATTTTAATCCAACAACAGTAAAAAAAAGACAAAGAAGAATATTATATAATGATAAAGGGTGCAATTCAACAAGGAGATGTAACTATTTATTTTATTTTATTGGAAAGATGTAAGGTACATGTCAGAGGTAGGGGCATAAGTAGTTTATGTGCAGGCCAAATTTTGGTCCCCAACTGGTTCTCACTTACCCTCATTTAGGGTCAGTTACCCTTAATGATGTTATGTGCTCCCCCTTCCCCCAACAGTATCTCTGTATTGCCAAACACTCTCTTGAAGATTTGTAATATATGTTCAGGACTCACTTAACAGTGAGAACATATGGTATTCTGTTCTTTGTCTCTGTGGTAGGTCACTGAGTATGATGGACTCTGTATCCATCCAAGTTGCTGTGAAGTTCATAATTTTGTCCTTTATGGCTGCATAGTACTCCATCATGTATATGTATCACATTTTCATTATTCAGTCCATTTTTATTCAATCTTTTTAATAGAATTATTTGAGTTCCTCTAGGTATATTCTCAGAAAGGGAATTGCTGGGTCGTATAGAAGGTCAATTTCTAGTTCTTTAGAAATCACTGCACTGTTTTCCATAGAGGTTGAATTAGTTTTCACTCCCACTAACAGTGTAGAAGCATTCCCTTTTCTCCGCATCCTTGCCAACATCTGTTGTTTTTTTGTTTAATTAATGATGGCCATTTTAGTTGGAGTTAGGTGGTATCTCAGTGTGGTTTTGATTTGCATTTCTCTGAGGATCAGTGAAGCTGATGTGTCTGTTGGTTGTTTGTATGTCTTCTTTTGAGACTGTCTATTCAGTCTATTTTGCCCACTTTTTAATACGGCTGCTTGTTTTATTCCCTTGTGCCTCTTTTGAGTTCCTTGTAGATCCTGGTTGTTAGATCTTTGTCAGATACACAGTAAATATTTTTTCCCGTTATGTGGGGTGTTTTCCCTCTCTCAGTGGTTTCTTTTGCTGTACAAAAGGTTTCCAGTTTCATGAGGTCTCACTTGTCTCTCTTATCTCTCTTTTTTTTTTGAGTTGGAGTCTCACTCTGTCTGCCCAGACTGGAGTGTAGTGGCTGCTCCCGGCCACCGCAGCCTCGACCTGCTGTGCTCTGGCAATCCTTCCACCTCAGCCTTCCAAGTAGCCGGAATTACAGGCATGCGCTACCATGCCCGGCTGATTTTTTGATTTATTGTAGAGATGAGGTCTCGCTGCCCAGGCGGGTCTCAAACCTGCGGGCTCAGGCAATCCACTCACCTCAGCCTCCCAAAGGCGCGGGATTACAGGCTGAGCCACCGAGCCTGGCTTCTTATCTCTTATGGTAAACATTTTTGGGGTTATGATCAAGAATTGGTTGCCTATTCCAATGTGCATAAGGGTGTCTCCTGAATTTTACAAGATTCATATAGTTTTATGGTTAGGTCTTTGATCCATCTAGAGTTGATTTTTGTGTATGGAAATAAGTAGGAGTCTTGTTTCATTCTTCTGCATGTGGTTAGCCAGTTTTCAGTACTATTTTTAATTTTTTTGAGTTGGAGTCTCACTCGGTCGCCAAGACTGGAGTGCAGTGGCCACTCCCGGCCACCGCAGCCTTGCCTGCTGGGCCCCGGCGATCCTTCCACCTCAGCCTTCCGAGTAGCCAAATTACAGGCACGCGCTACCACGCCCCGGCTGATTTTTTGATTTATTGTAGAGATTAGGTCTCGCTGCCTAGGCGGGTCTCGAACCTGTGGGCTCAGGCAATCCACTCACCTCAGCCTCCCAAAGGCATGGGATTACAGGCTGAGCCACCGAGCCTGGCTAGCACTATTTGTTGAATAAAGTTTCCTCTCCCCAGTGATTGTTACTTATGGCTTTGTCAAAGATGCTTGTTGAGCAATTGAGCTTTTGCTTCTAGAATCTCTATCCTGATCCTTGATCCATATGCCTGTTTTTGTACCAGTACCAAGATGTTTTGATTATTGTAGCCTTATAGTAAAGCTTAAAATTTAAACTCTGGAATTGTGATACCTCCTGCTTTGTTTCTTTTGCTGAGGATTGTTTTGACTATTTGTGCTCTTTTTTGTTTGTTTGTTTCCACATGAATTTCTGTATTGTTTCCAGGTCTGAGAATAACTATGTTAGTAATTTGATGGGTATTGCACTGAATCTGTAGATTGTCTTGGGTAGGATTGACATCTTAACGATATTGTTTTTTCCAATCCGTAAGCATAGAATGTCTTTCCATTTGTTGTGTCATCTTTGATTACTCTGAGCAGTGTTTTGTAGTTTTTGTTGAAAAGGTCTTTCACTTCTCTGTTTAGGAAGATGCCAAGGTGTGTGTCTATTGTAATGGAATTGTGCTTTTCATTTGGTTCTCTGTTTGATGTTGGTGTGTATAAATGTGACTGTCTTTTACACATTGATTTTGTACCCCAAGACTTTGACAAATTTATTTATCAGTGCGAGGAGGTTATTGACAGATTCTCTTGGATTTTGAAAGTATAGACTCATATTGCCTGCGAAGAGGGATAGCTTACCTTCTTTTTTCCTGTTTTGATACCCCTGATTTCCTTCTCTTGACTGGTTGCTCTAGCTAGGACTTCCAGCACTATGTTGAACAGGAGGAATTAGAGTGGACAACCTTGTCTTGTTCCCATTGTCAGGGGAATTGTTTCCAACTTCTATCCATTGAACACTATGTTGGCTATGGGTTTATTGTAGATGACTCTTACTATTTTGAGGAATGTTTCTTTTGTGCCTAAGTGCTCAAGGGTTTTTTATTAAGAAGAGATGCTGAATTTTGTCAAAAGCTTTTTCTGTGTCTAATTATATAATTATGTGGTTCTTGTTTTTACTCTGTTGATCTGTTGAATTACATTTATGGTCTTGTAGATGTTGAACCAGTCCTGCATCCCAGGAATGAAGCCTACTTGGTCATGGTGGATGATTCTCGAGATGTGTGAAGATTTACCTGTCTTAAACATATATGTACTCTCTAGTAAACATCTGTATACCTAACCCTGAATTGTACCCCACATCTTTCAAAACAGAACAAAACATATATGTACTCCTCATCAAAGCATTCAATTTCATGAAGAAAATACTACTCTACCTTAGAAAACATATTGGTATTGATACAATAATAGTGGGGGACTTCAACCCTCCCCCACTAATATCATTAGACAGATAATTGAAACAGTAAATTAACAAAGAAACAATGGACTTAAACTGGACTGTAGACAAAATGAATTATCTACATCTGTAGAATCATCTACAAAACTTTCCACCCAACAACTGCAAAATAAACATTCTTTTTATAACCCTTGTAACAGCCTCCAAAATTGACCATGTGTCTGGCCATAAGGGAAGAGTCAATAAATTCAAAAATATGAAAATTATATCACACATCTCCTCAGACTACAGTGGAATAAAATTAGAAATTAGCCTTAAGAGGAACTCCCAAAACTACACTACTACCTGAAAACTAAACAACATGTTCTTGAATGACCCTTGGGTAAACAACAAAATTAAGGAAGAAATAAAAAAAATTCAAATTAAAATAAAGACACAACATGCTGAAATCTTTGGTATACAGCCAACAGGTGCAGAAAGGAAAGGTCATATTATTAAATGCTTATATCAAAAAGACAGAAAGATCTAAAATCAACAGTTTAACTTTGCACCTCAAGGAAATAGAAAAATAACCACAGCTAGTAGAAGAAAGAAAATAACAAAAATTAGAACAGAGCTAAATGATATTGAGACAAAAAGGTACAAATGATTAATGAATTAAAAAGATGGTTCTTCAAAATCAACATTGTTAAGTTGTCCATCCTACCAAAGGCAGTCTATAGATTCAACGCAATACCAATTAAATTACCAACATCATTCTTCTCAGATTTGGAAATGACAATACAGAAATTCATATGGAAACATAAATGACCACAAATAGCCAAAACAATCCATAGCAAAAGAAACTAAGCAGTAGGTATCACACTTCTAGACTTCAAACTTTACTATAAGGTTACAGTACTCATAACAGCCTGGTATTGGTACAAAACAGGCATATGGATCAATGGAACAAGACAGAGATTACAGAAGCAAAATCTCAATTTGTTTTTTTTTTTTTTTTGAGTTGGAGTCTTATTCTGTCGCCCAGACTGGAGTGCAGTGGCCGCTCCCAGCCACTGCAGCCTAGACCTGCTGGGCTCCAGCAATCCTTCCGCCTCAGCCTTCCAAGTAGCTGGAACTACAGGCACGCGCTACCACACCTGGCTAATTTTTTATTTATTATAGAGATGAGGTCTCGCCAAGTTTCCCAGGCAGGTCTCGAACCCGTGGACTCAGGCAATCTACTCACCTCAGCCTCCCAAAGGTGCGGGATTACAGGCTGAGCCACAGAGCCCGGCTTAAAATCTCAATTTCTTAACCAACTCATTTTTGACAAAGCCTCCAACAACAGCCACTGGGGAGAGGAGAACCTACTCAGTAAATGGTGCTGGGAAAACTGACTGATCACATGCAGAAGATTGAAACAGGACCTCTACCTATCACCATACACAAAAACTAACTCTAAATGGATAAAAGAACTAATTGTAAAACCTCAAACTATAAGAATCTTAGAAAATGCAGGAGACACCCTTATGAAAATTGGAACTGGCAACCAATTCCTGATCAAAACCCCAAATATGCATGCTATAAGAGATGAGATAGACATGTGGGACCTCATCAAACTGCCAAGCTTCTGCAAAGCAAAAGAAACCATCAAGAGAGCGGGGAGACAGCCCATAGAATGGGAAAAAATATTTGCCAACTCTATATCTGACAAAGACCTAACATCTAGGATCTACAAGGAACTCAAATGCACCGAAAGGAAAAAAACAAACAGCCCCATTAAAAAGTGGGCAAAAGACATGAATAGACGCTTCTCAAAAGAAGATATATGGGCAGCCAACAGACACATGAAAAAGTGCTCAGTCTCACTCATCATCAGAGAAATGCAAATCTAAACCACATTGAGATACCACCTAACCCCAATAAGAATGGCCATAATTAATAAAACAAACAACAACAGATGCTGGCGAGGATGTGGAGAAAAAGGAATGCTTCTACACTGCTGGTGGGAATGCAAACTAGTACAACCTCTTTGGAAGACAGTGTGGCAATTTCTGAAAGAACTAGAAATTGACCTTCCATATGACCCAGCAATTTCCCTGTTGGGAATATACCCAGAGGAACTCAAGTCATTCTACCAAAAAGATACCTGTACATGCATGTTTGTTGCAGTTCTGTTCACAATAGCAAAAACATGGAACCAATCATGTTGCCCATCGAAGCTGGACTGGGTAAACAAATGTGGTATGTATACACAATGGAATATTATGCAGCCATAAAGAAGGACAAACATACGGACTTCACAGCAACTTGGATGGATTTAGAGTCTATCATACGCAGTGATCTATCACAAAAACGAAGAACAGAGTACCATATATTCTCACTCATAAGCAAAACTTAAACAATTATAATACTATTAAGAAAGGAATTGGCAGTAGTGTAAAAGTGCCAAGGGAGAGGAGTGGGATTGGCAGTTGAGGGAAACTGCCAGGGGAAAGAGGGGCACACCTCATCAACAAGGGTACCTGCATAATGAACCTTTGTATACCTAACCCTGACTTGTACCCCACACCTTTAAAATTAAAAAAAAGTGACAGACCCCTAGCTAGACTAACCAAGAGAATAAGAGAGATGGCTCAAATAAATACAATCATAAATGACAGAGGTGACATAAAATAAATACCATAGAAATGTAAAACCTTGGCCAGTCACAGTGGCTCAAGCACTTTGGGATGCCAAGGTGAGTAGGCTGCCTGAGTCCACGGGCTTGAGACCAGCCTGGGTAACTTGGTGAGACCTCATCTCTACAATAAATAAAAAAATTAGCTGGGTGTGGTGGCGTGTGCCTGTAGTTCCAGTTACTTGGAAGGCTGAGATGGAAGGATCTCCTGAGTCCAGCAGGTCAAGGCTGCGGTGGCCATGTGTCTGCCACTGTATTCCAGCCTGAGCATAGAATGAGACTCTGATTCAAAAAAAAAAAGAAAAGAAAGAAAGAAAGAAAAAGAAATAAACATAAAAACTCATCAGAGATTACCACAAGCATCTCTCCAGCAATAAACTGAATGTAGGGAATGGATAAATTCCTGAAAACATACAACCTCCCAGGATAAGCCAATGATGAGCAATGAACTTGAATCAGTAATAAAAAAATCTTCCAACAAAAGAAGGCTTAGGGACAGACAAATTTACAGCCAAATTTTATCAGGCATACAAAGAAAAACTGGTATCAGTCTTACTGAAAGTATTTCCAAAAATTGAAAAGGAGGACTCCTTCATAACCCATTCTATGAAGCCAGTATCACATTGTTACCAAAATCAAAAAGCACAGTTACAACAGAAAAACAAACTACAGGCCAGTATCTCCAGTGAATAAATATGCAAAGATCCTCAGCAAAATACTAGCTAACTGAATTCAACAACATATATGAAAAAATAATCCATTATGACCCAAGTGGTGTTGTTCCAGGGATACAAGAATGGTTCAAAATTTGTAAATTAATAAATGTGATTCACCACATAAACAGAAGTAAAAACAAAAACCATATAATCATCTCATTAGATGCAGAAAGGCATTCAATATTTAAAATACATAATCCCTTCATGATAAAAGCCCACAACAAACTAGGCATTGAATGAACATATCTCAAATTAATAAGAGCCATATATGACAAACCCACAGCTAATATCATACTTAATTGGGAAAAGTTGGAAACATTTCCCTTCAGAACTGGAACAGACAAAGGTGTCCACTCCTCCTACTTTTGTTTAACATCATATTGGAAGTTCTAGTATGAACAATCTGGCAAGAGAAAGAAATAAAAGGCATTCAAATCAGCAAAAAGAAATAAAAATACCCTTGTTCGCTGATGACATGATTATGCAGTTAGAAATCCCTAAAGACTCCTCCAAGAGGCATCTAGACCTGGTAAATGATTTCAGTAAAGTCTCAGGATGCAAAATCAGTGTACAAAAATCAGTGACATTTCTATATACCAATAATGCTCAAGCCGAGAATGAAATCAAGAGCTCAATCCCATTTACAACACACACACACACACACACACACACAACACACACACACACCAAACCAAACCAAACCAACACCTAGGAATACACTTAATCAACCAGGTGAAAAAATCTTTACAAGGAGAACTACAAAACAGATTTTAAAAAATCATAGATGACACAAACAAATGGAAGAACATCTCTTGCTGATAGATTGGAAGATTCAATTGTGTTAAAATGACCATACTTTCCAAAGCATTCTACAGATTCAACACAATCCCTATCAAAATGCCAACATTATTTTTCACAAAACTAGAAGAAAAAAAATCTTCAAGTTTATATGTAACCAAAAAAAGTGCCTGAATATGCAAAGCAATCCTAAGTAAAAAGAATAAATGCAGAGGCATCACACTGCCTGACTTCAAATTATACTACAAAGCTATAGTAACTAAAACAACATGGTACTGGCACAAGAATAGACAGATAGATCAGTGGAATGTAATAGAGCACCTAGAGATAAAACTACGTTCAACTTTTGAGAAAGCTGACAAAAGCAAACAAGGGGAAAAAGATACCCTAGTCAATAAATGGTACTGGGAATACTAGCCTGTCATATGCAGAAAAATAAAATTTGACTCCTACCTCTCACCATATACAAAAATTAACACAAGATGGATTAAAGACTTAAACATAAGACCTGAGACTTCATCATAGAAGAAAACCTAGGAAGCACTATTCTGGACATTGGGTTAAGCAAAGAATTTATAGTGAAGACTCCAAAAGCAATTGTGTCAAAACCAAAAATAGACAAATGGAGTTTAATTAAACTAAAAAGCTTCTGCACAGTAAAAGAACAGGAAACCTATGGAGTGGGAGAAAATATGTTATTAAAAAAATTTTTTTTATTAAAAAAATTTTTTTTTTTTTAGTTGGTGTCTCACTCCTTTGCCCAGACTAGAGTGCAGTGGCATGCACAGTCACAGTCACCCCAGCATTGACCTTCTGGGCTACAGTGCTCCTTCCGCCTTAGCCTTCCAAGTAGCCGGAAATACAGACTTGTGCTACCATGCCCGGCTAGTTTTTATTTTATTGTAGAGACGAGGTCTCGCCAGGTTGGCTGGGCTGGTCTTGAACCCACGGGCTCAGGCAATCCACTCACCTTGGCATCCCAAAGTGCTGGGATTACAGGCTGAGACACCAAGCCCAGCAAATTTTTTTAATTTTAAAGATGTGGGGTGCAATTCAGTGTTAGGAATACAAATGTTGATTATGCAGGTACCCTTGTTGATGAGGTGTGCCACTCCCTCCCCTTCCCCTAACAGTTTCCCTCAACTGCCAAACCCACCCCCGCTTCCCTGACAGTTTCCCACTACTGCCAATCCCTTCCTTATAGTAGTATAATTGTTCAAGGTTTGCTTATGAGTGAGAATATATGGTACTCTGTTCTTTGTTTCTGTTATAGATCACTGAGTATGATTGACTCTAAATCCATCCAAGTTGCTGCAAAGTCCATATGTTTGTCCTTCTTTATGACTGCATAATATTCCATTGTGTATATGAACCACATCTTTTAATTAATAAATTTATTATAAAGATGTGGGGTACAATTCAGGGTTAGGTATATAAACATTGATCATGTAGGTACCCTTGTTGATAAGGTATGTCCCTTTCTCCCCTAGCAGTTTCCCTCAACTGCCAGTCCCACCCCCCTCCTCTGACAGTTTTCCAGTACTGTCAATTGCTTTCTTATAGTATTATAATTGTTCAAGGTCACCTTATGAGTGAGAACATATGGAACTCAGTTCTTTGTTTCTGTGATAAAGCACTGAGTATGGTCAACTCCAAATCCATCCAAGTTGCTGCCAACTCCGTATATTTGTCCTTCTTTATGGCTGCATAATATGCCATTGTGTATATATACCACATTTTTTAAATCCAGTCCAGCTTTGATGGGCAACACGGTTGGTTCCATGTTTTTGCTATTGTGACTAGAGCTGCAACAAACATACGTGTGCGGGTATCTTTTTTGTAGAATAACTTGGTTTTCTCCGGGTATATTCCCAGTAGGGGAATTGCTGGGAATATGGAAGGTCAATTTCTAGTTCTTTCAGAAAATGCCACACTGTCTTCCAAAGAGGTTGTACTAGTTTGCATTCCCACCAGCAGTGTAGAAGCATTCCTTTTTCTCCACATCCTCGCCAGCACCTGTTGTTTGTTTGATTAATTATGGCCATTCTTATTGGGGTTAGGTGGTATCTCAATGTGGTTTAGATTTGCATTTCTCTGATGATGAGTGAGACTGAGCACTTTTTCATGTGTCTGTTGGCTGCCCATATATCTTCTTTTGAGAAGCGTCTATTCATGTCTTTTGCCCACTTTTTAATGGGGCTGATTGTTTTTTTCCTTTCAGTGCATTTGAGTTCCTTGTAGATCCTAGATGTTAGGCCTTTTTCAGATATAGAGTTGGCAAATATTTTTTTCCCATTCTATGGGCTGTCTCCCCACTATCTTGATGGTTTCTTTTGCTTTGCAGAAGCTCATTAGTTTGGTGAGGTCCCACTTGTCTATCTTATTTCTTAAGGTATAGGCATTAGGGTTCTAAATAGGAATTGGTTGCCAGTTCCAATTTCCACAAGGGTGTCTCCTGCATTTTCTAAAATTCTTATAGTTTGAGGTTTTACGTTTAGGTCTTTGATTCATTTAGAGTTAATTTTTGTGTATGGTGATAGGTAGGGGTCCCATTTCAATCTTCTGCATGTGATCAATCAGTTTTCCCAGCACCATTTACTGAATAGATTCTCCTCTCCCCAGTGGTTGTTGTTGGAGACTTTGTCAAGGATGAATTGGTTGAGAAATTGAGATTTTGCTTTCAGAATCTCTATTCTATTCCATTGGTCCATATGCCTGTTCTTGTACCAACACCAGGCTGTTTTGTTTATTATAGCTTTATAATAAAGATTAAAGACTGGAAGTGATACTATCTGCTTTTTTTTTTTTTTTTGCTAAGGATTGTTTTGACTATCTGTAGTCGTTTATGTTTCCATATGAATTTCTGTATTGTCATTTCCAGTTCTGAGAATGATGATGCTGGTAACTTTAATGGGTATTGAGTTGAATCTGCAGATTGCCTTTGGTAGGGTGGACACTTCAACAATGTTGATACTTCCTATCCATGAGCATGGAATATTTTTCCATTTGTTTGTGTCTTCTTGGATTTCTTTGAGCATTGTTTTGTAGTTCTCATTATAAAGGTCTTTTTTCTCACTTGTTAGGAAGATGCCAAGGTATTTCATTTTTTGTGTGTCTATTGTGA